>OY812998.1:9169316-10638988 GCA_963681545.1 Germaria angustata | reverse complement strand
GCGAAATTTTTATGCAACTCTGCTAACTGCTATTGTTTTGAGAGAAAAACTTATAACAGCGCCTTGTATTGACGAGAATTTATACAAGAATCGAAATGGGAACTTCAATGTGAATCCCGCGATTGTAAGTAAATCATAATTCTTAACTTTGCATCACCTTTAAAAATTTATTTACACTAAATATGAAAATTATCACACGTTATTTCGTGTCCAGCTAAGTTCTTAATGAATGTGCCAGTAAATATTTTTTATAAAATAAATATAAATTTAGTTACATTTTTACAAAATAACCAGCTAGAAGAAATAAAAACAAACGCGTCCAAATTAACTCTGTCAGCTGCTTGGCTTATTTCCAACAGAAAAATCGATAACATTGGTTTCTGTAACACCGAAGAACAACACTAATTCTAGTTCGAACATAAAACCGATAACATTGGATTTCTTTGCACCAACATAATTTTTCTATCACTTTTAGTCTTGCGTAAGCGCATTAGTTTTGCAAGTGCCAGCCTTTGTGTTTTGTTGTTGTAGTGCAAAATAAAACCTTCACTATCTGGCAGTTGAATTTTTGCAAGACATTTACAGCAAACACCGACTTCCGCCATTGTTGCCGTTACAGTTAGTTTCAGCTTATTTTGCTCACAAAACTCAAAACTCTTAATCATCTTTATTAATATATTTACCATATCATTTCTTACAATTTTAAATTGTGAATAATATTTGCTCTATATTTTTTAAACTTTTTGGAATAATTTGATTAAAATATTTTTTAAACTTAAGTTCTTGTTTAGTGGTTAAACAATTTTATTTGAAATTATCGATATTACGATACTCATTAAGTGTCATCTCCAAGAAAATTCTGTTTATTAAAAAAAATCTGTTTATTAAAAAAACAGAACTTTCCTGAAGATGATACTCAATGAATATCGAAATATCGATAATTTCAAATAAAATTGTTTAACCACTAAACAAGAACTTGATCTTAAATAATACTTTAATCAAATTTAAATTATAAAATTAATAATTATAAAATTTTATTTTATTAATTTTTTATGTGAACAAAATTAATCCCTACTACGGTTACTCAAAGTGTTACTTCTTTGGGAAAAGGATGGTGTGGAGAGGACAGCTTTTTACAACAAACGTGCTATTGCACATTTAGGTATTAATTAGACGTACTAACTTTCATAAGTTGTACGATGTGTAGCCGTTTTATTAACTGATTTACTTCGTCGACGATTCTGCTATTACTGCTGAAGAAGGAAGGCGGTGTAATACGTACATTACGTACGTTATCCTTAAAAAAAAATTTTATTAAAACGCAGTCGTATTGAAATTCCCACTCATATATTCATACGATATTTGAAAAATATGAAAGGCAAAGTTTGTAAAGCTGTGGTAAACATTTACATAGAAAATGTAAATAACATCTTATGCATTCAACGACTTACAACTCATACTATAACTTGTGAATTGACCAAATATTTATATGAATTTTTTTTTTTCAATCCACGATACGAGAATAACTCCAGACTTATTATTTTATAGCTTAACTTATGGTGAGATTGGAGAAGCATCCTTCCGTTTTACAAATTCAGCATTCTAACTATTTGCCGCCTATCGGTCTATTCGAAAATACCACAAATACATAAAAAAAATCAATAATTAATATTTATTTTTTTTTAAATATTTTTTTTTAATTTTGTGTGTAATAGTTTTGTATTACAACAACTATTACAATAATTACTACATTTTTGTGGTATTTTTTTTTTTTTATTCAAAGAAATCTATTTATAAATTAGAGAAAATTTTCATATTGATTTCACCAAAGAATGTTTAAATAAATTTATTTAAATAAAAAATTTGAATATAAAATACTCCTCAAACCTTCTTCAATTTCTGTCTATAACCTTTTCTATTTATATGTGATAATGCTTCTGTTCTCCAATAATGAAATCTGTATTATGGCTTTTAATAAATTTCTTCTTTAATCTATTTGAATTTCTTTATATTCACTCTGCTGTTTTTTTTTCTCAAATTCAATTACGACAAAAAAAAACCCATAAACTAGTCGGTTCATTGTGTTAATTTTATTCCCAACAGGTTGACAGGATACAAAACAAAACGGAATGTTGTATTCGCATTGACAAAAGTCTCTTCGATGAGCTTGAACTGTTATTAACGAATCGTATCATATCGAATTATATTGAATTCCTATAGTTTTTTTTTTTTAATTAAAAGGTGTCAATTTAAAAGGCCAAGCTATAAAATAACACCCACGAATTGGTTCAATAAAATTATACACTCACAACAGGATTGTGTAATTGTGCCTGTGTATGCGTATGTATGTATGTACGTATATGCATGTGAGATGTTGCATGCACGGTTTAGTTAACAGGATATATGACGCTGTTATATGATTCCTGATGTTCGTTGTATAATTACAAACGAAAGCCATAATTATTCACTCAGCATCGATATGACGAAGAGACACAGCCCATAGGCTGCAGATGCCCTCAACACAAATGGGCCGTGAAACACAACACACGCGTATACACCGAAAAAAGTATATATAGAAAAATTTTTGCCACCAGAGGGAAATAAAAATGAGAGAAATGCCAAAATCAGTTGGTTGCCTTAAATAAAATCAGTTAATCAAAGGATGACCCAACCACCCGGCCAACAAACCAACTTACTTTTGGCTTTAGATGTGCACATGACATCACCTACAAACTATACAAATGACCATATTGGGCTATGGGGTGTCCTGCTGCCTTTTTAGTTCCAACCAACATCATCTGCATGGGCTCCATCGTCATTATATGATACCAGGTGGTAATTATATTGATGTTGTTGTAAATTGTAAAACAATCGTTTAATTACACTACCCCTCCCCCCAAACACATTCCACGGCGTTTGTGAAAGAGAATTGAATATGACTGCTGTCGTTTTTAAAAACAAAAAGGGCTGCTCGAGAAAATGAAAATTTTCTATATCATAGATTTTTTTTATATAAACGCAATGGAAGAGTAACAGTAACATTGATTTGAACAACATAAATACGGATAATACTTTTATTAATAGAAGCAACAAAATAAAATTTGCTCAATTCATCAGTTTGATGGGTAAGTGGAAAAATGGAACATGATTTATTTTACTTTATATGTATTGAAAATTTCCAACACCTTTTCAAATGTCCTGATTAACAATATTCCTTTATTAATGGCCTAATACTAGTTTCTTTAATGCGAGGTCATGTTTAACTGATTTCATTAGAAATTTTGTTATGGAATTTTTTTCTTCCAAAAAAAAGTGTAGCATTTTTGCACTTTCCAAAAAGGAAAAGGTGTTTTTAATAACAAAAAATTTGATAAAAAAAAGAGCACGGACTTGTTTAAGGGAAATGATTTTTTTTTAATTACAGCACTAAATAGATTTTTGTTTAATAAGTTGATCAACAAAATGTTACACCTTTGGTAGAAAAGAACACATCTAATTTTCTCTACAATGAGGGCATATAGTTTTTGAAATATTTGAATCAAAAATGCTTATCAATTTTCTTTTATTTTATAAACATCGATTACTCGATGAGTGCCAAAATATAGATTAAAAAAAGTAAAAAAATACCTTAAGCTTGAAATATAAATTAAGTTACAAATTAAAAAAAAGTTTAAAAAACTAGAACATAATTTTTTTTTATAATTCGTATTATTATAAGTACAATGCAATTGGTTATTTAATAAATCGACAGATTATATTGTGGCTTAAATATTTAAAAAGATTAAGACATAATCATGAAATTTTAAAAAAGAAGTATTTTTATCAACTGCCTTTGCACTACGTTGTATGGCTGTTGCAAAATTAATTTTTCTCTAAATTTGTGATGTGTATTCTAACGTTTATAAAATTGTAAGATTTAATTTTAGTGATCGTAAATTATCGATTGCGATGAAAAAGTGAAAACAAAAAATGCATTAAAAAATTTATCCTCATAATCATAATTCATTACTGTATGGCCTTTGACCTTGTAAAATAATTTGGAGTTTTGATGGGAATGTTTTATTGAGACAAAGTTACCACACGAACTATAAAACTCCACATCATATTTGTCTACATAATATTTATTTAATGAAAACATAAGCCATTCTAAGATGTATAAAGAAACATATAATTACATGCAACAAATATTACCACTATATTTGTTGAAAGAAGTAAATATTGTCTAGGATGTATTTTCGTATGGAAATTTTACCGATTTTATATGTAAAATTTTTGATTTTTTTTATTGTTTTATTTGTATATAATTAACTCTATAGTGGTCCAACCATGATGTTAATTATCTTAATATATTTTTTTTATTATGATAGAAGGATCTATGACAATTACTTGTAAAACATAATATCTGCCAAATGCTCGCCACGGCTTCTATAGCATACCTCTACCTGTTGGTACATATTTTCAATGACTCTGAGACATAATTGAGGTTCAATGTGGTTAATGTGCCGAATTATCTCATCCTTTAGCTCTTGAATTGTTCTTGGCTTATTGTCAAATCACATGATCATGGCGGCCAATTAATATCGCCACGACGTGAGATAACGCGGCAGTTGAATTTCTCGCGCAAAATAGCCAATGTTTCGTTGGCTGTGTGACAAATGGCACCATAGTATGGGAATCAAATATCGTCCAAGTCCATATCCTCAATTTTCGGCCACAAAAAGGCCGCTATCATCTCGCGAAAGCGAACACCATTCGGAGTAACTGCTTAGCCGACCTCATTTTCGAATAAGTACGGCCTAATGACGTCGTCAGCTCATAAACCGCACCAAACAGTCATTCTTTGTGGATTCATCGGCTTTTCATTTTTTTTTTCATTCGCCCAAATGCGGCAATTATGCTTGTTAACGAATTCACTGAGATGAAAATGTGTCTCGTCGCTGAAGATGATTTTCTTTGTAAAGTCACCATTCACATCTGTCTATTCAAACATCCCCCCAGGGGGTGCGGTCAATTCATCCTGTCTTGGTGGCTTGGTGTTGAACCTCCTGGGGTATAGGGTTATCAGGTTTCCGGACCTAGGCCTTTTTGCTGATAACCCCTAAAAACTTGTATGTTGCTACCCAATCCCTGAAACAACAGGGCAACGGGCGCGCATGCAAGTAAACTAAAGGTAAAAGCGGGTTCGCTCGCTCGTCCGGAGGGGTAGTTGGTCTTTCCAGACCTTGACCTTTGGCCAATTGCCCTAAAACTTAATATGTTACTACCCAATCCCTGAATACCAGGGTAACGGGCGTGCATATAAGTAATTAAGGAAGTAGCTTGCTACGCTAGTCTGGGTAGAGGTGTTACCGATGCCTCAGGTGTGCAAGGAACCTAAAATCGGAAGTGCTTTTAACACGCGGCTGACCAGAGTCCTATCTGGTGCCACGGGAACCAGTAGCCCCTAGGACGTGTCCTAGACTGGTTATTGGTGAGGCCCCTTCGGGGATCACGTGGTGGCTGTGGTTAAAACCCAAAGATACGCGGGGAGAGGTATGGGCTGGATGAGTGTGTCTTCAATCATGGGCTAGTGGCATGATGTGGATGTTCTCTTCAGGCCATATATCTCTAGGTGCTGTTGCTATTCGACAGAGCTGCTCTAATGGTTACGGTAGGTGAAGCTTCAGGTCAGATTGGGGTAAAAGTTCCACTGCCGTGCCATTTGGGTAGTAGGAGGTTAGATAGCTCCAAGCATCTTAGCAAGGTGTCAGGTTAGGCCTTCGGGCAGGTACTGACGTGAATCTTTTGCAACTCTGTCTATTCAAACAACTATAAGGCTTATTGACCATGCTGGAAATGGTCATTAGGCTCCAGCTCTTGATTAAATTGAACCTTATTCAAAATTCGCATCAGTGATGTTCGTGAGATGTTCAATTGTTGGGAACGTCCACGAGCAGAGGTTGACGGCTTTTTCGCCACACTATCGCGAACAAGAGTAATGTTTTCCAGAGAAGGACCTGGGTGATTATGTTGACCAAAAAAATCAAGAATTGCACGAAGAGAATTGCATTTTGATTTGAACGCTCACTTTCGTAAAAGGCTTCAACAATTTTAACGCACTGCTCAATTATGTACCTCTCCATGGATAAATTTGTCAAACACTGAATTAAAGAAATGTCAAATTAAGTTGGGCAAAAAACTTGACGTGAAGGTGTGCCACAATTAACATCGTGTATTATGGTTGAAACACTGTTTATAATTAATAGAAGTAGTGCAATTATAAATTAAAGGATTTAAAAAAGATATATTCCAATGGATTTTATAGACAGTATACATACATACATTTTCCTTGTCATCACACATACTCGTACATATAAGTGGCCTTAAAGTGTGATTCTTTAACAAGATTTTTTAATATTGAAGAGCTTTTAAGGAACCCTTAGAACAAAATATTTCCACAACTTACAAGAACTTATGTTTTAAGAATAAGAATAAAAAATTTAAAGAATAGGCAACAAGTCCTTAATATTTCAATCTCATTTTGTGTGAGACATGAAATGCAAATGCGTTGTTTTCGTTCCCATTGTGCAGCATTTGTACCAAAGCTAAACTCCTCGGCCGTAGGAGAGTCCATACTGGAAAATGTTGCAAATAACCGCATACCGGAGACTAGACTTGAGGCCAACTGCGGAACATTGATCCCCGACATCCATTCCTGGTTGACCGACCTTTGGAACCAGATCCCCATGGGGCTTCTTTATTACACGGATGGATCAAGGTCGAGAGGGAAAATGGGACTTGGTGTTCATATAGAAAACACCACGGAACTATTGGAACATTATTTGTGCCAATGCCCTGCCTTCTCACAAACAAGGTCCCGATATCTTGGGGGTGAGATAGAGGAAATTAAGGAACTTTGTGAGTGACACGGGGTTTCTCTGTACCTTTGGGTCAATATGTTATGGTTAAACTCAAGGGAGCGCACAACAAACCTTCACTGGCTTAGGTGTATGTCGTATGACATGGGCCAGCATACACCTCAAATCAACCTAACCTAACCTAAACTCCTTTAGTCATGAGTGATTGTAACGAAACTGTACTCAGGACTTAAATTAAAATTTAACCAAATTAAAGCAAACATCAACATTATTAAATATTTAATGATGCCATTAAGTGGAAAGTGTTTTTAACAATTCTTGTTTAAGTATTAAATTGTATAAATAATAATAAATATTAATTTTATATATTTAAAATCCATTTAATGTTTGCTGATACAAACTAATCGAATTCAACTTAATACTTTATTAAAATGGGCTTTTGTAATTTTTTTTCTTTTATTTGGGCTCATAATTTATTAACGGAAAACATATTAGTAAAATTTTACACAATTTGAATAAAATTTATTTGCAATTAAGTATTTAAATAATTGTAATAATTCCCTTTTTAATTAAATCAGATGGTTTTTGGTGAGACCAACTGCAAATTTTCTGTATTTTTCAAATAGTTAAATATTTTAAAAGCAGCTTTTGAAAATAACTTTATAAAAATAACATTTTAGATGCTCTTTTTTGAAATTATTTTTTAAATGTGGTTTCATAAAGTAACTTTTAAAAACTACCTTCTCAGAAATCCGTCTGGAAAGTTACTTTAAAAAACTTTTAGCCTTTTAAAAATATGTCTTACAAAGTGTCTTTCAGAAAGCTCCTTTTTAAAGTGGAATTTTCAAAAGTATCCTTTATGAAATACCTTCTAAAATCCATCTCTTAAAAATAACCGTAAAGCTTCCATCAAAAAGATGCTATTAAAAATTATATATTAAAAAGTACTTTCTCCTAAAGTGCCTTTGAAAAATACTTTTCTGGAAAGTACCTCTAAAAATTTATTTCTAAATAGTAAACTTTGAAAAAGTACTTATTTTAAAAGTATCTCTATGAAATTCCTTTTGAAAAGTAACTTCCAATAAGTAAGTTTTAAGAATAAAGTACATTTAAAAAGTAAAAGTGAAAGTACATTTTAAAAAGTAAGTTTTACGAGTACCCTTTGAAAAGTTGCTTTTAAAAAACACTCTATAAAAAGTAGTTTTTAGAATGAAGTTTTAGGTAGTGCTTTGTGGATATCACCTTTAGGAAAGTAGCTTTGAAAAAAAAACTACCTTTTAAAAAGAACTTTTCTAATGGTACCTTTATAAAATCCCCGTTTGAAGAGTTTCTCTAAGACTTCTATCTAAAAAGTGCCCTTTATAAATAATACTTTAAAAAGTACTTTTTTAAAAAGTGCATTTTGAAATATTTTTATAACGGTTTCTTTGAAAAGAATCTTCCAAAAATTAAGTTTTAAAAGTACATTTTAAAAAGTAAATTCCAAAAGTACCTTTTGAAAAATACATTTTAAAAACGCCATTTACAAAGTGGCTTTTATATCTTATCTTTCAAAAAGTAAATTTTAAAAACAAATTTTAAAGAGTATCTATGAAAAAGTACTTTTCAAAAAGCACATATTGAAAAAAATCCTTTTAAAAAGTATATTTAAAAACTGACCTTCATAGACTAGTAGGTAGTGTACTGGAGTCGTAGTGCGAAGGTCCCAGGTTCGAATCCTGCCGCAGAATTCTGGTAGTTTGAAAGGGAGCGCACAACAAGCCTTCACTGGCTTAAGTGTATGTCGTATGACATGGGCTATAACACCCCTCCAGTCAACCTAACCTAACCTAACCATCTTTAAAAATGTTTATTTAAAACTGAAACTTGTTAGAAATATTTTAGAAAACTTCTTTCAGAAAGTGTTTTTAAAAAGTGCTTTTGGATTTATTGTGTATAAACGAAATTTTGAAAATAACTTTTTGGAAGTTCCTTTAAAAAAATAATTTTTAAGGACTTAATTTTTAAAACTCCTATTAGGAAGTGTTTATCAAAAGTAAGCAGCAAAAATATATAAATTTCTTTTAAATTACCTTTTAAAAAGTTTCCTTTAGAAAGGACCTTTCGAAAAGAACCTTCTCGAATGTATTTTTCAGAAGGTACCTATTACATCCCAGCTTTCAAAAAGTACCTTTCAAAAAAAATACCTCTAAGTACTTTTTAGGAAGACGCTTTTGAAAAATACCTTTCGGGAAAAGCACCTATTAAAATGTAGCTTTTGAAAAAAGTGTCTTATTTTCTAATTTAGTTGTACGTAATATTTCAAACCGTATTTGTGAAATGGAAATTTTACCTATACTGGCTCGAGATTAAATCCTAAATTAGTCAATTCATTTTTTTTATCGAATTACAGTAGATTTCGGTTAATGCAAATTTCTCGGTACGCGCCAATTTTGTACATTATTGATGAATTTTGTTATAGCTGGAGTAAATATTTTTTTCTTAAAAAAAAATTACAAAAATAAGCGTCAGTGAAATAAATGACTTTTATTTCTAAGTTTTCGATAAGCTTGTGCAATATATGTACATATTATATACTGGTACGAGCATCTATTCACATTTATTTCGATCGCTTTGTCAAATTATAGTAAACAATGAATTTACCAGCTTAAATCACTGGCGAACAAATTTTGTGGCCTTGCAATTACCAACATTTTTGTATTGAGGAGATTTCGTTACAAGCGAAGATTCGCTTTAACCGATTTGCACGAAATATCTGTTCGCAATTGTTGGAACCGCCGAAGTTGTTCATTACAGGCGATAAATTCCGCTATAACATGGAAACCTACATAAAGAAGTTGAATACCAACCAAAACTACCAACACGTAACATTCTAGACTCCAGAGGCCACACTCGGCTGTGAAGAAAATACGATCTCGCTCTGCACACGAGATACTTGAAGACAAGAGGAAGCTGCGGAAACTGATTTTTTCGGGATTGGCCGGACTTAAATAATCAATTGTTGTAGAGATAACATTTGAGTACTTATTGTTAAATGAACTTCAATTGAATATTCAATAAATATTATTAACAAATAAGAACAAAAATAACTTTAACAGGTATATTTTAAAAAGAACCTTTCTAAATTTTAGATATTACCTTTCAAGAAAATGCCTTTCTAAAAGTACGAAGAATACCATTTAAAAAGTACCATTTAAATAACACATTCCAGTGGTAACCTTCTGCAATCAACTTTTTAGAAAGTACCTTTCAAAAAGGATCATTTAAAAGCTGGTATATGTTATAACCAAACTCCACTGTAGTTTTATAAAAGAAGAACAATAACTGCCACAGTAGTGATTAGTGTACTTATCTATGAGTCTGGGTGTCATGAATTCGATTCCCATCAAAAAGATCATGCTTTGATAATACTTAGGACAATATTTTCCAAATGAAAAATCAAATAAATTTTCCCTTAAACACTATCCCAGCTGGTCGCATTATCTTCCTCTGGTCCGCTCACATACTCATCCCCAAATCAGTTGCAATATTTTATATATTTTCCAAGTCATTCTAAAACCCAAACAACATGCAGAATGGCTATTTAAAATAATATTTTCTGGTTTATGTGCGGCAGGTAAAAAGCCAGTTTGTTTGGCTCTTTTTATTTGTTATGCCACATTTTGTGGTTATGGATTTACAAATTAGAGCGACAAACTATTTACCAAATGAAACACATATTGGCATAAAAACAACATTATTTATTAGTTAAATAAATTAATTGGTATAGTTTATTAGGGAAATTATGCAACAAAAGTTATTAAATGGGTGCTTGAGGCTCAGCAAAATAATACAAGCGTAAAAACTTTTTGAACTCTTAAAATAAAACTACAGCATTTTAAGTGAAACAAAAATTGCAATTGACGTTCTTTTTTATCAGTATTGCATTGTCCTTCGATTGTTTGTATGTATGTATGTAGTATGTATTGCTGACAGTTTATTAAACTTATCTTTGATTATTCAAGTATCTGTTTTCCGGTTAAACACATGCATACGAAAGCATGTGCGCCTATATTTATGCAATTCACACAATTGCTATTGTTCAGCACTTAAATTTGTTTGTTTGTTAATGTTAATTAACACTGATGCATTTTCATATTTAATTACTTAAGTGTCGAGCAAATAATTTCAACCTTAAAATAATTATTTACATCACTGACAAGCACAAAGGATTGACATGAAACCTGCACAACTGTAAGCAAATAAAGGAAAAGAATGTAAATTTTTTTTTGTTGGAAATTTCAGCTGCAAGAAGATTTTTTCATAAGATATTTGAACTAAAAAGTGGGGCTTTAAAATGGCAACTGCTAATGAGCACCTCTTGAAATGGTAGATTTTAAGGCGTAAAGTGCCTTTATAAGGTGAAGTTAATGAGATGCATTTTTATAAAGTATAATTTTAAAAGTTAATTTTTGGGAGAACCCATTCGTAGACAAATTTGCAAAGTACAGTTTAAATTGTAACCTATATAACAGAGTTTACTTTGTAGGCATAGAAAAGGCTTTTGTATGAAAACAAGAGTTCGAAGAAAATGGCAACGTTGCAGATCCCTTCCCTACATCACAGGAACATCGCAAAAATTATTAAAGATCTGGATGTAACACCCCAAAACAAGTTATTCGCTATGGCGAATGGTAAGAAATCAGGCTGAGGGAGGAGCTCTGTTTGTAAGCAACTTGATACAGTAACGCTGCCATCATTGCACCTGCCACTTTCCTAAGATTTTATATTAGAAAGATTGCCGGCTCAAATTCGAGAAAATTTCCAGATGTTTATAAAATTAGCAATAAATGCAACAAAGGATAATTTTTTAAATTAAATTTTTAATGCCATTTTACATCTAGAGCACTACCCTTGGAAGGGAATATTTTTATGACTTCCATGTTAACAAAACCCAAAGAAGCCCTATGAGTCTGTGGTTTAATAAGTCAAAACTAATTGAAAAACTACTTAACACCCACTCTATATTAGGAGGGTTGTCCCACAAATCATCAATTTGGTTTTAGACGACAACGTAGCACTACTGAACAAACAGACAGACATGCTTTCGAATAAAAATTTTGTTCTGCTCATTATTATGATTTTTCATGCTTTTGAGAAGGATTAATACGATGTCCTCAAATACTCATACATAAGCTTTCTGAAAGCTGTTTAAATGTACGAAAGTTCATCAACTTATTTAGAAGCACATATTAATTAAGGAGTACCTTTTTGAAAGAACCTTTTGAAAATGATTTTCAAAAAAGTACCTTTTAAAATCGACTATATAAAAAGTACCTCATGAAAATTACCTCTTAAATGTTACTTTTGCAAAGTAGTTTGCAAAAGGAATCTTCAGATGTAGTACCACCTGAAAAATAGTTTAAAAAAAAACAAAAGTGTATTTCAGGCCTTTTTACTCTTGAATTTTCAATACTCACAAAATTCACGTATAATATGGAAAAGTACCAGGTAAAAATTGCTATGAAAGGTACTTAAGCACGTTTTGTTACGTCTTACCTTGCAAAGGTAGGGAACAGTTCAATAGTAATTTTCAAGGATAGGTATCCTGTATTAGAAAACATGCAATATACTCCAACTTTACTGGAAGAGCGCAGTGTATGGAAAGAAGTCGCTGGGAGCAGTGCCATCATTGAGAAGGTATTATCGTAAAATCCATTCGGCTCAGGAGACTTCTTGATAATAGTATAAACTTCCTAATTATCCACACAAAATGGCGTCCTCGTCAGTAGGTTGGTCGGTTTCTTCAAAGAATTTCTGTTTCTGAATAGGCAATATTCTTTTACTAACACAAGCAATAGCAATAGGAGCTTCAAGGCGAAAAATGAGGCCATACAAAACTTTTCTTAATTCAACGTTTTATAGCCTTTCAAAGAGAAAGAAGGCAATTAATATGCCTGAACTGATTAAAAAGGCCATCATGGTCCTGCAAAGGAAGCTCAACTTCAGCGGAAAATACATATATTTCTTTTGTAAATTGATCCACAAAATACTAATTTTTTTTTTAACAAATGTAAAGAGATCTCAGGATTTTACTAAGTGAAACAGCTTTTACGATACTGTACCAAGGTGAATCCTTCTTCTGTGGAACTAGTTAAGATTTTCTGTTATGAATAGAAAACTTTCCCCATAGAATGATAATTTTAACTTTAAAAAAATTTTATATTAATTTAGCATTTTTTTAAAAACAAAAGCGAGAAGTTTTGACTTCCAATTATTTGCATGCTCAACATTAGGTAAATATTGGCACATGCAACTAACAATTTCAAAAACAAACAACAACAAACAACTCCCATTCAATTTAAAGTTAAACAATACAAACTAGTTTTTCATGGGAATAGTGTTCAATATAAGTACATCATACACAAAATACATATGAACACATTTAGATACATGCATGCATGCTTGGACATGCATGAACATGCAGTCAAACACACACCTACAGCTAAAGTATTTAAGTAATTTGAGGTCTATAAACGCCGGCTAATATGTCCACGAGTACACAGATACACTCACAATATTAAATAAAAATGAATGACAGAATCATGACAGAATACATGAACTTTAGCCAACAGGCTCATCATCATCGATTTTTAACCAATTGGTAAAATGTATTTGTTTTTCTTTTAATTGCCGTCGTTGATTTTTGTTTCATACGCCAAATTTTCCGGTAAGGGGTGAGTGACAGGGTACTCAGCTGCGTTTGGCTTCACTGTCAAAAGAATTATTATTAGCTGGCGGATATTGGAGACCTAATTATTTTCTGTTACAAAAAGGCGTTACAGTTTCGTTTTATTTTTGGTTTGTTTGTTGGCCTTTCGTTTCTTTATGGGTAAATTTGTGATTTTAATGTTTGAATTGTAAGTCGATATCTACGTGTGTTTTCGACGAATCGATAGCGAGGGAATGACAAAATGACGGCTGTCAAAGTTATGATAATTATTCGTTGCTGCCCACTTAATTAAGTGTAGTATTATTTGAGCGATTAATTCAATTAAATAATCATTGTGGTTGAGCCCTGTAAGGAAAATAGTTTAATTACAAACGAAATGGGACTAACGTAAATGGAAAATTTAAGCAGGATTTTTATTTAAAAGGATTTTATGTGAAAGAAACCCGATCTCAGCGCTTTAAAAATCGCTCCCATAGTACCATATATAAAATTTGAAAATTATCGCTTTGTAGTTCTGCAGATAAAAAATAATTAGTAATTACTTTTTTGGGGAGGTACCCAAGTCCCTCCCAATATGTCACGCAGAGAATTATATAAAACTTGGGAATTTACACTATTGTATTTCTCCATAAACCTTCACTTATATTCACACTCTATACCCACAAGATCAGTAGGTTGTCATTGGTGTAGTTTTCCAGATAGAGAATAACTACACTCTACAAAAAAAAAAAAAAAAAATCAAAATAACAAGGTTCTGCAACCGTTTCTGGTTAAGGACACCAAAAAATATAAGCGTATTGGCGTTTTGAAAGTTAAAAAAAGTGCTGTTGGCTGAAGTAGTTAAAGCATTGACTACAAAGCCAACTATGACGAAGAAGATGAGTTCGGTCCCTGTCCAGGACAAATCAGCAACATCATGAATGTTTCTGATGTACATTAGTGTGGCATTGTGTTAATTGTTGTTGGACTGTTTAAGGACCGGTCACTGAACAGTACCGTCAGCGATTGATATCCTTCTATGCTAATGTACATCACAGCGCTCTCCTTCGCAGGCAATGTCAGCAGAATCGTCGAAGAAACAAAACAATAAAGAAAATGGGTGCAAATACTTACAGCTTAAGAAATTTAATGCGCTTATTCAATACCAGAGGCGCTGCAACATTGCTGTAAAAAATATTAAACTGGGCAATAGCAGAGTTTCGTAAGAAATAAGTTCTCACATTTCGCCATCTGTCCTCTCTATTCTCTTTCGCTATCCCTTTAACAAAGATTTGCGTTATTTCTTTAGATGAAAGCGGCAAAAACATCTATGTATGTCTTTGCACCGACTATAAATAACGAGTTGAAAAGCGTCATTTCACAAAGTTCTATTCACATTTTTTTTTTTTTTTGCTTTTCGTCAATGGCAAACTCTACAAATGATCCTAGCTGAACACTACGCGACGGCGTGCAACACTAGCACCGGACAAGGGAAAAGTTTGTATACAACCAACACTATAATTTAATCATAAAATCTTCTACCATGTCTAATAATATCTAACCCTATAAGACCTTATAAATCCTGCTTTAATTTTTGATTCCCCAAATTCTATTCATCACGTTCTACGCTATTCTAAGTTTCAGACAAATTCCACCCAGCAACTCAGAGATTATTTCTATTTGGAACAAAGTCCCAAAAGGGCCCACTGTGCACTAGTCCACTAACATATTCATACATATATGCCCATATAAAATTCTGTGTAACACATCAGCTAAATCGTTAAAGGCCTTTCCATTGTTGCGTTGTTCGTAAAGGGAAAAATTCCCAATCGATGATGGCTAAACAAATTTACATGCATAAACTATTTAACAAAAACAAAAGAATTGTTTGTAGAGGAGAAAAAAAAATAAGGCGAATAGTAAAACTTAAACTGAAAACTAACTTTTCTTAAATAATTTTACATAAACAATGATGGCCTACAGCATAAAATATTTACTAAAATCAAAAAGTCCGTTGAATGGAAACAACTCAACTAGATGTTGCATGTGGCATGTATGTATGTACGTATTCGTTTAAAGATGTATACGAGATATTGGTGATGAAAACTGAATAAATTACCCATTGTTTTATATACTGGAGTTAGTTTGTTAGATTATTTGTAGATGTTTACACATACTCATGCAGATTTGACTTGTTGTGTACAAATTTAAATATATGGAGTTTTTTCAGAGACGTGGTTAGGCTCCCCTGTACTTACGGTATCAATGTTATTCAGTATTTAATTGTTTTCATTTATGTCGTTTTTGCTTCACACTCTCCAATAACTTGCGCAATATTTAAGAAAAAATATGGCGCAATTTTTCTCACAATGTAAAAATGTATGTAAAAGTAAACAACACCTACTCCCAAACGCAGACTTATGTTCCCATCGATCCTATAAGGAGCATAGGGCCTCAGGCAGATTTAAGCATATTTTTAAATGCATTTTTTGTGATATATAAAAACGAATTAAGCAATTTAGCATTAAATAATAAAAACAAATGCAGACATATTTTTATATCTTATTTTAGTATATATATATATATATATATATATATATATATATATATATATATATATATATATATATATATATATATATATATATATATATATACATATATATAGTCCTTTAATTCCCAGTGAAACATAGGAATTCAACCCTTTTTGATCGAATCGGCAATTTTTTCGTTTCTTCAGAAGCTGTCAATTACGGGTTTTAGTACCGTCTCTGAGAGATTAGCGTCAGCTTTATAGACTTCCGGTGAGGTTCCATCAGTCCTTGCGTATTTTGCATTTTTGAGGCGGCTTATTGCGTCAACTACTTCGATTAATATATGCGTAATGTATTATGTTATTGTTTATATTTCTAGTGTGACAGAAATTCTCTGTAATAATCAACCCATATTTCCGCCTGTTGATCATTGGAATAGACCATTTCACCTTCCAAGTGGAAAGTCACTATTGCACAATGCAGTATATACATTACAAAATATTCCTTTTTGCACAATACAATTTCATCAATTCTTTTTTAATGGTTTTATTTCGAAAACAATTTGCTATTGATCAATTTTAGTTCTTGTAATATTTGTAAAATTTTGCAATTAAAATTAACCATTAATTAATAATATTTCAAAGGTATATGGAAAAAGTTCAACTTAAATTCTAGCTATCATTCCAAGATCCTCGAACATTTTTTCATTCTCAGGAACCCGAAAATATCAAAAATGCGCTTTTTTATATAATTTTTTTTAAGAAAGCATAGTAATTTTTTTAATAAATATAAATATAATCAACATTTTTCATATTGGAAATTTCATTTTACATAAAATCGTGTTATTCAGCAATATTTTACATAAAAAAATAATACATATGTTCAAAATATTTGTCAATATGGATCAATATTTTCAGGAAAGTGGTATGCAAAACCACTAATGCATTAATCGATTCATGCCATAGACAATTTCTAATTTTCTAACCAAATTCCAGAAACCGATATAAACTCTTTCGATTCCAATGCTTGTGGACAAAGTTGGGTAAATGTTTTACAAGAAGTAATAATAGAAAACTTTACTATACTTTAATTCCCGCGAACCGAAGGTTGCGCAAATGCATCATTTTCTGGGAATTTTTATCAATGCTTCCAGTGAACGAAACCCTAATTTTGACCTAGGTGAAGAAAATATAAACAAAACAATGTTTATTGGCCACCACACACTTCTTCATTACTCATGTCCATATTTAAAGTATATCACCACTTCCCCAGTGGTTTATATTAAATAAAAACTAAACTTACTTTTTTATATAAATCCTGTATGAAAAATTCATACGAGAATTTTTTTTATTTATTGTATATTTTCACATAACTTAACAGCTATTATATTAACTATTTCTGTTGTATTATTTTCTTTAATTAATTATTTTTCCAATGAAATAATTAATTTTAATGAAAAATATCCAGAAATTTCATTTTAATAAGTGAAATTAGAAATTTTTTATAGAAATTTTCTTTTAAATTTTTAAATCATTATATAATTTCCTCAACCATCGAACACCATTTAAAAAATTATTTATCAGAAAAGCGTAGCAAATATTACTTTCATCCTTATGCAACAAAGTGAAACTAATACGTTGAAGAATTCTCGTATTCTATTCATATCGCAAATGCTTACTTATTAAAGGCCTTCAAGAGCAGGCCTCTTAAATTGATATCCTAATAACAAGCAACAGGTTGATTTTACAAAATCATGACGAAAAACCAATATAAAATAGTCTACTCTCGCTGATTTGACGTGACAAATTTAAAAAAATCGATCACCTTACGTTACCTAGTTTGTTTGAAGTTATAGAAATAATGTTTAACTCGTCGACACTCTACAATTTTAAATAAGACTTCCCGAAACTCTTTGTTATGAACAATATAAATAAGATTATGCGCTTCACATTCCTTGGTAAGCGAAAATTAAAAAAAAAATAACAAATTTTTTACATCGCACCACTGAATTTTTTTGTTTTTCGATTGGACCAGTACTCGGAGGAAGACCCCTACGTATACAATGTATTGCGCTGGTAATAGGAAAATAGTTTATGGGAGGGAAGATAGACCGAGTAGTGTTTCTGGACATTAGACTTGAAGTTCTCCATACTGGGAGCTCGTTCCACATACGATCCGTTCGACTAAAGAACAATTTTCTCTGTAATACGTAGTGTAAGAGCGGTTCTCGGTTACAAATTCCTTGATTTCAATAGAGAACATTCGATTGTATTAACGACAAAATAACGAAACACATCCCACGTTGCGTCGATGCTCCGGTGAATCAATAGAGTTGACTACACAACTGTCACCGAAAAGTCTCTTTACCCTCACTTGTACTCGGTCGAATAACTTCACAATAGATTTTAAAGCACCGGCCCATATATGAGAGTCGTATTGATTTTTTTCGTGTGTTAAAGAATTTTTCTTTGAATTCTAGAGGTTTAACACCACCGTCTTTAATTTCAAAATTGTCATCCCATAACGATTACTCTTTAAAATCATTTAGCTACGCCACTGATATCCCTGTACAGTATATCTACATTCTCACACTGCAAGTCATTTGAATACGTTTTGTTCTTCACTTATAGACATCTATACTTATAATAAACATAGTTTTAAATTCTTAAGAGCTTAAGCACACTATATCTCGATTAAAAACTGATTTTTAGTGAATCTAAAATCCATTAGAGAACTTTTTTAAACTTCTTATGGCCAGTTTTTGACTTCGTATTTAAATATCATTTACCTTTAAATTCTACATAAATAAGCAACTCAGTTTTTGAGGGTTTTTTTAGATGAAACTTGATTAATATTTAAATAGCCAGCATTTCTTATTTAAAGTCTGTTTGACTACATCAAGGTGGTGATTAGTTTCTGTTTGGCAGACAAACAAATTTGCGCCCTTCGACAAATTTCACAAAACTGAGCTCTAATATGGAATTAAAATAATTTTACAGAAATGTTTTATTCCAGCTTTTCGGGGTATTTCAAATGTTTATTTTATAAATTTTACTCCGTCTTAAAATTTCAATCATCTTCTCTAACATTTCTTTGTTTATGTTAAACAGCTGTTTTTGGAAAATTGTGGAAGTTTTTTTGGAAAGCTTTGTAGAGCTGACATATTTTCAGATCACTTAATTGAGGGTTTTAATTTAAGAATGATACACTAAAGCTTTATTTAAATGCAACTTATTTTTAAAAAAAACTTTAACTCAATACAAACTTAAACACGAAGTTAAAAACTGGCCATTAGAAAATTAAAATGGTAAAATTTTAATTGAAAATCTAAAATACTTCTATAAATCTGGAAAAATCGCTTCTCACTTTTAAAATGCTTTTTATGAAAAAAAATTTTTTGTAATTAAATGAAAATATTATTTTTTTTCCTTTAATTAATAGCGTGGGGGAGCACTGAACAATTTTGTAGGCTTGTTCATAACATTTCGTTAAATTTTTTTCTAGCAGATCTAGTTTTCAAGATATAGTGCAACATGATATATTTTAATATGTAACGAATGGTCCTAAAAATCATTAAATATTTTGTGGATTATAAACCCACACAAAAATTTCTTTCATTAGAGTTTCCTTGGGCCTTCTTTGAAGAAAACTCAATACTCGGATAAAGGTCAGGTGAAAGCTATTCTAGATAAAAGCAACTCTTTTATAGGCACTTTAATTATATTCTTTTATAAGGAGGACTGCAATAGTAAGAGAAGTTTTTTGGAGAAAACAGGTCGTAATAGGAAACCACAATATTTCGTACATACATTTATCAATTTATTTTATAATGACGGGTGTAGCGAGGCACACCGGGTATGGTTAGTACTAAATAAAAACCAAAGATGGCTTTTTTTTGCTCCATCCTTTTAAAACCTACTCAAATCACTCGCAGTATAATTTTACAGTTTATGCATGTTTATGTTGAAATATGCCAGCATTTGTTCTATATGTGCATGAATATGGTGGACACTTATGTTTGTATATACATATGTACACATACATATATGTACATATACTTTCGCTTAAGGTAGATTTTGACTTGCCTCGAACAATACATTCTCCTCTGTTGGTGATGTTGCATGTCCTGCCCATGCCCCGTTGAAACCTTTATTTGTGCGTTGATCTGGAAATGTACTCAAATATTAATTTGCATATCGATTATAAACACAACGGCGTTATTTATGAACACGTGCCTTCGTTCCCTGCATGAAAACATCACCAATGTTCACGTCATATGTATAGAAAAAAAGTCCCTATTATTAAATATTTTTTAGTGCATGATACAATTTCGTTTTTATAACAACCGAAGGCACTCACTTGTGTGATGTTTTATAAAAGATAAAAGAACCACTTGACTGGAGGTGTACGAATATTTCAGTTTTTTATTTTTATTTATTTTATATGAATTTACAATTAAAGGAATATATCAGACATGACAATATCCATTGATTTCACTTTTTTCAAATAATAAATTATTGAAGATTGTGTTGAATCACATGAAAAAAGCTTTTTAAAAGTTTAAATTTTTGCTTTTCAGATTCATCTGTTCTAATGGAAATTAAAGTAAACAAAAAAGTTATAAAGAATATTTAATTTAATTGTCATATATATAAAAAAATTTAAAGTAAATAAATATATAATTTCAGATCTCTGTTCTCAAATCATAAATATATTAAAAAAGTGTAACACTTTTCGCCCTCTCAACGATGGAGATTTTGAGACACAGATTTCCAGGTCGAGGGATATCCCGTTTTGGAGATTTGAACTGGATATCCATATCGCCAAATCTCACAGCAGTAGCCTTTTTCCATACAGGTTTTTAAAATTTCGCGTTTACCATAACGAATCAGGAATCCTGTGAGTCCTGAAAGAAAATATTGTTGAAGAAATCATCAAATTGGAGCCAGACGTTTTGCGATCAATTCGGGAGGTGGCCATTTGAGCGATATAATTTTTTCCAATTAATGTCATCAATTTCACACTTTCAAATAAAATTTTTATCAAAATAGTGGTCTTGTTTTTTCATTTATAACAAAATTGCAGCCAGTTCGAGTTATTGCATCACTTTTGCGCAATCTTGGAATATAAAGTTACTCATGGTTAACAATTTTCTATAAACATGTTGCCGGAACAAACCTGACTTTAAAACATGTTACATATTAACATGTTTTTTGTGCAACATATTAATAAGACAATGTACGTTTTTGAACACATTGTTTCAGAAAAGAACACAAACATGCAGGAAGGTCAAAATACATTTACGTACACATTTTTGAAATCTAATGGCGCAACAATTATATAATTGTTGTTTTTGTAAAATTAATATTGCGTCAAAGGTTCGAAAATAAACGTTGTCCAAATTTTTCGAAGACACCATTTTTTAATTACTCCGGAACAACTTCTCAATCCAAATTTGATATTAGCGAGAAGTTTTAAGAGGGGCCCCCAAGGTCAACGATATGTTTTCTTATTTACTATATACGCATTTTTCTTTCATTTACAATTCGTATGTGTGTGAAGCGTAAATATCATGTGCAACATTGTGTGCTTATGGCCTAAAATATTTTTATTAAAAAAAACTTCTTCGTTGTACTAATAGTTAAATAAATTTTTCACATTTTAATGATTTCTTTGATATTTCTAAATAAAATGTTAATAAAAATTGAGAACAAATATTTTGTCAAGATGAAATCTAAATAAAATTTAACAGCAGCGAAAAGAATAAAATAAATTTAATTTTTGTTTTGCTGTTGCATTCAACACAAAAAATTTTTGGCTAGTCAGCGTAGCCAATTGGCGAAAACATGCAAAATCATTTTTTGACAATATCTTTATTGCAAATTCAAGAAAAAGAACAAATAATAATAAAATAAAATAAAGCGTCCGACACAAAATGAACATGCCTTTAAAAAAAAAACGTTGCAATGATGAGGAAAACAGATCTCATGCAACAACAACTTAAAAATTGTTTATAGTATAAAAGAATATATATAAACAATAATATTACTGCGAAAAGTTGGAACTAGACAAAAGCAAAATTTATTTGAATATTATCAGCTTTTTTGGTTTCTTTTAAAATAAAATTTAAATTTATGTTTTGTTATAAAATTAGAAACAGTTTGCGTTAATTAAATATCAGGCGTCTTATTAATGTATTATATACGAAACCAAATATGTACTAGAAATAATATAATCCAATATACTAATATATATAGTTTGCCATCCCCGGAACTTCCCGCTAAGATTATGATTGATTTGAGGAGACTTTTCGGAGTAATTAAATAAACGCTGATGTCGAAAATACCGACAATGGTTTCCTTCGAATCTATTTATATAAAATTTATGGCACTCGCCACAGCTTAAAAAGCCCAAAATGTAAGCGAACTCATAATATAGATTAAAAAAAATGAATTCGGAGTTAATTGCAATAGTAAAATACTGCGATATTTCTCAAATGAGTAATCCAAATCTGATCAAATATATTTAAAAAAATTACTGCATCTAGAAATCCTTTTGCAGTCATTCAAAAATTCACTTCTTTTGACAACGATATCTGTCGGACGGGTCAGTCAAGCCAAGATCCCCAGAATTCCGTAAATATTGTTCCGATCGTTACAACCGTTCAAAAATAATGAGAAGTATATATCCACTAATATACACTCTTACATACACATACCCATCGGGGAAATAGTCAGAAAAGCTTTGAGGTCGTACAAAGCGGCTAGATCTGATGAAAACTGGATATTTAGAGATTAGTGCCTATATTCTGTTACAGACTGAGTACAAGCAAACATTATACGATTTATCTTACAACTTGTTTCCGATGTGAGAATTCTTCACAAGTTACAGACAAAGTACCTTTTAACAAGTACTTTTAAAAAGAAGCACGTTTTTGAAAAAAAAATACATTTTTAATAAAATACCTTTTAAAAATGTGTTTTTGGAATAAATTATCTTTTGTTTTTTTAAGTATATCCTAACAATATACCTTTTAAAAGTGCCCCTGAAAAATGCAATATGTAGATTTTCAAATACAATGTGAATTTCGAGAAAAGAAAGAAATATCATATATCTTCAAAAATGTTCCGTATAAACAAGCACCTTTAGAAAAGTGCCTTTTAAAAAAGTAGCTCGTAAAGAAGTTCACTCTAAGAAAATAACTTTAGAAAGGTACCTTTCAAAAAGTGACTTCAAGAAAGTACATTTTGAAAAGTAGCTTTTAAGAAAACTTATTGAAAAGTACCTCTTAAAAAGTACTCAATTAAAGAGTACCTTATTATGTACGTCAGAAAGCAATAATTTTTATAGATAAAAGATATCAAGTTTGTCCAGTGTAAATTAAACATTTGAAATAACTCCCAATTAAAATACGTAAGTATGTACATACTTACATAAGTATGTTCATATGCATTTTAATTAATTATATATGTATGTATGTATGTATGTATATATGTATATAAGTTTATATGTATATATGTATATATATATATATATATATATATATATATATATATATATATATGTATATATGTATATATATATATATATATATATATATATATATATATATATGTATATATACATGAACATATGTACATACATATGTATGCATGTACATATATGTACATACATGTACATATATGTATATATACATAAGTACACACATACATATGTTTGTACATAAGTATACATACAGTGGCTCACATTCAAAGTGAGCCATGGTCTGTTTTAAGATAAAATGATTAATATATAATGAAAAGAAAATTTTGTTGACAAAAATACCACCTAGCTTTATTAATTCATTAGTAAGCTTTAAGTGGATGTCAATTATTTCAATTATATTATACGCTTAGTTAAAAAAAATGAGAAAAACTTAAAATGGACTTCAAACATATATCACAGCAAAAGTGAGCCACTTAAATTAAATACGGTTTACATAAAATATTAATATTTTGTTGGGCCACCTTTCGGTGAAATCACAGCTTGTAGACCTCTAGGCATTGATTCCAATAAATTACAGGTGAATTTTGAAGGAATTGCGGCCCATTCGGATTGTAAAGCCTCTAGAACGGGTTCTTGCGACGTAATGGTATGTTTTCGGATATTTTGGTCTAGACGGGCCCGTAAGTTTTCAATAATATTTAAGTGGGGAGTCTGTGGTGGTACTTCAAGCACATGTGGGCAGTTTTATAGTAACCATTCTCGGGCAACATACGATTTATGTTTGGGATCGTTGTCCTGGCAGAAGTAAAAGTCTCCTTCGATCATCAATTTCTCAACGCTTGCTTTAAGATTTTTCTTTAACACGTCTAGGTAGACAAATTCATTGATAATTCCCGGAAGGTGTTGCAGATTTTCAGTGCCACTCCTTGCCATGCACCTCCAAACAACAACGGAACCGCCACCATGCGTTATGCTTGGTTTGATGTTTTTCGGTTAAAGCTCGGAATGCTTTTTTCACCATACCATCTGTTTTCCGTCGGAGCCAAACAGATGAGAGTAAATTTAACTTGTTTGTATGCATGTACATATACATAAGTACATACATACATATGTTTGTACATATATGTAAGTACATATGCATGAAAATGTTTATATTTTAATTAAAGAAATTAGAGAATTTCGTTCCGTGCAATAAATACACACACATATACATACATAAAACATCATTAAACAGTCATGCTTCAGATGTTCATATACATATGCACGTGTGCGTCACTATACCTCTACCTGTATCTGTTCATAAAATTTATGACATAAATCCTAATTTGTTCCAAAAAAATATAAGTATGGTGACCTTATTACTAAAACACATAAAGTAGGATTTACGATAAAATGTCTGTCCGGCAGAAAGTCTACACTAAAACAAATCAAGTGGTCAGTGTTGTTAACGCCGCTCTTTTCAACCATTTAAATTAGTTCTACACAGAGATGGAAAATTTATATGTTTAATTGGTTACACACCAGTTTAAAAATAATAGTTTCTTAATAATATCAAAGAGCAAGAGAGACCAATGGTTTTTGTTGCCTAAAGGTAATACTAAATAGTTAATTGCCTGAATAGTTTTTTTTGTTGATTTGGTGTTCGTTATATTCAATTTGTTTCTTGTCAATACAATTTTTTTTTTGGAATCATTTAGTAATGCAATTATATCAGTAAGTTTCTGATTTGAAAAATCCCTAGCATCTGCGACTATAAAATCATATCTTCGGTAAATATAAACGGACTGTGCAATAATAATTAACAAATCAAGCATACTAACCAAAAATAATATATTGTATAAGCATATAATAATAAATAATCCGGCCACAATATAAAAAAACTAGGAAATGAAAATATTGGTATGTTAAATGCAATAATATGACATACAACAAAAACATTAACTTACGTGTGTAAAAGCCCTACTATATTCTCCAATATCCAGTAGCACCATCGGATGTATATTGCTTCTCTGCTTCTGAATTAATTGGTATTTATATTTATATTTATAAACATTTAAAAAATTTAGTATGATTTCGTAATGTATATGCGGAATAGTTTGTTTGTGCATCAAGATTTTGTGATACAGTTATATGAAATTAATGTTTTTTAATGTATGCGTAGTAGTTCAAATGAAAATTAGCGTAAACAATGGAAAAGTAGCAAATTCTATTTACATCTTATATTGCAAAAAGATTCCCAGATTAGAACTTGATTGAAATATTTAAATAAAATCTGTTCGTAATTAGGCCAGTGAAAGGTCTGCTTCTAAAGCGCTTCTCGAAGTCAAAACTTCGGCAAAGTTTTTTGTACATTGTAGTATTCGTTTGCAATAACATACGAGCATATTTGAATAAAAAGTTGTATATATCCCCACCAAACACGTGAACTTTGCAAAAAGTTAACTTTGCCACTTGATATTAAAAAAAATTGTCAAATCTTTTGCCAGTTACGTTTAACAAATTGTGTTTTTCAATTTCTTAGCTAGTGTTATTCTTATACGTTCAAACTTTTAAAGCTAAAAATAAACTATAAATAATTTAACAATTAAAAATTTATATATACACTAGCTGACCCGGGCAAACGTTGTTTTGCCTTCAAATTTTATTTTCGCTGCAAGTCTGGTTTCGTTTCAAAGTCATGGCGGATTGATATTTCGAAGAAGAATGAATGGTGCACTAAATCGACATGGCAATTATTGTTCAAATACCGGTATCGGGCTAATTAACGCCACCACACGCTGATTAAGGACCCAACGCCTTCAGCGAAAAACAGCATAGGCTTATCGCGCTAATCTCTATCGTGCAAAACACGAAAAAACTAAATATTGCGCTATCTGTCGGACGAAATTCAAACTGCACAGAAACACTCCTCACGCCCCATAGAGCATGTATATAAAGTTTAGTCAAAATCGGTAGTTCTTGAGTTACGGTGCAAAAACACACACTAAAAACTAAATATATAAAGTTTGGTCAAAATCGGTGCAGTAGTATTTGAGTTTAGCGATCACGAACATACACGTAATTTTTATATATGTAGAGATATATATTGTTTGTTAAACAGTCTTAATCATGTGTTAAAAATAAATTAAATTAAGATTAATACCAATATAAAAGAAATACTGAAAATGTTATATCAAAAATGAATTTCATTAATGTTCCATATCAAAATGCAATACATATTCGAAAAAGATTTGACAATCACAATTGAAAGTAAGTTGAGTATATATAACTTTTTTAATTTTAGAATAATTTTCCCTTATTTTTAATGGACCAATACTCAGGTGATGGTCCCTATTGGTAAGGAATAGAATAATAATACTATTTTCATATAATTTCCAAACTTTTGGAAAGTTTCCTTTCAAATAATTCTTAACTTAAAATCAAGCCTGCGTGTTTACTGTTACGTCTGCTTACCTTTGTAGGGGAGTATTTTATATCATGCTTCCATTATCCTAACGATGCTGCAAAAAATTAAATATATCAGTATTAATTTTTAAATATATCCAATAAATAAATGATTCATCAATCGGCAATATGTACATGTTCAGGGATTTCACGACACAACTGACTTTGACATTTTAATATGTACATATGTAAGTTTTCAAAGCGAATTTGAGCTACTTTACCTGGTATGAATATGCCTTGTGTTACCATAAATTTGAGATTTTTAAAATACTTTTCCTGAATATAGAAATTTAAAATATATTTTTGCATCTGGCAGCACTTTCGATCGTCTTTGTTTGTGGTGTTGTTTTTTTGTTTTGCTACAACTCTACAAATTTTATCTACACTCTTGTTCTCCTTAACATTTGTTGTTGTTCTTGCTTACTTGCTTGGAATACTCTCATGCTCTTTTGCTATTGTTGTTTAAAATGTTGCCTTCTTTCTTTTTTTGCTTAATATTCATTTCGTTTTTGTTGTTATCCAATTTACAGTTTCGTTATTTCTTCTGTCAGTTTTTATACAGAAATCGTCGTGTGAACTACGTAGTGGGATTAAAAAGTTCTTGCTATTTTTTTAATCAATTAATTTTCTAAATAAACGTTTTATTATTATTTTCTTGGCAAAAATATATAATAGTGTAAATAATGAATTAAATTAAGTTGTGATTTATTTTTCGTTATGAGTAACAAGTGGTCATAAACGAAATTTTGCCGAAAACCAACTCCAAATTAAGAGAGAATTACATGCAAAGAATAAGAAACAAGATAGCAAAAACGGAGTAAAGAAAACGAAAGTGCTGTGAGCTAGTTCCAAACCAAAGCTCTAAAATGGAACCGCGTGCGATGTGACAACAAAAAGAAGAGTTGAAGAAGAAGATATAAGGAATAAATATTAAAAAGAACACAAAATTAAATTGCTGGGTAACTCCCCACAAATTAAATGCGCTCATCTTTTTGTTTATGATTTTTAAAACTACTGTTCTCCAAATACAGAAAAAAAATTCTAAAATAATTTTGTATATCTATACTTCAATGTGTTTTCGGTTTAAAATTTGAAATTTGAGCACAATAAGCAATAAATTTATTTGTCGTTTTGTTTATTTGTTTTTTGTTTAACTTCTCGGCGTCTAATTGCAAGATTTTCTATTATTTATTTAAATAATTTTCGCTCGCGTTTTGTTTATTTTGTGTAAATTTATATACAGACATATTTTTCATTTATTTATATAAACAAAGAAAAAGAATCAATTGAAAAGTGTTTGTTTTCCTAGAAGCAACAGAATCATCCCCTTAAATATGGAATTTTGAGAAACGTGTTTACGTATCATTTCTAGCTCTTTTAAACAAGTTTCCTTTCCTAAATTCCTTCAGTGTTTCTGTACTACTTCTTGTTTGCCTTTATCGTTTTTTGAATAACCTCCCTTTTTATATTTTTATAAACGTGTCGAGAATATAAAAAAAAATCCATTTATAATTTTTTTTAAATAGCCATTGAAACAAAATTTCCAAGTCCCAACTGTGAATCAAATGTGCCCAAAAGAATTACATAAAAAAAGAATTCAACAGTCTTAACCCTTTAAGTGATTTCAAAACTTATTTTCGTTACAGCGTTTATTTTTTTCAAATCTTGCCTTTTTGTAAATGTGCGTATTTTTTCAAGTAAATAAATTAATTTAAGTTGAATGTAAAATTTTAAGTGCTAACAAAAATCCATTGGTGAATATTCGGAAAATTTTACATTTAATATAAAAGAAACTAATACAAAAGCTAAATATCAAAACTATAACAATTTGCCTTGCAAGCAATTTTACAAATTCGTTTGGTTCCTATTTTTCATCATCTACAAACTGTAAGTTATATTTCAATCCTTTTATTTTAATTAATACATACCTGCATACATATGTATGTATGTATGTATGTACATGTTGTACACGTATACTTCCACCATAAATAAATAATACTTCTTGAAGAGACTTCCCAAGATATAAGGATTTTTAAACCCAACTCTGACTGCACGAACCGCACTATACACTTTTTTAAATAGATCTGCTCTTTTTGGATATTCCAGATTCACAAAACACTGCCATACATACACACATATGTAAGTATGTACGTATGTATGTATGTAAGTGTATTTATGTATAAGGATATAGAACTTTTCTATTAATTGGCCAAATGAAAAACGAAAACGGAAAACCTGCCATTTTATTGAATATTTAAAAAATGGTTTATAATTATTAAGTGCTATTCATCAGCAGACACCTCCACTATGGGAATAAAATTTTAACCAATTTGAATCAATAAAATGAAAAGCAAACAAGCTCCAATCCAATTAGCGGGCCGGTCGACGGATACAAAATGCTCATTGATATTGGCTAAAAATTTCCAGTATGAAAGTTTGTTTTTTTTAAATTAGAAAATATACATATAAATTTTACACGCAAATATTTGTTCGATAACGTTGGGATCAAGCAGCCTACGAAATCTATTTCAGAATACCTAAATAACTGATTCCACCATCATATAAATTTTAGATCACCGATCTTGTTCATCCATCTTACGAAGTTTATAAAAAAGGCTTTGCCTATTCCAAAACTGTTTCAGGCCACAAGATGTCGCTTTTAACTTTAGCAACTTTACAAAAAAACGTATATAAACGTAAACAAATTCTATGAGGAAATATACGAATCAGTAGTGACATAATTAAAAGGTAAAAAAATTAATTATTTTACTGCTCTGTTGCTTCATGACAATATAAATTATCATTCCTCCAAAGCCACGTCCGTGAACAAAACCTGTTTCCTATTATTTATATTATATGTATGTACATGTTCTGAGGAAAACATTACACACACGCACTGTTAAATACCTTTGTTGCAACCCGTCTGCGTCACGTCCCTATAAAGTATATCTATGTACATATATGTATGTATGCATGTACGTATCACCGCCTATTAAATATGACCACTAATCATCCTTAACGTGAACAAAATTCCACGTGAAATCTGCTCTCTTTACCTAAAATTACTACTAGTTCTATTGTTGAATTTTTACAAGTTTTCGTTCATGGAAAATAATTAGCATGAAAAATTTGTTCGCCTATTACTCACGATAGGGGTGAATATTAATTTTATTATTTCCATATTGTTCTTCGATACGCTGTGGCAAAAAATATAAGAAATGAATGATTAAAAAAAATCGGAAGAGTGATCTAAAATCTTGGGAATTCTTTTCAAAACGCTGATGCTTAAATAAATGAATGATATACATATGTATACACATGTACATACACACATATACATTTATATTTATGACACAACTACATATGGATGTCTATTTTTATTTAATTAAAGTCATAAATCAAATTTTAAAATCATATATTCTTGTCTATCATTTAGTGTTTTTCTCTCATTATATTTGTGGATTTCATTATGTCCTATTTTGAAACATCAGTATCGATTTAAATATCTGTATATGAACTCGTATTTATGTAAATTTTGCTTACACATGTCAGTGGGAGTGTCCGCGATCGTTTCATAATTTAAAATTTCTGAAGAAAACGAAAATTCTATAATACAAATAAAAATAGTAAATTTTTCATAGCAAATATTTATAATGAATTTTTATAGCATAAATTGAATGCAACAGCTTTGATTTTATATTCTTTCTCCTCAGAGCCCTTGATGGTGAGGGAAAATTTTGTGGCGCGATTATACCGCTTGGTGTAATAGGTCAGCGGTGTTGGGCAGCATAAAATTAGAAACGCTTAGAATATATTACTTCCATGTTGCATATGGAAAAAAACTGATCGAACTATTTAATTAAAGCAGGTTAAAGCTTAACGATTTTTGGCAGAGGTTTTCTCTAAATTTTTGGGTTTCATTTGATTTTTAATTAGATATTTAAATTGGTTTTATGCAACAAGGGCTAACCATAATGCGAGTATACTCATGCTGGCTTAACCGATTGTCAAAATTCAACGAAAAGTCTGTTAAATGCCTATGCAACTTGTTTTCACTTTGCGCTGTTAAAATTGCCTAGTTGAAAAAACGTGTTTGCTTCAGCAGCAAGCCAACAGCTGATCACACTGACGCTTTCGGGAAATTGTCAAACTCCATATGAAAACAAAAGAAATATTTAATATAGAGTTCTTAAAGGTTTCGCGAGGTAATGGTTGATTTTTTTTTTTTATAGAGATAAATAGACCTTCAGTACATTGATTTGCATGTACTGGGGTGGTCCCAATTTAAGTATCTTTTTAAATCGTATGTTATTTTGACACCGATAAATTTTTTTGCTGTTCAAAATAATGACAATAAGTCAGTATCATATCTCCGTGAAACAAAATGATTATCTTTGCGATTAAACATTGCAGGGAAATATTGCAAAACAAAGAGACATCGAATTTGCCCAAAAAATCACATTTTCTAACGAGGCATATTCTCATTTCGTCGGATCGGACAACATGCCAGTTATTGTACAGAAGCCAATGTATCCACAGAGATGGACAATTTGCTGTGGATTTTGGAGTGGTGGCATCATTGGCCAATTTGTTTGTTTTCAAAATGCTGTTGGAAACGCCATATCAGTCAACGGCGACCGCTTTACAGCCATGATTATGAATTCTTTATGACTTGAATCGATCTTAATGACAAGGATACTACGAAGTCAGCCGTGGTTTCAATATTTGATATTTCTAATAAAGCCATAATATACTAAAAGATATCAAGTTTAGTTCACTTTATATAATTTATATAATACTTTTATCTGGTCCAACCAGTATTCGAGATTTTGCAAAAGCTATCTTTCTAGCACATTATTGTTAGCTAAGATAGACATTCTGACTGGAATGGATTTGGTGCATCATATACAATTCCTATCGAATTTATTTATTCCAAAAAGGGTAAAATTGCTATATTTCAACTCAAGTGTGGCACAGCTTATATAAAATGCAATATACATACATAAAAAATTTTTTACATAAATTTTTGCAAAAAACCTTCGGGTTTAAACAACAAAAATCTGTCAATACTCTGTTTAAAACAACATCAATTTGTTTTTTTCAACTAATTTAAAAAAATTATATTTATGTATATATGATTAATATAATTAATCAACTATTAAAAAAAGTTTCATTAAATTGACTATTGTTGCATTTTAAATAAGTTTCATATAAATTTGCTTATATTATGTCATTAAATATACCACTTTGATGGGATTTGAGTTCTTTGACTTGTACTGAATATTTGAAAAAGAGAGCAAAATAATCTATTAGACCACTTGGCGACAAGTGATCATAACTCTCCCACAGTGAAGCAAACTGGTTGACTCATGTACTCTTTTTTGACACGGTATAATTTATGATGGCTTCAGTTTCATTTTCTGTATTCACATTAATATTAAAAAAAGTACAATTATTATCAAATTTATTAGAAACAATTTCTAAAGTAAATATGTACATATTTATTTTAATGTCTCTGAACTATTCAAGCCTCCGTTGAATTCCTACACCCGTAAGCCTCGCCAGAAAGCATACCGGGGCGATAACTTTGACGTAAGAAAAACGCAAAACTTTAGGAGGAGTTACATCCAGCCATGCGTTTTACGCTTCAAAGCGTTTTGTGCTGTAGACGCATTAAACACTTCAAGTTAAATTACTGGCTTTATAGGCATTTTCACCTAATCAGATGATAGTAAACAAAATAGTTATACCGATATATTTTATAAAAGGAAATAACAAAATAATAGTGCATTTACATCTGATCGAAATTTAGAACTTTTGCGCAAAATCTTAGTGATTTCTGCTAGATCTCCCATACAAAAATTCTCTTTTCCACGCATTCTACAGTTCAATTCGTTAGACTTCTGTCAAATAAGTTGGTATAGAGTGTTTTCCTAGAACAAAGCGTATAGTAAAGATTGTAACACGTCTGGCGCTTAAACTTCACCAACTTTCACGTCTTTTCCCTTAGGCAATTTTAATTGCACAAGTTTAGCTGGCAGAACGATAGAGAGAGTCATACATATCTTTTCTATAATTTTCCAAGCTGAAACAAATCTTGCGTTAGTAAAATTACCGAGTGAAAAAGTCTCGACATACTCCATTAGTTAACGGTTTATTCGATGATGTTTACATGTCAAAATATTCCATTTGATAGACATGGGACCCGATATCATGCAGAGGTATTCCATATTTTTTGTAGATTTCTTTAATTTTAAGTAAATCTAATTCATAAGGAAGTAAATAAAATACATATGTATATAAAATATACTTATAATCAAGGCAAATTCATACCAGGTAAATTCACCCGTACAACAATGTCAAAACGAGCAGAATAAACTTAAAAATTAGAGGAAAATAATCAAAAGCAATCAAAACAAATGAACCCAATTTGAAGTTCAGCAATAAAAAAATTAATAGAGAATATCATCAGCTGCGCCTTTATGAATTCGCCTTGTTTATAATGGGTAAAAACTAAAAATTATTCAATGAATTAAATTAAATTCGTTGAATTAATTTATAACTAAATATTTTAATATATGAAATGTGTCGTCGTTTTTAAAAAATAAAAATACATATAAATTGTAAATAACGCAAGTTAAATTAATAAATTAAAATTTCCTTTCCGATATCAGTTTGTTGTAGTTGTGTCATATTTATTTATTTATTTTATTTATTTATTGATTAGTGTCGTAATATACTTGTTAAAATTTTGAGAAATATTTTCCATTACTTTCTCAAGTCTAATAATATTCTAAATCCTCTACAACTGATTTATTTTTTTTTAATTTTACTTTATTAATTTATTCTTAACGAGTTATTTTCACAGATTTTAATTAAATGAAAAGCATGTTAATGTTTTTTCTTTAAATATATTTTAATTATTTACATGTATATTTTTTATGTATTTAATTTTATTTTTAAGTATTTGTTTGCTGTGTCTACCAATTATATTTTTATATTCTATATGCAATCTGTTTACAAAGCAATTTCATCGAACGTCATAAATATACATAAATACTATTCTTGTATTTCCGAACTTTTCTTTTTTCTTGTAATTCCCTTGTCTGCTTTTTTTTAATTTCTAATATTGTAATGATTTCTCCATTTTGTCTTAATATTTCTTCTGATATTTATTTAAATACTTTTGAATTCAAAAAGGAAGAAATTGTTTTAGTTTTGTAACACCCAGCAGGTGTCCTTGTAAATACAAAAATACTTATGTGTATCGATGTACTATTTGTATGTATGGCTTTATTTTCTATTCTTCTTTATCTTTTTCTTTAAATTATATGGTGTTTCTTATACAATTTCTAATAACTTTTGTGTTTCGTTCATGTGAACTAAAATGTTGCCATATTCAGTCAGATTAGATCACCGTTTTATCTCCAGTGGTCGCATAATGTAGGACAGTGGGTACTTACCACCAACAGTGTTGCCGTTGTGACCCTTAAGTGAACATTTTTAAACTTTTATGATGCCCTATAACCTTTTAAGACGCTTTATTAAGATAAACCCAGTGTATGATTTTCATCTAGTTCGTGTGTCACTTTTTGCTGCTTTTTGAAAAATTGCACTTAGTATTAAGTTTTGTTCTACATGCACACATATATTGATATTTCTACATATAAGTATATATCCGGGATATATATGCTTTCTTCATAATATTGCTACAGCTGAAAAATAAACTTCCGAATAGACTTTACGTAGAAATTTACGAGCTTATGCTCTTGTCACTAAATATTTTTTTAGAAGTTTAGAAGTTTATGATAAATAAAAATGTAAAAAAATCTACCTAAATAATTACTAAATTTATACGCAAGTCATTTACAAATCAAATTAGTATGCAAATATTAAATTATAGTTTAAACGACAGATTACATAAGAAACTTAATCTACTTATTTTTTATGCCTGATGGCATAAGCACCACTATTTGATAACTCTGTTATGGAAAACATATGTTTTTACAAAAATGTCTTTTTTTGTCAATTTCTTTTTTTTGCACATAATTCTTAAGCTACGTACACACGGTTGGCAGATCTTACAACATTGCCAGTAAAATTGGCTGAAAATGTATTACAATCGTGTGAACTGCCAATTTTTTACTTACAACGTTGTCAGAAAAACCATTGTCAGTCCATTGTAAGACGACAATATTGTCAGGCATCTGACAACCGTGAGAACACCTATCGCAGGCATTGTCAGATAATTGGCAGACATTGTAAGGTAATTTTTTATTGGCAGATATAGAAAATTTATGCACCTGACAATAACACCATTGTCAGAAAAATATTTCTATTGGCAAAGCTGTAAAAGCATATGTGAAAAGTGAAATTTGTGAAATAATTATAGAAATAAAAATTAAAAAAGCTAAAAAAATAAAATACCAAAAATAAAAATGAATATGGCTTCTGATGATAGCACAGACATGATTGTCAGAAGTTTCCAGCCAATTGAACTGCCATGTTCAGTTCAGCCACAAACGGAGTCCAGAAAACAAGGCCGAAACAAAATCCTATCGTTAAAAAGTTGAAACCGTTTGGTCTCATGAAGATCAGCTAAAGTTGATCTCGGAAGTTGAGGTACGGCAAAGTTTATGGGACGCCGGTTGCGCCGAATATAAACTTCCCAAAGATGTTTTGTGGCAGGAAGTGGCAGATACCATATCTGTTAGTGTAAATGATTGCAAAGCGAAATGGGCAAATCTGCGTACCTCTTTCAATTGCAATCTCGAAAAGCTTCGTAAAAAAAATCAGGCCAGGGCACTGATGACAATTTTCAAATTGCTTGGCGCTACTTTAAACCAATGCTGTTTTTGGAAACAACAAAAGTACGCTTTTAATATGTGGAGTTACTAAGCCAAGGAAATAATCAAACTGCTCGGAATCCATTCGTAGAAAGTTGTGATATAAATCCGGCTCGTCAGTTCTTAATTGGATGAGCAATTTGGAATAAAATCCCGCCTCCTGGCGGTAACGAACCCAATCTTTTACCCAAACCTTGCGACGTTTTTTTTACTATTGGATCTTCATCCTCACTACTTTCAAACAAATATCCATTTAAAATTGTCATAATTGCTATATTCTTTTCCATAATGTATCACACTTTAATAATTTAACTTCTGTTATGTATACATAAATTCAGATAATATTTTCAGACATATGCTTTGAATTTTCTGACAATGCCTAACAACAGATCTGGCAATTTTTGTCATCCAATAATCTGACAATCGTGTGAACTGACAATTTTTGTTGGCACATAAATTCATTGTCAGACAATTAGCTGACAATGAAATTGTAAGATTTTCTTACGATCGTCTGAACACACAATTTACTTCTGGGTGACAATTTTTCATTGTCACTACATTGTTAGTATGTTGCCAGGTCTTACAATATTGTAAGATCTGACAACCGTGTGTACAAAGCTTTAGTTCCTTAAAAAATTTCTCGAAAGCATATTTAACAAAATATTCGCATTAATACAACTCTTCCAGCCTTTTCATATCAGTTGTCAAATGTTTTCATACTTTTTTCAACAACTCATATGAGCAGCTGTTGAGCTGTTTTAGCTAACGCATATCCGTTGTTAAATATGCCTTGCTATATAACTTTTCTTTGCAACAAATTTATATTTATTCTGATTGTCATATCTTTATAGTTCCACCTGATCGATAAAAACACTAAAATCGTTGAAAAAATTGCAACTTTTCTGCGTTTTATTTACAAATAGTTTCATTAATCCTCAATAGTTTTCGTAACTTCGTTATCGGCAAATAAAAATCTAACTCACCGTTTATAAGTTAAAGTATTCAATGTATAACATTTTTATTTGCAAATAAGACCTGAGTTTAAACGTAATAATTGATTAAAATCGTTATGTTGCCTTAAATCAAATAATGCATAAATACAAATTCACTTGTCATATTTAAAGGTGAACTCTCATTTTTTATATATTTAGCAAATTATGTGTGTATAGATGTTTTACAATTTACTGTGCATACAAACTAAGTATTATCAAGGGACAAATCACGCCTTTCGATATCCATACAATAGAAGAAAATTTTATATGAAATTTCGATAGATATCGAATGAAGTAATTTGCACGCAGGATTAGAATGAAATAGAAAAAATGTTAAATCCATTCATTTTTTTGAAAATTATGTAGAACCTAGTCACATCGGAAACAGTTAAACGGTTACATATACATGTGAGTATTTGTTTCAATTTGGAAAATGCATATCTAACATTTGAAAAAATATTTTCCAAATGGGACACATACATATAACAAAAGTCAGCATATACAATGTCTATGTAGTGCTAGAACCATATGAAATGGGTCTGAATGCTTTTCTTACATTATATAGCTCCAGGACCATGTTAATAATATTTTATAGTTCCTTCTTTGTTTTTTGTTTGTTTTTTTTATGAACTCCTGTACATATTCTTATGTTACATACGTGTGTTCTAAATTAATTTGACGATATGTACTTTGAGTTAAAAAAATTAACGTTCATTTTAGAAACCTATTGTATATGATTGATATTGATATAAATTTTTTTTATACATTCGTACATGTAAGTGGAGAACTTTTTATAGATTTCATATAAAAATTTACTTTTATATCACCTTCTGCATCTAATATTTCTATTACAATTATATCGTAATTGATTATTTGTTATCTTTTAGTGCAAAAATTTAATAAAACTGAATATATTTTTTTCATAATATACCCTCTTTTCTTTTGAATCTCTGAACTTACTGAAATTTCGCAACGGTAACACTGCCTGCTAATTAACTGTGTATTTGTTGTTTTGTCGATTCTGCAAATTGCAAATAAATGAAAAGCGGGGAAAAGGACGAAAAAAGCGATTTTTATTTTAAATTTGTTTTGAAATATTTTGGACTTACGAGTATTAGCAACTTATTACGTCAACAACCTTAATTAAAATCAGTTAAAATTTGTGTTTAAATTGAAATTAAATTGAAATTGATTAGTCTTGTTCGAGTTCGATTATTGCAGTTGTCAGATCAAGTTAATAATTTTGTTTCCAATTATAGTATATTTTTATTATTCAGGGAGACATAAGAAGAAACCAATTATTAGCATTAGCGGAGTGAAATGGTATCTTTTACATAAAATTAAATTGAAATAGTTAAAAATATGTAAATATGTACTTATGTATATAAGTTCACTTTTTTCGAAGTAAGACTTTTTTAATTTTGGCTTTTAGTCTCCTTTTCATACTACATTTATAAGCAGGATGTCTTTAATCTTTGCACCAGCTATATGAACTCATACTTATATTAAAAATAGGAAATATAAATAATAGCAAACCTCTGGGGGCAAATTTTATCGCGAACAAAAAAAAAAAAAAAAAAATTAAAAGAGAAATTTCGTATATAAAGTAGGGTGCTTTTCGAAAAAAAAATCTGAAAATTGTTTGTATTGTAACTCTGAAAGTTTTCTCTCATCATAATAATTGAATTTTTGTAACAGAAGCGTGTGAAACCTGTATATCAAATCCCCTTGATTTATCTATGAACATGGCTTCCAGTTCGTCAACCGTTGGGGGCATGTCCCTAAAGACATGAGCCTAAACGTAGCCCCACATAAAATAGTGTAAAGGCGTCAAATCACACTCTAGGCGGCCAATTGACCGGCCCCAAAAGTGAAATAAAATGTTCACCTGGCTCGCCTCTCAATCGGGCCATTGTTCCGCGTGCTTTGTGGCATGTGGTACCGTCTTATTGAAATCAGATATAAGCCAAGTCCAGCTCTTCTATTTGGCGGAAAATAAATTTGTAATCATCGCACGGTAGCGCTCACCTTTCACAATAACTATAATTCACGTTCATCAACAACATTGACGGAAACAGCTGCGATATTTTCCTCTGTGCGAACTCTACGTATGCGTGTTGGTTGTTCAATGTCCAGTAATCTAAATTTGGTGCAAAATTGTGCTGTTGTAACTGCTTATCACCATATCTATTGATATGTATGTAAGTTTCTGATTCGCCGTTTAATCTGTTAAATATTTTTGGTTATTATTTATGGGCCCACTTTTTGCTAAAATTGTTTTTAAGTTCGTAAAAATGTACTCAGCCTTAGATCCTCTCCGATTTGAAGCAGCTTCGAAGCACCTCATTTCCAATCACATAAGGTGAGGGTTTTAATTTTATCTTGGACCAAAGTGACGAAGCCTTTAGAAATGCATTTATCTCATCTGCCAACGTACACCAGTGACCGAATTTTCCATATCAGTTTACACAAATAGAAAAGAATTCTAGGCATAAACAAAATAATATCTAGCATGGACACAAACCAAAAATTTTAGCAGAGCCAATTTTGCATTTAATCAGTTAACAGCAGTCGCAAGTTGAACAAAAAAGATAAAATATCAGAATAGATTTCTTGAGAAAATTGGGGACCATTTTGGACGAATATGTAATAGCACACGTACTACACTATATAGAAAGGTTAGTCCAATGGGTGCTTATTTTGGGAATCGAGAAAATTCATTGGGAAAAAAGTTAAATTTCTTGGGGTGTTTTGTGACAAATACGAAATGTCACATGTAATACACTCATTCATATATTATTTAAAATTTATATAGTCATATGAGGTTAAATGTAATACAAACTCATGTTTGAAGTCGGCTGATGAGTTGGTTAACGTCAACGAAATACCAGACATACACCACAGACAAGCTAAACTCACAGATTTTTAATATTATTTATTTAATCCTAAAAAATAAACGTTTCCTTCGGATAAAGTTGGTTAATTTGGTTTCTTAAGTAAACTAATGAACTCACAAAAACTTTTTGTTGGTATTCAGTTTCATTTTATTTTCCCTTCAACTACTTTTTAATAAATCTTAACTATATTCCAAAAAAGACGAAAATTTTAATGGTTTCATTATTTGCTGAAGAACTAAATATATTTATAATTATTTTGAGAGTTTCTAACAAATATTTACAAGCGAACTTTGCAAGTGTAACACAAATAAAATCCTGTTTCTTCTAAATTTATCATTTAAATGCGAAGTGCAACAGATGACGGGGAAACACTTTGTGTTGTACCACTATTATATAACTTTGTTTGTTTTCGCTGCGTACTTCTCTGCGCTAAGCCCTGCGGTAAAAAAGTATTAAATTTACTTAATGAGATATTTTCTTTTGAGCGGCAGTAGCATTAATTATACCCTTTAACAACTCACATAATTTATAAACAAAAAAACTGATAAGATACTGAGGTATAAAGATAGATAAATATTCTCGCATGGAATGCGTAGCAGTTGATTACAATGTTCATTGGGTAAAGTGAATACCCCTTAAAAAATGGATAAAGTTACCAGCAGTTAAACAAGCCGGCTGAGTAATAAACTGTTGGCGGTTTATAGCCGGCTTCAGTCTATTATAGGCGCGAGTTCAAAATGCAGGCGAAGAAAACTATTTTATCTCACTTTATATAAAATTCCAAAATTTTTCTAACCGACTTGAAAAAAGGAAGGACGTTATCAATTCATGTATATTTGTTTAATTTTTTTTTAAATATTTGTACCCGTATACGCGTACTCTTATCATTTGTTAACCGATTTTCAAAAATTTTTTTGCTTGAAATAGCTTACGTGCAAATTGGTACCGTAATTATTTTCATAAAGTGGGGCGGGTAATTCGCCTTCTCTCAAAATATTGACTATCGTATAACTCCTACATTTATTTATAGAGCGATTTTCAAAATTATGTTCGACTTGGAAAGGCTTTGCTGGTGGTTTACTTCCATATTTTTCATAAAAATTGGAAGGAAATTTGCAAAAACTCCTCTACCCCAACGAAATATTGTTTATGGCATAATTCCCTCGTTTGTAGACCTATTTTGAACAAACTATTTGAAAGTTCATTTAGTCACAGAAATTTAAGTGGAAATCTGACGTACAAAGTGATTGTAGCATAAGTCCGCCATTTGTAGGCCTATTTTCACAGAAGATGAATATAAATTAGAAATGGACTATATCGGGTGATGAACTTACCTATAGTTGCTTCGATTTTGTAATTTGTTCGATTAACTCTTTGTACAGAAATCAGTTTTATTTTTGCTAGAATTATTTCATACATTCTTACAAATTGAGCGAAATGCTTTATTTTTTGCATTCAAACTCAGCAATTTTATAGTCATTATTTAAATCAATTCTTAAATTTAAATATTTTTTTTTCAAAATGCTACATTCAAACTTTAAAATAATAAATATACAGCATAAAAAATAATAAAAATGATCAAATCAACAGATTATGTTTTTAGGTCGTAACAAGCCACACGAAGCTCGACCCCAAACTTAAATTGGCTTTACATGTGGCACAAAAATTTTGATCTGTCAAAAATCTTTATAGAATGAAATAAATCTCACAGTGTATCCACTAAATTTATGAGTAGAAGAGAAAATGCAGAAGCAAATCTGGCAAGCGGATGGTAACTGTTTAATTCTTAAATCATTTCCGAAAATAACTGACTCCCATCACACCAGAACTGTATTTTAAAGTCTACATTGGCAACATATTCAGTGAGTATTGAAGGTGGTGGCAATATAATAATTACAAAAACAACATATATTTTATTTTAGCTCAAGGAAACTGCATGTTGTTTTTGTAAATGTTGTAGAAATGTTTGGTCATCCCACTGTGATTCTACTTCACACTAATAGTGTAAACAAGAAAAACTTGCAACAGACGTTTGTCCTCTTTATATACGGAGAGAATTTCTTTTTATTTTGATTCTATGAAATCTTTTTACTTGTTGCAGAATGAATTAGACGTCAGAACTTCCTTTAGATTACTGACGCTGATACCCACTACTCTGTGCCGCGATACATCATATATTACACTTGTAGTCAGTATAGCTCGTCTAAGGTGCTTGGTTTTGCAGAGCCGAACAAATATGTTTCTGTATCTTATCGTGCTGCTCATAGAATCTATTGTACTGATGTCCATTGACACGACGCTGTACCACCCGTAACTCTTCCACTTTCTAAACAATCAGCCCGTTCGCTTTATATATGGCATGAATGACTAGACACTCCACATATAGGGTGTGTGTGTCAAATTTAGCGACATACTTATGTGCTAAAGTTAGACACCCTAATGCAGATATCATCTGGCTTCAAGTCTATTTTATGTTTCAAGGTATTACATATCTCATGTATTGTAATAAAACTCGAATTATGGTCAAAAATTTTGTCAGTGTTTGCATTACTAAATGCGGCCATATTGTAACTTCTATGAATGACAATTATTTTGTGATAAAACATTATTAAGGACTTATTAATCATGGCTAAAATTATGTTTATGATATTCCAAAATTTGCATTGTAAGTGGAGATCATAATATAATTATATTAACCATGCTCCAACCATACGAAAATCAAGTTTCCTATAAGTAACCATTTATATCCTTATTTGTCCTATTTGGTGCACAACTAGCGCGGGTCTCGATCGAAAAGGTTTTACTGTACATATTTGAAAATTTTTGCTTTTACTGTTGGCTTTGTGATAACATCAAAGCCGATTACGATTAAGAACAGCTGCAATAAGTCACATGTTTTTGAACCATGAAAATTCAGACAGCGTTAATATTTGTGGGTGATAGTTTATGGTTGAAATTATTTCGTATTAGTGCACGAAAACTTTCACAATTCAATGACAATTTTTTTTTGTTGTGGCGATAACACTTTCATCATATTATTTAAAGCGAATTAATTGCCAGTCATATCAGGAAACTTCCCAAAGACGGTAATTCTAGTGTCAGATTGGTGTCTATTTGGCCAAATTGCCGTACGGAAAAGCTACCCTCGTATTGATTATTAAAAAAATTACATGTTAATATTTTATTACTTTAAAGTATCGCCATTTTGAAATCAATTTCATTAACTCTAAACGATCTTCTGATAAATCTCTACTACTACTTGACCGAGTGTGTATGAGTTCACAAAAAAGCAACAGCAGCAATAATTTAAAAAAGTCATTGAACTAATTTCCAGTTTCTTCAATTATTTTTTATTACTTCAACATTTAGTGCGAATTCTTTTTTTTTTCTTTTTAAATTTATTTCATTAATTTCGCTCTTTTTAGGCTAAAAACAAGTATTTCATTGTTTAATGATTCATGTGTTATTGTTGTTATAATAATTGTTTTTAAACCAAAATTCTCCATAAATTTCATAAACTTGTAATTAAATTGTGTTGAAATAAGTTACTAAAAGTCATACAAAAACAGATTCCATTTTTTGTGCTTCAATTTTCTAGAGAATTGAAAAAAGTAATTGTCGCTCGTTGAGATGAAGAATTTGGCTCGATTGGCGAATAATTAAAATTTATTCGTCGTTGATTTTTAGACCAATAAGTAATTCCAACGATATTAATCGTATAACATACTTTACAGACTAAGATTTAGACAAATTTATTCTATTTAAAATCAAATGGTTCATCTAGGACACACAAGTCGTTTCTACTCAGATTCAATATCAAAGATATTTCAATAAAAAAATTGCATGTAACATAAAAAATATTGCACTACATTTTGAATTTTTATAGAATTATTGAAAATTTTTTCCATATTTCCCTGGAATTTATCTACTAAAAAAAATTACAAATTTGAAAAATTCCAAAAAAATCCCAGTATTTTTATCACTGTGTGCCATAATGGATCTTTAAATAACATTGAATCAATGAGTCAGATCATCTCATTTATAGAGAACTAGCGGACCAGGCGAACTTCGCCTCGCCCCAATTTTAAGCCTTCAGACAAACTTTCTATTTTTTCATTTGAAAAGCCATTAAGGAATAATTTCAAACAAAATTTCATACAAAAACTCGATTTTAGATTTTTGCAATTTTCCGACTTTTCGGGAGGGATTTTCCAAAATTTTCTTCCATAAAAACCTTCTCCTCGAAAATACGAACAAATGACAAAAAGTTTTACAGAAATCGGCCAAGCTGTTCTCATTTTATGAATTATTGGATTTTGCCACGCCCCTCCGCCCACAGACCGAAAATAAAAAATCAGACTTCACAGTGTCACCCGTCCGAGTATTCTGAAGGTTCCCTGAAAATTTCGTCAAAATCGGCTCAGCAGTTTTGGAGCCATTACGTTACATACATACATACATACATACATACATACATACATACACACACACATCCAATTTTATATATATAGATAAGATCCGTGTTGAGTTGGGTGAGCAACGATAACTATTAGGGCCCGGGCATTTCATTAATATAAATTGTTTATTGCGGCAAAATTGCAACAAAAAAACCTTCCCGCATTTCATCGGGTTGTGCTTAAATGTCAGAGTCAACTAATGTCCTACTCGGACAATAATTGGATAATTGGTTACTCTAGTTTTATTTTAAAATAATTTTTATTTAAATGATTTAAAAAAATATACTCATTATTCTGCCCTCGAAAAAAGCATTACAAAATACAAACCTAAAAAGCAAGTCTTAAATTGCGTCTGGTTGTGTCTGTTTGGAAGCTTGTTTGAAATAAAAGCTCTGGTTTCATTTTCCCTCCAACAACAACAACAACATCTATTTTTTTTCTTACTTTTTATTTTTCACATTAATCTTTTGGTGAAGATTATGAAATACATACTCGTATATAAATAAAGAACTACAAAAGACTAACAATAAAAGCAGAAGTTCTTATTTGTCTTCTTTCTATTGTTTCGTTGGCTCTCTTAAGGGTTTGCAGGTTGGATCCCAAGACAAAATCTAGCAAACGATGGAAATTTTCACCAATACTTGTTTTTCTCCCATCCCTTACATTCTTGAAAAAAAAAAAATAGGAGAAAATCTCTACGTTACCAATTTCTGGTATATCTTTTAAAAAGTTATAAAAAAATAAAAAATCCACAAACTAGACTTGCATACAAATCTTTTATTTTTATTTATATTATTTTTAATATTATAAACAGCTGATTGACATACATACATATTTCAAAAATGTCAAACTGCATATTGAAATTAGAAACTTCAAATATAAAACAGCTGATGCGCATACCTATTAAATTAAAATGCTTATACAGAGCTGTATTTTTTAAGCACATTTTTTAAGAAATTCATGATTGTATCTTTCAAGTTTTTGTGAGATTTTGCTATTTTTTTGTATGGAAAACCAAGAAGAAATGAATTAGATTTTGCTTAAGTGCTAGATTTCGCTCATCTGTAAATGCACACAAAACATTCTAATAAAAAAAAAAATAAATTTTTTCTTGTTGCTATAATTTCTAAAACAACATTTAAAATTATATAAGTATGTGTTTGCTTCGAAAAAATCGCGTTTTCTTTGTATTCACTCTTTATCGCGAATAAAAGGCGAACATATTTTAAAGAAACACAACATTTTGAGAATAGGGAAGAGATTTCACGTGAAATTTTATTTAAGATAGATGCGATTGTGAACATGACATCAATGCCGGTGGTCAGGAATAAATTACAAATTCCATGTCAAAAATATTAGAAATGATCCATATTCGTAATAACGGGTTTCTCATTCATCGTTTCCCATCTTTAAATTTTAATAAAACAAAGTGGGTCGTTATATTTTTAAATTTATTTGACAGGCCTTTCGATGCCATTATGCATAGAATATAAATTTCCGCCGCGGCCTCCGAAATGTTCCATTTTCTGAATTTGAGCATCGGTCAAATGGCTTATGTTGGCGTTTGGACCCGTTATGCATGGACCTGCGACTTAAGAAACCCCCACAAGAAAAAGTCAAAGTGTACGATCTCCGTGACCAATTCATGTTCACATCTCGTTCACTTGAAGCCAATTGAAGATGGTAATCTTCGACATGTAATGCTCGCCGTTGACGGTGATAGCCTGACCAACGTCGTTCGCATTGAAACTTGGACCAATGACGCCGCCAGTCCATAATCCATATCAAACAGTGGCTTTATCGGAATGTATTAGACGCTCATTGGTCTCAGGTGGATAGGTATCGTCACAAATTCAAGAATTTTGTTTGTTCACGTACCCAATCACGCAGTAAATTTAACTCATCGCTAAAGATTTTTTAAATGAAAATGAAGGTCAGTTTCCAACTGCCTCAAACGCCTATTCAACAAACACACGACGTTGTCTATGGTCGTTGGCCTGTGACAGTTGAATTTTGCACGGGTGCAGGTCCAAGTCACGACTTGAAATTCGGAAAGTTGTTGTCTGCGAAAGGCCGACCCTTTGTGAGCGACGTGAAATCGGCTGCCTTTGGTTCTACCGCACATTCATCATCGTACCGGTGTTGGTTCATTGTTTACTAAAGCAGTTGACTCAAAATTTATCCACCATAGTCCTCTCGATGGGAGGATTATGGTGACCTTAAAATGGGAGAAATGCACCTATTTTGATAAAACATTTTTATCGTTTTGCAAAATAAACCGAATAAATTACAGCCAATTCGACAGATGTATGTAGTTACAACAATATGGGCGCTACCAACTGTCAAAGTTCGGAAGTCCCTATTGATACTTCCAACTTTGGAAGTTCTTTTTTGATGTTCCCTTTTTATCTCCTTCTATTGTCCCAAGTCATGACGACTCAAGTACATCTATAATTTTCATTTCAAATTGACTATTCGGCCGTTTGCAAAAAAAAACAACAGCTTTACAAACCATTGCGAAGATATAAAAAAAATCGTTTTGTAAAAGACAAACCCAGTTTAAACCTACTTTAAGTCTATATTTTCAAAACTTCATTTTATATAAAATATTTTTATAAATGGGGATTCATGTTGCATATTAAATAAAAGCTTGCAGTTTTCGCTCTTAGTGGGAGCTTGTTATTTTTCTCATGTAAGGGACAATTTAACCAAATTATATAGTTAAATTAAAATATTAAACGAACTTGCAATTAAAGACTCGATATTCGAATACAGCCTGCATTCGAATAAAAACATATTATGAATCATTCTTTATTCATTGCATTTTTAAAAATTTTATTTCATTTGATTGCTTCATTATCCTGAAAAATATTGATAATTTTTGTAAATAATTTGTTTTGCTTTAAAATGAAAATATATTTTTGTTTTAACATATTCGACCACTCGATTGAAATTGTAATCGCTTTTGTATCTCATAAACCATAAATTACGACTGCATTGCCAAATAAAATTCCTTGAATCATAAAATAGTTAAAGTAGAGTTTTGCATACGATTTCTTAACAAACGCTGGTTTTTTTTTTTGAGTCTAAAGCTCAAGTAAAATATTTTTTTATGCATACGGCCGGCCGATTTGCTTTCATTTCAAATTTCATTAATTTTAACCCGAAACCCTTCGGTTGCACTCATAAAAGTAAAAACGAAAAATGTAAAAAAGAAACATGATTTAAGGTTTGTATGGTCCGATGAACACCAGCATTAAGCTTGGAATTCTTTATTAAATTACATACGTATGGTGCTTTTTATTTTTCAAATTGCGATTCTACAGACTTCTGACAAAAAAAAAAAGAATAAAGACGATGACAAAGAGAAATAAAAGTTATCAAGTTGAACGGCCGGTTTGAAAATTTTAACACGTTTGACCTTGAATTTCGAATTGTTGTGTGTGGAGCGAAGAGTTTTAGTGTTTTAAATTCAACTTTGGTTTCATTCTCATACTGTGTTTGTTGTATTGGGTTTCACTCTCTTTAACAAGAAACAGCACAATGTACATATGTATGCCTGCCACTATTGTGACTCTGTAGCCCAAAACAGACTGGCAACGGCAACTAACTGCCCTCCACGATCTTGCTGATCACTGGGAATGTGATGTATTATGCATGTAAATATGTATATATGTGTGTATGTATATGTTCACATAAAAGTTTTGCTTGTGTGTATTTTATTTTACATATGTATGTACATATATTACATATTTAGGGATTTATTTATAAAGTCCATTCAACAAGTCAGCCCAGTCACTTAAATTCAACAAGCAAAGTTTTTTGTTATTTTGTATAAATTTAAGTTCGTTTAATTTGTTTGTCTGTCTCACCAGTATAACTTAAATACATACTTACATACGTAGCAAACAATAATTTCCTTAAAAGTAATTCCATACGAAACAAGGGACCTTGTAAAGGGGTTTCCAAGAATGGTGGGTCACTATATAATTTAAATAAAAAGATGTGTGTGTGAGATATTTCTTATTTCTATTGCAAATGACTTTGTTCATCTATCTGGCATGCCTTCCCAGAAGAGTATTTTTCCTTTAGTTTGAATTGTACATCCGGTATAATAATATTATCGGCTTGTGCTATGTTGACTTTGACGAGATGTGTCCATCAGTGATTTAGGAAAATCCGAATAACCCCAATACCTCTCACAAAGCACAGTGCATTTCCAGCAGCCTAATCTTGTCAATAGTAGCCTCAGCTACCGCTAGATATTAAAAGGTGGTACCACGAGGATGTAAGACATAGGCAAGTGCAGTGAGATCCAGAGGAGAGCTAGTTCCCATGCATTCCCCATGTTTACCAACCTGTACATCAACTATTACTACGTTTATACGCACGCCTTATTTTCAAATAAAAAAGAAGAATGTTGCCGTATAACTTTTTTATTGTAACTTATTAGCTCACTTAACAAGTCGTGAATAACGACACTATTTGCAAATAAAAAGTAAGACGTTGCCACTTCATGAACGTTTTTTGTGTTTTACTTACCAAACAATCATATTTTCGTCACATGGCATCACTAATAATAACATAAGTTCTGTATGCAATTTCCCGTATAAACAGTGAATTAGTTATTTGCAAATAGTTCTATTTGCAAATAAGACGTGCGTATAAACGTGGTATATAACGCATTTTTATTTTAATCTTATCTATTCTTTTGGTTACCTTCGCGGACAGCGGCGACATTGTTTTCCGATCAGATAGTCTTTTTGACGTTTGGAATCCTAAGAAACACTTCCGCTGCCACAAAAAGGTGTGCTGCTTCTTCCGTCAATATCGACTGTATATTATCGAAAAACTCTTTACAGCCAATAAACCACTATTAAAACTGTTGCACAGTAGGGCAGATTGCCCAATAGCTGGTAATTAATATATATGATATATAGTGGCTAAACTATCGGCTTTTGTTTTTTTTAATTTTTTATTTTGTTTTAATTTCTCATGCAATAATTATTTTTTTTTTGATATCTTTGTTGTGCCTGCATTTCAGATTTTTTTTATATGGCCACTAAGTCGTCATTTTTTACCCAATGAATCGGGTCTGGTGAAGATAAATGCTACAAAATTTAACTTTGTTGTGCAGGCCTAAAAATTTGATATCATGAAGTTTTTTTATGTGAAAGAACAAAATTGTCAAAAACGAACTGAATCCCCATTCATATACAATAGTTCAGTTCACTATATTTAAAGTAAAAAATATTCCATGGTATATTTAAATACATGGAAGTTCATTTGAAATTTCCCTTTTTATTATACAAAATTCACCAATTTCAAAATGTTCACTCAACAAATTTCTGGGAGAGCGAGATTTAATCTCTTCTGTGCTGACAAAAAACCTTCAGAAATCCTCATTCTTCTGTTGATGCTCCAAGTTAATCTGAACAGCTTTGTAAGCTCAGTTTGATAAATTAGAAGAATATATACTATAGGGTTATACATTTAGTGGTTTAAAAACCGCCACAGGTGCCATTGGGCCGTATTTGTTCGAAAGCGACGCTGCAAGAAGCGCTGACATTAATTAAGAGCGCTATGGCCTGCAATTAAAGATTATGAACTAGGCGATTTGTGGTTTCAACAAGACGTTGCCACAAACCACACACGCCCGATTTTGGTTTCATTGCATGGAATATTTAACGCGTAATTTAACATTTTGGCGACGTCGGGAGGCCACCAAAATCATGCAATTAGACTTTTTTGTTCAGCTATATCAAAGACCCTGTCTACGCGGATAATCGTCAAACGTTAAAGTATTCAAAAGCCAGCATTCGTCAATTTATCGCCGAGATACCGCCCGAAATCTACTTAAAAGTGGTCGAAAGGATCCACTGCTGCAACCAATCTAGAGGCGGTTATAGAATTGGCATTGTATATCCTGCATAATGGCAAGGTCCATGCATTATAATAAAGTAAAAGTTTCATCGACGTCATAGCTGCATGTGTGTTTTATTGAACTTTAATTTTGAAACCAAAATATTGATAACCCTATATATGTATGATTATATTTTATTTAAAAATGAATGAACATTTTTTATTTTCGATCTTATTGTTAAAACCTAATTCCAAGTACATCTAATTAGCAATATGTGCCTTACTCGTAATTTGCTGTCGGTCCCATTGTGCATTGTTTAATTCAGAACAATCTCTTGAAAGTCTTGTAGAATTTATTCACCATTAGGAGTTTTGGTCTGCCATATTTTTTTGACAGTTTATTTTAAATTTATGCGTTTTGTTTTTTTCCTTCCATTATTTTGTGTGTTTGTTTTTCCTATCTTTCAACTACAATCTTTTGCATTGTTTATCAGTTTTTTTTATTTGTAAGTTTGTTAAAAAATTAAAATTAATGTCATTCAGCCAGTATGTTTTTCTTTTTTCTTTTTGCTCGTTTGTTTAAATTTTTGGGGGCATCATTTGGGTAAACGGAAATGGTTTTTTTCATGGTTGCCTGGAAATGTATCTATGTATACTTTGTTTCATTTCAATATTATTAATTAAAAAATCATTGAAAACTTAATTTTGTTTTTTGATTGATACTCTTGTAATGAAGCATATTAATAAAATTAAATTTCCTAAAAGCGACCGTATACCTATATTTTTGCACATTATAAGCTTTTGAAATCGAATTTCGGAGAAAGTGGACTCGACTAGAATAAATATAAAGATGATGCCAGCACAAAATATATATAAAGGGTGATAATTTAAGAGCTTTTGAATTTGATAAAAAAACCCACAAAATTTAGAGAAATGTAATGAAATCTTTATTTGAATCGATAGAACAATCTTTATAATTTAATGTTTAAAGATGATTTCATGTAAATATTGATGGTGGCTACGCCTCAAATAATTTATACGATGGGTAAAATTTTTGCATATTCTCTCTTTAATATATCGGCCGCTATCTCATGAATAAAATCTTCAATATTGGCTTCCAGTGTGTCAAATGTTGCGAGCTCGTCCCTATAGACATGAGCTTAACTTAGTCCCACAAAAAGTAGTCTAAAGGTGTTAAATCATACGATCTAGGCGGCCAATTGACCGTCCCCAAATGTCAATTAAACTGTTCACCGAACTCGATTCTCAATTGGGCCATTGTGTCGCGTGCTGTGTGATATGTGGCAACGTCTTATTGAAACCAAATGTCAGCCAAGTCCATCTCTTCAATTTTTTGGAAAAAAAATTTAATCATCTCACGGTAGTGCTCGTCATTCACAGTAACGTTCCTGCGTTCGTCGTCTTTGAAAAAGTACAGTGTCACTGGCCCATAATCGACACAAAACAGTGCATTTTTGCAAATACGATTCAACCATAAATGAGCCTTGTCGCTGAATACAATTTTCCGATTAAAAAAAAAAATTGGACCGAGGCATGAATTTTGATAATAAAATTCAATAATCTGCAAGCGTTGTTCGTTTGTAAGTCGGTTCCTCGTTAAAATATAGACCAAACTGAACATGTTTAACAGTAACATGTTAAAAACATGAAAACAGCTGAGATGCCAAAAATAGTGTTGTAAAAAATTACCATTTATAATAAAATAAATAATATATTGAAACCCCGTAGCACGTTTCATAGCGGTTGTTGTAAAAAAAAATAAAAATTTCAAAACTGAAATATAATTTGAAATAACTTAAAAACAATTTGCACTCTCAGGAACTTATATGAATAGCACAGAAAAAACCGTTGCTAAAAAATCACCCTTTATATGCATCTGCCCAGGCGATATAATTGAAATGTCTAAAAATATTTTCTCTGAAAATATTTTTATTCTTAATATGATATTGAGACGAAAAATTTGATCGTGAAATAGTTAATTCAGACTACTTTTGGTTATTCTTTAAAAGCCAAGCGTCAAAGAAAACACCTTCTTGTAATTTTCCTAGATACGTGGTTGATTTGTATCCTTGAAGCAATTCGATTTAATCTACCATACAATATTTTATAATATACAAATATATTTATTTATTTTCAATGAAATCTGATCAACAAAAAGTTCGTTAATTATATCGTCTTCATGAGCAAAAACCCAGATTTCATAATAATCAACATTTTATGGAGACGATGGCGGGATGTGGTGGCGCATTGTAAAATGAGTTTATTTCTCTGCTTGCCTGACTGACTGACTGTACGACTAACAGGTAGACGATAAAATAATAAAGATGATAAAACAATAGCAGAAAGTGAATTACAAATAAAGTGCGTTATGGGAAACCTTGAGTTGCTTGTTTACAAGTATGAGTCTATTTTTACCAGTACAAGGGCTTCAAGTAATAAACTGCGTAATTCAAACGTGATTAATGACTTGGAATTTTACCATTTTCTGTATTGAGTTTTTAAAGGTTTCGACCTACAAATTGGCTAAACAAAGCCTGTTTAGTTGTAATTTTCATTTAGTGCAAAATACGAGTACATCTCTCATGATGTGATTTTGTTTGGTTGTTTGTGTTGTTTTTGTATGCCGCATCAAGTTAGCAAAGTATTTAGAAGCTAATTTTTCGTTAATTACAAAGTAGCGGCCATCAGAGGCAAGCAAAGCAATCACTAATTTGATATTTGCCGTTGTGATTACCTTCCGAATATAAGACGAATATGGACGTATATACGCCCAAAATGCCATTTTCGATTTCTTGTGTCAACATTTGTGTCCACATGGAGCATTGACTGGTACATTTACGACTATATAAGCTTTGGGATTTGGTTGTCCTTTAACAATAAAATCGCTACACATCATGTCACAAATATGATTAAAATTGACATGGCTACTTACACTTTACCACGGTGAAAATTTTTGTATATGGTTTGGTGCATCTATCATGCAAGTTTAATGGTTTGTTGGAAAACAATTGCACCCAGAAAGCCACATTAGGAGCCCAAAATTTGTCACTACAAGAGTGTTTAAACTACAGCCACCTCCTTATCCTGGAAGTGACGTCAGCAACAATACCGTAATTATAACAAAATGCTGGCACTCAACTGGTTCTTGTGATACCAGATGGTACTCCAGTTTTTTTTATATAACATCTATTTATCCTCGGACGCCATGAAACATTAAGCTGTGTATGGATTTGTTAAAAAAACTATATCAAAGGACAAAGCTGTGATCAATATTACTTGTGGGTACCTGCCTCACGGTTGTTATATTTAGAGGAGATGGTTATTTAAACTCCAGTGGTGGTGGCATTCATTGACTATCAGTTTCGCTTAAGAGGATGATTGGTAGGCAGCAGAGCTGTAAAATAATGACTGAAATTTATTTTTTAATTCATCAGGAATGACAACAATTTTAAATGCATTATTTTTTCCAAAAAAAAAAAATATATAAAAATTAAAAATTATTTAATTCAAATACGAATTCATTCATAATCAATCAACAATTTTTTATGTATTCGTTATACAAAAATACTGGTATATAAATTGAATTAAATTTTTATTGAATTCCTTATGAATTAAAATTTTTTGAATTAATTTATAAATTAAATAAAATTTTGATTTAATTCATTATACACTTAAAAATTTGTTAAGACATAATAAATTGAATTTCAAACTTTTTTTAAAATTTGTTTTTATTTCTTTTACAATGTTTTAACGAACAAATCTGTATGAGAAATAAAAATAAATTCTTAATATTGAAGTTTTGTCTCTATCGTAAAAATTTTTGGGGGCATAATGAATGAATTCAAATTTAAATACAGTTTATACATTTTGGAAAATGAATGTTTCAAAAAAATTTTAAAACATAAAGAATTGAAATTTTAACTCAAATAATGGATTAATTAACAAATTTTCAATTCATTAAGAAGGCCTTCATACATATTCTAGTTCTATATTTTTTTTTGCAAATAATACACTCAAAATATTACAATTCAGACCTTAAATGATCTGCTGATTCATTTAAAAAAGAATCATTCGCTTATAGCTCTGGTAGACAAAAGTTTGTCACTAGTGAAAGCAGTCTTGTAGCAAATTACAGCCTTCGCATGATGCCCGAAGAGGCCTCATCAATAAGTCCTATGAAACCACTGCTTCCTTTACGGCAAGATTTGATCCTGGTTGGTCGTGTGTAACGTTTCCGCGTACGTAATTTCTTATTACTTTTGTTTTTAAATAGAAACTTAAATTTTGGAAAGATCTTACTAGGAAAGATAAAACTAAAGAGTGCACCCAGCCAATTCAGGTCCTTCTATACGACGTACATATATATTAATTTTTCACTTTGTAGCACAGTGTAATTGTGCAAAAGTTTCATCATCTGACCTGGACTCCTGTATTCTTCTTTTCTTTTCAATTTAATTGATTAATTTGCCAACAAACATTTACAAACAATGTTTTCTTATGAATTTATTTTTTTATTGCAAATCTAAAGTCTTAATAAAACAAATTGTGTCACTGATTGTGCGCTTAATTCTTACAATTGTGACTGTTTTATCACAAGTTTTTTTTTTATTTTTTTGCACAGTGGCTGTATTGGTAGGTGGTATACATATCGAGCCTTTGATGTAATACAGTAGTAACTCAAAATTTGAATTTTTTAACGTTATATTACGAAATTATTCGCCCTGTCGTTTTTTATATTCTGTAAAAGTTTCATAAAAATATTTTGTATACTCAGCTTTTGAGAAAAGAACCAAATTTTCTTTTACCATTAAGTTGTGTTTAAATTCAAAACTTTAAACTCAATTTCTGAAAAACAAACTTTATTGAATTATTGCGTTATTGCAGTAAAGGCTCGATATGTATTCGTGTGTATCTAAGTATGTATATGTATATATGAGAAGTAAATACAAAAATTTTTGTTTGCATTGATTTTTGTTACTTTGCTTATCTGAATGCCTTGTTGTTGTTGTTGTTGTTGTTGTTGTTTTTGATATATCAATTAACACCATATTTGTAATTTAAGATCCTCTAAACCCTTTTTGTTGTTGTTTATTTATTACAATTAAAAACTAAAAAAACATGCCTTTCATACACATTCACACTTATTTATGTATGTATGTATGTATGTCGTATACAGACGCATACAAACATGCATTGATTGTAAAACAGTGATGGGATTTTGACATAATTTCGTGGCGAACTTACATATGTCATTCTCTTATATCAAGTATACATCGAGCCCTCCAATAGGTGTTCGCGAACTTTATCAGTTGATAGCGGCCATATTGTTAAGGCTAAAACTATCGAATTGGCTGCCATTTATTCACTCTGTTTTGCGAAATAACCATGGACGCTTATAGTGTGCAAATGATAAAATCGTTTTGTGTTCTGAGAATATTCCGCTCGTTTCGCCCATTTGACAGTCAGCATATTCGTCCTACCGAGAGGACTAGTCGCAGTGTCTTCTGGTTTAGTAAACAATGAACCAACACTCGCACGATGACGAAATGTACAAGCTGCTGAAAATATGGACGCCGTTAGTGAGAGTGTGCAGGAGAATCCGGGGCATTAGATTTCGCGTCATTCACAAGAACTCGGTCTTTCACAGACCACAACTTTTGTGAATTTTGCGTTGTACCCGTATAAAATTCAATTGATATGTGTTCACTGAATAGGCCTTATCCTAATTTTGAATAAAAAAATCATGTCAACGATGAGACTCATTTCTGGATGAATGAGTCAACACAACAAAATTGTCAAATTTGGGATAATCCAAAAGGATCATTGTATTGCATACATCATGACAACGATAGGCCTTTCATATGAATAGAAAAAAATCTATGATATATTTCACAAACTTTGATTTATTTACATTTAATTATAGAAAGCGCTCAGTGAAAGACACTTGGAAATATAAACGACTCTGAATACTTTACTTCCTGCACTAACCACTGTAAAATAGTTTTTGTTCAGTTTTTATAAATTGCAACCTGTGTAATTGATTTTATTTTATTGCATGATTTGTGCACTTTAGTTCAGCTATTTCACTATAAGCATATATTTAGTTTAATAAACAATTAATTTTCCGAAAAACATTTAAATATAATTTAATATCATTCTGTCATGAATAAACAAAATTTCAAGCTAGAAATTAAAAATTTTTCCGATTTGGTTGCGTTGCCATCAACCTCTCATACTGTTGCACCAAAGAAAATTTAATCGCTTACAATCATAATAAGAATAAAAAGTAGATTTTTGTGTTTTTCTTCCGACGGGGTTTGTTTGAATTTGGGACGATTTTCCGTCATCCCACGTCAAATTTGGTTTGTAACCAGACCGGTTTCGGCTTTGTGCCATCTTCAGTGTTCTCTTGAATAATACTAGTATTCAAGAGAACACTGAAGATGGCACAAAGCCGAAACCGGTCTGGTTACAAACCAAATTTGACGTGGGATGACGGAAAATCGTCCCAAATTGAATAAAAAGTCAGCGAAATTTTTCCTCATACAATTAATTCTCAGTTGCGCACACGTTGTGTATTGGAGTTTGTTACAATTCTCGTTTGGTAAACATAAAATTTAACATAAGTATTTTAGGTTTTGTTTACAGTCGGATTTATATAAGATTAAATTACCGTAAAAGTGATTAAGATCTACTATAGTGCAAAGGGTTGAATCTTTTCGAGTGGTTTTAGGATATGTTTGTCATAGCAAGATGTTCTCCTCCTTTTTAGTATTGTTTATTGGATCTGAAGTCATCTTCAGAAAGTTATGAAGAAACCATTACTTGGAAGGACTTCAAATGTCATTCATACGACAATATATTACATATTGTAATGTATATGAAAAAAAAGTAGTTATTTCTTAAAATCAAAATCGATCGGATTTGAATTCGAACTTGGGAATATTATTTCATCGCGACACGTTTAACACATGAGTAAATATTTTTGGAAGAAACTTATTGAGAAAAAGCTTGAAAAAGAGTGATTTTTTATCATTTTAACACAGGTTTGTTATTACGAAATTCTCTTCTAATGATGCCTATAACTAAATTATAAACTGCAACATATTAAGAAACTAAGGAAATAAATTCATTTGTCTTGCAAGGGTAAAAAGTTTCCAATATTCTCATTTTGTTTCTTCTTATTGCAAAGTACTACTTTCAGTTAAATTCAGAGTATGAATTATTTTTTAAGTTAATCAATTTATTCTCATCTTAACTTCCCAAGAAAATGAGAATGAAAATGTAGCCAAAATTTAAATTTTTTTTAATTAATTATGATTTTGCAAAGGAAATTTCTTGACTTTGTTTGATATGAAATTCTCCATGACGATATTATATAAATGTCGCTGAAGTTCAATGAAACAACATGCATTCATACTTTAATAAACCTTTTGACTTCAAATAAAATCATAGAATGATTTTGGCAGGAAAAAAACCTGACTTCAATACCAACAGCTCATCTAACAGATTTCAAATAACTATGGGTTAGTTTAGAACCCGATAATAATCTATTTTTAGTTTAAATTTGACTACCTTTTTATATATCTTCTATCTTCTATATATGTATATAAAATAGGATGCATGTATGTATGTAACGTAATGGCTCCAAAACGGCTGCGCCGATTTTGACGAAATTTTCAGGGAACCTTCAGAAAATTTTGCAAAATCCCTCCGCAAAAGTCGGAAAATTGGAAAAATCGAAAATCGAGTTTTTGTATGAAATTTTGTTTGAAATTATTACTTAATGGCTTTTCAAATTAAAAAATAGAAAGTTTGTCTGAAGGCTTAAAACTGGTCCGCCAGTTTTTTTTTATAAAAGACGTCCACTTGGTTCGTCCGATTCCCACTTAAATTTCTGCGAAACCAAACTGCGAGCAACATTTTTTTTTCCAAAATGGAGAACATATGCGTTAATCAATATTTCGGGTGGGTAAGTTACCCATCCTTCTTTTTTGAATTCATTTAAAAAATCCATTTCATGATTTATTAAATGCTGACATTTGGGTTGCAAACGTATCAAGCAGTAAGAAAATTATTTCACAGGTTTGTGGCATTTCGTAGCATCTAATCAAATGATTTCGAATGTTGTGAAAACGAAAGATTTTTTGATAAAAACTTTATAGCGTTTTACTGACCTTCGTAGACTAGTAGGTAGTGTACTAGACTCGTAGTGCGGAGGTCCCAGGTTCGAATCCTGCCGGAGAACTCTGGCAGTTTGTGTCTGATAATTAAAAGGGAGCGCACAACAAGCCTTCACTGGCTTAAGTGTATGTCGTATGACATGGGCTATCACACCCCTCCAATCAACCTAACCTAACCTAACCTTATAGCGTTTTTCTTTCTGAAAGAATTGCTACATTTTGCTGATCGATTTATAAAAATAAATCTATTTGACGCTCTTATTTAAAAAAAATTTAACTCAATTATGGGATGGCATGCTCTCTTTTCCTTAATGGGGCAAACAGTTTTACAATCCATTTTAGAAAAGAAAACGCTATTATAATTTTTATATCATGATATAAATTTTGTCAGGCGTAGGCGCTAGATGAAATTTGAAACCATTGAAAATAAACAACAATAATATTTAATCCCTTTAATAAATAAAAATTATAAGTTAAAAAGCATATATTCAGATATTAACATATTGAAATTTTGCCAAAAAATGGCGCAAATCCCATCACTGCTGCAAAAATAACTTTTGCACACACACTCACACACAGCGCAGCCACATAAAATTCTCATTTAGCAAACAATAATGATATTATGTTTATTTTTGAAATTTAGAAGAATATAAAACCAAATGGAATAAATACTAAAGTTTCAAATAAACTTTAACTATTGACAACAAAAAAAACTCATGCTGGAAAATTGCTGACAGTTAAAGTAAAAAAAATCATAGAAATACAAAAACACCATATGAATAGATACATATCCATATTTATTTTGATTTTTTTATATTTATATTCTATAACACCATGCAACACAATTTGTCGTATTTGAAAAAGTCTTAAATACGTATACAAAAAATAAAATTTTTTTTACAATAAAACACGTATGTAGTTCGTCTTTTGTTGATCACGTTGTCTTCTATTGCAAAAAATTTAACACTTTGTCAATTTATTTATCGCTTTAATTTAAAAAAACTACAAAATTGCGAGCTCTTTCTTCATAAGTTTGCCATTATTAAATAAGACTAATTACCCATTTTTTCCCTTTGAAACGCCAACAAATTTTTTTATATACATATATTTTTTTAAATTGTTACCGGGTGTAAACACGCAAAAATTCCATATATACATATATATATATGATATACATATATGATATATATGATATGTATATATATATATATATATATATATATATATATATATATATATATATATATATATATATATATATATATATATATATATATATATATATATATATATATATATATATATATATATATATATATATATATATATATATATATATATATATATATATATATATATATATATATATATATATATATATATATATATATATATATATATATGCAAATTTTATATAGAATACAGTTTTATTTATTTATTTTTTAATTCATACATAAATAATATTCATGCAAAAATCAGGTTGGTGTGATCACAGTCTAAGAGCAGCAAACACCTTATGGCCGGTAGAAGAGGAATCATATTTTCAACGGATTTATCATACAAAAAATATTATAAAAGCTGATTTTTTAGAAACTTTCTTTTTGATGAAAACACTGTTTTTGGCAGCTCCTCTGTTTTTGTGCAACATGTTACAGTTAAACATAATCAGTTTGATCTACAATTTAACAATGAATCGACTTACAAACGAGCAACGCTTGCAGATTATTGAATATTATTATCGAAATTCATGCTCGGTCAAATTTTTTTATCGGAAAATTGTATTCAGCGACGAGGCTCATTTGTGGTCGAATGGATGTCGTATTTGCACGTTTTGTGTCGATTAAGGGCCAGCGACATCATTGGACTGTACTCTTTCAAAACCGACGAACGAGTAACGTTACTGTGATTGGCGAGCACTACCGTGCGATGATTACAATTTTTTTGGAACCAATGGAAGAGCCACACAGCGCGCAAAACAATGGCCCAATTATTTATTTCACGACGCACAGGAAGCCAATATTGAAGAATTTATTCGTAATATACCATCCGATATGTTGGAGACAGTATGTGAAAATTGGAGCCGCAGAAATGCGGCCAACATTTACATGAAATCATCTTTACACATTGAATTAAATACATTGTTCCATCGACTCAAAGATTTCATACATTTCTCTAAATTTTATGTGCTGGTTTTTAAATCAAATCTGGAAGCTGTTAAAAAATCACCCGTTATCATCATATGGTTTTAACTTATTACATTAGGACTAAATATTATTACTGTCGTACGCAGTAAATATATGTTATGTAGGCCTAAAGTCCTTATTGACTAAAGTTTGAATACAGTTGTAAATATGAAATTTTTAAATTTGTTACCCTAGATAAAAACCTTCGTTATTAACAGAGTGATGGCATTACGCTAAATATACAAAACCTTGAAAAAATAAATCTAACAGAAAGTCGACGATTCACTAACAGAAGCCATAGGTGGAACATAAGGCGAAAGGTAGGAATTAGAATCAGGACGAAATTTATTTTTAATGTGGTTATAAGAATGCGTAACGCTAAATTCGAGTATGTGCATCAATAAAATAAGTTTAGAAAAATGTAATTTTTTGAAAAGATTAGTGGATATGTTGGAAAAAGGAGAGGGTATGGTACTAGACTATATAGAGGTTGTGGTCAAGGGAGTACTTAATTCGTATGTAATAGTGGGATATCTGAAATAATCTTGGAAGCCTAATAAATGCGCCTTGAAAAAAATGTTTCGTTTTGAAAACTATTTCATTTTGCTTCTACAAAATCTCATTACAAGTACAATATAAAGCTACTATAATAAATTACTGTTGAGGGAACTTTAAATGCAACTGGCAGCAATCAAGCAACGACACTTATTATGAAATTTTTTTATAAGTGTATTTATATTTTTCAAAGTCTTTATGCGAAATGCTGTAAAAATTCATATGAAAAAGAAATACATCATACTCCTATTGATAAAGCAATTTATGTTTATGAAATTTTGTTGTGTCTATTTTTAAAGCCTGGTAATGTGTTCAATATTTTATGTGAAATGCTGAAAGAATCCATACGAAAAAAATTAAAAATTAAAAATTAAATTAATTAAAAAGTGAAGGAAATGCCACTTATTTCATATAAAATTTTAACACTTCAACATTTTCACCAAATTTGAGCTAAATATCGGACTTGAATAAAAAAAATTTATTGAACTCAAATCCAACTAAGAAATCATTCATTTAATTATAATTAATAATTCGATTGTAATGTTAACATAATTATATATTATTATATTTAAACATTTTTGTAAAAAAGTTGTAATTTTACTCAACATTTTATGTTCTATATATAAATCTTCTTCGTTCTATAAATCTACAATATTAAACCTAAACCTACAAATAAAATTAAAATATTTTACTATTCTATTTTTTATTTTCTTAAATAAAAATATTCAAATGTGTCTATTTTTTATATAATGTTCACCTTAAAAAGTAATATGAACAATTAACATTATTCAGTAATATCTTTGTTTTATTTCCAATTATTTCTTATTAAAAAAAAGCTTTTCAGATTTCAAAAATTGCAGTCCTATAAATATTCCTTTTCAAAAATAAGCGCTTGTTGTTTGTGAATTTTCTATCTTCTCTATCTTCTGCTGTATTTGTACTTTTATATCTCTTGTGTTTAATTTCCTCGGTCCTCTTTCCTTCCATAATTTTCTTTTTAGTTATTTGCAACATATTTTTTTGTTTTAGATCATAGGAAAAATACAGATTTTTTAAAAGAAAAACATTACCATACACAAGCATTCGAAAATTTATAATAATGTCCCCAACACTGTCAACACCACAATCACACTCTGGAACATTTATCAAAACCACCACGCCCACGCAAAATAAAAAAAATCTACTCATGTATATTGTTTTGTATCAAAATAATAGAAATTTGAAATTCCTTGCAAATAGATCTTTTTTTTAAATGACAAGACATTGTTCGTTAATTCTATCGCTCATTAAAAAAAAGAAGATGTAATGTTTTTTTCTTTATGTGACTTGATAACATCTAAAATTTTCCTAAACAAAAATATATGTTTTCATATTAACTAATAATTATTAAGTATTTTAGGTAATAAATAGTCGCATTTGTTAGTACGTATGCAACCTGCACTTAAAAATTTTTGCTTTAGAAATTTTACGCTGCTTCCTTGATACACCAGCACAAACTTTCATTTTGCAACACTTTTTATCATTTTTATCAAAAAAGTCTTTTCTAAAAGTAGATTCATGAAACACATGTTACGGATAGCGCTCCTTTGTATAATTGCACAAATATGCGGAAGCTTCTAAAAAAATACCTTTTCAAAAGTATTTCCTATGAGGCGCATTTTCTAAAATGTACTAGTTATGAAAAGTACCTTTTATAAAAAGTAACTCATAAAAATATTTTTTAAAGTATCATGATATTTTTTTTTACAAAAAATACATATCATAAAAAGTACCTTTTATAAAAAGTACCTTTTATAGAAAGTACCTTTTATAAAAAGTACCTTTCATAAAAGGTACATTTCATAAAAAACATTTCTTATAAAAAGCACTGTTTATATAAAACCATCTTCTGAATAAGAATCTTTTGTAGAAAGTACCTCTCGTAAAAAGTACCTTTCATGTATCATTCATAAAAGTATCATATAAATATAGAGTATCATTTATAAACAACTTCTTTTGAAGAAGTACCTTTTGTACCAAGCAACCTTTATAAAATATACCTCTTATAAAAAGTACATTTAAAAAAAAATACTTTATATAAAAAGTACCTTTTTGTGAAAAGTACTTCATATAAAAATTACCTTTTAAAAAAATTACCTTTTGCAAAAAGTACGTTTTGTAAAAATTACCTTTTATAAAAAGTACCTTCTATAAAAAGACTATTTTATAAAAAGGACCATTTATACAAAGTACCTCTTATAATAAGTAAATTTTAGAAAAAGTACTTTTTATAAAAAATACATTCAGAAAAAAAAATATTTTCCATAAAAAGCATCTTCTATAATAAGTAACTCTTCTAAAAAGTACCTTATTGCAATAAGTACCTCTTCTTAAAAGTACCCTTTTATAATAAGTACCTCTCCAAAAATTACCTTTTTGTAATAATAATAAGTACCTTTTATAATAAGTACATTTTATAACAAGTACCTTTTATAACAAGTAACTTTTATAGAATCTTCCGTAAAAGGTACCTATTACGAAAACACCTTTTTAAGAAATACCTTTTTATGAAAAACGGGAAAAAAATTTTTACCCAGACTTGAATTGATTTTGAGGTTTGGAATGTTCACAATTTGTTTTATTGTTTTCTTTTTTAAGTTCAACCTAGTACTCGTTACCATTTCCCTTTAGATTTCACACACACACACACTTTTTAACACACCTCTCCTTTGCGTTTCACTCATCCTTTTTCAACTTCTATATAACAGTGTCTTATATCCTTACTATTCTTCACTTTTGTCTGCCTTAGGACTAATATTGTTATGGAAAATTTCCTTTAAACAAATATCTTTAAAACCGACAAGTTTATCGAAAATTTTTCTTTTTCGATTATTTACAGGCCAGTAAGAGAAAGAAGTTCGTTCACAAAAACAACAGCGCTCGTCTAATTAAACAAATTAATAACAAAATAACAGCAGCGAAAAGAAAACAATAATAAGTTTTTAAATAAAAATAAAACAACAGGAACTAAAACCCCAACAGCCATAATAAAAATAAAAGATACGATTAAAAACAATCAACACCCACTTGACTATTCACGTTAAATTTAAAATTAAAAACTGCTACAATAACAAGATCTATAAATATATGTATGTATATGTATATACATATAGTTATATATGTACAGGCACATTTTTTTCTCAAAAATATCTTAAGAACAGAAATACAGAAGCATAAAAAGTTGTTTCAACAGATTTACAAAAAAGTCCTTGCCAAACACTTTCAAAACATTGACATTAAGTGACGAAAAACAAAGTAAAAACAAAAATAATAATAATTAATGTCGTCTAGTGTGTTTGGAGCGAAAATATAATCATTAATCCATGTAACCAAACAGCCACTCCGTGCCCCATAAATAAAATAAATTCTTTCCTCTGTACGTGATTTAGTCAATCATCCCAAAACGGCCAAACAGCCAATCAGTCTAACAGTCTGATATTCAAACACTCGCTCATCATTTTTTTCGTATATTCACAAATTCAAAATAATTACACAGAAATATTGAAAAATAATTGATTGATGTCAACTACATCATAAATAAATTTAATGTGTCTGTATTTGCTACGGTGTCCAAGTGTGTGTGTTCCAAAAGAGTTCATATTCGTACGTAGTGTGTGAATAAACGCGCTTGTTTTGTTTGATGAATTGTTTGATTCTATAGCTGAAGTGATATTTTTATGTTCCTGGTTTTGTTTTTTTTTTAATCAAACATCAATAATAAAGAGAATAGATTGATTCATTTTCTTTAAAGTCTGCTTGATAGTTCTTTTTTTTAAATGTAATTACTTCATACTTGTGAATTTGCTTAAGGCTAAAATATTTAGACAACTTAAATAAATACAAATCGTAAACTGGAATATCAAATTTAAACACGTTGGCAGTTTGGAGTCTATCTACATCAAATGTACGCTTTTTTAAATTAGTCGGGTGAGTAAAAATCAACAAAGAAAAAAATGCTTTTAAAAATTTTTATGATTTTTAAGTATTTTTTCATTAATATTTTCTTTTGTTCTTTTCTTATTGGCTGGCACATGATATCGTCATGGTTTAGAAATAAAATTTTCTGGCAGTAAATATTATCTAAATATAGGGCTGTCATTTGAATAAGAATTATTCTATTAATTAATGTAGATAATAGCACTTCATTTTAATTTTGAAATGCTGGAAAATACCAACGTAATATCTCTTTGAAGGCCTTTTTCAGATTGTCAGCTACAACCGTCAAATTTTTTTTTTCAATTTACAAGGGCTGGTCTATAAGTCTCTGCCTTTTTGGATAAAAAACAGTTTTTTTTTTGGATAAAAAATAATTTTATTTTCAACATAGTCTACTATGAGCTCTATACACTTTGTCCAATGTTTTTCCAAAAACAAATATTTGTCGGGGTCCTCAAAGTGGGCATTTGCTTGTAAGATAACTTAATCGTTGGAGTCAAATCTCTTCTCGGTCAAGCCATTTCTTCAGGTTTAGAAACAAGAAATAGTCACTCGGAGCTTAGTCCAAAGAATAGGGGCGGATGAGGGAGAAATTTGTATCCAAATTCATGGAGTTTTGCCATGGAAACTGCACACTTGCATTGGCCTGGTGGAACAGAACTTTTTTGAATGCCAAAGGCTGTAACTTTTTTTACACATCCAATAAGTTGGAATAATATTCGCCATTGATTGTTTTGCCCTTTTGAAGGTAGTCAATGTTGATTATACTGCGTGTATCCTAAAAAACCGTCACCCATAACTTTATTGGATGACAAACCCAGCTTGGTCTTCTTTGACGCCGATTCACACCTATTGTTTGCACTGTTGTTTGGTCTCTGCTATGTTATGGTTGACCCACGTTTTCATAACCGATTATCGATTATGAGCAGATACTGCACTCATCTTGCCGAAAGTTTTTTTATAGCCCAGTGATCATTCAAAATTGCAACCACAGCCATGTGACATGCCTATGACTTCCATAATCACTTGCACTTTTAATATCAGATCGGTCAATACAATATCGTACATTTAGCAAAACTTCGACGGACATCGTCACGAAAAGTCAATGAAATAAAATTTTTCTTCACGATGCCAGTCAAAATTTTGACGAAATATTGAAAAAAAAATAAAATTAATATTTTTTTTTGAATTAAAAAGATCTGCTTTTAGAATAAATAAAAAGGGTCGAAGAAGTTTAAAATATATAAATTATTGGCTTGTGTTTCATTTGATACATAGTCCCATTGTATTAGATATTTTTAATGAGTTTTGAAAATTCATTTTTTGTAGTGGGTTTAGCATATGAAGAGTTAAAGCCACAACAAACAATGCATTTTTGTACAGAAATTTTGAGTAATTTATTAAGGAGTTTCGTTTTGAATTGAAACGGGCCGAAAAAATCAACAGATGGCAACCCCATTATCCTAGGACCTGCTACATTGGACCAATCATCTACTTAGCTGGAACAACAATGCGAAAAACAACTGCAAGAACTCGTGTAAGATAGATGATGCTTTTTGGTAGCCAAGAGGGGTAATGGAGGAAAAAGAAAAACATATTCCTCAAAGAAATTGCTCACTTTGTAGAAGCGTCCCTTATAACATTATAAGAATTGGAAGTGAAATATCTGGATCTATTATAATTTTTTTTTTGCTTCAGTTGCCGCTTTATTGTGCGATTCGTTCATTACATATACATACGTGTAGCGTCAAGAACATTAAGGCCTTAACATTCTTCAATATTCTGAAATAGAAAACTAGAAAAGTTATAGATCTGTAATGGCTTTTTAAGTTTTGAGCAGTACCCTGATACAAAAGTTGGTCCAAAACAATTTCCTCAAGGGAGTCTATACGTTTCTTGGATTGTCTTGTTTTTATTTTAATCGTTCAAATTGTAGAAAATTTTCCTCATAAGAGAGATGTCTGCTTACAAGATCTATCTGCGAGAAGCGCTTTTATTGAAAGTTAAACATTACCACAAATTTCTGGCAGCAAAGCACAAGCAGGTCATTTTCTAACTCAATTATTCGATATTTAATTCCATTCCATATGCTTTAAAATTCTATTTTTATTTAATTTATATTTTGCGTTATAAATTTTTTAAACATACAAAATTCCTGTGGCCTCCCTTTTTTATTACAAGAAAAAAGTTTAAAGTATCTATATCAAATAATTCAAACCAATTGCCACTGATTGATATATTCAAATGCAACAAGAACAACAAACACTAAGCAGACAACAAATCTTTGAAAGTCAAAAGTGAACTGTTTATTTAAAGTGATCATGATTATTTTACACATTTATGAAATGCATTTAAATTTAGACAGGCAACCACCCCGTGATACACAGCGTTAACTCAAACCGATTGGCCATCAACCAGTCACTCACTCTGACTTTTATCCATTTACAGTCAATTGATGTTCAAATTGTTGAAATTAAAATGCAGTGGAAGATAGAGAAATATTAACACATAAAAAAACAAGCAACCAAATGCGCTCGCTCGCTCGCTACCCTACCCCACCCCATTCTAGTACTCATTTATTTTTAAACGAATATGGAAAATTTTCTTTCTTTCAGATTTTAAAAATGTTTTTATTTGCTTTCTTTTATAAAATGTATTGTATTTCTTTTAGTTTATTATTAAAACTTTAAATTATATATGACTAGAATTATATGTTTGGCGTCAATTTAATTTTCCTGATTCCCCACAATGTTTTATTAGTTTTATGCACTATTGTAAAAATCTGCGCGCGAAAGTGATAAGGTAAAGAGATGATATTTAATATTGCTGCAACATTAAATTCGTATCACCGTTGGCTTAAATGACAATAATTTTTTGGAATATATAATGATGTTTTCCCTCCATAATTTTGTTGCATGCAACATTTTTTTTTTAAATTTTAAATTTTACTCTTCAAAAATACAAAACTAGCAATGTTACTATGATTTTCGAAAACTGAGCTTCCAAAACTTGTGTACATTTCGAGGTCCTAAAAGCCTATTTGACGTGCTAGATTTTGAGTTTTATTTAAATAAAATTTTCGAAAATACAAAATTTTGAAAATAAAAATTTTGAAAATAAAATTTTGGAATTTAAAGCTCATCTCTGAAATACATTGTATTCGAACATTTTGATCGCACAAAAAATGCAATGAACTCAATCTAATCTAGATTTATTGATTTGATCAACAAATATCGTTGTTGAAAAAATTTCGAAAAATTTGTGTTTTTTTACAATGATTTTAAAAATTCCTGCTAAATCCATTTTGTAATCAAATTGATTTTGAAAACTGGGAAAACGTTTCAAATGTTCCAAAATCAAGAGGCCGAAGAGGCCCATGATTTTGAGTGGGCGTTCCTTGATTGTCGTTGAAAAGTAATTTAAGATAAAAACTTAATATTATTTTTATGAAGAAAATCATACTACCCCCATTTTATTTATTTTTCTGTTTATGTATTTATTTTATTTTTTCCATTGTTATATAAAATATTCAATTGTAATTTATATTTTCCTATCGCATACACGTACACTATTTATTTGAAATGTGAGTCAAGTGGCTGTGCAATGTTACTCAACTGTATGAAGTTTATGATCGTCAAATTCGTTTTCTTTTGCAGGCGGATAGTTTTGAATACCTTGTAAAGTACGACATTCGATTAGTTAGTCGCCGATTATTTTCCCATGTCCTGGGAGGTCACCACGAATGGACTCAAGTCGTTAATAAAACGCTATTACAAAAAAAAAAAAAAAAAAAAAAAAACGTCATTGCATGGTTTGATTCAATGTAAAAATTTTCGTATCAGTAAAAGTTGTGATGACCAAGGATATGGTAATTAAGTATTTGACGTCTCAGTTAGTTTGAGCAGAACGGCGACAACTCTTGATATAAATGAATAATTTCAAGAAACATTCGAAGAAGGATTGATTTAACAAAATAGAACTGTTAGTGTAATTTCCTATTCCGCTAGGTGTCGCGTCTGTCACTGGCATTGCGATTGAATTCCCTCCATCTCAATAAAAAACACCCGCTCTCAAGAAATCACAAACAAAAATTCTGCAATATACATCAGTTCCAAGCGCAACAAAGTACATCTGATTACCGCAAGTGCAATGTTTATTTAATAGAAGTGAAAAGAGAAAATACTAAATAAACTGTAGTTATGGAATTGTGACATGACATGGATAAGTGTCAAGGTTTCACTTTGTATTCACTTTCCAACTTTGCATTTATTCTCATTTATTCATGAAATATGTGTACAGGCGATATTAAATTAAATTTATTAAAATATATACATAATATATATGGACGCGTCCAAGATTGACGAGTGTGCGAAAGCAGGCTCGCTTTTAGATCTGGTTAACTCTCAAAGAGAGGGATGTATATACATCTACCTTGGATTGAATTGTCTAATAGACTTGGGACCTGAGCGCAGAGGGAAACGGAGCTCAGGTGGTTTACGTTTATTACTTGCAAAATATCCAGGACTCTATGGCCTACGATTAACGGCAGCAGGACTAGACAGATTCTATGTATCTTTTGGTAGGAGGTCGCTCGCACTTCATTATCACGGGGCACTGTGCGATTGGCCGTGTGTCTCAGCATCTCTGATTATCCTTTGATGGCCAGTACAGGATCTGCTTCGATATACTTAGATGAATAGTCTCAGTCGGCTCATAAATTATTATGCTACTGCTCTGCTCTGCCTGATCGCAGCCTTCCATAACTGGGAAATCGTTGCTTTCGGACCTGGACTGTCTTAGAAAAGTGCCACTAAGATATCTATTAGGCTTTATGAAAATTTTCGGTTGGTTCTCGATAGCTCGAAATCTGGAATTTCGTAGGTAAACGTAGAGTCTAGTATCGTCCTCTGGACGTCGCAATGGGTCTTATGGCTGCCAACCTAACCTGACCTATTGCAGTGCTACAAAATTTTCCATAATTTTTTCCCATTTGTGTGAGAATATAGTTTTGTCTTTGTTTCGATCGAATTTCCTTTCCATTGCTTTCGAAAAATATTTCTTTCCGAATCCAAATATTCAGTGGCTGTCCAGTCTTTCATGCCCTATACCCTATGCGAAGTAGAATACATTTACATTTTCATTGTTGGTTTGTTTTTTTTTTTAATTTCGAAATGTATGACATGCATTGATAGCAATTTAGACCAACCCGTCATACTCAATTTGACATATCAAATAGAATATATGTATGTATATTTCCTATTTGATTATTTTACTTATGGTGTCTAATTTGTCTTTGTCGGTGACCCAGATATCACTCTCTAAAGTCCTGTTAAATAGTTCATGATGCTCGCTTAGCTGCAAAATGAGCTGTTTTAATATTCAGCCGAACTTGTTCAGTAGTTCAGGCTCATAATGTTTAGAAATGTGGTTTGTGTCCTCGCTAATTCAGTTCTAATTTATTTATAACATGAATATACCCAATTTATGATAGAATTATATGCTTCTATAAATTTTTTGCAACTAGTGGTTATTAAAAATCGAATTCGTAAAAAATTTCATCTAAAAAGTTGGGATTCTTTTTAGCTGAACTTTGAGCTGAACCCAAAAGAAGTCAATCACAGAAGAAGGTATATACTTACATATTTTTCGCCTGGCACTGACGCAATACTGAGTCGAAAATTAGTCATTTTAAAATATACAAACATTTAAGAGTAGGAAAAAATTATGCAAATGCCTTATAAATGTGCGTGAATAAAATTCAAGTTGCACTTTAAAGCATGTGGTCAGAATCTTGATTAAAAAAATTAAAAACTCATGAACTGGAAACCCTGTTTCAAAACCATATAAATCAGTTGCATACAGCAAATGACGAATGTTTTTTAAAGATTTAATCACCAACAAAAAATATGGCGATTTCAATGCGACCGGTCTTTAAAATATTTTGACATTAATGAAATGTACACGACAATTGTGCAGCTCTTATCGATATAATAAAAATAAAATTTTGTAAAATAAGGGGCTTAATGACACTGGCCTCCTTTTATATTTTGTTAAAATCAAGACGCTCTACCACATACAAACTCACATGCAATTTACACAATTCGCTCTTTTTTAAGAAGTTTTATAATTTTTTTGGCCTTTTATGACAAAATATCATAAAAATAAATAAAAAAAAGAAATATTTTTATGTCAAAAGTTGTATTTAAAACCTAAAGAACACATGTTCAGTTACACGATCAGTTGTTTATTGAAAGAAAACAACAATAACAACCACAACAACAAGAGCAAATATATAGCAGATCCTAAAAAGGAAAAGACAAGAAAACTCAGCGCAACAATCCAAATGTTGTTTTAATTTTAAAATTCATTCATTTAATGTTCGCAGTCGCAGGCTTCTTTCTGAAGCAGTTTAAGTATAAAAATAAAATAAAAACGACTTATTAGATGTATTCGTTGATGTCATGTCATTATGGCCGTCATTAATGGCAACAGGCTGCAAGAATGACAACAAAGAAAACAAATTTGGTGCATGTTGGTAATCACTCATAAAGCAAAATAAACTGAATGCTTTTTTTAAATATTGTTTATTTAGGTGTCCATATCTGTACAGTGAAGTTGGGTTATAACGAATTATCGTGTATAACGAACAACTTCTATGGTCTAAATTGTTTTGTAAAGTATTTTATAGAAATTTTTACAGTTATAACGAACAAAAATCGCAAATTCTTTTCATAAAAATGTTCAAGTCTTTAAAATAATTATTACCAGCATTAGACGAAGTGACAAAAAAATATGAAATAAATATCATCTGTATGTGAATATATGGTAGATCGAAACGAATTCGGTTAAACGAGAATGGAAAATTTTCTGCAGCAAGATATTAGTTTAAACGGACTTTAGATATGAGAATATCTTTTCAGTTAAACTCAGCACCTTTGAAAATTGTTTTTTGAAGACAAAATATAAAATGTAAAGATTTTGTACGATTAGAATGAGCCGACACCGCATGGTGTCTCGTTAGCGGTAAATAAATAATTTTATCTCTTAAGAGATTTTTGGTTTTTATAATCTTTTACTAAGAAAATGTGTTTAGAAATGTTTTTTTTCAACTCAGAGATTTTTTCTCTTAAACAGTGTTCGTTTATCCGAATTGGACTGTACATATCAAAAAAAAAAAAAAAAAAAAAAAAAAAAAAAAAAATAAAAAAAATAATAATAAAAAATAAATAAAAAATAAAAAAATAATAAAAAAATAACGGATAAAAACCAATATATTTCAATGTTGCTTATCTTTGTTTATTGGATGAATTATAAATATTTACCCCGGATATAACGAATTTCCTTTTTAACAAACTAAGAGGAACTCCATTCTAAAGGGTGGTCCAACCATGTTAATTATGAATCAAGTCTTAACGTCAAGTTTTTTTGCCCAACTTAATTTGACAAATTCAACCATGGAGAGGTACATAATTGAGCAGCGCGTTAAGATTATTGAAAATGGGCGTTGAAATCAAAATGCATTTCCTATATTTCGTAATTTTTTTGGTCGGCATAATCCACCAAATGTGTTCACAATCGGAAGAATCGTCTGTAGGAAATGTGAAAACAGCTGTGCTGTTGTTCGCGATAGTGTGGCAGAAGAGCCGTCAATATGGACTCTTCGTCGTGCCCAACAATTGAACATCTCATGAACATCACTGATGCGAATTTTGAATAAAGATTTGAATATACACGTTTACAAAGTTCAATTGACTCAATGACTAATGACCATTTCAAGCATCGTCAATAAGCCGAATAGTTGGTTGAATAGACAAGTGAATGGCGACGAGGTACACTTTCATTTCAGTGGATTCGTTAACAAGCAGAATTGCAGCATTTGGGTGAATGAATATCCCCAAGTTGAAAAGCCGATGCATCCACGAACTGTGACTGTTTGATGCGGTTTATGGGCTGTCGGCGTCAGCGGGCCGTACTTCTTCGAAAATACGGTCGGCCAAGCAGTTACCGCGAATCGTGTTCGCTATCGGGAGATGATAACGGACTTCTTTTAGACGCAAATTGAGAATATGGACCTGAACGGTATATGATCCAACAGGATGGTGCCATTTGCCACACAGCCAACGAAACAATAGCACTTTTGCGCGAGAAATTAACATCGTGCGTTTTGGTTGGACAACCCTTTATATATATGCATCGGGTGGTCAAAATTCAAGTATTTTTTAAAAGTATTTATTATTTATTTATTATTTTTTTAATATTTTTCCTGTCCAAAATATGACTGACAGTCTGTCAATGACATACCTCCGCGCACTAAACTGTGTATTGACGCTTGAACAACTTTGAGAAACATTGCGATCTTATTTTCGAAATGAGTGCTATGTTGCCCAAACTGTGCGTTTGTTAAAAAGAAATTTTAGCCGAAGTGAGGCACCCATCCCAAGTGCTGTACGAAAAAAATGTGTAAAAATTTCGTAAGACTGTCATGGCAGTAAGCAACACTCATGGTCTCCGTTGTCGTATGATGCATGCCGACGAGTATAAGTTGTCATATTAGAGAAATGGGTAGGGTCTGGTACTACTCGCAATATACAGATGGTGGCCCAGCAAGTACTTAGATGGAATATGAAATGGTCTTGGAAGCTTAATAATTGCCCTTGGAAGAAAATGCTTTTTTTAACTTTCTGGAGAGGCCATATTAAAGAAGAAACGGGTCTGGTACTACAATAGTGTATCACTATTATTAGTAAAAGCGATACTCAATTGAAATCTTGCAAAAATTCAATTATTAGCGACTTTTATAAAAAAGTTGCTGGAAGAAATTATGGACCAAATGGATTTATGTTTGTTGTTAGAAATTTGACAATTATAAATGGAAATAGATTTGCACCACAAGTTCCATCCCTGAAGTGTATTTTCCTACTTTTGTTTATAAAACACGATTCAAAGTACTTTGACGTTGAAGAAAATTGTTCAAAATAAAAGAAAGCCCTTACGAAGGTTCAAAAAAATCGTGTAGTATCATTAAGTTTTGAGGTTATTTTTAATAATAAATTAAACTAAATTAAATTATAAATATACGTATATATTTTTTTCGGTTAATATTTTTTTTAAAACTTGAGAAAAAACTCAGAATTTAGAAGGATAAAAAATTTATTGTTTTGTGTTTGACACAGGACACTTGAGGCAGATTTACTAAGAATTAATATTTAATTTATAACACATTTTAAGCGTATCTTTTGGATTTATGTGCAACAAGTGGCACTCTGCTGCTATTAATGCTATTTATCCAACACCATGATGGTGTGTAACGTGGGGCAAGTATGTCTCTATGCGTGCTTATGTTATAATATTATTTTCTTCTTGTTCATATTGTCACAACCAAGGCGAGACGTTGCTACAAAAAAATATATAAATAAATAAATAAACAAAGATTTTTAGACAACAGATCCATGCAACAACAAAATTTACTTAAAAACAATAGACTCTTCTTCATAGTTTTAAACACACACACAGGGAAATTTGCCACACATTCATCATCATACCAAAAATCCACAGCTATAGCACAATAAATAAATAAATGTGGCACACAATTGTGCCACAGACATACTTATGTCTGCATGCACTTTCATATTTAGTACTGCCACAGTTTGATGCATGCAACAATATACTAGAAAATTAAATTTATGCTCTGTATGCGTTGGCGTGCTTTACTTGGCAATATTGCATTTTAATTAATTTAAATTGAATTTTGTGTTTTTAGGAAAAAAAAAAATTCACAATAAAGACAAGAACATAAAATGTTCTCTAGATTTTATTTCACAGATTGAATTATATTATTTTTTTTTTAATTTCTAGGCATATATTTATCATCTTCGTTTATGTTTTATGAAGAAAAATATTAGATTTATCCACTTAATGACAACTTAATATGAGACGAATTAAAAACTAAAAAAAAAAAAATCAAAATAAACAAACAAAATTATTAAATCATTGTAATTGAAATTGAGAACAAAGCGCCATCATTCCCAGGGAAAAAAAGGCTCCTTGTAATAATGCCTAATTTGAGGCACATTTGTTTTGCTGCTTAAAACAATTGGGGAGATTTTATAAATTTACTCGTAAATTATTAAATAAATTGAAGGGCCATAACGCTGAAGGAGAGGTTTACTTTAAACTGGGCATATCAATAACAGACTTAGTTGCTGAAGATGTTGCCTGCGAAACTGTAACGCAAGTACCGTGTCACATGTCACAAGAAGTCAAAAAAAAGTTTTCTTCCCATAATCACTCATCTTAAATTTAGAAATTCTAAAGAGTTTCAAATGTCACAAATTATTATAGTCAGGGTAAATATTTCGTTGCATGCGGAGGGCCAAAATTGATGTGGCATAGTTGCAGCGGCAAATTTATTGTGCAGGTCAATTACTTCCAACAGCAAATTATCGAGTATTGCATGCGCATTGGTGGCAACAATTGCCTACGAATGTCAGTCTCTTATCGTCGAGTATGTAAGTGCCAATTTTTGTTTATTTTCGGGTATTGACGTATTGTCAATGAGACGGTTATTGCAATGAGCTTTGATTTCGCACGGAATATACGATTCTGCATGATGTTTCATTGAAAAATATATACATATATTATACACACAGGCAGCTGTCAGTTGACTCATGTCAAAATTTGAACAAGTTGCGTTTTGCTCATCCAGCAATATTATGAGCCGAACGTTCTGTTGAAAATTGAAAAATGTACGATAAGGTATTGGCCGATCAGGCGTTGAAAGTACGAGAGATTGTGGAAGCAGTGGGCATACAATATGGCTCAGTGGGTTCAATTTTTTTGGTTGATCACTTGGCTATAAAAAAGCTTTCTGCAAGATGGGTGCTGCTTTTGCGCACAACCGAACACCAATCCAATCGTGCAACAACTATGCAGAAAAGCTTAGCGTTGCTCAAACGCAAAATGACGGAGGCTTTGCGCCATTTCGTAATCGTGTATGAAACATGGATGTAGTCGAAACAGTGGGTTTCTCGGGGTGAAGCGGCGCCAGAGAAGGTCAAGGTGGGTTTGTCAGCCAAAAATCATGGTGACCATTTTTATTCACTTAAGGATTTAATAAGGAAAAAGCAACCGCATTTGGCCAAGAAAAAAATATTTTTTTACCAGGAAAACGCAAGAGTGCGCACATGTGCAGTTCCCATGGATGAAGTCCATGAATTATTTTCAAATCTGAAGAAATGACTCGGCGGGAAAATCATTGACTCCAACGATGAAATCATCTCACAAACAAATACCCAGTTTGATGACCTCGATAAACCTTGTTTTTTTTTGGAAAGGATTAAACAAATTAGAGAAACGCTAGACAAAGCGCATGAAAAATAAAATTATTTTTTATTATTTAACAATTCAGGCACACCCCGTAAACAATTTTCGATTTTCCCACTCCTAATTGCAAATATAATTGTAATTTAAATTAATTAATTAATTGCAATAATTATCAATCAGCAAATATATAATTGCAATCAGAGACTTCGTCAACCACGATCACAAATAACAAATATTTGTTCTGCCGTTGTCAGTTTCTTATATAAATTTATTTAAGTGGATCAGAGAATCAATCCCATGCACTTTGTTTTTCTTTGTGCCCTTTTATTGCCAAGAAGAAAAACACAAATTTTCTATTTTGTGGCAGTCATTTCCTTAATCCAAAAGAATTTCTTTGCTGTTACATTGGAATTTAGTTGTAACACATTTTTGCTGTGTATTTTAAAATTTTTTTTCCTGTTGGCAGATTGAGTTTTTTTCGCAAAGGAATTTCTCAAAATTCTTTCTATTACAGGACAAAATGCTAAATATTTTTTACGTTAAAGGTGAATACTTTGGTATGTTGCAAAACAAAAAGAATGTCAACCCAGATTGCAAACACAGAAATATTTTTAAATAAATATTCTTAGAACGGGTGTTTCCTTTAGTGGGGGGATTTTCAATTGCAATTACTTGTTCATTCGAAAGACGTTTTGCAGGTTCTATGTTGCTTTAAAATAAGCTTGGTTTAGGAACTAATCATGACTACTGTTTTATCGTAGGAACGTTTGGATATAGCCCAGATTGTTTTATCGAAAACATGGCTATATCAATGAAGAGGAATGCATAATTTGAAGCAATGGCAATGACGAAGCCATAGTCGGTGACAAATTTATTGCTGCATATGGCTTCAGATTGCCATAATAAAGGCACAGGCGTATCCCTACATGATTAAATTAATAGCAATGATGGGGATCAATATTGCAGACATGTTATTTTAGCAGCACAGTTCCAGCCATACACTTAATAAAAAAATTTGTCTATTCGTATACTGATAAGTTGGAAGCAATGGATAACCTACAAGCCAATGTACAGAATGAGGGCGTTGGAATTCACTCCTCAGATTACGCCTTATAAGCACCAATCGCCAGAGCTCTCTGTCTCTTTAAAAGAGCAACGTAGAAAAGAATTCATTATTCCAAATGAAAACTAAAGAGTTGTACGAAATTCTCAGAATTTTTCCAGGAAAAAGTAAATAATATTGTTTTAATTTGCTAAATTTTATAGAAATTTCAACGATTTAGTAGAGTGGCATAACTTTTGAATTATTGAAACATCATATCTGCAGTTAGGCTAAAGTTGTACTAAAAAGTTATTTTGAAATGCAACATAATCACATCTCAAAAAACTCAAAAAAAGTGTTTCACTATTCTTTTTATGTGTATAAAAAAATTAATTATATCTGAAGCCAAACCGAAGTTATCGCAAACAGTTTCATTATGGAGGGCAAAATTTTAAAAATTTCAATTGCATTTTAAAAAGTTCGATTTCATTGAGATATTGATTTTTTGCATTGAAGGACAATATTTTTTTGACCAATTTATCGCTCTAAATCAATATGCTTAATTTCCTTACAGGATTGCGAGTTCTTTCTCAATAAGTTTTCTGGTGTAAGAGAATACTCAATTTCCGTTTCTGGGAAAGCGAAACATCATTAATGTAACTCGTATGTAAATGCTATATACTAATATGTATTTAATTAAATATGAATCAAATGAGAATTTCATCAAATGCTGCTACATACATGTCTGTGTGCAGAACATAAAGTTATTCTAGTGAAAGTGTGTGTGTGTGTATGTGTGTGTGCGCTTTAGTTGAACAAAATTAAGACCTTTTAAGATAATAATACTTCATAATTGTATGGTTAAATGTGAATATAAATTCTTGAAATGTTTAAAATTTAGCTTCATTTGTTTGCCATGACAATACATTATTATAGTGATTAGTTTGTCGCAGCCACCTGTCGTAATTTATTCTTGCGTATAGAACGTAACGTAACGTTGTAAAATTGGCCTTCAATTGTGTTTAAGGAAAGCAAAAAACACATTTTTCTTGTTAATCTCGCTAATCTATATATGACATGGACTGTGGAAGACAAACTTTTTATCAAAGACTACTTAAATCATTTTCTCTGCAAAAAAAATCATTCCACAAAGCGCATCTAAAGACATTTCTTTAGTTCCCCTTTATCCACACTTGTCACCGACATACTCGTAGATGAAAAAAAAATTATTTTCATTCGACTTGATTAAGTAAAAGGACTGGGCGGTCTTTGTGTACTTTTTGAAGGTGTTTTGATGTAGAATCTGTTTATTTGTCTACTAAATACATTATTTATGAATTTTTATACATGTTAATTATGTTTTTTTTTTCAATTATATTGTGGCTATTTCAAATGAGTTTCATAAAATAAAATTTGTTTATTCAGATACTGTTGGGTGTTGACAAAAATTATTTTGATAATTTTATTTTATTTATTTAGTTTTCTTTTCTTTTGGCGCTGTGAAATACATATAAGAAAATATCTTGCTTGTCACACACGCAGTTGCATGCCTCTTTATACTGACACTAACGAACACCCACAATAAGAAACCGACGATGGGCGATGTGTTTTTTTGAGGGTAATTTACTGAGAGGTACTTTATCGCATAGTATTTATTTTAAATAGCGAAAGGAAAGATTGTTTCATAAAATTATATAATATCTATATAATGATGTTATTATTATCATTACTTTTAATGTTATTCAAATGTCCAGATTACCGGAAACTGAATCAATAGCCGAAGGCAGTTGTTGTGAGCCTCATTTCAAGTCAAATAAATATTTGGGCTTTTACGTAGCGAAAATTTTAGGTCCAGGATACGTTCAGCAGGTTTACGTAAAACACTTTTCGTTATTGAATATTTTAAACCTTTAACTATTGAATGTGTGGGTCTTTTTGGGTTGCTTCTCTTAAAACAAGATTTTAAAGGTCTACTGAATACCCATGCCGAGGCTGAAATTTAGCTTGAACGCCATATTCCTAATTCTTATTCAGAATTGCGGCTAAAATGTTACATGAATCCGGGTATAGCGGAGGTACTATTTTCTCGGAACATTTTTTATATCCTAATAAAAATTGTATTTCTATTTAAAAAACTTCATATTACTCGATACTGACTTTACAAATTTATTTTTTTAAGCTCAAGGTCTCTATTACTTTATTTTATTTATCGATATTTCGGCACTCTTCAAGTACCATCTTTATAAAATTTTTTATATTTAATTAAATTAAATTTTTTAAAATTAATTTTGTTTAAATTAAATAAAACGGTAAAAATACGATGTTTTTTTGTACTACTTGTTTTGACTAGCACCTCAGGTTAAAAATTTATCCATATCCTTTTATTGACGCTTTGGCTTAAAAATTTAACTCCCTAATAAAATTTTTGAGCTCTTTCCTTTAAAATTTGCACTTATTCTCTTAAAAAAATACATACATAAAAAAGGTTTCCTAAAATTCACACAGGACTTTTTCGGAATTTTCCGAAATTTTTGCGACTTAAAAAACTTGAGAAATAATTTAATAACCATGGCTGATGTAAACTTTCTAAATTGATAGTGGATAGCAGCCATATTGTTGGTGCTACCTCTGTCAAATTGCCATTTATTTAGTCTGCTTTGCCACATTACCAAAGGCGTATATAGTTTTGGTTTGGCCTCAATTTTCATTAAAGAAATCAGCTTCACCGATGAGGGGAGGCTCATTACGTCAACAAACAATATTGTGGAATTAAAGACGATACCAATCCACATGATAAATAATACATCCGAACGAGTCACAGTTTCAGGTGGATTTTTGGCTGTCGGCCTCATCGGTCCATATTTCTTTGAGAACGACGTCAAGTCAGCATTAACCGCTAGCGTTATAAGTCGATGATTAGCAACTTTTTTATGCTGAATTGATTGATATTAACACCAGCGATATGTGGTTTCCAAAGCACACATATGACATTCGGCTCGAGCGATTTGAGGGTATGATCATTTCACGTGGAGGTGACGTAAACTGGCCACCGGGATCATGTGGAGGTTTCTTAAACCACAGGTCTAAGCGAAAAAGCCACAAACCACAACGGCTCTCAAAGCCACCATAACCCATATCATGAGTCAAATTCAGCCTGATTTTTGTGCCAGATTATTGGAAAATTGGACTTTTCTGCTGCCCTCCACCTAGTGGGGCCGCTCAAATTATAAGAAACAATTGCGAAAGCATTTTCGTAAAAGTTTTATACCAGCAGACCAATGATTGTTTCTTTTTATAAATAAATTAGAAATGCTTTTCTCAGCTTGTCTTTGTTTGGTAAAAAAAATGTAGTACTTAACCTGTTTTTTATTCTCAGTGTAATTAGTACACGTACATACATATTATTCAAATATAATTTTACACAGTTGCATGAGCTAAACAGTGTTTGTTTTCAATCTCTGGGCAAAATGCCAAAAATACAAACAACCATATTAAATGGACCCAAAATGACAGCGATATGGTCAACAAACAAAAGAAAAATTTTCATTTTCTGACGCAGCAGAATTAATAAAAGCCAAAACTATAAAGAGGATGCCTGTAAAATCAGCTTCAGGGAAGAACTGTCACTGTAATGTCATTGTACTTAGCAACAGTGGGATGTGATTTTTAATAGTGTTGGTTATAGAATTTTTTCTTTTTTGATATCTTTTCTCTACTTAAAACATTTTAATCATAAACAAAAATTGTGCTTGCAACTGAATTGAGAACGTTTGTTGATACAAGATTTTTTCGTATCAGTAGTTCTTCTGGTGATGGCGGAAAAAAAGTTTAATCATGGCCAGTAATATGCCTTTGATTGTTATCGTTCTTGTTATCTACACAAGATGGGCGTCGCCCAAATCATTGGGAAGGATCATAAATATAGTAATGCGTGATCGCTAATGATCATGTCTAACTTTAATCCTTATTCACATTAGCGCACAAAAGTTTCAATTAGTCTGAGTGAATGCAATTTGCGTGTTCTTGTTTAATGATCAAAGAAGCAAATAATAAAATAAAATAATATAAAGAAGAACATCCTTATTTTTTTAAACAATCCAAAGTTGCGATTTTGTTGACAAGCCAACTTGTTTTGCAATTGCAGTACACACTGTGCAAATATTTATGCAACCTCAGTAAATGTTGCTTCATCATATAAAGAATTCATACTAAATAACAATTTTTTTTTAATATTTCAGTTGGCACGAGCAGCAAACATAAGTGAGAACATTCCTTGGTTGCCTAAACGGTTGTCTTGTCCAATATCGTTTTCTTTTCTGTAAAAAGCGTAACATTTTGTTGATCGACTTATATAAAAATCTACTTATCGCTACAATTTAAAAAATCGAACTTGCTTGCAGGGTTGCGTGTAACATAAGTAAGAACTTCCTTAGTTGCCCAATATCGTTTTCTTTTCTGTAAAAAGTGTAACATTTTGTTGATCGGTTTATATAAAAATCTACTCATCGCGTGCAACACAAGTAAGAGCTTTGTTAGTTGCCTCAATGGTTGTCTTGTCCAATAACGTTTTCTTTCCTGTAAAAAGTGTAACATTTTGTTGATCTATTTATATATAATCTATAATCTATTTATCGCTATAATTTAAAAAAAATCTAACTGCCTAAATCTAATTCCCTTTTTTCTCTTCGACGGGGCAAAAAATCTTATACTTATTTTATAATAAACGCCATTAAATTAATTGAACTTCTATGTCATAATAGACATAAATGTTACGAATATTTTATTATAATGTTATTTATAAAATATATGTATTCGTTTTTTTATATTTCTATTATTTAATGTATTTTTCTAATTTTTTGTTTTCAATTTCTTTTTAGGTAAGTTTGTTCTAACAGTTATGAACGGCAGTGTAAGTGTTGAATAATTTTTATACTTGATTCAAATTAGTTTTAACTAACCGTCGCATTAAGTGTCATACTAACATTTTTTAATCAAATCTTTATTTAAGTCCATAAAATATATGTTCTGTTTTGAAAAAAGATTTATAGCAACTCTTGCTTCCCCATGTGTTAGAAGATTTAGAAGATTTTATATAAATTTATGATTTTGATTAATATTTAAAACAATTTTTAATTCAATGTCAAATCATTGATCCCAGTTGCTAAAATTTTACTTTATATTGGAAATTGACTTCAATGGCAAAACTGATCGTCATCAATTATTACCACTTTTACAAGCTCAATTATTTGCGAAGCTGTTGCAACTATAATAAAATATTCCAACAAGTGTTTTGTTTTTTCTTATATTTTTTTACTAAACTTCGGACACTGGTTATTTATTTAAGTGTGTATTTAAGTATAATTTTTTTCAATACCAACTTGCTTCCAACAGGTGGTTTTTAATTTAAAAATGTGTTTTTTTTTTTTTTTTGATGAGCCATAGGTGTTGCAGCTTCACCTCGCGTCTGTTGTTTCAACAACTTTTGTCGTTTTGCCAATTTACGATATGTTTGTTCCTTCAACTCGACATTGATTTCACATGTTAATCAGTCACTCACTCAACACTTAAACACACTTTTCAGAACAAGAAAAAAATACAATGATTTTTGTTTTCACTTTTTATTGTTAAACAAATAGAAAAGTTCGATTAACAACAAACGAAAAGTTTTATTCAATGAATGAATGACTAACTAATTTGTTATGTTCTAAGGTAATTTTTATTGAATTTTTTTTTTGATCTTGTGTGATCGAAGCATTTTTTTGCTTTGAAATTGCTAGAAACGAAGATACAGAAAAGTTCAAGGCAGCACTAAAAATAAAACATTTTGGTTTGCTGTGTCGGATTACATGTGGCGTTGCAGTATATTTTATAACAAAATGTTTACAAATTAGAGTCATATTTAGTTTTAAACGCATTTATCATCTTCATATTAGTTTGATTTACGATTACATTATTAACAGATTTAAAATAAATTTGTGATAATTTCCTCAGCATTATATCAAAAATTATTTTCACTCCTATTCACGTATAATTTGATTATTATTTATTATAATAAGAAATATGTGGCGCCATATTACATTTGTATTTGCAACTAAGACTCTAGTATTATAATGATGTGTAAGGCCTTGAACTTAATTTTTTGCTGTTGCTAATTTTTTGTAAAAAGCTAGTGTCGACGTCGTGTTAACCGCCTATTGACAGTTGTTTGCTATTTGCTACGCCTTGTTAGAAGCTGTTAACGGTATTAAGCATCACGTTGACAAAACTGACATAATCAGAGGATATAACCTAAACAATCTAAATTTTACTTAAAGGTCACAAATAAAGCTTTACCCAACTGTGGTAATAAAAAATATACTCGAATACAAATTTAATAGCAATAATAAAAAAACACGATTAATAAACAAAAAAATAAAAGAATAAAGTTAATAGTAAATTATAAAAATTATTCTGTATATTCTACCAACTATTACAAAAATAAATACGAATAAATAAAAAATAAATAAAAATGAATAAAAAGTAAATTAAAAAATAAAAACATAAAAAATAAATAAATATATATATATATATATATATATATATATATATATATATATATATATATATAATAATAAGTAAATAAAAAAAGTAAAAAATAAATAAAAAATAAATAAAAAATAATTAAAAAATATAAAAACAAAAATAATAAAAAAATAAATAAATAAATAAAAATAATAATAAATAAATAAATATAAATAAATAAGAAAATAAAATTAAAAAATATAATAAATAAATAAAAAATAGATGTTTTCAAAAAGTAAATAAATAAATAAATTTTCAATAAATAACAAATAAATAATAAATAAATAATAAATAAATAATAAATAAATAAATAAGAAATAAAAGAATAAATAATAAATAAAATAATAAATAAATAATAAATGCAAAATAAATAATAAATAAATAATAAATACAAATTAAATAACTAAAAATACTCAAAATATAACTACAAAACAAATCAAAAAAATAAATTAAAAATAAACGGATAAATGTTTAAATTGCCGAAGTATACGTGATCTCCAGTATAATGTATAGATTCATAACAAATTGCTTAATTCAACATAATTTCATTCGCATGATCCCTGCAAAATCTTTTATATAATAAGAACAAAGAAAGAAGTAAAAAAATAATATATATAATTATTACAAACTATTATATTCACGCATTTGTCTTGTGCGAAAAATGCTGCATTTCTTTTACACAAATGAACAAATAAAAGAATAAATAAAAAATAAATAGATAAAAAATAAATAGGTAAATAAAAAATAAATATTGAAAGTAAAAAATTAATTGAAAAATAAAAATGTAAACTAAGATATTATATTAAAAAGTTAATAAATAGAATAAATGCAAAACTATAAAAAAATCGAAAAATATAATATAAAAATACATTAAAATTAAATAAAATAAAACAAGTAACATATATTTTTAAGTGAGTAAAAAATAAATCAGAAAATTTAATAAGAACAAAAGATTTATAAAAACATGAAAAATATGTATAAAAAATAAATAAATAAAAAATTAATAAATAAAAAATTAATAAAAAAAATAAAAAATAAAAAACATAAATAAATAAATAAAAAATATAAATAAATAAATAAATAAAAAAATTAAAAAATAATTAAAAAAATAAAATAATAAAAATAAAGATATGTATATATAAAATCATGAAAAATCCAAAATCCGGATGAGGCATTAATTCGTACGTAATTTCATGGCATTTAGCTGTGGAAAGTGCTTATGTGTGTACCGTTCCATTGTCCTGATCTTTTTATTTTTTTTTTTGTCAAATGTCTAGGAAATGATATTTGAATAACTATATTTTTGGAAAAAAAGATAAATTATAATATATCGGTATCCGAAACAGTATTTAACAGTGACGGTACCCTCAAAACTGATTTCAGTTTCGCTGGGTAAAATATTTTTAATAGGATCGGTTTTTTTATTGCAGTTGTTCTCTTGCTAAATTTATTCTCCCTATAAACACTGAATATTTTTGCGAATTTTATGAGGTGTATTTTATAACTTTCGAAGTATTTATGTATGTATGAATGTAGGGGGAGGTAAATTTTTACTAGATGATGATCGGTTTTGGTGTGGTTGTTTACAGTTTAACACGATCATTTTTCTGTTGTAAAATGTGCTGCATAGTTTTACATACATACCTACACATATTTCTCGTTGCTTATTTGCAACATCTGGTGTACGTAATAATTTATGACTTCCACTGCAGCCTTCGATTGCATTCATTGGAAACAGAATAAACAGTTGCTGAAATTTCAAATCGAAAATGTATTCTGAATTTTTTTCTCTTAATTTGAAATATATTTTGGACTCAGAGAGAAAAAAAATTAAAAAGCACATGGCCTGATTTTTGCTAGAGTATTTTATGTTGTTATGCGTTTTTTACTGCTTTGTTTCGCGCTAAATAAAAATGTTTAATTTAATTATTTGCCGCCATCGATGCTCTATCGTCTAGTCATTTAATTATTTTGCTAAAAAATATTATTTTTTTAAAAATTTTTAATATATATACATATTTTTTATTATTTGCAGGTAAGTTCTTACGAGGAAAAAGAAAACGTAAGTGTCAAAACTTATTTAACGAATAATATTTTTAATAATGGGTGCTCCAAAATTCATGCAAGACTTAAATTTGCCATTTTGTTACAGTGAGTGACGCAAAAAAAATCGTAAAAATAATTTGGCACTTGCCTCTTTTTTGGCTTAGCATTAGGTCTGCACTATGGCAATTGTCAACATAATTTTATTGTAGAATATTATTACAAGAACCATGAAAGATTGCGAAAGCAGGTTCCTGGGGGTAGAACGCTAAAGCGCGTGGAAATATGCATCATCTTGTTCCGATTCCTAGACATTCACATTAGGGAAATAAGGTCAAAACAGACATTGCGCCGCCCGCTTTCAATATAAGTATATATAATTATCATAATAAATTAGTTTTCACTTCATTTATTTCAAATCAAATGTTTGAAAACAAAATGCAGATTCCCCTTTTATCTTATTGCTTTCTTAAGATTATCGTATTCGTTTCAAAATTTCTACACTTTGGTGCTTTTGCGTTCGTTCAGTGGAAATATTAATTAAATTTTTCGTATTTTTAAGATACTCGCAAGTGCAAAGTGGCACATCAGTGTTGGAAGATTAATTATCTGACGCATTTATGTGAACGGAAAATAAACACCTGCAATTCGAAAGATTCCTTACATGCCGCAAAAGAAAATAAACAAAAATAGTTGTACAGCGGTTGTACGAGTACTAAATAAACACAGTTTGATAATTTCCCAATTCTTTTTAAGATCAAAGTAATAATAAAACGAAAAAATTCTTCCATCAAAAGCCATAAAACCCACGAGCAAATAAAAAAAACAAAACTATAAATTTATTTCATTATAGTTTTCTTATATTATGAAAAACGTTTTGATGAATTGTACCATTAAAAAAAATCCCTTAACATGAAAAATAGAAAATTCGTCGTACAATCATGTTTAACAAATGTTATATTAGATTTAATTTGCAGTAAAAATCACATCTTCTTCGCTGCTACCAATCGTAATGTAAAATGTTTACGAGGGTGGCTCAAAGCAAGCCTCTCTGGCGTACTTATAATTAGTTTTTCACTATGATAACATCGGCAACACAATCCAAGACAAGCCCAAATGTCAGGCTACAAGAGATGGTGGGAAACATGAAACTCCTGCAGGTTTAGAGGGCGACGCCATCTAAGGTATTGGTAGCATGTCTAGGGATTCCAGGGCAGGAGTAATCAAGTATAATAAAATTAACTGCATGTTGGCCTGACACCGGTTTTACGACTGTATGCTATTAATTACGAATAAAATGAAATATTAATGCACTCATTGAATTCACCGTTCATTAATGCATTTATTTCGCAAAAAAAAAATATATTTGAAAGGTGAGCGACTAATGCAAGGAAATGGTATCTCCCATACAAGTTAATATCCAATTGTCGTTTATCTGGTTGACTATATGAGAGTGTTCAAAGTCGGTATGCTTCAGAGGTGATCGCCAGTGTGCGAAAGCAGGGGAGGAGGAGTACCTTTCATTCCGACTATAAAAATAAGCTGCACAAAGCTTTAAATAAAAAGTTCTTCAAAAAAAATTCAACCGACTTAAAGCTTAGTCTCTAAAATGTTCGAAAGAAATATAATGTTATTATATGCGTTATTTCTTAGAGATATTTGAAGCCGGAGCCAAGAAACTTGAGAACTAAATATCAAATTTCATACATAGTTTCAGTCATAACTATTGGCACCTGCTGCAACACTCCAGTAGGTAACGTAAATAATATCGTAGTGGAAATTACTCTTGATAGCACATTTCCAAGTCTAGGACAAATGCTAGAGACCTTTACGAAGCGTAAGCGTCTTATTTATTTTTGAAGTTTGAAAATAGATGTAAAAAATATATTTTTTTTCAATTGTAAAACAAATTGCAAACCAAATTCACAACAAGTAGAATTGACAACGCCGCTGTTAATTTTTTCCATATTTTTTTTGCTCAATATAAAAAAGATCACTTTTTGAGGGTGTTGGTAAAATGCAAAACATGTTCTTCATTAAAATTTTTTTTCTTCAGAAATGACAAGGGCTTAAATCTTATTTTTTAGATTTACTGCGAGACAGTTTGACAAATTGCTTTTCCTGTCAGAGACGCGAAATAGAACTCCAGTAGCAAGCAGCTCAACCCCATTTGATAAATGAAAACTGAGATAATTAGAAAGGGATCTAGTCCTATAAAACCCTTTATGTGGCATGGTCAATATGAACAGAAACCTTCCTCGTGTATTGAATAAATTTTCCCAAAGTTTCTTCGCTATTTTTTTTTCGTCTTATAAAACACGCAAACTTGTCTTGCTTGAAATTGAAATAATTGCAAAAGAGTTTACATTCTACAAGCAAATAAATAATTTGCCACAACGAATTTTAAGTTCTTACATTCTATACAAACTGAATTTGCCATAGACAAGGAAACTGTTAAAAGGAAATTTCTTCTCAGAGATAAAGCCTTGTACAAAATGAGCGGGGTGTCATAAAAATGTTTAGACAATTTAATTTTCTAAATATGTGCGATTAGTTAGAAAATTTTCCTTTTTTTCCATTTAATAAAAACGAGTGTATGTGTAAATTTATCTGATAATTTTTATTTTAAATGATTTCAATAAGTTTTTAGATTTCGCCTCTTTACCTTTAACAAGCCATAAATATTTTCAAATGTATGTATGTATGCGTATGTTGCACTTCTATGTATTTTTTTATTGTATCCACCTTAAACGCATGAATTATTTTGTTGGCACTAGATTTACAATCTGCACTAAAATAAAGGCTCTTTCATTAAGCGCGTGAGATATCATTAAAATTTCTTATTCATTTGAAGGCCTGTCGTCATTATATATGGAAAATAATATCCTAAAATTCACATCACCTCCACGTGAGATGCCCATGTTCTCAAATCGGTCGTGCAGAATATTCAATGTGGCACGTAGCGCCGTGCTGTTGAATCACATCTCATTGGTCCTGATCAGTAAAATTTTGTACGGGTGCAGGCTAAAATTACGACGCAAAATTTGCCAAGTTATGGTCTGCGAAAGGCTGAATTTTTATGAGCGGCGCAGAATTAACTTTTTATCACATTTTGCCGCTATCAACCGTCAGAAGGCCGTATTATAAAACCCGTTAGTAATAAATTTTTTAAAGCACGGCACATCATTTATTAACATTTTCTAAAATTCAGTCAAACGGATAAATATTATTAAGCAAGAATACTGAATTTTTGATGACATTTTGTAAATTATACGCCATTTGTTTTTTAATTTACGGTGTATAAAATAGTAAAACTTTTTCACGCATGTTGGTTTTCAACAATATTTTGTATAAGGATCAAAAATTATCTTTGAAAAAATGCGTTTAAAATAGTACTTTTATAAAAGTGCATTTCAGAGGAGTTGATTATTGAAAAGGTAACATTTAAAAAAGTACTAAAGGTAACATGCAGACAACGTCTTGTAGAAAAAGTATCTTTTAAAATACTACCTTTATAAAATACAACCTTTTGAAATACTACCCTCTAAAATACTACCTTTCAAATAACCATTTACATTTTAGAAAATTACATTTTGGAAAGGTACCTTTTGAAGAGGTTACATTCCAAAAAAAGCCGCTATTACAAAGGTACCCTTCAAAAGAGTATATTTAAAAAAGGTACTTCTTAAAAACGTACTTGTTAAAGAGGTTTATCTTAAAAAAGTGGGTTTTAATGAAGAAATTCTTGAAAAAATACCTTTAAAAAATGCCTTTTAGAAAGTATCTTATATAAAAGTACCTTTTAAAAAAGTATGTTTTATAAAAGTATCTCTAAAAAATTATCTTTTATAAAAGTACCTTTTAAAAAAGTATTTTTTATTAAAGTACCTTCTAAAACAGTCTCTTTTATAAAAGTACCTTTTGAAAAAGTACTTTTAAAAAAGGTACTTTCATAGGTACTTCTTAAAAATACCTTTTCAAAAAGTACTTTTTAAAAAGAACCTCTTAAGTACCTTTTCAAAATGTACTTTTTCAAAAAGTACTCCTAAATAGTACCTTTTAAAAAACTACCTTTAATAACTACATTTTGAAGAAGTACCTTTTAAAAAAGTATGATTAAAAAAGCACCCTTGAAAAAGCACCTCTTAGAAAAGTAGTTTTTAAAAACACCTTTTAAAAATACCTTTAAAAGGTAGTTGAAAAAATGTACATTTTTGAAAGTGGCTTTAAAAAAAACACCTTTCTGAAAGTGGCTTTTAAAAAAAAGTACCTTTTATGAAAGCAACTTTAAAAAAAAAGTATCTTTTATATAAGTACCTTTTATAAAAGCACCTATTAAAAAGTATTTTTTATAAAAGTGCCTTTTAAAAAATTTCTTTTATTAATGTACCTTTTAAAACAGTATCTTTTATAAAAGTACCTTTTACTAAAGTACTTTTTAAAAAATACCTTTTCAAAAATAATTTTTAAAAAGTACTTCCTATGAAAGTATTTCTTAAGAAAGTACCTTTTTAAAAAGTATTTTGTAAAAAAGTACCTTTTAAAAAGTACTTTTTTAAAGACGCACCTTTTAAAAAAGTATCATTAAAAAGCGGCTTTGAAAAAGTACCTTTTAGAAGTGTTGTTTTTAAAAATACCTTTACAAAATACCTTAAAAAGTACAGTTTAAAAAAGCTACCATTTTGAAAGTGGCTTTTAAAAAAAGTACCTCTAAAAATTAACTTTAAAAATTTCGAAAAAATTTCATGAGATAAAAATTAAAATCTGTAACTAAATATTATGCTCGAGAATAATATTTATGGATGTGAATTGAAATGCGTTAATTGAAGTTAGAAAGTAAATTAAAGTCAATACAACAAATTTTTTACAAAGAATTATCATGTTTTCATTTGGCATCAAAGGTTATTTTATTCAATAAGAAATGAAAGAATGCGTAATGAAAAATAAAATAAAATTGGCTTTAATCCAAAATAGTAACAGATTTATTATAATATAAATAATAAACGAGACACCAACCTATAGAACAAAATATAAATAAAAGCTCTTAATACCAACAATAAATTTTACATATTTTAATTTATAAATTAGAAATACTATATGCGATATATGAATTTGTTTTGACTAGGCTGAGGAAATTTTGTATGGGATTAATTGAAAATATAAATTTAAATTATATGTATAGAGATAAATACTTCATTTAAATGAATTTTTGAAAAACATCGCATGCGATAATTTTTTTCTCCCTATAGATATTGTAAGCGTCGCATATAGAATTTGAGACTTTCGATTACTACGGCTACTCGTGACAGAAGGAATGACACATAGACGAAAATTAAGATAACAACTAGGATTACTAAACTGCATTTACAGTTTTCCCCAATTATAAATATTTGTGGAAAGACATTAGTTATTGTTTTTATATTCTATTCTGTCTCATTCCCTGAGGAAGGGCTTCACCACAGTGGCCATATCCCTTAGAAAACTCATATAAGAGAAATTTGAGATAAATCATATTTTCGAAAGTCTATAAAATTATTATTATATCGCGCCTTAACCGCCAAAATAAAAGCTTAAGGGACAAACACTAAATTTTCCAGGTTTGCATTAAGTTGTATGGCAAAATTGATTATAGTTTAAATTTGTGATACCACTTCTACCGATTGTAAAACGTTAAAATTTAATTTTGGAGTTCGCAAATTATCAATTGCGAAGACAATGTGAAAATCAAAAATTATGTTACTTAATCCTTTTCCGCGGTAAGGGCACGATATAATTTCACAAAATCGGACAGACATATTTTTGTATCATGAATAGTTACTACCCACTTCTTTTCATACGTAAGGACTCGAGCATTAGACTCAAGTCAAAATTAGCAGTTTAAATATATGCATCCAAATTGACCAAGAATCATCATGCCTCCAAATGTTGTCCTGTATAATCAGTCTAATGCGGCTTCTAAAAATTTTGCAACCTTATAAAAAAAATTTCAACATGTGTCACAAGGAAATCTATATAAAAAAGCAAATAACACTTGCAACAAAAATAATAATAATGTTATTATACACATTTAAATGAGTCGGACATAGAGGCGGACTATGACAAATATGTACGACGTCTCTGAGGCCTTGTCGTCATTGCTTGAAATGTGACCAATTTAGAAAACTACACACATACAAAACCAGCCAGCAAAGCAATAACATTCTAAAATATATACATAATTATACTATAATTTTAATACTCTTCATGGATGATATCCATGCAAACATTTTCTAATGGCACATTTTTCTTTTTAAGAATTGTAGACAATCGAGCACCTGATATCATAATTTTATGCATGTGAAAAGTAAACTTCCCTTAGCAAGAACTATTCCCTGTGACAGTGACATTTATAGAAAATCGTCACAAGGTTTAATGTCCAAATAGTCATGAATATAGAAAAAAATTTGCAATTCTAATTAAAAAAAAAAAGGAAAGAAATGTTCGAAAACTCGACCCAAAAACACAAAATTCGGTAAAATTTTGAACAATAATATTTAATAATGTTGTTTGATTTATAATATACGACCATGTTCTGACAAGGACAGGTGGCTTAAAATATGGGATTTCCATCTAAAGTTGCAAAATTGCAAGCGTTAGAAAATTTTGGCTGTTGCAAATCACAAGTGTATTACTGTAGCGAACTGATGTATTTTGTTTAAACTGAACTTTTAAAGAAAAAATTAAAATTTACACAATTTGAATTCGATATGTTTTCCTTTAATTTGAATAAAAACTACACAAGTTTTAATTAAGAATATATAATTTTCCAATAGCCAAATGTCAAATGTTTTCTTAATTACTGGCGTTTGGGTGTAAACAGCTGATTTACTTGATCTTCGATAATTTTTGTAGGCAGTGCTGTTGGTCATGTTCTGAGCAGCCGGCCACACTCGGTTATTTCTATCTTTAGCTTCTCTCAAAATACAGAAATCTAAATGAAATTTCAAACAAAATTTAATAGGTTTAGCAAAAATACAAATTTGTTAAATTAAGTTGCAGCACATTTGTTTATTTTATGTTACAAAAGTGTTTGCTTATTATCGATTACTTACGATAAAAGCAATCGATCAGTTGAAAGTAAATAAATGAAATATCACTAGAAAAAAAGGAAGCACTTAAACCATAGATAAAGCATTTAAAATTCATATATATTTGGGTAAACTTTCTATGAAATATCTACTAAATGAACATAAATACGAGGTCTGTTCAATAGAAAATTAAATTTTGACATTTTATCGGGTTACGTGCATTCATTTAGCGATTTTTCTCTATATTTTCACACTTGCCTCGATCATATGCTCTAAGTTGAAATTCTTTATTTTTAATTCATTTTGTTTGTGAGAGGCATAACAGTTGGACGTGTTTTTCTTGTTCGGCGATTTTCTGCTGTGAAAAAAATGGATCAAAGAATTTGCATCAAATTTTGTGTAAAAAATGGATTTACGAGTGCTCAAAAGCACTTGAAATGTTGGGAGTGGCATATGGTGGTGAGTCAGAAAAGTGTTTACAAGTTGTACAAGCTTTTCAAAGACGCCTCACGTTGTTGCGAAAGTGGGTGAAATTGTTATGGAGAATCGTCTAATCACTGTTAAACAAGTTGCAGAGGATGTCGGCATATCGGTTGACTTATGCCATAAAAATTCTTCGCAAATTGTGGGAAGATTTAATTAAAAGGGTCATAATTGGTGAAGAATCATGGTTATATGGTTTTGACATCGAAACCAAAAACCACTCGTCCCAATGGAAAAGCCAAAACCAAAAAAGCACGCCAAGTTCGATCAAATGTCAAGGTGTTGCTCACTGTTTTCTTCGACTACCGTCGCGTAGTGCATCATGAGTTCTTGCCACATGGTCGCACCGTTAATAAGGAGTATTATCTAAAAATTATGCGCAGCTTGCGAGAAGCAATACGAAAAAAAAAACGTCCGGAATTGTGGAAAAACAATTCAGGGCTAATGCACGTGCTCTTTCGTCGTTATTTGTTCGTAATTTTCTATTGGCGAAGGAATCTTTTGTTTCGTTTTCTTTTTATCTTATATAAACTAAATGAAAATTTTCGACATCTTTTGCTTTGGTATTGTTAAGTGATGTTTTATCGCAAGTTTTTCTTACAAATGGTACCAACTTGAAAAAAAAAAACTCAATACACACATCCTTCAAAATGGGTGTTGTTCTCTGATTATATCAGTTTACTGTTCCGTTTTGTAAACGGTTCCATACAGTTGAAGAGCACATCACCTATAATTCGGAAGAGACTATAGCGAGACGTCCGTAGTCAACATTTTTTGCAAATGCCTAAAGGCTCTTTTTCAGTTTGCTATAGAATACAAATTTCATATTTAACTACTCGTACACACTTAAATTAAAGATATAAAAATCATAACGATTATTATCAACGATGAAGCGCAGAAAATGACGATGGCAATGAGTAAAAGACCAGCAAGCACTCTTTTATACAAAATTGTCTATTAAGCATGTGGAGGAACGAAAATCATTTTGTCGCACAAAGTAATAGACAACAAAAAAATAAAATTGTATCTCTGTGTCTTTGTTGAATTTTCGTGTATAAAAACAAGTGGCGTCAAAAGGTGGGAGGGAAGCTTGGGGCATGCACTTCATAGTTCTATTAAGCCACTTGGATCTTGATTGTTAGGGAGGATAGAACTAATGAATTTAAATAAAAGTCACATCCATTCTTACACATACACAAATGCGAACAAAGACATGAATTGTTTGTTGACAAAGTAGTATAAGTCTATTTATAATCCATTTAAGACTATGAAATATTATGAAAATTTATTAAAAAGTTACAATTTATACAACAACATTTAAGAATTGAGATGATATTGGATCTCGCACTAGTTTAAATTCTTTGGTGTTTTTCAATAGCGATATCGTTCGAAATAATCGATTTAAGTAAAATTTGCTGAATTTGTCGCAGTTTTAGAAAATCGATTCGATTCGATCGAGTTTTCAGAGCCGTATAAAAAATATATGCAAATAAATTTTACGCGGCGATATATCTCGAACGAATTTATAAATTTTAGTGAAATTTTGCCAATTCACATTTATTTCGAGAAAAGAAAAGAAAAAATTATATATTTCGTCCGGTTTAGACATTAAAATTTTTTTGAGATTTACATACACACTCCTACATACAATCTACATATGTACATTCTGCCATTTCAACATCTTCGCGGAAATAGTCAAAAAAGCTTTCTTTGACCTCGAAACACAGAGATCTAATGAAAAAGATTTTCAAAAATCGGGTTAGAATTGGTAACTTCCCATTTTTCATAGCGGAAAATTGAAACCGAATAAAAAGTTAAATTAAAGTATTAACAAGAGAAAGAAAGTAAAAAATTTCGAGTATTGAAAATATTTCATTAGGTTTGTTCCAGGATTAAAAAAAGGACAACTAAGCCGCGGCGCAGTAACGCTTGATTTTTAATTTACAAATCTAAGTTAAACCTGGACTTGACATAAATCATACATTGTATGCTTTTATGGATTGCATGTATAATATTCGTGGAATGGATAGATAATCCATGTCCATCAAAGCAATCCACTCCATAAATTGGACCTACCTTATATCAAATAATATTATTTGCTTAATTATGACAAAAATAAAAAAAGGTTCGTGTTAAATATGTATGTGTTAAATATCCATGTCAAGCGTTCTATTATATTGGTTTAATAAGATCCATACCAATCAAACGTTTAAATTCCGCCATGGCTAGATTAATGTGCGGCTGACTTTTTTTAATTGTATAAATAGACTTAAGCTGTTTTCAAAATAACTACATGTAATAAGTAAATAAATATATTCACACATACTTCCATGCTTAATGTGTATATGCCTTTACGAGCACTAATCAGAGAAGGTAAATTAGGCGAACACAGGCGAAAAAGATTTTTTAACACATCATTTCATTTTGATTTATTTCAGGAAAAATGAATATAAAATATGAATCGTTTAGAAGTGATAATAATCATTTGAAATATTTTTCATTTCTCGTTTACAAGTGCAAGATGTTCTAGGTGAATAATGTGTGAAATTCTGATTTTGAAATTGTACAATTGTACAAAAATTTATTAAATAAGAATCAATATTAGGCATGATCAGTAAGGTAACGATTATCTCATGCATGTCCAATTTCATGACGCCAGAAACTATTACGCATGTTTCCGCCCCTACGAAATTGTGTATCGACCGAATACATATAAACCTACGCATAATTAAAAAACCGTCGGCAATATGGCGTTCTTTGCTCTATCTAATTTTCGCCGACTCGGTAGATGCTTTTAACACATTATTATAGCATCATGCCATATGGAACGTCCTCCGTTGCAAAAGATTTCCGGAGAAAATAAAATGCCTTATAGAGGCTATTTATAACAACGCCAATTGTCACATCAAGCACGAAGAGAAAATGAGCCTCCCTATTGATATCAAGGCAAGTCCTCTGCCCCCACTTCTTTTCAACGTTGTAATTAATGACTTATAGACGAAAGTCACAATAGCGCCCGGAGGGATCATTTGGTGTCTAAATATCAGACTGGAGCATCTGGAGTAGGCAGACGATATCTGCTTAACAACACACAGATTCGATGACATTTATTTAAAGTTGGAGGATGTAAAAATGCAGGCGAAACGATGGTCCGATAATCAGCTTATCAAAAATGTGTCAAACTCTCCTGGAATTGTAGTGGACCAACAAACTCTCGAAGATATGAACACATTCTGCTGTCTGGGCAGTATATTGTCAACAACCGGCGGATTAAATTAAAAAAAATCTAAACAAATCTGTGGCTAATTGAGAGCTGTCTGGTCCTCGGTATTTGCGTAAAACCCGTTGGGCTATGTGGAATGTTGATCGCCAATAACCGATCCTGTAAGTCTTCATAAACAGATGGTGATAGCTAAACATAACCGTTAAAGAAAGGCTGTTGGAAGAAACCGGTTAAATGTAAAATAAAACCAAAATGGCAAAGTTCCCTTCGACGACTTCAGAACGACAACACAAAAAATTCCGTGGAGCTCATAAAGCCACTCACACCTGAAGAAGCAGTTTTCAATTTTTTAGAATAAAGATAGCGAAATGGAACTTGTTGCATGTAATTTCTATATATGAGTGATGCTTTATGTAAAAAACAGGCGTGGTCCGCCTACTTTTCTTGGTACCCACCATATATATTGCAACTTATTTCTGGCATTTTGGGCTTCAGTGCATTCGAAGAAAATTGATGCTGCAGACAATCGTAAAGTGAATATTATACCCATCCCGTCCAATTGGGATCAAAATTATTGCTGCTATAGCACGTTCTGTTGAGTTATCGGATCTTCCAATAAGAACTTCTAAATTTTGGGACGATACCAATCCATATGAGATCCAAGAGCGTCTAATACATCCGGAAAAAGTCACTGCTTGCTTTGCATTTTTTTTGGGCGGCATCATTGACGACGATCGTCATTAGCATCAACGGTGAGCGCTATAGCTCGATGACTATCAACTTCTTTTAGACATATGTACATGCACCACAGACTCTGCCTACCAACAACAGCCATTCCATGGTTGGAAAACGATTATTGTTTTTGACTGATTTCTCCTTATACGCTTGAAAAGCAATTGTTTATTAAATAAAACGCACATACATTCATATGTATGTATGTATATGAGATTTATTTATTGTATTATTTACTTCAAATTGCTTTGAATTCAATTGTATGAATTATTAGACTATGGAAAAATAACACCCGCAACATGATCATACAATTCATTGTAAAACTTGGCACATGAGCATGTATTTTATGAAACACTTAAATGCAACAGCAGAACAACAACAACAACAGCAGCGAACTGATTTTACTCTAATTGATCTAAAAGCACAGTTAGTCAATAATCAGCGTTAAAGTATCAAAAGCGCGACAACAATGGCGACATAAAAACACTTGAGTGAGTGTAACAACTGCAGTATCTAATATTTTTAGGTGACATTGTCTGAAACGTATCATTGTCTGAAACGTATCATTTGAACACGTTTTCATTCATTTGCACATTGAATTGGCTTGGAAGAGCAATGCAACAATGGCTCTTATTTGCAATCTACACTCCCAAACTCTTGTCTAAAATATGTTGTTAAATTGCATTAACTCGGATTTAGATCAGTAAGTACGCGTAGATAACGTGTGTATTAATATTTTTAAAGTTGGTAAATTATTTTATAAAGAATTCAATATAGGGACTATATTTGAAATCGTTATGGAGGTATCATTCCCCTGGATCCTTTAACAGTGTTTACTTGGACAACTCTTCCGCAATTTACACCACCTTCGTCTAATACAAGACTCCTTGGCCCCGTCAGTGAAACACTCTCTCAGTCTGTGTTAAATAAAAGAACTTCTGGTACGGAGTGGGTTTTGATTTTCTTTATTCGTTTTCTTCAGTTTTTAAGGGAATATGTACTTATTTAAATTTAGTTTTATATCCCTCAAATATTGTTACTCTAATTCGATCTTGTGCTAATGTACCTTTCGGTTTGTAGTTGCTGCTGCGAGTGGCTTGGATGTCACCATGTCAGAGCCCCGTAAAGTCGTTGACGCCTACGCAAACTCCATAATGTTGACCGCCTAATTTCGGCGAAAACGTAAGACTGGGCGAACAATAAGCCGAAAGATAGTGTGAGGCTTCGTCGAACGAAAGCGAGTAACCGCTTTTCGTTCGTTTAAGTAGCAGAGACATGAACCATTTTCTTTAGCATTGCTAATTTTTAGAACAGTCATAGTAAATTGAATGAATTTTAAAAAAAATTTATAGCAGATTCACTTTATAAAATGTTATCATGACTATCATGTTTATATTTATTTATTTATTTAACTATGAATACTAAAAATAAAATTATAGAGGTCGATGAATTAATACATATTGAAAAAGATCAAGGTGTGTTTATTGCAACCATGTAAATTGTTGGCCTTTAGTTGTGGAATTTTTTAGTTGTTTCGCACCTACATTTCGATGACGGACTACAAAAAAAAAAAAAAAAAAATTAACAAATTAATAATAAATTAATGCTGTCAAACTTTTGACAATATATAATCACGGCTAAGGAATAAAAATAAAAAATGTATATTACATGGAGTGCTGCGAAACTATAGAGTATCGTAAGATTCGACCGTCTAAAATTTTGTTAATTTGGACACCGACTCACTATACCTGTTAAAAGTTAAAAATATACCCACGGGTACACTTGTACCTGTACATACTTATGTATGTACACTGTAGTTAATTTGTAAGTTTTCGTGCTTTGTTTTTTAAACTAAGCATGACACTGTGAATGTCAGAGCAGCGAATGATTGGCAGCAACAAACAAAGCGTGATGCTGATAATGATGAGCAAAGGCTGTTGTAGCTGAGTTAATAATTTTACCGGCCGGCCGGTAAGTTTAAGTTTTCATAAATTCCCCTTTATTTTTATATACTTACATACATATAAACAACAGCTGTGCTCTTGTCTAACAAGTTTCTTGTATATTGTTTAACCCTTTGCTGAACTTAGTTCTCAAATGAAGACGCCATGTGACTCCTTAAATCGATACAAAATTTTTATGCACATCATTTTGAAATTTCAATTGTTTTCGGATGACGGAATTTGTGCATGTAAAACTTTTTGTAAAATATTTTCTTTAAATATTAAAATTCAGGAAAGAAATTCCAATCGCTATCAAATTGTGCAATATGCCTCAAGAAATAGTGTAATAAGACATTTATTTTTATTTTGAGTTTTATTTTCGTTTATTATATTACGTATGAAATGTTGTGATTAAGCCTCTGCTGACAATAGCAGGCAATACCAGCAATAAAATCATTATGTTCCAGTGTTTCCCATATTGTACATCAAAATATTTTCAGAGGTGTAAATAAACGTTTAAAGATAATTCGGCCACGTCGGCAGATTCTGCATTTGTAAGTAAGTGGATGGTCTTCTTGAATCTCTTACGTGCAAATATATCGTTGGCTTTTCAGGACGCAGTGGAGATATCATGTGTATTTTGACCTCACAAAATATGAAAGGATTATGTATGTATGTACATATTTTGTTTTAACCAAAATCATTCGTGATGAACTCCACTTGAATAAGGGAGCTTAATTATCTTGCGACTAAAATTTTATTTTATGAATGATGTAAAATTGGTATATGTTTCTAAGCAGCAAATTTATATGCGTACAAAATTTTTTGCTAATTCATACCATTAAATATTAGAAAACGCGTTGCTTTCAGCGAAGGTGCTGGCCCTATCTAGGACCTTCGTTGCCCCGGTGACTTCCAGCTCCTTTACACTGTTACTGAGGTAGTATGGAAATGTCACCAATAAATCACACTGGACGTTGCTGTCCAATCACGGTATTCGAATTTGTTCTGCCATCAATAGTAAGATCAAGTTAACCATTTGTTAAAATTATTTTAGTGTGAGTTTTTTATTGCAAGTTTTTTTGTTTTGCTCTTTAGTGGGTTAACCAAATTCTCACAAATTTTTCAATTGTTGTTGTTTTTTGTTCCTACTGATGTAATACATTACAGTGATCGTGCGTATGCCAGTTTGTAAATAATTATCTGTGCATATGGGGAATGGACATGTTTGTTATATTTGGTAGGCACACGAACAACAGTCATTCTTCGTTTTCTCTTTATTTTAAGCAACTGGATGATGTTCTTTATTTGTTTTCATGCTTTATTTTAAATTTCGTGGTCGATTCTGTTTAATATTCTGTTTAATTCATTTATTTGGCCCATGATCTCATCGAATGTGCAGAGGAAAAACAAAAAAATGTTTAAAAAAGAGAACCTCTCATATTGTTTGTGACTTGATCTTTTTTTGTGCTCTCATTTCTTTCTCTTAGTCTCCTAAGTGTGGACAGCGTTGCCACCAGAGTAACACAAAATTAAATAACTGTTGCTAACGAGTTTTTTGTTGGTCATAATACGACCAAATATTATGTTTTGTGATTCATAATTATTAAAAAGGGTGTTTTTATAGAGGTATAGAACTTTAAGTTGGCATTACTTTTCAAGATGGCGACCGATTTAACAGCTGCCAAGTGATTTATTCTCAGTTTGGTTTGGCAATTTATCATGAATAGACTCACGTCTGAACAACGCTTGCACACAGCTCGTGCCACAATAGATTTATTAAATGACCGCTAGACTACTTTCTGTAGGGCTATGTAAAGTCATTGGCCTATGCGGATAAGCCACAAACGCTTGACCATTTGGAAGACAACATTCGCCGTGTTATTGCCGATATGCGGCCACAAATGTTGGGAAAAGTCATCGAAAATTGGACGTCCAGATTGGGCTACATCCGCGCCAGCCGTGGCGGTTATATGCCAGAGATCATATTTAAAATGTAATGCCACAAGATTATCTTTCGGATAAATAAAATTCATGTCAATCGAATAATCCATCGTTGTTTTATTGCAACTTAAAGTTCTATACCTCTATAAAAAACACCCATTATTATAACTTCAGAGTTATTGCATAATTCAGCAATCATATAAAACGTTTATGCAAGTAAGATTACCATTCACAACGAAACAGTATTGTTTTTGTTGAATATTTTGAAAATTTTCGGAAAAATATTTACTTTTTTTCTGAAAGAATAAAAATTAATCCCAAACAAGTGTAAATATTCCCCTTTAAGTTTATTTGGAAATTAGTTACCGCGATAGTGTTCGACAAGGCGACTTTAACAGTGATGCTTTAACTCATTCGAGACAGCAGTCTACACGGATACACGAATACAAATGTCGCTGGCTACAAATGTCGTCCGGTAGCCAGCTATTTAATTATTTTGAAAACGGCAGCTACATAGTAAACAGCTGTTGCAACAATTCATTTATGTATATTACAGTAGTGTATATTTAGCGCTTTTAATTTTTAAAAGTTCTCTTTTTTTTTCATGGGACAAGTCCAACTATCAAAAAAATAAAATATCTTAAAAAGAGCCTAAAGGTGAATTCACCCATTCGTTTTGAACGTTCCGAACGCTTTATTATATGTAGTTTGAAGTCTCTATTTTTGAGAGAAAGGGAGAAAGAGACTAAAAACCAATTCAAGCAAAAATTGTTCCGCATTAAATTTACTCTCTTTCTCTCTCTCAAAAAAATAGAGACTTCAAACTACATATAAAAAAAGCGTTCGGAACGTTCAAAACGAATGGGTGAATTTACCTTGAGAGCCTGTTCGTTCTATATTGTAGGATTTATGATCAGTAATATATTAAAATTTTGAACGCCGTACCTCCGGAATCAAGAGAGAACACCGAAAGAAATTACACTAAAATTTTTATGTTAAAAGGGGCTATTACCCTGTGTTTTTTTTATTCTTCAATAATGTTGGTATTTTTGGCTCAAGTCAATATGATATACATATAACAATAAAACAAATAAATTTATTTATTTAAAAATTCTTGATGCACATATATTATAACATATAAATTTTGGAATTTTCTTTTTTATTTTGCAATAAAAAATATTTCTTATCGGTAATTTGCTTTACATATTTTGTTATATTGTCAACACTGTTTTTGTTTTGTAGCCAACAAAAATTGAAATTAGTTTAATTTGACTACACGACAAAAGTAGCATGAACAACAACTTGCAGTCGTGTAGCCGTGCAGTTGTAAAAATAATCAGGTTGTAGTCGGTAGCCTGCTGTCTCGAATGTGTTTATTGCATAATGTGAACTAGTTTATAATGGATAATGTTGCCTGTAATACATCAACGCCATCAATATATGTACATACATATCTTGTGAAGGTCTCTTTTACCTGTGTGTACAAATAATTATTTGCAAAAAGAAAAAGATTGTATTGGTTTTCGTTCAATTGAAAAATAACAATATCTAAACAAAATTTTTTTCTCTCCAATATCAAAGAAGCTTTACTGATATCAGTCCATTTTTTTTAAACGTATCTCTCATAAGAATTTGTTTGTCGTTTTGTGTTCCTAGAAACTACATACATTGACAATTTTTGCATACGATGTTCATATTGGTGTATGTATGTATGTGAATCTACACATGTATAATTTTTAAACGCCGGAATGAAATTTGAGGCCTTTTAGGCTTTTTAACTCTACCCAGATATTGTGAGTATATTGTTCGATCCACCAAAATTGATTTTGAGAATTTTCCAAAATAAATAAAAAGAATATTTTTGACATAAATTTTAAGTTACTGCTTCACATTCTAATCATCTCTTACCCTAAGAAAACAAGGTCCATACGTTCCTATCAAATTGCTTTTCGATAAATTTTGTTAAATTATTTTAAATTCTGTCGAAAGCAGTAAATAGCTTAACTGATGCGAGAGATATAGAAAGTGGTTAAAAATTTAAGAAGACAGTGCTTTTTCACTGCTCCGAAAATTCTTTTTTGATCGAGCCTTAATTCCAGCGACAAGTTATAGAAACGGTCTGCAAGCTTACCCACATTTTTCTTGTTTTTTTGCCTTTAGCGTATATCTACCACAGAATAATAAGGACTAATTGTTAAGACATCCCTGTCACAAAGTACACCATCCCTGTAAATACAAAATTTACAATAGATAAACTCGAATTTGAAGTAAAATTAAAAAAAAAAATCATTGACTTGTCCTAATCTGATGCCTACATACATACACACATAATTATTTAATATATGTATGTATAAACTATTGACTTCGGCTTAGGCTAAAGCTCTGTATAGTATTTTAATATTTTTATGTATGTATGTATATGTTCCCATCGATCCTATAAGGACCATAATATGTTTGGTATCTTATTGTCATATAAAAAGTCATAAAGAAGTATTCAGTCTTAAATTAGTACGAATCAATAACCTATTTTTTAATACTTATGTACACGTACACTTTCATAAAATGAAATATATAATAAATTTGACTAAAGCCAACGCTTCGCCTTGAAATTTATACTCTCATTTTATAATTTTTAAAATAAATTGAATTTTCAAACTGCCATTATTGTACTTAACGATAATTTATTTGGCGTTTTTGTGAAAACTGTCCACTGCATTGAATTTCATCACCATTGTTTTTGATCTCTTCGTTTTAAATAATTGTTTTTTTAATTTATTTTACAAATTTTTATTTGTCACGAACAAAGAAACGTATGACTTTATAAATGTTGATGTTTCCAAAACGCACTTGAAACCGGCTTGGAACGGAAAAAACTGTGCGTCATAGCAGAGTAAGAAAAAAATCTTTTATACTGTCGTAATATTTTTAACAAGTGCTGCAGTACAGGCACTGTAAAAAAATACTTACATATTTGTAAAGTAAACCTAGATTAACAAAAGTCCTGCAAAATAAATAGTTTAAATTTTTTCTTAATTTGAGTAAAATTTTCTAAAAATTAGAAAAGCAATCTAATGTAAATTTAATTAAATACAAGGTGGCGCAAGGTAAAGTCATAATTTAAAAAGGCTGCAAATTTGTTATAAATGTTTTCGTAAAAAGTCTGTCGGAGAGTGTAAAATTCATGACATTGATTGGGAAAAATCCTATCGCTCCAATGTCCACTTCTAAAGTGGAGGCATAATTGCGCTCGTTTTACATTATTTTGAATTATTGCTCGCAAAACATCTGGCTCCAAGCTGTTCAAGCTGTTTATGTATGTGATCAAATATATCAGTACCTGTCAATAGACCTAACCTGACGGTGTTCCTCGCACGGGGTGAATAAAACCGTTCACCACCGTCCCCGTCGTCCCCTTCCGAAGCACATGTGTCCTAGACAAGGACGACATGGTAGTAAATTCTGTACAGGCTGCAGAACCATGTACAGACATCTTTCTAAAGTGCTCGAGTTATCTAACCGCCTACCATACCGATAGCCCAGCAGTAAGTAGTCCCCCTATCAAATGGACCACTCACCAACCGGAACCGTCAAGGCAGCTCTGTCGAATAGCAACAGGATCACTAGCATCATATTGCAGACACACTCATCCGACTCATAACTCTTCCCGCGTTTCTTTGGGTTTTAATCACAGCTACCATGTGATCCCCGAAGGGGCCTCACCAATAACCAGTCTAGGACAAGTCCTAGGGGCTACTTTTTCCCGTGGTACCAGATAGGATCTCTGGTCCGCCTTGTGTTAAAAACACCTCCGACTTTGGGTCCCGTGGAAACCTGAGGTTTCGGTAGCACCTCTACCGAGACAAGCATAGGCAAAGCTACTTCCTTAAATACTTACATGCACGCCCGTTACCCTGTTATTTCAGGGATTGGGTAACTGGCCAAAGGTCAAGGTCAAGACCATATTAACCATCCGGACGAGCGACCGAATCCACTTTTACCTTTAATTTACTTGAATGTGCGCCGGTTACTTTGTTAATTCAGGGATTGGGTAGCAACATACAAGTTTTTAGGTGTTATCAGCAAAAAGGCCTAGGTCCGGAAACCTGGGGGGTTACTCTCTATTGCGATGCGTATGCGATGCGTAAAAAAATGGTATATAATCGGATAGTTGGTACCCTTTATTGACTTTACGCGTACCTGATTTTTTTCACTTTCGCAAATGTGGCATCAATGCACTCTGTAATTGTCAAAATCGTTCGTTGAAACCAAATATCTTGCGCTAACAAAACATCAAACGCATCGAACTAGCTTACGCATCGCAATAGAGAGTAAACCCCCTGATAACCCTATACCCCAGGAAGCACAACACCAAACTACCAGACAGGTAGTTTAATTATTCCAATTATATGACTAAAAGGGTCGTATGTACGGCTCCTCGGCCTAGGAGCATTTCCATACCAATAAGGCAAATGTCCAATTTTGTATAGAATTTTTTAAGTTTGAAGTTCATTTAAAAATTTAAAAATTTAAAATATCATATGCCTTCGGTAGTCTTTTATATGAAGAATAAACTATTCTGTGTTTCAAGAAGTAGCAAATGAAATTTCACGAGTTATTATTTCGAATAAAATTCGAATTCAAAAATAAGCAAGAAGAAATTCATTGCGTTTTAGCTTTCTGGAAAAATTTTTAGAAAATTAGAGAAATCTTTATGAGGAATACTTTTGAAGTGAAAAATCAATCGTATTGAGCTTAAGCCGACTTATTGATGAAGATATACTCGTATTTGAAATGTTATTAAGTGTTGTGTGTCAAGTTAAATACTTATGGCAATAAATGAGGCTACTAATTTGTGTTTACAGTTTCCCTAAATTCTATTTGTGATTTTTTCCATAGATTATTGAAAATATGATTTGTGTGAAGTTTCTCTTGTATGGAAATCTCAATAATATGACAGCCACATTGGCTAAACCCTTCTTCCTCAAGGAAAATCCGATATTGTGAAAGATGATGGCAACAACTAAGGCCAACAACTAAGAGCGGCCGCCATGTCCCTAAGAGAACTCCTTTAAGAAAAATTTAACATAAATCACATTTTCAAAACTCAAAAAATGTTCACAAATAGAATTCAAAGAAACTGTAAACGAAGTGTAGCAGCCTTCCATAATATACGATTCCTTGAGGACAAAGGGTTTGGTTAGAGTAACCGTAGAATTAAAAAAAAAACTCTGAAATTTAGCACGAAATGACGCTTACCCTGCAATATGTATAAAAATATCGCATGCGATATCATTTAAACATTTATATAACTGGACGTATTTACCTTCACACAATTTTTATGATAATTTTGTGCTCCTTGTGTTTCTAGACTTTTGCTTTTCATTCCAATTTGTGACTACTGTTAATTGATTAACAGGGCTCTGTTAAAATATGGGTTTTGTCTCTGTTAATTAAATTCGAATTTACCGTATCACACACAATTGATAAAATTTGTCTACATTTTTAGCTCATTATTTCTTTGAGTGTATTACACCTGAATTTACCAGGCATATATTTTTTAAATGAACAATTTAAATTAATTTTTTTTATTTCCGCCCTTAAAATTATTATTAAATTAATTTTGCAAGATCTTTCCAAATTTCTTTTGTTTGCCAGAAACGAATTTAATGCAGGTGTTTCTAATACCAAGATTCTTCTTTAGAATCTGAATATTTTAGCGATCATTAACTTATGGCAATTGTTTGTTGCCACCATCTGCAAACAGAGAAACAATTGTTTGATTTTTATATCAAACACGATTTTAGAAGTCGTGACTCATTGACGACAATCGAACTCACAGTCCGTCGACTGCTCGTAAATATATTGAGGTACCCATTTGCTAGTGGGTAATTATTTAATTGTACTAACGATTTCTTTTTTAACCAGCACAAACTGCTCAGCAACTTGGCTGGTATGCAGAAAAGACCAGAGTCTTGGGCAGGAACCGAATTGGAGACTAGCTACTAGTCTACGAAAGCATCCAGCTTCAAACCATTTACATCCAGTCATCTCTGAAAGTCGTTAAATAATGCTCTATAATAAAAAACCCCAAGAAGGTCCACAAGACTTTACTTTTTTGATCAGCCTTCAACATAAGCCCATTAAATTTAGTGTCAAGTGTAGTCCTTGGTAATGAGCTATCACTTCTTTATCCCAGGATGCAAAGTTTTGGGTATCAGTTTAAATATTTTGCTTCCTCGTGAATAAACAGAAAAGCTAAACACTCTTATAATTTACTGATACTTTGTATGAAAACTACATTTTATGGCTGATAAGTGCATTCATGGCCATAGCCACCACTAAGCAACCAGCAACCAGTAAGCGTCAATAGCATTTAGCATTTGCTGCACATTCTGTGTTTTAGAAAAATAGAAGAAAAAAATCATCAAAAAACAACACACAAAATTTTTAACTGCTTCATTTTATGGCATTATGAATAATTCAGTGAATAAGTTATTAGATGTTCAAAAACTTCATTGACAAGAAGACAACAACAGTTGTTATGGCTCGGTGCATTACTGTTGCACTTATTGTTCCATTATCATTTTTCCCTGACCTTTTCCTTGCCTCCCCATTTTTATGGGACTGTATTGCATTTATGATGTCAACTCATTTTCCTTTTTATATTTTCATTTGTTATTTTTTGCTTTTTATTTTTTTTTTAAGCTTTTTAGCTCTTTTTTTGTAGTTGCTATTTCTAACATTTCTAAAACCGTAAAATTCATTCATCTTCTTCATTTGCCATCAACAGATAAAAACCAATGCAACCACAATAAAAGCGCAGTTTCAGAATAAATTTAACAAAATCGCCAGCGTCCCATCATCGATGTCATTGCGAACAATTTTCAAACACATTTTCCTAATGTCCTTCCATGATATTTGACGACAAAATGAACCACACAAGGACTGAGTGATTGCAGTATTTATTCACTTTGTTGTTTTAGCAGGAGTGTGCTGCTGGAGTGGAAAATTCGAATGAACAGATGAATTTAAAATGTTGATTTTCCCTTCATAATTTTTTTTTATAAATATTACAAATGTCAAAAGTTTTGAAAAAAGGAAAGAAAAAACCCATAAAAATGAGAGACACTATCTTTTGTATTTAGGAACTGATGAATTTCAAAATTCAGCTGCAAAAATCAGAGCATTTTCAAAGAGGAATTATCATCATTTATTTTCTTCTACTGGCAACAAAATCATTGGGATTTAATGCAGATTCAAAGTTCAGGTACACGAGCGAGCTGTAAATCAGTAGTGTGCGAATGCAACGAAAAAAAAAAAAAATAATAAAAAGAATTAGTAAATGTGCAGCTATTTGTCATCTCGCACTAAGTACAGTGTAACACATTTAATTGCCCCACACTTATTAACTTTCATTCTTATTTGCTCTCGATTTTTAAATCCGAGCCCTTTCTTAATGACTTTTCCGAACAATAGTCCACGGGTAAATTAGTTCAGGGGTAAATTACGCAATTCCCGTGAAGATTAAAATATTTTATACCCAAGATAAATTATCCCTTAAATTACTTTCAACTAATTACCCAAGGTACTTACTGGTTTGCCTGCAAAGATTTTTATTGAGTAACATTGTTATACTTATTTAATTTTTTTTTAATGTGAAATGACCTATTTATTACTGTTTAATAAAATGTTTGGGTTAAAACCCTGTTTTGAATTTTGGTTGTCATTAAATAGTCTTTTGAAGTCATTACAGATATTCATACATACTCGTATGTATGTAGGTATATTCGCTTAATTGCCTCATTAGGAGAGCCCAGTGTCATAATTTGAACTGGCTGTAAAAAAAAAGAATTCTGTTTTCATAAAAATTTTATTTGAAAGTGTAAAATTGATGACATTAATTGAAAAAAATTATATGTCTCAAATGGCCACCCGCCGACCGAGCTGATGCATCATGATGCTCTCGTTTTACGGCATTTTGAAGTATTTCTAGCAAGAACTGACGTTCGTAGACTAGTAGGTAGTGTACTATACTCGTAGTGCGAAGGTCCCAGGTTCGAATCCTGCCGCAGAACTCTGGCAGGTTGTGTATGATAATTAAAGGGAGCGTACAACAAGCCTTCACTGGCTTAAGTGTATGTCGTATGACATGGGCTATCACAGCCCTCCAATGAACCAAACCTAACCTAACCTAACATTTCTAGCAAGAAATCTGGCTCCAATATTAAATATCGAGACTTGCAACGTTCGTAGTTTGTTGTGGTAGATGCAAGCTTTTCAAAAACCCGTAGGGAAAAAGTCTGGTGCTGTTAAATTTGGAGATCTGGACGGCCAGCTCAATTGTCCATAATAGGTGTTCAATCGATCTAGAAATCGGTATCTCAAAATCTCCATTGCTACCCGAGCTGTGTGTGTGTGGTTTCTGCATTCTGTTGAAATCAACAATGCAGCAACATGAGGGAAGAAAAGGCTCGTTTAGCATCTGCCTGTCACGGTCACCATTTACTGTTGCCATCGCGATCTTGAAAAAGAGCCAATCACTTTCACAGCAAATGCCGCACCAAACAGTTATTTTGAGGGGTTGCAATGGCAAACTAAACTTGCAACGAACGTCTGCTGATGCCTAATTGTGTGCATCGTTGTCTCGTTAATGTATGTGGATTCTTTGCGCGAGGCGCTCAGCCATACGCTCAAATGTTCGAGCATATGAAAAGACGACGATGTTGAAACAACAGGTAGAAAAGTTGCCATGTCTTGTTGATAACTATTTGTGCTTTGACATCATAAATGTCAAATGTTTGCACTGCGACCATTGTTGATCTATTGTGCTCACTGTGATATTTGGTGCCATCTACAAAAATGGCAGCCAATTCAGATTAAGACATTATTTTTGGGCTACCTTATATCAATTATTTTAATAAATTTTATCTTCCCATTCTAACTTATTTAATTATGTAGAGTCCTTATATGGGAATAAAGCACAGTGTTTCGCCTGTAACCATTGTTGCCAGAATATTTTGAGGTGAAAACGAAATATCTGTACATTGTGCATCTCAATATAGAAGGCCTTTAAAGAATCTGCAAAAAAAAATTAATATTTTTTTAAATTGATAAAAATAAACCAAAAATTCCGTCTTGAATTGGCAAGTGGCTTGTAATCCTAGAACACGAGCATTTGAATGATTAAGCGGGTATAATTTTTTAAGCAATTCCTGCAATGAGCGACTTTAGGGGTCAAGTGTGTTATGTTGACTGTGTTATTACGTTTAAATTAAAGTCCTTCTGACGTAAAAAAAGTTTTTATTTTATGATATAAAAACACTAAAGCGCATCCCAACAAACTACTAAATAAAAAGTAAAGAAGTTCGAAGAAATTAAGATTTAAAAATAAAATAATTTTCAGCAACATTACTCCTTAAAAACATAAGAAAAATATGTATCGCGTGTCATATTTACATTCGATGTGTCATGCAACACCATAAATATTTGAATTGCCACAAGTTGAGTTGTTTATACAACCATTTATTGCCACAAGCAAACATTATTGCGTCTGTGTATGTGCATGAATTACTTTCGTTGCCCATAAATAAAATTGCAAAACCACATGGTTATTGCTATGTTGCAACAAATATTTCTTTTCTTACTACTTCCCCCAATACCAACGAAAGTACGAGTACACATGGCAAGTACGAATATATTGTTGTCTGAATTCTGCTCTATTAAATTGTGACAATAAATTTTATTGTTGTTTCCATCGAAGATGCTGCTATTTTGGGTGCAGACATTGTTGCTGTTGTACGAGCACTTTAAAATCAACTTCCGTTTGCGGTGTCATCGTCTCTGTCGTCATTGTCAAAAGGCAAGAGAGAGAGAGAGAGGGATTTCTCAGCATTTCTTGTTGCAAACACTCGTCTATTTTAAATTACATATTCCTCCCTCATTCCAGTGTCATTAAAAGAGTATTACGAGTGTGGCAGTTGGCATTTGCTTTTTTGGTTGTTTGCTTGCTTGTTTGATTGCTGGTGTAACCACGTCATCGTTGTTGTCAGCATAAATACAAATGTTGGTAAGAATTGCCAGCAACAGAAAGACGAGCAAAGTTTTTAGGGCAGTCGTGGCCTGAGTCAATTTCCTCTCGTTTTCATTCATTTGCCTTATCGTTTGTCCATTTGTTTGTTGTGTGTCAGGTATTATGGTTGTTGTCGTTGTAATGCAATTTTACCTCTTGTTTCGTATTATTATGGCTGTGCTGTCAGTTCTTGTTTTCTTTAAACATTTTTTCTTGCTGCTGTCGGTCGGTATTCATTGTCTTCATATATTGTAGAGTCGAAAGCAGAGCCTTTATTTGCAGTTTGTTCTTCTTTCTCATAAATTACTATTTCATATTTTCGTTGCCTGGTGTGTGTGTGTGTGTGTGAAGGCATGTAAATATGTGGGGGCGCCATTTTGGTTGACAGTTGCAATATACGCTACAAAATGTGTAATCGCATCGTGGTATTTCAATGCCATTGTTGCATACTTCCTTTATCTATCCCATCGCGTGGCAACTTGTTGGTAATGTTTTTTGTAAGATGCAATTTTAGTATTTTATTTTAAATCGCTTTCGTTACTCATTTATTTAGAAAATTAAATGAGGGTTTTTTTGGGTGCTTGCTGCTTTACCACTTCCAAGGATTTGCACGAAAGGCACATCGATAATGACAATCTCCGGAGGCTGTGGGTCTTTGACGACGATCGTTGAATATAATCGAATTGTTATTCATCAATTCTTTAATGTTAAATCATCTTGCTAAGTTATATTTAACAAAGTGGCCGTTCGCCATTCGACGGAATTCGACGTTTATATACCTTCAAAGTCGACTCCACTATTTGGGGTCCACATTTGGTACGATCGCCTTAACACAGCCAGCAGATATGTCTTAAGCCATATTAAAATTACAAATTGTTTCCTTTAGGTTAGGTTAGGTTAGGTTGATTGGAGGGGCGTGATAAGCCCATGTCATACGACATACACTTAAGCCAGTGAAGGCTTGTTGTGTGCTCAATTTAATTATCAGACACAAACCGCCAAAGTTCTGTGGCAGGATTCGAACCTGGGACCTTCGCAGGTGTTGTTGTTTCCTTTACAAACTTATAATCCTAGACAAAAACCTTACTGGTTAACAGAGAACCGCTAAAATGCTCGCATGATCTTTTGATAAATAAGCAAAAGATTGATAAATTAATTTAAAATAAAATATAAAAAAATAGGTAAGAAGACAACGTGGACTAAAGTAAATGGCTTTGCGGTGCAGTTTCGTATATAAAGGGAATATTTCACGGCTGGCATTAAAATGAGTTTTAGACACGTTTTAAAATTCTGCGAAATTAGGATTCTCTAAGAATTGATTTTTTTTTTTTTTGGGAATTTACCCAACTTAAGCATACTACAGTTAATGAAATTGGACCACTTAAGAAGTACTCTATTATTATGCGTAAATCTGTATTTTAATGATCTAAGTTGAAGGAAATTTTTGTTTACTTTTTTTTAATAGTTCAAACGTTTCGTGGAATTGTTTGAAACCGTAGTTGACGAACTTTATGAAATCAAATAATTTCATTTGGTGCCAATGGAAAGATAAGAAAGTTTTCGCATTTATTTTATAATACTGCTTTTTGCATGGACCTTTTTGAACTTCCGCGATTGAGTCAATAAACTGTAGTCGACTGATATCCCGAAGTTAAAATAAGCCTTACCAGCGTTCTTTGATTGCTTATACCTTGCAAAGTTTTTTTGGTCTCACTAGGCTTCATTGGATCCTATCCTCTGTATTTAAAGTCATGTTCAAGATGAAAGTATATTTTATGTATTGTAGCATATATTAAAAACATTTTAATTATATTGAATTAATTGATATACTATTTAAAAAATTTATTGCATGTTGTCGGCTTCGCTGAGCATATGCCTGTAATCCGTTGACGCTAGTAAAATCATCAGTATTCTTAAAAAAATTATGCTGCCAAAGTCGAAAAAATACATTGACAGATTCTTTGGAAGCGATGAAAACGTCATTTCTTAAGAAGAACTTCCATTTTTCAATGGAATTGCGAACGATTATCAAAGGCATACGAATTATTTATTTCAATATTATATTTTATTCTTTCAAAAATTAATAACGACAGTGGGCTAAACCTTTTGCTTTGACGACTTGAGGTTGATGTTTCCAACTGTAAATGAGAGGGAGGTTAAAAACTTTTAAGGCTAACGATGGAAGCCCCACTGATAACTTGAAATGCTGTATTTATGATTCATTCCTTATAAAAATAATACATATTTTTTATTAATTTTTTTTTAGGTTGCGACCATGATGTCGTGTCCCATGTCCATCCAATTGCCCATATTACAAACACTACACAGCGAACAAGCGTTTTCGCCTATACATATTGGAGTTAAGGTAAGTCGTCTCCCCTAAAGCTTTTGGTTTTAATTTTTATGTTCATTGAAAATGCTTCTGCCATAAACATTATTGTTGCCAATTAGGCTTAGGATATATTTTTAAGGATATATTTTTTAATATCTTCTTTCTTGTCTGTTTATAAGTTTGCTAGCAGGTGGTTGTTGTTTTAAAATATTTTCCGCTTCTTCGTTATGAGGAGAAGGATATTTTAAGGATGTATTATATATTCCGCTAAACGCTACCATGTTTCCATTGTTCATTAACTTTCATGCAATTGTTTCACTGCTGTCATAAATCATGTAACCAAAATGAATTTAAACAAAAATTATAACAAAATAAATATGAAAATGCTGAGAAAAAGCTTAATAGATTAACGTACAACCTTTCACAAGATGGCATCTAAATGATTTTAATATTGTAACATAATGGACGTTTTAAAATCATAATTTTAAGTCAATTTGGATTAATAAGGATTTTTGGCTGCATTTTAAATAATTGTAATAAAAAAAGAAAGAAAAAGACAAAATTAAGGCACTGCAAGATTGGGGAAACATATGCAGCAAATGAATTCATGTTTAAATAAAAACTTTAAAATACTAGTCTAGACTAAGTAAACAATTTGTTTTTGTGCCCATTTTATTTGTTAAAATATCTGTCAAATAATGTCAATGAAAAATACGGGAAACCATGTTTTCTTTGTAATGTATATAATGTAATGTAATGGCGGTTTGGCCCAGGATGGCCTTTTGCACTGCGATTATTGTTGATCTATTGTGCTTCCCCTGTCCCTAGTCGTCCAATTCGTTCGCAAATAGGATCAGCTCCTTCAATGGGAGCATTAGCAGATCCTCTTCACTCAGCGTATATGCACCTAGAGTCCTATGTCTTCTGTGGCACAATGCCCCACAATTTGTTATCAAGTGTTCCCTTGACTCCTCCTCCTCACCGCAAAATCTGTAGATGTCCGTGTCAGATAAGCCCATTCTGTATAGGTGGGCTTTGCGGGTGTATTGGCCTGTGAACGGTCCTACCAGCGTCCGTAGGCTTTTTCTGTCCACTCATAGAGCCAGATCCGCCCTCCCAGCGTCAAAGCGTAGGAATTTCTTGGAGTGACATAACCCATTGATGTCATTCCAATGTTGTGCAATCCTGTACGATGTTCATTTCGAAATCTCCCTCTTAAGGAGACTTTTGTTGAACCCAAAACAGGGGGTGGGTCCAATGGAGTTCCCCTTAAGGTTACACTCAAAGAAATATTTGACATACATACATAGATGGCTTAGAAAGTGCTAGAGTACTGCAAGAAAGGCTGTAATAAAAGACAGAGAGGGACAGAGAAAGAGAGAGATATAGAGATAGAGTTGGATGGATAGCGCGGCTTAAATACATTAAAGTAAATATTGAGTCATTGCATTGCCTTCTGCCCAAGAGGCGAAGACATAGAGATAAAAGAAAATGCTCAAAATACCAAATACACTCAAATTTTTTTAAGACACCCAAACTATCGTCGAGCCGATGTTATTAACCTTAAAATTTTGTTTTGCATTCGTTGGATTCGCTCTACATTGGAAGCTGCAGCAGTGCCCCATAGCTGAATTCCGTAACACCATATGGGTTTCAAAAGCGACTTGTATATTAAAAGTTTACAATGTAGACTGAGGGTTGAATTTCTACCAATCAGCCAATGTATCTGGGTTAATTTAAGCTTCATTTGTGTCAGAGTCAATGTGGTATTTCCATGTAAGCCGTCGGTCAAGGTGTATACCAAGGTATTTCACCTGTGAATGTTGAGGAACAACTTGTTTGTTGATTCGAATAGGGAAACAAGTGTCTCTTCGTATAGTAAATGTGACATGAACACACTTTTGTTCATTTACTTTTATTCTCCATAATTTCAACCACAGTTCCAATAGCTTAATATGTTCCTGAAGATAACGGGATGCCTCGTGAGGGTTTTCATGCATACTAAGGCAGGCTGTATCATCGGAAAATGTAAAGGTGAGGATGTTACTGCTTAAAGGCATATCACAGGTATAAATCAAATACAAAACTGGCCCCAGTATACTCCCCTGTGGCACCCCAGATGAGATAGTTTCGGGCACACTCATGAAGTCTCCTTCCACGACAGTGAACTTCCGGGCAAGAATGTAACTTTCCAAAAGATTTACAATGTTTATTGGCAGATATGTCTTTTAGAATTAGGCCTTCATGCCACACTACCAAATGCTTGAGAAACATCAATAAAGAGGGAAGAACAATACTTTTTTTCTTCAAATGTTCTTCTTATGAAATGAACCAACCTATGAGTTTGTTCAATGGTGCTATGCTGACTTCTAAAACCAATTGATTTGCCCGCCTTTGGAATCATTTTGACCATGGCAAGTTTCCAGCTGTGTGGATAATACTTCAGTCGTAAAATGGCATTAAAAATAAATAACAGGATTCTAATAGAAATACGAGGCAACTTCTTCGGCATATTGTTACTAATTCCATTAATACCCGGAGTTGTAGAGGGGGTAGAGCAAGAGTGTAAGTTTTTTTTGTCTCAATTTAAAATATGCATGACAAAGACAATAGGCATCGCACTGGTAACATTAATCCCACTAAAAAAGGCAGCAATAATTTTCAATACCAACTGTTACCCTAGAAATTTATATAAGTAATGGTCTTGGTAACTCTAAGCCACACCTAAGGACGGTGAAGGCAATGATAATGGAACCAAAATTAGACCACAAAAATATTGTAAAATCAATACAATTTATATGGCTACCTTTTTTTAATTTTAAGTTTTTAATTTCACTTGCCTCTTATTTTTTAATGTTATTTCTGGAATTAGTAGAATTGTGGCATGTTTTCGCTTCGACGAGATTTTGAAAGTGTACAATAAGTTGAATGTGAAAAGATCCAAGCAACTTGAAAGACATTCGACTATTTATTCGACATTTTCGTTTTTGCATGTGTAAATACTTTTTCAAGATTGTCTATAACAACGGTTTTCTTAAATCAAAATTCAAAACTATTTATCTTAAATTATATTTTAATAAATAAAAAGCAAATCATTTAATTTATCAGCAATTTAATTAACTGCTTTTACCGATGACGGCTGCTTTCAATATTTTAATGAACTTTTAATTATGTTAGATTAATTTGCAAATGCACACATACAAACATACTAACGAATATGTATGTATATATTTTGTTAATTGCCTTAAACCACCAACCAACATGTATGATGCAGTCGGACAAAAACTATGTAAATACGTTTTTTCTCAATTCCTTTGCAATCGTCAAAACATTTACATATGAAAATAATTAAAACTTTCTGACACGCCGGAAAATTACTTTAAACAATAACAAACAAATTATTTAATGAATGACGTACATACATATGTATACGATATACGTACGTACATTTAATGCACAAATGACAATAATACAAATGTACACCACATACTACATAAGTACACATGTACGTGTCGTTGGCGAACTGCTGTAATGAATAAAATTTGAATTATTCATTTTAATGGCAGTTTTACTGATATTTTTAATTGCTCTTTTCTGCAAACATAAATTCTTTCACTCATGAATAAATAAAACAACCGAAAAACTATTGTCGCCACCTCCACAGAAAGCAAACATTGTGCTTGAATTAAAAAACAATGCCCCGATATTTATAACACCAATAAAAAGAATTTATAATTATTACAATTTTCTAGAAATTTGTAAAACGAATAATTAACTCATCAAGGCCTCAACAGGCAAAATTGTATGAGGCAGGCAAAGCCACATATAAAGTTGAAAAGAAAGTCCTTCTTCGAACATTATGAATGTAATTGTGCAAAGTAATGAACAAAGCAAGTGTCACCCTTGTACGTATGTATGCCAAAGCTACTGAAAGACATAAAACTATTGCCCTCCTACCAATTTTTTTTACTTCTTATAAACAGTTTTGTTTCCTGCATTAGCTGTTCTTAGATCGTATCTGCACAAAACAGAAAAAAAGAAACATTTAAATCTGCACAATTTGTATCCACTTTAAGTCTAAGTGGCGCAAAACTGTGTTGCCTCAAAATAAATTGAAAAGTTTTATTTATTTAGGTTAGTGTTTTCGTAAGTGTTTACGATTATATGACTAACGCATTTCTAATAAAATGTTTAACAATTTTCATTCAAAAAGACCACCAAATACAATATGAAAGAGCGAGTAATAAATAAAAAGTACAGAAGTCCCTTTGCAAGCAAAGACTACAGTGCAGTTCGCTTATAACCAACAAGGTTTATAGCAAATTTTCATTTACAAGGAACAAGTTCACCGCTACCAACTAATATTTTCCAGAAATGGAAATGGAATGGAATGGTTGTAGAGAACATTCGCTCATAACGAATTTTTATTTAAGTCTACGATAGATAAATGCTAGTAAAGTTTTATGTATATAACCAATAAAATAAAGTCGTTCAAGGTTAAATAATTGTTTCCATTTATAAAAAATCATATCGAAACTATGAAATAAATGAAAATTTCCATTGAATTGTACTGGGAGTGAGTCATAACCGAACTCTACTGTTATTTTAAGGAACTAAACTGTAATAAAAAATATAGTGGTACTAAAAATATATAATATTGCATTTAAAATAAGTACCTTATAAAAAAGTATGTATAATAAAAGTGCCTTCTAAAAAAGTATATAAAAGTACATTTTGAAAAAGTACATTTAAAAAAATACTTTTTCAAAAAGGTGCATATTAAAATGTAGCTTTTAAAAAAGTAATTTACAGAAAAGTGTTTATTAAAATATGTATATCTTTTAAGGAAGCACTTCTTGAAAAATTACATTTTAAAAAGTTTATAGAAAAATTACCCTTTAAAAAAAATCCCTCATAAAATTACATATTATATAATTATTAAACTAAAAAGTACCTTTTAAAAAAGTGCCTTTAAAAAATTACAATTTAAAAAGTGCGTTTAAAAATTATCTTAAAAAAAGTGACTTAATAAAGTACCATTTAAAATAGGTGCTTCTGTGAAATAGTACCTATGAAAAAAGTACCTTCTAAAGAGAGCACCTTTTAAAGAGTACGTTTTCACATAATTATCTTTAGAAAAGGAGTTTTTTTTAAGAATACCTTTTCAAGAAAGTAACTTAACGCAAATGAGTTTTTAAAAGTATCTTTCAGAAAGGCATTTTTAAAAAGAGAACCTTTAGAAAAATTCCTTTTAGGAAAAGTAACTTCTAAGAAGAGTTACCTTTAAAAAAAAAAATACCTTTTAATACAAATACCTATTAAAAATTACCTGCGAAAAAAGTACCTCTTAAAAGACTGTCTTTTGATAAATATCTCATTAAAATTACGTTCTGAAAAGTTACCTTTAAAAAAGTACTTAAAAGTTCTTTCAAAAAGTACCTTTTCACAAAAATACCTTTTTGAAAACTTTCTTAAAAAATATCTTTTAAAAAGATAACTTTGGGAAAATTTCCTTCTAAAAAGTACATTTTAACAACACTACCTTTTAAAAAGGTAGCTTTTAAGCAAGTATAATTGAACAAAAGTACCTTTTCCAATTTTTGAAATTAGCTTTTAAGAAAAGTGCCTTAAAAAACCTTTTAAAAAAGTACCTCAAATAAGTAAGATTTTACAAGTTTTAATCAATATAATGGATGGTCCACCACACAAGTATCCGTAAATCATATGTTGTTTTAGCACGGATTTATTTTTTCGATTCGAACCATCAGTCAACTTATTATGGTCTGCAGCCGGAATAAGTTGTTGCCTTACGCTTGTACAACGTTAGGTATACCATATTATAATATGGCAAAACAATCAGAGATCGATTTTGGTAGAATTTATTTTGACGAGGCGCATTGCCACATCTGGTGTAGATTTCATTGGCTCACTTTCTCTACGAACTTCTTATGCCCTGCTAAATATGAACCTGGATAATCTTTGGTTTCAGCAGAGTGGCGCATCATCATAATTATTTTTTTCCAGCTTCCCTAATTTAGCATTTCCCACCCAAGCGTTATCTAGCTGCGATAAAAATTTTATAATTTCAGTATCACTAGTCCAGTCCAAACCTGTTTTTATTCAGTAGATAAAGTAGCAAACAAAAACTTCTGCATTCCTCTCTATGCGTTAGACGCCTGCCGAAAGTTCAATCACCAAAAGAGCTTGCAAGGTTTGCATGCAACTTGTAAAACAAATATGTTGGTTTGAAACTTAAAAACCAATAAAAATTTTGCTTCCATTTCAGATATTTATGCACATTACTTTTTCAAGGGTTTACGTTTTCGAAAGTGCACTGTAAAAAATTTGTACCTTTTCAACTGCTAATAATTCGTACGTATTTAAAATCTAAAGTCAAAATGTCTTAAAAACTAAAAACGTTAAAGAGGTTTAAACGGTAAAAACAACTTCAAGAGGGTGTGAGAGATCTCAAGTTTATTTGCATTAAATAAAAGCTAAATAGAAAATAAGTAAGCAAAAGGAAAAACAACAGTCTAATCAAATGCATAAACAAAGGAGAAGAGCACACATACTCGTACGCAAATAGTTACACGCTCCCTCCCACACACACACACATATATATGTTTGCATATACAAATATTTAAAGAAGTCAATATAACAAAAAGCTTAGTAAACCTAACACGCATACATTAACTTAAGTACTCATATGCGAGTACACACTCGCGCGCAGAGGGTCTAATATTCTACAGCAAGGATGGAAAATCAAGCCCTATTGCCTTTTATTCCTATAATTTTGATATGGGAATTAGCGCTATTGCCTTTTATTCCTATAATTTTGATATGGTAATTAGTGATTGTGATGTCCACATGAGACTTTGCTGTTCACAGTTTATGATTGTCAGATAATCTAGAACTTTGTGTTAATCATTTATAACAATATTAAGTCAACAGTATTATATACTCGTATTTCGAAAGAGCCCTTTACTGTGATACGTCTGATATTAAAATATCGTTAAAATTCTCAACGTTTAATACTCTTCGAAAACTTTCTGATACGATTGCGAACTGTGTCTCGTAAAGTGATACAAAGGGGGCATCTTCGTCAAGAAATTAATTTCTGCATCGAAAACTAGCGCACAAATGATCTACAACGACTACTTCAGCCACAATATGCCGTTCAAATATCTCCTTCCTATACGAAATAAGGCACCACTTGTGATTGCCATGTGCCACCGGTATGGCGAAGCGATAATCTCCTTTAAAGATATAGAGCAACATTCTTCAGTCGTAGGGGAAATTCACCCCACGCAAGACCGGAATGTGAACTATACAATTTTCTATGTCAATTTTGTGTTCAAAGAAAGTTTCTCAACGTAAGAGGTCTTATTAAGCGTCTTTTGTTAAGCACATGAGCTTGTGGTACGCAAGAACCATATGTCGTTGGTGTTCATATCATTTAATTCAGGTCAAAAGAAGTTGGTAAAACATTGATCTATAACGGCCAACGTCGTTCGCAATGAAATATGGAGCGATGATTCATACAAAACAGTAACTGTTTGGGAGACATTGGAAACTCTTGTATTTCATATAGATTTGTATCGTCCCCAATTTAAGAATTTTGTTTTTTGACATACTCATTCATACAGAAATGAGCGTCATCAATGAATATAATCCGAAGCAAAACAAAAGTTTCGGGAAAATTAATAATTTTATCATTTACACGTCGTGTTGAACGTAAAATAGACTGAATTAATGGCAGCCAAATCGCTACCAACTGTCAAATTTCGGATGTCTTTATTGTCCCTATAGCTCAATAAAAGGAAAGCAGCAAAAAGTATAAAAGAAGTTTGAAAGAGCGCCCTAGGAACTCTCCATTTCTCTCTGTCAGTCTCCACCAACGAAAGTTCTTCAATGTCGAGGCCTTTTAAACAATATTTTAACCCATTTTGTAGAAACAGGGATATGTACTACTATAATAGTGTTGGAAGAATTATAAAAATCAGAGTACCGAACGTGGCTCACCCTTCAATACAATTGCAGTAGCTCATGCGGAAATTTCTCATAGCAAAGAAATTTATTTACTAGGTTTTGGCTTGAGTGATGGCTTTGAAAATGCATGTCTAGCAAGTATCCCCATCGATCAGAGTAAAAAAATCTGATTTGCAAATTAGTACAAGGGTGCTTAAAAATATTTTGACTATTATGGAGAATACGATTAATTTGAAAATAAAAAATTTTCACAATATAAAATAGCAGCACTAAAATATGATTTAAATATAGGGGCATTGCTTCTATAGTAATATGACTAAACTAAATTATGTGCTTGTGTTCTGTAACTTTTAAAATTATATTTGTTTGAATCAAATAAATTTTATTTACTATTTTTTCGTACTCAGCCTTTCTATCACAGGATGACAATATTTTTCTCGTCTCGCATAAGTTACAGAAATGGGCAATGGTCACTCACATCAATTTAATTTTAATCAACTATCCAACTATATCAACTATTAATAAAATAACCGACAAATATTGAATTATAAAAAATCGTTGCCCCGAACACAAATTTCACATGTTTAGGAATAAGCACTTTCCCAGCCCCGGTACATTTGCTGCACAAACATAAACAAATAAATACAGTGTGTGGAAGCTAAACAAACATATCCAAATAGAAGCCTGTATATGTATTTGTATGTTTCACTTCTACAACCCTAACCGACTGCTTCAATCTCTTTCTTGAATAAATTTAAAACTTCAAATAATGTGTGAGTATTTCCGCTGTTTGGCTTTTGTTTTCTTCAATGATTTCGGGAGCCATAGAAGTTGCAAAAGATTGAAAAGTTGTGTCTTTTTCTCAACTGATTGCTTCTAAGTTGTGTTACGAATTTATTTTTTAAAAGTTTTGTAATTAGAAAATAAGCAAACAGCTTGGCATTCGCCGGTAGTTAATCAACAGCTGCTATTTTTTGTAATGAGTATCTACCATATTTCCACAACTTTTGCGTTTGAGTACTTTTCTTCTTACTGTAAAGGACGTACGCCCCAGTTATTCGTCCAATTTGCATTATTAAATTTTAGTTGCTTTTTATTGCTGCCAATATTGTCATATTGCTACTGCAAAGATTTATTAAAGTTTGTGTGTTTCGGATCCACTCAATTCCTGGGTGAAAAAGGTTGGGTGAATGGGGGAAACAGAAACGTTTAAATCTGTTACTTTTTCCTCGGTATATGTGTCCGGTAGTGATAGCAAAAAAAAAAAAAAAAAAAAAAAAATAAATAAATAAATAAAAAATAAAAACGTAATCATTGAATCTGAAATGAACATCTTTCATAAGTTTAGATTTTTGCTTGCGTATGCGTTCGTTTTCCTCTGTATGTGCGTAAGACTTTAATGGGGTCATCAATGTCAATATCACTGGGGAATAAAGCGGTGGGTCGTTCATTAAATATTTATTATATTCTTGTTCGTTTTCTTACTTCTTTACATTTGTTCGTTCATTCAGGACACTTGCTGCGTAAAATTGTCTGCTTGGTCAAGCAATAAAGTCTTCCTCTAACATCTACTCGAAAAAATTTTAGCACAGATTTTTCTTTTTTGTATAAATCTTATGTTCGTATATAAATTCATGGCACCTGATACAACAACTTCATTTTAAGCGGTACACTAAAAAATACAGTAGTTTTTGATATTCGTGTTTGCTCCGAATCTAATACATGTATGCACGCCAGAAGAAACATGATTGCGGTGACCAAAATGTATAAACATTATGTTTGTTAGAATTATATAGGTACATGATAGAAGTGAAATCATATTCCATACACATTTTAGAGCTAAAATCAAATTATTAATCTTTATAATTTTACTATCAAATCCAATTTCAATAAAATTTTCAAATTTATATCCAAATAAATAATTTTATTGTAACCCATTATTACTTAAATATAAGCTACACCTTGATCTGATATATTTTCTTTTAAAAAATTTTAAAAATCAACTTTCTTATAAAATATTTTAATAACGACGGTATATAAACTGATTACAAACTCAAGTAAGGTCCATCGTGGATTATCGATTACAAAACAGGTTCCTCTGAATTGCATGAATAAATAAGTAAATAAATAAAAAATAAAAGAAACGGACGAGTGCATTTCCATATTTTTAAGGATTTCACGACATTTATAAAAATGTGCGTCTTGGTGATAACATAATATTTTTTTTAAATATATCGTTTGTTTGTTGGCTTAACTGAGTATATGTCTAAATTTCATTAGCACTCAACAAAATCATGAATAGAGTCTTCAGCCAAATCTGGTTTGAAAAACATACAAATTCATCTACTTATACAAAAACCAACAAATAGTATATGAGAATTCCATAGGATTCAGTTCAGAATAAATCGAATAATGAATTTTTTACAATTATATAATTGCCTACTATTTGTTTTAAATTTTAAATCTAATCCATAATGTAGCCGACAAAACGTAGTAGACTTTCATAAAATAAAAAAAAAAAAAATAAAAAATAAAAGCAATTAATCACAAAAACATTCCCAAAGGAAGAGAATATTTTCCGCGACATGTGTTCCCTTTTTCATCACATTTCAATCTAAAAAAATTTCCCTAATTTTTTCACTTTTTCCCTTTGATTTGCTCACTTGATATTATAAGGACACTTGATATTTGTATAAATACATCAAAAAATCATAATCACATGTCTTCTAACTTCGGAAACAATTTCAATTCACATGAAACCAAAATTTCATTCGAATTCGAATTCATATGACCATAGTCTTAAGCTCTTTGAAGTATCAAAACAAGCACACAGGTTCACCATCTAAACATGAAATTCTTTGTAAGAAAAAAATAACCATACGAATACATTTTTCATATGAGCCTTGAAATTTGGCTTGTACGAGTATGTCAGAGTGGTCTTACATGCACGCCTTTTCAAGTGGCCTTTGATGACTTATTAGCAACGATATTGCCTTATTTTTTTATTCGGAAGCACTTGAAATAGAGATTTTTTAGCTTTGAACGCCTCTTACTTAACTTTAGTGTTTAATAATTTGTTGTGTTATTTTTAAGCCCATATTTTACTATATTAATAGCATGTAAACTATTAAAATTAAATAAAAATTTAATAAATATGAATGAGCTTTGAAGTTTCAATGTTTGCTCTTGTTCTGCTCTTAAAATTGTTATTTTATAAATTGATGATATTATTCGACCTTTTTATTTTTATAAATTATTTGAATTATTTTTTTGAGTTCTTTTCACTCAATGTTTAATTTTCTAAATTTCAAATTTCAGTTAATTTTTATTTTGTTTTAAAAACCTGATGTTAAAAATTAAAAGTTTGTGCTTAAGGCGCAAGGAAAATTTTATTCATGAAAGGAGCAGAATAATATTCAATGCTTCATTGTTTTTCAAAAGTTTTAATTAAAATTCTCATTAGGTCTTTAATTTTTGAAAATATACTTGCAAATCTGCTGATGAGGAGTGTCATAAAGCAATTACAGCAAATGGAAGAATATGGCAAATAATTATATAAAATATAATGAAATATATAATTGTTATATATAATCTTATTATAATAAAAAAAATTAACAATATAGTATACGTATTGTTTTATGGTGTAAATGCATTCTGGTACAATTATCCCTTTCATACTTGTGTAGCATGCCAACGAGTCTTGTGCTGCCTACAAGATATGAAATTAATAATTTTTCTTAAACTTCTTTATCCTTGTGAATGCTCCGGCTAAATAGAATTTTCAACAAATTGTTTTTACCTTGTCCAAAAGATATGAGAAGAAACAAACATTCAATCATCTTTAACCCTCCAACAAAACTTTTTCATCTTCAAGTATTTGTTTTTTTTTCTGTTTTACTTTTCTTAATTTCTGCTGTATTTTGCTATAAAGGGATTTGTTTTACACACATTTCCTGAACGAAATGACATTTTGGATTTCAGACGTCATATGGTAAATTTATTCTCCTATACGAGTATATATTTTTTTCTTCTTCAGTCCTATTCGACTGGTTAGTTAGTTGGCATTGAAGGAGCATGTGTATTCCACACAGAAAAAAAAGGTCATCCATCTTTGTTGTATGGGACTGAACAGTGGATATTTAGATGTAATAGTTTTTTTTGTTGTTTCTGTTAAATTTTATTTATGCTCCCATGCATAATAAAATAATAGAATTTATTCAATTCTCTTAACAGTTGGTGTGCGGAAAGATCGAAAAAATTTGTGGAAGCGGGGTGTGGAGGTCACTCAACGAGTCATTATAAGTAACGGGCAGGATTACAACTACTACACTTTGTTTGATTTCTTGTCCACTGCTGTCATCTATTGTTATTTTATGTCGTTAAATTGTTGTGTGATTACGTGTAAATCCTTCCGTTACTTCCATAATGACAAAATGCGTTTGATAAGAAGATCGTAATATTGCAAATAATAAATGTTTTTCCCGTGGGAGAAATTAAATGATAAAAATCTACTCGTCATACGAGGAGATGAAAATAAACTAATCAGGGGGAAAATTGTAGAACGAGAGAGAGAGAGATAGACATGTTGTAGAAGGAGAGAGAGGAAGACATGTTGTTGGGTAATTTGACACCAGCCTTCACTGAACGGAAAACAGCTGACGAACTGTCTGCTAGAAATGGGTTGCGCTTAAAAAAATAAAAAATATAAATAAAACAAAATAAAATTAATGGTTAAAAAAGCTTAATAAAAGTCCAGAAGACTTAGGTAGGAACTTCAATAGAAAGTTGATGGATCTTATAATCTAAAACTAGCTAAGCAAAAGAACGCGGTTTAAGCCATCAAAAAAAGCATTATACAAATCGGCGCGCAAAATATAGGCACGCTTTTTGTACGTTGGGAACCATATTTTCCTATTTATCATAATGAAGCTAGAAATACAACAAAAAATATCAAAATATCAATAATTTGCCGATCAATTTATAAAAATAAAATCCATTTATCGCTGGAATTTAAAAAAATCGAATTCCCTTACAATATTGTGTGCTTTTACTCGATTTACTTTTTTTCTCTTTGAAAGGACGAACAATGTTGAAACTTTTTATTTGGAAAAGAAAAGACCAATAGTATTTTGCTTATTTACTCGTAAGTGAAGCACAGTGCAAAAGGTCATCCTGGGCCAAACCCCCATTACATTACATTACATTATTTACTCGTATATTGTTACATTTTTAATATTTTCTAAATAAATATAATTACAAAAACCCATTTGTCAAGTTGCTCCTTAAATATATTTGATATCAATAAAAATTATTTTCACATTACCGCCATTTAAAATAAATTAACAAATTATTTAAACTTAATTAAGATTTGGTGTTGATTTATTTTTTCAAAAACAAGAAAGACAAAAACGTGTTTTCAATTGCTTAATGTGTCTCAATTTCTTATTGTGTCATTTAAATGGCATCTTTCATTGCCACTACCAGCGCCACCTTCTTTTGTTCTGTGTCACTGTCTTGTTTATTTATGCTTCTTTTCTTATTCCACTCTAAACGCGAGAACATTAAAGAAAGTGAAATACAAGCTCTTAACAGGTACATGAAAAATCACTGATGAACGAATGCGTTTACATTGAACATATAACCCTCTTCTTCCCTATTCGTATGCTAAAATATTTGTAAGTGCTTTATTTTGCTTCTTAGGCAGTTTCCTTTCAATAAGTCCTTTTCATATTTTATGTCAATACGTGAGTAAAATTAGGGCCCTCTTTGAAAAGTACTTTTTAAAAAAGTAGTTTATCAAAAGGAATTTTCTAAAAGGTACTTTTTTCAAAAGTACGTTTTTCAACTGTACTTTTTTAAACAGGTACTTTTGTTAAAGGTACTATTTTAAAAGGTACTTTTAAAAAAGTAATTTATTAACAGGTACTTTTTTAAAAAGTACTTTTTTAAATGTTTTATAAAAGGTAGTTTTTTAAAGGTTACTTTTTTAAAAGGTAATTTTTAAGGTACTTTTTTAAAAGGTAATTTTTTAAAAAGTACTTTATTAAAAGGTACTTTTTTAAAAGGTACTTTTTAAGGTACTTTTTTTAAAAGGTAATTTTTTAAAAGGTACTTTATTAAAAGGTACTTTTCTAAAAGGTACTTTTTTTAAATGTACTTTTTTTAAAAGTATTTTTTAAAAAGGTACTTATTGAAACTTACTTTCTGGAAAGGTAATTTTTCAAATGGATTTTTTTAAAAGGTACTTTTTAAAAGGTATCTTTTCAAGGTACTTTATTAAAAGCTACTTTTTAAAACATACTTTTTTAAAAGGTACCATTTTCAAAGCTACTTTTTCAAAAGGTACTTTTTTCAAAGGGAATTTTTAAAAGGTACTTTTTTCAAAAGTAGCTTTTTCAAATGTACTTCTTTAAAAGGCAATTTTTAACAAGTAGTTTTACAAAAGGTAGTATTTTAAAAGCTAATATTGCAAAAAGTACTATTTTAAAAGATACTTTTTTAAAAGTTACTTCTTTAAATTTACTTTTTTAAAAGTTACTTTGGTAACAAGTACTTAAAAAAGTACAGTTTTAAAAGGTAATTTATTAACAGGGGGCAAATTACGGCATTCGATATCGATCGAAATTTCAATACAATTCAAGAAAATTTTGTTTGAAATTTCGTTCGATATCGAATGCCGTAATTTGCCCCCAGGTACTTTTTAAAAGAAGCTTTTTAAAAAGGTTTCAAATTTTAATTTTTGAAAGGTACTTTTTTAAAATGTACTTTTTTAAAATACGATTTTTTAAAAGTTACTTTTTTAAATGCTACTTGTTTGAAAGGTACTTTTTTAAAAGGTATTTTAAAAAGGTCAATTTTTAAATGCTTTTCGAAAATTACGTCTTTAAAAAGTTTTTTCACGTCTTATTGTGCGAGCGATAATTTTACTCTAACAAATCGAGGATTCATACGACGGCAAGAAAGTAATTTTATTCCTCTAAAAATTTTACTACTTATTTATGGGATCTTTCCTTTTTGCTGGTCTTTGTGTTTTATCTTTCCACTTCAGGTAATAGGAAGTTGATGATGGATTTTCGGAAACCAAATTGTCACCAGATATCGTGCTGGAGTCGTTTGAATATAATACGATTCGCAGTTTATTAACAATCATTTTTTAAATAAATTAATATTTCAAATAATACAAGCTAGTGGGTGGAGCGAACTCAAAAAGTAAATCAGGCCTTAATCTAAGATCGATTCTAAGATTCGTTTGTGAGATATCGTTATCGGAAATTTTAGAAAAATTATAATTTGGCATTCTAATATCAATCCGAAATTTCAACATTTATATTTCGACCGGCAATATATTTTGTCTATATTGATTGCTGCGAAGATATGGTTGTGAAAATTTAAACAAGAGCTCAAGTCAAGTTTGATTTTGCCAGAAAATGTAAGAAATTGGCAAAAAGATGGTATAAAAAGGCCTTTTTGCCAAAACAAATAAATAAATACACACATTTTTTGCTACTTTACCCAAACAAACTCGACACGAGAAAGAACGCAAATATCAAAAAGATGAACCATTAAATATCAATTAACGATTTGCCGAATATTTTGTGTATAAATTACTATTACTGCGTATAATATAAATTTACCAAATCTCACCTTTAGACAAATTGAAATTGTGTTTTTTTTATTTCTCAATATTTTATGCAGAATAATTTTATGAAGACAAAAGGATCTGGCAGAGTGGGTCTCATGTTCAAGGAATTTGGTTAAAGGCAAATAAAACACCCTAAAAAAGCAATTAAATATAATCAATTATTTACAGATATAGACATTTGTACATATTTAAGGATTCAATAAATGTTTTCGTTATGTTCAGGGATAATTGAAAACACTCACACGCTCGCACCGTAATTGACTTTATTTTTTGCCAATTGTGTTTGATATTTGCAAATGCATGTGTGTGTATGTGTGTGCGTGTAGTAAAATGTACTCGTAATAAGTGTTGATAATATTCTTAAGCGTGTTATTTCGCCGACTGCTCGTGCAAATAAAGTGAAATGTTGTTTCGCTTTGGTTTCATTTATTATTAATGTAATGCCTAAAAGTATGTCATATTATTTATAATAAATTTCATTTTCTTCACCCCAAAAGTTTTGACAAAAAAAAAAAAAAAAAAAAACTTGTAGCGTGTTTTACTCATCGCTTCATACTTGTCTCTTAACAGGTACGAGTATGGTTGGGTAAAGTTGCTGGTAACTTATTTCTTTATTTTCCAACTTGTTACTCTTGCTGCACGTTGTTTTTGTTTAAATTCTGAAGTAGCTTCATTAATATATTGACTTGTTGGTAGCTGGCTGACTATGCACACAACGTGTTGCAGAGATCATACGTATGTGTTGTTGTGTGTGCAGCAAACATATTGTTATTGTATATTCAAATTTCATATGATTTGATATTGGTTTAGTATCCCAATTTTTTTTAAAGTTTGAAAAAATTAAAATTTTTTTCAATGTAAATTTTTTTAAAGACGATTTACTTTTTTACTTGGTAAAACTAATTTTTGTTAGAAAATATTGTATTAATATGTGTTTGAAGTTGTTATTTGCATATTTTTTATGTCTGAGTAAAATTAAATGTTCCATCAAGTAAAGTAAATTGCAGCGTGTAAAAATTCCGAAGAAAAAATTAGTATACATATCTATATCTTCTATATATATAAAATAGGATGTGTGTATGTATGTATATATGTATGTATGTAACGTAATGGCTCCAAAATGGCTGGGCCGATTTTGACGAAATTTTCAGGGAAGCTTCAGAATACTCGGGCGGGTGACACTGTGAAGTCTGATTTTTTATTTTCGGTCTGTGGGCGGAGGGGCGTGGCAAAATCCAATAATTCATAAAATGAGAACGGCTGGCCCGATTCCTGTAAAACTTTTTGTCAGTTGTTCGTATTTTCGAGGAGAAGGTTTTTATGGAAGAAGATTTTGGAAAATCCCTCCGGAAAAGTCGAAAAATTTGAAAAATCTAAAATCGAGTTTTTGTATGAAATTTTGTTTGAAATTACTACTTAATGGCTTTTAAATTGAAAAAATAGAAAGTTTGTCTGAAGGCTTAAAATTGGGGCGAGGCGAAGTTCGCCTGGTCCGCTAGTTGTATATATTTTGTAATATATAAATACATATTTCTTTGGAAAAAATTATATCTTTTTTAAATTGAAGTTACCACAATTTCCTTAAAACTTAGTTGAATTTCAAAATAGATTAAAAAAAAGATTCCCAAATCGTGTCGTCCGATCGGCAGAAAAAAGTCCACTAAGTTGTAAATTTTAACGGAAATACGCGAAACCAGTAAAAATGCGATGGTGTACAAAATGCCATGGTGAAAGTTTGGAAAATAATTAAATTTAAATAAACAATCGGTCGCTCGCAAGAATATACACTTCTGCGTTACGGTGGACACCGGTTTCATTTTATTTCTAAGATTTTTCTGCATAAAAATCAATGTTCATTAAAATTATTGTTCGGCTTATTATGCACCGTGTTAGTTGTTGTTGGACTGTTAAAGTGATAAATTCATAGCACGGGTCACTAAACCAGTACTCTTCTATGCTAATGTATATTACAGCGCTCTCCTTCGCCGGCAGTATTAGCAGAATCGCTGTCGAAGTAAAATAACTAATAAAATGGCTGCAATACATACAGCTTAAGAAAGTTAATGCGTCTACACCCCACCAGAGTTGTTGCAACATTGCTATGAAATATTAAAACGCCCAATATCAGAGATGCATAAGAATTAAGCTCTCTCACTCTCTTTCTCTGTCCCCTCTTTGGCACTATTCCTTTTGCACATAAAGTTTTTATTTGACTTACAATTATATCGGTATTTCGATAGTCTTTGAGTATATTCTTCAGAAAATTGACTTTGATTAATAGATTTTCATGTGTATTTACATAATGTGTTTTAAGACTTTTTATTATGTGGTGATGATGGAGTGTAAATTAAAGTTTCTCTGCACTTAAATCAACTCAAAGCGAACTCAGCATTGAACTAAATCACAAAAATAAGAGAAAAATGGACTAGATTTTTTGGCTTATAATGCAAGCGATCGATATCCATTATTCTTCTTCAATTCTGGAACAAATTTGATTGAATTTTTTTTTAATTTTTCGAACCTACTTGATTCGCCAATTCTCAATATTTAGATTATATCCTTTCCTTTATATTAAAAAAGCCACAACATCATTTTTAATATGGACAGCACAAAGTTAATATGCACATAAAATAACTGAGACTTTTCGTAGTTGATTTGAGAATTCCAGCGTAGGTTTAGAGTTATCCGTATACGAGAATTTTGAGTATTCTAACATATAACTCCAGTTTAAAATCGCTAATTATCTCTAATTAATGATAAATTATTTTTTTAATGTAAAAAGCTAGAAAAAAGATTTAGAGACATTAAATAAATTATCATTGGTTTTCCATACACATGAACGTAATTTCTCCATTTGATTAATTTTTTTATTGGACCTTCTAATGTGTTATGAAATCTATAACAGCTGATTCCATTTAATTTTGCTATTATTTACTATGGATCCAAGATTTTCTACATTGTCAATTCTAAAAATATTTAATTCACTTAATCATACCAAAATACTAGTAGCGTTATGCCTGTAAAATGCTGTTACCAAGACACAAAACATTAATTCGTTGTCTATTGTTTGGCTTTCTTTTTTAGCAAAAAAGTTAATATTAATTTTTTTTAAATGCATCAAGAATTTTTGCAGTATATAGAGATTTGTATTAAAAAAACCCATTATACCCATATACACGATTACCAACAAAAACAACCACCGTCATTGCAATGCAGCCACTAACGTGGCTGACTGCATTTTTATGTTAAGAATTAAACCGGCTTTTTTTCATGATCAAAACGAAAAAAACAACATGGATTTTGCCAATTGAGACAGAGTCTCAGGCGGCAAAAAAAAATTAAGACTAACTAACCAACTAACTAACTCTTCACTAATGTACATGAAATGAATGAGTATATTGACCCTAATAATTAAATAAGACATTCTCTCTTGTCTGACGTTCTTTTTTTTTAAATTGCTGTTAAATATTTGAGCTTATTATTTATTTTCTCTAGTTTTTTTGTGGTAGACTGGCTTACAGTTGTAATTAGTGAAACAACAATTTTAGCAAGCCACATGTTGAAGAAACAATACAGCTAGCGTGCAACAAATACATCTAGCTTGACTTAAATCTGCACTGACTGCGGCTTGATGAGAAGCTTAACACTTAAGCAGGGTTTCGTTTAAATTTATTTTACGGAAGATCTAGAGGGTTTAACATTATTATTTTGTTTTAATTATTTCTCAATTTTAATTCGAAAAAAAAAAACAATTTCTCACTGAAATTGTCCAACAATGTTATTGTGGGAAACCTAATATAATCATGAAATTTGTGTCTACCAGTAAATATTTTATTACTTCATAACCATTTTTAAGGTTTTTTTCGTAACCACGATTTTGTACGAAGGTGGATTAAAAATGACTAACAAAAATTACATAAATTCCAGATAAGGCACGGATTCTAGATTAAAACAAAATAACGTTATCAAACATTGATTTTTGAACCGCCCTCGTATAGCAAAAAAGCTTAAGTTTTTGAATCTCAGCCCCCTTTCGAGAAAAATTTTTTCTGAAAAAAAAAAAAAAAAAAAAAAAAAAACACACCATGAATGTAAATAACTTACAAATCAACTTTTGTTTTTTTTTAGCCGCTGCTCCTCTACATAATCATTTAAGTATCATGACCGGCCGTGTTATTTGCCAGGGACATTCGAGTACGAGTACATACATGCTCACATCTGTTAGGTGCAACTAAATGTTGCATTGCTTGCTAAAGCAAATTTTCTTTTAAAACTGCAACGAGAAACAAGTTTTTTTTCTTATTTTATTGAAGATGTTTTTAATCTCAAAGTGAAACAAAAAATGGCGTGCTATATTTCATTGCACAGTGGTGCCGAACACTAAAAGTAAGTTTAGTGTTGTCTGAAACTTGAAATAGAGCATGAGAGCAATTAGTCTGTCTTTTTATCAACTGCCCAGATGTGCAGTTTAAGCACAAACGTTGCAAATAGATCCAAATTAAAGAATGTTGTAAATGTTAAGCGGGGTTGCAAAGTTTTTTAACATTTTTGAATCGTGCATAATTATGAAATGGTCATAGCGGATAATTTAAATAAAATTAACGATGCTATTGTAATTAACGATGTCTTGTGTAAATTCTTCGTGATAATTCACCGCAAATTAATAGATGCATCCTTAAATGCTGCATATACTAGTATGGCAGTTTTTCTTCCGCTGAGGAGCTAAACATAAATTCTGGGGCATCATTTATACAACACACGAATATAAAATTCCCAGTGGAGGCGAAAGAGGGCGAGAAAAAAATACCTGAGCCTAACACGCACGGTTGGATACAGAATATACAGAAAACCAACGGTTGCAATATTTTTCAAACCATCCTCAACAAGACAAGAACGCAGCAATTAGAGAATTAGTAACAAAACTTGAGCGAACACGACTGTGTTGTTCTCTATGAAAGAGATGGGAACAATATAAGTATACTATAGCGGAGAATAAAGGATATAAAAAGGACTTACTGGATAGAATCATGAAGGCCATGAGGGCAGGCGAAAGACGGAGAACTAGGACCAGAAACACGATAAAATTACTTAAGGTACTTTGACATACAGGCTGTCAGAATTTTTTAGGAAACCCAAAATTGACACCGCATTCAGAACGGGAAACAACTTAGGCAGAATGACTATGGACATACAAGGTATATATAAAATAAACTGTTGATGCCCATAGACTTATATCGGATAAATGGGACGCGTTTATCGGTTGTTAAACGATCCAAATTCGTAAAAAACAAATCTTTTACTAAATAAATACGATGCCAGACCGGGGATTTTAAAACCACTAGATGGATAACCCGATATATCTTGCTTTTTTAATTGGATCAACACCATTGTTCACTGTTTCAATATGAACATTGAACGTATTCTTATTAAACGGCAACAGCATCTTTGAACGATCTTGTGGACTTGATTTTTATCATATCAATATTACAAATATGTTTTTTCCGCCAAAATTTACAAAATAATGTTCAGCATTAAAAACTCTTCCGCCCGAATGCAATTAATAGTTTTTTAATTTCCATTTCAATTCGCGAACATTTTGCAGTCGATGATCCCATTGTGCACTACTACATAAGGAAAAAGCCATATTTACCGGTAACGTAGGAGCCAAAAAAAGATAACAAGTTCAAGTTTATCAAACATGAAATTATAATTTATTAAGCACTTCACATTCCAATAAAAAAAAATTATTAGGAAATATAAGCCTAAGAAATTAGAGTAGAAATTAATATTCAAAAGTTTAACTCAAAATAGAAAATATACGTTGTCACAGAAAAGTTTTATGTTTTGTTGTAGGATGGAGGAAACACAACGGAAATTGAAAAAAAATTTCTATTAAATATTTCCCTTGTCAGCTTTAATCACGGCTGTGTGAATTTTTCTTTCTTTTCTCAGTTGCCTGATCACCCATGGGCGTGATTAGAAGAAAATTCGCTACTAGCGAATAATTTTATGTGTGTGTGTGTGTGTGTGTTTTTTTTGAATTATTTCTGTCGTGAGAAATAAGTGAAAATAGTGCACTATTTCTAGTTAATAAAAAGTGTTTTTTTTGCCAAAATTGAGCAGCGAAATAAAAAAATTATATGTATATTTAATATTTTAAATTATATTTTTCCTTTTTCGCAAACACTTCGACCAATACATATTTTGCAATTACGCAAGGAAGCGTGGTTTATCACAAGTTTGGAACAAACCTTTTTAAAAAGTACATTTAAAGAGGTAAAATAAGTAATGCAGATCGGCTACGTGACTCCTAAGTAACTCTAGGAACATCATTGAAAGGGGCATTGGAGTGTTAAAAAACAAATTTCGCTGTGTCCTTAGCGAACGTCAATGTTTGCGTTCATTTCACAACACATGTATTCACTATGACTTAAGTGCTACATATTGTCACCTCAAATGCAAATGACGTAATTTCACATTTAATAAACTTTCAGGAAATAAAAACTACTTGAGATATTGAAAGAAAATTTTAAAATCTCGATTAGCATGAATAGAAATATATTTTAAGTACAACAAATGTATTTGTATGGTGTATTTTATGTCTTACGTTTTTTTGTATTGATGTTTTCAATCTTAATCTGTATGAAAACATAAGAATTTATATAAAAGCAGTCGTAGTTAATTTTTATATTAGGCCTGTTCGTCTATTTTACCAGTAAAAACTTGTAACGTAAACATAATAATTTAAAGCAGTAAAAATAATTTTACCAGTAAAAACTTGTAACGTTAGAACGCGAAAATTTACAAAACCCCTCTCTCTTAAATTCTCACCGCTGACTCGTTGCATCTCGGATTTCAGCTCAGGAGTTGTTTCTGCTTTATTCGCATAAACCGGAGACTTTACAAAACCTGAAAGACAAAAAATTGCACGGCGTTAAATCGTATGATCTTGGTGGTCAGTTGATATCAGAATTTCTTTAGATAATTTGTACTGGAAATCGTTATTACAATAAATCGATTTTTTCATGCGTGGTGTGGCAGGTGGCACCGTCTTGTTGAAACCCTATATCGTCCAGATCCACGCTGTCCAGTTGAGGCGACAAGAACTAAGTTATCATGTTTCTGTAAGGGTCCACTTCACAGTCCCTGCAATTCCAAAAAAATAAGGCCCAATAACACCGCCTGACCAAAATCCGCACGAGACATTTACTCGGTGTGGGTGCATTCATCGGAGAAGGTGATTTATTTTTTAAAGAAACATTTTGCATTGGCTTTAATTTGTTCTATTACCCATTGAGCGAATTGCCAGTGGTATCCATTGTCTGCTGGCTTGAGCTCCTCAGGAAGCTTAATTTTGTACGCATGAAGGTGGAGGTCTTTTGCCAAAATAGGCTGCTTGGTGCTTCTTGAAATTAGAGGTTGTTGAGAACGATGCCGAATTGATGTTTTCGGGTTTTCGGCGACACTGGTTTAAAGCAGCAATATTTTCAACATACCGATAGTGCAATCGACTGTTGAACAAACTAGCTCAAAAAAAATGAGAGCGATCAGCTTAGTGATATGAGAAATACAGACCTATTAATAAGGCGGCCCTTATTTATACAAACAAAGCAGTCAACAGTTTAAAAAGGTGGCAGCACTAGAACGACACGTACAACACTGCAACAAAAACAGGAATTTTTGGTTGTTTAGCGCTTTCCAAAAAATGTGTCGTAAAACAGAGAAAGTGGCTACAAATCCCGCACACATATCAAGAAAATTCTTATGTACACAAACCTGATTACAACTTTTGACATATAGATGAATTGATAAACAGCAATGAAAAAAATTAATCAGCTGGCATAATGATGCCAGATTTTAAAGTTATTTCACCATGGTGGTGTCTAAATAAGTGTAACATATTTAGAAAAGAACATGTTCTTTGCACTACCGCTTATTGTTTTAGAACAGAAAATAAACATGCTGGGATGGTCGAAGTATGTGTGTCAACGTGAAAACACAACTAAAACTGTTTTATATGCTGTTGGGACTGGGGTGTGGTAAACGCGTCGACTGTGAAACATGTCATGATGAAATAATATTCCCCAATTTGAGTTCAAATCCAGTCAACAAATATATCACTAGAAAAATATTACATCATGCGAAAAAAAACCAAATTTCTAAAAGTATGATTTTCATATTGTCAGAAACGAAATAGAAACGAAAAATCTTTCATGGCAAAAACTGAAACCATAGTCATATATTTTAATTGTTTTACTAATCAAATTTGAAGTTGAGTCAAATTGTCTCTAAATTTGTTTTCACATTAAGATTTTTTGTTGCAAAAATGTTAACAAAAGCTTTTCTTTTAAACATCACCGAAGTTTTTGTAATTGTAACATTTAATCTAAAAGCTTTTTATAACATATTCTACATTGGAAATCATCTTATTGAAAGCTTTTCGAATATTGCGGCAAATGTGTTATACCTGGATAAATTCTCATTTCTCCTACCTGGCCAACAGTAATTTTCTCTTAAAATGTTAAATAACATACTAGTTGCTTCAAAAAGTATGCAACAGATGTCAAAAATTTCTTTTTACAAATTCATTAACAACGATTAGAAAAGCTGCGACAATAATTTATACTATCTCTTTGAAAAATATAATTTTGTTTCCTAATAATGAATGAAGAATAAAAAAGTTAAATACTTTTTAGTTCTCATTTACCAGGTTGGCCCTTGTTCTATAAGGCGTTGTCGCTATAAAACGGTGAGTGTGTTTTATCGTCCGTATCTGTATGTTTCCATTGTCTGCTGATGATTGTCAGCATATTTTTTCTGTTATGAACAAAATTTTACGTTGCCTCTGTAGTTTTAAACTGACACCCAGTTTTCTCTCAGTGTTTTTGCTAATGGATCGTCACAAATTCCGTTGATGTAAAATACATCGATAATACAAAACACAACGAAAACGCAGAAAAGAACGAGAGGTGCCTTCGATTTATGCTCTTTATTGACGTATAAATACATGGCGTACATTTGCTGCCTTCCAAGATATGAAGAGCCATCGAGGTAGAATCAAGTGATTCCGTCATAAAAACAACTCTCAAATACATACTCGTGCATCATATAATAATAATATTGTAATTATTTAAATAATTTATTATTTGTTGTTGGCTTAGCTGAGTATATGCATGCATTTCATTGGCTCTAGCCAAATCACCAGCACTCTTTACCCAAATTATGTGTGAAAAGTATTCAAAAACTCATATATATATATATATATATATATATATATATATATATATACTTATACAAGAATCAAGAAATATATGAGAATTCTATAGAATTCAAACATATTTCATTACAAAACATACGATTGTGGTATTATTTTTATATTTACCATTCAACAATACGTGCAAATGATAAAATTGTTTTATCAAAATTTTTGTTATGTTCGGGCAACGCTCTGCGCTCTTCGCCCATTTTTCGGTCAATATGATTGTCTTCCATTTCTGGATGAATGTTTACGTCAACAAATAAAATTGTCGAATTTGGCACAATACCAAGAAAGAGAAAAAGTCACTGTTTGGTGTGGATTTTGGGCTGGCGCACACTGTGCGAAAACATCAATTTAGCTCGGATTAATTCAATTTTGAAAGTGAATATTGGCGCCGATATTGCTTTGCATTCGATTACTGATATATTCGATAGGCCAAAAACACTTTTCGTTTTGTTTTGCTCTTGATATTCGCACAGCTGGACGGCGTCAAAGTAACAGGTGTTTGCATCAGCTGCAGTCAAAAGCTTTCCCGCCGTTTTTGGCTGCCTGCTGCAAATTTGTGCAAAAAATATTTAAACTAAAAAAGTTAATAAAGTGAGTGTTTATAATTAACATAAAGGGTAAGTATTTTCTAAAAGTGTCGTTTTCGTTACCAGTCATTGTGTTTTGTGGCGTCTACCTGTGGTTATTAAAGGTGCAATTAAAATTCAGTATTTTGACCAAAATATTAAACTTTCGTGGACTGTAACTTGCCAGTGCCGTCCTGTGCCATTCTAATTTTGTTTTCTAAAAATTTTATAATGTATTGTGATGTGAAAAAACCAAAATGTGTATCCACCTACGTCCACCTAATAACTGGATTAATTTTTTAAGTAAAAATGTCGGTGTCCAGCAGAGAGCTGTTTTTGGTTTGGCATGCGGAAGCTGATCCATCAAACAGAAATTTGGGTGTGGATGCTTATGTATTTGCCAATGTTATTGATAGAGCTAACTACAACAATGATAAATGCATTCAAATTTCCACGAAAATTAAAACCTTTTCCTCCAAATTGGCGACAAGGTGGAGAAAAAGCCATTATAAAAATGATCAATTTGAGAAAAAGAACAAAATGTGGTTGGATGGTGAATTTGGATTTGATCTCAAATGCTGGGCTGATTTGATCTCAAATGCTGGGCGGCCTATAAAGAATTTTAGTGATTGTCAGGAAAGTGCGAAGAAAAAGAGAGTATATGATATTGTCAAAGAAATACCGTGCGAGGAGCTCATGTCTGCAGCCAGCACAAGCTTATACAAGGCCGGTAAAATAAATGCATCTACGGTGGTATCTTCGATGGCTTCCGATGAAGAGATGCCTAAAAGAATCAAAACTTTCATTCAATCTGACGACAATAAACCTATTAAATATACAGCAGAGGAAGCCTTAGACCTTTATATTGATGGTGGTTACACAAAGAGAGTTTACATGGACTTGCTGTGTGGCACAAAACAAAGACATGCAAACATTTTTCCCTCATACGATGTTCTACGGTCTGCAAAGAAACTTTGTTATCCTAATGGATAGCAAGTCTCTGATCATTCTTTCGAGGTAACCTTACAATCCTTGGTTGATCATATAGTGGCCAGATTGTTTACTGCGCATAGGCAAGAGCTGCAAATTACGGATAGTAATAAGGCAGCAGAGATAACTGCCATATATACTATAAATGGGGTTGTGATGGGAGTAGTGGCCATGCAACATATCGACAGAGTTTTGATAATATTGATGCTTGCATGATCGACCAATACATGTTTGCAGTTTGCTTGGTACCTCTACAAATAGTTTTCGGATCTACTGTTGTTTGGCAAAATACGAAACCATCAACGAATCGTTATTGCAGGCCATTGAAACTACTTTGCCAAAAGGAAACAGCTGAATTGGTTATAAGCGAGGTGCAGAATGTGGAGAGCCAAAAAAAATTTCCAACTGATTTAAAAATTATTTTTTCACTAATTCTTATTTGTGGATATTTAATCTGTAAAACAAAATTTATTTGACGAAAATCGATCCATTTTTCAGGAAGTTATTAATTAATCCGAGCTAAATTGGTGGTTTCGCCCAGTGTGTGGCGGCGTCATCGGTACATATATCTTTGAGAACGATATTTTGCAGGAAATCACCGTCAACGTCTATTGCTGTATTTCAATGACTACCAACTGCTTTTGGCTTGAATTTAATGATATGGAAAGCATGATCATCTCACTTGGGGATGACGTGAAACGCTCACCGTGATCTTGTAATTTTTTGTTGTGGGTTTTCTTAAGTCGCACGATTCTGTGAGTAAGCCATAAACCACAGCGGTCATCAAAGCCACCATAACCCATGATACTGGCTAAAATAAGTCTAATTTAGGCGTCAGTCGAAGAAAACAGATATTGCGGATATGTGCCATCCAGCGAAGCCGCGCACGGTGTTATATTCCATACATAATGGCAAAGATAGGACCGTTATATAGAAAACTCTTCTTGTATCCCCTGAAACAAAAAAAAAAACTAGACTATATATACACAATCGCTCTTATCGTGAGTCAAAGGGGAATTATTTCCTATGAACTAAGAATGGTGAAAGTCAGCAGTATGATGGAAATTTTGCGAAAAAGGAACAGATATCACGTGCAATTTTATTCTTTTTTCGTGAAATTGTCGCATGCCATTAAGGAAGGAGTAAAGAAACAAGTGGAGTAAAAAAGTTAACAAAGATCTTCATATCGTCTAATGGAAGAAGTCAAATATAATATGAATCGGTTCTTAATTTTCGTAAAGCGATTTAAGATTTTAATTTCATGCACCGTCCTTGCATAGTCACGCAGTCGCGTGGAAACTAATAACATTTTGCCTGCAAATTTCTTTTTGTTCTTAAATCTCCAACTGACTCTTATTAAACCATTTTGAATATCTAATGGCAGATCTTATGAGTGACTGCTGACAGCTTTCTGTAATCTTAGACTGGAGTATAGAGGCGGAACGGGAATGGAAGATTGGAGGAGTTTACATTTTTCAGGTACAATTAGCTGAGCAGTGGGATACAGTTCAAATTACTAGTTCAAGTTACACTTGTTCTAAAAGCTCATCACAGTAAACTCCATTATTTGTTATTGTTATTTAGGTAATTTACCTGAGGCCTGATCACAAGAAGGCTGTTGTGCTAGTCTTAGTATTTTACTGGTTGCATATACGTATTGTATTGCATTGTCTGTTGCGTTTTATTCTGTTGTTAAAGCCGGCAATAAAATGTTTGCAATGTCGTGGAATAATTTTGAAATAAGTTGTTGCAAATGAGCGAAATAGTTGTTATATACGAGGTCATGTAAATAATTCCCTGACTTTTTCAATTTCTCGCCTTTCAACGCCGTCGCATCTCTCAGTTGACTCCTATAAAAATTTTATTAATCTTCGTCATTGATAGCAGACTACCGCGTGATTTAAGGACAAAAGGGAAAAAAGTAAATTTCGTGTCCTCATTAATTACTTAATTGCGTTGTACATGTACATGCATGAACGATGCCGAACGTTCTCTGGACGACCAGTTGAGGTCTCTACACGATATGGTATTGGCCGATTGGAGAATTAAAGTGCGAGAGATTGTGGAAGCCATAATCATATCACATGGCTCAATGAGTATGAGAAATCTTTTCGCAGGACAAGTACCGCATTGGCTTGCAATCGTGTGAAAACTTCGCAGGTGTGTTTGGGGTTGTTCAACCGGAATATGGACAGTAACTCAACAGAGATGAAACACCAATCAAAACAACTGGTTTTTCGGGTTTAATCTGCACCAAAGAAGGTTAAGGTGGGTTCGTCAGTCAAGAAAATTATGCCGACCGTAAAACAATCAGTAAAACAATCAGTGGCGAATATTATGCCAAATTATTGGGTCGATTTAGTGTGGCTTCAAAAAAAAAAAAAAAAAAAAAAAAAACACGTCTCCATTTGGTCAAGAAAAATAGTTTTTTTTCCATCAGGATAATGCAAGGGCGCACACATGAGCATGTGAATTACGCTATGAATTGCCGAGTAACTATTTATTATTTCCAAACCTGAAACAGTTGAACAAACGTGGCGACTATGTTGACCTGCCCTCGTACATGCATATATATTATTTTAGTTCTTCTTAAGCAATTTATATTCCTTTAATTAGATTTTGTGGCAAAGAATATTTCAAGTGTTGCCTCTAAAATAAATTTATGCAGTTGCCTCGTACCACAACTTTTGTAAAACTTGAGCTTTTTGGAACTGTTGCAAGAGTTAGTACGAGTATAAGCGTTCGAATTCTCGAAATATCATCAGGCTTTATTTATAATATTAATAAAGTTGTGTTTTATTTATATTTTTTTTATTATAAAAGGATTTAAAACGAAATTCATTTAATTGTTTATGGGGATATTTTATTTAGTTCATTTGTTAAAGTCGCAGCCTGTATCTGTTACTTGAGCCATTGAATACAAATATAAATGTACGACTGCAAGTATATCCTTTTTTAATTTCTTGGCTTGTTTGTTGCATATTTAACCACAATGCGATGTTGTAGCATATTGTGTGGTTTCAAAGAGAAGGAGGAAAAAAAAACGCCGAAAAGCTTTTTTTTTATTAAGGAGGCAAAAAGATGCTGCTGCTGCCAGGCTGCCTTTTAGCAACTAGGCTGCAATTAATTCTGCTGAAAGGTTGCCAAACTTGTTTTGTTGCTTGATTTTCAAGTTCGAGTCTTGGAATTTTCGTTCTTCATCAATAAAGAACATTTTCGCGTTTTTAATGTGTGGCAAGCAAATGCAAAAGCAAGTTATCGTTATGTGCCTTAGCTGTGGTAAGTACATTATTTTGTCTTATGTACACCATTTTAAATCATTTCTGGAACTGCTTTGTGCTTTTCGGTTGTTGCTCGTTTATCCAGTTTTAAGAGTCAGTAATAAAATTGCACTTTAAGTGTCCTTTTTTTGTGTGCGGTGGATTTTTCGGTTTGGGAGCAACAATATTTTCTTGTTGAAGAAAAACCTGGCAGCAATTGTTGTTAGTATAACTAGAATAAGTATTAAAAATGAATGCTGTTGCCTTTAAGACGAAATTTTATTTAATCAGAGTTGTTGCAGCACTTAGTTGAATATTTAGTTGTTTAGTTTTTTTTCGTTTTCTTATTGCTGTTTGAGTTTAATAAACTTTCATGTCTGGCTAAACAAGTTCATGGTCAAGCCTAGATAGCTACACGATTTTGTTGTTGCTCTTTTTTCTACATTCCGCCATTCTATGAGTGGTGGTTTCCTCATCTAGGCTGCATCGAGAATTATCTGTGTACTGTTGCATAGACAAAAGATGCGCTTTTAAGATTATAACAACAAATGCATTTTTAATAGTATTTGCTGCATGCAACGCTCATGCATCATGCCGATGTTAATTCTGCAGACTCGTAGCACGCAAATATTTGCATTTATAATTTCTATTCTTTTCTCTTCTGAAAAACATTTCTAATTCTCAGGAATGCAGTTTTTCTTTTTGCCACGAAATAAACTGCATGTAACGTTTTTTTGCCGGTTTTTCTTAAATAGTTTTTTTTACTCTTGTTTTACCGATTTATCCATTCAGGTTATGCTTGGGTGCTGTTTAAAATACTAAAAGAAAATGCAATGTTAATAGTTAATAGTTGCTATTTTTAATTACCCTGGAAATAATTACGAAGAAGCACAGGAAGGTGGGCAGGCAGGCAGGCAGAGGCAGGGTAATGCATTTGATTTTAGTGTTAATTTCAGTTAACAAATGTAACTAATCAAAATACATACTTACTACATACGTTGTAAGTAAATATATACGAGTATACGTATGTACATAATAGTGTGTACTTCTTTCATTTCGGAATAAGTTTCTTGGTGGTAAATAAACATTTTATTTTAAATAAAACAATAAATCACAAAAGTATAAAAAAATGCCTGTGAACTGTATGCGGCCACTGAGATTTTATGTTTGTTCCCGCATTTAAGTACATGTATATTAAATACAAATTAATTTTAAATTAGAAATTAAAATAGAAATTAGAAAAAATGCATTAACTACTTTTAAATTGCTATACAGACTCAAATCCAAAGATCTGATTTTATAAAATAATAATAATAATAGTAATTTTTCACAACAATTCTCGATAAGTCCAATTATGGACCCGTAAGTGGTATTACACTGGCTTATGCATCATATAATGAGTAGATTCGAGGAGAACATGTACTTAAATTTAATGTTGAAGAAAAAATATTGGAATGGATCAAAATCCAGCCTAGATCGAAAAATCCCGGTATTACCCTTATCAATTCCGTTTCTTTTCCTACTCATCGAGGGTTTATCAACACAAAAAATGCTTTAATATGATTGATGGAATAAGTAAAAAAGAAGCTTTATCAGATTAGAAGCAAACATCATTTATAACTAACGTTTAATAAATAGCATAGATTTAAACTTCCCGTATTCTCTTTTCAGTATTTGTTTGTTTTAATGGTAATAATAGGACTTAAACATCTCGTATTCTTTTTTTCTTTCTTGTAAGACAAGGAGTATATGACGTGGAGTAAAATATGTGCATTGTTTTGTCGACACAGTAACAAAATATACACAAAATATGCATAAAAAAAAATCTACATAATTGCTCAGCTCTAGATATCTCCAAGGCGTTTGGCAGGGTTTGGCATAGGACACTTCTGGCAAAACTAATTGCATTTGGTATCGGTAATGTCCTCCTCACTAGGTTTATATGGAGCTTCCTCAGGGATCGCACTATACGAGTTGTTCTAGATGGTATCTAATCAGACGAGTTCCAACCCTTTAACCCATTCCTACTCGAAAATGGAATACAACTCTCATGTATTGGCCGGTGCTTCAAATTCTATATTAAAGCTATTGGACCGAGCACGGGAGAGGTAGAAAAGACTTATTGGTGACAATAGTGTATCCAATTTTATTGGCTCACTGGAGCATCGTCGCAAATTGAGGTCTGTCACGCTGTTTTATCGTTACTACAATGGAAGGTGCTCTAATAAAGTAAGGTAATATATTCCCGAGACCTGCTCTTATTTGCGACCTACACATTCCTCATTAAGAGCACATCCAATTGTGGTCGATATAACAGGGAAACGCACTACGCATTACAGAAACAATTCGTTATTTGATCGAACGGTTTGTATGTAGAACGTGCTCCTAGCAGATGCTTTTCCTGCCATGCACAGCGTTAAGAGGTTCAAATCTGATATCCACAAGCACTGTTCCCGCTATCCTCTATTTTCCTAGTTCCAGCACAATCGAAAAAAACAAATGTAAAAAAGTTTTTGACATATCAACCGCAATATTTCTTTTTGTATTGTTGTTTGCAGGGCAGCTTGCAACAAGTGTTTCAGGTACAATCGGAAGCCACAGTGCCCATTGTTACGAAGCTGTATGAATACATATACAAATTTATAAATAATATACATATATCAGCTGAAGTCAGTCCTTATCGTAAATAAAAGGCGAACAAATTGTTCGCCTAAATTATAAATAATGAACTAACAATTCTGAAAGTTTTAAGAACACAATGCAGCAAGATTGAGAAATGGAACCGATTTTAAGTTAAATTTTATTTACGTTCTTCAATGCACTCGGAAGTTTTGGTGCTATTCAAAATTTTTATATAAATAAATACGTGGAAAAATTAAATAAGTATTCATTCCTGCAACAAATCAAATTTAGTTCAAATAACTATTTTAATTTAATTCTTTTCAATATTTTGCACTTATTTCATTAAATTACAAAGTGCCCAAGAAATCTGCAAAATATCTCTAAGATAAAATGGCTTCACCTTAAGAAAATATAGGCGGCTACGAAATCTCTTTTAAGCCGAAACTAATTATAAAAAAAAAATTAAACTTGCAACTGTTGCTGCAAAATAGATAGTTTTGCCTCTCGTATTTGAAACAATTTATATTTCTAACGATTTGCTGTCGATTACCCTTCTTTCTTTCCATTAGAACTGTTTGCTCATTCTAACTCTGAATCAGCGAAGCATTACCAATTTACTACTCAAACCATCCGCATAAAAACCTTGCAGCTTTGGCAGCAATAAGGCAACATGTAACTTAAATAAAACAATCGCGTCTGTCTGTGCAGTTTTTATTTTGCCATAATGCGATTGTCTCTCTGTCAGTCCTTTCGCCTATAAACTGCCCTCCCAGTTTAAGTTGGTTTGCAAATGTGTGCGTGTGTGTGTGTGTTAAGAAGACCAAGCGTACTAAGAAGCGTTTTGTTGTTGGTTTCTTTATCTAGATTTTTGTCTGTCTTTAGTAAGTTTGTTTTTTTTTTTATTAAAAATGTTGAGCGTCTGCTGATTGTTGCATGCAACTTTGCAGTTTGGTTTTTTCAGTGAATTTATTTTTTTCTTTATTATATTTTCTCAACTACCAAAAAGTTGCTTTTACCTTGTAGTTGATTTTATGGACTTTTTTCTTTTTTGAATAAACTTCATTTATCTGTTTGTCTTTAAGGAATGTGGTATTTTGATTTTAAAATACATGCTTCATCATCTGTCCTGTTGCTGGCAACTAACCTTGCAACTTTTGCAATTGTAACCCGTTTAAAGTATATGCATTTTCGTTGTTAATGTACCCAATAATTTTCTCGTGGCAGACATTTTCTTTTGTTTTTATTTAATATACGAGTACATATATATTTTTTATATCAATGTATACTTTTTTTCTCTCAGTGTTTCTTTCTATTCCTGTTTTATTTTTGTGAGATTTTTTAATGCAGTTTCGTTTGATGTTTTTTCCTTCATATGTTCTTTCCGGGATTTTCGATGTCTTTTAAACTTCTTGTCAAACTGTCTGCTGCCTTTTAAACAAGCATTTTAAGATGCAGCGTTTTGCTGCCTTCATTTGGCTATTTGATACATTAGAAACGTTTAGGGGTGAATAGATATTGGGAAGTTTGATCCTTGTTTAGTGATAACTCTGGTAATAAAAAATTTTAAATGCAAAATTTTAGCATATGGTGATTTTTTTATTTGCAGCTCCGCATATTTGCTTAATACTGCATTAGAAAATCGTTACGAGTTCACTAATGTCAATCAGGAAGGCACAAATATGTGTTTTTTTTGCTTTAAGACGGAAAAGATATTCATACGTTTCAGATTTTTTTTAAATTTTAAATATGGACTAAATACTTCAAATTCTTGGATATGCCACAAATATATTTCTGCTTCCTGCGGAAACTGTCAATATTATTATAAAATTACATAGTGGAAGTAGCTATTCTGAAAATCTGGCATTTGTTTTTAATATAATCAACATAAATTTGAATTTTCTCTTCAACAAAATCTCTGCATTTTCATGACTTCTTAGGAAGCACTTTTTAACTGTGCGTGTTTCTCAAAACTCTACTGCCACAGCTAATCTCTACACATATTTACCTAATGCAGTTAATAGTGTATAGGCTGATGTGGCATGTAACACGTGACAATAATCAGATTAACCATCTTAAAAGAGCAACTACACGTGACTTTCATATGACCTTGATATTAAATTATTCACTAGAGACATTCGAGTATCATAAAGAAGAAGGTCCTTGCAACTTTTGACTAGCCTTTGGAGGTCTTAAAGTAAATAAAATATTATGTGCGTTATTACTTACTGAGATCCTTTAAGGCAATACCAAGAGAGTTTACTTAACGAAACGCGAAACTTAATTCATAGTCTTAGTCAAACATCTGAGTGGGTAAAATATTTTTTTCTTTATTATTCACAAAATTTCCTGTGATTGGTCAAGTATCTTCACATGGATATGACGGTATTAGACACAGGAATTCTAATCTCAGAATACATTTATAAAATTGTTACGAATGACGAAGCATAGATCGAGGATCATGAGAACTGAGACAGAAAAGTTAACAGTCGAGAGTGTGGCTTTTTGCCTAGCATATGTGTTGATGTTGCAAAGCAATAATGAATGCCAGCCTCGCGCATCAGCTGACTTTTTTGTGTTCAAATTTTTGCTCAAACCTGCAGAAAGTGGTTCATATTGTCTAATGATGACGGTTGGTCTAATGACGAAATGGCACAAACACGAATTGCTCCGCTAATATAATTTCCTTTTAGTCACTTTTTTCTTTGAAAGAAAAGAAAAAGTCATTGAAAATGATTAGATACCATTGATCAGTAATGGCCTTTTCATTGCTTGCCATGCATTAATTAATGTTCTTTCGAGTTGATGGAACATTTGAATAGCTTTGGTGCCTCGGTAGTGTTGTGTGTAGCGCACTAACCTATCAGCTCATTCGCACTGTGAGTTCGACTCACACCTTAAACAAGTCGGCTTCACTGCAAATGATTAAAAGTCCTTGTTGTTATATTCGTTTAAATAAATAACTTGTTCAAGTCTGATTAATTCCTTGTTTAATAATTTTAAGGCTGCGCGTATTACTTTAATACAAAAAAAAAAAAAAAAAAAAAACGTAAAGCAAGTGACAAGTTTGTCCCTTTTTCCGATCGATTCTTAAGAAAAGACATAAAAAATCTACCGCTTTTAATTAATCGAAAATAAGCCTCGATTCGGTAAGAAGCCATCAAAAAGCTTAACATTGTCGGTTAATTTGCCTTTTAATAAAAAAAATTTTTATCTTATATAAAAGTTATAGTTCCGGTATAAGAAAATTCTATTTAAATTTACTTTTTTGTACTTTTTTGTTAATATAATCAAGATTTTCTTGCTGTGAAGTCGAAAAAGTGCTCTAACATATACTTTGGAAGCAGTGAAAATGTCATTCCTTAGAAACAACCTGCATTTATTTCACTGGGTAACATTTAAATTGAAAAAGTAGATTTTTATTTCGTCTCTCGCCTCCACTTAATTCAAGACAAAATTCCATGTATAATCGCATTATTTTTATGTTGCCATTTTTTGTTGTTATTGTATTTTTGTGAATTTATTGATCTTGGACTTGCACTTGAAACTAACATTGCCAAACTGTATGTGGCAACAAGCTAAACAATTCAGCCATCAACTAAGAAAACTAGTTATGGAAACAGCGACACACGAACTTCTAACAAATATACGAGTATGTTAAGTTTTTTGTTGTTCTTTTATTGTGGCCAATGAAACTTGTTGCAACAATAAAATACCACAAATCCAAACTTATTTATACATGCAACTATAGAAAATCTTTGTGCAGTTCCTTTAATTTCGGAGACTAGAAATATTCTTGACTGCCAGCCTGATGGTTTGGTTTGGTTGTTGCCTCCTTCCTCTCTTACTTCTGCTAGTTGGCTGGCTGACTGGCCGACTGGCTTGCTTGCTTGCTTGCTTGCCTTCCCGGCATTGCTGCGTTTGCTGCAACAGCAAACAGAAATATATAGAACTTGTCTTGGCTGGTTGCTTATGCGCTTGGTTGAATGGGCAACAACTAAACTGCTTTTAAATATTTTGCCATGAATTTGTTGCTTACCTGATGATGATAATGGTGATGTTGTTGGTATTTTTGTTTGGTGCTGTACTTTTGTTTGTTGCTGTTGCTAACGTGCTGCTGCTCAAGATATCTGTTCTTTTTTTAGTTGCCTCCTCTACCTTTCTACGGCCACGAATTTCTTGCCAACCATAAACCATTTATTATTAACTATTTCTTTTCTCTCTATTGGTGGTGGTGGCAGTTGCCTTCTTGTCGTTTTTGCACAATTTATGCATTATTTTGTTGATGTACGTATGTAAGTTATTCTTGTTGTTGTTGTTTTTTTCTCTGGCTGTTGTTTCTTGTTATTTCGTGGTAATGAATTTCAATTTTTTGGTTTGCTAAAAGGAATTTTATTGCTTCTCTAATAAAGCTTTTTAAGCCAATTATCTTAGGAATTGCTGAAATTTATCTCAATTTTTTTATTATCGTTATTAAATTGAAATTTCTTTTTGCTGCAACCTACTAAATTATTTATTCTTTTAAATTTCTTTGCAGGTAAGCTCAATGAACAAATTCATATTCATCAAATTTGTATGAGTTATCAAAGATAATTTCATTGGCACATTGAAGTAGATAATTATTGTTGCAATTAAATGGAAAGTTTTTAATGGTAAGATTTATAAGTTTACACACGCCTAGAACTTAAATATGAAGTGAATTTCTAATTCTTTTCTTTTATTTATTGAATCCGCCTCTTTTAATAAGTATTAAAATATTAAAAAAAAACTAAAAAATGACTAAATAGATATTGTTAGCAGGGTGGTAGATCAGCTCTGCGAAGCCTTGTTGCTGATCGCGTTGTTAACAGGACTCTTGCCAGCTGATTGGTATGATTCTGTAATTTTGTTTTGTATTTTTCTCGTCATTAACCAGTGTTACTTCCAGATCCCTGTGGATGTTTTCATTCCGGTCATAGTTCTTAGAATTTTTGATTGTGCCCGTTGTATTAGTTCAATACTGCTTCTAGTTGCTGTTCCCCACAATTCTAGACCATAGGTCCAAATAAGTTTGAGAAGTGTTTTGTACAGTAAAACTTTGTAATCAAGACTTAATTTTGATTGCTCGTTGATTAACCAGTGCACCTTTGAGGTTTTTGTTTTCATATGAAGTTTTTTCGCTTCGATGTGTAGACGCCAAGTAAGGCGTTTATCCAAGTGGACACCAAGATAAGATAATGAGGGATGGTAATATTGTTAAGAACCACAGGGCTGCAGTCTCCTCTCCTCAGTGTAAAGCTAACGTGTTTGCTTTTCAGTTCGTTAACTCGAATTCTGTTTACATCTAGCCATGATTCTAGGCGCCTTAAATAGTTCTTTAGCTCTCTTGGTGCTAAATTCGGATCAGAATGGGAATACAAAATAGCAGTATCATCGGCAAATGTGGAAATGTTCAAGTTATCGCCTTTAGGCAAGTCAGAAGTGTATATTAAATAAAGTGTTGGGCCTAGGACACTTCCCTGTGGAACTCCAGCTCTAATTTCATAGTCTCTGGTTACATATTCGTCACACTTCACTCTGAAAAGACGATTTGAGAGACGATTTGGTCCTAATGTGAAAAAATTTTAAAACATATATATGTATTTTGTGTGGACGAGACTATTTAGTATTAGACAATGAAACGAAAAACAAGTATAATAATTATGTGTCCTAAAGTTAAGTTGCTTTTAGGTTTTAATTAATAAAATATGCCAAATGGCATTTATATCTGCCACAACTGTATAAAATTATATTAAAACAAATAAATTGAATATATACAGTTTGTCAAAAATATCTTTGCATTTTACGAATTCAACAACAAATATTTTATATATACGTTTTTTTACACACATTCACACAGTTTACACATATTCTGCTGTTATTAGTTTGAAAAACGAGTCAAAAACATGTTCAAAAGAAAATTTCCGTTGCAATCAAGTTTAAGAAATTGTCGCAATCGAACCCGAATTTAATTTTCGGAAGATATAATTTATAATAGACTCTGATATTTTTGTAATAAGGAGTCAGTTTTTTACAAAACAGAAAATTTTCAACCAATTCACAACTTAATTTACATTTTTGTTCTTTAAATTTATCAATAAACGTTTTGAAATTTCTTGTCCTCCAATATTAAAAGGTTCAAAGGACTGAATAGACAGCATCCTTCTGGTACATCCTAAATACCTAAAAGCGATATCGCCTTGACTTTTCGGCCCTTTAGTTTCACGACTAGTAGGGATAACACTTTAATATTGTTTTTTTAGATGATTTGTCCGCCATTTAGCGTTATATTTTTTCTGTACCATATTTGACGCACGTTAAATTCACAAAGACTTCGAATTCCTTTGCTGGGGTCTTCTTCATCCTAAACGCTTGTACGTAAATATTTCATATAATGAGCAAAATTATAATTATTACTGAACTTATTTTACTAGTTTTTTTTATATTTTCACTGTGCACAATTCAACAAATGACTTGAAGCCACCGACGTGCTGCAAAACTAAATGCTGCAATCAGTGTATTATTAAAATTTTATGAATTTCTTCTAATAACCAATATACAGCGTGTTCCGGAGCCATTAAATTTAAAAATCTACAATTCAAAACTTACTTTTCCAACCCTGATAGTGTCCTTTTCAAGTAATATGTTGCATATGGCGAAATGTACAATTTATTTGCTTGCATTTTCCTTACTTTAGTGGCTTTTGTGAAAGCTTTTTTATACTTTTATTAACATTTAAATTCGTGCTGCAGCATTAAACGCTTAAGAGATGCACATGTCGCAAAATTTATACCCCTTTATTCGAAAACAAAACGCAAGAGAAACTATTTTCTCATATTTAGAATGACATTTGCAATGAAAGCAACAAATTACCCCTTGAAAATAGAAACCTGCGCCTTAATGATTTTCGGAAAAACACGAACACAATGAACTTTTCCCTTTATTTTTTTTCGCAAAAATTTCATACGGCTCAGAAAGAGTGAGTGGGGAAAGACGGGTGGATTTTTTAATATTATTTTCATGTGCGAAAAGAAGCATAAACAAAATAGAAAAGCTGGGGGAAAGCGCAACAACTTGTGAACCTAATTTACCTGTATATTCCGAAATTAGTTCGGCGCTAACGTCGTTGTGGACGACTTTAACGTCGTGTTTTTTTAATTGAAAACCACCCTCGCTCTTGCACGGACTACATACACGTAGAGTGACTAGTGGGAAAATTGTTGTTGACTACTTCACACTCTGCTTACGTTGTGTTGCATGTACGAGTATGATTGTGTGTGTGTATGTTTTGGGAACTGAAGAAATAAAAGCAACAACAAATCACACTAAAACAGGTGTAATGGTTATTGTTGTTTCCTTCGCAGCATTGTTTTTATTTATTTTTTTTTTTCATTTTGGCTTTCTTCTTCTACTCTATAGATTTTGTTACTTTAATGCTTTCGTCTTTTTGTAATTTTCCAAATATTGTTATCGCTTTCTGGCAGGATACTTCTATCCTTGTTCCTTGCAAACAGCAGTTAATGTAACAAAAATATAGAAATGTATGTTACTGGTGTATGAAGGAGTCTGACTGCTAAAAGTAGAAAATAAAATAACAACAACAACAACAAATTACACACATGTGTGTGTGTGTGTTTCTAAAACAACAACAATTAAATTTGAAAAATATGAAAAAAAACATATGAGAAAATAACGGTAAAAACGTGATGGAATTAGGAGAAGTGAATTATGGTTGTGTTATTGTAATCGTAAGTGAGATATTTGTCAGTCACATTGTGTCTGTGCGATGGGTTGGGGTTGTGGTCGTGTAGAGCATGGATGGGTGATATAAGTATGTTAAGACAAATTTTAATACAAATGTGATGATGATGATAATGTGAAATGGGTCAAAACGTTGTGGACTTTCTGTCTCTACATTTCTGTATGTTAGTATACAGGTGTGCGTGTAATAAGAAACACACGTGCATTCATATATGTAATATGACTGGCGTTAGTAAGGGGCGTTTGGTCCGTGTACCAGAGATGGAGAAGTGAAAGAATTTGCATTCGTTCGTAGATGCCCACATTGAGGAAAAATGTTTTAGTATTATAGAGCTTTATTTAAAATTTCTGAAAAAGTTGTAAAAGCATATCACCCAGGAGGGTTAATATTATTTCGCTGTCATATTAAGAAAAAACTGAAAAATTACCCGCCAATATCCAGCTCGTTTTGAGAGAAATTTTCTGAGCAATAAAAAACAATACTAGTTTCCTACATATTTCGTTAACGATATCTTTCGGAGCAATTAACTGATTTAGATTAAACTTACGGCATTCAATACAGTACTAAAACTCCCAGAGAGTAGTCGAATTTAGAATGCCCATTTCACAAAGAACTAATAATGTTTAACAAAATTTTGAACTACGACATCTGTAGAACGAACAAAAAATTTGCGACATTTAAAGCTTCCAAATAAATCTCAGCGACGATATTCCTTGAAAGGATCTATCGATTTCAGTGAAATTAACGGCAAGTGACCTTACGTGGTTAAAACCTGATGATTTCAAAAACTTGTCTCAGTCGAATTGATCCATATTCAGACGTTATTTAAGTTGCGTCAAGATTTTCAAAAAGGCGAATAATGTGCATGAACACATGCTGTATACATCAGTAGAACGGATTCTTACGACTTCAAAACTCCGAGATCTGATAAAAATTCGGTTTTCGAAACACGTTAAAAAATAGAAATTATGAAATTTGTTTTGACTTTCAGGCGTCGACTTAATTTCCAAGCCTGGCGACCCTAATTATGTTTCTAATTATTTTTGGAAAGTATGTATGTATATAAGTATGTAAAAATATAAAACATATTTTAGTGCATAGTTTTAGGAAGACGAATTAAAAGAAATGTATGTATGTAAGATATTTTGCAATAGAAGTGTAAATTCTAACTAAAGCTGCCGCTGTGGTTCAGTTTGACAAAAATTATTTCATATTAATTTTGTGTGTGGTAATAGTTTTCTAATTTATTTTTTAAGATTAAGGTCTCCCTTGATTTTATAAAAAAGTTTTGTGTCCATCCAAAACCTTAGATTCTTTTTTTTAAGTCAGTATAGGAAATAAAACATTTTTATGAATGAAGGCTAGACCAGCGGGCATTTTCTGTGCTATCACACACAATGGGATAAAAATGTAATATTTGTTGCGGTTGTCCCCTGTAGTCTAGTTCGCCCATCATCAGATGTTTGGTTGAATCGAAGCTTATTATTCTCCCCAAAGCTGTTTCAATATTTTATTTTGATATTCTCCTAAATAATTATTATTTTTTGTTGTAGGCTTAGCCTTCTATATGGCTGACATTTCCTTGGCGGTAGTAGCCAACTTTATCAATAGACCTCAACTATCATGTGTGTAAAGCATTCAAAACCTTATGCTTATACAAAAAAAAAAAAAAAAAAAAAAAAAAAAAAAAAAATTAATACAATATGAGAATTCCATCATATATAACAAATATAAAAATGTGTAACCATAGTAGGGTAGGAAAGTGCATAAAAACAATACAACAAGCAATTTGTATTCGATAATGTTTTTTCCAACCTGTGTACAAATGTTAGTTTTTGTTCTTTCTGTCTGTTTTAGAAACGTCTTTATATTAAAGTCTTTTATTTTGTCAAAAAGTAATTTTGTTGCAAATCAAGGCAATTTTAAAAGGTTGACATTTCAATTTTACACAGTATCATCTTACAATCGTGCTTAAGAAAACTGCCAATTACTTAGATATTGCAACAGTTTATGCATTTCAAGTTAAGCAGCAAATACAACAACCCAGCACACCAAAAACTCTTTTGCGAACACAAACGCTGGTAGCAAGGGCACAACCCTTACAAAATAAATACGACGGGAAAAGTATCAGTGTTTCAGTGTTACACTTTTTAATTATTATATGTTCATCCATCGCTCACCATTGACTTTTCTATGTGTACTCGTAGGTATACTGCTGTATTTTGAAGTAGCAAATAATCGAATAAGCCAATTATTATAGCATATACAAGTTTTATGCCTTCCACTAGCCGATTGCTAATAGTCACGTTTCTTGTGGTAAGTGATTTTCTTATTGATTTTTTTTGTGGGTGTTAATTTCACATTTACGCTGTACTTGATGTGATTATTAATTTTTTTGCCTTTAGACTACAATAGAGACATTTTTAGTTTTTATTTAATGAATATGTGGGATCGACCGGGGCTGTCTCAGGGATGTGCCTCTGATGATTTTATAAGCTTATGTGAGAGCTTCCTGCTAGTTGTCGGGAACTAGAAATGCTGAATTCCGCAGAAAAATGGGCCTTATAGCCTCCGAATGTATTCGCAACACTTGTTGCGAGCAACCCTAAACATTTTTTAAATGCTTTTCTCATGTTTTGAGTTGGAATATTATTACGTTAAGCAAAAAATTATGCTATTCTACGCTGTTGTTGCATTAAAATTAAGTTTCAAGTCACAACAACGTGTATAAAAATAGGAATAGCATTTAAGAAGTACGTCAAAGAGATTAAATGAAGGGAAATTTCTTTTCTCCAGTAGTAATGCTCTCTTCTCTTTTGATGGTATATAACAGTAGTATAACACTATTCCGTTCGCATTCCAATAGGAATGTGATGGATTTTATTACAGGAAACTGTGCTACAAGGAGATTGTTAATGTACGAGTATATTGTTGACAATTGCCGTTGGCATCTGTTGCGTGCGAATGTGTGCGTTACAACATCAACAGGCAGGCAGGCAGTCAAAAAGCAACCTGCTGCTTTTAGTTTTTATTTTCTTTCCTGTTGCTCTGTTTTTGTTTGTTCGTTTTCGTTTTAGTACGAGGTAGTCAAGCGAGGAGTAAAAGAAAAACCGATATGCACGACAGAGAAAAACGACGACCACAAAGACGATGATGGCGATGGAAACGAGAGACAATTCAAGCAGTCTTTTTTTCATGCCAGTGATAATGACCATGTTGTTGATGATAATCGAGATGTGTTTGCAATGACGGTGCCGTGCTATGCCTGCGTACGCGTACACGTACTTGATTCACGTAATGGTTGTGCTTCTTTTGTTTTTATTATTATTACATTTTCAACTGAATTGAGTGAGTGTTGTCGGCATCGGTCGTGTGCTGTGTGTTTATAAAGTGTTTTGATGGCTGATTTGTGTGTTTTTGATTGCGTTTTTTTTCCTTTTCTCAATTCCTTCTGCTCTGTGTGTTTTTGTATGAAACTCCGAATAAAATTGTAGGTATATTACCTTAGTATGCCAAACGTTCTTACTTCAGTCTTCGTACAGTCTTTGCTTTAACCCGTTCCAAGTTCTGTCCGCCGTTTGCTCTATATTATATATATTTAAAAAAAACATCAACAACGAAAATAGTAAATTTCAACAAAATAAAAGAAAAATATTGGAAAACGTTTTTTATTTAAATAAAATCAGAATCACAAGAACAACTGCTGTTAATAAAAAAAATAACAACAAAATAAAGATCCCAAAAATTTGTTTATTTGTTTTTCAAAACGAAAAATTTAAAGCAAACTCTTCATTATCACCTTTTGACTTGTATAATTATCATTAACGTCTACATCATTATCACCGTCAGTTACTATCAATTCTTGTCGTAAAGTTTAAGGAGCAGCAAGCAGCATTATTAGCAGAGGAAGCAGCATATTGTAGCTCTTATTTTTTGCGCGTGTTTTTGCTTTTTCATTCGGTGTTTAAAATTGTGTGCACAAGTTGTATGTTTCTGTTTTCCTGCAACTTCACTCTACAACATTCCCTACTAACAACTGCTTTGTAAGTTTTCAAAGACCAAAAAAAGCATCAAAAAGTACTACCATCGTTACTCAATAACGTTGAAAAATCAAAGTTGAGCTTAGAGGTTCAATTCGTAAACGTCAGTAATACCAGCAACATCGTTCTAAAACGTTGTACGTTCTTCATCCAAGCACACGTTCGTTTAACGTTTAAGCGCTTTTATCGCAATAGTTAATGTTGGTCTCTCACGCAATAACAACCATCATTCTACGGTCATACCGAAAAAGTTAAACAAGTTTAACAAAATAATAAAGAAAATTAAGTTTAATCAAACGTAACGAAGTAATTTAAATTAAAAAATATACGAAATATAATTAAAATAAAATAAATAAATATCTGTTAACGTGTTTTTGAATTTTACCTACACTTTTAAATGTTAAATAATAAATGTTAAACCTCAAAGTGAATATTTTGAAAATCAAAAACTATTTGTAAACCTCGTGAGTTTGTTAATCTGTAAACTTTTAAAACAATTATAAAATATCATTTGTTTCTTTCATTATTTTTATGACATGAACTTTTTCTTCTTTCTTTTTCTTCCCCTTTATATAACCTGATTCAATTAATTCTTGCTGTTGATCTTCAGACAAACCGTCTTATTCTATACTCTTTCTAACATGTTTAAACCTGTTATAATTGTTGCCGACAAAAAAAATTGATCCATTCTTTATTTTTACTGAAAACACGACAACAACAAAAATGTGTCTTAAGCTGAAGTTAATGTTCACTTTTTCATTCTTAATGTTTTTTGAAAGAAATAAAAAACAAACAAAAAATGTGCGATTTTTAGCTACACCCAGATACACACACAATAGTCGAAGCCACAGAGAACTTGAAAAAAGCAAAAGTTCGTTGATACCTTTACACCATTTCCCTGAGTAAAAGCAGTGAACTGAAATTAGTGTTATAATTTGGCTAATTGACAGACGATGTGATAAAAAAATAAGTGAAAAAAATAGTTTTAATAATTTTTATAAATTTTTCACTCTCTAGAATATGCGTAAATGAATTGATAAGGAAAACTATACAAAATATTTTGGAAAGATTGTAGTTTGTTATTAATTCAAATTGTTTTGAGCAGATGCACGCAAAATTTCAGAGCCCAAAAATATTCTTGGATCTAATTTCAGTAATGTGATATATGCCTTGATCCTTTTTGAGGTCACACTGTTCAACTTAAAAAAAAGAAACTGGACTTTAAAATGGTGGATTATTATTTAACAATGTCTCCTTTAATGCTTCGTTAAGTATATTTCATAAACACTACAAAACAAATGGTGACACTTAGAACTAAATAAATTTTTCATTGCACTTCGCTTACTATTTCTTGAGAAATTTATAAGCTCAAGTAATCGTTGAGTGCATTAATCTTTCATTACTTAAAATATTTAAATCAAATAAATATTAAATTTTCTCTGTAGAAAAATAAATTAGTACTCCTAAACTATTCTGTAGACTACCTGTGGTTTAATATTTTCTTCAGAAGAAGAATATCAAAACGATTTTATATAAAAATCTTACCCCCTTTATTATTTTGTTGCATCTATTGTAGTAGTTTTTTTGTTGTTGTAATTTCTAGTTAATAAAATTTATGTAGTATGGTACAATAGTCTGCGAGGTTTATTAGTATTAATGAAACAAGAAGCAGCAAAAATCCACGACAGTAAAACGTTAGCAAATGCCTGCGAGTACAGTTTTCATTGTAGTTTTGGAATAATTTTGAAAATGTAACTAAATAAAAAATAATAGTACTAATTGGTAATATTTAGCAGTACATAATAGAAAGAAATAACAAATAGGTTTCATTGCTTAACTTAATATCAGTATTTATTGTTAGCATCTTCTACTATATTTAATATGCATATGGAAATGGTGTATCATACAAGCCCAGCTTAGAGTTTTTTTCTCTCTTCAAATGTGTATCTCACTGCAAGTGGGCACTAAAGAAAGCAAAAAAAAAAAACTAAAAATGCAAAACCACCGGCAAAATAGAAATTCCACATAAAAAACAATAAGAAGAAACACGTTTACATTGTTAAAGAAATTGGTAACAAAAGCAATTCAACAATAAATCTTCATGTGAAAGCAAATTTAAAAAAAAGAGCGAAGCTACTCAACTTGGCAATCTTTTCAATCAAGTACAATAATTTCAATAAACACTATGCAAACAATTAAAACACGACTTTGCAGAATTTACTTTTTATCTATTTCTCCCATAATCGAGTCAAAACAAAAGGCAGACCACAAAAAAGGCTAAGAATTGTTTGGGGAACGAAGAGAATGACAAAAGTCATCATGCTTCTTGCCATGATGGTTATTATTACCTTAATGGTAAAATACAAAATATAAAGGCCAGAATAAAAGAAAATACAGAAATTCAAAGACACCAATAGGCTTAAAGGTTCAACCAATATGTGTGTACTCGTATTTAGGCTCTCATCTTTGTTTTATTGTTCATTTGTTCAGTATTGAAAAATTCTTGTACTACTCTCATGCACTCCTTTTCTCTTTGTTCTTAATTCTTTCAAATTTCTGGGTAAATTAAAAAAAATATAAAAAAAAATCAAAATGTCTAGTGTTGAATGTGTTTCTTGTTTTCACTTTGAAAAGGAATTCTAGAAAGTGTAAAAAGAACAACAATTCAAGAAGCTTAAAGCAAGTAATTCCCTTAAAAGTCATTAAAGCAAAAAAGCCGGAAGAAAAAGAAGAAAAAATATCTTAATAAAAACAAGTGAAAGAAATATCATTTAGTTTTAATAAAAAAACATAATTTATTAAAATAATTTATCTTAAATTTCTTTATTTCCAGTATCGTATTTAAACTCTTTCCATTACAAAATTTAAACAAAATACCAAACCCATAGTGCATAAAATATAAATTTTTCAACATACATACTTACATAGTATAATCAAAGAAATCTGTGCAATCTAAATACATATTTAAACTAAAAGCAAAAATTAAAGTTAAAACAAATTAAAAGAGTGTTTAAAAAGGAAGCTCTGCTGCAGCAAAAATTAGTTTCTGAGCGCCAAATCAAGAAACTACAAAAGTAAAAAGTTTTGAAACGCAAATCTTAAATCTCGCTCGCACATACATACAATTTTCAACCAAAAACTTTTTGACTACACTAATTGGTAATGTTTACACAAGTTTTTATTTTTAAGTTACAATTACTATTACATATTTAATTTCATCTAGTTTTGTTTTCCTATACGAGTATTTTTTGTTTGAAGTTTTTGGTTTCAAAATAAAATTAGAAGAAGCATATGCCCAGAAATTTGTCTTGCCGTTTAATTTTTACTATTTAAATAAGTTTTTTTTTTAATATTTATATATAATTTTTAAATATATATTTTTTTAATATATTTTGGGGAATGGGGCATTAGCCAATCAATTTTCACCAGAAAGCTTAAATGAAATGCATTTATTCTTTAGAACAAAAAAAAAAAAAAAAAAAAAAAATTACCAAAGAAAAACTATTTTACAAAAATAAATGATTCTTGCATAATAGTGTAACCATCCCTGCCACATATTAGTTTCATCTATCGAAATCTATTAGCAAACATTTCTTCTCAAACATAAAAAAAAATTCGATAAAAAAGATTATTATCCTTAATACCCTCTTTTTTTAAACTTTTAAGGCAGTTGTCCCCATTAATTTTTTTCCTTTGTACCAGCTGTGGATTTTTCCAAAGTTCCTTTTAACGTCCTTATAATTGCCTAGAGCTTTTTTCTCGGCCAGACTTATTATAGACCACTATACTTTCAGAAATGTTTGACTTATATTCCTATTCAAATTTTGAAATGTGTAAATCCTCTGGCGTTTTATTTCCTAAAAAAAGTGCAATATAATTTGGATCAACATTTATTCATGGAGGAACAAATAAATTCAAATATTCGTGAAATCGAAATTGTAGTTTTTCTTTCATACGTACTGTGGAACAGCCAGTAAGAAAAAAAGAATTAAAAAATTTGACTTTCGTAGCACTACAGCCCGTCCACTGTACTGTGTTCAATAGCGTCATCTTTTCTGAAAATTATAACTGTGCATTATTTTGAAATATATTCCGAAACTTATGGCGTTTTCTTTTCTAAAAAGTGTAATACATTTTACCCCTTTTTAAACTTATTAGGAAGGAGCCCTCAATCCTAGAAGGATTTAATTTTTTAAATTAGAATTTCAAATAGTTTTTTTTAATAGAAAAATCATATAAACCGTTATCATGTGCTACTTTCTGCACCTTCATGGAAAAGTTAAATAAAAATATTGTGTCCTTAAAATACCCGAAATTAAAATACAAAATTTTAAAGAAAAAATATATTGGAATCTATAAACTTCCGAAACAAATTTCGTTTTGGCGACACTGCTGGAGTATAATTTCTGTTAGAATAAATTGTTTTGATTCCTACAAAATATCAATAATGAAATAATCTTATTAATCATTTTTGGTATTAGAAAAATGTCAACATTTAATCTACAAAATTGTACTTATGTTCTCTTTGAAGATTTTTCTTTAAACGCAAAGTGATTTGAAGTTTTAACAAATTATTGGCAAATAGACTAAAAAATTTTCGTTTTTTTATTAAAATATTATTCAAGCTTGAGACCTTATTTAGTGGTTAAACAATTTTATTTGAAATTATCGATATTTCGATACTCATTGAGTATCATAACAAGGAAAATTCAGTTTTTTTTTCCTGAAGATGATACTCAATGAGTATCGAAATATCGATAATTTCAAATAAAATTGTTTAAATAATATTTTAATGAACATGTTAGAAAAAGATCAAAAAATATAGAGATATTATTTTCATTTTTTGTTTGTTTTCCTTTCCCACAGTGGCCTATTTTTCCCAACTTTATATTTTAAAAAGATTTTCTTATGAACGATAGTTAAAGTTAATAAAAAAAAGAGAATGAATGCATTTTGTTTAAGATTTTTGAATCGGCGATACATTAAAAACCAGCTCTGGCTTTAGAATTATATTTTATTTAATAATCAAACGAAAATGTTGGGGGGAGAATTAAAAAAAATATTTTTTGAAATTCTTATGTAAGAAAACCCTTAAATTTTCAAGCTGATTTTTTTTACTATAAAAGTAGATTAATGCTCATGTAATCTAATGTGGTTGATGTAATTTTTCTTAATGAACAAACTGCCTGAACACGTTACAAAATTTTAATGTTGGTTTCATGCAGCTTTAATTAATGCTTTTCACGAAAGGGGCAACATTTTAATAAGACAAGCTTTTCGCTGTCCCCTTACAAATAAATAATTTAGGAAGCTTTTTTTTGTAAGTCTTGGGTCCCATACAAACTTGAAACGTTTCTTTTTGTTATCAGTTCTAGTCACATCTTTTTCCGTTTTATTTCCTTTAAATAAAAAATTTAATTTTCCAAATTACTACCTTAAACGACGAAGTCTTGGAATTTTTTTTTACTCTTTAGCATAAAAAATAAATATATATACTTTTTAAAGTGATATTAATTCGTTAAGTTTGGCAATGGTAACAATATTCGGTATGAAATAAAAAAATAATGAAATTACTTGAGAGTTTTCCTATGGAAAAAGATTTTCTTAATATCGCCAACAGCAAATTCAGGCCCTAAATTAAAGTTATGACGAGTAAAAACAGCTATAAGAAGTCTTTTGTTAACAGAACCATAAAATTGTGGTTGTAAGTCTTCTATATCAACGAATTATGGAATAGGAAATAATACCATTCCCTGATATAAATCAAGTCAGCGAATGAAATTTGTATGGAGGATACAAACAGAATAAAAAAATTTCTTATTCAGGCGTTGTTGTTCCAATTATTTTTAAAATTTTCATGAAAAACAGAAACAAAATGTTGACACTTTTTTAAATTTTATTTGTGTTTGGCAAAAATATTTCTCACCTTGGTGTGACGCTCTTTAATTTTCATATGACAAATTGTGGTATTTTTGAAATATGCGAAAAAAAAAGTTCTAAAAAAATATAAACTTTAAGCTTAAATCAGACTTTATTCCATCTCAAACTAAAATCGTTTTCTAATCTAAGAAAAGAAAAAAAGTGTGACATATTCTGGCCTTTCAAGTGTTTATTAATTAATGCAAATTTATTGACAAAGAGGGAGTAAGACTTTAAGAGATTAAAGCTCTGTAAACAAGAACGTCGAACTGATTCTGTGTCCATTAAAAATAAAAATATTCCCCTTTTTTCAGAACAACTTCGAAATAACTAGACAAGGTCGAAAGTTCTTACACTTGTTATGGATATGAACTATAAAATTCTAAGGAAATAAAGACTGAAGACATCACAGCCGAAAAACGAATTCCTTGGAATGGCGAAAAATTGTTCCAAATTCAAACAAAGCCCATCTGAAAAAAAATTTACTCATGCAAAATCGATCCAAATTCTGATTGTAATAAACTTTTGCTTATTCAACATCTAAATGAACGATTCCTGTGTGTTCGTATTCTGCACTCCATGAAAATTTCAAACTTTCGAAATTGTCATTTCTTTGTTATAAATATTAATTTGCAACTACAACGTGCCGACGATTGCATATAAATTAATTTCACATGAAATCTGGAACAGGACACTGTGTCATCTTTTCGTTACTACTCATGGTTGTAGCTCTATTAACATCCTTAAACAAAATGTGACCTCCAGAGCTGGTTACTTCATTTTTAGTAATTTCTTTATTATATATTTCATTGCGTTTGTAGCGGGGTTTTTATTGTGTTGTTTTTAGTTAAAAAATATTTTGTTGATTTGCTAAAATAAAAATTAACTACACTAAATTAATTAACTTTTTACTAATTAACTACTCAAATAACATGATTGAAGTAAGTGACAAAATATAAAAGCTGCAAAACTTTATGACAACTTCCCGTAATAAAAATAATTCTAACATATTAAACACAAGCGCTGGGATGGCCAACTAAAAGCAACATATTTTTTATTTCTATGGAAATTATGCGAGTAAAATCGAAGATTAAGACTTTTGATAGTGACATGATTTATATGTATTAAAATGCGTATACTTATGTATACAAACTGACTTTCGTAGACTACTAGGTAGTGTACTAGATTCGTAGTGCGGAGGTCCCAGGTTCGAATCCTGCTGCAGAACTCTGGCAGTTGTGTTTGATAGTTAAAAGGAGCGCACAACAAGCCTTCACTGGCTTAAGTGTATGCCGTATGACATGGGCTGTCACACCCCTCCAATCAACATTCAAGTGCTGTTTAACATGCAATAAATATTCGAATAGATTTTTAAATAAACTGATTGCCCAATAGTCCTGGTTTTGCCATTTCGTTAAATGTGCGTTATTTTCGAGATTTTTTCTCAATATTTTCTACTCTTTTATGTTTCCTTAATTTGGTTAAAATTTTTCTCCAGCATTGATCTCTAAACAATTTAAATTGAAGATCAATCCCGGATTTTTGCCTGGTGCATTTTATTTGCTTCAAACGCTTACAGATCCAAAGATATTTATACTATTATAGATCATTATAAAGATCGTTGAAAGCCTCCAAACACAGACGGTGTTTGAGGAGAAAAAAAGTTGTGAATTTCTTTTGTATTTGTCTATTTATATAAAGATCTTGAAACTTAGATATTTATGTATGTATTTATATATTTAGAATAAACAGATTGAAAAAATTCTCAATGCTAGAGAAAAATTTCTGACCACAAGAAGTCCGTTATCATCTCCCGATAGCGAACACCATTCACGGTAACTACTTGGCCAACCTCATTTTCGAAGAAGTACAGGCCGATGATGCCGCCAGCCCATAAACCCCACCAAACAGCACTCTTTGTGGATGCATCGCCTTTTCAACAATCGCTCGTGGATTCTCATTCGCCCAAATGCGGCAATTCTGCTTGTTAACGAAGCCTCTGCGGTGAAAATGTGTCTCGTCGTTGAAGATGATTTTCTTTGTAAAGTCACAGAATTGATTTCTGTCTGTTCAACCAAATATTGAGCGTATTGACGATGCTTGAAATGGTCATAAGGCTTCAGATCTTGAGTCAATTGAAACTTGTAAGGGTATAAATTCAAATCTTCATTCAATATTCAATTGTTGGGCACAACGACGATTAGAAGTTGAAGGCTCTTCTGCTTAACTATCGCGAACAACAGCAATGTTTTCCGGAGAAGGAACTAGGCGAGCATCCACCGGTGTTTTCACATTTCCATTGCTGAAGTTTGCGCACAATTCTCCCGATTGTGGACATATTTGGCCGTTTATGCTGACCACAAAAAAATCACGAAGTGCACGAAAGGCATTTTGATTTTAACACTCAATTGTGTACCCCTCTGGTGGAATTTGTCAAACATTGAAACAAAAAAATTTTTAATTAAGTTTGGGAAACAACGACTTTAAAGTGTGACTCACAATTAACATCGTGCGTTATTTGTCCTTTGTAAAGGACAAAATATTGCATCTCATCAGAATGAATCATTATTGGTTTGTTTTTTGTTGTTTCTGTTTTAAAGAAAAAGTAAATTGTCTAGGAAAATATTAAGTATTCAAAGATCGTAAATTCGGAGGGCCGTACTGTAAGGCGGTTATTTTAATAATATATAAAATAAAAATGGCTTTAACTGCAACAGTGAAGCATATGGTATCTAAAAATGTGGTAAATACGACACATATAACAAAAGATCATCATTTGATTTGTATCGGTATAATGCAGGAAGTTTGTTTATCTATTCCAACACAGGATCGTACCTTATGTCTTATAAAGTGTGCGCTTTTTTGTTGTCACTTACTATATATATGCCGATTTTTTCTTAATATATAAATTTCATACTAAAATTTAAAATTTTTTTTATCTCTTCTTATTTTCCAAATTGAATAATAGTTTCAACAGTAAAAAGCAGCTGCTAAAGAAACGGTCGGTCAACTGTTCAAAAATTTGTGGTTCCTTTCCATAAATCCTTACGAAAATTCCTTATAGACAATTTTCATAAACCCAACACACTTAACAAACGATTTTAACAAACAAAAAAAGAACATTTTAAACAAATTGTTGCTTGAATCCTTTAGAACAACAACAATAGATTAAGAGTATTAAAAAATTTTTGTTGTCAACATATCAAAAGAGAATGATTTAAGAGAGAATTTTTAAACGACAACAATTCGACAAGAAGGAGCTTAAAGTTGATAAAGAAATTAATTTTTATTGATGCAAAAGCAAATTGTAAATTTAAAATAAAACAAAAAATCAAATTAAACCTTGTAAAATTAAAACAAAAATCAATTAGCAATTCGTAAGGTTGTTTTACAAATAAATTATATTAATAATAGAAAAAGACCAGGTCTCTTTTAAAACAAATCATAGTAAATTTTAGAGCAATCAAAAAAGTTTTGAATTTCTTAAACAAGAAATTCAAACTGAAATCAAACCCAAGTCAATTGTAAATTAAATCAAAGTATATTATACTTTATTATACACATATTGGTACAAAACCATTAACTCTTATACACTTTTGTGAAATATTTCCGCTAGTAGAATTATTAAATTAAAAACAAACCTAGATATTTAGGATTTTAAACAAAAGTTAGTAGGATTTCCAAACAAATTATTTATTTATTTTGTTGTGGCGGAAATCCTTAATTGTATTTAAAAATCAAAAACTAACTCAAGAAGGCGCGTTTTGACAATCATTCAAAATAAATAGCGTATAAATAATAATACTAGATTGATTATAAAAATCATATAAGAAACATATTCAAAGTTTTTACACAATATTTCATACTATTTATACTATACTGCTATTGCTATTGTGATTTCCCTGGAAAACCAACCTCCTCTTTACACTATATCTGAATGACAATCTCTTAAATTATATTATATAAAACCACAGTAATTTAGCAACTTGATAGTTTATTAATATTTTAAACCCTTAACGTGTGTGATGTTTTTAATATAAATTATATTCAAATACAATCCTTGACAATCTGTCTACAAATTTTCTACATTTTACCTCACTGTAATAATAATCTTAATCTATATTTAACCACAAACATTTTAACTTTACAATTATCTTGCACATACATACATATTTATATATAAATATCCTTAAACTTATAACACAACAATAAATAATCCTTATTGACAATCTTATTCAATCATCTAAAACTATTTATAAGCAAAAGAAAAAAATAAACAATTTGAAACTTAAAGTGTTTCAATACTTCTAACTGCAAGTTTTAAATCCTTTTACATAAAAACAAAAAGTAGCCAGCTCTTAATAATCAAAGAACTAACTTACACATACATATATATACATATTTTAGCCTTTAAGTAAAAGCAATATTTCTAACTATTAAATTGTAATCAAATAACAAAAATCAAAATCGTTAATAACAATCAAACTAGAAATCTATGCAACAATTTGTCCAATCATTAATTAATTATTCATAAGGAACAAACCCAGTTTTACACTTTCATTTCATCAACATATTTTCCCCCATTATCCTTCCTTAACCCTTATGCACCACAGCATTTCTGTTGTTGTATTATAAATAAAAAGAAAAGAAGTCTAACGAACTAAATTAAACCAAATAAATATTTTACGTACATTAAAAAAAGTTTTGCCAAAAAAAGAAAAAAAAAAAAGAAATAAAAATAAAACAAAAAGTGTTAATAAAGAGGACCGCCAATTTGCAACAAGTTCTCTATCAAAAAACAAAAATAATAATAAACTTCATATTGTTTTGTTACAACCAAAACTACGTAGTGCACAGTTAAAAAAAAACTTCAACTTCAACAGCAACAAAAACTCTTAATCCTAATTTATAATGGTAAGAAGAAGATTTTTATTAAGTCTTCCAAATTTTTAAATAAAATAAGTGCAAATCTGATTTTATTTTCAATTGGGAAATGTTCTCCTTTTATTTGTTAATAAGTATTTGAGACACTTTATAAAATGACTAATGGAACGGGTAGACGTGTTGGCTCTCACAGGATATTGTAAAAATAAAGGGACTCATTTATTGAACTCGTATGTGTTTTGGTATAAGGAATACGTAAAACAAAGATAAAAAACCAATTTGAAAACCTTGGGTAGTTCAGGTTCAGCTTATACATAAATCTATGATTGAACGATCCCTTAAGTGAACTTTATTTGTCACAATAAACGCTAATGGATATATATAAGTATATTAAAATTTTTTAATGTCAAGGTCGAAACCCATCCACAATACGATTTAACTTAAACATAAGCTCATATACTTAGTTTAATACGGGTTAATGCGTATACGTTAATTATAAGATCTTTAGATCTGTAATCAAGTCAAGTCCAACATATCCTAGTTCAAGTCCAACATAGAACTAGTTCGAAACCAACGCCATGTGACTTGTTTAGAGAAGTCTATTGGATATTTCTACTATAGAATTTTTCAATTTTTCGGTCTTAAACTATTCAAATTAATATTCAATTCCAACATGATATTAACTATTTCAATAAGGGCCAATTGATAGGAATTTTGTTTAAGTCCAACACTTCTTACTGAGCTAGTTCATAAACGTTCCAAAATTGCATATATCATGAACGCGAGTTTATTTAGTACAATAATATAAATTTGGTATATGAACTATGTGAATTTGGCTTAAGTTCCACTTTTTCCACTGAACTAGTTCAATTAGTTCAATAAAAGCTACTGGCCATAAGTTCAGTACGAGTATAAAATCTTTAAAGGACTAACATTTTTTAAAAATTATTTTCAAACAAATCAAAAATAATATTAGACTACAAGTCCAATATAAATCGTTTTACTCCGACATTCCTTTCCGGATTAGATCCGTTAAAGCCGATCCAAAATAACATGTAATCAAAACATGAGCTCAATCTTAAATTGTTGACATATTTTTTCAACTAGTTCCGTATATGCTGCCTGTTAAATCCGACTTGGAATTTAAAAATCACATTTTGTCATACTTTTTGTGACCTATTTGAAATAAGCTGTTGAACACAGATCTTACCATTCACACTTATTCAGAAAATTCTTATGGATCGGTTAACATACAAGCCATATGACTTAAATTAAATTTTTAATTAATTACATTTTTCTCTCCCACCGCTAACGATTTCATCGGGTTATATCAGCTTAAAACCAATGACTGCCACTCTAGAATATAGCAGCGCAGTTATCGGGATCAACGATATCCCCTTTTCAGTGTACATGTCGCAAGTTTTTGGGTGGTTTTGGTTGTATGTACATGAATTTATGGTGATATTTACCAAATTCTCACCACCCGATTCACACACGGCAACTTTTGTTGCGCAACTTTTATTTCAACTGTGAGAAAGATAGAGAATGTAATACATACGTTCTCTATCTATCTCATCGTTGAATTGAAAGTTGCCCCATAAAAGTTTCCGTATGTGAAACAAGTGTAAACGTTAATTTTACACCAAAGGGAGATGAATCGGCGATATAAGCGAACGAAAATTGCCGAGTTGGTGCCGTTGATGGAGAATACATTTGAATATATTTTGGACTCACTCACTTATAGCAGCGGAATCGGCGGCACAGGAAATTCTATCTTAGAAAATTTTGTTATGCTTTTTTTAATTTGAAATAAGGATTTAAATACTTCAGCGGCATTTATTGAATATTGAATTTGTAATATTTTGTAATGTTTCTAAAATAAATCTCTTTAATATACATAAGTGAAAGGGTTAAATAAATTGAAACTTTTATAATTCGCTATTGTTAAATTGCGCCAGCCAAGTCGTTCTTATAGAGTGGATATGAAAGAGTTCTCGAGTGCGATTTATATTAATGACTTGTTGTTTATTGACTTGTTGTTGATATCGGGAACCTTATACCCTACATCTTTCAAAATTGTCCTAATTCTATTCACAGTCGCATATGGCAAAATAGCCAGCAAGTCACTAAACCCTTTCTTTACTTTAATTAAGAAAATCCTTAAGCCTCTGACATTTCCTGCTCTTATGTTACTACTTGACAATTTTATAAAATGTTTCAAATACTTTATTATAATAATGAATACCTATAGAACATAATTTTTAAATAATAAGATTATGAAAAAATTTGAATAAAAAGAAAAAATACATTAAATTATAACAATTCTGTGGGACTTCTTATTAAAATATCAAACTAGTTTTTGTTTCATTAATTGTAAATTAATTATTTGAAGAAGTCTGTCAAGAAATAGGTTTTAATTTTTTGGATTTATTTTGCAGTGGGTTCTTTGAACTTCAAAACTTTAAATTATCCAGTAGGGAAATAAGAAAAAGACTAATAAATTGCTGTTATTCAACTTATTAAAATATTTTTATATGCTAAAATATTTATTTTGTTTCGTCTCAACTTTTATTGTTAAATCAACATATCTTACTAACTCTCTCTCTCTCACTCTCTCTGCTAACTATCTGTCTCTAATAAATGCTAATGGCCTGGCTAAAATAACATTCCCTGCGCTCTACTCTACTCCAGTCTATTTCACTCCACTTTATGCCATTCCTTTTCGTTTTTTCTTCACTTATTTAAATAATAAGAAATCTGAATCATAATATTTTCACTCACTTTGTAGTATATTTCACTTGCTCTCTATTTCTTTCTTTATATAACTAATATAAAACCAACATATTTTACTATTTCTTTTTAACTAAAGTATTCCTTTGGTTTCTTATATTGAATTTAATTTTTTCTCGTACTTGTTACTTGAACAATTTCATATTAAGCACATTTTTGGGTAATTTCTATACACATAAAATAATACACATTTTTTTTATTAAAAGTTATAAAATATTTATATTTTTCCCGAATAATTTTCGTACTATTAAAATTTTCACTTTCTTTGTTTTTAAATTAATAATTTATTTGAAAAATCATAAAAAAATAAACACTACTAAACAATTTTGTAAAAACCAACCACAAATAGCAAATGCAGTTGTTACCAGCAGTACCAGCAACAGGGCACCCTCATCATTTGCATATGACGCCGCAAACGTTTACAACGGCTACATATCCAGCAACAGCTGCTGCAGCGGCAGCCGCTGCCACTATGTTGCATCAACAACAACAGCAGCTGCAGCAGCAGCAGCAACAACAGCAGCAGCAACAGCACCAATTTCAGATTCAACAGTTTTATGCTCAGCAGCAGCAGCAGCAGCAGGCCGTTGTTGTCCAACAACAACAGCAACAGCAATTGCAAATGTTGCAAACGTATATGCAAATGCAAGTGAATAGTGCCACTTCGCCCGCAACACCCACCAAATACAATGCCAATCTATTGGGTCAACCGGCTCAGCAACAGCAGCAACAACAACAACAGCAAACAGCTGCATTTTTCTCGACGGCAGCAGCTACGCCCCTGACAATAATACCCACCTGTAACGGTTCGGCAGCTGTGGCAGCCGCTATGTTTGCAACAAATATGGCCGGTACGACATCGTCATCGTCGTCAACAACTAATCCATCCAATAATGTAAATAATAACATTAGTCTATCTGCAACTAGTTCTTCTCCAGCAGCAACTGCAGCGACCGGGGGAGCTCTCCTAAGTGCTCTGGCTACAACAAATGCTTTAACGTCTATCAACATTAATGCCCATCATGCCATAAATAACGCGGGCCCTGGTCTATTGGGTAGTGCTCCCAATTTAATGCTAAATGCCAATGACTTCAATCGTAAGCTTTTGCCCAAAACGAATGCTACAGTTGGCAATATTGGCAGTGATGATATTTATGTTGGTATGCGTCCAGGTGCTGGTTTGCTCGGAAGTGCACCTGGCTGCCCCACCATCGAGTTGGCTAATAAAACTTCGAAATTACTATTAGCCACCTCACCAGTGGTCGGCCACAGTCAGGCCACCTCCTTGGCTTCGAACACTTCCAGCTCAAGTCGTTGCAGTTCTGCTTCTTCTGATTGTTCTATGCCATCGCCATCTTCATTACACCTATCTTCTCCTAAAAAGGTTTGTGTCTACTTTTCGCCTAAAGCAACAACAAAAAAAAAACAACCAAAATATCAAATCTTTACCTTTAACAAATCCCTCTCGTACCCAATAATAACTCCTGTAAATTTCCTTAATCCTTTCGCCAGATTAAAAACTATTATTTACACATGCCAGTCAGTCAGTTTGTACGATTTTTTTCTTATTAATTAAACTCATTCCCTTTTTTAGTGATTTTTTACCAAAAAAAAAAAAAAAAAATTCTTAACAAAATGAGTGTCTGGAGTGTGTAAAGCAGCTCTCAATTAGAGCCTAAAGTTTTAGTTATATTCTGCTCTTCTCTCTCACAAACTCTCTTCTTGCCTTTTGGCAACTTTGTATGTTTGTATGTTGATTGTATTATAGTTTTTGTCTAAACGTAGTGATTGGATAGTCAGCGGTTGCGGCATTTTTTTACATAAATACTTGATACTACATGCGAATATTTAATTAATTTGTGTTTAATTCCGATTTCAAAATTTTTTTTGTTGCAATTTTTCAGATCTAATTTTCTAAAATTGCAATAGAAGATTTTTTTTGACATCTCTACTAAACGTTGTGAAATATTTAAATATTTATGAATTAAGCACTGACATTTTAAAATGATTCTTTTAATTTTTTTTCTTTCAAGAAATCAGAACTTTAATTACAAAAGAGTACAATTTTGGACAGTTTCTAACACATTTTTAAACAATCCAAAGTTTTTTTTATATAAAGTGAATTTGTGCAAAATTTTGAACAACATTCATTATATGAAGCGAAAAATTTCACATGCAACATGCAACACCTATTTGGCGATTTAGTATGTATTTCGTCTCGTAATACTTTTGAAAGCAAATTGTGCTCTGCCTTTATTTACGCAAGAAAATAAAATTGCACGTTATAAAATAAATTATTTCAATATTGAAAAAAAAAAAAAAATCTAATTTCATTCAAAATAAGCGCCATTCGTATTATTTCGCAGGTTGAAGAAAATGTTGCTGGAATGTTGTCAGGTACAGCTTCTGCAACATTATTTTCTAACTATTCCATATGAAATGTTTTCAAATATATTTTGACAGCATTTCGCATTAAATTTTCAACAGCATACTAAACTTAAACAAACAAACCAATACGTTTTCAATTTTATTAAAATTTTCTAAAATTAATTTCCCGAGATCGCGTTTACACTTGTCAGCTTTTGTTGATTCGTTTACAATTACAAGTTTCTTTTTTTACAATTTTTTTTTTTTAACAAATTATACACGTAGTTTTTTATTTATCCCAAGTTTAGGGGGTTATTCTCTATTGCGATTCAAATTGTTTGCACCTTTAAAGAGTAAAGAAGTGAGTTTAGTGTTTTTAATAAGTGCAAACTTATTAGGAAAGAACACGCAATACTGACTAAATTTTTTTTAATGTAAACCGATAAATAGTTTTTTCTCTAATTCGATTAACAAAATGTTACACTTTTACCAGAATAGAAAACGCCACAATAAACATGTTCCACTTATGTAAGGTTTTTCTCTCTCTTTAGATCTGTTAAGAAAATTAATATGAAAAATTTTTACATTCTTGGCCATTTTTTATATTTAGGGATATGATCTGAATTCGCCCTACTTGCCCGGAAACCCTTTTACATTTCGATGAAAAATAACAATTTATGACGTTAAATGAATGGTTTACGTGATACGCAAATCTTTCTTAAAGCACTATGACCTCTTAAGATTAAAGGCTAAAGCAAATGACGCCCAACGAAATTTTCCCACTGAAATAGTAACTAAAAAATATTGGGACAAAAAAATTATTGGAATAAATCTCAAAGAAAATGACATTGTTTTCAAGTCTGCCAATCAAATGAAGTATAAATTGTTATTTTTGCATTACTAAATATTTCCCATGCCTCACAGGAGAAAATTCTAGTGTTGTATCAAAGGCCGGCAATGCAGAAATACTTATTTCACTTTATTTAATTTAATAACTTCCCGGTCCTTCATAAACAGGAGTCGCTTTGTCGGCCTTCGCACGGGCGCAGGGATATGTCCAAACCCAGATTAGATTAACGGCCTTGCACTCATGCTTTCCGAGATCAGCTTTGCTCTATGAAGTATTTCTCCTTTCGCCCAGACGCAAGGACTTTCTCATTTGTGCTATGTCAAAAACCGTCTTCTTTCTATAAACCGTCATAAATTAATTTTTTTTATTTAAGTGGCATGAAAATAAAAGCTTCCAAAAAATTTCCTTAGATTTTCAAAAACAGCTTTTCGATTTAAACAAAAATATTTCGAAAGACGATTTCAGTATAGAGACAAAGTAAATTTACTAATATAACAATTCTGAAAGGTTTGAAACATGTATATTTCTCTAATACTATTTGGCTGCAAACAAAAATAAGGCATCAAAATCAAAACTTTAAATCCAATTTATTGGACACTTATGTAAATTATAAGCTTTGTAGAAGCCCTATGCTCCCTCCAGGAGTGGAAGGAACATATGCTTAAGTAAACGATATTAAAGTACCATGCCAGAGTTGTACAGAAAAAACGGAATTCCATTTTGGTTTTAATTCATTTAAGATATTATTAAAAATTGTTTATGAATTCCAAATTTTTGAAGTTATTTCATTATGCAATAACTCCCAAGAGCATCCTTAGGAACTAATTTATTTATATTTTTGGTCGTATGTTCTTTGGGCGTTATTTCATACTGCCAGATAAAAAAATGGTTATATTTCTACAAAACAATATTGTTTGCTTTATTATGTACTTCATTACCAATTTGACAATTTTTGTGATACCTTTCCTTGAAGTTCTTGAGATTATATTTATTTAAAATTTAACGGATTTTAGAAAAAAAAATATCAGCAAAAGAGAAAACTGTGTTTGAGATAATATGTACCAATAAAAATTTAATTTCTCAAATTGTCTATTAAACAAAAAAAATCAAAAATCTATTAAAAATGTATGTTTTTACTAAAAAAATGCATCCGCAACCGCTGATCTCTGTTTTTGTGTATCATCTCGCAACGAAAATTGGCTTCCTCAACTTTTCGCTTGTAAATATCATATTTCTCTTTGTCTTTTATGTCTCTCTTATTTTACATGCTGTCTCTTTCTATGACACTGTGTTTAGAACATTAAAAAAATAATTTGTTTTGAAGTAGTGCCTTCTGAATTTAAATTTCTCTCTCTCTCTCTCTCTCTCTCTCTCTCTACTTATATATATTTTTCTCTCTTTTGCAATTCATATTGTTTTATTGTGCATTAAATCAAAATGTAATAGTCTGAACTGTTTCTTTAGACCTTTATCCTTGCAAGTGTCCTGTTTAGTTAATTAAATTATGTGTTTATGTGTGATTGTATTTAATTAAATCATTGGGAAAATTCTTTATTAATTATTTAAAATTAAATTAAAGTTACTATTAGCTGTAAGTTGTTTAATTTTATTTAAAAACTATTAAGTGAAATTATTATGTCTTGTTTGAAAATAATTATTGACGGATCAAAGTGAATGCTAATGACACTTTAGACATTTCACTAGCAGCACTTTGGCTGAGTGTGAAATTTACGCGTAAACCCTTTGATAAATTCTCATTTATTTTCCATTTCCCCCCTAAGGACTTGTGGCAAATTGATTCATTATAAACATGTGTTGCCTTTCTCTTACTGCAAATGAATATTAAAAAAAAAACCGCAGCGATTCTCTTAACCACCTACAGGTATTCCTCCATTCCTATGTATGGCTGCAAATAATTCACCCATTATAGTTTTATGTTCCTCATTGTAAGATCCTTCTGGTGGAAGGCTTGCATTTAAGTTTAATGAAATAAGTAGGCAGCTATGCATAAAATATTAAACTCTTTAATAAACCTTCTTCCTACTCCTTTGCTGATTCGAACTATAGCTTATGCATATTTATTAGCCTTCGTAGGGTCTAATGTGCCATGCCAACGCGCTTTTAAATTAAAAATAAGTGCTTATCACTATTTAAGTTTTTGCTGTTTTCGTTTCTCCTTGCAATATTGCAGTCAGTCTTATAACGTGTTGCATGTACATATGTATGTGATGGCTTCGTTAGATAACTACCCTGTACACTGTTGTCCGGTCTAAAAGGAGGTGTTGACATGTCTAAATATTTACTAAAAGTTCCAAGCAAAAATTAAGTTATAAATACTTGATCCATAAATTATTTAACTTTTTTGAAAGGTTTTTGTTTGCATTAAATTGGCCAAATCTAAGCAATTTCTCTTTTGTTATATAAATGAACGTAAACTGGAAAGCTCTTTCAGCTAGTCTGGGATTTTTGGCGGAAACGAAAGCTGTAAGCTGTGGTTGTACAAGCATATGTTACTAAAATAGGGAATTGAAACACTCAAGTGGAATATAATATTAGATTTAATATTTTCCAACATAATAATTTGAATTGTTACAACTATTTTTGACAACCTTGTGTCCTTTTTGTGTAAATAATTACTTTTACTGGCCAAAAATGCGAACATTCACAATTTCACTTTTTAAATTGTTTTATTCATAGTTTGAAGATTAATCCCGTATGTTTGCTTGGTGGAGTATTTTCGTTTCAAACGCTTATATATTCCAAAATCCTTAACTGATCTTAATAAAGCCAACATTTCCGTCAAGAGCTACTAAAAATTTGAAAAGCGATTGACTTACAGAGCAGAAAATTTTTCTGTGCCTTCCCCTGTCTATATGTATAGATTTTCGATATTTAGATAATGTTTGAAAAACTTGTAATAATAATAAAAATATTGTAATAATATTAGGAATTAAAAATAAATACAATATTTATACAAAAAAGACCTTAAAAATAATTGTAGATGTTCGCATTTCTCAAAGCTTTTAAAATGTTGTTCTAAAATTTAAAAAAAATTTCAGTGTCAAAGAAAGCGTATTATATTTTTTACCCTGTGATTTGTATGGTCCTTCGAACCGCCTTTAAATTTTAATATTTCCAAGGATTTCTTATGATTTTATTTACTTCGGCGTGCGTGTTAGTCTATTTAAAAAAAGGGAAATATTTAACGCTTTTGTTTTGTTTCTTCAGCTTTTACATTCGTCACTATTTTAAATAAAAGGCGAACTTATAGGTGATGTGAATTATTTCACATTAAAAGAAATAATAATGAAACAGTGATGAAAAAGGTCAATAACATAATGTGCAAACACGACAACGATACAAAAATGCTGATCGGAATTTTTTCGAAAAGAGAAGAAAGAGTGAAATTTATTTTTTCACAAAAAGCTCTGCCAGGAGACACACATTTCGTCAAGCAAATTTTATTTTCAGGCAAACTAAAGATAAAAAATTTTTATATTACCCAGTTAAATATTTGCTTGAATTCACAAAATTCTTTGTAAGTCCACATTCTTATCAAATACTTACTGATGCAATGAATTTCGTTAGTGAAAATGAAATTAAATTTTTTCTGTGCATTAAGTCAAAATAGTGGAACTATTTTTTTTATAGGAATGCATATTTACTTTGTAATTTAATTATTTGTTAAAATTCTGTACAACAAGCTTTCATCTTATGCAGAAATTAATTTTCATTATTCATTAAAATAAGTCCAATCACTTTGATTTTTTTCATTCACATTAAAATAGAAAACTTATAGGAATTTTTTCTAGAGAAAATAAATGCTTTTCATTTTCTGCGACACACCTACATACGTGAAAGGGTAATGTCACGTGTCATTTAGTTATTATTATTTTTTTTACTTTTTTTTGTTATAATTTTAATTCAAATATTATTTAAGCTCAAAATTGTATTTGTAAATATCGATATTCATTGAGTATCACATTTAGGATATTGTGTTTCTTTAGAGAAAACCGATATTTACAAATAAAATTGTTTAAGCATTAAACAGATCTTGACCTTAAATAATATTTGAATTATATTTATTTCCTCTTAATATGATTGTCGCGTCGAGGTCACATCAAGTCGACAGTAAAAAAGACAGCAGTTCTGAAGTCCTTGTAGGCAATAATTAACTAATATTGATGGCCAATTGTAATTTTATAAGCCATAATAGTAGTAATATCCTATCAATAATATTTAATAGTTCTCGATAACGATCCCACAATTGCCAGTATATTGATGTCGACTTGGTGTGATGTCGACGTCGACAATCATAACAAGAGCAATTATGTTTCTGTCGAATCTTAGTGGTCTTAAAACTATGATGCAGCAAACTTTTATATTTTTTTTCGTTTGTTAATAGGAAATGGTGTTGTAATAACTTGGATATACCACAGAACCGTATTTAATTGCACTAAATTATTTTCCTTTCTTTTTATAAAAAAAAAGGATGAAAGACAATAATGGCTTTGACCTGCCACCTCCGCTAGATATTAAAACACAGAAATTATCATAGACTGCAAATATCTACACATATTTATTTTTATATACATGCATAAAATATATGTATGTGTATGTGCGTGTATGTGTGTATATATTGTATGTTCAGTTCAGTTTTTCATTTACATAGTTACTCATGATGTTGGTTTATTTTTGTATTGTTTCTTTTTTTTTAACACTTTATCCTTTAAATGTATTTTTATACACCTTTTTGTATCGATTAGAGTTAATGTATTATTGCATATTTTATAAACAATTTTGTAAATTTTATTTTGTTCGTATAAAATAATCCACTTTTTCCCCTTTCAATATAAATGGCAATAAAAGAAAATCCTGTGTTGTTAAAAGGAAACAAAGAAAATTTTCATTTGCCAATGCCAACTTCAAAAGGGTTTTAAAATAAAAAAATGAATTCGTATATTGCTATGAAACAATTTCTAAAGTATTTAAATACATTAAAAAAAGTTGTCTATCTGTGTGTCACCATTTCAAAAGAAATTACGTGTAGCGAATGTATGTATGTTTAGGTGCAATTATATAAAAGGGTAAAGTGAGAGAAATAATAGAAAATTAGTTTATTATTATTGGCTTTAATTAGCTGCGGATTTCTATCTACTATTATGGCATTAACTGAAATTTTCTGCAATTAAGTGTACACTTTGACGAAGCCAATAAATGATGTTTTTTTAGACATTCACATTTGTGGCAACATTGTTTTTTATGACAGCACTTCTGACAGCTGACAGTTACTTTATGGCTGATTTTTCAATTAGTTTACTCAAAGACACAGTTGATGAAGAATTGATAGATTTTTTCTTTGGTCTACTCCTATAAATCAGAGATCACTACATACTTGCAACACATCGCTGGGCAAAATATGTGCGAAAGAAGCCTGCAGTTCCTGTGAAAAAAATGAAGTAACATTATGAAATATCTCTATATGACGTTTACACGTCAGAAATAGTAATCCAACGTTAAAGTCAATAAAACCGATTTCATTGGTATTATTCAAAATATTTCAAGTTGTAAAATTAAAATTAAATTTTAAATTGAGTCATCGTCTTTCGTGTTCATACATATACTAGACTACGAAGGCACTCAATTAGTATTAAACCATCAAAAATGTTTTATTTACAAAACCTTGTCCTAATATTTATAATAAAAGAACTCATATCACTTATTTCTATACGAAATATATTTTTTTGTGCAAATTTTTCATACAAAATATGTTTCTATTTTTAAATGTTTTTCAAAATATATTTTTCATCACATTTAATTTTGTCATGGTACAGAACAATACGAATTTATCAGGCGGCAGCATGAACCCAGGTGACTGGTGTACTGAACCCAAAAAAAAAAAAAATTGTTTTATACCCTAGACAAAAACAAAATGCTTGTTGGCTTAGCTGTAGCACTCGTGCTACCACCTGGTAAGTCCATGCGCCTTGGTACAGGATTTTCTCTTCTCAACATGAACATACTTCACAAGAGGTGCATGGGGAATTTGACTCAATTTATGGTGCAATTAAAAACTAATTGCTTAGTTTGTTAATTGAATTCTTATATAGCAAATTGAATTTAAATAAGACCTTAATTATGACAATTTACTAATTGCGCAATTACGGTGCTTATCTGAACATAGTATTACATCGTGTATAAATTAAAATCAATTCGAATCTAATTATTGTATAATTGCTCAAAATAAAAGAAGTTAAAGAAAGGAATGTAAGTCATTTTGTAGGTTATACAATGCAGACCGTAAGCTATATTTCTCTTACTTGTTAATTTATTCATCATTCAACTGCTCGTCTGGTTGTCTTTGCCCTTATAAAAGCCGTCACATAATTTTTATGGAAAGTAAAAAAATTCTTTCAATGCTACGTATGTACGTAATATTTCAATTATATTGTTCGGTCTGTTACATTTTGATTGAAATGTACAAGCTTTCATACATTTGCATAAATTTGTTTGATTATTTCGTTTGCTGGTTTACAGCCTCAAGGCGCCACTTTGAATGATTTTATTTTTAACACGCAAAGTTAAAACAACAATTATTTATATTTGTGTCCCCTAAAAGTATGCAATTTTTTCCAATAATTCTTTTATTTGAACTTTTTCTAAATAGAGACCGGCACAAGAATTCTTGTACGCGAATTTGAAGGTAATATAGCGATTGCTAGAATGAAATTTAAATAAAATTTTTTGAACTCGTTTAGTGTACTGAATTCCGCTTCGGCCGTTCTAGCTTAATAAAAATTTTTATTCAATTGTGCTTTTCACTATACAATAGTTGCAGCATTGCTACACTAAAAGTATTTGAAGCAAACAACTTACGAAATAATTTGATATTTGGTTTAGGTGGGCAAAGCAGTCGGAGGCTATTAGGCACATTGTAATATTAAGAAAACTTTACTACACCCTAACTATATATTTCATTAAAATTCTGAAATCAGACCTTCTGAGAGCAAACCCGAACTTCTCATAACACCCAATAGACTAGTCAGTGGTACTTCCCAGGACCTGAATTGATTGGCCAGATTTCGTAAGTCTACGATCCTATAAATCCAGTGACCACTGCCTGCATCACTTAAACAATCCAACGACAACTAAAAGAATGCCACACTAATGCACATCAGAAAAATTTGATGATATTCATGACTTGTCCTGAGAACAGGGATCGAACTCCCACCCGCCAACAACTTCAGCTAACAGCACCCTCTACATTAAAGACCAATTGTGTTTGCCCTAAGCGCTAATAAATCCCATAATACCGACTTTAATAAAGTTGCCGTGTGTGAACCGAGTGTGAGAATTATTCCCTCTTATTATGATTGTCGACGTGGACGTCACACCAAGTCGACATCAATATATTGGCAATTGTGGGATCGTTATCGAGAACTATTAAATATTATTGATAGGATATTACTACTTTATGGCTTATAAAATTACAATTAACCATCAATGTTAGTTTTTTATTGCCTACAAGGAGTTCAGAAATGCTCTCTTTTTTTACTGTCGACTTGATGTGACGTCGATGTTGCAAATCATAATAAGGGGGAATATTTTATATATTTTTATTTTAAATTCTGTTTAATAATGGGAGCACAAATGTTATTTTTTTATAATATTGTTATAATTATTGTTGTTTGCTTTTATTTGTTCTAATTGCATTTTATTTAAACATCTGAACGGATTAAGTGATTGTTGCATTAAACATTGTTTACGTTTTTTGGATATTATTTTATATGTTCTCCTTTTTTTATTCACTATATCACGTTTATTTGAATTTAAAAACAATTATAAATTAAATATTAAATAATAAATGAAAACATTAAAATTAATTTGTCGCAGTAGAAATTTGCTCGATTTGTGACCAATAGGAAATGTGACCATTAGGAAATGTAACTGATTATTTTTAAAATTTAATTAATTCACAATCTGAGCAGAAATATTATTACTTTAAATTATTTGACAATGTATATTGACCAGAAATAATTTGTATATAAAAAAATCGAACTCTTGTTTGTGATTTTTATTTAAACTTTTTAAATAGACTACTTAGTTCAATCGTATTTTATAAGCCAAATTACATGTGATAGTTATCAAAGAACAAATTACAACAAAGACACATGTGTAAATTATTCTGACAAACACTAGCAGAACGGAACTCTTGTTGTTCTCGCCTCCAAATATACTTTTTGTGGTCTACGCGCGTTAGAGGAAAAAAAAAAACAAGACGGGGTTAAATTTAACATACTTTGGCCTATTTGTTCACAACAAAAAAAAAAAAAATGTTTTTAAGGGTGATCAATCCGAAACGAGTTCCTCTAGACCCTCGTATCAAAATCGTTGAATAGTTTAAATTCATTTTGAATACTTTTCGAAATTTCAACAAAACAATATTTTTTAAACTGGACAGCTTTGGGTCACTTGGATCCATAATTTGATAGAATGAAAAATTGGAGGCAGAAAAGTAAAAAAGTAAGAAAGCAGAAAACATCTAGGGTCTCCGTAGGCGATCGACCTTGAGACTCTCTGACTAATAGCCTAGTACAGGGGCTGTCTGTGAGGGGACCCATTTTCTAAATTCATGAAAAACCCATTCAGTTCTGGTAATTTGTCATTTTGAGAATATTAAAAAAATATGCTTTAAAATTCTGGTTACTGTGAATATTCCTGGCTTGTAAATCATAAGGCACTTATACAAAAGTGAACGCATGATGCTGATTTCCTAATAGAAAAAGAGCTTTAAAAAAAGTCATTAAAATGCTGATATTGGAGTGCTGCAAAGTCGGATGACTTTCAATGACATTAATATGCAGCGATGTGGAAATTGTGTTCATTTTGTTGAGTTAGGAAGCTTCTTTTGCAAAAACTTTCTTTTATCTGATATAAGGATTGATTACTTATCACAAAATTTGCCAGTAGTCATAATTTCTTCTCCTTTATGCGAAAATAATTTTATCACTTTCAGAAAAATAATACATGATTTAAAGAATTGAGTTTAACAGATTTGTGTTATTAATCGTGTTATTAATGAAAATTTTGTCAATTGACTTTTTGTGAAACAAAATTAAATTAAATTTTTAGTATTTGGAAGCAATGAAAATGTCATTCCTTCTTTCTATGGTTTTTCACTGGGTTTTTACATAACATGTTATATTGTATTTTCCCAATGCCTATGATGGTCAAAGACCCATTTGGTCCGAGATTGATCATTGGTGGAGGGTTTCTTCGGTTGGCATGCATAATGATTATTGCTTAAATCCAAACTATGGAAGCGACAACATAAATAATTTGGCTAAAAGTTAATATGGGTGCATTTCAGGAGATTCAAACATCAATCTTGACGTATATATCTTGTCGTATATATGTCGTATACTATGGTTCAAAATTTTTCTTTCCATTTGCACGACACTTACATATAATGAAGTTTAACATCGATTAAATGAGAATTCTAGCATGTCTTGTATAAATTTCTAAGCTTGTTTTAGTATGATTATTTATAGTTTAATGTGATTGTGCCTTAACCATAATTTGTTTGCCAGACCAAGATACAGGAAATTCTGTTTTAATACATTAAATTCTCTGCAATCTTTTTCTTTTCCACAGACTGTCACAGATTGCAAATAGAGAATTGAAAAATGAAAAACAAAGAGGAAGTTGGCACGAGGAACAACAGAATGTCTTGTATATTATATTTTGTCCAGTTTTTGTGAAAAATCATTTGAAATTAACACAATTTATATTTCCAAACTTTTTTAAAATCGTCTGGGTCTTTCACATCTGCCTTCTGCATAGAAAATTATCGTTGAAAAAAAATCATACATTTTTTTTTAGTAACTTTGATTTCTATTGCCTGTTCAATTGTTTTTGTGGAGCAAAAAATAGAACAAACAAGTTTAAAAAAAAAATTAATAAATAAATATTTATGTTATTGGTGTTTAATCCTTTTACTGAATGCAAAAAAAAGGCTCGACTAACAATGAAAAATATTTCGTTATTTTTTGTTTAATTGAATATTTCATATAAATTAATAAATTTCTTTCGATATATAAACTTTGTTGTATGTAAATTCATAACAATTGGGAAAAATTGTTAAGCTAGAAAAAAAAAACGAACGAAGAGAACTAAATTAAATTGAAAACATACTTTTCTGTTGCATAAATACGTGTGAGTTAAAGCCTGTTAATCCTTAAGATTTGTTTTACAGTTGAGTTTATACTCCTGTATTGGCATTTGTTTTCACTAAAACTACTACAGAAATAATAAAACTAAACTATAAAAAACAACAACTGTAATAAAAAATAATTGCAAAAAACTATAAAGGAGAGCAAAAGAAATACGTCAGAAACTTGGCAAAAACAATCCAACAACCCTCGCGGAGCGTCGTGGTAGTAGAGGAAACTTTGTTTCACTAAACAATTTGTAGTGTTTGCTGGTGTCTGGCAAAAGTAATTTAAATTTTCCGCATCTCTCTTTTAGCCTTCCTTAGCTGCCGCTTCAAAAAACAGCAAATGAGAAAAGTCCTTCACACTTATGCACACATTGACACTGTGCGATTCTTATTAAGCTGTAAAGCAAAACAATCTGCAAGTTAAATTTAGTTTCATCCTTTATAACATTTGTTTCCTTTTTCTTCATCGTTTCTTATATAATTTCATAACTTTTTAATTCGTTATTATTATTTCTTACAATTCACTTTGTGCCAGGAAACATCTTTCCATGGTGACAGTGTTTTCATATCCGTTTGCCTGCTGCCATTTCTAGCTGTGCCCATACAAGTAAGTGAGGAGGCGATTTAAGATATTTTCTTAAATATTGATTTTTGCCTACAACAATCGAAATTCGAGCACATCTTTTGTTTGACAGCCTTTGTTAAACAAAATTTAAGGACCTTTCTTTTCAATGGGCTTATTTTAGACTTACAAACCGTCCAGCTGTCTGTCATGTATTTTAATAAATTTTTCACAATTTGTTTGACTTAAAAGCACCCCTTTTGTTATTTTCAAATCAGATATAATTTTTTTATTAATCTTTTTTTTATCAAAATGATAATCGTAATAATAAAATATGGACTCCACCACCGCTTTTACTTACCCTTTTACCTCTATTATAACGAAAATTTTTCATTTCTCGTGTTAAACATACTTACATAAATTGACATACCAGTATATACTTATGTATGTGTTTGTCTGTCCCTTGGGTGGTTATATTATCTAATCGTTGTAAATATATCATTTTCCCTCCATTAGCAAATAGAAATCTACAACAGATATTTCTTTTTATATCAATTTTTTTTTGCTAAATGCTAAAATGCAATTGTATATTTGTGAAAAGAGATTCATTTGTGTATTTTAAATTACATTGAAGAATTTCAAAAATTATTTCCAAGACGTAATGAATGCATAAAATCCAGTAAAAAAGGGACTTCCAATCCACAGCTTGTGATCTGGAAGTAGTGAAAATTTGGATCTTTTTCAATGATGTTAACACGGACCTGTCGCTGCGAGATGCCCTCATTTTTGGATATTTTTTATTGAATCTGCAGTCATCTTAAGATGTTGTAAAGCAACGATTTTTTGGAACAACTTCAAATGTTCTTCCTCCCGCAGTATATAATAAATACACTGCAATGTACAGTAAAGAAAAAAAAAAAACGTTGCATACAGCCCCTGAAGAATGGTAACAAAAATAATTTAAATCAATATGACAATATTTAGTCTATAGATTTATTTTCTTAAAAAGAATGTAGTCAACAAACAGCAAAATTATTATAGAAGAAAACATTAAAAAAGTGTGAAAACATCATATAATATTTAGTTGATCGGTCCACCATAATAACAGCTTGGAGGCGGCGAAGTATTGAAGGCACATAAATATTGGTTGCTTTGGGCGTTATTACAGTCTAAGCCGCTTGTCATATCATCTCACTTTACGTCCGATCAATCTTGAACAAGGTGTGCTGTATGCTGTCGTTATCCTGTTAAAAGATTCAATGATTTCCGGGACCCAAGCTGTGGTGGCGAATTTCATTTTAAAATATTCTCATACATATGACGATGTATGTATGTTGCCATTAGGAATTCCAACTGTCTCGAAACCGAGTGCACTACCACCTCCGTGTTTATCTTGTAAACGCTATTACTTTTTATTATCTCAATAACGTATCTGCATCATTTTGTTTTCCGAAAATTCTCTCAATTCCAATTTTTCCCAATTGTCAAAATTCATTGTTGTGTGAAAGTAGAAATTAATACTTTATTAAAGAAGTTAGAAGTTAAAGAAAAATACTGTTTCAATATAAATTTGGATAACTTAATATATAATTTATTTAACTTTAATTTTTAAGAAGTCATAAGAATGCATTAAAGGAAAGGGAAGCCATGAAAGTGTAATTCTTAAAGGCCAGGTATTAAAAAAAAAATTTGATTTTTTGAGATTTGACTATGATGCACTTCAGAATAGTTTAATTTAGAGGCCATATTGATTATGCTTTTTATTATATGTATTTATACAAAAAGGATATTAAGGATAACATATTCATCAATAACTCAAAAGTTTTGTTTTATGAGATACGTCGTTGTTGCATCAGAGGAGCGGTATGTATTTTGTTTTATGAATGTCTTATTTTTTATGACCACTCTTTTTATGATCCCGATGAATAATTTTTACAATTTTGAAGATTTTTTTCTCCAAAACTTTGACGATTTCACCCTTAATTTATTTGGTGGAACTGACTGATTTGTATTTATTTCAGTCAGTGTGTGCAAGTACGCACATACATATGAGAGTAAAAGTGTGCCTATTACTACTTTATATTACTTAATATTAATATATGAGTATTTTATTATCTCAAATTTAAATAAAGTGATTGAACTCGGTTCGTAGGGCCACATATTTTGCAGCTATTATTTAAATCCACCCCAAGTAAGCCTTTAATTTATAGGATTTAGCTTTTGAAAGCTGTTATAAATTTTTACGCAGGCTTTGTAATTCAATTTATTTTCTCTTTGAGACTTCCCCTCTTGGCAAGTTCAATTTCTTAACGAACTCTTTTTAGGAAAACAAAAACTTTATTAATGATATTTATTTTGCTTTATTCTTGCAACAAATCATTGCGAAAAGGTCATTGAGTAATGTTTTCTCATAAATCAAAAGTTTCTCGTTGCGTTAAGATGTGTCATTAAATTTATTAAAAAGTTTTTCATATAATATATTTATTTAATATCTTTTTCTCCTACATATTCTTGTTCTCTGCGCTTTTTGCGCCACCCCCCCTCCCCCCCACACCTTTGTGTTTGTTGTTGTTGTTATTGCTGTTGCGGGGCAAAGAAATTGAAAAGGAAAATATTTCGCAGCTAGATGGATTTCAATCAATTACAAACAAGTTTTCAGTTTGTTTTCCAATCATTTATATCATTCTCGTTTTATTTGATTCGTTGATTTGATTTGAAATGATGATGATTTTAAGTGATTTATTTAGAACTAAAAATATGATAAATAAGCTAAAGTGATGGGAGGAGTCAACACCCAATCATTTATTTATTAGTGTTATTATTATTTTTACATCTTTGCATACATCTTTATGACAGTTTCCTTTCAAATTTGTTGATTCACGAGTTTCTTCTTTTAACTTTTAAATCCTTTGAAAAAGAAAATATGTATTTCAAGGATATTAGTGAGATTGGTGGGGTTGATATAGTTTTTAAAACATTTATGAATCAGTCACATTGTAATTAACACATGATGTATATGTCACAGAGTGACAGCTCTGTTGAGGGAAACTAAACAGCACGAACCCAGTTTAAACGTTTTCCGACATACATTCATACACACACACACACACACACTCATACATACATATATACATACGTTTTACATGTAATAGATTTTTTTCTAGTTACAACATCGTTAAAATGTCTCGTAAAGCGATACTAATGATGTCTTTGTGTTAAAATGTATTTAAATATTTTATGCAGGTTTAACTAACAACGACGTTACGTTTCTTGTTTTAGTCATGCTTCGGCATCCGTGTGGGTGTGTGCAGGAGTCGGTTGTACTTGTTGGTAAATGAACTGAATTACCCGCTGGGCTTACATACACTTTTGTTAGCAAAACTTACATGCTGCTAGTTAATATTTACCTCAGCTTAAGGATTATTCTACTGTAGTCTGTACTATTCATAGTAAAATTTTCTGCAAATTAAAAAAAGGGACATGAAAATAAAACTTTTTTGCTTAAGAACTTTGAAAATGTTTTCTTCAAGTTAAACGAGTAGTTAGTTATCCTTTTTCCTTAATAATCCTCAAATTATAATTCACTTTCTTTTCGAGTAAATTTTCTTGCCATGCGGGCCATACAGGAGGGGTGAGCTAAAATTTTGCTTGAATTAAATAATTCTATAATTTCTTATTCTTTTGCCTTTAACAACTATTAGTCTTTTCAAATGTGTTTCGCTTCAATATTAAATTAAAAATTAAAATTTTGTATTTTAAAATATTTAAATCTTTGATTTACATAATTATAAATAGATCCTCGTTAATCACATCTCTGATAAAAACTTTATCAATGCAAGTAACTGCGTAATGTTAAATGTGTGTGTGTGTGTGCGTATGTGAGAGAGCTTATTTATTATCCACCTGTATCTGCAGTAATTTAAACTAACATCAGTCTTACTAATTTTTGGTTATTCATACATATAACAGCATATACATATTATAATTGTGTTAGTATGAGTGCATATATGTATGTATGTGTATAACACTATACAACAAGGATTTGTAATGCTTGTGCAAATATAATTTCGTTAGGGTTTTCAGAGCACAAGCTAATAAAGTGAATAGCAATAGAAAAAGCTTGTAGAATTTTATATACAGCCTAGAGTCCTACATGATACTTTAAGCAACTTACATGTACACAATTAATGGTTTCTGTGAATTGCTGTACGTTATGTGCGTGTGGGTGTGTGTGAGTGTGTGTGTGCCAGTCATGGCATAGTTAACATTTCCCTATGCGTCACATTACTGTTTTTTCTTTTTTTTATTCTACTGCACACTTTTATTCCTCAATTCACTTTCCTCTGGAAAAAGTTTTATCTCCCTACTTACTTTGTTTAGCAACAACTCTCTTTCGTGCTCTTGGTATCTATTAATCAACACCACTGCACTTGAGTTGAAATTTGAGCACTTGAGTATGTTCGTTCGTTGGCTTAATAACAGACAGACAGCCTGCTTGGTTGCATGCTTCCTTTCTCTGCTGTAGTTGATTTCATTAACAAAAATCCATGCAAAAAATTCCAAGTTTAACACACATTTATTTCTGCACATCTGGCTCGAATGTGTATGTGTAAAGGCTTAAAAATTCATTTGTAAAAAATAGAAATAAGAATATAAAACACATACGTACACCTACTATTTTCTACATGCATACACCTTTTGTACGAGGGTTGCTTTTAATTTTCAACAATTTTATGTCATCCCTCCCACGTCAAATTTGATTTGCAAACAGATCGGTTTCGGCTACCAAACATCTTCAGTGTGCTTTTCGTTGTTAAATCGTAGTCCTTGTATTGTGTGTGTGTCCTTTTTTGTGCTGTATATACCTCCCAATCTACTTCGGGTTACTCTCTCGACGTTGTTCGTTTGTCTATGTACCACCTCCTACATGGTTCTCTGTCTTATCCTCCTTTTCTCTCTTCAGGCATATATCCGTATTTCTCCAGCAGGTATAGATACTGCGACCCCCAGACTATTAATCCAGTATTCTAGTGACTGGTCGACGAGGGCACTCATTATGTGGGCGCGTAATTACCTGCTGCTTTCTCTTTATAGGCATACAAATCTGTACGCGTCTTTCTCTTCTCTTGTTTTGTGCAAAAATGTTTTAATGGTTTGAATATTACGTCTGATGCGGTATTGATCTGTTCATTTATTATCCTTGTGTCAAACATTTTCAGTTTTGTAAGAGAATACTAACATTTCCATGGTTTCCATCACGGAAATATTAGTATACGTTCAGTCGTCATTCTTTAACCGTTTTTCTAATGTGTATTGGTAAACATTTGTTCTCAAACTTGTGATTCGCAAAATTTTAATACGATGTCGATTTTGGTTCCCTTAGTTTCCTGTTGTAGCCTCTTACGTGTTCGTGAAATCTTGCTTTGCTCTTTCGTCCCGTTTGTCCTTCGCAACTAACAAAGAACTAAAACAGAATTTGAAATTTCACTTCCCCCTTTTATTTGCATAATTTTTTGACAAATGATCATAATAAAATAGTGTCTTTATTTCAAATACTACTTTAACCCTCTCTCTCTACACTTTACCAATCTCACTATTGGGGATATGGGTCCTTTTTGTTTCCTTTTGTCGAAAGGAGGAAAAAATACTTCCCTTAATCAGCGATATAGCGGGCTGAAGCGTCCTGCTATATTTCTTCGTATACACCAAAGCTCTAAATTGAACTCCCGCTAAAATGGTCCACAAAACCATATTCTAGGGATTATGATTGTATGCGCGCTCCTATCTTAAAATTTAAATATAAAAAAGTGTGTTTGAGATATCATTTCATTTTAAAGAGCTATCAACGCCATTAAGTATGGAATGAACCATTGTGCAAATATCCACCTTGAACTCAATTATCCAGGACTCTGCCACATAAATCAGACTGAATTTGATAGCAAAACCCCACAATAAAAAGTAAAATAGTGGAATACAATCGCAAGATCTCGGTTGCCAGCTCACATGACCTCCACGTGAGATTACCATGCTCTCAGAATGTAGAAAGGAGCATGAGCAGTGTGGCACCAGGCGTCATCCTGTTGAAACCATATTACGTTTGTATTCATTTCATTAAATTCAGGCTACAAGAAGTTGGCAATCATCGACCAGTAGCACTATCTGTCTATTGTGATGACCTGGCCAACAACGTCCTCAAAGAAATTTGGATAGCGTCATCTGTCAGCCTGAAATACACAGTAGACAGTGACATTTTCGGGATATATTGGAAACTGTTGCATTTAATGTGCATTGGTATCGTCACAAATTCGACGATATTGTTTGCTGACGTGCCCATTTATCGCAGAAGGGAACATCTTGTATTTGCAAACGCAACGAACCTCAACGGCTGTACCTTGGCACCTTGGAGGTGGTACATTCTTTTATCGCTAAGATGTTTCAAACGACACACTAAAAGATAATTAAATTATAGCTTATAATTTACACGCAGTTGGTGTTCTTAAAGAATTTGCTTTCGATCGCAGCAAAGGATTAAGCATTCACCATATAATTGTGCATGTGAGCAGAAAACATCATGTAGACTAGTTTAGTAATAACTTGCACGATAGCATTCTTGCGTAGTATAAACGGAACCACAGGTACTTGTTTGTATTATGCCAGAACACCTCTAAGGTCGTATCCAACTTGGACTGCCATGATAAAAATGGGGCGACTGCATTGTATGGCAAACGACAACAGATTGTGATGTCAATGTGATTTGTAACAGATCAAATGCAGGAGGATATTATCATATGTACGCCGCGCCGGCTACTATTGAAAACATAATTTAATGCAGTAGCAATGTCATACTATTTCCCCTCGTATATACATGTTTCATCAAATTTAATTTTTAATTACTATATTTTAAGCATAAGTTTTACTTTAGCGAGCATGGTTGCATTAAGAAAAAGTCTATAAATATGAAATAAGTTAAGAATTTTTTCTGAAACTGGAAAGAACTTTATAGCGCATGTATGTGTAAACTTTGTGACACAGATATCAAAACTTTGTTTTATCCAAAAGGATAGGTAATTATGAAATTTATTGTAGTATTACTTGCATATATTTGAGATTAGATTTAAAAAAAATTAATAAAAAAATTTTTTTCACAGTAAAGTGAATATAGCACTACGGCTAAGACTGACTTAATATAGTTATAAGCCATGGTTTGTATCGAGCTTTAATGTTTTGCGCTGCAGCAATGCTTCATGCCTTGTTGCCATTTTAATGGTTTTCCTTTTTTGTAAAATGCTTCGTTTGCTTCCAAAAGAGCAGAGTTATTTTTAAAATCTTCCTTGTAGTTTACAATTTTATCAAAATGGCTTAAATTACAGCACATTGTCAGTAGACTATAAAAAATTGGCAAACACCCCTTTTCCTAAAACATTTACTATTGGCAGAGGCATTAAACAGTGCTATTCACTTTCTGTAGATTTATAATGATAAAGTGGCCTACCAATTAATGTATTCTGCAATGGGACGAAAGCTTGCAATTGCAAAAAAAAAATATTAATTTTCTTATTACTGTTTCACAAAGTTATTTGAGCCTGATTTCCATTGAAATTTATTTTTAAAGTTTATAAATATGATGACTTCAATAACTTAAATACGTCACAACAAAGAAACATTTAAAGTTTTAATAACTTTGTTAGAAAAAAATCGAAATTAAAAAATGTTGCGCCTTCAGGCATGCAATTAATTTATCATCCAACATATTTTTTTCCATTAAACTATAAACACAAAGTTTACCAATTTTAAATGCATTTTACTTGTTTATTTTTGCTGATAAATTTTATTTTTAATAAAATACGCATCTAGTCGGAAAAGAATAGTAAAAGAGGAGACAAATTATTTCCAGTAAATTGCCAAAGGTTTTGTTCATTTAAACCATAATTTTATACACGCACGTTCATTTTTTATATGTTAGTTTTAAGACAATATTTTTTTATATACTTTAGCAGCTTTTGATGAATTTGAATGGGAGAAGAAAAAGAAAATAATGGTTGCGTTTGCTGCTTTAAAATAAGAAATAAATTGAAAAGAAGCCACTGTCTTCTTGACTTAGCTAAGGTTGGTTTTTTCTTTCTTACTGTTTTCCCCCTAGATGTATGCTACAGCGGCAGATATGTTGTCTATACACTTATACTTTATTTTACGCTGTAGATAGATAAATTTTTAAGAATATTCCCATAGGTAAAAAAGGTGTATGAATTTTCTTTAGAAGGCCTCTGTACAACCTCTTTTGGATGCATAAGGAATCCTTGATTCATTGCATATGGATATCTGTTTTACTTACGTTGTCTTTGTGAGATAGACCTTTCCCTCTTGCTCTTACTGGCAGGAATGATAATCTGCTAAGTGGCTCTAAGAATGTTTTAGAGAAATTGTTCAATGCCACATAAATATCTCTTTCAAGGCGCAAAGCTCAACGAAACTAATTTATGATAATTGAAAGAGCTAATGCTTTCCTGTAGGCCTTCTTTGCATGTTAGAGAAAAATATTAATCAAATCAAAAAAGGTTTAAGCTTTTAAGAGGACCTCAAGTGAAAAGGACTTTTTAGTTTTAAATAAACAATTATGGAGATAGTTCTTCAATATAAAGAATTTTGTAAAAAATCTTCTATAGTTTAAATGATTTTTAATTATTATTTGTAATTTATATTTAAAAATAAATTATTATTGTATTAATATTGTTTCATTGTTACTAACCAAATCAAAACTGCAGGTATATCTCGATTAATGAATCCAATAAATATTAATTTATATATAATAAATTTTTCATTTACTTCTCATACTCTAATTTTGGAAACTTAATTTTGGTTCAACTAGGCGGAAAACAGAATAAAAACTGAGATTAAGCATAAAAAATCTATAAAGAAAAATATCAACTGGAAATAGAATTAAAAAAAATATATATACATATTTAGTTTTGTTTGGTCGACGAGAGGACAATAATAGTCATGTCAAAAGGACATACATCTAGGCTGGTGACGGGGCGTTAAGAGTTATGGGTGGTATTAGTGTGTCTGCGCAATATGGTGCTAGTGATCCTATTGTAGATGCTCTCTTCGGGCCATATATTTCTATGCGATGTTGCAACTCTACAGGGCTATCCTGGCGGTTGCGGTTGGTAAGTGGTCCAAGATACGGGGAGTTCCTACTGCTGGGCCGTTGTGGCGTGGTAGGAGGTTAGATAGCTGCAGCGCTTTACTGAGGTGTCTGTACATGGTTTTGCACCGTATACAGAATTTGCTGCCATGTCGCCCTATCTGGGGTAAATGTAGTTCCTTACCCCATGTCTCTGAAAGGGACGACGGAGGCGGTGGTGAACGGCTTTATTAACCCAGTGCCAACAGCACCGCCATGTTAGGTCTTATGACAGGTACTGACGTAAATCTTTGACATATTTGCACCTTTCGACGCCATCTGAGTGAGTGTAGAAGTAGTGGGTGTCACTTCGTGTTTCCTAATTGGATTTTTTATTTATAGACATAAATTTTTTCTTTTTCCATGTGAATTGATAACGCGTTGTTTACGAAGTCCTTAAATCGGTGAATTTTTTGGGCGAAAAAAATGTTTTTCATCGGTAAAATAAAGCTGCGCGCATAAGAAAAATCGCACATCGAGGTATAGCGTTATTGTTCGGCTTTTATGACGTGGAATGCTCGAATGTACATATATGAATTTGTGTATGTGTGTTCATTTGTATGAATATAAGACGTATATACCAGCTTTCCCATTTAACTACTGCAATATATTGTGTCAACACTTTTATCAAGTAAATGGTGGCACAGCTTCCTAAAAGCTTAAATAGAAATGACAACCTTAAGAAAAATAATATACGTGTATATGTATATAAATTCGAAATGAATTCTTTTTCCTTCGTTTCATTTTTATTTTCATTTAAAGTCTTTTGTATACTTGGATATCCCGCGATGACGGTGTTGATTTGATTCTTCCATGAATGGATATTATTCAGATTTCTTTCTATGATTTTGCTCTGCTGCTTTAACAGAGCAGCTTCTAGCAGTCAAGCAGTCATTTTAAGGTGATTGTGTGTTTCCTGCAATATTTTGCCATTTCATCATTTTAATATAAAAAGTGCTTCCTGCGAGATGTGTGTGTATGTGCATTTGTTTGTCTGTCGATAGTATGCTTTTGTATGTATTTGTATTCTTTTTCTTTTATTTAATATTTATTTTTTATATATATTATTTGCATAAATTTTTCGTTTACCAATTTGTTTTTTTTTTTGACATTATTATTTGGTTGTGCGTTTTGTTTGCAATTGAAATTATGCATGTTGCTGTTGCCTTTTCTCTTCTGATATTTATTTTAAAAACATCAAAAAGAAATATCACTTATATTAGGGATTTTCCATTAGTCAGCTGTTCATTCGAAAACTTGTTATTTTTTGTGGGTTAAGCGAGTCTGTATGCCTGAATTTTATATGTAGTTGCTTATTCCAAAATAGTTGCTCATTATCAAAATTGTTTAGAAATTATGCTATAAAGATTAACTTAATCCAGAGGAAAGAATATCTATTTTATTTTTTTGATAAATCTGTTTAATTCTTATAAAAACATTATAGGGTTTTATTTGAAAGGATACACAAACAATAAATTTATTTATCAATTATAGCCTTGCGAAAAAAGAAAATTCAACTCATTTTCATGGCTCCCAATAATCTCTGACTAAGTTTCTTCAATGCTTTGCTGTCCACTATTTATCAGAAAAAGCTTTTAGCGAATCATATTTTTCCAAACAATCGACATGTACCTTAAAATTTCAAATTTTTTATTCATTGTTCACAAGCCTGAAGTAGTAGTTCAGTAGTTAATGGAATTTGATAATATAAGTAGACCACACATGAAGAACTGCTAAGTAAAGCAACCTACCACTTTCATTTAAAACCCTTAAACTTTAAGTGCTCTACAAGAAGTTGTTATTGCTCCTAAACTGTAGGCCGGTTGTTGTTGTTTGATCTCATGGACAATTCTATTGAAAAACGTCAACACTTTGCTGCAACAGAAAAAAGATCTGTTAATTACATTTTTGATTTTCTTGTCCAAAGTTGGTCGATCCATACGTAAGAGTATGAGAGTGAATGAAAAAAGAACAAGAGCCGAAGGTACAGTTTTGCGGATCACTGGTTTTAATGTCTTGTTAAGAAGGATATTAAAACATTTTTTTTCAGGTACGAATTTATACTTTCAATAATTCATGAATTTAGGTGATAGTAAAAATTTTAAGTATTTGTGTTCCCTGAAATTATTAATTTTTATTAATTTTATAGGCCATATTTATTAAAAACCTCATGAGATTTTCATTTTAATACTCATACGTATTCATGACGACCTACACCTTCATACATTAATAATGCTCGTACGCAAAAGTTATAAAAGCTGTTGCTGGCTATAAAAATAAACTCATACCGCTACAAAATCATGTCAAATCAGCGGTCAAGTAAAAGACAATTGCCGTAAATTCCATATGTTTTTCAGTTCTCTTGTTTGCATGTGTGAGTAGCAGTGCGTATGCCATTTTCCTCGTATGTACAGACAAATCAAATGAAGTAGTCTAATGTAAAAACATCTAAAAGCAACATTTATTTCTTAAGCTTGCCACATGGGGAATGAATTTGTTACATTGAAATACATGCATAACGTTTTACTTAAACACATACATACGTATATTTGTAGCTTGTTGTCTGTCTGCTTATCTGACTTTTCGTTTGTCTGTCTGTTTATCTTAATAAACATACATCGTAAGTATAATGAAATGGTCTTTATGTTCATCTGTCCCTTCCTGTGTGTTAATGCTGTCCTTTTCTATGATGTTTTATTTTTATTATTATTTTTGTAATCATAGCAGTAGTTGTAGGAGCCATAAAGTCTATTGTAGATCATCATATTCATATTGTAAAGAATCTAATAATACATTCATATAGTACTTTAGTGTTTTGCTCATATGTATTATTGGGAGTAAAAAAGTATTCAGCGGTTTTGGAAAAACTTGAATGTTCTTAGTGAATGAACTTTAGCGCAGGTTTAATTCAAAGGGTTCGCTTTTAATTTTCGTGTTTTTTTTTAATTGCCAATTTTGTTTTTGCTAAAAGGCCAAGACTTATTTCTACCCCCAATATTAATTTTGTAGTCGTTTCCTATGCTAAAACAAAGACAGTGACTGGAAATAAGCCCAGTTGTTGCATGTGAACTTAAGTTTGTCCGTGTGTGCACGTGTGTGTGGCTGTGTGGATGTATGTGTTTTTAGCTTGTACTCGTTTGTGGTTTCACACATATAAAATCTCTTGATTTGTGTTACAAAATCCATCATTTACATTTCAAACGTTAATGTACTTCTATGTGTAAGAGTTTATGTATTTTATAATCATTTATGTAGTGGGTAACATTAACATAATTTTCTCTTATCGGATTTAATAGATTTAGATGAAAAAAGCAACTGAATAAGAAAAGCGAACAAGAAAAAACTGTAGCATACTTTTAGGTTTGTAGGTGAAGGTTTTTATTTTGGATTATATTTTGGGATGTTGTCCCTTCTTCGTTTGATTAAAAATTATGAATTGCAAAATATTTTACATGATGATTCCGACGGCAATATTAACTGGTACAACTATAACAAGATTATATTTAAACATGTCTTTCTTAAAAACATGCATCAATATGCGTACCAAAAATATATTTCTTTGAATACATTTATAAAATATTTCACTTAAATATATGAAAATATAAAATTATAATAATTTATCACCACTCACTTATGAATTTGAAAATTTATTGGTAGGATTTATCCTTAAAAAGCGTTAGGCTTGGCGATTTTTCAATAGTAATCAAATAAATGAGAACGCAAATGCCAAGTTTTTTTACACTCACCTAGACAATAAAAGGCAGAACGTCTTGTAAATGCGGCCATCTTACAACGGTATGAATATTTTATATGTAATTTTGAGGACTTCTAAGCTTTGAATTTTCAAGGAATATATTATCGTCTATGCCAGCTAGTGTAAAAGCCACAGCCGATTATATGCTTTAATTACCTATACATTTATGTAAATACATAAGTGGTGCCTTCAACGTAGCTACTTGTTGTTAATTAGTTTTTAATTTCATTTATTTTATCGCATCCCTCTTGATACTTTGCTAGATATTAAAATTTACTAGATACTACAATTGTTACACCCTATTTTGCAAAAGCTGGCTACAACACAAATTGTCATAATGAAATATATAAAAGCAACAGATACATTTATTTCATAGACAACTTTTTTATGCCACATACTCTTTTGTGTGGGGGGTTGGGGAATTATTGCCACACGACTTATTGCTACACAGCTGTGGATTTAAGAACTAGGGCACAGGAAAAAATATGGCAGGCGTTGTAAGCAACATTGTTGCCTGTTGATTAGTTGCCAGAAATATTACTAAATAAGAACATTAATATTTGAAAAAATTTATAAAATTTTCCATCAAGACTAAATTAAATAAATTAAAAAAAAATGTAAATATGAAAAATATTTCAAATAAAATTTCAATACATTTCAGTGGTAATTTGTCGATGTTGAGGGCCATAGTTTGCTTTGTCTTTAAACGTATTCCACCATTTCTTTTTGTACGATAAGCACATAAAGGAATAGCGGCCGTATGGCCTCCACTTATAAGAAGTTTGAGGATGTTTTTAATCATCAGTAGGGCAGCCTACAGATATTTGATGAAATATGTAGTTAAGTAGAGGAAACGGAAATCTTGTCCTTTAAAGCTTTGAATAATTTACCTTCTTATTTAATTTCAATCAAAAGCAGGTTTTGCGACGACGTCGAATCTATATGCACATGAATACATATAGGTCAAAGTCAAAAACAAACTTACAAAAACATCGTTGAGTTAATGTGATTAGCTAAACAGATAGACTCTCAAAGGAACTTTCACAATAGCTAAAGAACTGACGAAGCGTTTTAAACGCAAGTAATATTTTTTAGGATTTGTTTGCAATCGTAATGGTTTGTTGGGTAATTATATCAGCGATTAAGCTACACATGTCAGCAACTAGTGTTTAAAAGCTTTAGCTTGTTTATCAAATATATATAGAAAAAAAAATTGCTCATATTGCTCTAGATAAGAACATCTGGTTGAAATAAAAACAAATAAAAATTCGCATTAGTTTCATGTTGTTTTTTCCCCCTTGTTTCTTTCAAATACAAATTGAGAAAAAAAAACCGTTGCATACTTTTTTCGCATAGATAAGGAAAAGCGTATTTGATTTTGTATATGTATGCTATTTATTTGTGTATGTATGTATATGTGCGTATGTGTGTGTAATATGTGAAATATTTTTGTGTTAATTGATTGATATATTTTAATTCCTTTAAGAGAAATTAAGCCAAATAATAGATTTGTTACAAAGAAGCGAAGTAAACATAATGAATTGAGTTATAAAATATTAGAAATATAAACGAAGAAATAATGCGTTACATGTCTGAAAATAAATATAATGAATCCCTGCCAATCCTCATCTTTTATGCAAAATAATTTTCCAACAAACAAAAGTTATTTCAAAATGAAATTTCTTTATATATTAACTTGATTTTACTATTTTGTTCACAATTATTTTTAGCTGATACCAATCGAAGAAATTTAACTTCTTTGCTCTTGGTGTGTTGTAAAAACTTATAAGTTATAAGCTTCCTAGTGCAGTGCACTCAAACTCGCTAATAAGTCAAGTGAAAATTAGATAATGTAACTTTCTAAGGGGCAATTTTAATCATCATAATGATAGATGATGTACATATGTCTGGCGTGCTCAACATATTTGAAAGCAGTTCTGGGTAAAATATCTCCCATGTGACTTATTACTTTCTTTCACTCACTCGTGCTTGCACACATGTACGCAACATGAGTACATGTTGTCGCTGGTTACTCGATTTACACTAACAACGATTTCAGCATTTTTGCATTACGAGAATTTGAGCTGAAACTAATCCATACAATTTGAAATATAACAGTATTTACAGCGACTTAGAGCGCCTACGCTTGCTTAAAAGAAAAATTACGATTATCTCGTTACTATTTTTTTCGCTAGTCGAACACTTGCGGTACTTATGTTTTCTCTAATATAGACCAAATGAGAATTTTGTTATAAAATATATGAATCATGGGCATGATAACATTTTCCTGCTCATGTGAGCGATCATATCGATTAAAGACGACGCATTTGCTTGGATATATCGTAATAAAACTTTGATTTCGTAAATTTAAGATTAATATCCTTAAGATAGTACTCGATGAGGACCGAAATATCGATTAAAAATTAAAAGAGACATTCAGCTTGAAAAGTAAATTAAGTTTATAAAATAATTTTTTTAATTAGTCTGGCTTAAATTCGAGTCCTGAATTGGTTAAATTACTTAAATATTTTTTTAATTCTTTTCATTAAGGAAGAAGCAAGGAGTTGTCAATTATACCAGTAGAATGTAACAGCACTGTCTTCAAACTCGAGCGAGACAAATTAGAAATTTCAACTTAAACAATACAAAAAATTATGTAAATAGAGTGAAATTAAATGAGAATTGAAAATGAAAACGAATTTTTGCTTGCGACATAGGTTTTAGTTTATAAGATTATTGCGGGAATTGCTGACTTATTGACCTGCCCTCGTAAATAAAGTAATAAGTACAGAAGGGAAAACATATAACATGGTGTGGGCCAGTGGGATTTAAAATATGGCTAAAGGATGAAAAATTTAAAGCACCTAATGCATAAAAATAAAAATAATCGATAAATATGATTTTTTGATAAACATTGAGCTGATGATATCTATTGTAATGGTTGCATGTTTATGTCTAGGATTTTCTTCATTTCTTGCGAAGCATCTGATACAGCTTAAATTTCAGACATTTTTTGTTTTTCGTACAACACGTATCGTTGATTTTTTTGTCATTGAATTTATTAAAAGAAATTTATACTTGTTTTTTCTCCCCTTATTTAATATAAAATTATAGTAGTCTTGGCTCTTTGGAAAACTCTTACATTAATTGCAGAAACCGGACGCAGACAGTTAATACAAGTAGTTAAATAAAGCTATGAACAAGCCTAGTGTGTCTCACTTTATATTAAAAAAGATTTTAGAAAAGTTTTTTCCCACAACCATAAATTCTTACCGTGATCATAATATAGTTGTTACAAACATGTAAAAATTCTACCTATCACATCGGCAAATAAGGAACTATTATTTTAATTATTTTATTATTTTATTTTATTTGCTGCGTAGTGACTTTAAATACCAATCACTGTTTCTAAGGAACATTTTACCATAATAATTTCACACAACTTTCTACTTACATTTATACCACGGTGATTTTTAATATAAAATCGATTTGTTAAAATCTATAAATTTACAAAACTAAATTAATTGATAAACAACTTTTCATATTTAACAATCGTTATAACAACAATAATAGAATTATATTAAGTTGACAGGTAAAATGCTTAAATGAGAGAATGCCATACCAGTACAGGTCCTAGAACGGCACTTTTGTTTCGTGTTCTTATCTGTATAGCGAATGCTGGCATTTGCTTTGTTGTTTAGGAAAAGTTTTTCATTTTTTATTATGGAAAGCAAAATGTAACGTCTGCCGTTTGTGCTTCAAAAATAGAACGCATGTGATAAGGCTAAAAGATAACTAATTTGCGATAACAATATGGTAGAGAAGAAATTACTATAGGAAATATATACCATATACCTAGATACATATTTATTAATATTTATATTGGCAGGATGTAATTTGTGTGGCTTTGGAATACGTTCGCCAACGTGAGTTGCACAAAAAAGGCCCCATTTCAGTTACCAGCGAAATTGTATTTATCTAGGACACTTTTTGATAAGGAAACTTTTTTGGCTGGAATGTTTTTAATCTAATCTAAATAAAGAAATTTTCCAAGAACTTTTGAGAAGTCCAACTGGTAATTATATATAAATATTGTTTTGAAATTTCGTCTAAAGAAGTGGAGTGGGAAGGATCATGTGGCAAAAGGAGGTAAGATTTAAATATGTGACATAAATATTTGCTTTCGTTCTAAAATGTAAATATGGAGTGTGGGCGAATGAACACAACAGTTAGCTGGGCCACTTGTTTTATCCAAGTCTAACGATATCTTAAAAATGGACGGTTTTGTGCATGAAGTTACCAAATGTGTTTTAATATTTTGTTTATTTTATGTGAAAAAATCATTTGTACTGCTTTTTCAACTGTGATTATCTCCTTGAAAAAGGGTATAAGGATTATAATGATTCCAATAGAATAAAATAAACTGCTTTCATGATTTAAGGGAAAATATATATTAAAATTAATAGATCGCGAAGAGTTGGAAAAACAAACTATATTTTATATATCATTTTTATTATTTAATTAATACACATTCTTCTGTGGGCCCAGTTATATTTCATGTATAGATAATAATGGCGTTAAGTTTTGTTATCTTTCCTTTATTTATGACATTGGGAGACAAACATTTGTTTAGGAGATTGTCATTAAATCATGTTTGCATTAATTTTACAAAAACTTGGATTACAAACGAGTATTTGTCTAAATAATTCAACTTTTCTCTTAATAAATTTGAAACAAAGTAAAAGTAATAAAATTGTATGCTAAATTTGTTATCCAAATATTAAAATAAATATCCAAATATATCTTAGCAAAAAGGAATCTATTAAAAATAATATATTATCGCTCTCGCCTAAAAGTATACCTGCTTTTTAAACTGGTGAGACTTGAGCGTTTGTGTGTATGTGTAACATCAAAATAAACTTTATATGTTGGGGGGGAAATATTTTGCATGTTAAAAACAATCGTTGCTTTTGCTATTAAATGTCGAAATATTTTTATTAATGGCCACATATAATATTAATTCATAAATGGGAAAAACACGTACAACATCTAAAAATACAAAAAAAGGAAGAAAACAAATTTTTATTAACAAAATAAATCAATAAATTTCTGACTAAAAGCTTGAGAACTTTTTTCAAGATATTTTTGCTGTAATTTTCCATTCCCTTGAGAAAGCAAATATGTGTATTTATTAATTTTTAGAGTTTACACTTCCTATTCAACATATTTGGAACTTTGAAATCATAAAAAGTTTCGACAAGTTACCAAGTTTTCTTTTTAGTTAGCAAAATGTCTTGGTTTTTATCTTAAAACTAATATTACTCTTAAAATAATATGTTTAGTATTCTTGAGGGAGAAGGTAGCTTTTCAATGATCCAATGAATATTACATTGAAAAAAAAAAAAAAAAAAAAAAAAAAAAAACAAACTGGTAGTATTTTAATAAATGCATACAAAAAAAGCCCTTTTCTTTAATCGCTGATTAAGCCATTTCAACAACATGAACTTTTGAGGATTTTATTACATCCTGAGGCAAAAAATGGACCCTTTAATTAAAATATTTACCTGATGGGAAAAGCAATTGTTTCCATTATTCATTCGGTGCGTGATCTATATATGAAAATAGACAGATATTCCCTGTTGTTTATGTGTCAAAGTTCATCTCAGCACACCTTAAACCAGAGAGAGCCAATGGACCAAGACGGGATAACTCATCTGATAAAAAATATATTAAAATATTTGTCTTATTGGTCGTTCCATCTGAAACAAAACACAAATTCCGAGGATATGTTATTACAATTTTTTTTAGGGTTAATTGTAATATTTTGTGAACTTTGTGTAAAATTTAATTAAATTGTGTTTGGAATTTTTTTTACAAAAAGATGCAGCTTTTGCAAAATTTTGTATTTAAAAAATTATGTTTGGGGATTTTACTTTAAAAAAAATCTGGCAACGTTGGTCGCAACTTAAAAAAAAATCACAATTTTCAAAAAAGGGGGAAAACCGCTGATGTTGCACTAGCAACTTCAGTAACACTCAAACAAGTATTACAGTAGCCAGTAGTCAGTGCCCACCATTGTAATTGAGAACTATTTATTGTTACATTAAATATTTTATATTGTATTCTTTTGTGCATAAAATTTTCAAAGCAAATGTCTCAGCATTTCTAATTAAGTTTTGAAGTTCAATACTCTTGCAAAATATTTCCTATTCATATTCAATTCAAAGCGTAAAAACTCATTATGAATGCAAATAATGTATTTTATCGAACTAAGCAGCAGCTTAAATTTCATGCAACATTTCGATTTCAAACATCCTTTTGTATACTACCATACCATTATCCTCCTCTAATGGTAATTATAATCATTATCAATGACTTAATTTTAGATTTTATATCTACATACGTTTATTTAGTTTGTGAAAATACTTTATTGCTTTAAATTATTAAGAGACTTGTGGAAATTTGTCATTGTAAAGAACTATTATTATTAATTCATTTTCGATTTAATTTTTGTAATAAAAAAATAATTAATTGAAAAACGATAAATACAAGTATCATTATCCATTCAAATGAGATAACATTAATAATAACTGCCAGTTAAACTACATATTTGATCTGATTAGAAACTTGCTCCTGTTCTATGAACAAATAGTCATAAAGTTACGGTCAGATGAGGCAAATATTTGGCAAAAAAATCAGTTAAATATAAATTGTCATTCCTTGTTATAATAATTATATATTTGCTATCATAAGATTAAGGCAATTTATCATTCAAGGGAATTAAGATATAAGTAGAGCCTGAAGTCTGTTTCAATTTAAACGCGACATACCCACATGTTTACGACTACATTTCCAAAATTCTTAAACTTTATTTCATATGGACACTTACATAATTATTTTATAATTATGCCACATATAACTTTATTGAAACTTCCATGGGTTTCGTTAAATATTTGTTATATGTGACTTAGTCTTTAGCTTGTGCAAGAATATTTTAATTTTAAGACTGTTAATCATAATTTAAGGATATTATTATTTTTAACCAAAGTACAATAGTTTCATTCAAGGTGCTCTTTCAACTAGTAGTTGTGTAATTTCAATTCCAATTCAAGCCCCTGTAGACTATTTGTTGATATATCCTTGATATTAAGTTGTGTTTGCAATATCCTTAATATTTATTAATATGTATGTATATTAATGTGTGTATGTGTATGTTTGATGTAGTATTGTCTTCATGTCTAATAATATATTGAATTTCCGAACATATTCGTATTGTAAATAGATGTGTGTGTTTTTTTCTAATTGCATTTACTATTAATTTGTTCACTTTGATTCATGATTTTGTTTTATATCTTATTTCGTTTTAGGTAAGAATTGATGAACAACTTGTAATAAAATTAAATCATTTGGTAAGCGAAATGACATAAAAATCACTTCAAAATGTATAATTAAGAATTAATATTATGAGATGACTTTATGTTTAATAATAATTGTGTGTTGTTATGAGTACCGTGCATAGGCCTGAGATCACCCAAAATTACGTTCGTGCTGTCGCATAAAATACATATGTACGTACATACATATATCGCTCACTAGTTTGTGGGCGGTTAACATCATATAGTGCATGGTTTTTAATGGCTTGCCAGCAGTCTTATTTGCTTCATTAACTATCATTGGCCTACCATCCCAGGAGAAAAAAATTAAAGTAAAGTCATTGTTATGAATTAGACTTTCGTTGCTTCCAAAAAACCATTGGTGCCATTTTTTAACTTCGGAGGAAGTCAGGTTAATAAAGTCTACGAAATTCTGGTCTCATTTAAGTTTTTTCTTAAAATTTTCACGAAAAAATTCATTAGTTAATAATTCTTTTACAAAAGAAAAATAAAATAACTATTGACAAGTTCGAATGTCTATTATGAATAGTAAATACTAGTAATCAATCTTAATTCAATATACTTTTCCCTTCATACTGAAGACAGTTTCCAAAATGCTAAGCAAACATCGAAAAAAGAATATCCTTCAAAATTATTATAAATTAGTTGAATTTTCACTGCTTCTGGATCATAATCCCAACATTTTTCATTAGTTTTTTGGAAGTTAATTTTTACTAGGTTTAAATTTCGGATGTTAACCTTGGCTTTGCTGCCAATAATTTTCATTCTTTTGCGAGCGGCATAAGCAGCTAAACATTAGGATCCAAAAATCTGATTTGAAAATTTATTATTTATTAAAAAAAGGCAGTTTGACGCCTTGTCGTCCGCATGTAATTTCAAAATAAAAAAGTAATTGTTCTATGCTTAATATTGTTTATAAATATTTTATATTTGGGATCCAATTTGGTAAACCGTAAAGCTGCACCAAACTTCATGCTGAATCCCTTGCATATGATTGCAAGATGAAAGAACAGACAGCAAACATGTGTTTAATACGTGAACTTATTTCTTGCACTCACAATTGTGTTTCACTGTGAATAGTTTATTTAATTCACAATAAATATAAAGCTGCTGAAAAAAGTGGAGCTGATCTTATTTTCTATTTAAACTGTGGTGGTAGTGATGAAGATGAAAGGATAATACGGACTCAGCTGAGAGATAGACGTGATTTGTAACTGGGATTATATGTAGATATATTCATAGTACCATATTTGATTGATGCATCGTAGTGTTTTTGAAATAAAATTGACACCAAAATCAAAACAACTGTACTAATATTGCCATCTCTGGTGGAACATTTTACTGAAAGTACATACATATGAAAAAACAAAGATTAGGGTCAAAAATACTTTTAAATTTAAAACTAGAAAAATTACTTGCTGTACGGAGAAATTAATGGAAGGAAAAATAATCGAATGATTGTATAATCGGAGAAAAAATCTATTTAATGAGAACGATAAACCGCACAATCCAAGAAAAATGGATTGATGGATACTAATTTGAAAAATTAATGAAATTAAAAACAAAACTCCGAGTGTATCTTATACTGCAAAAATTAACGAAATTGTGGAAAAATTAAATTCTTAAACTAATCGCCTTTCCGGTAAATAAGATAATGTTTGTAATAACATTTAATTCATTGTTCGAGATGTTCTTCGAAATAATAAAACACAAAAATTTTTGCAAAGAAAATAAAAATATTTTTTCTGTTTTATCATTGTGATAAGAAAAATATTTTGCATTCTTGAATTTTTTTTTTAGGTAATTTGCTTTTTAACTCGTGTCTTATAAATGTTTTTGTAATATTTTTCCTTCCATTTGATCTACTATGAACTTTAAATATGTGTATAATATCATATAACTCATGGCTCCTGGACTCTGGCAAATGTAAATAGAACCGATATATTCTAAATCAAACAAACAAGTCTGTCCTGAATATGACAATTCAGGTTAATAAAAGTTATTCTTCATACAAAAGGGTGTTAACTAGTTGATATTCCTTGATATGAACGCTGCGGAAACCATCGAAAACAGTGCTGTTGGCGTTATAATAGACTTCTACTTATTTATTCCTTAATGAAACTAATTCGAAAAAAAAAAACATTAATCCCATTCGAGAAATTCGCTACTCAAACTAGAGCCAGACTAAATAATAAATTGCAATTCGTTATCCAAGTACAGTTTTTGAAAATTAAATTTTAAAAAAATTTTGAAAATAATAAAACAATTGCAATTTCCTCCAACTCCTAAAAGTAACATTTTGGTTGAAGAAAGCTTTCAATTAGATCATAGATTTTATAAAATTTCAAATAGAATTTGAAATACTAACTATAAATTATTTGAACAAGTGTTTTCTTATTAATTATTATTCAAAGCATACGAAGGGTGTTACAATAAATACTGTTAGAAATCTTTTAATAGAATACTGTTAGTTAGTGACATATAATTTCATAAGAAGAGTAAGAGAAAGCTCAGGAATATTTTAGTGGATAATGAATTCCCGTATGAACTAAATTCATCGTTGGAGGCAAATCTTTTTCCGCTGAGCCATTTCTTAAAATAGTCACTTGGTGCTAAATCCGGAGAATAAGGCGGATAAGAGAGCAATTCGTAGCCTAATCCAAGGAATTTTGCATTGCTCTGGTGTCAATGAACTTTTTTCTTGGTCAAATGCGATCGTTTCATTTTTTAAATCCCCATTAAATCGACTCAATTAATTGCCATAATGTTTGCCGTTGATTGATTTACCCTTTTCACTATAGAACAGGTGGATTGCACTCTACAAAAAGGAGGGTCGCTATTACTTTATTTCTTGATTAGGCGCCGATTCACCTCGAGAAACCCACTGTCTTGAGTGCCATTTGGTCTCTGGTGTATTCGTATTGTGGCGGATCGACGTTTCGTTCACGGTTAGGGAACGGTGCAAAGATCCGTCTATTTTGCGGTTGAATAATGCCAAACACTCGTGGGATGGTGGCACACGATTTCAATTGTGATCTACTGTAAGCAAATGCGGTACCCATCTTATGGAAAGCTTCTATGCTTGTACGTTTTGTTGCGGAATCCCCACTGTACTCGTGTTTATCAAGTTTATCCTTGGTTTGATTGATGGTTTGTTTTCCGCTTCAGATGCACACGAAATTCACTTTTTTCCATTTCATCGTCAAATCACGGCGTAGCCTGCCATCAATGGCTGTCAAACACAAACTAAATGACGCATCTTGTTTAAATTTTTAGAGGAGTCAACTGTCAAATGCCTGTTTAGTGGAACAGTGTTTAAGTTAAGAGGCGAGAAATGTAAAAAGTCATGTACTTATTCACCCATCCTCGTATAAACAACTCCTTCGAATTATTCTTGATAGCAAAACTAATTTGCTCGTTTTCCGTTAATATGAATAGTTTTTTTTGTTAATTTATTTGTTTTTAAATTAGGTCATAAAGAATGGATAAAATAGAATTAAATTAAACAAAGTGGTCGGTATAAATAGTGAAAGAAACAATAGCTGTTTCCTCTAAATTTTAGTATATAAGTTGAAATTATGTTGGGAGGTGTCATCAGTTGCCATTAATAATTAAGTATTAAAAGTTGCGCCGATCTGATTGCTTAAATCAAACAATTATGAAGATCAAAAATAATTATTTAAAAATATTTTTATGTAGTCATTTGATACTCTTGCAAGTATCAGTTGCACTGTCTGAAGGGCAAACACGTGTTGTAGGCGGGGCCCCCACTACCATTAATGCTGCACCATTTATGGTACAAATTTTTAAAGACGGAAATTTTCAATGCGGTGGAGCTTTGGTATCAGATGAATTCGTTGTTACTGCAGCTCATTGCGTTAAGGGAATAAATAAACAAAAATTTACTGTTGTAGCTGGTGCATCCACCCTCTCCGACTATGGTATCAGGTCTAAAGTTAAGATGGTAGTGGTTCCTAAAGCTTACGATGACGGCTCTCATTTAGATGTAGCTGTAATGAAGTTGAGTACACCATTGAAAGGGCCATCAGTTCAAACAATTGGACTTTGCCAAACTAGCTTCAAGCACGGTGACCCGGTACAAATATTCGGTTGGGGCGAAAAGTGGGACGATACTGATTTTACCTCGGATTCTCTATATACAACAGAATTAAGTGTGATTGATCAGCAATTATGCTCGAATATGTACAAGTACCGAAAGCGGATAACAAGTGCAATGTTGTGCGCTGCTGCGCGTGGAAAAAGTCCCTGTTACGGCGATTCGGGCAGTCCAGTCCTGGTGAATGGTGAATTTTGTGGTATTGTATCGTTTTCCTTTCTATGTGGGGCAGCCGGTTTTCCACCCATCTTTACTAATGTGCTCCACGTTCTACCATTTATAACAAATGCCATGGCGCTTTAAAATGTTTCTATTTAATTAAATTGATTTATATGAAATCGAATATACGAATGAAAATATAAATATTTTCTCTTATGCTTGTAGTCGTTTTCTTATTACTAGAATTTTACTCGTATGAGTCATTTAGTAATATTTCAGTTCCTTAAGACGTAAGGAACTCATTTATGTAATTTCTAGAGACATCTCTTATCGTTGGTGGTACTCGGTAAACATTTTTGATTCGTATAGAAGCAGACACAGAAATTTCCATCCCAAAGAATATTTTAATTTTAACCCGTTAAGGTTTTTCGTGGCATTTTCTAGAGAAATAAAGTTTGGTTCAATACCAAAATAAAGTGTTTTAGAACTTTTTTCTTATACGGAGTTTTCACAGTACAATATTTTTTTCAAATTAATTTCAAATTATCAACTGAGCAATATTCATTAAATGTGTTCTGTGGAAATGGAGCCCTGGGTCTTGACGATATAATTTCTTAGAATATTTGCGTTCAAGCGCGTGTTATGTTGTGGCATATTTTGCACTGTATATCAATCAGACTGCTTTCGGAAAAGCATCAGTTAGTTCAATGGTAAGACGTTTTCAAGCACAGGTGTTGTGCTTGTCTGCGCAGCGAATAAGCATCAACATCAGATGATTCGCAACACTATGGCAACAGAATAACTTATTTCCGAAGGGGTCTGATTTAATAATGATAAAATATGTGAAACTATTTTCACTTTACAAGATTTAAATTTCGCTATCAGTAGCATTTCTTCACGATTGACAGTGCAAATTAAATAAAGTTTCATAAATGTATGCATGTTGCTTTTTCACTTTTATGGAACTTTCAAAGTTAATCGGTGATTACGTACTGAAGGTTTTTACAAACTGAAGTCTCATTTAACAAAGTAAAAATATTATTTTTTCCACAGAAATTGTATTTTTTGTATAGATCGAGTGAACAGGATCGATAATGCGAACTTTTAAAGAAACTAGAAGATGGATTCACCGATGAATGTTATGACCGATACAATAAGAGCAAAAGCTCTTGCGTGCAACGAAGTATAAATCCATTGTTCCTATTTTGTCAGATTGTATTGCTGTTGCACCACTGGAACAATCGTGTAAATGTCACCGTAGATGTAAAAGATTCTAGGACTTTCCAAGGCTGAACTCCACAAATATGTTTACAATGAGTAAGTCTGATAAAGCGATAAACTGCTTGCATATTCAAGGAAGACGTTAGACGCCCAGACTCAGCTCACAATCGTAATTCAGAATATGCATAATTGAACAACTCTTTTAAGTGGGAAATATTGATATAACAATACCCCTGCATTATATTCGTTTTCAGTTATTCGAACTGCTCGTGTTAATTATACAATTTTTGGCCATTTCATTATTCAACATGACTTAGATTTCTTATCATTTATTATTAAGCCACAGCATTGAGTTTTCGTAACGCGGTTTATCTCGGCTCCTACCGATTGAATTCCTGAATTTGGTATGAACATTGTACATAACATATCGTGCACTTACCACAAAAAAAGCCACAAATTTGAAGCAAAATCAATTTTTTCAGTAGCCTTTCAACTTGGTACAAACATTTCTCTTGCAATATTCAGTGTCTTTTCTGACGAACATGAATTTGGCTCGTGGGGATCGCTCATGTTCATGTTTCGTTCATGTGCTGCCATCGTTGGCCAGAGATACATATGTACGAACATGTTCGCCATGTAAATAAAACTCATCAAATACATACGTAAATAGCAGTAGAAAACGACACACACATACGATAAAATTTAACACAAAAACAAAAAATTTATATTGTGTCCGAACATGAACATCAACGAGTATTCGCCCTATACAAGTACATAATTTTTGTTCACGTCATGTCCAATTCGATGGGTCGTGGTGTTAAAATCTTGTGTCTATTCTATCTAGGCTATATTCAGCACGTTTTGAAAGTTTTGTTAATTTACTTCAACGGTGTCATACCTGCGGCCTTAATTGGTTAATCATAAATTAAGGATATTATTATTTTTAACCAAAGTACAATAGTTTCATTCAAGGCGCTCTTTCTACTAGTTGTGCAATTTCAATTCCAATTCAAGCCCCTGTAGACTATTTGTTGATATATCCTTGATATTAAGTTGTGTTTGCAATATCCTTAATATTTATTAATATGTATGTTAATGTGTGCATTGGATGTTTGATGTAGTATTGTCTTCATTTCTAATAATATATTGAATTTCCGAATATATTCGTGTTGTAAATAGATGTGTTTTTTTCTAACTGCATTTACTATTAATTTGTTCACTTTTATTCATGATTTTGTTTTATATCTTATTTCGTTTTAGGTAAGAATTGTTGAAAGACTTGTAATAAAATTAAATCATTTGGTAAGCGAAATGACATAAAAATCACTTCAAAATGTATAATTAAGAATTAATATTATGAGATGACTTTATGTTTAATAATAATTGTGTGTTGTTATGAGTACCGTGCATAGGCCTGAGATCACCCAAAATTACGTTCGTGCTGTCGCATAAAATACATATGTACGTACATACATATATCGCTCACTAGTTTGTGGGCGGTTAACATCATATAGTGCATGGTTTTTAATGGCTTGCCAGCAGCCTTATTTGCTTCATTAACTATTATTGGCCTACCATCCCAGTAGAAAAAAATTAAAGTAAAGTTAATAAAACAATTGCAATTTCCTCCAACTCCTAAAAGTAACATTTTGGTTGAAGAAAGCTTTCAATTAGATCATAGATTTTATAAAATTTCAAATAGAATTTGAAATACTAACTATAAATTATTTAAACAAGTGTTTTCTTATTAATTATTATTCAAAGCATACGAAGGGTGTTACAATAAATACTGTTAGAAATCTTTTAATAGAATACTGTTAGTTAGTGACATATAATTTCATAAGAAGAATAGGAGAAAGCTCAGGAATATTTTAGTGGATAATGAATTCCCGTATGAACTAAATTCATCGTTGGAGGCAAATCTTTCTCCGCCGACCCATTTCTTAAAATAGTCACTTGGTGCCAAATCCGGAGAATAAGGCGGATAAGAGAGCAATTCGTAGCCTAATCCAAGGAATTTTGCATTGCTCTGGTGTCAATGAACTTTTTTCTTGGTCAAATGCGATCGTTTCATTTTTTAAAACCCACTGTTTTGAGTGCCGTTTGGTCTTTGGTGTGTTCGTATTGTGGCGGATCGACGTTTCGTCCATGGTTAGGGAACGGCGGTTGCATAACGCCAAACACTCATGGGAAGTTGGCACACGATTTCGTTTGTGATCGACTGTAAGCAAATGCGGTACCCATCTTGTGGAAAGCTTCTATGCTTCTACTTTTTTACTTTACGTTTTTTTACTCGTGCTTATCAAGCTTATCTTTGGTTTTAGTGATGTATACAAAATTCACTTTTTTCAATTTCATTGTCAAATCACGCGGTAGTCTACCATCAACTAAATGACGCATCTGGTTTAAATTTTAACAGGAGTCAACTAACAGATGCCTGTTTAGTGGAGCAGTGTTTAAGTTAAGAGACGAGAAATGCAAAAAGTCATGTACTTATTGACCCATCCTCGTATCAAAAATTAACTCGTTCGAATTATTCTTCATAGCAAAACTAATCTGTTCGTTAATTTATGTATTTTTAAATTAGGTCATAAAGAATGGATAAAATAGAATTAAATTAAACAAAGTGGTCTATACAAATAGTGAAAGAAACAAAAGCTGTTTCCTTTAAATTTTAGTATATAAGTTGAAATTATGTTGGGAGGTGTCATCAGTTGCCATTAATAATTAAGTATTAAAAGTTGCGCCGATCTGATTGCTTAAATCAAACAATTATGAAGATCAAAAATAATTATTTAAAAATATTTCTAAGTAGTCATTTGATACTCTTGCAAGTATCGGTTGCACTGTCTGAAGGCCAAACACGTGTTGTAGGCGGGGCCCCCACTACCATTAATTCTGCACCATTTTTGGTACAAATTCTTCGGGATGGATATTTTGACTGCGGTGGAGCTTTGGTATCAGATGAATTCGTTGTTACTGCAGCTCATTGCGTTAAGGGAATAAATGTACAGAGATTTACTGTTGTAGCTGGTGCATCCAGCCTCTCCGACTATGGTATTAGGTCTAAGGTTAAAATGGTAGTGATTCCTAAAGGTTTCAAAAGTAGAACTCATTTAGATGTAGCTGTAATTAAGTTGAGTACACCATTGAGAGGGCCATCAGTTCAAGCAATTGGACTTTGCCAAACCAATTTCAAGCACGGTGATCCGGTACAAATATTCGGTTGGGGTGAAAAAAGGGACTATACTGACTTGTTTTCGGATTCTCTGTATACAACAAAAGTTAGTGTGGTTGATCAGAAATTATGCTCGAAGATGTTCGCTCACATAATATCGATAACAGGTGCAATGTTCTGCGCTGGTGCTCCTGGAAGAAGTCCCTGTAAGGGCGACTCAGGCAGTCCAGCCCTGGTGAATGGTGAATTTTGTGGTATAGTATCGTCGGCCGTTCGATGTGGGGCTTCCGGTTTGCCAGCCATCTTTACTAATGTGCTCCAGGTTTTACCATTTATAAAAAATGCCATGGCGCTTTAAAATGTTTCTATTTAATTAAATTGATTTATATGAAATCGAATATACGAATAAAAATATAAATATTTTATCTAATGCTTGTAATCGTTTTCTTATGACTAGAATTTTAATCGTATCAGTCATTTAGTAATATTTCAGTTCCATTTATGTAATTTCTAGAAACATCTCTTATCGTTGGTGGTACTTGGTAAAAAAATTTTAATTTGTATGGAAGCAGATACAGAGATTTCCATCACAATCCTTCGAAGATTTATGAGAAATGAGAACTACTGTTTGTTCGTGCAAAAGCGCGTTAAAGTAGTAAGGGGGGACGGGTACCTCACATAAAATGTTTTGAAAACATCTGTAATTAATTAAATGATTTTTCAGCAAACATATCCCGTGATAGGTCGTCGTACATAAATTGTCCTAAATTTTGGTTGCTTTAAAGTAAACCCGTCATGATTTGTGGTGGTTGCTTTGTCAATGAAGTGCATAGCAGGGAAGAAAACGGCTTGGATAGGATTTCTATAAAACATTGTTTTTATATCTTTTAAAATTAATCATAAGCTTTTGTGGTACATGTAATAATATCTGACGTTTCTTACATTAAAGTCTCCGTATACAGAAAGAAAGTTGGAAAATTATATATTTGTATTTTTGATCCGACCTGTGCGCTGCTTTCGTGATCCTTTAGTTTACGCAAAATTTTCGTTTACATAAAACTTGAGCCCTTTATTTGAAAGTTTGTTGTTCTATTCTATAATACCAAATAATATACATACATCATATTACAATACAGGCAAATATGTTCTTGGAACGGTTTTGACACTAATACCCGCCTCCATTTCTGCTCTTTTTTGTTAATATGGCCTTTAATTTTGCCCACAACCATTGTTGCCAGAAGTGTAGATTTATCTGCGTTTTGTAGATATTGTCCCCTCAGAATGTGGAAGTTTTTTTATCGAAAAATTTAGATTTCTTAGGACTAACTAAATATATTGCAACGCTATGTGCTACAAAATTTATTTTATCATTATTTGATTTCCTAGTGGTTTATCATTTTAACCCTTAGCAAAATATATGAACGAGAATATCCGTTTGAAACTCAAAGCAAAAGAAGAAAAAGCAACTACGCCAAAATTACAAAAGCGTTTACCTTTAACACTTCCCTGTACATTTGATTTAGGAAATCAGTCTTTTTATGTATTTTCGATATTGGGAAATATTTTCCTAATTTTCTAACGAAACAAAAGTGAACTTAAGCTTTTCAACTTCAAAGTTTTTGAAAATATAATGATTTTTCCACATTCATAGGCCCAGATCGAAAGAAAGAAATTTTTGTTGAAACTAATTGTTAATTACATTATTATTATTAATATTATTGTTTTTTTTTTTTTTTTTTTTTTTTTTTTTTTTTTTTTTTTTGTAAACTACAAGAAACTATAGCAAAAATGGTGTTACAAATTTTTTCTCTTAAGATTTTTAGATTGAAATGCAGATCTTGATTTTTTTTTTAATTTGGAACTTTGCAGTTTTTACTCCTAGAAATTTTGGCAAGACTGCTCACATGTTTTTTAAAAACAATTTATGGTGGTTTATTTTTAAGAAAGAATACTTTTTATTTGGATATTATTATTATTTAAGGAAATTTTATTTGAAAAATATAATAAATAGTATGAGCAAAGAATGTACTATTAAAATATGACAGTTTTGTGTTTTTATAGAGTAAAAATATCAATTTTATTGTTGTACAAATGAAATTAATGCGGTTCGCATGAAAATGAATGTATGATGCGTACACCATTTTTTTTGGATAAAACTTATTCTACTTAGAATAATTTTATAAATGGTTTAAAATCTCAACCTTTTTTTTTTGCATTTGCTGACTCGAGAGTTAATATCTCCATATATGCCTTCCGCTTGTCGTTTACTCGGGCTTTTAACCGTATCTGAGTGTTTGATAATTGTTTTTAACAGCCTCTTGATATATGGGTATCAAACGAAAGGACGTTCGAAGAAGAAAGCTAATAATAATAAAATATTGTCATTGTATTTCCCAAATAGCAGCCGCTTCAACTTGGCTTATCATTGTTTTGTATGGTGCCCAATGTTAAGAGTATTAAATGAGAGGAATTTTTGATAATGCAGATAAAATTAGAATGAAATCAATCTAAACATATTAACAAACACACAAACATGGCGTAAAGCTCGGTTAATCTGGGTATAAAAAAATGACAAGTATACCAGTGGTAAGTATTGGAGAAAACTCAAAAAAAACGTCGTTGCTAAACTTGATGTGATATACATAGTGAAGTCCATGGTTATATTTGGTAACACGATGATGTCACGTCATTACGTCGCTGTCAATTTTTATTGGTTCTAGCGTATGTTTAAATTATAATGAATTTTTTGTTGCATTTTAAAGAATTCTCGGTTATCTTTCTAAAGGTGAATTCACCGGTTCGTTCTGAACGTTGCGAACGATTTTTTTTATATGTAGTTTGACGTCTCTATTTTTGAGAGAGTGAGAGAAAGAGAGTAAATTTAATGCGAAACAATTTTTGCTTGAATTGGTTTAATTTTAATTATCGTCCCGAACGAATTGAACTGTGCTGCCAGATATATAAATTTTTTATGCAAAATTGAAATGAGCTGCCACATCATATTATATGTACATATGTATGTATTATAATATACAAATATAATTGTAAATTTTTTATATTTATTTATTAGAGCATGCACTCGACTTAAATTCATTTATATATTTTTTATTTTATAAAAATTTGCTTAATTTAGAACACAGCAAATTGCAATCATCAGCCACTGTGCTGCCTGCTTGTAAAAGTAACACACAGCATTTACAGAGTTGTTGCATATGGTAGCTTTGTTTCTACAGAATATTTGTTCGACGCGGGTGAATCTTCTGTGAGCAAACTCTCAGTAAACTAAAATTGTCTCTCAACGAAAATTTCCTGCAGAACGAACCGGTGAATTCACCTTAAGAACTCTTTATATAGCGTTCGCACTAATACAAACCAAATTTGACGTGGAAGTACGGAAAATCTTTACGAGCTCATTTGCAAGATTTATTTAACCCAAATGCAAATCAATATAAACACAAATTCAATTAATCTCTTATGGAAGCTATAGTATTTATATCTAATTAAATTAATTAGAATAAATCTTATTTCATAAACCAGCTCAAGGTGTTTTTATAAAAATACAAACATAATTATTCAATGGTGGGAAACAGTGTTAATTAATGTAATTATATTCATAGCATTGGAAGTCGTTATTAATAAATATTAAGTCAAAATTATGTCAAATTGGAGCTTTTCGAACCAAAAAATCATGTCTGTAGTGGACAATCGGACTGCACTCTATTTTCAATAAAATTTTGAAAACTTTGATCTTGATTCACTTCACCTTGAATTTGTCGAGCACCCGTTTATACCAATAGGATTCATTCAGCATTGGTGAGCAAGGGAGCAGATATTTAATATAGAGATCTGCACTATATCGTTTTGTAGATCTTCGCTTTGTCTTAAATCAGGAACTTTTATCGATATTTATGGTGTTCGTTAAAAATTTTAAACCAGTTTCTGCAAAAATTTACAAAATATGTCGGAGTGACATGTAGAATTTGGAATGTTATAATGAACAATGCAACAATTATTGATTGCTGCAGTTAAGATCGTATTTCCGCCTCTAACGGAGGGGAAACAACTACTCTAGCTCTGTTGCCCGCTTTGGAACGAACTTTACTTTTTCTCAACTGCAAGTTAAAACCGCAATCGGAAATATGTTTACGTTTTTCTTTGTGACACACCGAGGAGACTGTGGTCCATACATTTTATTTTATTTTGGATAAAGTGCGCATTGTGAGTTCATTTTTACATTTTCATTGCTACTTTTTTTTATACACTTGAATCGATTTGAATAGTCGTTTCGCATAAATAGATATTTTTTGGAGGGTTGTTTTTTTTTGGACGCAGTTTGCATGAATTTGAGACGATGTTCCATCATCCCACGTCATATATGCTGTGCAAAAATACACAGGTTTTTGCTACATACATCTCAACTTTAGTATACGTTTTCTTACTCATAAACCAAATTTGATGTGGGACGTGAATTTTGTTTTTACACGCCAGGACGAGCACGTAATATTTCGCCGTCGTTCTCTGCGGCTTTTATTATGCTTTTAGCGGAGTTATATTAACAACGTTTGCTTATAAATCGATTTTCTTCTTGGTTTAACTCATTAGAATTTGGGTAAAACTGATTTGAATTTGGGCTAAATTAAAGTCCGAGTGATTTACATATATTTGCCATAAGCGGAAATTGTTTACATGGATCTTCGGGATACTAGGAATATAAATCGTACCCAGCAGTTCACTTTTCTTCCTTTTAAACCTAAATTCTAAAAACCTACAGAAATGAAAACATCATCAAGCTGATCACCCATCTCGTGTACTCAAAAATATTAATAATTTCATTGATATTTTTCATTAGATATTCATAAAAATCATTTATTTGGACGATAACTAAAAGCTTATTACAAAATTTTAAAATTTTTCTTATAGCATGATAGATGCTATAAATGGTAGCACCTGTGGTATGCTAGTGTATACACTCGGAGAATTCTCCTGACCACAGTGAAGACCCTGTGACACAATACCGCAAAATTTACCATTTACTAATGCTGGACCACCGGAATCACCTTTACACGCATCCTTTTCTAGTGCAGCAGCACAAAACATTGTATTGGTTATTTTTGTGGGATGTTGTTTCCTACAAATGTGTTCGCTAATCACATTGACTTCAACAGTTTGAAGTTTTATTGGTTTAAAATCGAGATGTTCAAGCAATCTACCCCAACCAAACAGTTGCACTGGATCACCATTCTTGAAGGATCTGTTACAGAAACATGCTGGCTCAACCGATGGTCCTCTAATAGGACACTCTAACTTCAAAACAGCCACATCCGCATGTAATGTTTCTGGATCGTAATGTGGGTGTATTGATATATTTGCAACTTTTGACCTAATACCAACTTCAATGCTTCTTGTAGCACCACCCACTACAGTATACCAATCGGTAGGTGTGTTGTGTACACAATGGGCCGCAGTGACAACAAATCGATCTGATACTAAAGTTCCGCCGCAATGTAATTTTTCTCTTTTATAAAGCTGAATTAAAAATGGCACTTTATCAATTGTGGTTGGTCTACCGTTCACAATACGAGTTTCGGCTTCGGAGAAACCCACTTTCAGGAATATCAAATGGCAGCATATAAATATCGTTAAAGAGTTCTTCAAGTCAATCATTTTTAGATCTTAAACTTTTGGACTGGAGAAAACAACTTTTAACTTTTTTTGGTAGTTGATTGGAACTGATGACAATTTAAAAAAATGTCAGAGCTTTTATACCTTTAAGTTCTTTAATGAAATTAATTGTTATAAAGACACAATTGTTTAAATAATTGAAATTGTTTAATTCAAATTAATATAAAATTTTAATTTGTTCTAATTTTTCCTTCTGTTTGGAAGTGGATGCGGAAGTCAACTTATTGTTTTCAAAATTGTTTGTTTAATTTGTACTAGTTATTAGTTATTTACTCCGATGATTAAGCAAATACGTGTGTGTTCAATCAATTTTAATAAAAATAGTTTTTCATTCAGTATTGTTTTTATTTCTTGGCGGTTAATTGGATGTCATCCTACATTTTATTTTTTATTTCAACTTTTTTGTATTATAAATTTAAAACCAGACTTCTGAATAAACATCGCAAAAAACCATTCACATTAAAATCATAATTTTATACTCACAATTTTAGCATTTGTATGGTTTTGCTTAGAAAGCTTTTGTAAAGGGATCTTGAGTCCTGCGTTCCACGTGAAGAGCCAGAATTTGCAGCGATAGGCACACACAGTGGCCAAAAATATGTTCAAAAAGAAAACTTTTTAAATATAATTATTTTCTTTATTTTTTTTGTAATTGTTTTATTCCGTATTTCCGATGGCGATCTTAATGTCGAAATACTTTACAAGTGAAGTTCTAATCGTTTCTTAACCAAGCCTAACCGCAAGCCGGAGCATAATCCAATGCATTTAACATTTATAATGTAGATATACAGAGAATTAAATAATAACCTTTTTATGAAGGCCGAGCTATTTTTTCATATCTATAACAAAATGGCAGCCAGTTCACCTGTTATTCCATTTTCATTATTGCATTTTAGGTTTTCTAATAAAACAAAATATAATATCTTTAAATTACATCAGATCAGTTAAGAACGTATTGCCGCCTCTAACGGAGGGGAAACAATCACTGCAGCTCTGTTGCCCTCTTTGGAACGAACTTGACTTTTTTGCAAATGTAAGTTGAAAATGCGCTCGCCACTAAATATAAGTTTTTTCTCTATTGGTGGCCCACGGAAGCAACTATTCTGCATACATTTTTCTAGTATTCGTACGTTGTGAGTTCATTTGTACACTGTCAATAATAACTAGTTTGATATTTATTCCCCCTTATTATGATTGTCGACGTCGACGCCACATCAAGTCGACAGTAAAAAGACAGCAGTTCCTGAACTCCTTGTAGGCAATAATTAACTAATATTGATGGCCAATTGTAATTTTATAAGCCATAGTAGTTGTAATGTCCTATCAATAATATTTAATAGTTCTCGATAACGATCCCACAATTGCCAATATATTGATGTCGACTTCCAATGGGTTTGCTTGAATTTGGAATGACTTTCAATCATTCCCCATCACATTTGGTTTGTAAACAGATCGGATTCGTCTATATATCACCTTCATAATTCTTTTTCTTACTTACAAACCAATTTTTGAAGTAGGAAGACGGAAAAACATTCCAAGATTTTTTTTTTGTATGTTGCAGCTCAATGGGGATAGTACATTCGTTGTTAATTTTCTTGGTTTGTGTGCGCCAGGATGAGCATTGAATATATCGCTATATAGATCTTATAGGCTTTTATTATGCTTTTAGCAGAATTTTTAAAAGCATTCGCACGTACACTTGTTCAAAAGTTTATTTTTGTTTTGGTTAAAAATATTTGAGTATGAGAAGGTGAGTTGATCCTTGAACATATTGTCCTCAAAGCAAAACCCTCGTAACACTCGTAAGACGTAAATCTGCGTAAAGTTTAATTATTTGCCGCTAATATAGAAGTTATGCAATAAACTTCATTTATTTTTTAAGCTTAAGGTCTCTTAATTTTTATCGATACTCATTGAGTAGCGAAATATCAATAAAAATTAAAAAAATTAAGAAACCATAAGCTTAAAAAAATAAATTTATTAATTAAAATAAAACGGCCAAAAAACTAGAACGTATATAGAAGTTATGCTGTTACCACTATTGAAGTTTTTTTTTTATATATAAAAGAGCTTTAACTTTCGAAATTTTATACATAAATCTGGTGTGAACTTTTGAAATTTTAAGGCACATCATTTTTTATACTTAAAAGTAGTTCTAGCGCACTTTGCACATTGATTATTGCAAATCTCTTAAAATTATAAAAGAAATTAATTAAAAAACATGCGAATTTGCGTCTCTGCTCGACGAATGAGTTGTCCAATTACGAGTATTGAAAGTCCTTGAATCCTTTTAGCAGCTCACTGTTCTCTCTTGTGATTTTAATCCTGCCCGTGCTAAAGCAATTTTGCTTAATTACATGAAAACTTATAGGGAATTCTTCTGTTATTATATAAGAAAAATATTCCCATTCAATGAATATAAAGTCTTTGTTAAGGGTATTAAATATTTATGTACTTATATTACCCTCCGGACAACAATGCTTATTAAAAAACCAATTATTTCGCATTACACTTGAAGAAAACCCTAATCAATTTAATTTATATAAAGTGCAATTCATGTCAATTTATTTTCATCCATACGTGTATATTTGTATATATAGTACATTTTTTATAATGTCGTTTTACATTTTCAACGTCTTTTTGAATACAACGAAAAATTCTTGGTTGTTAAATGTTGGCATGAAATATCATTTCTACCGCATACAACAGTCGGATTATTTGTATGAATTGCATAAAATACTTTTAAAGAAATTGTCTTTGTAAGAAAAATTTTATGTACTCATATGCGAATGTGTTTGCAAGTGTGTATGTGTGTGATTATAAGCTATTTTTGCCATTTGACCAGTTTTAAGCTGTTTCTTTTATGTGCTTGTTTGTTCATATATTTTTCGCCTTTTGTACCATAATTGAATTTTAAATAAACTCATACTCTTTTGCACATACACAAACATACACACACACACAGCCACACACGCAAACAGTCATGTGGAATTGCTTCTTCGTTTTTCTTTTCACACGAACACAGGCAAATAGACTCTTTCACCTGTCTGGAGTGTGTAAAGCAGTCTTCCTGGTTTTCTCATTTAAAGATTGTTGTTCACACAAACAAACCATTATGCTCTTACAATTTGCAACTACTTTTAAATATACGGACAGTGCAACCCCGCTCAATGCAACACTCAATCAACTCAATTTCTTTAGGATTGCAATTCTCAAATTGTTCGTAATGTCGACTCTATTAGTAACAAAAATGTAGTATTTTTTTAATAAACTCGAAACTCATCAGAAGAGTGAACGGAATACTGTAAGGATGATTTAGTGTTCAAAATTAGGATGACACACTTTAACGCAACTTCGCCATGATTACATTTCTCAAATAGTTTAAAGCAACTTTGTTATAGCAACTTTTCATATGGCCTTTTCTTTTGCAAAAAAGTGTAAAGAGCAAATAATAAAAGTTTAATGTTTTGTAATAAACACAATCACATTAGAAGAAAGTACGCCTCCCTCTGAAAAAAGTAACTTTTTTTTAAATCAGAACGTCAAACAGATTTTTATAATTTCAACAACAAAATGTTGCACTTTATCCAGAGGAGAACATTCTATTGAAACTCTCCTTTCTTTTCCTTTTTTTTTATCAAATAACTAACATTTTAATTCATGGCGTTTTCTTTTCTAAGCAAAAGGTGCTGATCAATTTATAAAACAATAATCTATATAAAGCTCTTTCCTAATAAGTTTGTGCTTATTACAGAACTTTGGATTCTCTTTTTACTCTTTAAAAGGACAATAAATGTCAATTTTTTTTTTTAGAAAAGAATACACCGTAAAGCTGCCCGCAAGATTTTATTGTTTGAAATTGGAGAACTTTTATAAAGGCGATCAAAATTCAGTAGAGCTTGCCAAAATGAGAAATGAGAATGATATTTAATATCAAGTTGTATGTTCGAATTGATGTTACACACATGTATTTGAGAAAATATTCTTCCGTATTCTGATTGTCGTCATCGTCGCCACATCAAATCGACAATAAAAACAGGCTAGTTCTGTGATCGTTGCAGACAGTAACTGAGTATTATTGACGGGCACTTGCCATTTTATAAGCCTTAGTAATACTATATATAATTGGTGTCGACAACGATCCTACAGTTGCCAAAATATTGATGTCGACTTCGTGCGACATCGACAAATGAAATAAGGGAGACTATTTTCAAAACTATCTCTCGTTTTCTTAAATTAGTATTAATAAGAGCCGTCGTAAGAATATCGGCGAATTTTTTAGACGTATATAGATATCGCATATAAATTTCCCTTCACGAGGAATATCGTACGTATAAAAATATTGAACTTCAACATGCTTTGTTCTCTTAATAAGAAAGTAACAGCTTTTGTTGCGGCGCATAATGGTATAAACTCAGCTTCTGTTGTAGATATTGCTCCATACAAACAAATTTATCATATGGTGCTTGGAACTGCGTTGACTTCGCCGCGGCGAAGTAATGTTTGGCCTTGTGGAAGGGAGAGTTGTAAACTGCCCAGCGTTGTCATTTCTGAACACTGAACTCTCTTATTTTTGTTGAAAAAACATTTTTTAGCATTTTTCCTAGAAACGAATACTGCTAATGGCGTGATGGCCGATCCGTGGCCTAGAAGAAGGAATTAGTATTCCATACATACAAACATACGATTGCCCCAAGCAAATTTGTGACTAGGTCGATTGTTGCAACTTCTCAGATTTCCATTAGTTTCGTTGTGGGAGTTTCCACTGTAATTGTATTAATACAAATGTGTCCATGTGTGTTTGTGTATGTGTGAGTATGTGCAATAGTTTTATTGAGTCTGTAAATACGGAGGAAAAGATTTTTATTCGTTTTCCTTCTATCAGTCTTGTACTGAAACTCTTCGTAGGTTTTGGAGCTTTAAAAATTATTAACTCTTCTTTCTTTACACAGTTTTTTTCCGTCTTATACATTTATCGGGTTACAGGTAAGACTTCTGGAGCTTCTTTTGATGCAATTTCTGCAAGAGAAAGATTCTGATTGTATGCGTTGGTTTTTTTTATTTGTTTTTCATTTGTACAGCAAAAGGACACACATGCCAGGGTTGGTTGGTTGGTTTCTTGTATGTTCTTTTATATTTCATAAAATATTTAACATTAAATTTTTACTTACATTTTCGTTTATATTTCTTTATTTATATTTTAATGTTGTATGATGATGAGAACTTTTTTATTTTTATCCTTTTTTTGCCTCCATTCTTTTTTATTGTAAAGGGTTGCTATGTAGGATTTTAAGCAAGACATATAGCATTTCGTTTAAGGTACTGTAGTTACTAGAGATTTTTTTCTGGTGGCTTTAGCGACACATTTAATATAGAATTTTTATTAAGAAAACGGAATACAACTTCTTCTAACCAAAACATATTTGAAGAGTACCATTTTTCATTTTACGAATATAATTCCTAAAGTCCTTTTTTGCTTCCTTTTTCGTTCTTAAGAAATTTAAAGGGCTTCTTATTTTAATGTCATCCAATAGGATTTTGCTCTATGGAAAAAGTGTATGTTGATTAATATTGTATGTCATATTTTGTCGAGTCGAGTATTCGATAAGACAATTTCTAGCAATAGCAAAAAATGTTTTTAAATATGTACATATGTTAAATATAAAATGCTTTAAAAAGAAACCATAATAAAGATGCTATAAGTTAAGTTTTATATCTTTAAGAAGATATAAGTTTTTCGAAAGCTGCAATTAGATATATACATAAGCTATTAAAATATTCCAAGATCGTATGCATTTTTTTATATAGTAATAAAATGCAAAATTTATTATTCAATCATAAAGTGATTGTAATAAAAGTTTATAAGAGCTTTCGGATTTGTTAAAAAAAAATTTAGAGACATTAATGAAATCTTTATTTGAGTCGATATAACGATCTTATAATTCAATGTTTAAAGATGATTTCATGTAAATGTTCACCGTGGCTACGCCTCAAATGGTTCATATGCTGCGTTCATTTTTATCATACTCTCTCCTACATATCGGCCTGTATCTCACGAATAAATTCATCAGTATTGGCTTCCAGTGCGTAAACCGTTGCGGGATTGCCCCTTTAGACGTCAAATCGCACTATCTACGCCACCAATTTAGCATCGTACCGTAGCGCTCGCCATTCACAGTAACGTTCGTGTCTTCGTCGTCTTTGAAAAAGTACAGTCCAATGATGTCACCGTCCCATAATCCACATAAACAGTGCATTTTTCGTGATGCAATTTCTGGCTGCTCTTCACACCAAATACGGCCATTTTGCTTGTTCACTTATCCATTCAACCAGAAATAAGCTTCGCCGCTGAAGACAATTTTCCGATAAAAAAGAATTGGACGATGCGCTTTCTTACCCGAGTGTAAATTTTGATAATAAAATTCAGTGATTTGCAAGCGTTGTTCGTTTGCAAGGCGATTCATGCTTAAATTATAGACCAAACTGAACATGTTTAACAGCAACATATTACACGAGAACAGCTGAGCTGCCAAAAACAGTGTTGCCAAAAATAAAGTTTGCTTAAAAATCACACTTAATAAGTTCTGCAAAAGCAACAAGGAGATTAGAGTAGTTTTTATTAATTTTTTATCTCCATATAGTGCAAAGTAGTTGGAAAACATGGTGGTATTGCCAATTAAAAATTCCTTAAGTCACAAAGTGACTAGAATATAAGCCTTGCAAAAGCAGCAACCAGATGATACATCAGTTTAAATTCTTTTTGCCGAGATTGTACTATTTTTTTGCACATCATAGACTGGGAAGTGGTTTGTGAACATGGTGGTGTTGCCCGTGACAAAATTTAAAACTTTTGATTAGAAAGTCGTTGTTTTGCGTACGACTTCTCACCGAAGTTTCATTAGCCTTAAAGTGTTTATTAATTGATTTGAGTTTTGAAATATTATTTCGAATAAGGCCTTAGATATGTTGAGAAAAACTTTTTCCGCAAAATAATAAATATAACAATTAAATAAAATTTCCTATAAAAAAAAGAAAACTAGGAAAGACTAATTCAAAGATAAAAAGGATTAGGATTTTTTATCAATACAACATACTAATTATTTCTAATTGTAGTTTTGAACTGCAATATTCAGAAAGTAACAACTTTTTTTTTATTGTTACGAAGAAAATCCAGCTCTTTTTTATTTACAAAAAATAAAGAAATAAAAAAACAACTTTCTTAATGAGTTTTAGAACGTTTAATGAACTATAAAAGTTTCATTTTTAATACCTGAGTTAATTTCTTTTAATATCGTTGTTTTTTTTTTCTCTCCTGAAATGGCACGCACTAACAAAAAGGTTATAAATAAGGATATATTTCAATTTCTTTAGCTTTTCCAAGAAATTTTACACCTTTAGAAAATAATAGCAAACGACCCCAAAGAATTTTTGAACAATGAAATTTTGCTATTTTTCTATTATCAGCAAACAAGAAGCAACAAAACCCAATTGCAAGATAAGACAAATTCTATTAAATGACCTGGCGGAAAACCTCCCACTTTTACCTTTAAATTTTATAGCAGTCATGATGATCATGATAATGAAGTATGCGGGTAAATTAATAATGAATTGAAAAAATTATATTAGATTATTTTCCAAAAAAAATTTTATTGCATTTTTCTTTTTGGTTTTATGAAAAAACTTTTGCAATTTCGTATTATTTTGCTTCTACAAAATCTAATTAATTGTAGTAGAATGTAAAGCCACCCCTAAGGGCTAGAAGGAGACACGTAGCTGCCATCGAAAATATTAGTGAAAATATTTTTCCAAAATTGTTTTATCACTTTATCTCTGGAACCAATCAATAGATCATTTAATGAAGTTTAAGACAATTCTCGTTTGTTCTTTCTTTATTAGTTTTAGCATTGACTAGACCTATAATAAGATTAATTCCAAATTATTTTCAGGCGGTAATTGCAAGTGCATTTTTTCTTTAATATTTTGTAATCCGCCAAGAGTTTTCTTGTGTCATATACACATTTTGGCCATACTTTCTACCTCAACGAGTGAGAGAGTTAGAGAATTTTTATAAAGTAAAGAAAACGTGTAACAATTAAATTTTTAGAATGAAAAACATGAATTGACGTATACGTCGAATTTCGTTTTCCAGTGTTATTTTATTTATTTTTTTATTTTTTTTATGTTTTTCTTTGTTGCACTTTTAAATACAATGTAATGGCTCGGTCGACGGAGCTTCAGGTCGCAATAGCAGCCTTTTTGAGGTGTCCCTTAAATATTGATTTAAGGAGCATTGAAAAATGTGGAAAAATTGCTGCATTAAAATCTAAAAAAAAGTGTCTTACTTTTTTATGTTTTACATAGAATTATTGCGCCGCCCACGTGGCTTTACCAAATACTGTAGTGCTTTACTTAGGAATAATGGTATTTTATTTAAAAGTAAAATCCTTTTTCTTACACAATTCTGCTTTCATTTTTCTCATTGTATATTATAAAAAAAAATTAAAGAAAAAGTATAAAATAAATGAACAAATGACTAGTGGATTAGGTAAATGAATGAATGAATGAATGAGTTGTATTTGTTGCTAGAGCTAAATTTTCCTCAAGTCCTTTAGGTGTATCAAAAATATCTGGTTAAAACCAAACAATAGAATGCGTGCGGATTTTACTATTCATTTTAATTTTTGTTTTTCATTCGCTTATCAAAAATTTATATTTTTATATAAGACAAAAGGATAAGGATGGTTTGGCTGCTATAGCTCTATAAAAGAGAGATATTACATCCTTTTTGTTGTTGCTGTTTTCAGTTGCCGTAGCTGTTCAGCTGTTCAGCCGTTCGCTTCTTTTGTTCCTTTTGCAGTTTAAAATAATATACAAAACCTTTTATAATGAGTTTAAGCTATTAATTAATTGAATTCAATTTGTATATGAGATTTTGGTTTTATACTGTATTTTTTTTTTTTTTGTTTTCTGAAGGGTGTGTGTGGTATCGATGGCAAAGAAAGAAATGGGAATTTTTTATATTTTTCTTATTTTCGTAGGTTAAGTGGTGGTCTAAATAATTAAATTCAAAACTGAAGAAGAATAATCAAGTTTTTTTCCTAGGGTTTATTTAATTAAGAGTAATAGAGTTGATAGAAGACTTTAAAGGAAAAAAATGTACGCAGTACTGGCTATTGAATGAGGGGGATGTATAATTTTAATTTCCAATGTGAATATATTTTATATATAAACTTGTTATCCTTTTTCATTGATGAAAATAACATGGTATCTTATTTCAATTACATTTTTTTTTTTGTTGATAAATAGGATTTCAATTTATTAATTATTTTTATCAAACGTGTAACATGTGTGTAAATTAAATATAAATTATAATGACTTTTTAACTTTGGGGCAACTGGTTGGCTTGTACTAGAGATATACTGTTGAGACATAAAAATTTAAAATTTAGAAGAGACATGTAGACTACAAATATTGTTTAAAAGGTAATGTATCATTCACAGGAAATAATAATAATAACAACAACGTTTGCTTGGGGTGCCATCATCTATTCCTACGTTTATACAAAACACATGCATGTATTTGCTTTTATTATACCCAAAAGCATTTAACATCATGCCTTTGCGTTTGGCTGTTTAAGGAAATGGCTTAATTCTCTGTCATTCACTCGCTTCTACTTTAGCATTTATTACTTAAAAGTACATGTGACTCTTCTTTTCTATTCTGACATTTTTTGTGCGGTACAATAAAAAAATTCTGATTGTTTCTTGATTTTGCCAAATTTGCGTAAGTTGAAATTGAATATATCACTAGAGCACAAATTGTCTTGAAATTTACGTCACATCCTTTAAAATAAACAGTCAGACTGCCGTGGCGCTTACTTGAATTTAACTGATTTCTTAGAACAAATCGGTGACATTATCATTTTCTATAAACAAATATAACTTAAAGGCCTTTTGTGCCGAAAAAAAGAATACTACCTTATATTTTTAATAATATTTTTTGTGTATTCAAATGTTTATTTTTAATGCGTCTTCCTTTGTATAATTGAAGAACATCAAGTCATTATTTTTAAGCTTTTGCTTCAGCCATACATATCAAATACATGCAAGTGCATATTTCGTAAGGATGTTGTCTCATAAGCCATATTTAATGTTTCGCTCGTCACCCAACAGCTAGACATACACGAACTTATGTGTTTGATGATATTTGTGTTTAACTCACGTACACTTTAGTAAAATACGCATTATCTTTTTAAATTGTATAACCCAATGAACATGAATAAATGTATACTCAGACCTAATATTTTAAGATGCCTGTAGGGGAGGCGTTGCGTTGATTTGATGTCAATTGTTTTAAATAAATAATAAATAAAAACAATTGTATTAAAATAACGCAACACCTCATCTGGGTGAAATAAAAAATTAGGTCCTAACCGAAAGGGATATCTGGCCATCTAATCTTTGACGTAGACGACCAACATTTTTTGGTTTGACATCTAGTTATCCTTGTCATCGTTACATCCGTGGTCGTCTCAACAATCGTACGAAATAAAAAAACTACGTCATACGTCACATACGATGGCAGACGGATCAAAATTATTTCCTGAATTCACAATTGTTTTTCGTTGTGAATAGTTTATTCAATTCACAGTAAATGTACACGTAAAACTGTCAAAATAGTGTCAAAATTTACTAAAAGGCAAAAAGCAAAAAGAAGGTGAAACTATAATATGGAGGCAGCTAAGGGATAGAAGTGATTCGTAAGAATCGGTCCAGCTAAGCGTCCATATTTGCTAGAAATCTGTAACTGCCTTAATAATGTTCCCTACCAAGAATAGTTTTTGGGCACCATCCCGTTTTTTCCTTTTTCTTTTTGGCTTAAAAAAAAGGGTTTTGCTGCAGGTAGACACATCGCTATTGTTGAGATTCAGGAGAGTTCTTGGTATTTGGAATCTCTGTGTTATCCAATGTGGGTACCGATTAGCAGCCCGGCCGCCTTTCACCGAACGTAAATATTTTATTCTACTAAGGACCTCCACTTATCTGCTTTTTGGAACATTTATTATGTGAAATCGCCTTGATATTCCTGGTCATTGTAGGCCTAAAGTATAGGAGCATCGGTTGGTAATAAAATGCAAATATATTTACCTTTTTTAATATTTTGACATCTTTAAGTGCTCGTCATACTGAATTAAGACTACTGCCTATTGTAGTTATTGTGAATTGCAGGACAAGCATTGCGTTCACGTGTGTAACTTTTCGGCCCCTGAATTATATTGGCAATGTGCCACCGATTAAATAATGGGCCTTGTTTTGGTCCAGCAAAATTAATATACTTTGGACCTACTCACAGTAATACTAAGTAATCCACTTGGCCGTACGGCTTTTGTAATTATTAACATATTAAAGAAAGGAAATCTCTTACATATAGTTTATTTATACATAATTTCCATAAGTTTCTAAAAATGAAAATCCCTTAACATTCTTCTGCAGTCTCTTGGAGAAGAGTTTTTATTTTTAAATCAGCGATGCTTGAACTCTTAATTCTCGAAATTATTTTGCCGTAACGCCGGCACACATACAACATAAAATTCTTTCGTTTTTTTTCTGGAACGATCTCTAAAAACCCGGAGATTAATATTTTTGAACGTCAAAATCTTCTCCTCTGATACAAGTTTACTTTGCAGTTGCCGTTCACAGCTTTTTGCTCAACTTAGTTACATGGCAAAATATTGGAAAGGATTTTCTTTTAAAAAGACGGAATGTATTATATGTATAAAATGCGAAATATAATCCACGACTGCTACCAATTTTATTGCTTGTTTATTGGTATTTGTTATGTATGCAGCAAAGCTTCTGATAAATAGGAACTAAACTGATAAAGAATTAAGCAGCATTATTTGTTTTAACAGAGAATTGAAATGCTTTCTTTCGTTTAAATGGCATCTTGACATTCCATTCCCCTTTTGAATTATTTTAAATTTGAATTTAAGTCAAACTGTTGGTTGGGATTAAACTCGTTGTTATTTCCAAAAATTTATTAATGCATGTGACAGTATGTGCGAAGCTCGTGCCCCTCTTTCCATCTCTCTTGTGATTGACGGCACAAAAAATAAATTAGAATAGAATAGACTCCATTTACAGACTTCATTTATTTTCATCATATTTTGCTATTATAGCAGCTTGAATGAAATACTTTGTTTACTTTGGTTTTTTTTAATATTTTTACTTTTTTTTTGGTAATATAATTTTTTTACTTCTCTCTGCTTTTGTGATAAATTTGGTAGATTATTATCTAGGACTTTTTTTTTGGAAAAAATTACATATCTAGCAAGTTGTAAGACCACCATAACACGACATCATCGTAGCGCATATAAATGAAATCAGGAAAATTAATTAACAAAATTGAGTTTTAACAAGGGTTGTTTATCTTTCCTTTTTTACAGCTTAAAAGAAATAGGAAAAATATGCTTATAAATATAACAAAACATTTATACATAATTTATAAAAGTTTCAAGTTTCTCTTTCTCCGCATTCATTTAGTAACAAAAAATTATATTAAAAATCATAAAACATGCAATTAGTGCTAATGAGCAGCAGCTTAAAGCGGTTCAGTTCAAAAATCGAGGTGAGGGAGGATTAAAACATCATGTAATCTTTATTCGTTTGTAATATGTAGTTTTGAAATGTTTGGTTGGAAATATTTTTTGTATAAAATATTTTTCGAAGTTCAAAGTTTGTTCATTTTCTCGCCTTGCAGTGCAATAATCCCTGTAAATTATTTATAGTGTCTTACTTGACATTTTATGAAATTCCTTTTTTGTTATAACAATAATAGTTAAATTTCCTTTATGGAATTTTACATTAGATTAATGAAAAATTAATAATTATTTTTATTTCATTAATCCAATCACATATTTTTGTATAAAAGACTTTTGCTCATAAATTACAATCTTTATTGCTTAACATCATTTAATATTTAATCACTAACTCTATTGTTAGGAAACAAAATATACGCCTAAAAACACGCAACACCAAATATGAAATTTTGTAATATATTTCTCTATACAAGGTCACAATTTCGTATGTTTCTTACTTTAATAAATAAAACAAATATAATTTGTAATGTTCAAAACAAATACACTTTTTAATTACTCCTTTCGAAAAATCAACATTTTAATTAAATTAATGAAATCGTACACTAGATTTGTAGTTCTGCAATGGTTAAAAATATTTATATAATTTAAGTTGATGCACTGAAAAGTTCAACTACAAAAATCAACAACAAAAAAAAAAAATATTTCAAATGAAAAAAAAAAATCAACAAATAGAAAAAAGAGATTATAAACTCCATTTAAGTACTAAAAGTAAATAAGTCATTGCAACTAGAAAAAGAAGAAAAGAAATGAAAAACTTAAACAAAAACAATTGTCAACATTGAGAGAACAAGAATAATAACAATAGCAACAATGCAATAGTTAAAGCAACAAATATGCTTACTTTTCTTAACTTTCTAACTATTGTTGACTTGTTGCAAACAAAACAAATATTGTTAGAAACTTACAACTATAAAAAAGAAACATACACATATAAACCTACATACATACCATACCATATCAACGCACACAGGTATATGTATGTAAGTAGTAAAAGAAAAATTAAATTTATTTTTAAAACTACTCACACACATGTACACAGGGAGACTTGTGCACATTGAAGAATAAAACTGCTAAGAAAGCTTAAAATAAGCACAAACTTTTGCAAATACAGACGTACTTTTCAAAGTGTTTATTTCACTTACAGAAATTGACTTTTGGTTAAACACAATGGTAGTGGAGCTAGAAAACTACAAACGTATATTATGCTAATACTACTTTTAAAATATGGTTTGTTAAGAGGTTTCTCTCTTTCTCTATTTTCTTCTTGTGTGTGTATGTGTGTATGTGATATCATCTGCTCACACGAGGCTGTTTTATGAAATTACTGAAACTTAAATATGGACTAGGTAAAATTCGTTGCTATATTCGATTGATTATAACTGTCAGGAAACTTTTATTTTTATATGCGTAAGCAAAAAGCGATTTCAACTTAAACATGACAAAATATAGTTGTTGGCAATTACATAAATTTTATTCCAGTTATTTCTACATATTAACGGCTAATTGATCCTGCCAGTAATAATTAATCAATACTAGGTCCCCTAATATTAATATGTTATCCATTGCTTTGATTACTATATTGTCTCAGTTTCAAAGTAATACATTTCTTCTTTGTACTCAGTTTCAAAAAACTCGAGTGTAACACTAACCAAACACTAGACCTTAATATTATATATCCGTTCAATCGAAATTGGAAGTCAGAATGGATGTTGCTAGAAATTGTTGAACAAAATATGCCAGATTTTCTGAAAAATTCGTAATTATGCTATAAAATATAAAGTATAGTTGACTTTAAAATACAATTGGAAATATTTTGTTATCCTTTTGCACCTCTGTTTTACATAATAACAATTTCTAAAAAACTTTGCTGTTTATTATTGCCGTTTTTATAATAAAACTGTATTTTTTTTTTGTTTTTAACACCCATCGATTGTCATCTTTATGAAATTATATTTTATTATAAATAAAGAAAAAAAAATTAAATAATTTATTTGTTGTGAATCTTATTATATATAAATTTAAAAAATACACATAAATTTACAAAAAACGGTATTGATCAAATTATACTCGACTCAAATTTACAATAAAGAAACGTATTGAAATCATAAATGTTTTCAACAACTAGTGTATAAAAAATGTATTATTTGCTATGGTTTGATCTGTTCACATCCCAACATTTCATTGGTAGCTAAACCAAATCGTCAGTGAATTTAAAATTTTATAAGTGTTTTCTGTATTATTTTTCCAATGATATTAAAAAGGTTACGAAACTTAACCTTCTGAAAAAATCTTTTGCAACTTAATGTATTCGAAATTTAAAAATTTTTTCTTCCATTCGCTTACAACGATAATTTATTTTTTGGAATATAATGTTAAGCCCTAATTTTTGTGCAATGAAAGTTTAGAAACATCCTTAAGCCTAATTTAAGAGGGGTAACGTATACGCAATATATTACAAAGAAAATAAATTATCAATCATACGTCAACTATTTCTGCATTTCAAAATTCTTTGTTCTTAAATTCAAAGGTCATATTTATTGTGGTAGGAAATTTTCTTTTGAGGAACAATGACAGATATTGTACATAAGAATTCTTACATGCCGCCACAAAGTATTGTATTGTTTTTTGGTTTAAAAGGATGACTAGTTTACATTTTAAAATTATTAAAATATCTATTAGGGTCCTTAAAGACTTCTCTGTTAATGTGGCCCAAATCCTTCTATAATCCCTTAAGCATTATAGAATGCTCAAGAAGATTTCATTCTACTGAAAACTTTCTGAAATTGGTGTAGATTATTTTACAAATTTCTTTTCGGCTCACTTTTGCATTTGTTTATGCTACGCACTGAAACGATATGATTCTACTAGAAAAATTATCTAAACGAAATGTCCCCCTATACGGTGAAAGCTTAGCTGTTGTACAATTTTTGTTTCAATATAATTTTATAGGGATTTCTGGTCTATTATCCGATTACTTGAGCGTTTACTTTGATGCTCATCATTTAATGTATTACTGTGATGATCAGTATAAGGCAATCTTATTAAAAATACAACGAGGATTTTCTTATAACATTTGCTAAAAAGTAAAATTGTCGAATTAGCATTTAACAACTATTGCTTTATTTACTAACCGTAATATGCTCTGCCAATTTTTAGAATCATCCTCGTATGTGTGTAAATATATGATGGTTTATAAAGAGGCCAATTTGATTTTCTTTATTTCATGCTGCATTCACTTCACATTTGTTATATTGTATTAAAGTTCTTGCTGTTTGTTAAATAAACAAACAATAGAGAAAAAAAAGAAAACAAAAAAAGTTAGTTAAGAAATGAAATATTTCTATACAAATTTCTCATCCTTCAGTTTCCGCACACATGTGTACATGCAACAAATACTTTACTCGCATATTTACTTTATTTGCAATTTTGGTTAGTTTTTATTTAGTTTGGTTTCCTCTTGCCTCTTTCTCTCTCTCTATCTCTCTCTCTCTCTCTCTCTCCCTCTATCTCTGAAACAATGTAACTGTTTGTAAATGATGTTGCCAAAAAGATTTTTTTTCAAATATAAAAAGAAAACAAATGTTTAAGCTTTTTATTTCTTTTTAATTTTTGATAGATTTGTTAGAATTCTTCCTGGCCATATTTTACGCCATTTATATAATTGCTTGGTTTTTTTTATAATACTAACTTAGTTGAGGATATTATTTGTGTGAGATACGATAGTTTAATCATACCAGTTGCATATTGGCCACTTGAACTACTCCTGAAGAGTTTTAAAATATTCGTTGTCCAATGCGTACCATAAAAACGAGCAGATATAGTCAGATCTCTTTTAAAATTGCTATAGTTTTTATTTTTGATGTTTATTCGCTAAAATTTTAAAGCTTCTTTCGATTCAAAGAAAACTTTTCTAACGTGTTTATACTGGCTTCAGCTGTCCATAAGCAGGCATCTTATTGGTCGCTAAACCAACTCATCGATGAACTTTAAGCAGTTTGAAAACATCTATTTTATTTTTCTTGCAACATGTATACAATTATATGGCCTTACAATAAAATCCCGTTAAATGTCAAGACTAAATATAAAATAAAAATGAGATTTTTCGCTTTGCCTGTTAAATACAATAATTGGCACTCAAAGGACCTCGAATTTTATACATGTTGCAAGAAACATTGATTAATATCGAATATAAACTGTTTCTTGTGTGTATTTTTTGTTGTTGTAATATTCATATGCATTAGATAATTGTATTTGAATGTTTGGACATAAACATATCGTGCCCCCTTTTCGCCACAAACCCAAACCGACTCATGTCGGTTCCAATTTCCACTTTTTCATCGCAATCGATAATTCGCCATCATTAAAAGACATGCAAAGACAGTTAAGAAAAAAAGTTCTACTATAAAATTATGTGTTTGTCACTTACGATTTGTTTTGCACTATTAAGGCTCGATATGAGATTGAATGTTTTAAAACTGCTTAAAGTTTACTGACGGTTTGGTTTAGCAATCAACGAAATGTTAACATACTCGTATGAGCAGCTTAAATCTTAACAAACAAATTAGTAAAGTTACAAAATCCAAAAGTATTGTAATTAAAAACTGGAAGTTTGACCTTTTTATTGGTGTATAAATGTTCCTAAACTTATTGGCAAAATAGAAATTGGAATTCGCAAACATGTTTACGTTTTACTCTCCACTGTATATATGTATACAAGTCGTGTAAAAAATATTTTGTATCAAATATTTTTACTGTTCAATAGAATTTTTACTATTCAATGAGAAAAATGGAAATTTAATACATGAAAAAGAAAACGATTTTGTTTAAAAATAACTAATATGGCAAGACTATTTATAAGTTGCCTCAAGTTGTATATATTGTTTTTCCCATTGTTTGCTTGCGTTTACACTAGCGTGAGTGTATTTGAAAACATTGTGGCTTGTAGTGTTTTTTTGTTCTTCTTCTGTATTTTTGTTTATATTTTTTAACATTGTGTTGAGTTTTGGTTACATTTTGTCGCGTCCAAAATAATTTAATTTTATCCTTGTTTTGGTTAAGACACATAAAGACCCAAAACTCAATTGCACACATACATACATATTTTTTTCTGTTGTTAACTGAATGCTGTTTTCTGTTACATTTCTATTGTCATAAATTTTTTTATACGTTTTCACAAATCAAACAAAAGTCACAAAAATAAACTAGAAATTGAATTTGAAATAAAAAAAGATGAAAACTAAATGTCATAAATCCTGGCAATGCATTGTATTTCATTTACTCAAAATGTTGAAAATAATCAAATATTGTTGACTATTGGATGGGGGACAAAGTTTCAAATTTTTTTTTTCTTTTTTGTGGAGAAACTGTTTTTATTTTAACTTATTTTTTAAAATTAATTTCGTAAATCATATGAGTGATAAATTACTAAAAGCCATCCTTGCATGCAGTTTATAATATAATTATATATAAAAACTTGTCCTTTGTGGGTTAATCTAATCATATGTCTGCGGTTTCACTACACCAGTTAAAAGAAAACGATTTGGAAAATATTTCTAATAGTTTTAAATAAATATTTAATAACCGATACAGGTACTTCTTCCACTCCGCTAGTGAGATTGCCGGCTACTTCTTCCTTCATAAAAATAATTGATAAAATTATAATAATCTCAATTGACAAAGTAATGGAACTCAAGCTGGACAGATTAATTTCAATTTGACCAACATAGTTCGAATTACTACGTAGAATTGAATTATAATCCCTTTTATTATGATTGTCGCGTCGACGTCACATCAAGTCGACAGTAAAAAAAGACTCGTTGTAGGCAATAATTAATTATTATTATTATAATAATTAATTATTGATGGCCAATTGTAATTTTATAAGCCATAGTAGTAGTAATATCCGATCAATAATATTTAATAGTTCTCGATAACGATTTTACAATTGCCAATATATTGATGTCTACTTGATGTGACGTCGACGGTCATAATAAGGGCAAATATTTAATTATATTAATAAAATTTCTATGAATGGTAAAAAGGATTTTGTCCTATTTCCCGAAAATGTTAGATGACGAGTAAAAAATTAAAAAAATGAGCTTTTAAATATGTTTATTGAAAGTCCATAAAAAGAGTTATAATTTTGCAAAAATAATCTGTGAACATGTAAATGGTTTTTCGTAATTTTTTCCCAAAATGTTAAAAAAAACATCATCAAAAAGGATTTTATTTATTTTCAAAAATAAAAAATGCTGAAGGCTCTTGACTATGCCTGTCAAAACTGTTAATAACTTGTTGCTTATTTCTACTAATCGTAATATCTTTTCGAGAAACCCATTTATGTAATTAAAAGAGGATTTTAGTCCTTAAAAAAATTAGTAGTAGATGAACAAAAGTAAGTATTTACCAGACCCAAAGTGATGGTTTTGTTTTGGCAATATTTACGGAACAACTTTTAGTTACTCCTCGTTTATGTAGGAAACTTAGAGTATAGCGGCCTCAGTGGTTAAAGATGATGTCAGTAGTCATAAGTGCTAAAAGCGATGCCATCAATAACTAATCAGAGGGAAATAAATAGAAAAATTAAATTGAAATCAATCTTAGTTGTAATTTCCTTCAACAATTTCTGAAGTGAAATAAATATTTAATCCAGCTCAGGTGCTTTATTTATACAGAAACTCAAATTTAGATTAATTATTCAGTTTTCATAATATTTTGCCAAAAACATGGAATTCAGTATCAAAAACAAATTACAAATTTAACATTTTTCACTGACATTAAAACAAATTGCACCTGCCATATATTTTAATTTATATAAATTTTAACTTGAATTCATTTATTTATCTTGAAAAAAAAAAATAATAAAAATGTTCATTTGTCATAATTTCAGCTTAAGCTTTCAACTGCTTTTGCTTTTTTTCTGTTCTCTCTTTCAATGTCGAATACATTAGGGAAAATAAAATCATTAATTTTACTTTAAAAATAATTCTCAAAAAAGGTAGCGTATAAACACAACTTGCAGTTAGACAGGAAGTTTTTTTAATTGATAACTTTCCTTCAAATTTTAATTTTAGCAAACATTTCTCACTTAGAAGGATAGTACGAGCATTTCATTCATATTTTACCTTGAGAACTTATTAGCATTTAGACAGGAGGCTTGTTTTAGGCACTAATAAAAAAGTTATGCCATGCATATTGAAATATTTGCACGTACATGCATACACACTTATATATATATGTATAAAACAGGTAGGAGTTTTTTTCAGCGCCCCTAAAAGTAGTGTTTTTCATTTATATACAATGGCACTTCCTTTGCCACATAAATTCTAACACTTTTTTCCATTCTACTTCTCGCTTATGTTCATTTTTTTCTCAAATGCCTTTTGGTGCCGACGATGTTGTTGTTATTTTTCTTATGTTTTAAAGAAGTTGTTGTAAATGTTTTTCTTGTGTTTGTAGTGGAATCTAGCACTACATGTGTTTGTTACTTAGGGGATTGAATATATATATATATATATATATATATATATATATATATATATATATATATATATATATATATATATATATATATATATATATATATATATATATGTATATATATATATATTTATTTCAGAAAATTACAATTATATTTAAAAAAGGAACTGGTAAACGGAAATGAAAAAAGGTGGAAAAAGTGCAGACTTTGAACTACAGAAAAATAGAAATATTAATAAAATAGATGCCAACCATAATACTGGTAAACTGGTAACAATTTATATTAACAACAATAGAAAAAATGCTGTTTAAATACGTTGTTGCAGATGCCAGCATAACTCTTTGGCTGTTATGACAATACCGATTGGTTACAGAAATAACAGTAGCAAAATCACATGTTTAATTTCACAAAACTTTAGTTGTTTTTTTTCCAATCATCTAAAAGCAAAGAACGTCTCAGAACAGGCGCATCGTAGTCCACGATCTGTGGTGGTCAAGTTGATTTCATTTATTGTTCAGTAACTGTTACGAAATCTGTCGTAAGGTGCAGATTGATATAGTAAATTGCTGTTGTCCATGAAAGTTTACAGTAAAGCCGGTAGTAAGCGGCTTATTGCAAGCTAGAGTCTTTAACAGGACTCGATGAGTACTTCTCGCCGGTAGGATTTTTGGCTGGTTTTTTTAAATCAAAAACATGTGTAATTAAATAAGGTTTTATTCATGTTCCAGGTTTTTTTTTTTAATATAAAGATTTATTTATTTTAAATTAGCTCTCGTTGATATTTCCTGACGATACCAATCGATATTGTGGCGAAATTTTGTAAGAGGTTAACTTAAAAAAAAAAATTAAAAAAAAAAAATAATAATAATTTCATGTCTTTTAAAATTTCTAATTTATTCTTCAATTCAAAAGAATTATAATGGGACAAATATTTTGCATTTGGGGTTATTAATTTGAAATTAAAAAAAAATTGTTCATCCTATGGAAAGTATTAATTTTCTATGTTTACCAAACAGCAAGATTTGTATTAAAAAAAATTAAAACTCTTGTTGAAGTTGTTTCCGCCAGGTTGCACATGCTATGAGTTACCAGCAGGCAGTTGGCGATGCCTGAGCTGAACTCGATTAATTCTTATAGTTTCCGCTTAAAATATGCCTATTAGTTTGGGTAACAGCGAGGTGTCCTTTTTAACTACCCTATGAGAAATAATTGGCTTAGTCATGGCTAGCGAATTTAGACTTCAATTTCTTCACTTTGTACTATATTAAAGAAATAAAGCAAAATTTTTCTATAATCTAATCGTTAGCGAAACTCAATACGGATCAATATTTAACAGCCTCTCTCTTGTAATTTTTAAAGTATGCTTCTCTTAAACGGTGTCCTGCCAAGCTTTTCTAGTACATTATATTCCCACCAGAAAATAAATTTTTGAAGTTTAATTCTTTCTATACTGGGATAATTATTTTTTTAAACTAAAAATGTATAAGCTTCGTATACATCGCTGATAGCTTCAGTGAAAAATCGTTTCCCATTTTAACAGGATTCTATCTTGTCTTGACTATTTAATCTGTAAATATATTGCGAAGTAATTCTACATTCCGTAGTTAATTAATTCCAATCTGGAATTTCTCCACGTTATAGAACCAATTCGAATGTCGTGCAAATGCCACACATACATTACATACATATTTATTATCGCAACCGATATTGAGGTCTAAATGCCAATAATTTGATCAAGCAGAGTAAAAATGCATTCTTGTTTAAACGGGATAAATATCACTCCTGACATCGACTTAGATCTATTACAGTCGACCTTAGTAACTGCCCATTACTTGGAATAATTCATCGAGTGAGTGCACCGTCACTCATGTATTGTCAAAAATCAACAGAATTTTCCTTAACCCCGAATATATAAAATATTTTCCTACTCGTTGATATTCCACATTTTTGGAACTCACTGTCGAAACCTGAGGGGTAACTCCGTAATTGGAACGGACAGTTAAAGTACTCGAATCCCAATGCTAATGACATACAAATTGGAACAGTTTTCATTTCGAAGCGAATTACACAGAAACCAACCTGGCCTCTATTATAGTAACTCTACATACTTTGGAAACCAATTCTGCTTAAAGTGCAGCAATGGAATAGAATACTTGGTCATGCAAATATTCATATCAAAAAACCGTATTAAATTTTTAACAAAATCTAAATAAAACTCTTGAACAATTCCAAAAAACAAAAATTTTTTTAACTTTTCAACACAAATTGATATTCTAGACCCTCGTTTTGCACAATTGCCTTTTAAGTGCTGCAAAAAAATGCTTGCAAAACTTTTTAATAACATTGATTTAAATTTTGTTTTTTACAATTTGTGCTCTCACTTTTTTTCTTTCCTAAAAATATACTACACCACCGACCCCAAAAGACGGTGATCACACACACACACATACATAAACAGAAACAAACATAACTTAATTTTTTATTACTTTACCTAAATTTTTTTCTTTACTCTTAATAAAACAATTTTGTTTTACAATCAAAGCACGAGCAGAACTAGTAGAAGAAGTAAGAAAAACAGGTCATATTTCTCTAGCCTTTTCATTTTATTTGTCTTTGCGTGTATGAGTGTGTGTGTTTCTCATATTATTTTTTTGTTTCTTCTGTTTCGTTGGTTTTATTTCCAGCCATTTTTTATATTTCTTTCTTAATAAACGTCACTGAGTGCCAAATACACTAGACAGTTAAATTTTGCTGGCGGTGGTATTGGGGCGGGCTGCAACAGGATTGTTAAGGCCAGGTATAACGGATGTAGCAACAAGGATAAGTCAAACATAAACTTTAGAGGTTTTAAGCAAATAATATAAGAGAAATTGATGGTTTTTGATTAAAAAAGTAAGAAATTAGGATATAAATTATAAAGTGACTTTAGGATGGTGGTAAATTAAAATAAATTTAAAATTTTCTAAATTCTAAATAATTGTTTAAAATGTTTGTTTTGTAGCTGGTCTCTTTTTAATCGTATTTTCCTGACTTCTCTTTTTATGTTCGTCAATTGTTACAGCTGCTGTAGATTTAATAAAAACTTTTTTAAAGCATACTTTTGGCGTCCTGGTATGTTGTTGCACGATGTTTTTCTATTTCATACAATTGTTTATTTAACACTCTCGGGATTTATTGATCACTTTTGACCGTAATCACGGTGCTAATATACCAAAGTTATACTCAAGTACCGGAAATTAACTTGGAATTGTAACGAATAAAGTAGAAGGAATGCCATCTACTAATTTCATCCCCTTGTAAAATTTACATTCAGTTTGTTGTATTGAATTGCCGGAAATATTGTGGACACTCAGGCACGCACACAAATGTTAACATCTATACAAATGAAATGCTATTCAAGTACTCATTAATATTTGCGGCGGCAGCTTTTTTGTTGTAATAGAATTGAGCAAAACATTTAATATCCCATATGTATTTTCCTCTGTGGTATGAATTAATTTAAATAAGAATGATCTAGTTTAACCCCCTGCTGTCCAAACTACCACTTCTCATTTCCATCCATAATAAATTTCAAGGCTTTAAAGGCCGTTATTAATGTGGAATAAAAAAACAAAATTGTTTGTGGAGTATTTAATAACAAAAACAAAAATTAATAATTTTCGCCTATAACTTCGGCGCTTTGTACTAGAATATAAATGCTCGATATCTTCAATCGAATACAAACTGTCAATGTTGCAGTTAAAAATCGCCGACTACTATAACAACGAGTAACTACGTGTATTGTTGAGCTTAAAGGCCATCCTTTAAACTTCCTGCTAATATCAGGCTAGATTCAATAATAATTTCTCAAGTAATAGAAAAACATTGTTATAACGAACTTTTCAATAAAGTTATCGCGCGAAGCATTTAACCTGTCAAATCGCACTTTAAATACGTCCGTCCTAGATTAAGGATCCGAGAGAGAAATTTCGAAGTTAATAGTCATTAATAATACTTGCTACTGTGCTTTTATATAGTTCTGATGACCGCTAAATCGATCACGTCTTTTGCTTAAAAAAAAATTTATGGGCCGCATAAAGCGCCCCAGTGGTGTAGTTGTTCTACTAGTTTATAGGTCGTGTGCAAGTTGACTTGTTTAATCCTTTTTTATTACGGCATATTGTTCGTGATATCTGCTTAATAAATTTGTGCCTCTCGCGAGTTTTGTAAATCTTTTTAATGTTAGTGCATTCAACACTTCATGCTGCACAGTGATTAAAATTCCAAGAATTTGTAGACTAATGCCACTTTCTTAATGTACTCGTATGAAAGAAAGTCTACTTATCGCTGTAATAAAAAATAAATAAATTTCCTTATATATGTTCCCATCGTTCCTATAAGGAGCATAGGGCCTCTTATATAGTTTGAGGTTTCGTTAATTATGCTATCTCGTATGAGCAAATAATTAGTCTACTGCCTGCTAATCTGATAATGGGGCTCCCATCTCAGCTAACAGACTGGCTAAGAGTAAAACATATTTATATAGCGAACCGTTTAGTATAAGAACAGACGTCTGCTTGCAGCCACCCCAACTATGAGAACAGACTTCCTATCAATTACACTTCGATAGGGATCACTCCAAATTCACCAAGTAGAACCAATCAGAAGTTTTGCCTTATTATTATAACCCTGGCCCGCAAATTTGCTTATACTTTAATAAATTTGCATAAATTCCAATTTTTTTGGAAAAGGGTAGAAAATTTTGATTTGTTTTTAGAAAAGAAAATGCCATAAAATATCAATTGTTATTTATCACCGTCCTTTTGGATCATCTTATGTGCCAATAGTGGCGTGAAAGAACTAAAATGTGCTCGATTGGCTCAACAGCTGGTTTCTCTAAGAGTTCTTGCTATTCACCATCTTCTTGATAACTTCAGCTCCATATATTTCGCATGTATTCGATATACATAGAATCCCTGGCTCTGAAACTGCCCTATTGTGAATTAAACAGGCACATAGAAATGTGCCAGTTTTACTGGATTTTCTAGCCTCTACATGATTGTTGTGATGTAGAACTTTTTTTATTCGCTTATAGTTATTAATTAACAAAAGCATTAGAAAAAGAAAATTACTCACTGACCTGAACTGTGCAACCTGATTGCCCGAGGTGCTTAGATTATATTTCAATATGACCTCTTGCCTTTTATTTTCAACAAAATTTCAGCCTCGTTTAGTGTTTTGCTCTGATGAATAGAATTGATGACAATTTCCCAGAAACAACAAACTTTTGCTGGCAAAACTAATAGCCGGAGCAAAAAAAGGAAAAAAAAACTAGTTAATGTTTAGTTTTGCCATTTTAAATTTGACCCCATACCATGAATATGTTTTGCTATTTGCCGGCATAACGCAAGTTTGGCATAAAAAGTTTTATTCTCGTGGCACAAAATATTTTACTATATCGTACATTGAAAACAGGAGTAGAAAAAAGGAAATAAACCCACTCATTTAATTGGCAAATTGTAAGGAGCGTGAATGAAAGAGTGCGGGAAAAGAGACAAGGGATGTTTAAAATTTTAAATAAATATTACCAATTTTTGACATTTAGCATGCCATCAAAAATTTAAAAAACTATGTAAATGATGATGAGTGATAGAAAAAGAAATACGTATTTTATGTGTAAATTATAAATTTTTGGTGAAAATTTAAATAAAAACAGAATAAAAGGATTACAAATCCACACAATCATTATCAAAAGCATCTCGCCCTTGCAACCGCAATGGTCATCATTTGCAGGCAACAGTTTTCATATTGTTGATGAATTCTGTTTCCGGTTGCAAAATTTGTTGCTACTTTTAACATAGTAATACAACAAATACATACATACACACATGCATTGCGTTATATAAATTTCGTTTTAAAACAAACAAACAAAAATTTATGTTCATAAATTTTTAAATATGACTTCTTCGTACTCTTTATGTCTCCTTGAATGTGTAAATTTTATATTTATAAACTTGTAAATATGAATTTTATTACATGACTTTTGTAATGAAAGTTGTGGCAGAGAGAAGTTCATAGATTTGGCTTGCCCTGTCGTTGGGTTACTTGCAGCTGGTTTGTCATGGCAATCAGGTGCATGCAAAGTGCTACACACATGCTGCACATTTATGCATTTTTAATTTCGAATTTTGCAAGTTAAAATGGCAAAAATATTAAATATTTAACACCGACCATATTTGTTGGCACCCACACATTATTGCTACTTCACTATATAGTGACTCACACTAATGCAAACACGCACACATGCATACAACGGAAATGATGATGAGATGTTTTTATTCTATGTGACGCATCATGCCAAAACAGATCAAATATTTATCATCATATTTTTAAATGATAAAAATTAACAATAAAGAGAAATAAAATGAAATATTTATATTTAAAACAAAATGAATGCGGAAACGTTTTCAGCAATAGACGTTTATGTTGCAAGTTTACTTTTATATGTCGTGTCCAGTTTGTTTCGTGGCGTTTTTAGACAACAGAAAATTTAATGGTCAAAACTTTCTGTCATAGAAATGCAAATTGTTATTGTGTTTTTGGACAAATTGTTTAAAAAATTTAAAACAAAATAAAAAAAATTTATATGGAAATTGTTTGGCAAATGAAGAACACAGACAAAACGCATTGAATGGTTTGTCAGAAATTTGCATTAAATTTTCTTCTAGAATAAATATTTATTCGTTGGCTTAGAAAATTCAGGGGAAAATTTTTTTATTTATACTCAAAAAATGTGCTAAAATTCAGCTTAAGATGGCTTCACAATGCTTAAGGCATTTGCCTTGTGTTAAATGTTTTCGCAACAATAATGTTGAGATGGGTAGGTAATAGAAAGTACTTCTTAAAAAAATTTTTTTATTTAATTCGCAGGATGCGGAAAGTAATTTCAACTCATTCCTTAAATCCTTATTTTCCAATTATCCAATCATGGACGCAATGATTAAGAATTGGGATAGAATTTTAATTGCGAACTATTATTAATGTTTGTAATAATGATTATTATGTTTATTATGTTCACCATAACTATGTAAAATGTTGTCGTAAACATATTTTGGTGCTTGTCAAAACTATATTATTCTGTTAATCACAATAATATAAAGATTTACACAATGAATATATGCACATACTGGTGTACCTTCTATATACATGTTTATGTTCCTGATATAATTATTTTATAATTTTCCATATTATTCATTATTATTTTTATCACAGAACTTGGCTTATTTTTTTTTTATTAAATTTTTCTTCGACATTTCTTCAAATGTAAATAAAAAATTGAAAAAAAAATTAAAAGATATATGCACTTCATTGCAACAAAACTTTATTTCTTATTATAATATTGTTAGAATAATTATATTGAATACGACAATAGATAATGTTAATAAAATGATATAAAATCACACATTGAAATGCTTAAGGTGAAAGATGAAATGTTCAAACACTATTTAAATAGAAATCAATTTCCTTTTTAAATTTTCTCTTGCTAGAATGAAGAAGTCATATATTTACTTTGCTGCAACGAAGCAGTGCCGTCAGGATATCTTGTGCAGGGCTTTAATTAATGGGGAGTATTTATAAATAAATTGAGAATAAGAGAAATATTTCCATTAGTGATGTAAAGAATGTTAATATATATTTGCGAATAAAAATGATGAAATATTCGCGAATGCGAAGACATCATTTGTGATGACTGGATATTTAACGAGCAGCAAGATTGTTTAAAGTATATTCCAACTTTTGCATTTTCGCTGACTACGCTCGAGTTTGCAGTGATTTCAAACTTTTAATTTGCTACAAATATATTATTATTATTTCTATGCTTAAAATAAAGTTTCTTTTTATTACAAGTTGTTAAAAACTAAAATTTTTCTTGCCATTCATTCCCTTTTTTTGAAGGAAAATATTCAAAATTTTCATGTCATCATGAAACAGGCAAATTCGTTGCATCATTAGTGTCGGTCAACGTCAAAGATAATTCTGATTAATAATTGCTCAAGATCTATATTAAGGGCATTTAGCTTGGGCAGACGCCACAAAATATAAAAAAGCGAAAAAATATCAAAATAAAGCGACTGTGGGGACAACGTATACGGATTTTAGTAATTAATCAGGCCATCCACGAATTAAAACATGTGTTTGGAATAAGTCTGTGTCTTTGCTTTTTGAAGGCAGTCGGAATTTCTACGATTTATTGATAACGAGGATTACTTTTTGAGGTCTTTGCTGCCTCGATCAGTTTTTATTTTTTTTAAATAAAGCGTTTCACAGGGCTCTGCCTCTGCCTATTCTTTACAACGTCGATTTGAATGCCTTTAAATTACTTAATTCTAGAATTTCAGTTACTCTTGAATACATTTATTTGTTTTGCCACTTTCATAACTTTTGGTTTTCTTTCAACTACATTTTAATTCCATTTAAAATCCGTTTGTTTATAAATTAGTTCAACTAAAATGATTTAAATTACAAATCCTAATGCAGCCTAAGAGAAACCACATCAGAAGACCAAACCAAAATGCACTAAAAAGTAAAGAAAAAGAATTGAAACGAAAAAGTTTTCCTTCTTTTTTGGATCTGCTGTCAGTGTTGCCACAACGTTTCGATTAGAATTAAATGAGTAGATACTTCGAATAGTTAAAACACATGTAATTTAGATATTTTCATAAAAATCGACAAAAATATACTGATGATTTGGTTAGCACCGCAAGAAAAGTTTCAAAATTGATTGATTGATTACTGAATGAGTAAAAGGCGCAACAATTTGTAAAATTCCTGCATATGAATGAAATTTAGAAAAAGTCCTCAATGAACCCTAAAATTATTCAGAGAAATTTTAGTCCCAAAAAAAAAAATAATTTTCTTGGTAACATGGTCTCTTAATACAAACACATACAAGAACACAAAAGTCACATACACTTAAGCCGCATTATTTGTACCAAACAAACTAAACAAGCACAAAGTAAATTTTTCTTTACAAAGTATACAAAATATAACCACAAATATTAAGTAGAATAAGCCCACAAACAGAGTGAGAGAGATTAAAACAGATGATGAAAAATTAACTAACACACACATACATATGTACAAACAAATACAAATACAAGAAAGCTGGTTAATATAGTAGTTTTTGTTCCAAAAAGCACATTAACTTTTTCTTGTTCTATTTAAAGTTTTTTTTTTTATTTTGAAGCCAAAATATAAAAGCAGACAAATGAATTATCATAAATAAATGGGTTTTCACACTAGAAAAATTTTGAGATCAAAAGTACTAAAAAATTTGCAGGAAGTCCTACTAACGAATAACAACATTTCAACTGACAGTTTGTATATTTAATCCTGAATCCTGGCATACGAAATAGTGCTGACTTTTATGGTTTATTTGCTACTAGTGGACCCTACCAATGCCAACCGAACAGAGGCAAATGTTTTGAAATGTAAATTTTAAGTGCTGCAAGTATGGCTGGTTAAAAAGAATGCAATTTTAAGCCACAATTTTGTGGAATTGTGTTTTTTTTTTTGGAAAAGATATGTTATGTTTTTGTTTATTTTTCGGTTACCAATCTGCATTTTCATTGTTGCGGAAAAAGGCCATGAAAAGGCAAATGAAAGAAATATGCATAAAAACAAATGGACAATGGACGTTTGCTCTTCTTTTGCTGTTTTACAATCTCTCGGCCTTGTTGTCAGTAGCCCACAAACAGATTGTACTTTACAACAACTCAACTGTTTTAAACTGGCAACCGGTTAAATGCCAAAAAAGAAAAGAAAAACAAAAAACAGAAGATTACAATCGACTTTTGCACCAACAATATGTTGTTCATAATGATGATGATGGCAACACAATAAAGTTGCTTGCCCATGTCGTTGTTAATGTTGGATGTGATGATGTGCTGTTTTAATGATTTCCTATTTCATATTGGTATTACTTTTTTTTAATGTTGCAAATTGTTGCACGTTTCGACTTTTTCTCTTACTCGATTTTCATGGCTTTTGTAAACATTTAATGGCCATGTTTCATTAACATCTTTACATAACTCTAGATGGTAAATAATTCTTTTACACCGTAATCTCCTTGAATAGGGCATGAGTTAGTGCTTTGTATAAATGTATAAGTGTATCTGTAGCTTTTTGCCTTTTTTTCTATTTATATAATTAGATCTTGGATCAAACCGTAATTAACCTACTGATCGAATGTGTTAAAAGTGCATATGAGTATTAATTTTTTTCATTTCCTCGTATGCATATTCAGGTCTTGTTGATACCACATGCCAGCCAAGTGCATCTCTTCTATTTTGGGCAAAAAAAAAAATGTAATCATAGGATGGCAGCGCTTTCACAGTAACGTTCCTGCCTTCGTTGTCTTTGAAAAAGTATGGTCCAATGATGCCACTGGCCCATAAACCTCACCAAAATGCAGTTTTCGGGATGCAATGCTTCTCTTTTCAAACTGAAATGAGCTTAAAAGAGCATGAACTTTGATAATAAAATTTAATAAATCCGCATGCGCTGTTCGTTTGTAAGTCGAATCAAAGTTAAATTATAGACCAGAAACTATCAAAAACTTTCCTTGCTAAATATAATTCAACTTGTTTTATATACATCATGTCCAGTGTTCTCGTATAGTTTTCTAATGGCCAAATAAACCATTGTTTCTTTGTATTCCTGTCTATTTATTGGGTGTTGTTTACAAAAACAAGGGTTCATGTTTGTGAGTTTTTACCGGAAAAAAAGGCAAAAACGAAACAATTTTAGCAAATGATTACTTGACTGTTTGAGGGATCAACTTTGAGGGTACAATCACATAAGCCACTGTTAGTACAGCCGCAACGTTTTACTACTTCCGTTTCATATGATACCAAATGATGTAAGATATGATTGCTCTCTGCCAGCCAATGTGTGTGTGGTGTAATAGTAGTAGTAGTAGTTTCATATGATGCTATACTCATATTGTTACTGCTGTTGTTGTTGTGTTTTACACTTGTGTTGTTGACATTGGTATTATCCAGTCAATTTGGAAAACAAAAAAAACAAAAAAGCAAATTTTCTCTGTTACTCATACACATCTATGCAAAGAAGTAAAAGAAAAAAAATCCTGAATAAATAAAAGCAAATCAAACAAATATATACAAACATGTGTAAAATAGGCATATAAGAGAGATAGTGGCATGTTGCTGCTGTTGCAAACAAAACCTAATCATGTGCCTATCCACTGTTGTAAACTGGGAAGCTGCTCTCTTCTGCCACACAATAGCGAATAATAAAGCCTACCAGCTCCATTTCTTTTTTTCACAAAATTTTTGAGGTTTATGACATGATTTTGTGTGCAGCATTTGCAACCTTGTACTGTTTAGTTTGCTGTTGCCAAAATGAAAAGTGCTTAAGTAAAGTAAAAACAGGAAACGAGAAAAAAGTAATAATAAATTTGCTAAACATTTGCATTTCAAACAAAAATCTGCCGCTGCACGTACACGTACCAGTTATGTTTTTTTAAGTGCACATATTCTAACAAATTGAAAAGTGCTCGTTGTGTGTGCATAGTGTTTTAAGGCTTAGATATAATTTTGGGCTAATGTTGCTGACAAGTCGAACATATGTTGGTTGGGTGTATTGTCACAGTAACCATGGTTGTTATATTTTGCAAATGTTTTCACAGTTTTATGGCACAAGATTTTTGTTTTGAGGTGGTTCAAATTCAGCCCCCAAATCGGGTTAATTACTTTAGCTTTAAAAAATTGTGGTATTTTCTTTAAGTGTAAGTTTGCGTTAAAATCAATGACTTCTTCTATTTAGGAAAAAAATGCACGTTTACGTATGAGTAATATAAATTTCATTAGTCGCATACAACTTATACGCACGCTTTTGAGGCAAGAAACAATTTTTTAAGTTTTCAAAGTTTTTAAATTTTGGTTAAAACAAGGTGTTGCAGACTAAAAAAATACAGACATTTCTAAGAGAAATTGTAGCCCCTACCAGAATGATGCTTTTGAGCTTTAAAAATGGTACATCGAGGGCAAATTTGTTGGAAAAAACAAATGAACGACTTGATTATATGTATTCGACATTAATTAAGACTATATATCAGCAGTAGGGCATCAAATTTTGGACTCTGGCAAAAACTGTGACTGGATCTATGAACAAATAACTTTATGTCTGTGTTTTAAATGTGTATATAAAAAATTTACGGAATAGTCGACGGCATTGTAATAACCTGCTAGGAAATATGGCAATTCCTCAAGCAAGGGATGCAATAAAACCCCAAAGCAAAAGCACAAAGGGGGGAAAATAACGATTTCGAGGGGTTGTTTAATTTTTGTTGGGTATTTTTCATTTATATTTTTGGACTTCAGTAGATAAAATCCTGAAAACGTTTAGCGGCTTGTTTCATTTTTCAATTAAAGTAAAATTTCTAATACCAACCGGCAAATTAATATAATTAAATCTCTAACAATAGGGTGTTATTTTATTTCGTTGGGGCCTTATTTCCAATTAAAAATTGAACGTATGAAATAATGCCACAATTATTGGACTCTTTTTTCATATTTCTTGTGGGGTCTTATCACCTAAGGAGTCATTTTATGCCACCTGAATAGTCAACATTGATCTAATGATTACGAGCTCATCATAATGAGAACTGGTTATTTGTTCCAACTTCTTGAGTAATATTTACCAACTCCATAATTATCTCTTACACCTCTTGTAGGACATGAAGAATATTGACACCTTAGTAATCTGACATCAGATATATACATTTTCATGCCCCTTGTACTTAATCTTAAAAGCACAAGTGAGAGTTGTATAGACTTTTATCTGAACGATGATTCGATTTTTTTCATACGAGTGGACCTTTGTAAATTTGCCCAAGGACACCTGCCATATCATTGGGTTGCATCAAAACTCCTTTTAATTAACACCTTGGCATGAATTGGAGACAATCTATATCGATCACAATCCTACTAGAGTTAATTATTAATAAATATACCAAATGCCCCATGATGGAAGATCCGTGTATAAAACAACATTTAAATTAACATTAAAATATTAGAAAACTGTGCAATAGGCAAGTGTTGCAAGTTTTTCGAACGCGATAGTAAACACCAGATAATATCTAATGGGAAAAACATTGTCCAAATATCCATTGTCCTTTTCAATTGAAATGCAACATTAAAAAAAAAACAAAGTTTGTTCTTTATGCTCCAATATTCATGCATAAATTGAATATAAAAAGTATAAAACACTTTGCTTAACATACGTTGCACTAGAGAATTGCATCAGCTGCATAATATTATTTTTCAATTTATCTGTCTCTGTGTCTACTCTCCGTCCGTCTGTGCTTCCATATGCTTGTGTCTATCTTCCTAGTTTTTATGATTGAATACAATTTGGTAGAAAATTTATCAAATATTTCGAAAATAAACGATGATATTGACGATGATACATAAATATAAACAGTTATTTTACTGAAAAAAATTAGAAATATGATTTTTCTTTCAAATAAACAGATAGAAATTCAACATAATATTATGTCAGGAGGGTTGGAAAAAAAATTCTAAATCTACTACTGTATGATTTAAAAATAATGCAGGCAAATTGCAGTGACAAACAATACATGTGGTCTAGTCAAAACGATTCTAACTTGAGACTACTTGAAAATCAATATCCTAATTCTAACCTGAGTTTTGTAAAACATTGGCTGAATTGAAAGTCAAATTTGTTACTTTTTCAAGTGATTAATCTCTAGTTTGGGTATACGCGTATGGCTCGGTTATATTCATGTTTCACAAATGTACAATAAAAGACATGTGAAATCTTTAAGTTGAATCCCTGGAAAAGTTCCATAAAAAAAAAGTATTATCCTAGACTAAGGAAAGTGCAGTTATCATAAGTCGAGTACAAAAATGTCACAGCAATTTGAATTAGTTTTAATTGATTTTTCGCTTACGTTCTAATCACGGTCAAGATTTTTTTCCATTTTTTCCCCAACATTTCATTAATCCTCAGCCTGAGTTTTATTGTTAAGAGTTCGTTTCCTCCCAAAACTTCTGGGTGTTGTTCGATGAAAAGTCAAAAAGAAGTCGAAATTTTGAACAGACGGCGTTACTCTCCGACCTGAACGTGCTCTCAATAAAGAGTTTTTATAACGTTTAGTGGAATTTCCCATTCTCTTATTAATTACTGTACGAATACCACGACCGTGTATCCCGCTGAGCTTATCCCAGCAACCATCAGAAACATGTCGTTACAAGTGGGACGCCAATAATGTGAAATAAATTTGGGTTCTGTTAAGTGGCTTAAAATAACTATTCAAATTTTTCCATTTCAGAAAGTTTCAATATTTGTTAAAAATATATCGAAAATTGTTGTTTGTTGCGGGTTCAAGTGTCTATATGTCTGATATTTCTTAGTCTCAACCAACCATTATGTTTGAAAGGCTTTCAACGTCGTTTGCTTACATGAAAATTTTAATTAAATTCATTCATATTTGAAAATTAGAAAAGCTTTCTATGTCTACTATAGTCATTGACATAGTAGGCCTAGAAAGCTTTTGTACTAACGATATGACTTTAACCAGCAAAAAAATGGTTTGAACGGTTTGTTATTGCAGGGTGTTCTCTTTTTAGGTCGATATGAAAAAAATTGCTCGCAATTTATGTTTATGACCACTCAGTGGCAACACTACGTTCACAGACGCATACATCCATCATCCGATGAAAATTCTACTGACATGCTCATACACTCACAAAAATTGCATTCAACTGCTTCATTGTATATTGGTATACATTGAAAATATAATTGCGGTATTGTGAGTTTTTACACTCCCTGTTGTTGCTGTATTTGTTATGCTATTCAGTGCAACATAACAGCACAATTCAACTGCATGCAACTCAATTTTACCAAAATAATTTTTGAATATGTGTAAATGTGTGCATATATTTCAATCTGTAACCCAGCAAATATGCGAGTTTAATATCCTACTGAGAAGGATTTATATATACAAGGTGGCGCAAAAGTAATGTCATGATTTGAACTGGCTGCCATTTTTACAGATGGCCTTAAATTCCAATGTGCTTTGACATTTATGATGTGATGAAATTGTTGTTACCGCTTATTTGATCATCCGTTTTGGAGATTTGAACTGGCAGTCCACAATCACGAACTTGTGAAACCAACTTAGAATAATATCGTGAGATCTATGTTCTATATAAAAAATGTTACACAAAATATGTAAAATATTTTTTATTTTATCAACCAAACTCTTGAGAACAAACAGTCAAATTTTATATTTCAAATTTTGTACCATTTTCAAATTTAAAATTTATTTTCTGATAACTTGTGTCTGTTTCCCATATTGAATTTGTCTTTCGATCCGATTTTAGATAGAAAGCTTAATTATCATATCTCAATAGCGAATGAAAACTCTCCTTATGCCTGCAAATGCTTTAGTGATGTGTTAAATGTGAATAAGTCTAAAATACCCTAAACGACAGATAATTGTTCTTGCTCACAAAGTAATTAATTTTTTTATATTAAACGCTCTTCTTATGTACGTATGGGTAAAATTTAAAATTTTGCATTAATTTCATTCGTGATAAAAGTCTTTAAATTTATAAATCTTTCAATACTTAAGTACAGTTTAATTACTTTTGATGACAACTTTTATTTTTGAGTTTAAAAAGGACTTTTCTTTTGCCACATATTGAGCATTATTTTCTCAAAGCTAAATACTAGAATATATTATTTGAAATTTGCAATATATACGAGTATATGGTTGAGAAAAAAATGGGAGATAATCATATACATATTTGAAATCAGGCTTTCATTGCTGTTTAATAATCCTCGTTGATATAATTTTCTTAATACGCAGATCGTTGCTCTCTAATGAATATTCGAAGGCTTTCTATTGTATTTGCTGGGTATTTATGCAAAAAATATGTGGCATGTAGAATGTTACCACAAACAACAAGTACTCCCAATACACACATAAAACTAACTACATTTACTACTACTCTTGCTTTAAATAACTCACTCTCTCCTTCGCTCTTGTATTGAAATGTAGTCATTGGTAATTTTTCGTAGCATACATTTGTGTGTTTAATAATAATTTGTCTGTCTACTGTTTTGCAGCAAACAAAATTCCTTAATACAAGTGAATTGAGTGCTGTATATTGGTATGTAGATTATTTTTGTGGTTTGTATATCCTCATAATGATAGAAGCTGTTTTGTATATGATTGTTTTTAGAAAAATTAAATCATTTCCTTGTGGATTATAAACTTTGGCATTTGCTTATCATCGTGTGGGTGGGTCTGTGTGTGTGTGTGTGTGTGTGTTTGCTTCCTTTATAGAGGTTTTTTGACCAGAAACAATTGTTTAATGTTGAAAGTTTGTCAACAACAATTAAGCAAGATCGTTGAGAGTTTCATTTAAATGATATAAGTAATTAAATATTTATAGAAAAATATTGAAAAATTAGGTTGAACAGAAGTTTGAAAAGTAATACTTAATATTGAAATTTATAATTTTGGGGTATTTTCCCCAACTAATTGTTAAAATAACTAGAGTATAATTGAGTATAGTTGTTTGTTGTGTTGTTTATATGAAAACAATCTAAACGTATTATGATTATATATTTTGTAATGATTATATACAATACTGAATTCTCATATTGTATTATATTCTTTTGGCATAAATATACGAGGTTGAATTTTTTCAAACTGCCTGAAGCTCATTTACGATTTGGTTTAGCGAATAATAAAATGTCGGCTTTTGAACAGCTAAAGCCATAACAGCAAAATATTTTGTATTAAAGTAATTATTATAAGGGGGACAAAAATATCTTTGGCTTTTATTAAAAGACGTTTTTCTGATGTTAATTTTGGAAAACAAGCCATCACACCTCCATATGCAATTGGATTAAGAACGAAGAAAACATAAAAACGCAATGTATATTATCTTTATAAAGCATTCCGATAGGATTTATTTATTATCTCCTGTATGGGAGAGAGCTTCAAACTGTGTTGCAGGCTTACAAGCTTGTAACGTCAAATTTAAGTTAATTTTTTACAGATCGTATTTTTTTCCGATAACATTAATAAAAGTTTTTAAAGTTTATTATTTGTCTTGATATGTTTCGAATTATTTGCATCATGTAAATTTTTCTTTTACATATATATTCAATATTCTTAAAATCTTAATAAAGGCGGAAAAAAATCAAGTGTCATATGTGCTTAATCGACCCATACCTACACCGTAACCAAAGTGTTATATTGGCTTTTATTTTACTCTTATTTGCCTACTTAAGGTTCTTTCAACATATAAACTCTCTATTATTTGTCTTTAATTGCTTTTAATGCATTATTATTTGTTTTATTGATTAAGTTACTCGCCTATTTGCTCTTAATGATTTAAAATCTATGCATTAAATATCAAAATTCTTCTACGAGTTGTTCTATAACAGTAAACGCTCTATTAAACAACGAAATTAGGTGAATTTATTACATTACATGCACAATAAATTGCTTAAAAATATTTGCATACTTTAAGGGCGCTACTCGTTTTCATACCATTTTGTTGTCTGTCAATTTAATTTCATTTGCATAATAATCCTTACATTTTCTGTTATTTATTGTTATATCCTTCATATAGGAATGCAAAGTTATTTGCCATCTTGTCCTTTTTTTGTTGTTTAAGAACGTACACAAACGTGCCTCCAATTCTCATACTACAAATTTCATTAAACCTTTTGTTGTTTTTTTTCTTCTTTCTATTCTCTGTTGATCATTATATGGATTTGATAATAATTTATTCTGTTTTATTATTGTTATTGTGTATGAATATTAAAATTTATGGTATTTACTTAATATTATTCATAACAATTAAATTCATACAATATTGATAAAAGTATGTATGTATGTATGTGCTTTCTTTGCATGTACGGTTTTGCATATGTGTGTGTACGTAAGGACATATTTATATACGAATGTGTATATTTGTTTACTTAACAGCAATACAAACATTTACAAACATATTTTTATTTCTCCTTATGTTAATTAATTATTTAATTGTTTCACTTATCACTTAATTAATATGGGATTTGTGCAAATTTCGTGGCTAAAAAATGAATTATATTTTTATAAATTCATTTGTTTGATTTGAATGACCTTACTGCGAACTACATTTTAATTATATAATCTTTAATTGATTTTTGTGATATTCTTCCGACGGGGTTTGTTTGAATTTGGAACGATTTTCCGTCATCCCACGTCAAATTTGGTTTATGAACAGACCGGTTTCGGCTTTGTGCCATCTTCAGTGTTCAGTGTTCTTTAATTGGTTTCATTTTATTGAATGTGCTTGATGATTATGTAAATTTAAAAATTTAAAGCGACAGAAAATGGGTCTAACATTTTCAACTCACACGCAACTAACTGGAGGAATTTGTATGAAAAACAAAAGCCAAATTTCAAATTTTCTTAATAAAGTTCAAAAAAAAAACAACTCCCTCCTGAATTTTCATGCGCGTGTTCGGTGAAAAATTTGCATACAAAAAAATTATAATATTTTAAATTTTGGTTTTGCTTTTCATATAAAATTGCATTTGCTGACCTGATTTAAAAAAAAAAAATAGACCCTTAATAATATTCTTCTCTTAAGAGTTGAATATAGAAGATATTTAAACCATTACATTACAACGAATTTTCAATATTTATCTGCTCAGTGACAAGCTGCGTTTGCCTTGAAAGTAGAAATATATTTGCGTGGAATTTTTCACAACGCGCAACGGGCTTAAAAACGCTTACATGTTGGGTATTGCAAAATTGTAAACAATCTTAAGAACGATTTGGAGAATAATTGCTCCATACGGCATTCGATATCGAATGATATTTCAAACAATACATTCGTATTTCGATTGAATTCTGTTGCCACAAATAAGCGCTATGGGTATATGCTTACAATTATTTGCCAATTTGATAATTTTGAGGCAAAAAGATCGCTTACTGATTATTTGACAATTGCTGCCCTAAATTAAGCAATTTTAGGAAATAAAAATTTTGAATTTCAATAATTTTAAAGCAACTTTGAACTTAATAAAAAAATAAACAATTGTTAACGACTTTTGTTGTAAATGCACCTTAGAATTTTAAAAAAATATAAAAAAAAGTATTCCAAAGTCGAGCAACGAATGTAAAAGAAATTTATGTGGTGAAATGGAAAAATTGTTGAGCAAGCTGAGCCTTTTGAATTGAATTCAAGGTAGATAGATCCGAATCATTATATTGAAGAGTATTTAAGTTAAAACTGTTGTTCATCGAATTGTTAGTTTGAATTGAAGGTGAGAAAAGTTCGAAAAAATTTATTTCGTTCCATTAATTTAAACTGAACTTGCTGAAAACTGAAAACTTTTATTAAATAGATTGTAGAGGTTTTAAATTCCAGGAACTTATGTGATATAATGTAAAAAAGAGCAAATTAATATGAAAAACTGACTGACAACTGACCGGTGCATAAACCAGGCTGAAATTGACCCATAGCAAATAGTTATGTTTGCTTTGAGGGATATTCCACAAAAAGTCTATTGAAGTAAAATTACACCATCTTGGTGGTTAGTTGACATCATCTCCACCTGAGATGACCATGCCCTCGAATCGCTCGTGCAGAATTCCAGAATGTTAGAATGTGGGGCACGTAGCGCTGCGGTACTGTTGGAACCACATGTCGTTGGTATCCAAATCATTTCAATTGAATGGTATGACCTGAATTCGACCGAAAGGAGGGGGTTATCATCGGCCTATAGTGCTTGGTGCTGACGGCAATAGCCTGGCCAACATCGTTCTCACAGAAATATGGGCCGGTTGGGCCTCCAGTCCAAAATTTACTCTATACGGTGACATTTTCGCGATGCATTTGACGCTCTCGGAATTCATGTAGATTGGTATCGTCCTTAATACGAAATACGAAATAAAAAATGTAATTTTAAGAAATATTTCCTCAGAAACCTTGGGTCTGAAATCAAGTCCAAATCTGGCCCAATCGACATAGATTTTGTTTAAATAAGAGTGCTGAACGTAAGGATTACAAGATTTCCCCTGCCGATTTATTATAACGATTTGAATAAAGGGTGTATTAAACTCCCCTTAAAATGAAGGTCAGTTGTAAGCCTTCACTAAGACGTTTCTCGTGTACGTTTTTGGTCGCCTCTACCAGAATCAATAGTTAGAACTTTAGTTCATAACTTTAATTTATTTTTCGAGATGGTACTCGATATTCAGTACTTATCGACTAATAAAAAAAAAGAAAGACCTTAAGCCTGAAAAATAAATTAAATTGGTAAATTAAAAAAATAAAAATAAAAAACTCTATACATAGTATTTTGAGAAAAGCTTTTTGTACAGTTCAATTGTTCATTTAATAAATTGATGATGTTATTCGCCCTTTTTTATTTTAAACTAATTGGATTAAATTATTGAGTTTGAGGTCTTCTTTTTCTATAAACAACATTATATTTATTTTGTTTTGATTTTTTAATATTTCAACACAGTGTGGGTGTCTTCTTCGGGATAAAATTTTTATAAATTTTTTTTCTGAAGAAGACACCCACCGGGTGTTAAAATGTTGCAAAATCAAAATAAAATAAATATATTGTTTTTTTTTATAAAAAAAAGTAGGCCTCAAACTCAATAAAATAATCCAATTAATATTCATTTAATCTTAATGTCCATAGATTTTACTTTGGCTCTACGATTTTGAATTTTTTTTCGTGTCCCTACAATTTGACCCGGCCTAATGTGTATATATACAAATATATTCTATAGAATTGACAAGTTTTTTCTAATTAAACTTTTTTAAATAAAAGCTTTGAATACATTTGTAGTCTTTTTTTAACTTTGCGTAATTCTTAATCAGCAAAAAGAAATACTGTGCACTAAATTGTTTCGTTAGTTTTAATTAAATAAAAATCAACTTCTTGTTAAAAAAATGCGTTATAATCTATGATGATTTGTTTACGATTTCGATTGACGATTGACCTCTAATAATTCCATCGTATTAAATCCATTGATGTTAAAATTCATAATTGAGACAAAGAACAAATAATTATTAGCATAATCAAAGATTAGATAAGGGAATTGAATAATTGCACGGGCTTCGCAGTGTGATTTTGAAATCACTTGTCGTCGAACTGAACTGAAAGTATTTTAAAGTCAATCCGATTTTAAATCAAATCGCTCCTATTCTTGTATTTTAATGCCTTGTTACGAATGCGCGTGTGGTACTAGATTAAAGATAATATTTTAGCGAAATACCACAACCACACTCGTAATAAGATCCATAATCATAACTTTTTTTCTATCTATATTTATATGTGTATTTTAATAACATTATGTTTTCCATTTACTCTTTCAGGTGAGTCCACACGAATATTATCACATAAAAATGCCGCAAAAATTTGTAAGTTGCTTTTAATTTCTTATATCATTTCATTCGTTTTAATTTTAATTAAATCTAATCTCTCTGTCCTTATATTGTTACGTTAAAGAAAAAGAAAAATTCAGACTTACATATTTACATTAATAATTTTTGTTCAGGTCTCATTTTGTCTCTGTTTCATCTATCAAGCATAAACCCATAAACGATCTAATAATAAATTAGATGCTTATAAATGGCAACATGATGATTTAGAGATAAAACGCAGAATAATTATCAGTTTATATTAAAAAAAAGAAGATAAAAAGTTAAAAGTTTCCGACAGAGGGGACCATAAAACATACGTATGTATGTATATATGATTTGAGAGTTTACTCTTAAGCAAAGCATACAGGGGCGTCGCGGGACGGAAGATTCAACTTCATTCCCTCCACCTCAATAGCGTAACTTTCAATTTTATTTTCATATTGATTTTATATTTCATATCAAAAAAATAGATTTAACGAATTTGATTTTTTTAAATTTGTTTTACAAACTAATAGATATTTTTGAAACTATTTGTAAAATCAGAAAAATCCCTTAAAGCAGAAAGACATTTATAAGGAAAAGAAAGAACTTTAATAAAGATTTCCAATCTGCAAAACGAATATATTTTCACGAAAGCAGGTTAAAGTACTTTTTGAAAAGGGCAACGCTGCTCCTGTCAGGACTCATCTGTCAGTTGACTTCTGTCAAAAATTTTAACATTTAGTTTGTGTTCAATAGCCATTGATGGCAGACTTACGTGTGATTTGAGGAGAAGATGAAAAGAAAAAGATAAATACTATGGGAACCCTGAATCACTTAAAAAAGTGGTTTATGGAATTTCGTTGGTCTCTACACCCGAAACAATTGAAAAAATTCACGATCAGAGATTGAAAGTGCGAAAGATTATGGAAGCCATTGGCATACCACTTGGCTAAATGGCTTCAATTTTGAATGAATACTTGAGTAGGAGAAAGCTTTAGGTAAAATGGTTGCCACATTTGTTTATAATCGGCCACAAACGCAATCGTCTGACAACTCCGCAGGATTGTTTGACGTAATTAAAACGTAATATGGACAAGTTTTTGTGTCATTTCGTAACCGTGGACGAAGCGTGGATCCACCACAACTCACCAGAGACCAAACAGCAGTCAAAACAATGGGTTTCTCGGGGTTAATCGGAAACAAAGAAAGCCAAGCACGCGGTGTAATCCACATTGACTACTTTATTGTGACGATTTATTCAGCATTAGAAGAAAAAAACGACCGACAAAAGAGTTATTTTCCACCACAACAATACAAGCCTGCACTGCCCATGGCGAAATTTTATGAACGAATAGCTTCCTCAACTGACCTATTCTCCGGATTTAGCCCCTAGTGACTATTTCTTGTTTCCCGACATCTGAGAAAATAACTCACCGGATACAGATTTCATCCCAGCGATGAAATCATTTCACAAACTCGAAAAATTTTATTCTTTGAAGGGATAAGAAAACCGGAGAAACGCTGGACAAAGTATTTAGAGTTCCAATGAAAAATAAAATGATATTTTTTCTATCCAAAATCCCGTGTTTTATAAAAAAAAACGTCACGAATTTATTCATTGGAAAAAATAGCAAAAGTCTGGTTACAATTTTTCATTATCTTAAACTGAAGAGGAAGAAAAACTGCGAATAAAAGCTTTTATTTAGCAAAAAGAAATAAAAACTAGTGGAAAATGAAAATCGATGATATCTTGTTAAAATCAATAAGTTTCAAAAGTAAAAATTGAGTGTCGACCGGTAGAAAAAAATTCAACAAAATTATTTTAATTTTATTGCACAGTATATTTTATAAATAAATCACTGTATTTCCCTTTTATTAATTTAAATGGATGTTGCTTAGAAATATAAATTTTTACATCACAAAATCACTGGAAGCCAATCAAAAGGGGGAGGGGGAGGAGTTGAGTTGAGTAAAATTAAAACTTTAACTTTAGATTAAAGCAGTCTGTCTGTAAAGAAAGACAAGATATTGCGTCATGAAAAGCAAAACGCTAATTATGATAATTGAGTAACAATTATATAAAATCACGAACACGACTGCTGCCAGCAGAACAGTTAATAAGAATTTAGCCTTTGTTGTCCATAACAAACCATTGAGAATTTGGCAACTGCTTGATTTGTTTTACTCATCCCAACATTAACATTTGACTTGGCAGCATTAACAGTTGGTTTTCAATAGAATTAGGACACAACCTTCACTTTTGCCAAGCCCTCCATCCCCCCAATCACCCTTCATTACATGTTCCCTTGACACTTTTTGTTGGTGTATCTTAGTTAGAATCTCTTTTAATGTCTATTGTATGGAGTTGATGGTCTCTTAATGGAACAATTTAGCCGTTGAGTCGTTTTTAGAGCATAATTGTTGGCTTATGGATGTTTAGAATATATCCATACGAGTGTGTGATTGTGTGTTTGTGTGCGAGCTTGTATTATTATTTTGAATTTTAGCAATGGCCCTTATCTTCTTTGATTGTTTGCTTGCCCATCCAATTTTTAGCCTAGAATTATATTTTAGCACAGAATGGGAAAGGGAAGGAAATGGGGAAGGATGGAGTTTATAAAAAAAAACATTTTATTGATTTACTGATTGTGTATCATACATTTTCTCCATCAAAGGCTTGGTGGGATTCTTATCGTCGTGTTCGGAGTTTCATCATTATTATCCTTTTGATTTCCACATTCATTCATTATCCATTATTTCTGTTGCAATTATTAATTTAATATAAAATCATCGTTGCCGTTGCGGTTATCATCAATCAAAAGTACTGAAATTTTTCTCCAAGTTCAAGATGTGGAAATATTTTTTAATGTGGCACAAGAAAGAAATATTGGTTTTTTTGTAATACTATTAACAAGTTAAGGACTACGTAAACGATTTTAAGTACGTAGAAATTTATAAAGACAAGATTCTAAAACCAAAAACGACACATTGCAGACAATTTCGGAACAGCACTTTGCGCAACCTTGTTGAAAAATATTGCAAAATGAGAGTTTAAAATCTTATTAAAATTTAAATGAATTTTAAATTAAATTAAATCATCCGGTGGGCAGAAAAGGTACACTGATCTGTTTTACAATTCTTTAACACAGATGAAATAATGTGCCCTTCATTGGGAATTGCAAAGGGAAGGGAAAAACTCTGGGGGTTGCCAAATTTCTTCTGGGGAATATTTAGCTCCCAGGTAGGTAGCCAAGCCTACCTATGCCTATGGTCCTAGATAACTACCGCTCTCAGTTGTCGAGCACCGAAAATTATGTCGGACTGTATTATCAATAATGTTCTCTTCATTTGTATATACCATTAGGGTTGCGCCGATAAACTATTTAGAACTACTCGTACTCATATGAAAGTAAATAAAACGATACTCGTATAATTATTTGAGAGAATTTATAATTGGCATTGAAATGTCAAAAAAAATTCTTTAATATTAAAAAAATTGTGTGTATGTGTGTGTGTTTTTTTAGTAAAAATTATTATTTTATAAATAGTAATTAAAACGACAAATTATTATCAGTACCACTCAACTATCAAGAAGCAAAGTTGATTTTCAAATCTACAAGTTAAAATATTACGAAAAAAAGATCATGAAGGGAGATAATATTTTAAAAGTTATACTACGGTTTAGTTTGCTACTCCTACAGATATCATTGGCCTTCTCCCAAGCGCATGCACCATATGCAGTACGACTTTTCCGGAATGGTTCGCGTATTTGTGCTGGAACTTTGGTATCAGCGGATTTCGTTGTCACTGCAGCCAGCTGTGTTCAAAATATCCAAGGCCCAGGAAAATTGACTGTAGAAGGTTCTGGTGGCATCAGAGTGAATGTTGACAAGATAATGCGACCTGGACATTTCAATTATTTTCTTATGGATAAAGACGTTGCCATGTTAAAATTACAGACACCTCTAAACGGAACATCGATTCAACCAGCAACCTTGTGTAGTCAGGGCTGGAAACATGGTGACGATATAAAGGTATATGATTTCATTCAAAGAGCGAATGGTTTCGGTTTTCGAAAACTCAAAGTGCTTGGTAGATTCAAGTGCGCAGGAAAAGCATTACTGTTTGGGCGGCCTCTCACAAATACCATGTTTTGCAGTGCACCTGCTTATAATGCCTGCAGGAGCGTTAAAGGTGGTCCCGTCATCATTAATGATCAATTTTGTGGTATAGTTTCATGGAGTTTTGGCTGTAGGACAATCAGTCCCACCCTAGTTTTTACTAATGTGTTGCAGGTGCAAGACTTCATACGAAAAAACATGCTAAAATAAAATATATGTGCATAGTATATTATATTACTAACAAATAAATTGTTTCACGAATGCTTTCTGCTTTTATTATAAAATGTGTACGAGTATTATTTATAAAATTGCTGATTTAGTGGTCGTATTTGCGTAGGTATATCATCCTTGAGGGCAGCTACATGTTTTTCCCAGCAAATTTGCGAATAAAAAGTCAGATATGAAGTGATATAGTTCCTCTTAATTTTAGTTATAGTTGATGAAGTCAGCACAACCCGATACAAAAAAAAAAAAAAAAAAAAAAAAAAAAAAATCCTACGTGCGTATTCTTTGCCGGCAGCTGGAAACTATACAGTCTAAAAAAGGAAGTCGGTCTCAAAGAGAAACATCTTTATTGTTTCCAAAAATCGATTGAAAGTATTTATTTTGTTTATTTATTTGTCTATGGAAAACACTTCTTACAGAGAGTGTAAATTAAATTATTTTCACACAATTGACTATATACTGGCTGTGCAAAAGTTAGGAGTTCAAACATTTAATATAATTGTTTTTTTTTATAAAAGGAAATTAATAAATTTATAAAATTTGTTAAGCTCTACACATTCTTGTCCGGGGGGTCAGCATTCGCATAATTAGTTCTAAAAATTTAGCCGACAACGATAACGAGCAAATTAACGTCAAGGACGTTTAGGGACATTGAAAGCAATGTTGTTGATGATGTTGTTGGACGTTTACATCACCCGTAATTATGTTGAAATTTTCACTATAGTTCCTCGGTCTAGCTGAATGCGTTGTGTTAGAGTATAACGTTTGAATACAAAAAATAAAAAACTGTTTTCGCTTCAAAATGCTTTTGAATTAATTCAGCAAATCTGTGTCTCAAATTAAAAATTCTTTCTTATAAAAAAATACTTACGTGTTTTCTTAAATCTACGCGAATTTACTCATTATTTTGTTTTTAATTAATAAGTGATGAAATTAACATAATGGAAAAGAAATCCTGAACACTGTCAAATTTGTACACCTTCCAGATGTAAAGTTTATTCCCAGTTTTAAATAATCAGTGTTACTCGTAAGTCCTTACAAAAAACATTAGATGTTTGCTCTTCGAAAGTAGTGACTAGGAATCAAAAAAGAGAACATCCTGCAATGAAATGATGCGAATTCACACTATTTTTGGATCATAATGTCAGCTCTTTTATTGGACTTTATTTTTAGTTGACGTTACGTTGACACTATTTTACATAATATGGGAATGTAATGCTGATAGTATATAAAAATCATTTTATTTTTGAGCTCTAAGCATTTCTTTGTCCAGCGTTTTTCCAATATTTTTTATCCCTTCCAAAAATAAGATTATTCGAGGTCATCAAAGTATTAATTTGTTTTTGAGATAATTTCATTGCTGGGGTGAAATATGTGTCCGGCGAGTCTTTTCCTCAGATGTGGAAAGAAGAAATAGTCACTCGGGTATGCCAATGACTTCCAATCGTGAAATTTTCAAATATTTCGCGTGTTGAGACCTCAAATTTGCGTCCAGAACATTGGACATCTTACGTCATTGTACGGTCACAACGAAATTGAGTAAAACACTTTCTAGCCATTGAAATTGCTGGTGCAGAGTTCCCATAGTATTTATCAGGCTCAGCCTTGCTTCAAGTCATGATTTTTTTTTTGTTTCATTAGCACACGAACTTTACTTTGTTTCCATTTTCTCCTCAAAATCTGTCATTGAGGCTTGAAGAGGCTTCTTTTCAGTGCCGGCTGTATTTCTGTAAAAACAGTTGGAACTTATGAAGCAGGTTTTTATTGAAATGTGGCATGACAAAAACTATAAAATTCATAACACAAATTCATAATTCATATCTAAGTACTTGGCCGACATTCTTAAAAACTTAACTAGGGATTCGATCTACAATGTAAAAGATGCAGTAGAGTTCAAACAAAGAATTAATAACATTAAAATACAAGATAATGAAGTTCTCATCTCTTTTGATGTTGTCTCCCTCTTCCCTAGTATCCCAGTTAGTCTCGCCCTAAAAATTATTGAAAGTAAATAGAATATATTACAAAACTTTACAAAAATTTCCAAAGTTGATTTCATGGAAGTTTTATGTTTTTGCGCAACAGAAAACCACACAATGAGTTCGCCTATCTCACCGATAATAGCCGATATTCTAATGGAAGAACTTCTGAACGCAACCGTAGAGAAAATGGAAATCAAGCCACGCATAATTACAAAGTACGTAGATGACGTATTCGCCATAGTCAGATCAGACAAGGTAGAGGAGACGTTAACAAAACTAAATACTTGTAATAACCAAATCCAGTTTACAATAGAAATAGAAAATAATAACAAACTACCATATCTTGATTCCATCATAATCAGACGCAATTCAGTACTTAAGTTAGATTGGTACCAGAAACCCATGTGCTCAGACCGATTAATTAATTTCTATTCGAAGCATCCGAGAAGAGTTATAATAAACACCGCGAAAAATTTTATAAAAAGAGTTTTAAATATAAGCCTTGAGAGTTTTCATGAGAAGAATATATATAAAATTAAAAATATATTACAGGCTAATGATTTTCCAAAACTAACTATATGTTGGAACTACACGGTCAAAATTTAAGACAAGACTGGCATCCCATAAATCGGACATAAAAATAATTAAAAATTCTGAAATACCAAAAACAGCACTTGCCGCCCATTGTGCAGCAACGGGACACAAACCAGACTTTAAAAATGTAAAAATATTACAAATTGAAAACAATTACAAAAAGAGATATACTCTTGAAATGTTACATATTATTAATGTACCAAAGGAAAAGAGATTAAACAAACTATAAAAGAGACGTTGAGGGTTGCGCGCAAATATACAGAAACTAAATAAATAAACATAGTACGAAATAAAAAAAGGAAAAAGCTTTTAGTCCCCTGATGATGATCAACGAACTTGATCGAAATATTGGTGAAAACATTAATAAATGACGAAAAAAACATATATAAATTTGGTTTTTTATTTATAAAACTTTTTTAAAATTTTACCTCAAGCCGAAGAAAAATAGCTTTAGACAACATTGAAAATCATAGGTCAACAAATACAGCTTTATCGAGATAACATAAAATATATAAAATTTTGCATGAATAAACATTTTTATTTCTAAAAAGTTTCTGAAAATTTCTAAAAACAAGAGGACAGGCCGAAAGCTTAAAGAAGAAGTCAACTAAAATCCTACACGTCGCAATAAATATATTTTGTCGCTTTGCGTAATAAAAAAAAAAAAATAAATAAAATAAAAACTTGCGTTTAAAAAAAGAATTATTGTTGGTTTTTTGTGGAGCCTAATTAAACTCTTCTATTTGCTAAAGTTGTGAAACAAAACGTATACTGTACTTGTTTTAATTATTAAGTAAATACAATTATACCTTCTTTATTAGATATAAAGTGAATAGCAAATTGTTATATAAAGTTAGATAATTATTAATAGAATTCTATTTTCAAGCACAAAAGGCTTTCGAGTCACAAATTGAATTTTACGCGTTTAACATTATTAAATGGAAACTATGATGATAAGATCAGTTGCGGTAACGAATGTTTCTAGCACAAAATTAGCGAATTGTCACATGAAGGAAATACTTTAGAAATTAAAAATTAGATTTGGATGAATTCAAGATGCAAAATTGTTTAGCCAGTCTACTCACCACCTTTGGAGTGAAAATTTTAGGTGTTTTCATGCTTTCGTAGCTTCTCATCACTTTTGGAGTGAAAAGTTTTCATATCTTAAAACGTTCCTAGCTTTTACGTAGTTTAATATATACCACCTGTTCTTGGCCCTCAAAATTGACAACGGTCACATGATTTAATTTTTTTTCTTTGAGGAAAATGTTTAGTGCAGCCAGTTTTTCTGTTGCAAACTATCGTAATCTCATATTCTAAATAGTTCTTAAATACCTTAATGTGGGAGAGATACAAAATGAAATTAATTGCCTGAATTGACTCGTTAGTCGGTTTTAAATATAGAAACTCAACAATTGCCATGCGTGTAGTTTCTATGCCAATTTATTTTAATATTTCCAAAGCAGAAGTAATTCTAGTTTTCAAGCTTTAACTGTTTGCTTAGCAGAACACGTTTTAATTGTTTAGAATTAAAACATATTTTTAGAGTTGTTGACTCAAAAAAAAAAAAAAAAAAAAATAATAATAATAAATAAAATATACGCTTCTCTTTGTCAAAACGGAAACTTTGGCAGTGAGAGTGGGAGCAGTCAGCTTTATACCCTTCTTTTTATAGAGTGATACATAGAACTCTATCACGCCACTGTTTTATGGATTTTCTGTTAAAATTTAAGGAAAAAAGTTAAAACAAATGTTGAAGTCCCTTTTAGACAAAACATGCTGGAGGAGGAAAATTTTGAAAAATCGAGTTAGCACAAATGTCAAACTACTATGCCAGCCCTGACCTATACTTTGCTTTGCTTGTTTACAAAACAATGCACAGTATTTTGGCGTGGACCAAAATCGTTTCAAATAGATCGATAAGACTCAGGTTATAAAAAAAAATTCTAAAACTTATTTGGAATAATGCCGCGCAATAATGCGGTTACTTCACATACGAGAAAATCCTTAAAAAAAATTATGATTTAAATTAGCAGCTGAACAAAAGCCACTAAATATGGCTTATAATTTATCACTCCGCCTTCATATGTACCCTTTACATATCCTTTGAAGATATAATGTCCTATATATAATTCTTAAAATTGAATCGATTCCTTTAAAAATTATTTTATCTTGGTCAAAAAACACATACGAAAAATCCATAGAAAAATCAGCACTTCTGCCATTGAAATGAAATGGAATTACGTTACTTAGTGTTTGATATTTTAAATATCTGATGAAATATTTTTTCATTTGTTTTCGTCTATGCAACAAAGCACTGTGCTGATAAGTAAATACATAAGAAAATATAAATAAATTGACATACCAGAAATATTTACGGCCTTATGCTAAAAAAAATTTACTACTTTAAGTTTAAAGTTCAAGACAGCCAATTTTCACGCGTTTTAACAAATCGTATGCCAAGCACTACTTTAACTATTTTCACTAATTAAATATTAAATATTTTCCCATATGACAAAATATATTCTCAAAGAAGAAGGTCTTCATACGGGCTGTCCAATATCTCCAATTATAGCTGACATAGTTGTGGAGAAATTAGTTGGACACATGTAAGGGGTGATTTTTTTTAGCAACATGTTACTGGTCTATAATTTAACCATTAATCGACTTACAAACGAATAAGGCTTGCAGATTATTGAATTTTATTATCAAAATTCATGCTCATTTAAGAAAGTACATTCCATTTTATGGTCAGTTTGGACGACCTTCCAGAGCGGCTCTTAGATTATCGATTCGGCGCTGTTCACAACATGTGGTTCTCTGTTACTCCACTACATGGAAAAAGATTTGGATGTATAACCTTTTAAATACAAATGGTGCAAGAATTGAAACCACACGACCTACCACAACGGCTAAGATTTATAATTTTGATAAATGGAGGATGGTTGTTGGCGTGCCTACAAAACGAAGTTCGTTTTCTGACAGAGGACAAAAACTTTTTACCATGGTTTTTCGAGTTTTAAAAATTAAGTGGCTTCAGCCCCCGTCCAAAAAAGTAATCCAAGAAGCTTTCCGTCTACCTGTGAAAGATGAGAACATCATAACAAAGGTCAGGTAGCCACCACTCCCTTGGAAAAAAAAGTAGGAACCAAATATTTGAAAGGTTCCTCACCACTACACCAAATACACAGAGAGCCTTGTTTCTAGGTAACGACAGATGGCGGCCCCATTATCCTAGATCTGCTACAGCAGACCAATCATCTGAAACTGATACAAAGCAAAATAACAATGCGAAAACAACTGCAACAACTAGTGTAAGATGGAGATGCTTTGTGGAAGCCAAATGCTCCCAAGAGGGGTAAATTTGTGTAATAATCCAGCGCAAGGGATATTATCAAAATTTTTATATAAAATAAAATACAGCGTTTCTATTTCTTTAATATCCATTCTTTCATTATTTTTTCTTTCGATTGGCCCAGTACTCAAGGGATGACCCCTATTTACTCGTATGCAGTGCATTGTGCTGGAACTAGGAAAATAGGATTTGATATGAAGGATAGAGCGAGTAGTGTTTGTGGTCATTCGATTTGAACCTCTCCACGTTGGGGATGACAGGAATGATATCATCAAACAAGCTATTCGCACTTACAAAATAAATTCAATTTTTTATTGCATGCAACAAGAACATTTTTATTGCTAATTTTTACAAAAATATATATATTTTTTTTATATTTCGATAAACTTTATATTATACTCGTATATTATTTCTTATGAATTCTTCCACTTGCAATACATCAGTATAAATGGGCCTAGGAGACTTCGTCGAACAGCGAAAACCCCAAGAAGTTATGCCGCAGAATTTGTTGTGAATCATGACAGGAGCGCCCCTAATAGAATTGCAGCCAAAATAAGGCTTCGCGTTACCAGCACAAAACATTGTATTTGTTAAAGTTCTTCCGGACCAGCCCGTTTCCTTTTTACACAAGGAACTATCAATCAGCTTGAGATTCCGGATAGAATAGTGCGCTTTCCTTTGATCATAATCATATACCTGTCCGATATCACCATTTTTAAATTTCTGCTCACACAAACTGGCCGGCTTAATTAATGCTCCCTCTAGAGGTGTTAGCAATTCTAACACTGCTACATCATTACGCAATGTATTGCTAGTGAAATTTTCATGTTGCATTATCTTGCTAACATACGATCTGCTGCCACCAGCACCTACTACAATCAGGCTGTTTTCTCCAAGCTTTCCTTGAACACACTGGGCTGCAGTGACAACGATTTTTTTTGACACCAAAGTTCCAGCGCAGAATGATTTATAATTTTTCATAAGCCTCACCACAAATGACATATTATTGTCGCACAGGGCCAGTGATATTTGTTGGAGTATCAAACAACAAGGCAGGATCACTTTAAAAAAGACATTTAACAGAATCATCTTTTTTTCCTTTATTTTTTTCTAATCGATTTTAAAACCAATTCCAACTTCTTAATTCCCGTAGCTGAGTTGAACTGATAATATTTCAGTGTTCAGTGTTCAGTTTTATTGCCTATGGAAAAAAAAGAAATACACTAACACATACACACATACACACATATAAGTACATACACCAAATAATTTTAGAGTTTTATTTGATGTTTTGTTCGTCTCTCTTTTGCTATAATAGTTACTACCGTTTGAAAGTTCTAGGAAATCGCATCTGTTATCCTGCTCTACCAACTCTAATAAAGAGACAGAATATATAATTATTTGCAATAATACTGGGAAAAGGTACGATTCAAAAAAGTTAACTAAGAGAAAAGTTTAAAAAAAGTTTATTTTTAGATGTGTTATTTTGTAATCATTTATTATATGAGAACTTTCATTTAGTTTATATTCGGGTATGTGAAATTGTATGCTCCTGAGGCGGTCCCATTTTAGTCAATAGAAAGAAAGGCGTCTCATATCCAAAGTAAAATCTAATAACATTTACTCAAACTAATAGTGACCCAATCTGTGGTCATTGCTTTCATGAGTGGTAGGTAATTCCCGTCGAAATTACTACTTTTTTTCATCCAGCTGACTACAACAGTGAGAGTGCGGACAAATGTGGTATGCATTTTGACCAACGCTTGAAAGTAGGGGAACTGTACATCCCATGCATGCTTCAAAAATAGTCTCCAATAAATTCAACCATCTTTAATTATGGCCTTAAAAAAGTACGAATAAAATATAACGTTACTGAGATCTTTGGAGCCGGTGCCAGGAAAGTATCGGGTTCAAAGATCTCTATATACATGGCCATATTTCAAACTTTTTAGTGTCTATATTTGAAGTCGCTTGATTTTGTTTGTTTGTTAAAAAGCCTTTGTTATATCAATATATCGGTACCATCTTCAGGAAAGACTCTACCCTTATGTATTGGAAAACAATTATAATATGTTTTTATAATTTCTTTTTGGCTTATCTAAATAAAAGTTTTAAAAAAGTGTATACAAATATTTCACCTTGAAAATAGCTGCGATACTTTGTACAAGTTGACGCTGTTTGTGCATTCACGAACAACGTTGATCGCATTCATAGCGATAAAGGTGAGCAAGGAATGTGTTTTCAATAATTGTGACATGATATCTAATATCCTTTTATTACAAGAAAGAAATATGTTAATGAAAATAATACCCTCAATTGGATGACCCAAGTATTTAGCGTAGTTCATAAAAAGGCCACTATCTGACCCTGGATAAAGTTGAGTGTAAAAGAAAATGTAAATAATCACATATTTGTTGGGCAGCATATTTAAAGAAAAGAAGGCAAATATGCATATTTTGGTGAGGAAAGAAAAAGCCCTACAAGTATGTCAACACTTTATCATGATATCGTATAATCCCTTAATTGATTTTCTGGATCGAACTCGTTCCAGAGCGTTCTACCGCAACTAATAAGATCTTGTAGAAGCAAAATAAAACAAAATTCTCTCCGTATTTGAGAAAAAGAGAACAAAAGTCTGCTCTGTGTTTTTTTCATGTTTACACTGTTGATGTGAATTAGAACCACAGCGGCACATATCTACAGAAACAACATGTAGAGTCGCCACTACACCTACAACATGCACCGAAAATGCTGCCAATGTAGACTTTAAAATACAATTCAGCCATTTTCTAAAATGGTGCCGAAAATTAACATCTGCCATCCGCTTGTCACATTTTCATCCGTATTGTTCTCTCTTCCACTGATAAAATCAGCGTTTACACTGTACGAGATTCTTCATGCTACACAGATTTTAAACAGTGTAGAATGAAGCGCAAGATATTTAGTTTTAACGCAGGATTATAACATACGCTTTTGTATTACAGAGTATACTGATGCCAGATTTGCGAAAGTGAAAAAATTGGATGCGAAAGTAAACTGGGCAATAAAGGGTACCAATTATCCGATTAGGTACCATTTTTCTTACGCATCGCAATAGAGAGTAACCCCCCACATTTAAACACCTTTGGTGCAATGTACGAATATTTGAACAAATTTTTCAGTACACACATGTGATCGTGAGAGCATTAATTTTCATGAGCTTTGAAGAAGGAATATACCGGCCTTGGAAAAAATAGTAGGTTGGAATTAAATGTTTAATTTTTTGTTTGTTGACTCTGGAGCATTGGCTTATTATTAGTTCTTTTTATTTTTGTTTTTGGAGTCCACGCGTACTAATCTTGCCGCAAATGTTGTCTTCGTATTTGAAAGTCCATGCATTTTTTTCTTAATATAAAAACGCTTATTTAAAGATTTGTTTGCTCTTACCTTATACCAACTGGCTTTTGAAAATAATAATTCCAAGTTAAAATGAAGCTTGTCTTGACCAGATTGCAGTTGCCAATTGTGAAATAAAAAAAAAACTTAAGCAATAAAGAATGGAACTTGAAGAATGCTATAAAGTTGAAATATTTCTCTTCTATTTAGAAACTTAATTTAATTAAAAAGCCAAACCAAAGATGGTAAGAAGAGGCTAGAAAAATTTATCAGGAAGTGCATAAAAACTAAAGTAAATGAATATTCTGTTCTCAAATTCCTACAACATCTAGACAAAATATTTGCCATGCGTCTTCAAATGGCATTTATTTATAACAAACAAATGCAAATACTTTTAATCAAATGCACACTTTTATTCATATTTTTTCGTTTTAATAAACAATAATGGTCAACAACTTGAAAACGTTTTCATTAAGTAGAATGGAGCAACCAGAAGAAGTCCTAAGCAAATGAATAGTAAATGATTGCTCATGCAGAAAATTTTTCAACACAAAGGACTCCTAAAGAAAAATATATTTATTTATGCACTTGACAAACAACAAAATATAGCATCGTTTTCTGTGAAGGGAAAATGGCAAAATGAAAATATGAGAAAGGAAAAATATATTGTAAAAAATAAAATTAAAAAAAAAAATAAAATAAAAATAAATCCATTGAGAATCAATTGCTGAATTAATTTGAATCTAACCAGAAATATTAAATATAGTGATTGAAAAGAACACAACAGAAATTCCCAGTAAAAGCAGGCAAAAATAAAGAAAAAGTCCACAGATTACAATTCAAATCCTTACAACTACAAGACCATAAAACACACAAAGAACAAATGAAAATGAACAGTTTTAATCAATAGGAAAAGAAAGAGAGTGTGAGAGAGACCAAAGATAATAAAAAAAAATAAAATAAACAGAATTCTCCTGTTTCAAAATAAAAATTTTACGATAAAACAAATTGCAAACCAAAACGTAGAAGCAAAAATATATTATTGAGTTGTCGAAAATGCCAAAAAAAATTTATTTTTTATATTTGCGAGAAGAAAAAAGTAACAAACTGAAATTATTGAAAACCTTATAGAAAAAATCGTCTGCTTAAAAAAAACAATAACTGTTAAAAATTCAAGCGGAAACCGGAAGTGTTGCTGAAACACTAACGATGATGAAAACAACAACAACTTAACTGGCAGTTATAAACTTGCATAGTCACTCAAACCCCCAAAACACACACACATGCTTATTTTTACAAACAATCAGCAGAGCTTTTTTTCGCTCTTGTTATCGGATTTTATGGTGATGAATTGTTTTTCTTTGTCTCTCTGATTCGTGTTTTCAACTTTTTTTCCTGCTAAACAACGACAACAATATGATGAATGTCAGTTGGAAAAATTTATGAATATTGAATAAAGTCATACATAAATATATATGTATGTATATATACAGCAAAGACGGGGATAAAAAGGGTTAAAAAAATCGCTGTTATTTAAATGTTCAATATATTAAATATACTCATAATGCAAACACTTTACATACATACTGTCAAATTATTTATTTTTATTTTTTTATGTTGTTAATTTTACTGATTTTTCAAGTTATGGCAAGTTCTCTTAAGTTTTTCATATTAAGATATAGATTAAAATATATCATGGTTATAAAGACTGACATACACGATTGGTATCATCTTGATATGATCAGAGAGATTATCATGTTCACATTCAAATCAAATGGTTATAGGGAAGATCTATTTATATAAGGTGATCGTAGGTGTTTTACACGATTCTCCAGCACAATTTTCTTTACTTTTCCAACGTTTTCATCAGTTGCAACAGATCGATATTTATTCCCGTCGTATTTTCGACTTTGTAAACACTTCTTTGTTTTACTAAATTAGACTCTGTATGTCAACAAAAAATTTTGTTGCGCTTTTTCGACAAAATCTAAACCACAATTAATACATTAGATATAAGGAAAAAATTTATTGCGACAAAAATTTTAAATATTTCAATTATTTGTTGTAGTTTTTAAAATACAAGTAAAAATTAGTTTTTTTTTTTTTTAATTTTTGTCTGAATTGACAAAATTCTTTGTGGGTCAGCATTTACAAAAAATATTTTTCGATTCAAAGAATTTGGTTACTGGAAATTAACCGTAGATCGAGCTTTAAAAATAATTTATAATTCTAGCTATGTATCTTTTTGATACATGCTACAGTGGATTGTAAATAATTTACATATTAAACCGTTTTGTTAAAAAATTTTAATATGTTTATTGTTATTGATGTATTTTATAAAAACTGTTTTACATTGTTACATTTCTATGTCGTGTTTATGCAATCCACACAAATGTTGTTATAATGTTTTTCATTGCAGCATGGCTTCTGACAGAAGAAACAAAAGGACGACGTCCACTTATTCTTGTTTTCTCCCAAATGGTAGAATTTTTGGCATCTAGCACGTTGTTTCTTTGGTTCTTTAGATGGGCCAGCTTCATTTTCAGTTGATTTTCTGGTATTCTGGGTTGACAGCTTGGAGAGAAACGTCATAGATATTTCACTTCTTTGGTGCTTCTTCCGTTTTTCCATATAGGGTGTTGCTAATGATATTGCAAGCTCATGTAGGAAACATTTACGTTTTGTGTGTTTTTGAGTTTGCATCCAATTGGGATCGATTTCATTATATATAATATAAGCATTCAATGCAGAAATATCAATTATATTGGAAAAACAGCCATAGTCCAGCGATTATTTTTACGTTTGCAACTATAGCAACTTAACATGTCAACAGTATCAACTCCTCCTTTCGTTGAGTTGTAAAAAGATATTATTTCAGGCAGCTTTTTAGAATCATTCTCAACACTAGGTTTGTGATGCATTGTGCTCATAACAATAGTACATTTGTCTTTGTGACTTATACGAAACGATAGTAGTGTCTGCAGTAAAGGCGAAAGTGGAAGTATACCTTGGAACTTTCTTGCATTCCAACAGCTTTGGAGGAATAGATCGTTTATTTTTGCGCATGGTTCCAACCATTGTCATATTCCTTTGTAAAAGTTTTTGGCCAAGAGCGTGCGATGAAAAAAAGTTGTCCATGGTGACATTATGCCCTCTTAATCCGTCGACTAAATCAAGAACAACCCGTTCTCCTTGATTTCGCTCAGGATTCCCAGATACAGCTTTGCCCATGTATGGCTGTATTTTCCACACATAGCATGTACGTGAATCAACAATAAGCCAAAATTTTAGGCCATATCTCTCCGGTTTCGATGGAATATACCGACGAAATTTACAGTGGCCATGAAATCCCAGTAGTTGTTTATCCACAGTAACACAATCATTGGGATTATAGAACACTGAAAGTCTTTCAGACCATTTTTCCCAGAGGTTCCTAATAGGCGCGAACTTGTCATCACTTCTCTGAGCACGTCTGGTTAGCACATCATCAAAACGAATGATTTTATGAACGTATAAAAATGTTCTTCCAGACATAATTGACCGAAATATTGGACGTCCATAGTATTCATCGAATAAATCATGAAATGTCTCGTTTTTGGATCTGGTGAGCGTAAAAATATATATTTTTCCAAATTTTTATCTGTGGTGTTGCTTACTTGTATACTCCGGCCAACAATAATACTGCCAAATAAGCATAAAATAGATCCTCGTCAATTTCAATGTGACTGGAAGAATGTAAATGCTTTCCATATTTGTTAGAGTTATCGATTACAATTTTTGCTAGTTGCGGTGAGAAAAGTAGTAGAAATATTATTATTTACGCAGCTGGATGCAAGTCTTGTAACGCCTAAACAACTAAAATCTGAATTCTGAGATATTTCAACAAACAATCGCTACCTACCTGGGTGCAAATTTATAATATTTTCCCTTCGCAACCTACCAACGGGGTAAGGTTCGCTGCTCCAAGCAGTGCCATCTTTGGCAGTATACGACGGATCACCATGTGTGTTACTATCGATACTGTCATCTGAATCTGCGCTGCTATCTTCTTCTACCATGGGTTCAAAGACATCAGGACCAGAAACATCAAGATCAGAAACATCTTCTTCCTCTTCACTCTCATCCATTACTTCATTCACAAGTTCTTCCAGAGTCAAAAACCGCGGATAGGACATTATTTATAACACGTAAAACACTTTATGTACAGAAACAAACTAAAAAATCTGAAATCCACCTCACAAATGATATGAACAAGAGCACAAAATCATTTAAAATGCAGTATGTATCAAAAATGATACATAGCTAGAATTACGAATTTTTTGAATTTCTCATGGCCTGCTTGGAATTTTTTTTTAAATTGTTGTTTAAAATAACGGCAAAAACAATGCTGACAAAGTCTCAATACATGTGCCATCCTAAATTTTTTTAAATAAAGTTATGTTGACACAAAAACTGAAATGTATCATTTTTGATACAAAGCTCGATTAACGGTTAAATTTAGTTTTTTCTAAATTTATTTCGAAGATCTATTAGATTTCTTACGGAAGTTTTGTAAATGTTGATTGTTCTAGCTATAGAACATCATCATGATTTATTTTGTTTTTTTAGAACCATTGCACACACATAGTTCATTTTAAAGCCTTCCTCGGTATGCCAATTTTTTGTTTCCTCAAATAAGAAAAAACAATATTTTTCGATACTTTACATGATTTTGATATCGATTAGAGTAAATCAATGAAAATGTGTCCTATAGAATATGAATTTTTTTAAGGATTAAAAATATATCTAATGAATGTTGTATTGCATACGGGCTTCGCAAAAATTTTTTAATAAAATTTCATTCCATATATTTGCCATACAGGTAGAGATAACCGTGATATCAATGTTCGGAATATCTATAGGAAAAACTACAAATTTTACATTTTTATATATATTTTTGTATGTTTGTTTTCCACCATCTAGACATGCATTTCCCATTGTAGGCATTATTACAGGCTAAATAAAAAAGTTAAGAAGAAAAACTATACAATATTAGATTTAGCATGTATTTAGTAATTGAAATGAATGCAACACAATAACCATCATGCGGCATTGTATGTGGCAACTCATATATAGTAGAAACAAACATCTATTCCAGATTTTATATTTTGTCAAGCAAAACTTTTGAGTCTCGGCTGCATTTGTGTCACCATAGAAAAGAAAAAGCGCAATAGAAAACTATTTTCCATAAGTTTATCTCCTGTTTTATGAGAAACAAAAAGCGCAAAAAATTATTTTTTTTAAATGTTGTTTGTTGGCAACGGACACTACGAATATTTCAAAAAATATGTAGAGGAGAAGTTAACTGATTGCATGTGCATTTAAAGGGGAATATTGTAAACTGCAATATTTGTACTTTATTCATATAGATTAAGAAAAAATCTATATTTTTTATGTAAATTTTTTTTACTGATTATTGCAATTTAGGGCCATTAATTTTCATGGGAAATTTCTTTTTTCCAAATATTTTTTATAATCTTTATACATTTTTCTTTCATTAAAACTCACGTAATCTTTGTGTCAACAGATTTTTCTTATTTTCTTTTTGAAGAGCGAAGAAAAGACATTCGTTTCTATTGAAGCATAATATGATAAACTGCTGTACAAAAGAAAAACTAATGGATTGTGTGGTTTTAAATAAGCAAAAAAAGTACAAATTTTAAATACACAAAACTCTGGATTATCATTTCTTAAAGCTTCTATAAAGTGTAATGAACCATTTGATGAGCTTTCGCTAATCGTCATGCATTAAGATGACCCACAGGCACAGCATGAATAGAACTTCAAATGAAGTGTTGTTATATTTTTTTAATCAAAATTCTTGCAAAATAAAGAAAAAAATTCCAATACAAAGACAGCACAATATCCGGGCATATTATTTTCAAGAATATTTACTTTGTATGGAAGTGGCACTGGCCAATTTTCTAAAAAAAAATTAAACGATAGGATGGGTCTAGAATTGCATATACAAAGTTTCACAAGAATCGCTTGAATAGAAGTAGTAGAAAATTGTTTTATATTTTTGGGCACTGCCTTGCCTACTTTCTAATCGCAATCTTGTATTTTTACGAAGACTTAATGTGTACAAAATATTCTGACATTCGCTAGTCTAGTTTTTTAATTCCACTAAAATTGCCCATTTATTAAAATAATTAAGTAATCAAACCTCCCTGGACATGTGCGCGAAAATCAACACCGAAAAAGATGAATCAGTACGACGTTGTTACGTTGTTGTCTGATGATACAACTGATTCCAGTACAATATTTTGTCTACTTGAATTCTAGTTCATGCATATTATTAATGTTCCCAAGCGAATAATTCTTTTATTGAAGAAAGAATAAATTACCGGAACGTTTTTGATTATTTTTGGTCAAATCCACAATGCGACAAGGACTCAAATAAGTAAGAACCAACAACCTTCTACGAGTATTAAATAGTTCATCACTATCCACTAGCCTATCGCTGCATTCTACATAAGCAACGAAATTTTTTATTTATGCCATTTTGAAACTAATTTGTACGTTCATCTACGTTGTATTGACTTTAAAGCAAAACTGTGAATGCGGTATTCTTAAAACAATGTTAAATTTATGCATTTACAAAACGATTGAAATTTTTTTCCCGATTTGTGGCCGAAAAGCTTTATAAAAATTGTTTAAATAGGCAGAAGTACTGGATAAATATTTAGGGGTGGCATTGGCCAAATTGAAAATAATAACACAGTGAAATTCGCTGAGAACATGCACCAGTTAAAAACAAACGTTTATAATGAACAAATTCTCCCACCTTAATAGTTTTGTAAAAACATTTCATAGAAATTGTTACAGTTCCGCGGAATACATGGTAAGCGAACTCCACTGTATCCTGTTACATTTTGAACTTTAAATTGTACGCGATTCAAAAATAGCCAATTTCGTTTTTATATTTAGTAAGATCTTTTGTTGATTTGCTTAGGTAGGGATGACAGTCAGAACTTTTTCAGACTTATTCAGGCCTATTGCTCCGTTGTGGTACCACAAAAACTCTACTTCCACGTAATCTCTATCGTCAACGATTGTTCTATGCAACTACATTTCATGCACGGATATCTAGGCCTAGTAGTTCCCTGTTCAGAGTCAAGTTCCAGATAACCGATATTTTTATACTAAAAAAATATCAAGACCGATTTGACCTGAATTAACGTAGCAGATTGCTAATCCAGTTTTAAAATTCTCCTATTGGAAAATTTAAAAAATTCGTTCATTTATTAAATTCATTATTCTAAATATATATTTAATAATTTCATCGACCTTATGGTATGTAATTTATATGTATTTTTATTCAGGCTCTAGGTCATGAATGAAAATAAACATAAATTACATTATTTTAAATATTAAAGAAAAAAATATATAGACGCTAGTCGATTATAATTATTCGTTGTGTTTTGTTTGTATAAATGTATTCTAAAACTATTACCATGTTTTGTAGATCACAAATAGAAAAAATACGATTGAATTTCATTGAATTCTCATATAGTATTTGTCGATTTTTGCATAAGTATATGGGTTTGAATGCTTTTCAAACATGATTTGCTTGAAGAATACTGATGATTTGGTTATCGCCAATTGAATGCAGGCATATACGCATCTATATATATATATATATATAATTTTTTCTAAACAAAGGTATGACTGGTATCTCCTTGAAGAAATAATGAAAATTCATATGAATTTATAAATCGATAAATGATGAGGAAACAAACATATGGTGTACAAAAGCACAAATGAAATTATATCCAGTTTTTAATCGGACTAGTAAGAAAACAAACTAATATGCATAATAAATATTTTTATGAATAATTTGTCTTTCTGTACATCTTCCAGGATATACTGAAGTGTATAAAATTTTTATCTTGATACATTCAGCTTTGATTCTTCCCTTTCTTAATTTCTTTTTCTGTTTAAGCATAATTCTTATAACTAGTAACATTTATATGTTAAATGCTAAACTATTTTTCTCGTATTTATATCTAACTTATTTCTATTAATAAAGTTTTTTCCCCCTCATTTTTGTTTCTTATTCATATTTTAATATGAATGAGAGAATGAATAAATACTCGTATGAATAGAATATCATCAGGAACAATAAACCGAGTAATATTTCAAATAAAAACTTTAATGGAATTAAAAAAAAGAAACAGTATATGTTTACAAAGTACAACACAATGACAGGGCAGCCATGCAAAAGTTAAGATTTTCAAGCAGCATTAAATGGTTTGTATAGAACACAGAACACAGGCTGATAAAGTTACACACACAGTTTGCAACAGGTTTTTGTTTTGTTGTTTATTAAAAGAAAGGGATGCTGAAACAAGGAGTTGAACTTTAATTTTTGAATTCAAATAGAGAACTATACTAGCACGCCTCTATTGAGTCAGTTTTGCAATGTTTAAAAGAGAAAAATAAACTTTTATTTAATTTTTTTCCTTGTAATGCCATTTCAACTCTTGCTGCTTCACTCAATAATGGGTTACTTTAATTCAAACATTTCATAATGAAATAGTTTGTGGATTTTTTTTAATGTAAATTAAGAAATTTAAATTAAAAATAACATCAATGTTAATATTTCTAGTTTAGGTTTTAATTTTATCAGGAAAGCTCCACAGATAATATTTCATTTTACTGCAGCATTTTGTGGTATACACTTCTGCCACAGCAAAAGGCAAATAAACCTGATTTATATACTTATAAAAAAAGAAACATTACAAAACAATAACAACAAGTAAAACTAATCTAAAAGTTTTAATGCGCTTTTAAATCACATTGATAATAATGATGTTTAAACGTTTTTGCAGCTCTTGCACAGTTTACCACACAACCTCTTGTATTCTTATGTATGTGTAACTAAACACTTTTCCACCCATACAACCAGGAGTAGTAAAAGCTTGACTTACTGTTGTCCACACAAACTCCGTTAAAGCCGTTATTCCTAATAGAAAATTTTGAATTTGTTTATGTTGATTTTTAATATTTCCTCTCTTTTTTTTAATTAATTTTGCACATCTTAATTTTTGTTAATTTTTTTGAAAACATACAAGAAAGCAAGAGGCAATTTAATATATTAAATTTCTGGCGGTACAAATTTTTAGTTATTTTTAGCTGGAAAATTTACAATAAACCATTCTATGCGTGCTTCAATCCTTGGCGTATTATTATTATTAATCTAGCACCTTTAATTAAATATAAATCATACGCCCCTTTAATGCTTCCCAACACATGGTGTATTTTCCCCATTTTCTATGCCAAATTTAAATTGCTCTTTTATGCCATTTTAGATTTAAAATTTTCGAAATTGTCTTTCTATACACATATTCTTCTATATATAAGATTTTGCTGTAACCACTGTTGCATGTAGCAGACAGACGCGCACAGGCAGACAAATACTATATCGTATTTTCTTCTTATCCGTTTATAACGTTTCATCTTGTATTTGATCTGCTTTTGTTATTAGTGTTTCTCTAGCCTTCTTTGCCTTTTTCTTTTTGCTCACCCTACCACTCTGGCAACAGAATACATTTTTTACGTTGTATTAAAACGATAAACGAATTTGTGCGATGTACATATTTTCTGTGTGGTAATATCCAGACCTGTTGCTTCAGTTGTACACAGAAAGCTACACGCGCACATAAGCGTTTGTCTTACACTGGAGTTTTTTTTGTTGTGTAGTCTGAATTTTTTTAAGGAGTTTATTTATGTGCATGTAGTAATTGATGGTAAATTAAGTTTAAAATCAAAATAAAAGGCAACGAAATAAAATCAGGTCTCTTAATGTTAAATAACTACGTAAATAACAATCTGAACTGTAGTGTGATAAGATTTTATAAATTATTTTAGCTGATTCCAATAGAATAAAGAGAGTAAATTTTGAAGTTAAAGAATATGTAGCCCAAAAAAAATTTTTTTCAATGAAATTATTTTTCAAACAAATTAGTTCAATATAAATTGAACTAATAATATGTATACAAATCTCAACCCTTAAAATATTTATTAAATATTAAAATGTAGGCATTTTTAGACGGAAAGCCTGGTTTCTACGGCTTCTTTCAATGAATTATTTGATCTTTTTTTAATACATACCGAGCACATAATCCTGCAAAATTAAATTCAAACTTTTTACGAGCAAAAATCAATTTAGAAATTAAATGAAAATATTCAAGAAACTTTTGAGCTGTAGAAATAAATGCATTTTAGTTTCATATTTACTTTGCATAAACAATTCTCGTTTGTTGTTGTGCATAAAGTACTTGAAATTTTTCTGGATCACTTTGCAAAAATTTCAAATTTAAATAATAATTCTTGGAATTTTGTCTAAGAGGTTTCAACCATAACTTTCAAACCAGGTATGATCCTTGTAAAGCATACACAAACCAGCTTCTTAGAACACTTAAACATATCGGGCGAATGCCAACAATGATCAGCAAATTTTGCCATTTCACCATGAATAGATTAACCAACGAACAACTCCTGCAACTCCTGTGTGAGAAATGTGTTTCGTAAATTACGTCCATTTTATGGTCGTCATAATCGACCCACTGTTGCCAAAAAGTTTAAATTTAAAGTTTTCGTAACGCAAATGAAATGAATAGTAAAAGAAATACCAGAAAAAAAATTAAGTGAATAGAAATAAATGGAACATTGTTGTTGTATTATAATATTTTATTCAAGTACCAAACAAAATTGTTTATGAAAAGACTCGGCCCTGCCTATTGTTAATTATAAAAAAAATTTGTCCCAAATATTAATGTAAATTGAATGACTCTACAGTCATTATTAGATGATATCACATATTTGGAGCTTTGTGTGGTTATAAGTATGATTATATGAAGGCTAACATTGTCTAACGTTGTTCACCATTTTGAATGCTGATTAATGATTAAATAAACAATGCAGAAAGGAGCTTTTGTATCTAGTTCGAATATAATGAACTTGGTATTTAGTTCATTATATACCAAAATCGTTCACAATCGTAATAATTTCTATAAATAATTACACAAAACTTTTGGAATCGATTGTTACGTAACTGTTTGTTGATGTAATCATGATCAATCAAACTAGTTCTATTAATCATGTTACGATCATTATAATTGTGTTAAATGCTCTCACAAGTACATTGTGATGTTTGTCAGAACTATGTTCGTTACATTAATATAAGGAACATAAATTTGTTTGTTTTCATAAGTCTTTATTTTAAGTAAATTTATGTACATATTTAAATGTACATAGATAATGTACTTAAAATGTAATATATACTTTATTGTAACAAGTTTTATTTATTATAATATTATTGGAACAATTATACATAATATATTTTGCAGTAATCATAATATAATACAAAATCATATTTTAAATGTCCTAGGCAAAATTTTTTTTAAAGTGAATTTTAATAAGATTAATATTATAGTTTCATGTATATCTTCATGTATATACGAGGACAGGTACAAAAGTCTATGACTTTTTGAATGAAATATAGGTTCTTTGGAGAAGAAATCATTTATTTTTTCAAGATTATGCACTTTGAGCTTCATAAACTTTGCGCAACATTTCGCAAATTTTTTATTCTTTCTAAGATTTGTCGAGGTCATCGTTGATTTCTCTTTCCACTGGTTCACATCTTCTGATTTGGAAATAAGAAATAGTTACTAGGGGTTAATTCCAAAGAATTGGCGGTTGAGAAAGTAATTCGTGCCATAATTCATGGAATTCATGTATTGTCCTGGTGGAAGGAAACTTTGTATAATCCTAGAGAAAATAATAATTTGGTACTTCCCCTAAACCGGAGAAAAAAATAATTTAATACAAAACCGTTGTATATATACGAGGTTTATAGTCGTGTAAGTGTGTGTGTGTGTGAGTTCAAAAATAAACACACTCTAGCACGTCCTACTTAGATGGAAATTACCAAATAATTGTGAGTGTTCGATCAAAATTAAGCAGATGCCTAAATGAAGGCAGCGGCCGGCCATAGAATTACTGATTCGCTCTTGTATTGGTATTCGTACTTTTATGTTTTACATAATAATTATTACATATTTTTTTTTAATAATGTCGCCCATCATCCAAACGCTTTGAGAAGAAAATCAACCTTCAGAGACATCAGTTGGCGTTTTAAGGAAGCATTTAATTCTAATATTTTATTTGTAACATTTAATTGTAAAAGGTATTACAAAATCAGTCTTTAAAATTAAAAAATTAAGAATAATATTTTCATAAAGAAAAGAAAGGGTTCTTTAAACACTCATACTCGTAAACACTTTTGCCTACGAACGGAGAGTATCCCATGTATATTTAGCTGCTGACACAATTAAAATGCTCGTTTAATACACTAGAATGTTTATTTCAGTGCCTGCGTTTGCTGGTACTTGTATTTGAATATCAATTTTTATACTTGCATATCTGTATATCAATGTATGTACGAGTATTTATGTTGTGCTCGTGCCAAACAATATGAATTTTTATCATGACAATCCACTTGTTATACATATCCTTTTGTACGCTTTTCCTTTTAGTGTTTCATATATAAATATTTATATACTATATTTAGTTTATATATGTATATAGTGCATACGTGTGTATTTAAGTTTAAGTGCGATTTTAGTAATCTAAACATGAGCAGGCAGCAAAAGCATTATCTTGAGATTTTTGTGCTGTTAAAGTGTTAGAATCCTAAAATACCTTTATATAATACAACAACAACAAATTGCAAAAAAACAAGATGTACAACATTTACACTGACGAAATTTGGTGTCTTGCTTTTTCGCCAAAGCTTTAGTAGTTTGAAGAGGAAAACAAGAAAAAACTTTGCATACAATAGGGCGCTAAATGCAAACACGAGCATTTAAACAAATGCTGAAACTTACACACATACATACTCCTTGCATACACAGGTTTATATACGTGTATGTACATATTTTGTGTGACTGCCAGTGTTTAGGTTTGCTTTTAGACTGAATACCTAAAGTACACGAGCAATTAAATGTTAAGCTCCGTACAAGATATCTTTGTACAATATAAACACACATGTGTGCGAATTAATTTATACAACACGACAATTGAATAGTACCAGAAAAATATTTTCTGCATAAAAATATAAAGAATAAACGTCAGTTTGAAGTCTATAAATAGGTCACTCCGTCCCAAAACGAAGAATTAAATGTAGCAGAGAGGACAAAAATAACAATTTCTTTGAGTTTAAATCGTTTGGTTTGTTTTAATTTTCTTCTTTTGTGCATCGACTATATTATGTGACGATGTTTCTAAAAATAAATTATGGCAAAGTTTAGTCCTTAATAGAATTTTCCTATAAAAAAGCAGGTACCAGATAAAATCGGGATCAAATCATTTGAATGTAATGAATTAGATTTTTATGAAATCATTTATCATATAATGCTTTTGCCAGAAATAATTTCATTATGTAAATATATTTACGAGCCGAAATATTTTTTTTAATTCTTATTTTTCCGGACAGAAACAGTGACTATTTTTAGATATTTTATCTCGATAATTCTTGATTTCGATATTTATTATTATTTTTGAGGCAATTTTTTCGTAAATGGTTACGCTCGTAACTCAACGAAAACTACTGAAAACTGTTTCACAAGAATTTAGAATTCCATTGGATTTTGTAAGAGAGAAATTCAATGAAAATTGTTAAGGTGTCAAAAAAATTAACGCAACATTGTATTTCCTTTTTACACTATCACACTTCAAGTAAAAGTAAAAATATGAGTGGAAATTTTTATATATTACATATAGTCCAAAATTAAAATAAACATATTTTTATTAAATTTTATTTTCTCGTGGAATGAAAAATCCAAATTTTTAGGAAAACTTCTGAAACTGACTTTATGCAATGTCAAATCTCTGACTGTATTATTTGGCGTTTTTATGGCATATTGCTTTCACACTATCACACTTTTTATCGTTTGATTTAAGTATTTTGTAAATCCAAATGCTGAGTATTATACACGTAGTGTGAAATGCTGAAATATAAATTTTTTAAAAATATTACCTTTACAATTTTATTGAAATTGCGTATTTTATTATCTATTATTCAATTACATTCGCATTTTTTTTATAAACTAAGACGAAAAGTTTTGAAATTTTAACAAAATTTTTGTCTTGATTTGAAATCTGAAATCATATTCTTTACATTACCCTCTTCATTTAATGTATAGTTATAATTAAAAAAAAGTCCTATTCTTGTTTTTTCATATGTATGTATGTGAATGTAGACATATTGGGTAAATGTGTCCTCATTGCCATTGTTATTGCTGTCATCTTTGTAATCTTCCTTGTAGGAGTTTAAAACACTTGCCTACACTTTCATATTCTGCATGGGTGTTTGTACATACTCGTATTATATATGTATGTTTATAATTCAAAATAAAGATACGCCACCATACGATGCTTTTGTGTGTGACGATAAGCAACATCAGCAAGTTTTACTTTAATCACATGCACTAACACGTACACAGCCATATACACAGTAACAATGGCTCTTTTATTTTTCTCATACTTCCACTCACACTCGCACTCGCACTCGCACTCTCATACTCATATTTGTATTTTACATACGTTGCCAGAAGTGCAGATTTGTTTGCTTTAGATTTTCGAAAAAGTGGCAATTTCTTAAAACGTTGAGCGTCTAACAACATTTTTGTTTTGAATTGTGTTTATGTACTATTAAAATATCTAGAGTTGATTTTTGATTTAAGCTTTTATGTAAAAATATATATTTTCACTCCTTCAACTTTCAAATATTTAGTTTGGCAAGCTTTTAACCTCTCAAGGTATAAATGCAAAGCACAAGTATTTCAATGTTTATATTTCTGTAATTCTCATTTGTTCTTTGAGATCCTTTATATAAGGCTGCACAGAAAAAATATTACTAAATAAGTTTTAAACAAGCGTTTGTTTTAAATAAAATTTTATTTCTGGTCAATGTTTTTGTTTAGTTTTTGTTTGAATTTTTTTGAGAACACAACCACTGTTGACAATTGAAAAATAAAAATGTAAACATATGTTTTTTTAAATCACAATTTTTTCACATTGTTGGATTTTAATTTTAGTAAAAAAATTTTATTGAATGAAATGATAAATGTTGATAAACATATTTCAATTTCCTCCGCTCCTTTTTCTTATTCTAGCAGCAGGGCTCTCTAATTTATAAAATCGTTTTTCTTAATATCGAAAATTTATTCTTTTGAGATATTCTTCCCAACTAATTATTAAAACAATTAGAGTTTTTAAAAATGCATATGGCACAACAAACAAAACATTTTTTTGAAATATTTTTTGACTATTTCGTCGTAGAAATATTTATATATTAATTATCAAATGAAAAACAATAAATAATTTTCTTGAATGTGCCAAAGTTTGTTGCAAAATATTGAAAAATTAATATTAAAAAATATTTCTTTAAATCAAAAAGACCTGCTGCTAGAAAAAAAAACATTTTAATACAATAATAATTTAAGTTAAAAAAAAAATACTTGATTCACATAATTTCGTGTTTGACTTTTATGTTTAATATTTTTCTGTGTACTATTGTAGGTTGAACGTCTACTGACTTGTACTCAAATTTTTTTGATGTATAATTTTTGGCAGTTTTTTTCCCCGTCCCCATAAGTTGTTTGTAGATCTAGATTTTTCCTTCAAAAACAACGTTTTGTTTTGCTGATTCTGCTTCGACAATTTCTGACAGCGTTGGTTTTGTACAGCATTTTTTTGCTTTTTAATTGAAGTATGCAAGTGAAGTCAGGTGTATGTAAACAAGTGTGTGAGTGTGTGAGTAAATTGTTCTAAAGAACAGTTTCTTAAGCCTTAACAAATACAAGGCAGTAGTCGATGTTTTCTTACTTTTTTCTATGGTGCAAGTGAGCACGTGGAAGGGGTTGTCCCATATAACAGATATGAATGTATGTATGTATGTATGCATGTGTGCAAGTATTTTTTTCTGTATTAACAATATGTAAACAAAACATTTCATTTAAAATGTAAAAACAAAGAAGCATTTTCAGTTCTGTTTAACTAGACTTTTCAGATTTTTATTTTATATTATATTTTTGTACGCAAATTAAATACGAAACATTTAAATCATTTTAAGTTTATTGACTTGAATTTTGAATTTGTTGCATCGTCTTTTTTTTCTAAAAATCTGGCTATCGTAATGTAATGCTTCCAAACATTGCCCTTATGCCACTTCGATACGCAAGTGTCGTTGCTTATACACGGCTGGGCGGACTATGAGCTACAAGGTTTGGGATTGAAACTATTGCCATCGCATGGGATCCAGCAAAGCTACAGTCCATATGCCATATAACCTTTATGTTAAGATCCCTATATAATTAATTAAAATTAAACTACATTCAGATCATTTACTCTACATTATGCAACTGCATTGAAAAACTCGATTAACCTGTTTAAATGGGCAAATATTTGAAACTGATTACCCCTTGGAAAACATTAGTTCATTATCAAACTTAGTTTTGGTCATCTATTATTGAATAATTGTAATAAGTTTTCAAATCTAATTCTTAGAATTGTTACTTAATTAGATCCAATGCTGCACAAGAAATTGTCTTCCACATCTTCTTCTGTCATTGTCACTCTTAGGTTAAGAGCGAGTGTACCTGTTTCTTAGATGACTGTGGCTTCTGTGGTTATTAGTTTTAGGTAGTATTAAAGAACGCTTAATTGTGAATTGTGGCCCTATACTCCTTATAAGATCAATGGGAACATATATATGTAATTGTGAACGGCTGCCTGCCACGCGCAAGAAGTTAAGCAGTTTCAAGTGATTTTGTTTTGATAATAGTTTCGTTTAAGATCACTCCTTTTTTTTAATTTTATTTATGTATATTTTGGACAGAAGAGAAATTTTTTAACAACAGCTGTGGTTTGCATTAACGATTGTGTGATTCACTAACTTCTCTCTATCAACTTTGTTCTAATCTGATATCAAATGGCATCTCTGTTAAAATAAGAGAAAAACGTAAAGGGGAAAAGAAAAAATAAAACAATTGAATCTGTATCGGCCAAGTAGTGTATAAGAAAATACTACAATTAATGTTGTGTATATAAATATGCTTTTATAATTTTGTATATTTGTTGTAAAACAACAACATGCCCTATTTGCAAAAGAAGACGCGCGTGCTTCTGCTGAACAGCGTTTAAGCAACCGAACAAAAATTATTGCCGCGGCCAGTGAATTTCTTTAAAAATTTTACTCAATAGCAAAATCGTTAATTTGGACGTTAAATTTATTAAATCAACTCAGCAATTTTTAAATAAAGTTACTGAAACGTCCTACAGGATATTTGCTTACTTTGTAGAAAAAATTTATAGAAAATAAGAAAATATCCTGAAGATGGTACTGGAAGAGTACCGAAATATCAATAAATAAATTAAAAAAAATTAAATTAGCCTGAAAAATTCAATTAAATTGATAAAGTGGTAAAAAATTAGAACATTTAATTGTGTGGTTCCTTAAGTAGCAAACAGATTTCTAGGCGCTGTAATTAGGCTTGGTGTGCAGCAAAATAAATAAGTAACTGATGGCATATTTAGTCTAAATGTACATGAATAAGTTGTTTTCACATGGCGAAAATAGAGATTGGGCCTCTCAAACAAAACTACTTATTTTCGGCAATATTTACTTAATAATTTATTTGGAAGAAAAATTAGCTTTTTTCTCTATTCTTAGTTGACTTGAAGTCTCCTTTTTTCAAGATATTTATTGTGTTGAAAACGCCTTTCTCTATTTCTTAGTTTCATACGATTTTTCTTAAAATATGGTCATAAATGTCACAATACTTTCTTGATTTCTATACGATAATATTGATTGATTCGATTGAATGGCCTCCTTTTGTTTCCTTTTTGTGTGTAGCATAAAACATAAGATTTTTATACATTATGTTTTATTATTCTATGGCTTGTTCAGATCACAGAAGTGACGGTAATCGACAACAGCAGCATGAATTATTTATATTTTGTACGTTGTATTTGACAGTCCAGATTTTCATCAGTTCGCCTTTATTTTATTTAAGGTAACAAATATATTAAAGAAAAAACTCAATGCAATTTTTTTAATGAAACAAGTTTAAATCCCAGAAATATATGAATGCACATAAATTCATTAACAGCTAAAATTTGTACCTTAAATTAAGTAAAATTGGTTTTTATGGCAAGTTTCTTAATTGGTTGATGTCCTATTTGTCGAATAGCAAATACACTGTTGTTTTAGAAAATTATGTGTCCTTGCCATATACTTCAACCTCAGGTGTTGTTTGTAATTTTTATTAATGACATTGGTGGTTATTGTGCTAGTTCACAATTTTTATTGTATGCTGATGATCTGCAACTTTATAAGGAAATTACTTCTGCCAATGATCTCATCGCTCTTCAGCTTTGCATCGATGAAATATTCTATTGGTGCAGTATTAATAATTTACCTTTGAATGTGGATAAATGTTTTCAAATGAGCTTCATAGGTCTAATAATTGTAATGTAATAGCATCCCAATACAAGTTAAGCGACTTTAACTTGAAAGTTGTTAACCAAGTGCTAGATCTTGGCATTGTTTTGGATTGTGAACTTAACTTTAATGCACATCTTGATTATATTATACCTAGAGCTTATTCTCCTTGTGCATTTATAAGAAGAAACAATCGGAACTTTTCGGATCCCAAAACATTAAAAATTTTATACACTGCTTTTGTTCGCTCGAAGTTAGAGTATTGTTCTTTTGTTTGGAACCCTTTTTATAATGTACATACTGATAGAATTGAAAGGATTCAAAAGAAATTTGTTAAATTTGCACTTCGCAATGATCTTACAATGTTGGTCCCGACTACATACAATGCTCGTTGTTTTCTTTTGGGCTTAAAGCCATAAAGTGGCGACGTACTATTCATTCCGTTATGATTGTCTATAATTTGATTAATGGTTTTATCGATTGTGAATACCTATTAAGTTTGATAAAATTTTTTGTACCTTTTAAACACCTTAGATCCAATAACCAATTTTATGTATCTACTCATGTTACTAATTATGGAATGCGTGAACCTTTGTTACGAGTTTTGAATAATATAAATAAGATTTCTAATATTATTGCCTTAGACTTTTCATTGCCTGCTAATGATTTTAATTTGTTATTAGAAAATAACGATTTATTTAATGTTTTATTTAATTAGTATATTTGTTAGCCTGTAAGGATTATTTTCCATTGGTGAATTAAATTAAATAGATAATAAATAAAATTTCTCGGCCGCTTGTAAATTATAACCATAATAATGGGGACAATGCGATTAGAGCAGGTCGATTATTTTCTGTGGTCAGTGTTTATAAATCTACTTAACAATTAACTATCTCTTTGTAGTAAAAAAAATTTTTAGTTTCGGATTTATTGACCTTGAAATTCAACGTTTTCTAATACTCGTACGTATGATTGATTTCATTTCTCAAACACGCATACGCTCTCAAACACTCAATCGCAAATTTTTTTGTGAAAGTGGTTGAAATGTCTTTAGACGTTCTTTTCGGTGTTTGTGTATTTAACCATTTTATTTTGTTTCTTTTGATTTTAATTACAAAAATTACACATGTCCTCTTAACATGTCTTTTTTTTCTTTTGCAATGTGTTTGTTTTATATATTGTTTATTTAAAAAAATTTTATTTATGAACTGGAATTCTTCGTGAGTTGTTAGAACATGTTAGACACACACAAATAACAGAAAGTACTTAAAAAAATTTACTCACCATTCCCTTAATTTGATATCCCCACTTTTGTTTTAACGTAATTAGAGCTTTTTAGCGATATAGCTGATTTTTTGTAATGATTATTTTGTATATTCTCTTTATAAATTTAATGCTTAAAGATTAAGTTTAATATTTTGTTTTTCTTTTGCGTATCATTTTGGCCGTATACGCAGAAAAGCCTTTAAATCCTCTTTTGTAACGGGTGTTAACAAAGTGTTAATTTAACATTATCAAACAAACGAACGAGCAAAAAAAAAACGCTGGCAAATTGTTAATAAAAAAACTTTAAATGAAAAAACGCCAAATTGTAAAAAATTATAAAAACAAACGTGTTGGTTTTTGTTGCTGCCTGGTGTTCATGTGTTTGTGTGTTTGTTACAGCTAAACCAAATGAATGTCTGTCTGGTTAACGGTTCGGTTGGCTGTTGGCTTATTTTGGTCGGTAGAAAAGTATGTTGCTGTTGTTAAAAGGAAACAAATAAAAGCAACAGCTTCGCCAGCAGTTGTTAGAGTTGAGTAGCAAAATAGCAAAATTTGCTAATTAAAAATTTATACAAAGTTTGCTGTAATAGCATTTTTAATTAATGCCTTACTCTGATCTTACTTTTCACATTAGCACTTTTTCCTAAACTCCTTTAGCAGGTTATTTATTCTCTTTTTAAATATTGTTAGAAAAAATAACACACACACACAAAACAGTTGTATACTACGTGTTACGGTGATTATAATATTAACGCCACTGCCACCACGTACAACCGTTTGTAATGGAAGCTGGCAGCATTATCTTTATCATTTTAATTTTGTTTTTTTTTTATATTTTCTGCTAACAGCAATAACTAACCCTTGGTTTTGTTGTTGTTTCATTTCTGAACTAAACTCATTATTTTATTATTGATGGAGTAGGTAGTCATGCAAAAAAGGATAGAGAGAGAGAGAGGAACAAATTTCAGCAATGAAAGACAAAACAAGCAATATTCTGTGTACGATATAAATAAAGTAATGTTAATTCCATTTTCTATAACCCCGAAAAGTAGGCAATGACTTTTTATTATCGCTTGTAAAATTACGGAAGCAAAAACTATGCAGTCTGTCTATTAGGATATAAAAAAATAGTTGCATTTCAGCAGCCAAATAGATCTTTACTAAGCTTATGCGTATAAACGATAAAAAAACATATTTTACAACAAAAGTGAACTCGTTATTTTGAAAATATAACAACTCAATTACAATACAACTCTAAGCCTAGATTGCAAACATCTGCTATATAACTCAACCTTAAAATCAATAAGGTGCTGTGGAATTAGGCATTATATTTGGTACAAAGAAATAGCAAGCATTCGTAAAGAGATATGAAAACATACATACACAACATAACTTGTGGGCCGTCAAAATCCATTAGCAAGCAACATTGTTATTTATAGAGACCACATTATATTTGGGGTGTTACTTTTGCTCTTGGCCGAGCAGAGGAGAGTGAATGTGTCAATCACAGAAGAAGCCGTAGCATTTGCTTGTTACGTTCGGCTCAGGCTGATATTAGATTTAGTGTTGTATTACTTATGATTAGTTAAATTTAATTATGAAGATATATATGTGCCTACCTTAAGGAGCAATAAGTAATTATTTTCTAGCCTTAAGATACGTCATAATGTTTACCCAGAATTTTTTTTATAAAAGCATTTTCATGCATATAATACATTCTAATCGGAATGGTTTTGAGGATTACAATAGTTTGTGTTTTATCTTCTCAAGGGCCCCACTTTAAGTTTTCCATATTTATGCGGCAACGTTTGCATCTGGCTCCTAAAATTGCATTTTTTTTTTTTACTTTTTAACACAAATTAAGGATTTGTCGATTCCGTTCTGAAAATTTTAAATGGTTTGAATCCAAAGCAAACTTTCGTTTTTCGTTCGCGATCAGTATTGTGTGCCCGTGAGCGGACAATAGTGACCAGAATATGTGGCATGCCTAATAATTATATATTACGTCCTCTTTATTTTGCCGCACGCTGTAAACATAATATTATTAATAGCATACAAATGTTATAAAAAACAATTTACCAAATAGATTAAAACCACCTATGAAAGTTAATCATAGAAAACATGAAAATTTTATGTGGCAAAGCTTTTTCTTTATGCACAGCGTTTCATATTTATTTATTCTTTTCTTCTTAGCCATTATTAACTTGAACACACGTAAAAAATAAATAGAATTTTTAATTAGATTTTAATAAGTATTTAGATTTTTAAAGACCGCAGAAGGAACGTTTTAATGTGTTCCATAATGAACAATTAAATAATTTATGATGTTCGGCTTAAAACGAAATTACAAAGTTGTATTTTGGCAGGAAAATCTTTGAGTTTCATTTCCAGCTAATTTAATGAATATTTAATTAGTTTTAAACAATTTAATATTTGTTTCTTGCTTCCAACTTATTAAAGTGATGACAAGATATCAAAGAGTTTTTAATAATTTGTTTAAGACTTTTTAATACATTTGTGATGTAATCGTAGCTTTTAATATCATTCAATTCGCGGCAGTATGTGGACTTGCATGGAAACTATTAAAGTGTACGTGTAGTGGGACCGAAATTCTCCTCTTAACGAGGAAATTTCTTTCGACCTAATCTTCTTAAAAGGTTGTCTATACAAAATGCGTTCTCTAAATCGGAAGTGGACACCAGATACAACAAAACTTCTTCAAATATTTTTATAAGCGAACAGAAAATATAAAAATGTTGACAGTTGTTGAAAAAGGCAGCTACAATTGAACCAATCTAAGTTGAAGCACACTAGTGTAAATAGTATTTTCTTAACTTCCAGTAGAGGGCTCCACATTATTTCAATAGTCTGCAAACATAATACAGGATCAGCTTCTCCCAACGTAGTCTTCTTTCAACTCAATTTATTTTGTCTAGCGTCTTCCAGTTTTCTAACCCCGCCTGAATATGGGCATTTGGTTCGATTATAATAACCTCCTTGGCTGACCCAAACCTCTTACCACCCAGCCATTTCTTCACATTTAGAAGCAGAAATAGACGCAAGGGACTAAATCTGGAGATTTTGGTGGATGTCTCGATCGAACAGCACTTTCGCTTAGTATTACAGGTAACATTAAAACTATCCAAAGGCTCTGAATATTAACTGCTGACAACCGCTTTACTCATTTCAAACCATACCAAAAAAACTGTGGCCGTGTCCTCGTTGAGCGACACACCATTCATGGTATTCTATGGTACATATTCGACGGAAGGAACTCACTGTTTCATTTGTTATTTGGTCTCTGGTATGCTGTGATGTTTCGCCCTCCATTCCAAATCGCCGTAACACATTGCAAAATAATGCCTACGGCCTCAGCCATAATACTTTTATTCTTCTATCGTCTAATATCTTCACAAGGATTTTGTCGACTATTTCTACAGTGGGTGCCCTGAACGTTTCGTGTCATTTAATCACAACCACAATGGAACTCTGTAAGCCACTATTAAACCCTTTGGTACACATATATGCTTAGGGAGCTCTGCTCCATTCTCTTAGCTTTTGTCTCCGTCATGCTATTTTACGCAAAAATATTTTTTTTTGAATTTTTTCGTTGATATTAATGAGATTGTCTGCTTTCAATGGGTGTCCGGAATAAAACAAATAGACGCAGCCTATTATTAGTAAATAACAGTTACCGGGAATATAATAAAATAAAATTAAAATAATAAAATATATGCCCGTCATAAACGGATATATTTTTTTCGATTTTTCTTTTATTTATTATTTCACAAACAAACACAACCTACGAATTCATTTAAGCTTGTGTGCAGAAACATAATGAGTCCTGGTAGGATTTCAACTTGCGACCCTAAGAATACTAACCCAGTGCATTGCCTGCCTACACTGAAAGAAAAAATCTTTTTCTGAATTAAAATAAATATTGCTTCTAACGTAGTAAAAGTTTATGCTTATAAACATACATTGGGAGGTATGAGTTCAAGACTAAAAAAAAGAAAGAACATGAAAATTTAAGTTTTAGTAATTGCTGAATAAAATCTGTTCTAGGATTGAAAACGAAAAGGAAGAAAAAGTCAGACTTCCTGTTATAGCTTCAGATTATGAAACCAATTTCTACCTTAAATCAACCCTACTCTTATTAAACTATGTTTCCTGGTTTGTTTAAAATAATTCCCGAATCGATTCAGTTGTCACTTTTTCTTGATTCAAGCAAAGCTGATTTGGTTTTTCTTTCTGTAATAGTTTGCGTGAGCACAGTGTGGCATGCCAAAAACATTTGAAGTTGCGTTCGGATATCGAAAAAGGAATATTATTGTTCGTTATCAATTGATTAGTTTTCACAACGGAAATGCAGTTAAAATTTCACATTGTGATTTATGACTGCAAGCTCTCATTTGTTGAACAATGATAATGTGTTGTTCTTTTACTTTATATTTAATTTTTTTAAGCCTTTTCGAAAAGAAGATGAAAATAAATAGTCTTATCTTAAAATCTTGCTAATACTTTGAAGCATCTGATAATATGAAAAGAATCGTTTCCTAAATCTTTGCTAAATTTAAACTACTTAAACTCCCTCTAAAATATGCTATAAAATTAACAATAAAAAATCTGTTTGACTTAAAATATCATGTAATAAACACTCCTTAAATCATATTATTTAAATTAAAAGTTTATCCTTAAGTACCTCAAACTATGCTTTTGAAAATGTTTATTATTAAGCCAACGTTTTCGTGACATGCAAACAAATATTTTGCTTAAACAACAGTGTTTGTAATATTTTGTTTCTTCAATCTTTTATTTAATTTTTTTTTTGCTTTTTCTCCAAATTTGAAGACATAAATTAAATACTTAACAAGAAATTATATAACGGTGGGGCTAATCAACAAAAGAAAACAATTTGGCATCTTATAACACAATGACAGTGGCCTTAAGAAAAAATACTAAAGACCAAACCTTGAGGAGGGAAATTAATTTAAAACAATTTTACTAATGATCAACCTTAAAATTAGTCTGCCAATTACTTGAGGCCACAAAAAATATCGCTTAATACAAATATATATTATAAAATAGAATTGAGTGAGAAGCCAGGAAGGAAGAAAAAATTCTCACACCACAAAACCAAACTTTAACGCTGTCAATGGAATAAGGCGAAAGAATCAAGTGTAATCGGGGACGGTAATAGCAGCGGAAATTTCAAAATGGCCTTCATTAACACACCTATTAATCATATGAATAACAAAACTAACGAAAAAAAAAAACAACATTTTAAAAATCCCCCATTTACCAACACTCTCCTTCACTAATAGATATTGAAGTGGACTTTTGTACACATTTCATTCCTTATTTTTGTTAAAAGGCAAGACGCCAGCAAAATGAAATGAAAAATGACATACACATTTACACAGAAACACACAACAACAACTTAAATGTCACTTACAGTACAGCTGTCATTGTTTGTTGTAATTTGTGTATGGGTATCGCATTTAAAACCTCAGAAAACCCAAATGAAAATATTAAATACTCTCTTGCCCATAAACAAAGTGTCTATTGGACAAAAAGAATAAAAAGGAGGAAAAAATGACACGCGGTTTCTTGGCTTTTGCAGAAAAGCACTTAAAACGAAACCAGAGACAACAAAACTGTTGTATCACCACTTCCCCCCTCTCATGACAGAAATGACCGCAAGACAAATAAAAAAATTGTCTGTAAAATAATGTGTAAATGATGTAGAAATAACACCAATATAAAGGTGTGTGAAAGTCATACCAAAAATAAATAAATGGTAATAGTAAGATGTTTGAGCAGGACTTTCTTACAGCCAATTTTTCATATGATGCTCTCTGAAGGTTAAAAGTTTATAACAACTAAACGAACCTAATGATTATGATGATGACGATGATGATGATGATGATTACAAATATGATAAGGGGGAAGATCATGATAAGGACTGTGAATATTTAAGAAGCAGCATAAATTGTTATTTTATATATAAATTGTTGCATACTTCTAGGAACCAGAAACGATAATGTTGATGTGAAGAAGCATGAAATTTAAATTAACATTAAAGGTAACAAAGAAAGTGCCAATGGAAAAGTGTAGAGAATGACCTGTTTTAAAAGCTATTGGGCTTGGCTGGGTACGCTTAATGGCCAAGTGCAAGAGAGCGACAAGAATTTTTTATAGCAGAAATTTGTGGATGAACAGCAGGTGACTAAAACAATTAACAAAACAAGTTTTTACTGTCGTCGTACTGAAGTGACACATGTTGGACATGGCTAGTTGCCACAAAAATGTCAAAGAAAAAATATGCATAAAAAATATATAAAAAATCATATATTAAGACAAGTATAAAATTGGAGAATAATGTGTAGGAAATAATTAGCAGATTTAAAAAAATATAAATTAGTCATCGCTGTCATAAAATATAGTGGCTGCAGCATCTGTCTGTAGTCTGTATAAAAATTCCAGAGGAAAGCAGATCGAACCACAAGTGTATCTGAATTACAAAATGTAATGAAAATCTAGAAAAAAAATAAAACTCTTACAAATTTTAATAATACTATACGAAGTGGAAAATAGTGCTTTGCTAATATGTTTTATAAATTCAACAGAAAAATCTCTTATATTAAGCCTAAAAATATGCTTGACTTATTACATAAACACAGGCTAACCGAATGTCAGAAGTAAAATTAAGCTGTTTTTGTAGGCTTTTAATTTTCTTAAAAAGCAACGCTTTAAAATTAAAAATTTTATTTTGAGAAATGGATAAAATTGTGCTCTTGAGCACACTTTTGTTTATGTTCATAGTTATGAAAGTCGCTTTTGAGCTTTAAAAATAAAATTTAAAAGTAAATTTTTGTTTACAAAGCTCATAATATTTTATGATTATTACGCTAGAGAAGCCTAATCTCATCTTTATATATTATTCCTGCATTAGAGGACCCAAGTTATTTGAATTTTTAAGGTGCTTTTTCCAATATTAATTTTATTTTACCGTGCTATAGTTTTTGAAGGTAGAGGATTTCTGGCCCTTTCAAAGAGAAGAACAGGGAAATTTTATTTCTCGAATACAAATTTATGGTATTAGAAAAGAGCACTAAATCTTGTTAGGAAGTAAAATTTCTAAAATTGTAGAGATTTTAAATTTGGTGATTATCTAGAACATGTTGCTTTTGATGTTTTAGTTAAGAAAACGCAGGTCTAATGAAAAACTAATTAAAATTAATTAGTTTTTATTTCTTTTATAGAATGTTAGTAGAAAATGCAACAAATTGCCCAAAATTACTTTCTTGGGACGGTTGTCAAAAACATTGAAAATGTTCTTCTTGAATACAGACTTTTACCAAAATTCACAGTGGTTTCAATAGCTTTTTGAACGTTTTCTCTACTATAGTTCCATTTGAAGCTAGATTTTTTTATGTCAATATCTTAGTCGAACGTTTTTATTTACATCATTCCTAAATGTATGGCCCTATGCTCTCTCTAGGAGTGAAAGGAACATATATGGAATGAAAATTTTTGGGAGAATATCACCAAATAATAAATTTCAATTTTAAGTATTGAAAAATTGTTTAGTTATAATATTACTGTAGCATTTTTGCAACAAATGCGTTTTCACACGCATTATGGCGTGTTCTTTTAAAAAAATAATAATAATAATAATAATAAAATAATAATTAGAAATAAAAAAAAAATTAAATGAAAATTTTCCCCTTCAAAGAGAAAAAAAGTTTTAGTGCTCTTTAATATGACCAAACATATTAGGAAATAGCACACAATCCTATAAGGAAGTTTATTTCTTAAACTTAGAGCGACAAATATAATTTTTACACTTCTTCCAGATAGGGAGACACCAATAAAATATTTTGAAAATTGTGAATAAAATTTAATTTTACTCGTATATCCTGTATATATATTTTTGTCATGCTAGATCACGAGACTATTTTTAGATCCCTTGCATTATCAATCTATTCCAATAGAGTTCCAGACAGTGTGTCAAAATTGTGACTAAATTTTACTCCTCAAAAGACCTTATAAACGCTTCTGTAAAATCAAGTAAAAAATAACAGCAAAGAAAAACAAATAAAAAACACATCAAGTAAAAATGTCTCACAAGTTTTAAATTAATTTCTCTAAGGAATCAAGCAGAAAACCTTAAATGAGTGTAAAACTAGGTAAGAAAATATAAGAAGTAAGAAAGACAAAAAATATACAGTGGAAAATTCATAGGTAACCTAGAATTATGCTATACTTACCATGAAAAAAGGATATAAAAAACAAAAACACATTTATGAGTAGACTGACAATTAAGACGCAGGCAACCAAACAAACAGACATGCCATCTTGCAAATGATAAACAGCTCATCTGGCTTTAGAGCCTTTTATTGCTACTTACAGACAGCAACAACACGTTGGCATAAATAAAAGCATATTGTGGTTGTGTGGTAATGTTTATCTGGCTGCATTATTACTCTCTTGCCATTATACAAATAATATTTTCCAAAGAATATGCTTTAGCTGGGTTACGTCTCATATTAATTTTCTTTAGAATTTAAAAAAAAAATTATTTGGGAATATGAAGGCAACATGAAAAAATAATATGTTGGTTAACTACAAATACAACGCAACTGTAGTCGTATTTACCCAGACCACATACACACATCTTCTTATGCTTCCGTTTCAATGTCCTTTATAGCAGATCATAGCATATTCTATTAGCAATTATAAGTATGGAATGCAGCCAAGCACATTTTTCAAGTCGCAAGCTCAATAGCAGCATCCTGTAGAAATGCAACAAAAAAAAAAATAATAATAATAACTATGGAGCATAGACAACAAGTTGAAATGTTTTACAACAGACATTATCATTATGATGATGTTAAAAGTATGACATTCTTTTTTTAAATAATAATAAAAAATACAAAATTGTATAAGCCTGAAAAACATTTTACTTGCAATTGATTGGCTCGGAAAAGTCAAATAAATATTTTTTTTCATATTTTTGCTTCAAGAGATTTGCTTTGTTTAATACTACTGACTGTTCTCACTTAATAATAATTAATAAGTTATTTACATCAATCGCTTCAGCTTAAAAGCATTCTATACTAAATAACATCCTCAAGTTATGCACTACATCTTGTGACACTCCTTGAATTCCCAAAAGCATAAAAAAATATTTGTAGTGAAAACCGTAAAAAGAAATATCTACTTTCAGAGTTTAAGCTCGACTTTAAGCCCTACTTTGTTGAAAAAAAAATATATAAATAATTTTTTCTTACTGCAAACATTTGAAATATGTATATATTTTTCTAATTTTTATTAAAAAAAAAATACCTGCTACTAAATGGAAACCATTAGCGAAAAACACCCTTGACTGTGTAAACTGCCCCTAGTCCTTACAGAGCTAGCAAATCCAAGACATAGGCTACAATTGCCTAGGTCTTACCAACAAATTACACTAAATGTCAACATCCTATTACTGAGCAACTTTGGAAGACTAAAAATTGTAGCATACAGGTCTCATTTGATATTCTCATTTGAAAAATCGCAATATATTATAAAACGTCTTCGTCTATTATAATTTATTCACTTTTTTTCGTTCACCCATGCAACAAACATTTGCTGGACCTTTTTTTCCCGATATGAATATAATTGAATTTATTGTTTGTCAAATAATTGTATGGAATAGAGTAGTACGACTTTATCAGCGGTTGCTTTAAATTAAATATAAAAAATGTTCAAAATAAATATATTTGAAATAGTAAAAATTTAAATTTGAAATAAAACTATAAGAACTGAATTATTTCTAGGAAAATTTATTTTTAAGGGTCCAATTAAATTTTTGTTTACAGTTCAGACTGTGTCAATCTGATGTTTCCGGCAAAGATTTTTTTTCAATATACAAAAATATTTATTACTTTTAATAATTTATAAACATCAAATATAAATAATAAAAACAACAACGCTTCATGCAGAATTCTATTGCTAATACTCCCCACTTGTAAATATGGTTTCAAGAGTGATTTCCCATATTATTAAGGAAATTGAAGAAACAATCCAACAACACACTGCATAGTTTAAAGATTCCATGCAACACCCAGTAGCTTTAACTTTATGTAAGATATCCTGGACATTTTTTCCGATCATTGTTGCTTATTATGTAAAAATATCACGCACAAGGAAGGCATTCTTCAAGTGTGAATCTGCTTATTATTATTTTTTATCTCAATTATTTTCAGATATCTTGATTAAAGCCGTAAAAATCAAATCATTTGAAATTGTTTAACAACTTTGTGTTATTGTTATATAAAAAATCTCTTGTCATTTTCCCCGTAAAAAATTATTATTATTTTAAAGCGTTTAAATTGTGTAGCACATCCGTCTCTACTTGAGTATTTTTCTCACGCAAAATTTATGTTTATTTACCAAATCACATAATATATCTGTATGTCCTTCATCTAGTTTCGGCAGTTACATATTTACCATTTCATTAATACAAGTGAACGAGTGTGTGTGTTTGGAATTCATAGCAACCCTCAGCATGAAAAATATTGTCCTTATGTTAATAGCGATGATGCTGATGACTGTCCTTCCAAAAACGAGCGGATGTAATTATACGACAAATTATGAAATATGTGTTTAGTGGGCGCCTCTGTTACTGCTCAGTGTTACTGATTATGCACGTTAATGAATTGTATGTTGTTTGTCTATGGTGTCGATACGTAATAATGGCTTTAGTTCCGTTTGATTTTTATGACAGTCGGTTTGGTTTTATTTTTCAACAAGATGCATTTGTACACAGAAAGGAAAAATCTCGTTCTTCTTACTCTTAGTAAAACATCGTTTTTTAAATCTAAATTGAAATTGTAAAATCAAGTACGATAAGTCTCATTTATTTCGTGTGATTATTGCTTCGTGTTTTAAATATTTCTGAATGTCTTGGAAACTTTGTTACTACTTGGCTTTTACTTATAAAAATACGATAAATGGAGAAAGCCTATATAAAAGAAATAATTAAATATAAAATATAGGCAAATAAAGCAGTTGATGTAAAATAAAAATTTATGTAATGAAAATTCGCTTAATTAATTCTGTTGTAGGATTGAAAGAGTATAAAGTATGTATTTCTTCGGCATATGGTATCGATGGACTTAAACCAAGTCTTTAATTTCTTAAACTTAGATTTCTGTTTTGTTTAGTTTAGATGAATGGGGATAAAAAGGACATACACATGGGCCAGTAAAAATCCTGTAGTGCGTTTATGTTCAATGCCGTGTCTGTTCTTAATCCTAGTGTTTCGTACTTGATGTTAGAAAAGCTTGGTTTTGGTGCGAATGTCATGATTTTTGTTTTGAAAATCAACAAAGCATTCATAACATTTTTATTTAGAAAAATTAGATTTCATAAAAAAAAAATATTTATTATTAATGCCACTATTAAGTTTCGGTCACATTTCACTTGCTATGGGAATTTTTTATTTTTTTAGACCGAAAAATTTTATATTTTCTCAGTTGATTAGACGCTTATTGAAGAATATTTCGAAAAATATGATGTAATATTTGCGACTCCTCCAAACGTATGTGAATTATAACTTTGGTTCGATAATTTTGTGTCTGTTAAATTTCGACATGCACTTAAGTACCATCTTGAAACCTTGCGAGAATAGTTTAATAATTCCGTGACTTCTTGGATAAAATTTATTTATTTGGTAAAGAAGCCTTTTATCTATCAACTTAGTATTCTATGAGCTCGAAACATTAGTCATGGTTCTCTCTAGTTTTGCTCCATATAAATTCGCAAGTCTTTGAAAATGGGTTTTTGTCTCAGTGGTGAGTTATTCGTTTGACTCCAATCTCTTACCACCCAGCAATTTCTTCAAATTTATAAAGAAAATTAGTTGTAAGTGATTTAATCTGGTAGTAGTGACTAAATACCTTTGCATACCTGCATTGTCTTATTGGAGCAACACCTTTTTTATTGCCCGGTGAGGTAATTGTTTCTTTAAATCAATATCCCAAATTTATGCAAAAGCTGTGAATAATATATGGCGTTAATTGTTTTACTCTGTTCAAGGTAATAAGATTGAGATCGCATACATCCCAGAAACCTATGGCCATGACCTTATTGGCTGGCATACTCACCTTAACTAATTTTGATGCACGTTCACGCGGATAAATCAACTCTTTTAATTGTTCTTTGCTCTCTGATGTATTGCGATGGGACAATGTTTCATCTCCTGTTACAAAACGGCCCAAAAACTCAATCGGATTAAACCCAAACATCGTCAAATTATTCTTTGGAGTGGACACATGGTTTTGCTTTTGATTGAGTGTGAGCAATCGCGCCATACATCTCATATCGAAATATTCATGATACGGCCGATCGGTCGTGATTTCTATAGACTCGGCCAATTCACGCACTTGCATTATCCATTCGTCCAAAATCATTCTATGGATTTTAGCCACTATTTCGACTATCTCTTCTGTCCTACCTGACGTCTGGTGTCATATGTGCTAATATGACCATAATGGAACTCATTAAATTCCCATAGTATTTATCAAGACTTCTTTACGGTGATGGCTTATTTACATAAAAGATAATGTTCAATATTTGATAAGTAGTCTAGTAATATGTAGCATTTGACGAATGCAGTGTTGCACTGAAAGTTACTTAAGTCGAAATATAAAATTTCACAAAATTAGCCAGTTTTGCCCCCTACTGATTCCTCAGTACGACATTGAAGTCATCCCCAGCAATATGAAGCCTCTTCTCCCAAGCCTAAAGGGCAGCTTAGCTGAATGTATAATGAAAATTTTGTTAAAGAAATATTTAAAAAATAATTTCACGAACTGGATCGGTAGTTGCGATTTATATATTCCAGTTTGTATATGAATGGTATGTAAAAACTGTGTGAGCAGGTTGCGTTAAGTACGTGGTACCCACAGGCCTAAAATTTCATTTGTACTAAATTTTTTGTTTCTGTTTATATATCTATTTAAAATTGGGTTCTAAAACAATACCTTTTAATAATATGCGTCATAACAAAATACATATAATTTAAAAATAGAACGTTATTTGCAAGTAAACGTTAGCATATACACAGGCTGACCATAGAAATGTATTCGCATTCGTATTTCATTTCATACTCAGACACGCACACACAAGTAAACTCACAATGAATAAATTCTATAATTAGCGCTGTGTGAATTTGTAAATGTACATTCGAATTTGGACAAATGGTTGGACTGTTGTCCATTCATTCGCTTACTTTCGCTGCTTTACCTGCAAATACTGGAGACATATTAAACAATTCTACAGCTACAAATATTTATGCATGTGTATGGTGGGGTGTTGTTAACTAGGGCAGTTAATTGTAAAGCTTCTTATGCTAGAAGTAATTTGTTTTGAAGTAATATCCCTGAAGTCAAAGAAAACAGACGAAAAGCTGTAACTGGGACATTTTAAAAAGACTCGTTTAATGCAACATATAAATCTAATGACCTGTCAACGGCTGGTCATAAAAAAACAGGAGTGGTAAAAGTTGTCTTCGAAAATACTTCACAGGCCTTTTGTTTTGTAATTTCCCAAAAACTGTAGCAGGCTTTTAGGCAAATTGCAGACTTTTCTAACTTTTATTTTATTACGTATAAATTAAGCCACATTAAAACAGAAAACAACTACATGTGTATTTTAATGTTTTATATCAGGTCAGGTCTTCATATTGTAGCAACAATAACAAAAACTATAAATAAGGTACTGTTTACACATACAATAATGGGAAACATTAACGAGCAATGACTATTGACCACGCAACTGCGACAATGGTGAGTGTTTGGTTAGTTTTGAATGCATTTTTGGATACGATGGCTCTGTTTGGTTTTCGCTGCTGGCTCCTGTGTTGTACGGTAATGTGCTAGAGCTATTTGTCAGACCAAACCAGAGTTAAGCCAAACATGCCATAAAATTGAAGTTAGTCAACATAAAGCAAACAGAAAGTTTTTTACTCGTTGTTTTATAAGTACACACAAAATGACGTCATACAAGAGGTCATAATGGTGGAAAATGAGCTGCCATGGTTATAGTAGTTGTGACAGTGTTAGTGTGTCTGTTGAAACCGGATCCAGATGGCTCTGTAATGCACTGTATGTGGTGATTTTGGTAATGTAAGCTCCATCATCATAATAATAATCATAATATTGTAGATATACATCTCAATTTACCATTGTCTGTGTCCATGTATAATTTTGTGAATATGAATGTGTTAGTACGAGTATATGGTTTCAGTATTTGTGTAAATACTTCATAAGCTGAGGTTGCACACACACGTCAGGTACAGATTCAATCCACAAACATGTTTGGTCATTGAATGATAGCAACAGGAAGTTAAATAATGTGTGCAATGTGTATTTTTAACAAAAACCAAAAAAAAAAATAAATACACAGACAAAAAGAGCTAAAATTAATGTATGAATAAGCAGTTGGTTAAATAAAATATTATTGTGCATTGTGAAAAAATGCATTCAGTAAAAAACAAATTCAATATTAACATAAAAAATCACAAGGATAAATTAAAAAATATGTACTTTTAACTCCCTAGAGTATGCCAATTTAAAAAACATTAAAATTTGCTTAAAGCATGGAATTTTTATTAATATAAATAACAGTTGCATACGCATGCATACACATGCATATTTTAATATACAATTTTATCAATTAAATTATTGAATACAAATACATATTTAAAAAAAATTACACCATTTCAAAAAGGAAAAATATTTAAAATACTCATTGGAACACAACTGATAGGAATTTTTATCGTACAGCAATTTACTTCTAGCAGAAAACGGAAGTTTCTTTCTCACAAACACACATGCTTTTATACATTTGCATTCCATATTTTCTCTATAAAGAAAAAAGAAATAAATAACTACCCAATCATGATAATGCATGTCTCATGTATGAACTCGTAAATTCATTCAGTTTTGTGTTTTATGAAATTAACACGAAAAAATAACCTGTTAAAAAAGAATCTGTAAAGGAAAAATCAACTTGATTTCCGCTTATATTAATTGATGTTTTCAGTTATTTTCAGGCAGAAAAAAAGGAAAATCGGTCAAAAGTATGTCTGTTTCAATATCGTGGTAATCAGAATTTAAATATAAATCGATATTGCCCGTGTATGGCATGTTTGCATGTTTGCGTGTGGATAAATTATGCTGAACGATTTGCAGATTTCCTTTTTCTTTTTTATCTGCATATTGAAATAGTTTTTGTGCCAATTTTTGACAAAGTGTTTAGTGGTGGTGTGACTAAGTCTACTCACGAAAAACATATTCATATGAATAATTTTAATTTGTATATTATTCCAGCACAAGGTCTTTTTACAAAACAATTAAATATTTTATATAATTTTTTTTTTAATTTAATTTAATTAAAAGCATCTTACCGACTGAGCTTTAGTGGCAATTTGTGATTTTTTTTTTTTACTCATTAGAAGTAATGAGTCCGTCATTGTAGTTTGATTTATTTTATCACTCCTTTCATTTAGTACCCATATCTTCAGCGTGCATAAAAAATTAACGATGCAGCGGATTGGGGCGCCTGCCATATAAGTTTAGAATGTTTCCATTTTATGTTGAACTGTCTTAGAAAACGCTCTTGTTTCATACCCACATCATGGAGCAGCTACAAATTATTTAACACGCAGAATTGGATAAAATAATATTAATATTTCTTGGCAAGTGCACAGTGGGGATAATCTAGAAATATTTTTTTTATTTTATTTTAACGTAAATATTTTTAATATATATCTTATTTGTAGGACTTTTATAAAAAAGTTTCTTTTTTCAATATTTCGATCTCTGTGGGTGGACTCTTCTTAATGCTTTATTTATAACGTAAATGCTGATACTTGATACTGCCCTTTATGCTTCGTTCATCTAGTGTAAAGTTTTATTTTTAGGACTAAAAATAATTTTAAACACACCCCTTGTCTCATTGTGGATAGTAAGGCCATTTTTCCAATCCAAGAAAAAAAAAATAATAATCGTTGCCCCAGCACCAGATGAATTTACGCGAAAGAGCACAATTTTCAGTTTAAACTCAGTTGGAACTTGTGACACCCATGTGTTGCGCCATACATGTTTGAAACACAATATATGACTAAACTCAGCTGGAATTAATCGCACTATTTGATTGAAACGGTTACCATCGAAGTTTTGATTCCATACACCAGATTTTGGCAATACCAGGCTTATACTCTAATAGTTTCCCAGCAAAAATTTTATATTCTCATCATAAAATGCTCTTGTTTAGTTTCAATTATGAAACTTCAATGTCTTATATATTATACTTCGATATCTTATATAATAAGTATGGATACTCCCATTAACAATTCTGCGTTCTTTTGCATAATGCGTATGGAAATTTAGTAAATGCATCTATATTTTTTGACCTTTTTGTATAATAATTTGGTTAATAAAATATTCAAGCTTGAGGTCTTTTATTTTATTTTTATGAGTATCGAAATATCGATTGTTTTTTTAATAATATTTGTTAAACGATAAAAGACCTCAAGCTTGAATATTATATTAACCAAATTTGTATGGAAATTACTTTTTGTTTCACTTTTATCCACAATAATTATTATAAATATATTTTACTTTTTTCATATTTCTTTCAAAATTTTGGCATTTGAAAGCTTAAAGGAAAAACATTTACAACAGAGTGTTCACAAGCGCCCAAGTTATATTTTGTATAACTTTTCAAAATTATTTTATATCGTCTGTCAAGTTAAGTTAAACCATCGTTAAATTAGAATTAAAATTTTTCAGTTGCAAACATCAAATTAAAATTTTTTTATTATAACAGTCGAATATAAAAAATAAGAATTGGGAAGAAATAGTGCCTAGTGAAATAAACTTTTCCTAGTTCTAAACTGTCTAATCTAACTAATGTCTTTTTTTTGTGTATATGGAAACTTGTGTTCAATAAAATACGATATTAAGGCAGAATAGTTAATTAATGAAACCACTGGATAATCTTTTCAAAAGGTCACACAATAAATAACACTGTTTGAGTCCTTCTTTCTTGTTTAGAGTCCTTCTTTCTTATTTATCACATGAAGTAGTCAATAGTAAGAAAAACTTATGTGTATGATATCAAAAGATTTATTGGATTTTTCTTAACAGGCATGCCATACTCGATAACTACTTGCATTTAGAAAATTGTATGAGATATAAATCTACCAAAAAACAAAACGCACAATCCTCTACAAACCTCTACAAACATATGCCAAAATAAGGAGGTGCTCCAGTTTAAGGCGTAACGCTTAAATTTCCCAACTTATACTCGTGTTTATGGTCTGTAAGAGTCGTAAAGCAGTTAGGTGGTATTTCGTTAACGTATCGTTGTAAATTGTAATAAATTATCTGTCATAGAGCATCCGTTGAACATAAACAAGAAAACCCTTAATAATATAAGCTTAAAGACACAGCATCTCTGGCATAAACTCAACAATTTAAATCTATTTAGAGGTAGTGGTATCCTCTTTGCTTCCTTTTTTCATCATGTTGTTTGTTGTTGCTTTCGAAAACTGCCAAACTGCCACCTATTCGCTTAGTAGATATGTTCTACAAGTCGCAGGCAACAGCTGCAACAGTTTTCATAAACACACCTCTTGTATTTGTCGAACAATCATCTCGAGTTTGTTGTATGCCGTTTTAGTAAAATTATATATAGAAAAGCTTGGCATTTCAAGGGTTTCTTCGTTTGTATCTTCTTTATTTTGTATTTTGTTTATTAAACATTTAAGAGCATTTACGTTTCCCTAGCGCATGTTGGAACGGAAATATAAACATTTTCTTCCGTTATAAAATTCAATAATGATACCACAACAATATCTCTTGCCTACTTGTAGGCCCTTAAAGTACTTAGAGCAAAAGGGAAATAGTATAATACATTATTTAAGCAAAATTTGACGCCATTTTTTATATACTTAGACATATATTGCTTTTATCAGCACAAATAAAGTTTTAAGCTCTTTTATTAATGAAGTAGACATGATTAAAGTCTTTCTATGTGAAATATTATATTCCTCAGAAGGTACTACTGATTTTGTTTCCCCCCCAAATAACTAGCGCACTTTGTGGCTGGCTTTCTTAATAAATATTTGCTTTTGGTATTGTAAGTCATACCTGTTGTTTGCCCGCATTTCAGTTCTGAGATAAAACTTTTATATTTTTTTAACCCCATAAAATTGTCTGGTATAAAAATTTTCTCTCACTGTTGTAATATTTTTTTCATTCGTCGTCCCTTTCCTCTAACGTTTATATTTCAATTTGTTTATTTAAATATTTAAAACACTTTGGCAGCGCAGAGTGCCGAGAAAAGAAATAATAAACGAGAACAAACCAAAAAGGCAAATACAACTTTAGATGGCCAAGTATATTGTACAATTTTCTTAATCCAAACGATTTGTTACCAAAATATTTGTGTCTATAAAACTTGCAAAAAAGTACATAAAAAAAGGCTGCTTTGGTATTTATACAATCACAAAAAATGTGAGACAAGTACGAAAAAAGATATTAAGGCAAAAGTATTATACACACACACACACAAACACACATATATATATATATATATATATATATATATATATATATATATATATATATATATATATATATATATATATATATATATATATATATATATATATGTATATATATATATATATATATATATATATATATATATATATATATATATATATATATGCATATATTTTATTGCAACATTTTTTACAGTTTTTTATTATACCTTCCTTGTGTATATTTTATTTGAAACAATTTACATACATACATATTTGATTCGGAAGCCTGGCAAAAAGTTTTCCCATTCCATTTGTCTACACACGATGTTCATCACCAACAACCAGTCATATAAATAAATTATTCAAAACATGTGTTTCCTTAGCCGTATGTATACGCTAAACGAAAAGTGTGATTGAGTAGTAAAGTTGTTAGAAGAGGAAAAAAAAACTGTTTTATAAGTAAACTTTGGGAGAAAAAACTTTATCTTAAGACGATGGCTTGTAAACGTTTCTCGGCATTTTTTTATTACTTCACTTTTGCTTTTAGATCACGTCATCTCGTTTAAACAACTTTATTTTTTAACAGTTTATCTTCTTTTTCAATTGAAATGATACGAATGAGGAAAATAAACTGTTTTTCTATTTGTATAGGATATAAAAGAATGTTTAAGCGAAGATTTTAGCATAATGTGATCAAGCAAAGAATTAAAAAAAAGCTATTTTTGTCTGTCACTTTTAGTGATAAATTTACTTTTGGCCAAAATCTAGTTAAAAATCGGTACCGTTTACACAATTTTTTTTTTAATTTTTAAACACTTAATTTGACACACTTCAAATATAAAACAGCTAACGTCCTTAAAATTTGTATACAGTGTAGTATTTTTTTTAGTAAAATATTATGAAATTCACAGTTGTTAAGCTGGATATTTGCCAGCTATCCTGAGATTTTGCCAAGAAATCTGTTTTAAATAAGAAATGTAACAACAAGACAACTAGATTTTACACAAAATCTTCCTTATACGTAATAAATTTCGCTCTGATGTAAATGCAGCTTCCTTTTTCGCAAAGGTAAAATTATATAATTAAAGCATATTTTGGGGCTAACGCAGCTATGATGATGTTTAGAATAAATATGAGCATATTTTATTTCTACTCCCACTTCAGAAGCGTGATTGCTTAGAAAAATTAAAGCAAGTGTTTTGAAAAATTAGTTTTTACTGCTCATTTAGCTAAATTTGTTTGGAGGTTAAAAAATCAATATCGCGAAAACGTCTTTATTTTGACCCTCCTGATTGTTTTTTTCATGGAAAAAGATCTACTAATTGTTAAAAATTAAATTATAAAAAAAAACACTTAATGTTGATCCGAAATACTGGCTTAACTAATAACTAGTTTATGGAAAATATGTATAGCATATTTTCAGGGTTGCTAGTATGTAATTAATTTCTTAAAGTTTTTAATATTGAGCCTTTTTCTAATAACAAATGGTCATCCCCTGGTCGCAACTCGACCACTTTTTACACTTTAAACTATTTGAATTAAAAATTTTACTCTACAATTTTTGAAACTTATTATTCGAGATTTTAAAACTAAAGTCAATTATAATTGTTTTTTGTGTCGTGTGTGTAGAAAAGTTTCCTAAAACTTTTTTTTTATCACTAGTGGAAGAATATGATTGGATTCTATAGAATTCTCATGTAATATTTGGTGTTTAATAATTCAATATTTTTCAAAATTCTTTCGCACTCATTTTAGTTTAAATATCATATAATTAATTATTGTACTGTGTAAATTTTCCACATATTTGCGACATTCTCGCATTGGAAGTATATTTTGTTTTTTTTTTTTTTTACTATATTAAGTCTAGAACAAACACTGTCAGAAGTTCCACTTTTGATTCCAAGTAATAACTTGGAACGGCGTATTTGCTGACGATATTCTCTGTAAGTGTTTCATTTTGTCGTATGTAGGGTTGAAATGTCATTTAAGTTATACTCATATACACATTTTTTCAAAGGCAAGTGTTGACAGCAAGCGCTGTTTTAACAATAATTACAGCAATTAATTTTTTATTTGTCGTTATTTATTATTATTATTATTATTATTTTGATAATTTCGCTAAGCAAATAGGATAATGTTATAATATTAGTTTTAGTCAAATAAAACTTTGAGTTCCAAATAAAAAACTCCTGTACAAATTACTTTAAATTGATAAATAGTAATTATAATGGCATATTTTAAGGAGTAGTATACCATAGGAGGCGTTATGTTATTACTCTTACTTATAATTCAGTGCATTGTTGTTGCTCCTTTAATTGTAAATTTAAGTCCTTTGTATAGCTGAGGAGTAAAAATTTCACATATTTGTATTTAAGAATAAAATAAATATAAAAAATATTTGATCTTGAAATACTAAAAAAACGCATCAAAAGCACTTCAAATACTTTGTAAAGATTTCTTGAAAGCCTCTGCATGAATGTTAATTTTTATTGACTATTTTCAGGAAATTTTATTCAATTACTTACACAAACTGATATTAATCATTGTCAGTATTGATAACTTCTTTCTTTTTTTTTTGTTGTAAATTTAAATCCGTTAATAGGGTTTTTTTATATATCTTGCCCACATTATTCCTGTTTGGTATTGTGTTTAATACATCATTTTATTTCTACTTCGTCTCAGAATATAGCTGTAGCAGTTGTACTTAATTTTAATCATACCGGAAAAGTAATCCTTACAATCTCCTTTTGTTTCCTGTTCTTGTGCATATAAAATGCATTGTACAAATAAGGACAAAGAAAATGAAGGACAGGGCATGAAATGAAAGTAAAATGGAGAATGTGAATTAAACTTTGTGTATATTGTCGCATGTAAAAGGGAAGAGTGAAGTATTTAAAACGGATTTTTTTCTCTTAACATCACAAAGTAATTGTAAAACATCAAGGGAACCATTAATTTTTAATTAAATTCCTTTTTTGCTGTCTTTAATGTTTTATTCAAATAAACATGTCAATTTTTTTTAAGTGCAATTGCTTAGAAAATTCAAAATAAAATCATTTTACCATATTTCCCACAAATTATAATAATTCACTTGTTACTAAATTTGACAGCAGAAATTTATAAAGCATTTTGGTAAAATTCGAACAAAAATATTAAATAAAAACGTCATCACCAGCCATTGAAAATGGCAATAAAATTTTAATCTATAATATAAAACAACAACAACAAGAATATATAGATGTTATTTAAATCTAATTTTAGCCTAAACTGCCAGTATGTAAAGGGTGATTTTTTTTAGCAACTTTCTTTTTGACAACACTGTTTTTGACAGCTCAGCTTGATTCGTGCAACATGTTACTGTTAAACATGTTCAGTTTGGTCTATAATTTAACCATGAATCGACTTACAAACGAACAATGCATGTTCGGTTGAGAAAGTGCGTTGTCCACTTTTTTTAATCGGAAAATTTGTTTTCAGCGATGAAGCTCATTTCTGGTTGAATGGATACGTAAACAAGCAAAACTGCCCTATTTGCTGTGAAGAGCAGCGAAGCATTGCAAGAACTGCAATGTTTGGTGTGGATTAAGGGCCGCTTTCATCATTGGATCGTACTTTTACAAAGATTACGAAGGCAGGAACGTTTCTGTGAATGGCGAGCGCTACCGTGCTATGATAACAATTTTTTATTTTTTTGTCTAAAATAGAAGAGCTGGAGTTGGCTGACTTGTGGTTCGAACAAAACGGTGCCATATGCCACACAGCACGCAAAACAATGACTCAATTGAGAGGCGAGTTCGGTGAACAGTTTATTTCACGTTCAATTGTACGCCTAGATCGTACGATTCAACGCCTTTTTTGTAGGGCTATATTAACTATCCTGTCTATAGGGACAAGATCGCAACGGTTGACGAACTTCAAGCCAATATTGGAGAATTTATTCGTGAGATACCAGCCGATATATTAGAGAGAGTATGACGAAATGTGATAAAATATACAATAGGTTCTTAACATTTTTAACATATTTTCTTTTTACATAAGTTTGTATTATTTATTGACTCGTCAATTGAGTTGAACTAACAATTAGTATTCAATTGTTATTTGTAAATTGATTAATGATTTAAGTCTAGCCAATGCCAAATGAAAAATATAGTATTTTAAAAATGACATATCGTTAAGACGATGACACTTCAAAAGATTTTTTTTTTTGCTTATTTTAAATACCAACTCAAGCTTAAAGTTGAGATTGTAAAAGTTGGCAAGTGTGTAAATATTTCGTATGTATCCAAGTATATAAAATCGTTATATAGTGACAGATTTTGTTCTACAACTTTTTGGGGTAACGCATATTAAAATATACGTTCTAGTTTTTGACCGTTTTATTTTAATTAATAAACTTAGTTTATTTTTTTACTTAAGGTCTCGATTAGTACCGAAATATCGATAAAAATTAAAAAAAAATTAAGGGACCATAACCTTAAAATATAAATTACGTTTATTAATCTACTGAAATTTTATATATGACTTTTGTTTCAAGCCAAAAGTCTTACTAGTGTTTATGCTTTTTTTTAACTAAGTTTGCAAGAAGACAATTTAGCATAAATGACAAATTGTTCAGTTGCATATACTCCCATAAATATATTTTGCATGTATGCAAAAAAATGCAGGTGTATTCATCAGCACAAGTAACAAAAAGTATTTCTATTTTTAATCAGAAATTTAAAAATTATTTGCCGCTTACAACACGGTTAATCGTGACAGAAGAATATAAATTATTCGAAACCGGTTTATTTAAAAATAAAACAAAACACCAATTAACCGGTTTTCGGTTTAAATTTTTGAACACTCTAATACACAGCCAAGCCAACAGAAAACAATAATTTTTTTTTAACAAATTAATTTTGATAAAATCCTGAATAATTTTTCTTGGAAAACTAAATAAAAATCCTTATTCTATTCTTGTATAGTGTTTTTGCAGCCAATATTTCAATTTATTGTATAAGAAAAATTACACATATAAATATAAATTTGTATATGCTTTTGTATATATTTTTCAACAATTTAGAGGCAATATGTACCAGATAATCTATTTCATATGGGCGATTGCACGACTGCTGTTGCGTGTGCAACAATTCTCCATGTAAGCTGGCATACGAACAGAAATTTGCTTTTCTATTTATATTTTTGCAAATAAAATCCGACAGCTTAATCGTTATATTTTTCCAATAATTGATTTATTTAAATACATGTTGTAGACAAACTGTTTATAAGCAAACAACCAGCGATAGGCAGCAATAACAAGAGAAGCTTTTAAAACATGGCAGCTACTCGTATTGCTGCAAGGGTTGGGTTTAATTGTGGTATTGATTTAATGATACCACATGTTGCTTTTGTAAACAATTGTTGGCTTTTCATAATAACCAAAGCATAATTTTAGGTGACGTTATGATGTACATACATATTTTTTTAATTGATTAGGAAATGGAAAGAGTGACGTCGACTGTTTTCACAAGCTAGATAAACTTTTAACATTATCCACTCTAATTTCACTTTCATCAAATGATTAGATCTTTTATCAACAAGCCATTAAACAACCCCTTTAAAGTCAAAGTCCATTAAAAGCCACAAACACAATAATGTTTTTAATCATTTCTATTGTTTTCAACAATTCACTTTTAAAATGTCATAAAAGTCGGGGGTGTGCTCTTTATCAAAATTTTCCTGACTTTGAAAAATACGTGTATAATGGCTTTTGAAACTAAAAATATTTCTATTAGATTATGTATTAATCAAAGGTTTTCCTGGAAAATAAAAACCTCACCCTTTTAATGTTCATCCTGGGGGTTTGAATAGCATTAAATATATGAATTTGAATGGCCTACTTTTAGGGCTTTTTGAGCATCGTTGAAATTAATTAACTTGTCATTAAAAAAAGAAAAACATTTCTTTAAACAAAATTATGCTAATTTTCGCTTGACAAACTCTGTTTCTTTATTTAAATAATGAGTAACGCAGAGAAAGTTTTGTAAGATGCTTATATCTCTTAAAGTTTTCTCCTTCATATTTTTGGCTTTAGCAGAGCAACTCGTATAATTGAAATATTCACTTAATAAATTTAAGTTAGTTTTTAAATTTTAGGTTTTGTCATGAGTTCAACATAAACTGGGGTCCTAAATTTTTAGTTGAGCTTATTCTTCAAAAAATTCTTCGAAACCTGCTTATATAATGTTGAATTAGTTTGTAAAAATTGTTGCTACTAAAAGGAAACTTATTATGATAAAACTTGCGATGTAGTGCCACTTGAGAAAGTTGTAAAAGAAATCTAAAAAGTACAACAGAGGGGACTATAAAAAATATATATAACAAATAACCATCTCCAAATTCTACGATGGTACAAAAGTGGGCGAATTACTAACGTAATCCTAACGCGCTTAAAGCGTGTTTTTAATACCACAATATATGCTTTAAAAATATAGATTTTGCTTGGCTAAATTAATTAAAGAAATTTATTAATTTCGAACTTTGAATTCAGCAGATGTTAAACGCATTATGCCTTATGTTTCTCTGTTATCATTATTGTGACAGTACTTATACAATACACGTGGTGAAGGCCATTAAATTGTGTTTTGTGACAAAAAAATCTTTTAAAATAAGCATCCAAAACCAAGGAAAAAGAAAACACATTTAATACGCCTAAAAGTATGTTAAATATTTTATGAGTCTAGGAAAAAACCTAGAAAAAATAATACCTGAAAATAAAAACAAGGCCTCTCTTCCTAAGTAAACATATGAATGTATTTATGAAAAAAAGGTAAAGATGTGGGTTACTATTACATATGTTCATTCATTCATTCATTCATTCACTCACTCATTTGTTCGTTCGTTCGCTCGTTCATTCACTCATTCTCTTACACTAGTACGTACTTATAAGCCCACATTTACTTTCCACATTTTTCAGTTTTAATGATTCTTTATTCATCTTGCTTTTTTGTCGATTTCGTTTTCTACGTTTTTCCATTTGTAATCAAAACTATTCATAATATGTTGCCTACTTTAAGGCTACGAAACAAAAATTGGTATGTATGTGTTTGTAGAGGAAAATAAAAATATGTTGTTTGATTTAACATGAAAAAAAAGAAATTCTTAAAATAGAGTAAAAATATTTAATATGTGTATTTCTTGTATGATATCAAAAATATAGGTCGTACGGCTGGACTCATTAAATAAAAAATGTAAAACTAAACAAACAACAAATACCAGCAAGATTTTTGTTTAAAAATTTAACAAAAATTAAACATCTTTAAGGAATTATTTTCCTAAAATTTAAATTTAGATTTATTTGCGGTCGTCTTTTAAAATATTTTCATCAAGAAAAGGGGGGGTGGAAAACGCTTACTCCTTTAAGCTGGCTTTAGGAATAAAAATATGATTATTTATTAAGAAAACTGAATACCTTTTTATTGCTTCAACTTAAATGAGCACGAAAGTTAAATTTGTTACAGCTTATTTGGCCGTGATGGCAATTAGTTCATTAATCAAAACTTGATGTTGTTGTTGTTGTTACCAGCGCACTAACTTGTTTAGCTTTTGTAATTTTTTATGTATTTAGTTGCCAATTATTTAACTATATTCATAAGCTTAATTTGTATTATTCAGCCATAAAATTATACAATTTACTTTGCATTGGAGTTTTGTTAGGGAGTAAATTTTCTCTTTTTTATATTTTTTTTATTGTTTGTCTAAAGCAACTATTTAGTTATTACAATTAAACATTAAATGTTAGTTTAGTCACGGCATATAAAGAGAATAAATTACTGTTTGCAAAAAATAGTTTTGTTAACTAAAATCAAACCTCCCTGCTGCTCTTATATTATGGGCTACTAAAGGAGCTTAATCAAGCAAAATTTAAGTTAGTTAGAGCCTCTATGTGGGAAATAAGAGTGTTTATGAAAATAAGTTTTAGGTAGAAAACAACCTTTCACAACCCCAATAGGAACTATGGAGTTAAATTTATCGAAAAGTAAACCAAAATTTTAATACAAATACAAGTAATAATAAATCTCTTAGATTTTTTTGAATGGCCTTCTTTCACATGTAATACCAATTTTTCTATTTTTTCTTAAATTTTAATAAATACTCATTGCTGAGCTTAAGGTCTGATTTTTTTATTGATTAATATTCACCGATCTGGAAGCAATCTTCATTATGTAGAGAAAAATTAACTTTGTTATGATTTTAGCATAGACAATTTTATATAAAATAATGATTTCTTATTTATGCTTGGAAGCTTTTCATCTGGCAGGTGTACAAATTTGTCAGTAGTTACGATTCCTTTTTCTTTGTATCAAAGAAAAATTGTGTTTTCATAGTGATATAAAGACTTTAGTACTTTCTATACAAAAGATATTTTAAAAATTTTCAACCGATCGGTGCTATTGGCTGAAGTGGTTAGCGCGTTGACTGAGAACCTGGGTTCGAATCCTGTTACAAAATTAACATAATGAGTTTTTCTGATTTACTTAGTGTAGCGTGGTTTTAATTGTTGTTGGGCTGTTTAAGTTTAATTAATAAAATGGCTACACATACGGCTTAAGAAGCTTAATGTGTCTCCTTAACACCAGAGGCGCTGCGACGCTTTAAGAAAGAAAAACGCGGGATAGTAGAGTTTTAAAACAGAAATTAAACTCTCTCCCTCTCTCTCACTCTCTCTGTCTTCTAATTTCACCACTTGTTCTCTTTACCCCTATATCTTTCACAACAGAAGTAACACCTTTAGTTAAGTAGTAGGCATTAATTGCCAATTTGACTTTTTTGAAAGTTATAAAAATGGACTTCTGGATTTTTGTAACAAAAAAAAATTCCTTTTTTTGTCATTAGGAACATCCTTGTGGAATCGGCTTTGTGAATTTGATCACTTCATGGAATGCGTTGAATTTTACTTAAATCAGACATAAATAGCAAGTTGTTGTTATCTAAACAACAGTGTCCTTTTTTTTTCTTTTAGTTAATTATTGTTTATTTTTCATTAAATTAATTGATAATATTTTTTCGATCGTTTTGTTTTAATACACATATATTTTATTTAATAAACGACCTTTAGAACTTTTTATTTTATTCAATATTTCAATAGGAAACCCGAAAGTAACTTAGTGGAAGTTTGTCTGACTGTGTGGTTTTAAATCTACATATTTTTAGTTCCTGCGATAAGAACTCTGGCCATCTGAAATCTCATTGGTTGTGCCAGCATGAACTAAACTGTGGTTTTCTTGCATATCCAAGGGATGTTCAGAATCTGTCATTAAACAAAGGAGGGATTTCCCTAATAGATCTTTAAATATAAAGATTGTTTAAGAAGATCCCAAAACTCGCAGTTTGTATACGACGCGTACGTTATGGCAATTCCCGGATCTAGTTGCAAAATTAAAACTCCTATGCAAATGAAAGTCTTAATTGCAATAAATAATTATTTGTAAATTAAACAAAACTTAATGAAACTTTAATCGAAAATCAGACATGGCCGGCTCGTTGCTAATGGAAATAAAAATTGACGAAATGTCTTTATGGGCTTTTGTAATTTTCCCTTAGATAATTCTTGCTGCAAATTTAACAAATATTAAGTAAATACTGCCCAAACAATTTTATTTATTTATATATTTGCCTATTTCTTATTATAATTTTTTCGTTACACAATTCTAACATTCAACAACAACAAGTTTTCAATATGTTTATTGTTTTTCTATGTATTAATACTTGATCCTTATAAGTGATTGTTATTTATGTCCTTTAATTTCTTTACTCCTGTTTTTCCTTTTTCGCCTTGTAGTTGCTTGTAGCTACAATTATTAGCTCAGAAAATCTGTTCATAATTTATATTTGCAGAAAGGAAAGAAGGAAAGAAAATCACCAGCTTTGGTTTTATGTCTGTATGTGTGTGTGTGTGTTTATATACATTCATTTATGTATGTATGTGGTTGTGTGTGTGTAAAAAACAAATATTTATTATTTTTATTTATATTAACTTGTGTATTTTTATATTATTGTTCTCTTTTCATGTTCAGCGTGGTAGCGACGAACTTTTAAGTCAAGCAGCAGTTATGGCGCCCGCTTCGGACAATAATAATCAGGATTTAGCTACAAAGAAAGCCAAATTGGACTCAAGCACTGTACTGGGCGGAGTTGGTATGTACAAACGTATGCATATAATTTTTTTGTTGAAATTATCTTTGATTTTGTTTCTTTTTATGTTTTTCCCCCTATTTTAACATGTTGTTAATGATTTTGTAAAAAAAAACTATCAACATTTATAGCAATTAGGTTTATTCTATATATAGGTTTGTTTATTCTATAGTATATAAATTTTTTTCTCTCGCCTAATTTTTTTTTAATGCCAACAAATAATTAATTTTTATGGCTGCATTAAAATTTTATGTAGAGATTAAAACATGTTTATTTTTCTAAATCGGATTTTCATATAACGAGAAAAAAAAACAGATAAATTAATCATATTAAAAAATATGATCAAAAGATTTGTGTTCTCAATCGAGAGATTAAATATAATATTTTTTAACATAATTTTCGCCTAAAAGCTCTTTCCCAGATAAATCAGGAATTTTCGCAAAAAGTCGATATTTTATCAGGCGGGTATACAGATTAGCCAATAGTATGTGAGTTTAAAAACTATCATGATTATTTATATTAAAAAAAACTATTTTTTGGTTATCAATATTGATGTTGTCCCCTTCAGTGTGGTTCAACTGTTGTGCCGATGCTTTATCCAACCATCGAAACATTTTTGATAAGCACTTATTAGTATTGCTATACAGGATTTATTTGCAATCGTTGCGATCTCATGCCTTTCGTGGGTCCTTTCATTTTTGGAGAACAGGAAACAGTTGCATGTGGCCAAGTCTACAGCAGTTTCTAAACGTGCTTAGTTGATTCAAGCCTGATATTAAAGACAAGTTGGATGTTACTTTCCAATTGAGATATAGATGTCAGTAGCAACTGCTTTGATGTCAAATCAATGATTTTTTAACACCATTTCCTTCACTTATTTACCAGTTTTCATCATACATGTTTATATATCGGAGCATCCATGATCAACTCCAGTTACTCAGTAATTCGATTCGTAAAGAAAACTGACATTAATAATCGAAAACATTTCCTTTCGAAAATCCTGCGTTGCTTGAAAGAGCTTGTACGTGGTATAAACTTTTTTACTCATGTGCTGCATTCAAAAATTTTATGATTTTGGGGTCCAGTTGTAAGAATAAAAAAAAAATTCGATGTATGGCAATTTTCTTGCAATTCTTCAAAATCTAGAAGTACTGGACCTTCTTGTAATTTTCGATCCATAATAAAATACCTTTAGGCATTTTTCCCAGCAGTTTACTCTCTTATTTAAGTAGGCATCACTGACCGCAAATTATTTCTCTAGTTTTACAAAAAGCTCAGTGATGTTGGAATTATCAAAACTATTATGGATTATTATTATTATAATACTACAGTGCCCTTCACCCTCATCATAATTCCAGTTGTTGTTGTAGCACTAACCAGAGATGGAAAATACCAGGAAGTGAAATAACAAGCAGAACTTGCTTTAAAATTGTTTAGTGTATTGTCAAGACATTTATATGCTAATGAGACTTCTTCTAAATTCAAATATTGATTATACATCTTTAGAAAATAGATTTTCGCTTGACAAGTTTAATGAATACATTTTTTTTTAACTAAAATCAAATTTTGACAAACTGCTGCTGATTTAATAAAATCCCTAATAAAGTCATAGAATGTTATTGATATATAAAGTTGTAGCTGCCACAAAAATGCTTTCGCCATTTTAACAAAACGTTTACAAATTATATGCAATAATTAATAAAATGTTTAAGTACAAAGCAAATGCTCATATAAAACTGTTGATGGCCAAAATCATCTGCCATATTGATAATAAAACCAAAAAAATGTCAGTGGTGTAATCTACTTTAACAAATAACAAATTAATAGGACCATCTACCGCGTCCGAACCACAATAACATACACAATTTTGCACAATTTAATTTATATTCTATTGATGTTATTTGTTGCTGTCAACATAGACTGTGTTTGCTGTGGCTACAAAAACAATATATGTACATACTCTAAAACATTATTACACACATACATACGTATATATACAATATTACGTATGTACATGAACATTTGCATATTTAACGAAATTCTTGTCTCTTAGTGTATGTATGTGTGTGTGTGTACCTTTGTGCATAAACCACACTAAAGCATACTTTTGAGAGCCTAAAATATTTGCTGTTCAATAAATATTTATTATTGCAAATGCCAATACATTTGTGAAACTACTGAAACGGGCCCAACCCCCAGCGAATTCTACCAACCATCTGATGTTTTTTCATTTCTCTTTCCTTTTTTTTAATAAAGGACCATCAACCAACCTGTAATAGCCGCAAGTATCCATTTGTTGTATTTTATGGTTTAAAACAATCAACACTCTCTTGCTACCCCGAAGGGCATTCATACATTCCATTTTCCCTTTACAATAATTTTAGAAACTTTTTACAAATATTTTTTTCAATTTTATCCTTCCCTGGCCTGTTTGATTACAAAAACATTTTTATAATTATTACTTTTTCTTTCAATGATGGCATTTTTATTTGCTGTTATCGGTATTAAACAAATTTTTGTGTATAAAATATTTCTATTTGCAGAGCAATTTTTATTCGCATTTTATTTTATAACAACAAATTTAAGGGGTAATAATAATATCCTTGGGTTTTTTGTATTTGCTTTTATTTGTACGAGTATTTGTAATAAAAATGTGGCTAATTATTATTAACCTCTTAACGTCGAGTAGTATTAAAGGGGTTTGTATATTAAAGGGGTTTATCAGAGCAGCACAAAATAAAATCAGATATAAAACTTTGCTTAAGTTATTTTATAGAAAGTACTTTGAGCCCTTCTCTTACATGAACCATTATAATTTCTTATTTGGAAATAAAAAATATAAAATCTAAATTAAAAAAAATATACCATTAAATCACTCCAATATTTAATCGATTTCGAAAAAGTGATTGCCCGCTGCAAGTCAATAGCGGACCAGCCAAAAATTTCCTAGAGCAGTAAAATGGCTCCTGAAATGTTTATTGTCCTCGAAAATTTCATGCAGTGATGAAATCTTTAAATAGTGAAGACAGTTTGTTTACTTTTACTGATAAAACAGAAGTCAGCACCTGTGTGTGGTGTATTTTTTTCTAATGTTTATTTGCCTAAAACTCCGCGGTTATAAATCAGTTTTTCCATATGAACGATGTATGTACTTGCGAATTCGTGTTGTCATTGAAAATGAATTTTGTCAATAAAAAAAATCATGAAAATTGTTTTCATATCTAAACAAATTTTCATATCTGAACAAATTTGAAAACAATTTAATTCCAATAATTTGTTTGATTAATAATATTAATACTTATTTATAAATCTAACGGAAGATAATTTTGTTAAAAGAAGGAAGCGCATAGAACTTGTTAAGAAAACAAACGTGATAAATCTTAATTTTCTATGGCACTTTGATGTAGAAAAATTAAAACTTTTATTTGACAATATTTAAATTAAGATCTTAATTAAAAATATGTCTGCACACTTTTAGGAGGTGCAAAAAATGGGTTAAATTAAGTCGAAAGCAATACCTTAAAGTATGTGTAGTTATTATGGTCTATCAGAACGGAAATAGTGGGTTCGATTCCCTACTTAGACTATGGCTTGCTGCACTAGAATCGAATGAAGGTGTTTCTGTTACAATATTGTTTAAGCCAAAGTTAATAATTGTAATTAATATCGAATATGAATTGTTTGTTGTGCTGTTTGTATAAAATCATTCTAAGCCTGAAATGATTATGTATTTCGTAACATTCATTTACGATAAAGAATTCTCATATTGTATTTGATTTTTTTTAGCATAAAGAGGTTGAATGTGTTCAAACTGCCTAAAGTTTAATGATGAGTTGACTTAACGACCAGTGAAATGTCGGCATATGAGCAGCTAAAGCCTTTTTATTTAAATAAAAATTTACTGATAATATAATCAGCCTTGTTACGAGCGTTGTTTTCGTATAGCGACTTTGGTATTGAAAATGCTATTTTAATAATTTAATTTAAAATCAATAGTTTAATTAAAATTTGTTTTGCATACTTTTAGGAAGAGCATATAAAATTGCTGTCTTGTATCTTGGCTATTAAAATAACTCGAAAGTAACATCTTGAGGTATGTGACCTTCTGTAACAGAAGCTTTTTAGGTAAAAAGAGAAGAAATAGAAATGATAATGATCCAAGATATTACGAATGAAGGGATATACGAATGTTCACCCTTTCGCACAAGGTTTTTGGAACATTTGATTGATTAAACGAAGTCATTTTAAACCAGTGATCCTTGTGCAGCTTAAATTCATTTGTTAAATTTAAAGATATTTCTGTAATGAAGTTAGTTCTTAAACTCTTTGTGATGCAAAGCTCTTTTTTTACTTGCAAACATGCCTTTACTTGAGTTTCAAATTTTATATATGACACAACAGCATTTTCTCTACGACAGAATAGCATCTATTTCTACAGTTACAATCACATCTACGTGGCAGCATACAAGCGAACGTTTTGTTCTAGGCCAGTTTACCTACAGAGACAAAGGCAATAATATTCGCATATCTGTGTCTATATGTGTGTAAGAGCTTACTTTTTGCACTTATACCCCCACCGTCTTACTACAATTATCCTCTTAAGCCCTTTAATAACCAGAATGTTGTAGTCTATGTCGCTGACTATATGATGTTGCTTGTCTGATTGGTTGGTTATATTTGGTTCGAAGCGCACAGGTGTATGAATTGGAGTAGTGACTGAGTCAACCACAAAAACATAATATTTATTTATTACTTTACAAAGGACTTTTCTATTAATTAAAAAGCAACAAACTACAGTTAGATTTTTTTATTGGCATTTACCATGTGTAGTTAGGATATCATGGGCTGCTGCATGGAATGCTTTTCCCTTCATACCTCTTGCCACAAATTGGTGTTCAATACCCAGTTAGTTGGTCCGTTTGTTTGGTTTAGCAAGAAAAGAAGAAAAAAAAAACGGGAAAAATGGAAATTGTATGGTTGTTACAGAGTTGTTAGTGGTAAGTTGCTGATAACGACCATGATGTCGACAATAAGGTAAATGTTCCTTCTGCTTGATGTTATCGTTGAATTATAAAGCAGTCAGTTGGTTCCAATTTGCCTTTAGGCACCATTTCAATTTCTCGTTTTTTTCGAAAATGAACCATAAAAACTTGAAATGATTTCAAAGCTGAAAAAACATTTTGAACTATAATTAGAATCATATGCATTGTTATTTTTTTATTATTTCTTGCCACAAATTAGCCAAATTTATTTATTACTGCTTCCTAGCAAATAAAAAAAGCATAATTTTCACCATTGTTATTTGTGTGCGTATGATTTTTGGTAATTTTTTTATTACTTTTCCTATTGACAATGAAAGACAAAACAACAATGTCGAATTGTGTAAATAATTGTAAGTGTCTGGTTGGTTTATTTTGAGTTAGTATTTTTTTCTTTCTCATTGTTTCCTCACATACAACACCTGTATCCTGCAAACAACTCTCAGCCTTTAGGTTGCATGTATGACAAAGAACAAAAAAAAAAAAAAACATACAACATACAACAAACAATGCTATTAAAATAAAAGGAAAGAAAATATCCACAACAAAAAATTTCCATGAATATCTCATATAATACATGTTGAACCAATAAAACGAAAACTTTTCTTTGAAAAAAATAGCACTGATTGGGTGGAAGGAGGGTTTACTTTTGTTATAAAAAAATTTTCGTCATGAAAACCAAACAAATTTGCAAAAGAAAAAATTGTAATGTATTGTGTTGTGTTTATGGTCAATATGTTTATTATTTTTTTATTATTATTATTATTATTTTTTTTTTTTGGTTTATACACTTACATACATACACACAATCGTTCTCTACTTACACACAAAGGCACATACACATACTCATATATGCACTAATAACAAAGCAAATCCACCTCTTAGTCCATTGAATTCAACTTGAAAGCTACTTTTGCTCCCCTTCTCTAATCACTAACTGACCCGGTCGTTTGTTCATGGTTATACATTGTAAAGTACAATAGAAAGCAACAGTCAATTGTTGTTTTGTATTTGTAGCTTTGAATCTGTACATTCTTATATCACCAAATAGATTCATACATACACTCGTACACATACATCTGCACACATTCTTGTTTTCTTGAAAAACAGGCAACATGTGTTGCTTTCATACACCGATGATGATGATGATGGCGACTACTTTCTCCGGTTATTTTTGTTGTACTCGATTCCCTTTAAAAGAACGGAAGCAACAAGGATAAACTTTGAATCGGCCTTAAACATTTCAACGTCTAATAAAACGTAAAAAGGGAAGGAGGACGACTAACTAGCGAGGAGTAGTAATAACTTTAACTTGTCAACTTGGGAAGAGGACAGTATTTCGCAAGGGTTTTGGCTTGTAGTGATTTTTTTTTGGGACTCGTACTAGAATAAAAAAATCGTGTAAAAAGTTTTGATGAACCATGATTTTTAAAATTAATGAAAAAGAGACCGTGATTAAAAAAAAATTGGCATATTAGTCATCTCGAGCATGAAGGTCTTTTCGACCCCTGCAATTTTCGTAAGAGACAAAGTTATCGGTATTTTGTAATTAATTTTTTATATCTTATTGTAAAAAGTCCTGTTGAACTTTTTAAATAAATTCCCATGGCTAAAAGCACAAACTTATTTACCTCTTCTTTCGAGAATTGTTGATTCAGCTGTTAAAAAACAAATCTTTCATTTCTCAAATAACCCTCGTTTGAATTTTTAGTGTCATTGCAAAAGTGTAGAAAATAATAAAGAAAATAAAACCCATACAACTACGAAAAGTGGCAAATAAAACTAGTGAAAACATCCTCTGACATGCAACAAATTTCAACTAAATGCCATTAACAACGTTTGGCCATTGTATCAACGGTCAGGCATGTGTTTGTATGTGAACTCGTACACTTCCATATACCTACACACACTCACACAGGCGCACTCTTGAAGGAGACGAAGAATAATAATAACACATAGAAGTATCTGTTGGGAATTTGTCGTCGAATATTGGGAGCTTTAAAATTCCGTTTTATTTGTTCACTCGACATTGGATAAATTGAATGGCAAATTTGTGATGACAACAATAAAGCGTAACAAGTACAAGAGAATTACTCGTATGACCAAAGAAGCAGTGAGCGTACATAATTTTGGAGAATAAAATGATAATTAAAAAGAGCTAAAACTGTTCAATTGCATGAACTGTAAGGAAAACTATAAGTTTTAAAGACTGCTTCCCGTTTAAAATTTTTTCTAAGAATTGAACAACTTTTAATCCCTTTTTCTGCCACGTTTATGTTAAATTGTATTTTGGCTATTCCATTAAATGTTTGTTTATTGGCCAACTTCTAGTGTAATGGTCACGTTTATTCATTCTAGTTGACATCTATTGTATATCAAACCAACACATTTGGTACGTTTTTATTTTCGTTTGTGTAGATATTTTATTTACATAAATTTAGTGAATACCAAGCCATTTAAAAAAAGCCATATAAATTTTCAAACGAATCAATATAGAAACTATGCAAGGAGATTTGTCTTACCAATGAAATTTAACGAACTTATTAAAAATCCTAAAATTAGGCAACATATTTAATAAGAAAAATGTATAATAGCGTTTCTTTTAGATAAAGTTTAAAAAGCTAAAAATCCTAAATAATTACAAAAAAGTATTTAATTTTATAAAAAATTTTCGGAAATTACAGAACCTAAACGTATTGACAATATATTTTACAGAAATATTACTTTAAATTATTTTTAATGATCCTAAATGTAGGCCACATTTTTTAATAACTTCCGCTTTTTACAGGTTCTAGAAAAAAAAATCAAGAAACCTTATGTAGACCATATTCTTTAACTAAATGTATTTGAAAAGTGTTTCTATCTCTCAATTTTTGTATGCGATAGATAGACAACAAATAATTTTTTTTTTGGTAGTATGAGGGCCAAACCTCCATTTTCAGGAAATTTTCCATTTCCTCCTCACCAAATAAGCTGAAAGCTTTTGAAAATATGTTAAAAAAAAGTATACATTATTTACTAGACTGATTGAAAATCTATTAAAAGTATGTGGAATTACATTATCATAATATGTACATATGTTTATCACAACATTTAATCAAAATATATGTAAATATCATGCAAGAATATAAAAAAATTTCCAAAAAATATTATTTATTTTTAATGTGTATTATCTCGAGGACATATGGCGTTAGTATTTGAAAAAAAAAATTGTTTTCATTTGGTATTAAGAGGGTTAAATAACCTACTGCAAGTGTTTGTCCATTAATAAATAATTGGAAATTAATAAAGCAATACAATTAAATAAACACAATTGTATTAAGTATTTTTGTGCTACAAACAAACAAATTAAATAATTATGAATTGTGTTCAATTGACCAGATGCTTTATTTAACGTTTGTTGGTTGAATAATTGTCGTATTCATCAATGTCCGTTTTGTAATATTAAAAAATGCGAAGAGGCTTTAAACCATATCCTCCCACATTAAATTTTTAAAAGAAGAAAAAACATTCGCGTGTTGCATATACATATTAGCAGAATGTGGCTGACAGTAGATGGCAACACACTGGCAAAATGTTAACATTAACTTTTAAGTGGAAACAGCTACAATTCACTTGTTTTAAGTGCCTGAGACATTTATTATTTTTAATAAATTTTGTTTTAATAAAAAAATGAGAATTTCACACGTGACAGCTGACAGTTCAGGGTTTTTGAAATAGTAGTGCAAATGCTTGAAAAAAATGCGAGTGTGCCACATTATGCAGAAAATACAATAAAAAATAATGTTGTGAAAGTAGTACAGACAAGGATATCATTTTTAATAAAAAGCATTTAAGTACCTCGACTCAATTAAGTTCCCCAATTTTATCTGATTAAAAATGATATAACGCTTCGAAACCTATTTTGATGCTGCTTAATCATGGGCAGAAGAGGACGAATAAGTTGCGGTGTGGCAGAAGGATATTGAATTGGATCATCAAGGCAGTGCGAGAAATGTTTTTGTTTCAATTGTTGTTTCAATGGAATTTCATAATCATGAGGCAATATTTTTCAGTACCGTCTAATTTAACGATAATGAAAATGGTGAAAAATTCATGCTTACGATGCTTCTGATAATTAATAATGGGAATTTGAAATATGTGTGAATCGAATAAAGGATATAAAAATGTACTTTTTCACTAAAGTGATTTGCACAACAGAATTTACACACAACTAAAGCCACCTTAAAAGCGGCTAAAGGCCTGAAATACAAATGAGCCTTGAAGAGGGCCTGTAACGGATTGCAAAAACATTGTTGTTTGCTTCTGCTGTCTAGGTTGAAGATAATGTTAAATTTTCCCTTGTAGACTTTGTAAAATTTTCACATTATTAATTTCTTCTTAACTTAAAAACGTTGCGATCATTAGCCTACTTTAATCTAGACGAAGACATCAAAAGTACTTTCGAATAAAATTAATTGAAACGCAGTGGGTTTTTTGTTATGTAAAACTATGTGATAATAAAGTGAACTTAGTGTTCTTTAGTAATTGAAAACACATTAAGAGAAATACTTTCCAGCTATTGGTTGGGCTGTATGAAATACATGATCAAAAATTCCTTTTACTACTTCATGCAAGTCACCGACAGGTCACCAAATTCAATCACTTTCTGTTTGTTTGCTGCAACAAGATTTTCCACTTGCTTTAGTATCCTCCTGGCCCAGCATCCAATTACATTTATTGCCCTGAGCACACTTGAAAATTTCGTCGCATTTAGAGCTGGTGCATTTGCAGTCTTTTTTACATCCTTTGCATGGCATTTTATTGCTGTTTGTCGTAGTAAATCCTTTGAATGAATCAAATGACTGAAAATTTTTTGTATTTGAATGATTTGCATTAGAAAAACACTAAAAAGTGTTTTTGTATACTTTTTATAATATTTTTCTTTTCTTTTTGAAATTATATTATTTTATGAAAATACCTAAAATGAATTAAAACAATATTGCGATGGTACATAATCTTCTAATAATCTCCGAAATGAGTCAACTTCAATGCTCGCGTGACCCACTGCAGTATGCTTACGGATAAGCATATGACCGAAACATGCTCCTCCATTTGAAATTATGGGCGATGAAAGTATTGAGTAAGCAAATGATTTTGATATTCTTGACATGAAAATCCAATATGATATTCGATGGACATATTTTTCATGTCGTTAAAAAAGCAATCAAGTGCGACATCCATCACTCCATCTGATATCCTTACTGTTTACAAGTATATCACCTATACCCTACTGCAAATCAACTCTCATGTATGGTCTACTTTGAATTTACGCGACTGCGTATAAGGGAAGGCGGTGACATAGTGTAGCTAGTTCTATTGACTCAGTGGGGCATCGAAGCAATGTGGGGATATATTGTTTTATCAGTTCTATAATGGAATGTGTTCTAATGATATTAAGGAACTTGTACCCGCAATCAGATCTTTTATTATTTTAAGACAACACCTTCGCTAAGAGCAGATCAATTTGTGGTCAATACACCAATGAGTCGCACTATGCATTAATGAAATATTTGTTCTCTAGTGAAACAACTCCCTGCGGATGTCCTTCCTGTCACTCCCAGCGTAAAGAGCTTCAAGTCGAGCGTTCACAAATGGTACTTCCTCTACCATTTCTCCCTTAAACTATTCTCCTCGTATCATCCCCTGAGTAAAATAAATGTGGGACTTTATTTTAATTGGTACTTTTGTATAACTTAAATCTAAATCATTTCGGATTGCCTGCCTTGAACCAACCGCAATCTTTCTTTTCCGTAGTATATCATAAACTCGCGTAATTTACGAATTACGGGCCTTTGGCAGCTGTCAGAGCATGTGAAACCGATGATTAACTTTTTGAAGTACTTTTACACATTGGACTTATTTCATAAATTTGGATTTTTCTATTAGAATCTTATTTTTGTGCATGGCACTTACTTCATTATGAAAAAGGACTCAAAACTCGTATTTTATTTCATTTTTAGATTCATGAATAAATTAAATTTCTTTGGGAGGTATTCCCATTTTTTTGGGACTTAATTCTTTTTGCTATTTTTTAGTCCTCTTTCATTAGGAGTCTTGTTTCTTTGAGCGTTATTTCATACCTCCCTTGATTGTACTTACTGGTATTGTAAGGGGACAATAATAGATTTTCTCCTGTTTTTTTTATCTTATAAAAACAAAGTGGAAATAATCAAGGGCAACTGGAAGAAAATTCTAATATTTCTTTTTTGTGTGTACACCAAGTAATAATTTCTGCTTGTTGTTGTAGGGCTTAAATGTGCGTATGACAATCAGTTAAGTGCTACTAGGATATGCAACAATATGCCTTAAAAAATTAAAATGCTACCTTTAAATATATTAACCAGGATTATTCTGTCTATTAGTAAACAATTAAATATTTAAACAAAATTGTATATATTACACAGCACATTTATAGGGGCAATTGTAAAATTTACAAAAAAATATTAAAATATTTAATGAATAATAAAAACAAAGCAATTATATGCATTGCTGCAGCTACTGTTCACCTTGTTGGCATTCAGTTCCCCTCTGTGGCCTTGTCAAAAAGACGTCAACAAAAAATATTGTAAAATAACAACACAACAATACAGAACAATTTAATGCAAATGTTGTATGAAAATAATCACACGATGTATTAATTAAAAATTCCATTTATTGTAAATACATTACCACTACATTTACAAACAATTGTTGCAAATATATATATATATATATATATATATATATATATATATATATATATATATATATATATATATATATATATATGTTCCCATCGATCCTATGAGGAGCATAGGGCAAATACTACTACAAAAAAGGTAAAGTTACAACGACAAAAACATGTTATTTTAACAACAATACTTTTTTGTTTGTGTTGTTATTTTGGTATTTTGGTATGTTGTTAAATTGTTTATATCTTTCAATACCCAGTGGCTGCGTTATCGTTTACAATTCCTTTACAACACATGCAAACAAGGGTGTGTATATGTGTGTATGCGATTAAATTTGTAATGAGAATAAGAGTGGGAGTGGGAGTAAATAATTGGTATTTAACACAACATGACTGCTGTTACATTTCGTTGCGTTTTTTTTGCTTGTATAAATAAATTTATAAAAAATTATAATTTGCATGAATATGCCTGATCATCATATTATTACAATATTTCGAAAATTGAATTCAATTGAATGTGAATGGAATTATATACATACACATACACATGGACATATGTCCCTAGCTGCTTTCAAGTATAATATTTAATTCGGTTAACAATGTTTGAAAGCAGCTTATCCTCTTTCAATACAATACTTGTATGTAATAAAATGAAACCTTAAAAAAATGTTAAAAAAATTCATATCAAAGGGATTAGTGTTGTAAAATCCAACTCAGCGATATAACTAAACATCTGCATATGCGTGTGTGCATTCACGTTAGTGTGCATGTATGTATGCGTGTATGTATGTGTGTGATGTAATTTATAATACTTGTATGTGTGAAAATGTTTTTTATAAAAATTAAAAAAAAAGAAACAAATTAACAATGGTTCAATAGAAACCCTTTATCAGGACATCAATGTACGTACATCATCTTATAACTGAGATGTGTAAGAAGTCCTTAAATCTTTTCCACCAATATACGAATTGATTTCTTCTTTTGCATCAAAAACATTTTTTGTGGGTTAATATTCATGTTGCTCCTGCAAAGTAATACTCCCCGGATATGATCAACATTGTCAGAAATTTATCACTCAAAGCACAGTTTATCGAAAAGTATGAGAAAATATGCTGAAAAAAATTATAATAAAACAAGTGTTCAGATGGCTCAAATGTGTATTTAATAAACTTTTAAAAACAATATTTAATAAAAGTTAAATACTAACAAATTGAATTATTTATTAAGCACCGAGGTCTTTCGTATAAAAATAATACAAAAATTTTCAACAATACTCAATAAGTCTTCTGCAAGAAATTAAAATTATTGTCCTTTTTCAATATTTGTATATAAATATGAATATAATTACAGAAAAATAAAAACTTAATCAACCCATTTTCCTCAAAAAAAAAAAAAAAAAAATAAATAAAAAAAAAATAAAATAAATAAATATTTTTATTTTACAAACAAGCTTTAGATCTTTTTATAAAAGAATTTATTTCAATATTTTCTTTTAATTTTTCCCTGAAGGAGACGCCCAAAGAGGCGTCGAATTATTAAATTTTAATTTAATTTTAAAATTTTATTATTTTTTTTATAAAAAGACCTAAAGCCCGTGTAGAAAATAAAAATATATATTAAAAAAGGTCGAAAAATTAGTGTTTAGTAAATAAAGAAAAATTATAAAAATAAATGAGATAAATCAGGGCAATATTCCCACGCCAATTATGCATTTGTGGTATTGCTTAATATCGAACTGTGAAACCAGATCCTTGCCCTTAACCACCAAATTATCTAATATTGTAGGCAATGCCTGCTATTCCCAGATGTCACTAAATTACACAGACAAATTTTTTTATTTCTTGCAAATTACACAACTCTTTCGGTTATAGGACAGACCATCTTAATGAAAATAAAGCACATCGAAATCTTATTTTAAATTTCATATTAAAGAAATTAAAAACATCACACAACAATTACAACGACCAGTGATTTCAATATAATTATAAATAAAGTATTCATCTTTAGCTACATTATCTTAAAATTTTAAAAAATCTAATGGAATAAAAGGAAACTCTTTAAATTCAAACAAATTAACTAATTACTTATGTTTAAACACTATAAAAGTTTTCTTTTTTCGTTTTTTTTTTCGCAACAATGATTTTTCTTTAGATACCTTATTTTCGCTCATATTTTTTCTCTACTTTTACGCTTTCAATTGCAATATGAATTTAATTTTTAAAAAAATTTCCCAGTTTGTTTGTCTTATTCGTTTTTTTTAAATTCATGTTCATTGAAACTTCGTTTACTTTTCTAACACCCTTAAGAAATGTAATTCATTAAAAATATGCTCTTCCTACACACGCACATAAACTTGTTCACACACATTTTTGTAATACTGAAATTGCATTAAGCCTTAGCCTGCTACACTTTTAAGGATATAAATGTTTGACGACGAAGAGCGAGCTGTGTGTGTGTGTGTGTATACATAAATTTTTTTAATTGCATTTCAATTACGAAAAAAATATCACTTTTTTCATGTGCTTCATTTCCATAAAAAACGAACACCCAGCTTTTATTTTTCCAAGTTAAATATTTGCATTCACCATTTTTATTTCTGACTGTGTATTAACAAAAAAGTATGTTTATACACCCTGGTAGTCGTCCTTGTCCTCTGCTCTCGATATTCATTCATCCACCCCCATTAACCCTCTCGTTTTTTTATAAATGATTCTTTACTTATACGAAATATTCTACTTATACTCATTCGTATGGTATTTTTTTAACAATCCAAAACCTACCAGCATACATGTGTCTGTATGTATAGTCGTTCAAAAACAAACTCATAAAACAATAGTTTCACAAAAAAAAAGAAATAAAAATAAAAAAAAATGAACTAAAAAATACTGACTGTTCCACATCATTGAAGAAGTAATTACAAAATGATTTTTTCCGTTCATTTTCTCAGCTTTGCATGGAATATCAACTTTCTATATATGAGTGTGTATGCCCCCTTTATTTGTCCTCTTTAAAAAGTAATCATAGTTTTATGAATGTTGTATTAAGCTCGGATTTAAGTTGGGTAGTACAGCATTAGCAATAACTGCTGAGTAATAAAAAATTCCAATGCATGAATATTTAATATGGAAGCTAAGATAGATAATATTGAAATAATATAAAACAAATCCTAAAAATTACTACATTTGGTTTGAAGCCAAAAAATATGCAACACTTTTAATATTACTACATAAAATATTGCCTATTCTGAAAGATTTAATAAGGGTAAAGGAGAAGTCATTGCTAGAAATTTTGCATAATTTCATTGAAAGGGAAGATTGTTACAAGAAACTGCCGTTGACAGACTCGAAAAAGTAGGCATTGCTAAATCTAATATATGTGAGTAATATATGCCATATGTAAATAAATTTTTCAATATGTTACTATCACATATGGTTCATTAGCAATAGCTAGCCCTAATCGCCAAAAAGACATATGCTTCAAGTGTAAAATTGAGTTAAATTTTAAATTCAAATTTTATTATTGTTATTTTATTTACTAAATTCATTATTCGAGATATTTTTTAAAATAACTGCTGAATAATTCATCGTTTGTTGTTGGCTTAGCAGAGTTTATGCCGGCATTTCATTGGATCTAGCCAAATAATTAGCACTCTTCAGCGAAATCATTTTTGAAAAGCATTCAGTTCCATACTTATACAAAAATCACCAAATATATGAGAATTCACAAGAATTTTATCACATTTTTCTACTTGTAATTTACAAAACTTATAAGTCTAATAATATTAGAAAACTTTCATACAAAATAACCCTACAATTGTAATCGACATGAATGCTTTTGATGATTCGATTACCGCCAATAATATTCAGGCATATAGTCAGCTAAGCCTACAATAAAGAAGTGATACATTTAGGGTTCACTTTCACATGGAATATATTTGGGCGCTTGTTTATTTTGTGCATTTTGTTTATTTTATTTATATTTTGTAATATTATATCGTATCGCCCAAACATCTTCAGGCGATATGCTCTTTGGTGATTATTTGTAGAGCCAAAGGGAAACGCTCAAAATTAAGTTATACTGTGTGCGTTCGTATTTTTTTAACATTTTAATTTTTAAAATCTATTTCTAAAAAGTTTTGAAGCTTTGTTTGGTACAACAGTTGACTTAAAAGGCTTATATTTAGTTTAAAAAACGCAAAGTAATGAATAAAAAATTTTTATCCGCATTCTATTTCACAGGACACACACACACCTCTTTAGTTTTGTGCAGTTCTATACAGAAATTATTTTATTTTGTGGCTTTTCTTTCGTACGTGACAGCTGCTCTTTTTTCGAAAACTAAATTAAAAACCTGTTTCAATTTGTTTTTAATTTATTTCACAAACAAATCGATTTAGCAGATTTATTTCACAACACAACGAGTATTATTTAGCCAGTCTTACAGATTCGTTTGATATTTTTATATAATAGTCATAAACTTTAAATATATGAACTGTCTAACATTAAATTGAATATACAAATCGATTTTGTAGGATATTTTTTAAATTTAATTTATATATTTTTTCTACAAGAAGAAAACTTTTTTCTTCCTTATTCATTTACCTGCCTGCCTGTTATGTCGTTCAAAGGTAGTCTTGTTATACGCCGTGTTTTATGAGCCTTTTTGCATAATTTATTTTCAGTTTTATTTCCGTTCCTGAACTAATCAGAAAGTGTAATTTCCGTTTTGTATTGAATGCAACAGTTTTTGTGCTGGCATTTTCACAAATGAAAACAAGAACAACTGTAAATAATAAAAAGTGCATTGCCCAAACATTGACCCAACTGGCTGATGACGTGAATAAAGCAAAAAAGAAAAATAAATATATTAAAAAAAATATACTATTTAAGCCACAAATATTAGGCAGAGTGAAAGAATTGAAAGGCACTTTAAAAAGTCACCTCAAAGAGTTTTTTCAAATGGTCTTCATACTTTGCAAATTAACTTTGGCAAGAACATTTGTTTAATATTCCGAAATCTTTTGAAAAAAAGACATATCCCCGAAAGCGTAATTCTAGAATATGAAAAGTACTCTTTTAGGATTATTTTTTAGTCAAAATGTGATCTTGAAAAATATAGATTTTCATTTAATTTTATAACAAATTTGGTTCTTCTTAGTACATACATTCGTAACAAGCAACTTTAAAAAATTAAAACTTGTTTAAAGGATATTTTTCTTAAAATATTTTTAATAAGAAGTACTTTTTAAACAATGATTTGTTAAAAATCAAGTTTAAACAAAGGCCCTTTAAAAAATTTAAATTTTTTATAATGGTCGTTTTTATACGTACTTTTCAGAAAGGCACTTTTTCAGAAAGGTACTTTTTAAAATGATAGTTCTCAAAGACGGTACTATTCCAAAAGAGTACTTTTTCAAAAAGCTACATTTTATGTTTATTTTAAATACTTTTCGAAAGGTATTAAAAAGGTACCTTATAGAAATATGAAAATGTATTTCTTAAAAGAATTTTTTAATAACTTTTTTTTAATTAGTTTTTAACGTTTTTAAAAGAGATTTTTTTTCTAGAAATTTGAGGGTCTCAAAAGTTATTTTAAAGCCTAATCTGCTACTTCGTCTTAAAATTTAATGTTTATCGAAATTAGCCAAGCTTGAGGTCTTCTTATATCGTTAAACAATTTTAATTAAAAACTATCGATATTTCGATACTCATTGAATATCATCTTCAGAACAATTCTGTTTTTTAATTTTATTATTTTAAAAAACAGAATTAACCTGAAGATGATACTCAATGAGTATCGAAATATCGATAGTTTTTAAATAAAATTGTTTAACGATAAAAAAGAACCTCAAGCTTGACTATTATATTAACCCAAGAAGACTTAACGCTACTTATTGTAAAATCCTGTTTTAAAAATATGCCTTTTTATATGCTCTAGTTTTTTGACCATTTCATTTTAATTTATCTATTTAATTTATTAAAAAAAAAAATAAATAAAACTGATAAATATCCCTTTTTTGAGGAAATACTTAAAAAATAATTTTTTTAATATATATTTGAGCAGATAATAAAAAAGTTTTACTAAAATTAATTTAAAAAAATAACGCCAATTGTTTATACCAGTTAAGTTCGACTAAAGTTTGCCATCAGTAAATAATGGATCGTTTTAAAAACAAATTTTTTTATTCATTTTAAATATGTAGACTTAGATAATTTTTCTTAGAAATATTTTCCATAAATTACAGAGGCTGTTTTTACGAGTTTTGTTAGTATATGATTTTTAAAAAAGTATAATTTTATCCTAATGGCGATTTTAGTTGTGCGGGACTTTCCAAAGTCTTTAGCAATTTCTTTTTTAAATTATTTAATTTATTATTTTGTTTAGAATCCCTTGTGGTTGCATAATTTGTCTCCAATGCCACTTTGTTAAAGTTTTTTTTTCTGAAATATTCTTCCCTCTGGAAGCCTCTGGAGTAACTAACTCTGTGCAATCATAAATTCATTGAGTGAACATTGTACTTAATACTTTAACCATTTCATATGCAACATGTAGCATAATCATGTAGACAAAATAAAATGGAATAAAATTGTTAAAGGTGGCATATAACAATGCATATACTACATAGTAAATAACGATAGAAACAACGTCCTGTGCCACCAGGTTGGATATGTCTGTTTGTATGTCTAGGAATTAAATGTAAAACAAAAGGTAAATTTGCTGGCAAAACAAAAAACTCACAGTTGGCAGTTGTTGTATGTTTTGTTGGTCTTGCCGTAGTCGAATATAAAGCCAGAAAGAAGTAGACAGTTAACTGGCTGTAAGTCTGTTAGTTGGCATACTCATGCATATGTATGTAGTTGTTTTTAAAATATTCCAAAATTTTAGCATAAACTTATAGTAACAACAAAGCGAACTTTAAAAAAATCCCGTATGTTTGTGAACAAATGGGATTTAAAAACACAAAATATACACAATAAACAACACAAACACACGCACGTACACACATTCGCTTGCTCACACATTGGCAGGATTTACTTAAGCATTTATTTGGGGCAAGTGTAGTGTGTTACAATAAAAAGCCTTAGCATATTTTTAGGGTCTTCACACCAATACATATATATAAGCATATGCAAGTAGAAAAATTGTTTTCCATTGTTTTTATATGGCGCGCCACTCAATAACAAGGGATCCTCTTATGGATTCGCCTGCATACTATTAGGCTGCTTTAAAATGTACATTTAGCAGCAGTTATTTTTTCTTTTTTTTAGAAAGAAAGTGCTTTAAAATGTTTATTTATTCACAATTTTTGCAGTGTTTTTCGGGACGTGTGTGTATTTATTTTTCTTTCGTACGAGTTTTAAGTTGAAATAAGCTTTGGCACCTTTACTTTTTGATGACTGTAGAGTACTCGCTAGACGAGTTCATTTATATAGCAGATACATATATTATGCTGTGATGATTTTCTTCTTCTATGAGTTTTTCTACAAAGTGTCAACAACTTGAGTCAACACCTTGTATGAATGCCTTAAACTTTATATGGAACATACACACAAAACAAAACAAAAATGAAGGCATTTGTATAAACAAATTTTATATGTATATTTTAAGCTTTAAGTAAATCCTTTTTTAATTTTTCTCCCTATTTTTTATTCATTCAACCAATTATTTATTTTTTTTTCAGGTAAACCCTCAAAAGTTATACATTTGCGTAACATTCCAAATGAATCCGGTGATGCAGATGTAATTGCTTTGGGTGTACCTTTTGGTCGTGTCACAAATGTCCTTATATTAAAGGGCAAAAATCAAGCATTTTTAGAAATGGCCGATGAAGTTTCCGCCACAGCAATGGTCTCATGTTATAACATTAATCCGCCACAGATGCGCGGTCGCATGGTTTACGTACAATTTTCAAATCATCGTGAATTAAAAACGGATCAAAATCATGGCGTAAGTACTTAATTGTTTACTTTTCATAATTTTATTCTAATCTTTGCATTTTAGTTATTTAAGTAAATATTTTTAACATAAATGACATTTTGCAATTAAATATAAATAGAAAGATGTAACATTGTATAGACAAAAATATATTTTATATAAATAAGGTCAAATTACGGCATTCGATAAAAATTTTGATCAATATTGAACTTCTTAATTTACTCCCAGGCATTATGGATGAGAAAATTAAAGTGATATTCTGATTTTTTGGCCTAATTTGTACCAGTAGATGACACAAATACATAAACTGATTTATAAAAATAGCGACATGGTGATCGCTGCATTAGTATATATAAACATAGAAAATATTATTGACTCTACTGACAGTTGCTAAAAATAAAAGGGGCACATGAAAATCAATCTACCGGCTTTTGATTATCCTTAAAATAAAATTTACTTAGACTGGATTTTAACTTCTTTTATTCGCTGATAAATGTTCTGTTGAAGCAAACGGGATACAACGTGAAATTTCAATCGGTATCTTACAACATTATTTCCTGAACTGTTCCTACTTTACATTAGCAAATAGATAAAATTTTTTGCAAAAGTTTCATGAGAAAATGCTTAGTGTTAATACAGTCTTAATCATTATTTTACCAGCAAAGTAAATTGTTCGTTCTGATTGTGATATCAAATCACATAAAAAGTGTTCTAAACACAAAAATTATGGGGATTTTTTGTTCTCGTAATAAACTGTTTAAATATGTAGTTTATGGCATTTTAATTTTTGAAACAAAAAAATTCCATAAAACTATACAACTCGTTTTACATGTTCCCCAAATGCCCGAAAGTCTCAAGCTCACAACAGAACTAAAAAAGGTTTCAAATATTTAACAATATTTTTTATAAACTTTTTACACAAAAATCAGTTTATAAATGATAATACAATAAGCCGAAACCCTTATTTATATATAATAAAAAAAGCTAGTTAATGCAATAGAAATAAAGTTAGTGAGCAACCCTGAATGTGAATGGTGGCGAATCATGTGTATATGGTTATGGCGTCGAAACCAAAGTCCAATCGTCCTAATGGAAGATCCAAGGAGATCAAAGACCAAAAAAGGCACGCCAAGTTCGATCAAATGTCAAAGTTTTGCTCAATATTTTCTTCTATTATCGTAGCCTAGTGCATCATGAGTTCTTGCCACATCGTCGTACGGTTAATAAGAAGTATTATCTTGAAGTTATGAGCCGCTTGCGAGAAGCAATAATGTAAAAACAATTCATTTTTGGCCGAAAACAATACCGTAATAATGCCTCATCCACCGTATTCTCTAGATATGCTCCCCTGTGACTTTTACCTAAAGAGACCCATGATAGGACGGAATTGCCGTAATCCATGGAATTAAAACACGTTTAACTGTTATGCCTCTCACAAACAACATATGATTTAAACTAACAACATATGATCGAGACAAGTTTGCCAACATTAAAAGAAAAAAATGCTAATCGAATTGCTCCTTTTCTATTGAACAGAGTAGTTTGAATGACTCGCCATAAGCCCGGTATTCCTGAACCAGATCTAATGTAGCGTATACTGCCGTGAGGGGTCTAATAATAGCTTCGATATTGGTGAAATCCGGATATTTCTACCGAATATCTTCTAGTACCTTGCCCATTTGCCGCCCCCTTTGTGAGCGGTATTTTAGCTTATATATACGCTACAATTTTCTGTTAAAATTAACTGATTGCAACTTTTAAATTCAAATCATAAAGAATTTATTATATGAACCCTTCGCTTCTCAAAATTTAATGCTTAAAATTAAAATTAAAATTTAATTCAACTAAGTCGCTTGTCTAATTTTGTAAACATTTGCTTCTACAAAGGACATTTGAAATATAATATTTTGATTCTATCTGCAAACGCTCACGTGTGTGAGTAATTCATGACATCTCCGCAATCACATTAAATTAATGTGCGTTTCACTATCCAACCAAAATATAGACACCAGCTGCATATTCATTTATCCCTTTGCATGGTTTGGTACTCCGTTTCAATTAATTAAAGAAATATCATATTCAGGCTATTTTTTTATATTATTCATTACATGCACATGCATGTCTCTGTGTAGCAATGCAAAAGAAAATTTCTTTGTAATGCGTTTTGTTGGCTTTGGTCTTCCAAACTCTTAAGCGAAATGTTCGTATGCATGTTTTTTTCACTCTTGACTAAAACTTTAAACAATTTTGCCAAAAACCAATTTTCTAAATTCAATTTTCATCTTGAACCCACTTAAACTTTGTTAGAAAGATAGCAAGACCCAGCATTAGAAGATTGAAACTTGGTAAAGAAGAACAAGTTATGGAAAAACTAATGCTTACGTACATATATGGTACATATTTTTTTGTTGAACTTTTGTGTCTGTGAATGTATATGTGCTTGTCGTATGATATTTCATTTTAAAATTCTAGCAGACATTTTTACCTTTTCTGCTGTATTACACACACAATTACACTTGAAAATATAAAAAAGAAGCAAAAACACCGCCTCCTGTTGTGGCAGCCAGCCGTTGCCTGGTTTGGGGCTCAACTTGTTTGTTATCACCATTAGTGTCGAGATGCAGTCAAGTCATCAGCACAGCACGTGCTCTTATTTGAAAAATATTTTTCTTTATGACACACCATCTACTAGGAAGATGTATCACTTCTACCTTTCACCTTTTAGTGGCAAAAACTACAGAAGAAGAAACATCAAAACAAAACTTTTTTTCTATATTGTTGGAAAAGAAAAACTAATATCTCCATGATGAAATGCCACATTTATATGATTAAGCCTCTTTCCCAGGGAAAAAGCAAACAAACGGATGAAATACTTTTAAAACTCACTTGTGTATTTTCTGTTTCCTCTCAGACAAATACTCAAATGGAATTAGTCACACATGCCCACATAGTTTTCATCGTCAACAGACGGACATGACAGACAAACATCTGGTCATAAAAGTCATTTATTTCTATAAAAGCATATTGAGTAGGGAGGCAAAACCAGGTGTTTCTAAACTTATAGGTCCCATAAATTTTAATGGCTCAATTCAGGAGTCCAATTTTCGCCATAAATGCACTACAATTGTGCACCATTACAGATGAACCTAAGCTTTTAATTTTGATGACTATGTTAAAAGGATTGCAAATAATTTAATCCAGGTATGGATCCTAAACAACTTTTCCAAAACACTTTTTCATTGAAAGTTTCCAACAACACGTATTTACTACTATAAAGAAGTACGATATTACAACCTATACAATAATACAAGTGACTTGAGCAATTCATTTTCTAAAGAAATTGTTCTACTTATACAGGGGCGAGCTAAATTTTTTCTGTCAGCTTCTTATCAGAGCGATTTTTAATTATTCTAGCAATAGATCTCTTTAATTTAAACAAATATTTAAAAAAAAATTTTTTTTCAATATTTCGTTAGAACTTCGACTCGCATCGTCAGAAAAATTTTTATTGCTCTTTCAATTTTTAATTTAAAAAAATTTTCCTTGCGAAATATTAAAAAAAAAATCAAATTAAAAAATATATCTTTAAATTAAGGAGATCTGCTGCTAGAATAAATATTCCACTATTCCCATTAGGAAAAAGGGTCGAAGGAAATTAAAATGTTTTAGTCACATTGTTTAAATTTTATCGATCTATCCACTTTTATCGAAGAAAATATTATTCACCTTTATTCTATTTGGCGTCCGCAACATCAGTTTAACACAACAGCAACGCAACACTACAACAAAAATGTCGACGACAAAATCAAAGCCAATTAGAGACAACATCAACATCAAATTTGCTTCCAAAATACAAAACATATCTTTAAAGTTATTGATAAATGGCAATATTGCCAAATGGAATACCGATTTGCAACAAAAAATAAGAAAACGGCGTTGTCTTCTATTGCCGGTGCCAAGTAGAATAAGTGCGATTATTTCTACTACTTATCTTGATCAGCTTTCATATGTCAAACTTCAAATGTCAAAATTATAAAAAAAATATATATTGATATTACTAAAAAAAACAGGAATATCAGCGCAAAATGATTCCATATTTGCACAATCAATGCAAATCTTATATTGAGATTGAGAAATAATTTTCGCCCTTTAAAGTTTACTTTCCTTGTGTTGTGTTATCTTTCCAACTACGAGGTATAAAAACTTCGTTCATAACCACAAGATATGTATGGCTGATGAGAAGTAGAAATTCTCGTATTCTTCTTTCAGTGGTTGATAATTTTAAAAGCAATGATATTCGCGAAAAAAAATCTACTCTAGTGATTAGACTTGATGTTGATGAATTGTGTGGCGGCTGATAAAACATGTTCATGTTCCCCCAGTTAGAAGTCAAATTTACTCGTGTCTTTTGTAATTACGAAGATTTGATCTCCAGCCTATCAAATATTATGTTCATTTGATTTTCAGAATGCTTCGGGAAGGTCTCCTTGAACAATTAGGGAAGCTCTCACATCAGTAAATGTTGATGAGCGAACGTTATTCAGTCTTATTCTTAGTATCGTCGTCATATTTCGACTTCGACAGACAACATTGTACGGAGTACAAAATTTTTCTTTAATCTAGGACAAAACTGTCGAAGATCCCATGCGAAAAGTTCATTCGTAATAAGGCTCATTGCTTTTTGGTATGAAAAGTATATGATTTAAAAAATATATGCTGCATTAGAAACCTCATGCTTCGATCGCTTGTGTTTTTCTCAGAAGGTTCTGAGATCAATGTGGTAAAATTCTTTGCTTTTTGGGAGTTAAATACTTTTTATATCTCTTTATAAACATATAAAAGGATTTGAACAAGTAAACGAATACTTGCGTATTCCTTTATTTTAAGTAAATTTGTTTTTTTGTCGAATTTTATGTTCAAAGTATTTAAGACTCTTGCTACATGCCTCGTCCTGTTGCTTTTCAGTTTTGTCAAAACTATCACAAATCTTATGCTAAAGACGAAAGTCGTACCTTCAACGTCCTCACCCGCACACAAAATAGAACTCATCACACGTATTGCGATTATCTTATACATCGAAATTGCTCATTCGTATCTTTAACTCTAGATTGCCGCAGGATTTGCACAACGCAAGGATTTGTAAGTCACAGTGTTCTCAAACAATTTCAAGTTTGTTTTCATGTTTGTATGATGTTTTCAAAGATTTTTTTATGTCCTTCAATAGCTGTGTTGAGCATGTGTGCATGTATGCGCAAAGTGTGTGTGGTTGGTTGACTTTCAGATAAATTCTTGTGCGCGTGTGTGTGTGTGTGTGTGTGTGAGTTTGTGTTAATGTGTGCGTATGGACTTGAAGTTTTTACCACATTGCTGAAATATTTGTCATACTAATGGCAACTTTTTTTATAAATATGTTTTTTCAATTTGCTTCTTATTTTTTTATGTTTTTTATTAGAATCTCTGTGTGTATTTGTGTCTCTGCATGTGTATTGTTGTGGCCATATTTAGAAGATCTATTGTTGTCATCATATATTATCCACCTTATTCATACATATGGCTGGCAATATGATTGTCATTTCCTTTGCACATACATTTACACCTGTACTTGTACATTCATATGTATTTATTGGAATTTTTTTGTTGTTGTTAAGGTGGCAAAAGGTAAACAACATCTGTGTTTTTTTCAATTTGCTTTCATTTTTGTCGTTGTTATTTATTTTTTCCTTAAGAATGCCTGGGACAAGTAAAATACAACGATTCTCTATAGAATCTGAAGAAGAACACATGCTTTCAAGTTAATTAAACTTTAAATTTGTTTCTTACAATCAGAGCTGCCCTCCGGCATTGGTTGCATAAAATCGGAAAAAAATCTGGGGACTTTACGAAACGTGATTCATAGAATTTGGTGATTTCAAAAAAAGGAATAGATAATCTACAATTAATACAAGATAAAAATTAAATGGAAGGTTGAACCTTTTGATGAACTTGAGTTTTGTTTGCAGTTGTATGGAGTTTTTTTTTCTAAGAAATTTTTTCATAATTCTGACACTTTTTGTGCCACATGGACAACAAAAAAATGTTTTTTTTTTTTTGCAAGATGATTTATAAAATAATCAAATCAATATGGTTGACTTAGCAAATCATCACTGAAACTTTTCGCCAATTTCAAGCTAAAAAAATACAGTTAAAAACTTATTTACCATGACCGTAGTGACAAATAGAAAGTTTCGCCTTGTCCCGAAAATTTCTCGGAAACCACGGATTTAAACTTCTCAAAGTTTTAGAGTTCCTATTTTTTCGGCTGTTGTGGTTAAAGTGGTATAGGCAGTTTATACAAGAAAATTATCTTATATTTATACGCACTTAAATAAAAGCCCGTCACTACAAGAATAGAATTTTCCACCTGAAATAAAATTTTTGACTTTTGGTTTTTGTGAAGCTTCGGCCGCTCATAAACTACAATAGAATCTTTCAGTTTTCTTTAATTTGAATTTTATTTATATTTTAATAAACGATAAATAAGGGCATGACTAAAAGTTTTCTTATTATCTTATTCGGTAGTAATACATTAATTCATTTCTAGTTTAACAAAATGTTTATTCATTTCTTCTTTAGAATTTATGCCACATATTGGTAAATTAGTCCATAAATTATATATTGAACTATGCGAAATTATCATGCCCTAAAGACAGCAGGCATGGTTCAGTGATTTCAATTGTGTATTGGTAATCAGTTATTAAAAGGCCGTGGGCGAAATGAGTGCAGATTTGGTGCACACTGTTTAGTACACAAAATACTGCAAATTTTGAAATGAGGAGCTTGGAAATTTTTAATTAAGATTTAAATTTTCAGCTGCATTGTAAAGAAGATTATGTAGCTATAGCAATTAATATTGCATATGTTAAGTCATTAAAACAAAGTTAAAGGTACAGTAGAATCGCGTTACAGAGAACCCAAGATTGGGAGAACTACTGGATCGAGGCTACAACAAAAATTCCTTAATGGAATACTTTGAAAAGGAAAATTTGCAGCTTTGCTGTTATATTGCACATAATAAAGAAAAATAAATGCAAAAAAGAAATTATTCTGCAAAAAAAGTAACTACGCTCCTGCCGCCTTCCAATTCGTTGTATTATCCAATATAAGAACTTTTTAGTTCACATGCGTGTGTTATGTTGAGCCGTTGTGTGGCTAAATGAAAATAAGTTAATGACAATAATATATTTCTTTTATACTTCTCTACGAAAGTTTTTTTTAACATATAAGGCGATGAAATGCTTTATTATACAAAAGAACGATGAAGACTTTATGTTAAAATCATTGGCGGATCAGTACGGGCTAAATCGAATATAAAAAATTTGAAAATAACATCAAAGTACAGTAGAAAACGAACCCCTTATGAGGAAGAGTGAGTGTCTACTTATAATCAATCTCGATTGAACGGCCATTGCACGAACTAGTCCCCTCTGCCTTGAGTCAGTCTATTATATAAGAAATAACGCTCAATGAACATATAACTCACAGTAGTTAATGTATAGAAATAACCAATATCTTATGAAAAAGAGATTGTAATAAATTGATTTATAATGGTTGTTTAAGAGCACAAAGTGGATAAATGACTGGCATAAATTGATGGTCCCAGCGAGTTTTACTTGATGGAATGAATATGCATAGAAACCCACTTCAAAGTTATTTTATTTCAATTTGTGGCCATTAAACTAATATATCCTTAACAAAACACAATTTTGGGCTAAAACCAAAAACAAGGCATGCCACAAGAGAACTGGAAAGCATTTATTAAACCAGATAAAGTTCAATGCCGGCAGCTTTTAGTTCCAAATTACTGTAAATAAAGAATCCTTTATTTTATATTCTTAGTGTATATAATTATTCTCTTCCTTATTGTATCCTGTTAGCAAATAATTTATTGAATTAACCTAAAACCAATAATTTAAATGTTGCCCTATTAATTACTTGTTTAGTTTCCTTCCTGCATGTCCTTTGAGGCGCATGTTCATATGTATGTGTTTAAGAAGTTGCATAGTGCTTTTAGCGCAGACAAGTTCGTACACTTATACCTAAACATGCATAATAACGTAACTATTCTTACGTCCCCCTTATAATCGATTGGTCTGCATATGGCCTGTTTAGATGTTTTAAATGCCTACGAGTATTTGTAGCATAAAACCCAACGAACACATGGCTAAACTTTTGTAGTAAAAAATTTTACTATTTGAACGTATAGAGAAAAGAAATAAACTTTACGCACCCAGTAAAACAAATGGAAGACATGCTCCAGGAAGGACTTCTTCATTACTTCCAAAAACAGAGTAGTATATATTTGCAACTTCCTAATTTGATTTCCTGACAAAATTTTGCTTAAACATCTGAACTACATCTAGAAATCTGTTTTCCAAAGGCAAATCAAGTCATGCATACTTAAATTAAGCCAAAGCAATGTTAAAAATTTACCAGGTACGGATTTTCTTAAATCAAGTAGGGAACGCTTAAGTCAAGAATGGACAACACGAGTTTGATTTAAAGCAATAGCAAAAACCAAAAATACCAGAAAAAGGTGTTTGATTCAAACACAAATGGCATTGGGATGGATTTGTTGCTAGTAATCCAAGCGGTGCGAGACGGAATGACATTGATGCAAGAACAGACTTGATTTGACAATATTTATATCCTTTCTCTCCGTTTCTAATCGTTCTTTAACACATACCTTCTAACTTACTAAAAAAACCCTTTGCTACCTCAACAATATTTCAAATATCGGAAGTCAATATGCACATAAAAATAACAGAGACTTTCCGTACTTGATTTTAATATTCTACGATAGATTTCGAGCTATTCGTATGAAAATAGCTGAAAAAATTTTTACAAAAAGTAAACAGTTTTATTTTTAATACAAAAACGAATTTTCAAAAGACTGAAAAATGTTTACAGATTTAAGAACAGGAAGTGCAATATTTTGCTCATCAATTCATAAAAAAATTATTGTTATACGTCAGCGACCACTGTGCTTGAATGTAACAAGTGAATACCTCTGCTGTTAATTAATTTTTTTTAATATATACAAATTTTCACTTCCAGAAAAAATTAAATGTTTTCAAACTATTTTCAAAGATGTCACATGTGCTTTTAAAGCCAGTGGTTTGTTTGGCTGGTGCTTGTGAATATGCTAGTCTATCAGCTAAAAGGAAATGAGTTCGATTCCCGCCAACAATTACTGTACAAATGAAGCCCTTTGCCGATAATAATCTTTTTGGAATACCTGCAATTATCACTATCAGAAAAAAATTACATTTTTTCAAACTATTTTCAAAGAAATCTCACGTGAGAAAAAAACGATTTAATGATTTTAAACCAAGTGGTTTGTTTGGCTATAAATACGTTGATGTGCGTATATTATTATTTGCTTGCATAACTGCCAATTATGATGATTACGCAAATTATGCCACAAAAACAAGAAGCAAATGTAGACTGTGTGTGTGTGTATATGTGTGTTAAGTGAAATGGTACAGTGATGCATAATGGTTTTCGAACGTAACATATTGAAATATATATATAATTAAATTAATAATGAAATTTATCAGGATTGTTTAAAGTTCACTAACGATTTTGTTTGGCGACCAATGAAATGTCGACATTAGAACAAATAAAATTTAGAAGTTTAAATGTTTTTTTTTTAGTTTTGATTGCAATGAAAGACATAACTTCCGCAATATCTCCTAGGGACTAAAATTCAAAACACATTTTCAAATTACAAATATCGTCTGTAAATTTGTTTTTAAAATTGTTTGACAATTCAATAAAAAAAATCGTTCTCTGCCACTGTACGTAAACGTTGCAGCGCCTTTACTTATGCTAAGCCTAAAATGCCTTCACATGCTACTTTCAAAAAAGTGCTCTTTCTGTATACGAGTATATGTGTATTTGTTCCAATTAGTTCATTGTAGTTTCGTAAATAAACTTTATACAACTCAATTTACTAAACAAAACACATTAAACTATGTATCACTACCGATAAATATGCCAGACTACAAACTCTCATATTGTATACTTGCATAAATGGTCTAATATACTCCATGAAAATTATATTCAACTTAATATAAACATGATCAATAACCATAATAGATGACAGCCACTATTATCCAGCATCACACCACACCACACCACGCCACAGCACATTGTGCCTCATTACAAAACTTATCATATCTACTCGCCTCCCTAATACAGACATAAATCATATGAAGGTGAAGTGATAGTGATACAAAGGTTATTTTAAGCCGAATTGTTTTAAATGTGTACTAGGCTCGAACTTTTGGTTTTGTGTAAATTTGTAACAGAAATTATCAAAGCAGTTCCAATACCTCAAGTCTTTAAATTTAAAAAAAAAAAAAAAAAAAAAAAAAAATCCGAAAGTCCTTAATTTTTAAAATGTTTTTCTTCTGCTGACTTATTTTATGTTTTTTTTTGCTTTCTTAAAAGCCCCTTTAAATATACAATATTTTTTTTTTGCTTCAAAATTAGTCGTTTATTTTTTAAAATTTTCTGAAATTTGCTGGCTTAATTAGCCATTGAAAAAATATGTGTAAAATCTCTTATTCCTTCATCCTTTTCTTTCTGAATAACAAATGAAATCACGTTGGCTGTTCTAAAGCTCTATTAAGATGTTATGCTTAATAATTAATTTATCAAATTAAATGTGCCCCTGCTTCTATGTAAAAATTTAAACAGTATATTTTGAATAAGTGGATGAAGAGAAAAATAAAAATAGCAGATAAATTAAGTAAAGAAATTTGAATAGAAACGTGTTGAATACCAGCAAAACCTTAATGTCAACTTTAGTACAGTGAAATTCCTCCGACATTGGACGCAGGGGTTTTATTTTACCCTTTTCATATTTCTTTTGTAGCATTATTGGGCTTCTTACGTGTGCGATGGTAGCATATGCTTTAAATCCTTTTGTTCATGCCAATATCCTTTGTGCAGATGTGTGTGTGTGTCGTATACGCTTTGTTATTACGTCTTAGATTGACATACACGCTTCCATGTGGGTAAAGCGTTATCCTGAATTATGTTGCCTCTGTTGTTCCTGTGCTGTTCGTTTTCAACAAGAAATTGTTAAAATGAAAATTCATATTCGTTGGGGTTGTTTTTGTGTGCGTGTGTGGTGTGTGTGTGTTGTTTTTGACATCTTAAGACTCGTTCGTTACTTCTGCGTTTGTTTTGTTGAACTGTTGCTCTTATTGTTGATTTCTATATGTTATTTTTGTAGCAGCTTAAATATGAAATAAAAAGGAAAACATAAATGTCAGCCAATGCAGACAACACATATTCCGACGTAAACATATGAAAATGTATATATCGGGTAAATTTTTTTGCTATTTGTCTTTTCACTGTAAATTTTTTCAGTGTAATTTCACCATGAATGGTGAAATGGGGAACGAACCACTCCTGCAAATCAATGAATTTTATTATAAAAATTCGTGCTGTGTGAGAAATGTATTTTGTAAATTACATCCATTTTATGGTCGTCACAATCGACCCACTGAACAGGCGGCTGTTCCAGGTGTTGTGACCAAATTTCGCGCCAGTTTCGCCAACCTGTAAGCGGAGAGTGCGTTGCGAGGCGTATATTGCTGCTGTATCGGCCAGTGTCAATTCGCCGCCGTTGTCAACATTTGGGCTTGCGTTATCCGATCACCTGAATGATTTTACGTAAGGACCTCGATATAAAACCATACATAATACAGCTGCTGCAAGAACTGATGCCAAGTGACGTACCACAATTTACTTTGTCTGGTGAATGGGCCTTAGGAAAGTTGAATGAAGATCCATTTTGCCATCGAAAAATTGTGTTCAGCGACGATGCTCATCTTTGGTTCAATGGGTACATCAACAAACAGAATTGCCAACCAGTTCAGCAGGCAGTTTAAAAACTGTCACTGCACTGTTTAATGCGGTTTGGTGGCCGGCGGCATCACTGTAACATCCTTCTTCAAAAACGATGAAAATGCAATGTTACAGTCAATGTAGCAAAGTAACGGGCGATAACTACAGACTTTTTTGCCTAAAATAAAACAATTGGACTTGGTTGACATGTAGTTTCAACAAGACGGTGCCATATTTTACACGGCACGCTATACCATGAACCTATTGAAAAGCGACTTTGGTGAGCGAGCAATTAATCTCACGTTTTGCGGGTGTCCATGAGTAGCCAAGATCATGCGGTATGACCCCACTAGAATATTTTTTGTTGGCGGATACGTGAAGTCTATCGTTTACTGGGATAAGCCAGCCACAATTCAAGCCCTGGAAGACAATATTACAGTTGCCATTGGTGAGATATCGACCGAAATGCTAGAAAAAGTATGCCAAAATTGGAGCTCACGGATGTACACATCTGTGGCGTAGCCGAGCACTACATATACATGAAATAATCTTTCAAAAGTAAATGGCAGCAGGCCATTAACGCCCCAAAATAAAGATGCCATTCACTTTTTTTTAAATTTAATGTTCAAAACCCAAACTGTTAAAAAATCACCCATTATATATGTGTATATATATTTTTACTGATGAGAGTATTTTTTCATTTCTATTTTTTTCCTGTTGCAATTCAAGATAGTTTATTTTATTGTTATTGTTGTCTTTGTTGTTTCTCATCTTTTTTTCAAATGCCATTGTATGTGTAAAATGTTGGCAGCTTCCATACAATCAGTCACTTTGAGTTTTAGCACATGATTTCAAATTCTACTTTCTCTACAACTTTTACCCACCTTAAGGATAAAATCCCTTAAGGTATACTGTAATAATAAAAAAATAATAATACAAAATCTATGTGTAAATATTTTACTATATAGTGTAATAAATTTGAAACAATTTTTTTATTTTTTGGTAGTAGAGATTTTTATTTTGGCAAATTGCATGTACTACGTTTACAGACTTCTCGTTTTTAAATCTTTTTTTTATTTTTATTTTATTTAAATCTATTACTTCAGCAGAATTTGTTGAGAATAGACGTTAAGGTGTGAACTCTTCAAGGATATTAAATATTAAATTTTAATTTTTGTCTTCACTCCAGCAAATAGAAAAGGCTTTATTGTTGAGTTCACAACTGGGACAAAGTCAGACCAATAGCACAATAAGTTACAGAAGATGAAATGAAAGTTAACTTGCTACATAAAAAGCTTTACAGTAGAAATATTAAATACAGGAGCAGTATGAGAGGTTTTGAAACAGTTCTTATTTATAACAAAGATAGAAACAAGAACTTACTTTTTTAAATGAACTAAACATGGTCATAGTATTACAGCTACAAATAATTTTATGATTATGTATTATAATATTGTATATTTAAAAATATTTTTCTGGGAATGCTTTTATTCTTATAATATTATAATTCAGCTACATTTCCATAATTGAATTATGAAACGTTACCATTAGATTGTGTTGACCTAAATTACAAACCGTGTTTATGTCTGCTTTGATTTCCTTGCTAACTAATACACGGGGCAACATGTCCTTGCAACAATATACTCCGAAAAAAATTATGTCGTATTTTACAATAAAATTTTTGACTTTCAACCTTTAACGATTTTTATTGTATTGAAAATGAAAATATTCCTGGTTTATCAATTTTGCTGTTCTTTCATTATCCAACCACAAAAATAATCGTTCATATTGACTGGAGACCTTGTTGAATAATGTTGAAATTTCCGGTTACAATATTTTTCAGAATATTTAATAAATATATAGTAATTTTTTGACAAATACTGTTATCAAACTAACAATATTTTTTTATTAATTTTATTCCAATTTTGGCAAAAATTTTTGTTAAATCAAAAAAATTTTTTTTTAATTTTATACCAATTTTGAATAGAAATTTTGTTAAACCATTTTTTGTTAAATTTTAACCAATTATAATTGATAATTTTCTCAACTCAACATTTTTGTTGTTGAATTTTATGAAACCCTAATTTTTTTTTATTTGAATTTCATGCCATTTAAAATTCATAATGGCATTAATTTTACCCAACTTATTTTTGTTATAATTGGATTTTGCTTCATCTACAACCAGAAAAAAGTACAAAGTTTTCAGGTTTAGGTTCATTGGATTCTTTTAGGTATAAAACTTTATTAACAAGGCCAAATACTTTGGAATATATTTTTTTCTCACAGATAATTTCATTAAATATTTTTCAAAAAAAAAAAAAAATTTAAAGGCTTAATTTATTTCAAATACTTTGGAATATATTTTTCTCACAAATAATTTCATTAAATATTTTTTCAAAAAATTATAAAAAATATCGCATTCACTTGAAGACTTCAAGAGTTTTGAAAGAAGTAACCACTGTGTACCATTGGCGATTTAATGTTATCAAAATAAATTTAGAACTCTTTAATGAATTAACAACTTTGAATATTATTTTTCTGATGTTTTAGTAGATTTAGAGTTATTTCTCCTCTTTGGCAAAAAGTCCTCCGACAATGCAATAATGATCTGGGTCAAATAATTTTGTTCTTAATATTTAATTTATAAAATTAAAATTAATTAATTTATAAAATGAATTTATTTTTTGGAATTTTTTTAATCGATATTTCGGTACTCATCTTTAGGAAATTTCTTTATTTCATATAAATTTAAAAATAATTTTTTTTTAGTGTGACAAAATAATAAAGTTATTAAAAATTTTTTCTTTTCAAAACTAATTTAAAATTTATCAAAGATATATCAAGTTTTTTTTTGTTTTGTTGTTCTTAAAAAGATGCATTTTTGATTAATTTATTTATCATTTTAACAATTTTTAATCAAATAATTTTTGTAATTTCGGTTCTTCAGCTTTTTCTCTGAAAGCTGCAACAAGATGTATCGCATAATGTAACCATGGCTGCAAATTCAGCACTTTCTTTCGTATTCGTCCCTTTAGTAGCAAAAGCCAGTAAAAATAAAACAGAAATATATACACCAAGCTACCATAACTATAAATTCTCTGGAATATTAAAAAATTGTTGTATGTTTTACGACGGTTGCAGCAACATGCCATTCAATAAATATCAAGGCTAAACAAAGACAAAGCAAATGTTGGGGCAACGTTTGCGTATTGTATGAGTGTGCAAAACATTTAATGATGAAAGCCCTTTTTATTTCAATTTAAAATAGATTCATAACAATATTTGGTACTACCAGTGTTGTCAGATTTGTTTTTTTAGTTTCATCGTCATAATTGCAATCGAAAATCACCAAAAATCGACAGAAAAAATTTTTTGCTTATTTTTTTGTGCCTATAAATCATTCCACCAAAATTTATTGAATTTTATTTTATTTATGTATTTTATTACTTTTTAGTAAACGAATCAATATTTCTTTTTAGTTTCTTCTTTCAAAATGGTTATGTGATCTGTTGTTGGATCTACATTTCTTCCTAGTTTACTTTCAATTGCCGTTCCGTAATCTATTGCTTTCAAACTAAACTAAAGCCGAGCTTTTAACGTTATCAAACCATAAATCGATATTTCAATACCATTTAAGTATGAAGTTTTAAAAAAGAATTTCAACGAAATAATTTTTATTAAAAAGTAATTATCCTTTTCTATCCTTCCATGTGATCAGACTGGAATTCCAGGCTTAAGTGGTAAATTTTGTTAACATTCGTATTCTTTATCATAATTATTTTAGCGTCCCTACGTAGACTAGTGGCAAGTGTACTAGACTAGTGGCCCGATGATCACATCTACGATCCTTGTTTCTCTAGACAAGCCAAGTAGCTCTGCAGTTTGTGTTCGTTAACTTCGTGGACAAAAAATGTTACGTACGAAGTTAGTATACGTACTCACCTGTACTTTTGCAACATGCCCCATAATTCCACAATTCATGCCACTTATGTCCTTGTATTTTTGATTTTATCACAATTCAGCTTTATTAAATCCCTTAACAGCAACAAAAGCTATCAAGATTTCTTGAACTATTCACATGAAATTTATGAAGAAAGCTTTCATGAAACTTTAAACTACAATTTTAATAAATGTTATTTATCCATAATAATTAAATATACATTTTATACATACGATTACTTTACTGTTTATACATTGTCAACATTTTGAAAGCATTAAGCAAACTTCCATAACCATCATTAGCATTATTTTGTATTTGATTTGCCCAACCAAATCAAACAATTCCAAAAACTAAATAAAATTTAATAAACCAATAACGACAGCAGCAACAAGCAACCCAGTTAATCCTTGTAACAAAATGAATAAAAAGCAAATCACACGTATAAAACTTTTTATATCCCATAAAGCCAATAAATACACACAATAGCACAAATAACTAAAGGAATTAAAACACTAAATTTTGTAAAACAAAGATTTAGAGGCACACAATACACTGATGCTGGTAAAGGGAGGGGGGGATTGTAATGAAATAACATTTAATACAAGTGTCAAGTGAAAATCTGTTCAATCACACTCTTGCACAGACACGTTAGTGTAAATTCATACAAGCATATAAGCAACAACAACAACAACAACACCAAAAGAAAAAGAATCAAAGTGTAATGAACGAAAAGTTTGATAATGAACTAAACTAAAGGATTAACTTACAGCAGAATTAGCAAACATGTCAAAGAAACGCTCACACTCACACACAGATACACACATATAAACAAACAACAGTTGTACTTGTGTGTGAATGTGTGTGTGGGGCACATATTTGTGTTTAACTGGATGCATATATATATATATATATATATATATATATATATATATATATATATATATATATATATATATATATATATATATATATATATATGTAAAGCAAGCACACACATACATACGTACATACAATATCCATGTATGTTTGCTTAAACGCCTCAAGTCATTTTGGTGTTAAAGAACATTGATGACAGCTTAAGGAACATTTTTGCCAAGTCGTCGTTATTGTCATTATCGTCAACATAAAAGCTTATTGTTTGTCTTTCTCTTTTTCACTTAATTAAAGGATCTGGTATGTTAACAACCAGCAGCGATATGGCGTCGTGAAAGGCGAAATCATTTTAATTGCTGCGATTCAAACACTTTCCCGAAATTAGGCTTCTTGACATTTTGACAGGCTTTTCAATATGAATATGACATTTTTCTTTAATGCTCGTACATTCAAAATCGAATCATAGAACACTGTTCTAGACGAAAAAAAAATCGCTTAATTGCAAATTGAAATTCCTAACTATTGCTTTTGGTGAAAAAAAAAAACTATTTAATTCGCTTTAAAAAAAGTCGAATTCAGCAAACAGTCGCCTATTTTTATTGTAAAAATCCAATATTGTTTGGCAGAAATATCGTCTACGAAACGCAACACCGTAAGGATGGATTCATATTAAATATTTCAATTCACAAAAAATCCTAATCAGCATTTATTTATATAATGTAACATATTTTCTACCTTCGGTTCAAAGAACAATTTTGAAAAGTGCTGAGTTCGTTTGACCCGAAACGTTTTCGCTTGACTGATGTTCGTTTAAATAAAAATCTAGCTCAAGCGAAAAACAATTACTGAAAACCTTCCGTTTTTCCTTAACCGAATTCGACTGTATTTCTATTTTTAAGATGATGACTATATGATTGTATATGTGTGTCTACGTCTGTTAAACTCTTTGAAGGCTACAACAAAACCAAATTTTCGAAATTCTGAAAATTTTAGCCTTCTCTCTCGCTTGGTGCATATCCTTTGCACGATTTGTATTGAATGCTGTACTCGTATCAATGCTGCAAAGTCCATCTTTGTTTGACGTTGCTCTTCTTAGTTTCTACTGTTACGCAGTCGGGGGCTTTTTTGATGTATCCTTAGGATATAAGTAAAAGTTGCTCACATTTATATGGCCGAAATAAGCAATTATCCCTATTTTTGTGGCCATACCTGGCCTGGCGGTACGTTTGCATGTTACCGTCCTTTTTACAAAAACTAACATTCCATTGAGTACAGAAGTATCGATCATTTGTAGAATTTCACGACTGTTGCTGTGAATCGTTGGTGGTGTCCATATCATCCAATTTAGGCAATTATCGAGTCCTTTGACAGTAAAGGCCTGGCCAACGTCGTTTTTAAAGAAATATAGATCGACGACGCCGTCAGTTCACAACTCATCATTATAAACAAGGACATTTTCAGAACATTGCTCGCACAGAACATCCATTTTTATAAAACAATTTAATCATTTGCAGCCTCAATAAATGGCAGTTCTAGATTCGACAAGATAGTCACTATCAAATGTCACCGTTTAAAATTTTTCCTATTGGAAGACCGATACATCTTGAGATTTTTTTTTGCAAATAATAGTTTTTCAAAAGTGTGCATATACTTAGAGTAAATTTTTATCTGCTTCTTCAAATGAAACCAAGAAAGAACAAAAATGTTCGTAACTTCCATAAAAATCAAAAAAGAAAATGTTTGTTTTTTTAATTAACACTATTTTTTCGACCTTTTTTGTTTTAATATATATAGTTTTTGTAATCAAGCGTTAGGTCTTTTTTTAAAAAATAATAATTTTATTCAATATTTCGACGCCTCTTTGGGCGTCTTCTTCAGGAAATTTTTTTATTAAAAAGTTTGACTCAAATTGGAAAGGAAGCGAAATAGAAAACTAACAGGAAATGAAATTTTGAATGTATTTTCCCTTCTTCTTATATTGGCGAATAAAAAAGTTTCGTGCGACAAATTTAATATAAAAAAGTAGTTGAATGTGGTAAGAAACGGTGAAATAGGACTTTATATGGAATGGGAGGAGAGGAATCGAAAATTTGGATAAATCTAAAGGAAAAATGTAGAAAAATATTTTAGAAATCCTAATTCCAAGTGCACGAAATGCCTACGGAATGGCTGCGAAATAAGTTAAAAGGACAGTGTAACGACGCGTCTTTGTTTAGTCGCTATTGTTTATTTCGCAATTGCGGTAGATTTACCACTGGGATGATTGCAATATACGAGTAGATGACGAAGGATATATTACCTGTATTTACAGAGAAATGGCAGAAACTTTTTCATAGTAAAGTGCCACTATAAAAAATAAATATTAGCCGGTTTCTGTTCTCGAGCAAATATATAAGACTCAGTTTTGGGCCACCATTTAATACTCATATCCTTCGTCGAGTCCTTTTTATTAAATAATTTTGATATACATATTTAGGTGATTATCCTATTAAGCGTAAGTACATTTTTTTAAGGTGAATAGTGTGATTTCAAAGTAAAATTGAAAAATATTCTATAAATTGTGTCTATTAGTGAAGGAATTTTTTGACGAGTCCTTTTTATTAAATAATTTTGATATACATATTTAGGTGTTTATCCTATTAAGCGTAAGTACATTTTTTTCTATTAAGAAACATGGTTCCAGAAATGATTAAAAATTAGTTTGAAAAGTAATAGAAATCTATTATTAAATCTTTACTAATAGTTCAAAGTCCTCGTAATTTTTTTAATACTCTTTGACTTCTGCTACAACAGTTTTTAACAAATGAGTGTGAATTATATATTCGAATGTGTAAATGGCTATGAAAACGATGTGAAGAGACGCGTATTTTGCCATAATGTATGTTTGCGTATGTGTAAGTGTATGTTCATGTGTGCTTAACGCTAATGATGTTATCCTTTGGCTTAACGCAATTTCTTGTTTATTTAATTTTCTGCTTTATTTCAATCTCATGTTGAACACAATATGTACGAATGTTAAATATGTATTAGGCAAGCAAAAAACAAATATGTATATAGTAGAAAATACAAAAAAATATTTTGTAAATCGATACACTTACATTGTTTGTGTAAGAATGTTGAATGAAATTCTCCAGAAACCGGACCATTTCCATTATTAGCATTTTTGCTAAACTAGAGAGAAAGAGAGGAAAATCAAAGAATTGTACAAATCCTTAGTATGTATTAAAAGATAAAATATAAAAGATTTTCCATGATATATCGGCACTAACGTACATTTATTGCTGAACAGTCATTCAGTTTATTTTACGAATGTCAGTACATCCAATAAAAAAAAATCAATGGATTGATGTTTTGTACTACTTATTTATGCTGATAATGTATAGAAAAAAGGATATTGTTTGTGTAATTTGTACATTTGCCTTTTTATTTCATTTGTTGTACTCGTATGATGCCGGTGTCTGTTGGCTTTTTGTTCGCTCCATCAAGCGAAAGAAATTTACTTACCTGAATCTCCATTGGCAAAACTTCAAAACATTTGAATAGTGCTTATTGTATGTACGATAATATAAAAACCATTTAAATACCCAAAAATATTGATATTGGATTCTAGAAAACATTAAGTTCGGCATATGCAGGTCATTCCCTAGAATTTCCTACTAAAATCAAGTTCGGTTTGGCCTCTCCATTTCTGATAATTTACTCATCTAATACGTGACCTTGTTGGCCAGGCGCCCGGAAAAGCTTTTATGTTTAATAGGAGATGTTAGATAGTCAATAGCTGATTTAACCTCCCATGAGAATAGGCTACATGCTACAAATAAAGATGGCATAAGTTTTCTCCTGGAGGGAATATTATAGCATTTATTGAAGTTTTCATAATCAGGTGCTTCACAAAAAAGTAAAAGTAAAAAGAAACAAATATTTTAAAAATAAAAATGATACAATAGAATTAATTAATTCAACAGTTCAACTGACAGTTCGCACTCACTTTAGTGCAGGATTTGGTACCATTTTTATACCCCTTCTAGACAGAGAATGGAAAATTACAAACGCAAGAGTAAAGGAGACCGATTTTTCTACCCCCTCGCGACTAGTGCAGACCTCACTTCACTGTTCTAGCATCTAATATAATTTTATGCTAAATAATTTCTACAAATAATTCTATTAGCCAATTTGTATGTGCGTTAAAAGTAGCTTAAAGCAGCGCCTTAACATATGCAGAAATGTTTTATGAAAAAAGTGAAATTTAAAAAAGTAAAACTTGAAAATTACGAATCGAAAAATATGCAAATTTTCAATTTTCTACAAATTCTTGTCACATGGCAGATTGCATTTGGAAAGGGTTTAATTTCTTGCATACATGTCGGTGGATGCCTACTGCACCAACAAAATATCAGACATAATTTGCACAATCATAATTGCAAACTATGATTTAGGTTTGCCCCTATGATTGTATCGATAATGGTTTTAGCAAACGTATTATATAATTCCAATAACTATATAAAATGTTCTCATAAACATATTGTAATTTTTGCTGGAACCATACTAACAAACAGGCAATGTGCACAATCGATTTGCACACATAGTCGTGTATCTATTTTGTACTTGGTTATGTCCTTTACATCATACTTTTTATTCGTTTCCTTAATGCCTCGTATTCTCAACTGACGAATTCATGTCATGTGATGAACGTCAAACTTAAATAGAAGATGTCTAGACACTTTTATTGGTTTTTAAATATGGAATTTAACATTTATCATAACATAAATTTATCAGGTGTAGACACTTGGTTTGTTTATTTTCAAGAATATACATTTAATAATTTTTCATATACGAGTATACATATATATTTTCAAATATAAGTAAATAAAATAAATGTTTAAGAGAAACAATCATGTTGAACATTTTAGCAGTAAGGGTAATGTAATGGTTTAAAATCATACATAAAATTATTTAAGGCAAAAAAAGAGGTACTAGTATTAACAATTTTACAATTAATTTTACATAATTGAAACATTGTAGTCATGAACACGAGGTGACCGAAATGTTCATATATTAATCATAATTAATATATGAGAAATATTCCCTTTTGTAATTTTGGAGACCAACCTGCTACGACGTAAATATTATGCGATTACACGTTGCATATTGCCCGCATCATTTTATTTCTTCGATTATAACGAAATATTGAATTGACTTTTTTTTAGATATATTTCCCAGCTTTAATATTATTTGCCTTATTCACGTTTGCTTCAGTGTAATTGCTCATGTTGATTGTCTAGATATGATGACTTATGTTATTAAGCTTCTTATTCGGTGCTATTGTTATTACAAAATTTTACAGAAAAAAAACACTTATTCATTCTATTATTGCAAATAATACACGCTAATATTACAGCAAGTGTATGTACAAATATTGATTTATTTATTCATTCATTTGTTGCTCTCTTTGTTCCCTGGAAACATTGAGGAATATTTTATTTAAAAAAAATCCCTTTACACATGTACATGAAAGCTGTAGTTGTGCAAGTTTCTGAGAAGCTTTAATGTGGCATGATAAAAGATATATTTCCTTTTTGCGGCGAACTAAATATCTAATACTTTTGCCATTCGATACCGTAGAGTTAAGTTTACAGTACGTGCTGTTATTTTTTACAAAAGAAATTTTTTTCAAAATTATATATTAGGCACTCCTATACACGCACGTACTCTAGAACTCACTACGTTGGTTTCTTGTTCTCGGTCTCTCTCCACACAGGTGATTGCTAGTGACATGAGCAAATGGGTTTACATTATACCCATTCGTATATTTTTCGATTTTCTAAAACGCATATATGCGTCTGGAATTCAAGTGCCAAGTAAATAAATACGTCACGTCACTACACATGATATGTATAGCAATCTTTTATGCTTTTATACTTATGTGGATGTGTAGTTACATATGTATATCACTGTATGTCTATTTATATAAACACGTAAAGTATGTTAGCAACAAATAATAGATAATAAAAATAAACAATGTGTTGGCAGAATAAATGTAATTTCCATAAACGAGTTAAATGAAATGCTGAAGCTTATATGTGAAAAGTTAGAGTGTTATATTGTAAAAATAAAAGGATTTGAAGCAAAACGAAGCCATTATTTTTCTAATACAAAAACAAATCGAAACAAAATGTAAACGAAATTTTTGACTTTAAAAATATGCTTTAAATTAGGTTGTTATTTTCGCCATGGATTAGGCAATGGTATTTTTATTAAAAAAAAATTTTTTTTCGCTAGGTTTTTCTCCATATAAATAAATTCTAGATTATTATAATAAAATAAGAAAAATATTTCATTAAAAATAAATCAGATTTTGTTACCTTTTAATTCAAAATTTCGTAAACATGTTGCTAAGGGATGCTGCGATTGCTTTAGATACCTATGTATAGTATATAAATTATAATAACCCAAATAACTACTGCTTCAAAAAGCCTGAATAGGCAATAAAAGCAAATTATGCCCTTTTTCTCTAATACTAAATAATAATTTTTCTCTGACCCCTTGAAACATGCTTTGAAAAATATTTAATTTATAATATGAAACTATTTGAAATTATATTAATAAATTGCTGTTGTGGAAAGCCCTTATCAAATTGACCAATATTTAAATTATAATGGCTCAACCCCAAAATTATACACTACAATTACAATGAATTGTTTGTAAAGCAACATACCATCTGCATAGCATAACCTTAAGGATGAAAACTGTGATGCGAAAAAAAAATCTATTCACTATAATAAAGTGAAAAACTTGTTGCCTTTTATCAATGGATGAAAAAACTTTTAGTGAAGTTTTGTTTTTGTCTCTGCACTTAAAACAATAATTTTTATATCAACTTTAAATAAAAAGCATCTACTTGTCATTGTTTTTCATCTACAGTTTGTTGCATTTTATTCTTTTATTGTTAGCGACGCTTTATAATGACAACAATAGTATCAAGATTTATTCTTGTTGCTTTAACAACAACTTCTTTTATTTTATTATTATTATGTTTTTATATTAAAACTTAAAAAGCGTACAATTTTACAATGAGAAATAGTAGTGAAGAAAGAGAATCTTTTCCTTTTTGTCACGAACTACCACAACCATTATGTTTTTTTGTGTTTTCGTTTTGGCTTCCTTTTTTCCCTGCACCCCTATATTTATTGTTTTAAGTTTGTTATTTGGCGTTGTTATTTTAGGTTACTTTTTTACCGGTTTGTTTATTATTATTATTTTTTTAAGCATACTTTGAGGCAGGCATGGCTTTCTTAAGTGAATTGTGATTTAAGTTTTATCATAAAAGGTTATCGTGTTGGCATAGAAGGGTTAAGCACTTAAAAGGGGTGAAAATGGAAAATAACCCCATAAAATTTAAATCAATATGTGTGTGCGTGTGTGTTTGTGCTTTTTAAAATTATTAAAGATTTGAAATATTGCCTAAGGAGGCGAAATTTCCATCTTGTTAACTTGCTTATTTTATGGTTTGATATTGATAAATATAAGGCCAAATAACTTTTTACAAAGCTGGCAAAAATCTATTTTTAGCTTGAAATAACAAGTTAACATTTTAACAGCTTTTCCTCATCAGGATTGATGTAATGATGGAGGGGGTTAAAAATTTTCATGCGCGATCACTAAAATATAAAAATTTTTAAATATATTTGCAATTTTCCATTCTCCTAAATGCTTATCAAAAATTTTTCTACCAGCAATCAATGACTGAAATTAAAGGATACACAAAGGATACAAATTGAGACACAAAAAGTTATTCCTTCTTACATTTGGGTGGATGAAATAGTTTATTTTTATTAATGATTTCTAACCAATTAAAAAAGAGCATGTTTTCTAAAACGACTACAAAAATAATCTTTAAAAAGGTTAAGATAACAACTTTTTAACAAAAAATTTTACCGGGTACACAATCAGACTGTATGTATATGTTTTTGTGATATCTTTAGGTTCTGTCTTCAACTGAATTTCTTGAAAGGAATTTTATACAACACATACCCATTGACCTGTAAAAAAACATTTTTACAAATTCCTTTACTCTGGTTAATTGAAGAAATTTGCAGAAATTTTCCTATTTTTTCCGTTACCTAGGCTTTACCACACACGGTGTTACCATTGGTACAACTTGCTTGTTGCTACGTAACGTTTGTAACGTCTGCTTATTGCCTTACGATCTTTTAATAAAAACCTTTTGTCAGGTAATGAATATACCAGGTAAAATACATAACATACATTAGTATAATTGGTATAAACCTTATATGACTACGTATTTTGTATTATAATATTCGTATGGGATAGAGAATTCTCATATTTTATTTAAAAGTTTTCAAACTCCTTAAAGTTCATTGACGAATTGGTTTAGCGGCAAATGAACAGCCACAACAAGCAAAATTGTAATTGTTTAAACCAGAATATCTCAAATAATAAACTTCCTTATTAAGTGCTATAAAATTTATTAACAATCTTTAGGGAAAAACCCATAAGAGTGTCGAAATATTGTCCCTTATCGTGTTTGGCGATTTTCGACTGCAAATTCGACAGTTTGTACTAGATTAAAGAAAAATGTTGCTCGGTATCTTTAGTCTATTACAAGCTGTCGAATTTGCAGTCGAAAATCGCCAAACACGATAAGGGGGATTGATTTGTTTTGTTAAAATTATTTACTCGTTTGACGTGAAAATTCCGAAAATAAATTATCAAAATCTTATATATTTTAACACAACTTTATGGTTATAGTTGAACAAAAAGTAAAATTTTTATCGCCCGTCCAACTGTGATTCATTTAATGCTCTTTGCATAAACAAATAATAAAGTTTTAATTTTGGTCATGTTCTGTCCGTAAAGCATTCATCCATCTATCCACTTTTCTGGTCATGCATTTAAAATTTTTTTTATTATATTCTTTAAAATATTTTCCCCATTTTTTTATTCTATTTCTTTTTGCGAATAGAAAACAAGCAAGTTTTTTTTTTGTTTTCGTTCTAAAAATGTTAAGGGATTATGCTGAGCCGGATTTTTGTTTTGTTTTACTTTTATTTTCCTTTTTTTATAATATTTCTATTTTTTTAACCATAAGTAAACGCAAAACTTTTGTTAAATGTCGGAAGTTTTTTTTTTGGTTTCTTTTTGTTAAAAGCTTTTATTGCCATTGTAGCTGCTTGTAGGAACAAAAAAAGTTTAAAAAATGACAGTGAATGTTACACTTTTGTTGTTGCTTTTCTTTTATTGGCATTTTTGTTGATGATTTCTTTTACTTTCTTTAACTTTATTTTCATTTTTTAAATCCCTTAAGTATATTTTCATTAAGTATTGTACCTGTTGTTTTTATTTAAATTTTTCTCTTCTCTTTTTGGACATTTAACATATTTGTCAAAGCAAAAAAAAATATTTATAAAAAATATGCCATATCGCTCTAGATGCTAGAAAAAATATCCCCAAAAGTGTTTTATTGTTTAAAAAAATTATAATAATAATAAAAAAATAGCAACTGCTCTACCGCTCTGCTTGTTTTTTTTTAAACCTTGGGGAATATCCTCGTATTTATTATTAAAAACAATTTTTGTTAGAAAAATATGTTTGTCATAATAGAAATTCTATATGTAGACAAGTTTTATTACAGAGTTCTTGAAAGTTTTGGAATTGAACATATTATTAATATTAACTTTTACAATCTTGGAAATTAAATACATTTTATTTTAGCTTTTCGATTGAAGAAAAAGCATACATATGTACATAGAAAGTTATATTTAAAGGAAATGCTTATGAAATTTACGGAATTGCTTATCTCCGAAAAGTCTCAGTACATATTAACTCAAGCTTAAAACTATTTTTTACAATTAATTTTACTTATTGAATCTTCAAATTGAATTAACAATAGGTACTTTAATCTGAAATCTAATGTTTTTAATAATTTAAGTCCACCCAAATGCCAGATAACAAAAAAAAACTATTTTCTGCGGACTCTCGTATTATTTGCTTAAAAGCAAGAGTGTCCCCCCGCCGAATCTGACTTCTATAAATTAGAATGTCGCCTCTTTGGATGATACTCTAATGTGATGTCACGTGTTTTGAAGTCATTGATTCAATCAATTAATGCGCAAATTTTCAACATACAAGGGGATTTTTTCTATCGATTTTTGTGATATTCTTCCGACGGGGTTTGTTTGAATTTGGAACGATTTTCCGTCATCCCACGTCAAATTTGGTTTATGAACAGACCGGTTTCGGCTTTGTGCCATCTTCAGTGTTCTCGAATATTTTTCTATATTAGATTCTAAAGCGGTGCCAAACTACTGAATTCCCTTAGTATTATATCACGTTTCACTGAAGAAGTTTGCAATCTAGGCTTAGTGTTGAATATCTCCCCAAAAGCCAGTTAGTTTGAGCAGTCTTCAACTTCATGCGGATTACCTTATCGTCTGCGTGCGATTTCCACAATACGCTGATGTTTGACGGGTATCAAGAACAACGCCCAGGGACCACCACGTGAAGGTTTCTGAGTAATTGATAAGGATTCACCAAGTAGAAGCAATCAGAAGTTTTGCCCCCGATTAATATAGATTGGGGCAGACATATTCCCCTTCGCGATGCAAAAGTAGTATGAACACTCTTGTGCTTGTTCAATTTTATTCTCCAAATTTTTAGGCATATTGAAACGTAATTCAGCTTCTTTGCATGTTTTCATAGACAATTAGTGGGAACACTGTATCACCAGCAAACATTCATATGTGAAGATTATTGCTTAACGTCATATCGAAGGCTTCATTTAGAAGTCTTGTGATTATGAATTTATTCGATGTGGTTTTGGAAACGAATTTTGAACTGCATTTCTGGTATAAAACAAGGCCAATTGCAGGAATTTTTATTAAAATCGATATATTGATTCATTAAAAAACTAAATTCGAAAATTTTTCCTCCAATCAGTTCAAAATTTTGGTGCCTTCATTCAAAATTGGCTTAACCGCTCGAGTTATAATGTTGTCGAAAATTTTTCGAAAAGTGCTTTTTTAATAACACCAAAAATTTTACTCAAATCTGACTTCAATCATGGGGTCAACTCTTATTTAACCTTTAATAGCCAATGGTCTTTGCAGTCTATGATATAGAAAAAAGTTCTAATGTATCAGAGAATTTCCTCTTAAACAAAAAACTAGCGACAGCTTTGGTAAGCAAAATTTGTATTCAAAGGCATTATTTTGCAAATAAAGAAACAGAAATTTTCTATTACACACAGTAAACGGTAGAACGTGTATCAGCTTTTTAGCAATTTCCATCGATTTTTACGATTTGTGTTTCACCTTTTTTTCCTGAAAAATAAATATTAAAATTACAGCCATCTAATATAAGTATGTTTAAGCTTTAGATTTTAAAGGCATACTCACACCAGCCGCATATTTTATGTATTAAGCGTGGCAAGCATACACATGTAGGCAGGAATAGTGGCTGTCCGCCTGTTTTAAACATCTTGCGTGCCTTAGCATATGAATCGTTTGGGCTGTTGTATTACAAAACGGATATATTTAATGAATATAATAAAAATAATAGATTTAGCAAGTTTACAGGAGATTAATTGAACAATTCTGGGCGACTTGATTAGTTCAAGATGCTAACCACATTGATTGTCCAAAATTAAGCTGTGAGATAGTGCGAGAGTGTTGGTGAAAATCCAGGAACATTGGCTCGGCGTCGTGGAAAAGAATTGAAACTTATGATCTGTTTTAACTTCCTTCATTGCTTTTTTGTAATACAATTGAAAAGTACTTTCTTAAGGAATTGACTTTTAATAAGTATGTATTGAAATCGAATATAGATGATTCAGCAAAACCAAGAATTGAACACGGTGGCCAGATGTGCCTAATGTAGAGAATAAAACACCTTGTAATGGAAGTAATAATGAAAGATATAATAAAGGTTATTGCCAACTGAAATACAAAATCACACATCATCAAAAGAAAAATCGAAATTCATTATTTTATTGATGACGATTCGCTACATCCTACGAGTATTACAACACATGTGCACAAAAGCTTCCATTTCTGCTATTAATAATAACCAACTTATAACCAAAAATTCAAAATAACTATATTTAAATGAGTGATTTTCTTAAACAAAATAACGTATCATCAAGAATGAATGTTTTTTTTTTAAGAAAACGGATGCCAGTAGCACTTTTAGGCATTTATTGTCTTTGATTATAACGGGTCTTTCATCCAGCGCTTTCCATCTGTTATTAAATGTAAATGTCTGACGCGGCTTCGGTAAGTGCTGCGCAACCAAAATTTCCAATATTCCATTACTGGCACATAAATGAAGTTGAATTTGCCCAATGAGATAGGTTATTTTGGCTTTGAGGGCTACTGCGGCTTCTGGCTTACTCACATAGACGTCCGACTTAATAAAACTCCACAAGAAAAAGTCTAAAGTGGTCAAATCGCACGTTATCGGTGATACCGTCCATATCAGCTCCACGTGAAACGATCGTGCGCTTAAATCGCTCGCGCAGAATGTCCAGTATGGCATGAGCTGTGTAGCAGGTAGGCGACGTTCTGTTGAAACCACATGTCGTTGGTGTACATATTATTCAATTCATGCGGAGACAAATTGGTAATCATCGACCTATAGCGCTCTCTGTTGATGATGATGACCCATGACCCTGCCAACGTCAGCCTGAAATACACACCAAATAGTTACTATTTTCGCGATGCATTGGACGTTCTTAAGTCGCAAGTTGAAGATGATTTTTTGATGAAAATTAGGGTCACTTTCCACCTGCTCCAAGACCCATTCAGCAAACACACATAGTTGTCTATGGTCGTTTACCTTAAGCGCTGGTGTCAATTTGATTTTGAACGGGTGCAGAAAAATCGACTGCCTCGTGATCTCTATAGCACACTCGCGAACAGCAGCTCTGTTTTCGGTACATCTTTCATTTTGTCGTCATGCTGTTGTTGGCTCATTGTTTACTGAACCAGTGGCCTCAAGTTTATTCACCAAGCTCTACGGCGCCAGCAGCCGTTGTGTATTTGATTCGTTTGCCATAAACATACGAGGTTGAACGTTTTCAAACTGCTTAAAATTCACTGACGATTTGGTTTAGCGACCAATGAAATGTCGGCATATGAACAGCTAAAGCCACAACAAATAAAACATTTTTTTTAATTACAATTGTTTTAACAATTATTTTGGGGAGAATATACCAAAAGAATAAATTTTCAATATGAAGTAAATATATTTAAAATATTAAAAATATAAATTTTCAATAATTTACTAGAAAATATATTTAAAATGCAGATAATTTTAGGGCTGCGTTTTGATACAAGTTTTGCTTACAACTCAGGCTGCGTCCACATGATGTTTCCGTAAAGAATTTGTTTTTCAATTAAAAAAATATTTTCTCACCCGCTAATAAATGTTATCTTGGGTTCGCATTTATTTAGTCAAATATTTGCCCAATCTGACTTTAGTTCATGTAACAATAGCACGTATTTGTTCTAGTTTGTTTTTTGCGCCTCTGCTCCTTGGATATGGGAATATCTTTATATGTATTATTTATATTTATATATCTTTATGTACCTGATATTATATATAATATCAATTTATTTACTTAATATCTCCCTAAATTTTGCATAGACTTTTCTTGTACGTTTTCTTCTGTTGGCTCTTCGTTGCACGGCCTCTTTAATCTTCAGTTGTGTGGCAGTGCAAATAAAAATCTCACACTTGTATAATATTTGCTTCACGTTTTACAATTTTTATGAGATACGAGTATGTACGTGTGCACCAGTGTGCGTGTAAATGTTTATATATGTTTATTGTGTTTACCTTTTTTAACATACCTCCGCAACGATTTGTTGTTATATTTGTATATTTCTTATATGTGGCATTAAAAAGGTTTTTGTTTTGTTATTGTTTTCCTTTTTTTAACATTTTTGAAATAGAAAAATCCCTACGCATAGAAATAAATTTATATCCGTTTGTCATTAAATTGTTTTCCGATCACATAAAATAGACAAATTTGCACGACTTGTGTACGAGTATAAAGAACTCATGGTGTGAATGATTGTTAATGTGGTTGAAATAATAAGATTTTTGTCTACGTCTGCTTTTAAATCAATATCGGTGCGATTGATTTCCGTTTTCCGTTTTGTGGCTTTCTTTTCGTTTATTTGTATTTATTTGGAGACATACTCGTAAGTATTTTGAATTTTGTTTGTTTGTTAGCTCTTGAGACAACTATTAGATTGTATTTGCCTGAAATGCCCGTGGGAGATTTTTATGGGTGCTGTGGTTGGAAACACATTAAAATGAGAGGACAAGGTGACTGGAAATGGATTTGTTTATTTAAATTAATGTTTACATGGAAAATATGAAAAAAGAAGGCAGTAAAGTTTGTTCAACCTGTATAAAACTTTTGACCTACATGTCATGGTTCTACAATTAACATAAAGTTTCGAAGTAAAACGCGTTTGAATAAAATATGGCAAAGAAATTTCTTTTTATTTATATATATATTTTTTTTTTTCATTCAAGGACCCTTATAAACATTAAGTAAACTTTCTTTTCCACTTGACTTTAGTGAACCTTTTGAAAAGTTGTTGCTTTTTTCTAACATTTTATCTCTGGTACTAGCGTAGAAATGAATGTAAAGGGAAATGAACATTTTCTTGACAAGTAGATAATTTTTCTTTCTCTTTATTTAGGAAAACATTAAAATGACGCATATAAAATTAGTTAAACATGTTTGTATACTATTTGAAAATGGCTTTAGATTAGTAAATTAATTAAATTGAAATTATTATTTTTGTTTATTTATAGAATGCCATTGTGCCAGCCGATTATCGCATACAGTCACCAGCTTCCGGCTCTCCATTGCCTCTGACCAACACCACAAATACAGATCTCACAGTGGCCGTTTTAACAAATAATACAAATGCTGTTAATTCCGTATCCGGCAATGCTAATACCGCCGGCGGCCCCAATACAGTCTTACGTGTTATAGTCGAATCTCAATTGTATCCCGTTTCATTGGATATATTGCATCAAATATTCCAACGTTTTGGCAAAGTTTTAAAAATTGTTACCTTTACAAAAAATAATACATTCCAGGTAAGTAATACCAGGCATCATTCAAATACCAAGGCGTATTAGTAAGGTGTATGCATCGGCCGAGTGACTGAGTTTTGCGCTGTCAGACAACAGAAATATTTTTTAAAATACTATAAGGAGGCCCATTAGTAAGGCCTACGCAAACGGCGAATTCTGCAAACACCTCTGCAAATACCTAATTTAAGGGAGTCTTTCTACAATAGTTTGCTTCGTCTTTAACAATAAACGTCAAAGCGAATTTGTGTGAATTTGCCGGTGCACATACCTTATTAACATCTCTTGATACACACCATGTTGCAATAAGTTTAAAAGGTGGCCTTGCAAGGTCAGCAACTACAACAGCAAAAGCAAACTTAGATATTGGGATGTCAGAAAGTATAAAAAAATACTTGTGGTGTGTTCGCCGACGGAGGCTCACCAAATGAAACTCAGCTGTCGGAAGTATATCGACCTTCTTACCTGTCGTTTTTGATGTTGTAGTTATTGCCCCAGTAAAGCAACCTCTTATTACTTTTACATATACTTATATACATATCTTTTTGTTATACTTCAAGGCGCTCATACAATACCCAGATGCCCATTCGGCCCAACATGCTAAAACTATTTTGGATGGACAAAATATCTACAATGGCTGCTGTACGTTACGCATTGACAACAGTAAAATGACTACGCTCAATGTTAAATACAATAATGATAAGTCGCGCGATTTTACAAATCCCTCATTGCCACCTGGTGAGCCGGGTGCCGACATTATGCCCACAGCTGGCGGCTTAGTAAATGCCAATGACTTGCTATTAATAGCGGCCCGTCAAAGGCCCTCACTAACAGGTGATAAAATAGGTAACACTATCCACTTTCCTTTATTATTTCGTTGTGTTTGAACTGTTTAAAAGTTATAATTTGGTTTTTTTATCGCCCAGAATAAAATCGTGAATAATTTGGAATTTGCTATAAAAGAAATTTTGTTTAAGCCAAGTTAAAATTATTTGTTCACATTTTTTCCAAAAAGATATGGTAAAAATTTGTACGAGGTGTGCCCAAAATATGTGGTAACTTTTTCGATTTCTCGAGGTACCTAAACCCATCTATTAGTACACTCACCCGCACTATGTCTTCTTCTATCTTTTGCTTATTGTAGGCATAAAGTGTAGAAAAGCTAAAAAGAGATCAAAGATTTTGCATAGAATTTCGTAAAAAAAATTCAAATGATTGCGCTTGAAATATTTACAGAGGCTTTCGGTGAGTCTACTTTGAGTAAAAATAATTTTTACAAGTCGTGCAAGCTCTTCCAAGCAAGGCGGGCAGATGCCAATTACGAACTTTTTAATGGACGCTTTAGCTCGTCAAGAGCTGAATAAAATATAGTTGGCGAATTGTCGAATCATTATTAGAGAAATGGATGATGTGGTCATCACCTTGGTTGTCTCGTACCATTGAGTTTCGTTAGTGCTTGATTTTTTTTTACCAAAAGCAACACTGCAATCGTGCTGCAGTAGTTTGTGGGTTATTCTCATATACCTGCGACCCAGAAGAAAAAAAATCTAACGAGTATATGAACTCGATCATCGATGGCCAGTGCAAATAACTTCTACGTGAGATGACCATGTCCTGAAAATAGCTCATGCAGAATGTCCCATGTGCCATGAGCTTCAGCCTGTTACAACCACATGTCGTTGGTGTCCATATTATCTTCTTCAGAACAAAACATGTTGGTAATCATCGATCTGCACTACTTGCCGTTGTCGTTGATAGACCGATGAGGGCTTCAGCCCAAAAACCACACTAAACAGTAACTTTTTCAGAATTCATTGGACACCCTTACAATGCATGTGGACCGTCTAAATTCGACAGTTTTGTTTGTTGGCATTCCCACTCATCCAGAAATGGGCATCGTTACTCGAACAGAACACCCATGTTTATAAAGCAACTTCATCATCTGAACATGCTGTTGAATGGTATACCCGTACACGATGATTTGCCAAACAGACTGAATAAATGACAAATAATTCGACAGATGCAATGACTATGATATGGTCGCTATCAACTGTCCAAAGTTTGGTAGTCCCTATAGGACTTCATGAGTAAAAATTTTTTGAACTGCAAATCAATTTCATTCATGTACTCGTAAATTGACAATGACAAAGCGGCTAAAAACCATTTTCTCCTATGGTCGTCTGCCGATAGCCATATTTCTTTTAGTATTTAGTGACTTCTAAAGGGGTTTTAGGGCGAATTATTTGCTTTATTAATAACGATCAAGTATTTAAGATTTTTTTAAGGATTTTATTTTTGAAATCGGGGCATTACTTCGCACAAAAAGTACCCCTGTTGAGGGAGTGTTATTTTTGTTTGGGGTGTAATTTCTTTTTGTTGATGCCTTTGTTTTTGTAATAAAAAGCTGGAGTGTTATTTTTCGAATTTTGATTAATTTCTCATTGTTAACATGTGCGATGGCCCACAGGCAACATTTTGAAACGTATTAACTCTCAGTAGATATAAATTAAAAATGTCCAGCCTGGCAATAAACTCGTATGTAAGTTTTAGTAAAAGAACTACGATTGAAATACATACGTTTTCAATAAGTATTAATGACTTTCGAATGACACTTTCCTTGACAATTATGGCCACTGCAAAGCCATAAATAATAAAAGCTTTCAAAAAGTATGTTATGGCCTACTAGTTTAGCTTCCCGAAAGTACCTTTTTTAATTCCAAATTCAACACGTTTTTTTCTGGGTTGTGTTCTTTTTTGCAATTAATTTTTTCTACCAGCTCTTGCGCTATTAATCATTTAAAGTCATTTTTCTTTCTTTTTTTATAATATTTATTAACAAATTAAATTAATCTTTTTTAACATTAACTCTAGCCACAGAGCCTGTGGTGTCTAGATTGATTAATACTGTTTATTTTTTCTAAAAGCCAATTGCAATTTCAACATATTCGGAGAATGCAATAAAAAAGATTTATTTTATTTTAAATTTTTTTTATAGTAAATGGACTGGGAGCACCTGGAGTGTTGCCACCATTTGCTCTGGGTATTGGTACTCCCTTGGCTGGCGGCTACAGCAGTGCTATACCCAATTTGGGTGCTTTTGCTCTTGCCAATAGCGGTGCTCTACAAACAGCCACGCCAGCATTGCGTGGTTTTTCGAATGTGTTGCTTGTTTCGAATTTAAATGAAGAGGTTAGTAAAGTTTTTATATAAATATTTTTTTTTTAATTTTAAGTAAAATTTTCTTTTAAATTATTTGTAGTGATTTCAATAATGTTTTTGTTATTTTAAAATTTTTATTTTATACATACATATTTCTCTGGATATTTACATATGTATATTAAAAAGTAATTAATTAGTTTTCTTTATCAGTTAGTCCATTATTTAGATTAAGAGAAAACATAAACTTCATTTAAAATTTGAAAGCCGAAGTACCTTAAACAGCATTTATTTATTTTGCATTTTTAGCAAAAGTTTTCAAAAACTCATTAGTAGTGTATTTTATTAAATATATTTTATTTCAGTTGTACTGCAAAGTATATAGACTTTTTTATTAAATAAATATTTAACAAGGAAAACAGATTCAGATGTATTAAATTTGTATAATACATACAAATAACCTTGTACATACAAACACATTTTAAACTTGTATCCTTATTTGTGTATGTATGTATGTATGCTTGTTTGTATTGTATTGCATTTCTTTCATATTATTTCCCACATTTTCCATTTAGCATTTTTACTTTAAACTATTGCGCTTTTTACTTTAATTTGTTTTCAAAAAAGAAATAAGAATAAAAAAAAGAAAAACAGCATCAGAAAATGTTTTAATTTATTTCAATTTCACTCTAAATTTTCATGCTCATATTTCTTGAAGTATTTATTAATTTATTTTTTATTTGTTAATATTTCTCTTTAATGATTTGTTTTTATAATTTAAATTGATTTCCTGCTGGTCAGTTTATTAAAATCTAATACTAAATCTGAAATCAGTCTCTCAAATGTATGTATTCTAATTGATATAATTAATTAAATTTAATTAAGAAAATGAATTAAAAACTGCTATAGTTTCGTTCAAAGGACATTTCAAAAATGTCCTTTATATTTTCCTAACGTGGTCTTCATTTCAGTTTTTCGTAAATACCTTTGAACTCGATTTTTAAAATATAAAAGTAAAATAATGACTCCAGAATGAACTGGGAACTGACAGAAGGCCAGTTTAAAAATTTCATTGTCGGGTTTAAAAATCTTATGTAATAATATAGAAAAATACTTATATAATATTACGAAAAAAACTTGTATATGTTTCTTTTTGGCATTTTGCTAAAAGTCATTTTTAATAAATAAAGCAGACATAATAAAAAAAAGTTTTTTTTTCCAATATGAACATGTCACTGTTGACGACAGGTTTGGAATTTAATTCTTATATCGTCAATGATGTCAAATTAATATTATGTTTTTTTAATCGAGTATTGCGGGCATTTTATAGCAAACGTAGTGGTCCTCTACAAGTTAGTTTGGGCGTCTGCTGAATGCCAAAACTTGGCTCATGTTCTTTAAGCAGTCAGTTAACAGCCATATGTCCAAGTAAAGCCATTTTAGAAACAGTACCACCATACGTTTGAAAGTGTAGAAGAACTTCTTGCCTTATTCCTCAACTGGAACTGACACAGTATTCAACTTGTAGAATTTCACGTGGAAACTTTTTCGTATAAAGTCAATAGAGTTCAATCGCATGATGGCCCCAAAGGATATTGCTGAGAGAAATAACCAAATTTAGCCGGATTTACGCGGCAAAGTTATGAAAAGTTGAATTCTAGGATAAGCGCTGTACGCCAACCATAATGGCATGTAGGGGACTTTCAGATGAAACAAAGATCGTGAATAAAAGACAAACATATTTTTCATGTCATCTATTTAACGTGAACACATGATAAAAATTTTGGGAAAATGAAACATTATAGGGATCGATCTGCCATTTATTGCTGTATTTTATTATTTATATATAGTTTCCTCCTGCATTTGTTTGGTCGTCAATCTTCCAGAGTGGAAAGCTATGAAAATAGTTTAATTAAATACATTTTTTTGTTTTATACATTAAATGTTCTTTACTTTAATTAAATAAAAAAAACAATTAAAATCTCAAGCTCACGAATTATTTCTATAATTTCTCATTAATAACATCATAGATCTTACAAAAACCCATTGAAATCATCAAAGAAACGTCAACAAAAAAATTTACGTTTTAATAACTTTTCCACAATCAGTTCCTTTTCCTGTATATCATTAGTTAGGAAACATTTATAAATAAAAAAGCTATTTTTTTACATTTGGAACTATTTGTTTTTTATTTAATTTTTTCCCTTTTAAATGTGTTTTTAATATTTTATTTTAATATCATTTTGTATTAAACTTCATTTATTTTACATCAAACTCTTGCTAACTAAATCTCTCTTTTCTCTCTTTTTTTCTGTAGATGGTCACGCCTGATGCTCTATTTACCCTCTTTGGTACGTCTGCACAAAAAAATTTATTTAATATTTTAATTTAGCTAATTTTTTTTCTTTAACTAAGAATAGAACAGAGACTTTAGATATAGATTTTGTTTTGAAAAATGTACTGGTTATAAAATATTGATGAAAGTTTCTTCTATGAAGGCAAATATAGTTGTCTAACTGCATAAGATTTAATCCTTGTAAAGGATTATTTTAGAATTCATTGAAATTTGCATTGCATTGAACATTGCATTACAACCGAAAGAAATTTTCATGTTTGAATTTTTCTCCTTTTTATATATTTATTTTACAGAATTCTTAAATGTACAAAGAAAAACAGGAAGGGAAGTATTTTGTAAAATTTTGAATAATAAAAAAATTTATGACAATTCTAGATCTCAAATATCTTTTCGTAGCTTGTACGTACAAAGTCATTTTGCTCATACCAAAATTCCAACTGTTAGACAAAAGACCCAGAAACATGTATTTTATAAGTTTAATGGTCTTCTAACTTTTACTCGGCGGCATGTACTGACGCCCAGGAAATAAATCCTCAAAAGAAATATGAAATAAAGCCTCCGAACAAATTAGCGAATTATATGCAATAACGCCTCAATTTTTAATAAATCCGAAACAGAAAGCCCCTATTTTAGAAATAAAATGACACCTAAGTCCCAAAATTGGAGAATATTTAATAAACCCCAAACAAAAATTAAATAACTAGGGATATACTTTATGTGACATAAAGCCCCTATTTTAGTATTGAAATAAGTCCATTTAAAATTCTGAAACAAATGTTTGTTTTGATTTGCCAAATATTTATGAGAATTTTTTTTTCAATTAATAAATTAAATAAACCCCAAAAAAAACTTTTACAGCGTTATTTCATTATAATTAAATTCGTAACAAGAACCTCAAAAGGCGAAGACAACCACTAAAAATCGTTGCTTTTCTTTGGGGTTGTATATCGCTTTTTGGGGAAGTTATTTCCTGTGGGTATTATTTCATGTAGACCTTTTTCTCTCCTATTGCATGTCCTATCACTTGATTTGTATTTTCGTACGTCTGGAATAACAACATAATAAAACAGAATACTATTTCCAACATTTTCATACTCCTGTAAATAAAGTACTACAATCTAATTCAACTCGATCGAGTATACGATGAATTTCTACCTGTTGGTATTAATAACGCCTTTAAATTTACAGTCACTAGCTCTCATTTGCCATTATTTTGAAATAAAAGATGTATCACGTGAATAAAAAAATGGTGAAAAAAACGAACAAAGGCGACAACAAGACGAAATTGCCGATCGGAATTTTAAAAATGGGAACAGATGAATTTTCATTCTCGATAAGGGTGACTATAAGACGCTTTTGAATTGAATCTTTCGGTATAAATTTCAAAAGTCAATAATAAATTCGATTAAAAACAATTATACTTAAGATCCGAAAATCCAAAATTCATGATCACTTTTGATCACATCCCACTATACAAGTATTATGGCTCTCTTTTATAATGATTTTTTTTAATACTTTTTTTTAATATACCTCTTCCAAGTCATCAAGACCGGCGCCCCAAATCAAATATTCAATACAATATTCGGATTTATTTAGTACATGCCAAGGCGAATTCATACAATGTACTCGTAACCGGAAGTCTTTCATTCCACTGTGTCAAAAACAGCAGAATAAAAATGTAAAGTAAAGGAAAATATGCAAAAGCAGTCAAAACAAATAAGAAAACAATTAAAACAAATGAAAAATTTTTGACATTTTGACAGTCGTAAAAGACTAAAAAAAGTGTATTCAGCTGCCAATTTCACCTTGGCACTTGCTGTTGAATTTCTATTTTTTCTAAGCAATTTTTCTCAATATTTTAAAACCAGTACATTTCTCCAGTAGAATATTTTTGATAAGTATTTTATATACCATATTTATTTACCTTATTTAACTTAAGTATATATGAATACTTGTAGTGAATGTATATATTTTTTCAATTTGAATCTATATATTTGCTCCAGTAGATATTGCATCTTAATCAATTGTATCATATAAACTTCTTTCTTTGAGCAGATAAAAACAAATTTCATATTGAGCTTTTATTTCTTCATTAAGCGAAAGCAGCTTAAACTCAAAAGAAGAATTTATTTTAAATTGAAAGAAAAAATTATACAAGCATAAGCATTTTTTTTCTTAAATCTTCTGAAGAAGTGATTAAAAATTTTTAAATAAAAAACAGCAACAATAACGCTTGCAATATTTCTACTTCGCAAAGTGCAACTTATGGAAACACATTGCCAAAGTAAAATGCAACGGAAAACAAAGGAAATGAAAATGAATAACTTGTTACAGTGGTTTAAGACAACATATAAATATTCACAGAAATTTGCTTATATATATGAACTTTTTTCGCAATCTAGGAAATGGGATTAAAGCTTTAAAAAAATATGAAAATTATTCGAGAAATTTTCTCAATTAATTTTTGAAAAATACTCTCAAAGAAACACAAAAGCATTAACTTTAACGAAATGTAGACAAACGATTTTTTTTAATAGGAAAATCGAATTTAAGTTGTTATTTGTGTTGGTTGTATACAAGTTTTCATGGGATCTTCATTTTACGAGAATATATGGGTTTTTCTATAAGTATAAAAGTGTGAATGCTTTTCACACATGATGGCTACAGTGTACTGATGATTGGATAGAACCAATGAAGAGCCGGCTTATGTACAACTAAGCCTACAACAAATAATTTTTTTGAACTATTAGCTGGGGGAATATCCTATATAATTTTAAATACTTTTTTTGCTAAAGTAAATTATTATAAATGTGTAAAGCCATACTATTGTAAAGCAGAAAAAGACAGAAAAGGCATAGGGGTGAAAGGTATAGGGGTGAAAGAAATTAGTGTCCTTAAATTTAGTAGCATTCTCAATTACTCTCTTCCCCGCTTCTTTTTCTAAACCTAAAGTGCGCTCGTACAACTATTACCTTGCCTTATTGTTTCCCGAAATTCAAGGTCTTAGTTATACATTTTTATTCTTCTCCCAAATCTTTTAACATTCAACATTTTTTCTCCTTTTCCTTATTGGGTCGATTTATTTTTTTTTAAAAAGTATGATGAGTGTTATTTCCAAGTTCTAATACCAGTTATTAAAAAAGCTTGCACTCACTTGTCCTGAGTTTCCGTGATAATACACTAAAATTATTGAAGAAATGTTTTGTGCCACATGTACACACTGTCCAAATATGGCAATTGATTGCAAACTAAATAAACATAATTTTGTTTTAAAGTTTTTTGGTTTATATTTCAAATAAATTTTTAGTCCCATTATTGCTATTTTATAATATCAGCTTAATATCAGTGCAAAGTTGAACTAAAAAATTTCAGCTTTTTGTTTAAGCTAAAATTCTCTTATTCAGCCCACTGTGCTATATTAATATTCATTCATGAAATAAACAACAGCACAAAAAATGCTCGATCGAAATCAATTTTAACTAAATAAATTATTAACGAAACAAAATGTTAAAAAAATTGCTTTAAAAATGTTTTCCACATGCAGTAAAATAAAACAGCAATTTTCAGGTTTATTTACAAAAAAAGGAGCTTGAAATCCATTTAATACAATGTTTGTGTTAAACACTTAAAGTTTAGAGGGTCTCTTCTTTGTGGGCAAGCACATGAAATTATTTAATCTTCATTACGAGTGCTTGGTGTTAGAGTTTAGAACGCAATTCACAGTTGCCGACAAAGGAAAAAATACAGCATGAAACTAAATATTAAACATAATCATTTAAGAATAGAATCCTGCTTATGGTAGAGGGAAATAATGGGTATTTGATTACTTTATTTCTTATTTATCGTATGTCTTTTACTAGTCCTCTGTGCATTTTTCAATAAAAACTTTTTAATATTAATGCCCCGGTGTGCCATCAATTTTATCTTTTACTGTTTATCTGTGTTGTTACCAGTTAATGGTTTTATTTTCCAGTTAGTCGTTTGAATAAATAAAATAATTTCACAAATACTTAACTACACACACATACAATCACATAAATTTTACTGTAGTTAAAGGAATACTCCTGTTGCTTTTCCATTTGCAGTTTTGCGTGTGCGGTAAAATTATTTTTATAACCGAAAAGTTCGAAATAATGGAAATTTAACCGTTATAGAAAAGCGTTATCAAAAAAAGTAGTTCATGCTGGTCATAAATAAAAAAATACTAGAATAATTCATTTTAGATAAATAAATTACAAAAGGGGCAAAAAATGTTGTGGCATACTGCTGTTTGGCAAAAAGTTTTGCAGCACCACTTCCTTTTAGCTAAAATATTCTTTTTTTCCTCTTCTTTTATAACCATATACAATGTACATACACAGATACCTACACATACATGTGCAAGCATGTGATAATAGTCAATATACACTATGTTAACCACAAAATCAGCCCGTGCTTAATATTGGAATTTCCTATTTTTTTTCGGTACAGTAGCGTAAACGTATTGGACTGTGGGTGGCATATAGAAATTTGAAAATAATTGTATTTTGCAGGTATTTTGTAGTCTGTAGAGATTTTTTTTTTATAATATTAAGTGTTTAAAATAGTAAGTGACTGCATTTGTGTGTCAGCTAATAAATTTATTAATTTGAAATTTTGGTGGATGGTCTTAGAAATCTTAAAAACCAAATTAACTTTTATTACTTTTTGCAGAAGGTGTTTTTTTTGAATGTACTCGTTATAAAAAACACTTGAAAGATATTTTTTTTTTGTAAAAAAAATATTTTATAAAAGATTTTTTGTACGAAAATTTGTTTGTATGTAATTTTTATAAAAACGTTTTTATGTACTTTTTATAGAAGGTTTTTATTTATAAAAAGTAATTTTAATAGAAAATACTTTAATTAAAAGTACATTTTATACATTTTATTCTTTATAGAAGCTACTTTTTATAAAAGGTTTTGTGTTATAAAGAAAACTTTTATAAAAAAGTAATATTAATACAAAGTAATTTTTATGCCAGATAATTTTTATAAAAAATTACTCTTTCCAAAGGGTACTTTTTATGAAAAATACCTTTTGTGAACGTATTTTTTTTAAAAGGTACTTTTTTTTTGCCTTCATCAGGAAACTAAAAATATTATTTTTAATTTCCTGACGGAAACACCCAACAATCAAAAATAAATATATTGTTCAATAAAGACCTCAAACTCAGAAAAATAATTTAATTAATCAAAATAAAGGTCGAATAAAATCATCAATTTTGGTACTTTTTATGAAAAAAAAAAAACATTATTAACGATACTTTTTTGAAAGGTCCTTTTTTCCAACGGAACTTTTTATGAAAGATACCTTTTGTGAACGTAATTTTTTTAAAAGGTACTTTTTATGAAAAAAAAAATACTTATTATGAATATACTTTTTTGAAAATTACTTTTTGCAAACGGTACTTTTTCTGAAAGGTACTTTTTGCAAATGGTGCATTTAAAGAACGGGGCTTTTTTTATCAAAAAGTACTATTTTGAAATGGGTTACTTTTTATAAAAGGCATTATTTTTAAATTAAATTGGTCACTCATTATGATATAAACCTCAATGTTTATGTATAATAAATAATATAATAATAAGCCAATAAAAGTAACATTTTGGATAAAATGTAGTACAAATGATGTCCCTGCTAGCAAAAATAAAATAATTTAAAAATGTCTCCCGTTCTCATGTTCGCGACATATAGCGTAATGAAAATATCAACTTTCACCAAATTTGTACCAAGCAGACCTTAATAAAATATACGTGTATTTAAAAGCACTTACGCCAGATGTTCCCTTGGGGTGTCATATTAAAGCTTATAAAATGGTCTTTTACTTCGTATATGCTATGATTTTATTTTCCAATCCTGTAAGATAAAATTTTAATCAACATTTTTTCGCACAGGATTTTCTTGAAAAATCGCATTTTTTTAAACATAAAAATAATCTAAATTGAACAAGTTCAAATATTACGTTGAATCAGGAAATAATTCATAAGTTAATAAGAAATCTATGATACAATACGATTTCTTATTTTTATTTTATTATGGAACCTTAACATTAGGATCCACCATTATGTAATTGGTGTCAAAATAGATTTATTTATGTCTCACCGTCATTTTAAGATCTCACATAAAAGACAAAATTGTTTTGTACAAGTCGTGAATTAGAGCGAATCCCAGCAGGAGGTACAGTGCGGAAGCTCTTCATCTACACATATATAGTACACTTTTTTCATTTTTTAAACAGCATTTTTCCAGAAAATTGTCCGTAAATAAATGATCATTAAAATGTAACCTTCTAGGAGTGCAAAAAAATTATGTTAAGGCCTCAATGGAACTTTGAAAATCGATTGTTTAGTAAATGTTTGTGGAATTTACCCATTTCCAACTCGCCATCTCTCATGAACTAGAAGGAACAGTGAGCCAAGATATTCCTCTAATAATATGCCAAATTTCATTAAAATCGGCAGATGTAAGGAAAACTGAAAGTTTGGTTTTAACTGTTGTTATAAATGAAAATGCTTCCAGTCTTTTCTATTTCTTTATTACGACTACAAAACTAATAATATATTTTGACAATAAAAACCCTTATAACTAGATTGCTTAATTACATTTAATAATTTTCAGAACTTGTATATAATAGAATGTGTGTTGCACATTTAACAACTATCATATATCAATATCAAATTCATTTACAACACTCCTCCTCAACACACATATATACATACAATTTTATTTGAAATGTATTTCAATGCAAATTTAAAAATAAATGTTAAATCAACTTTAATTCAAATTCAAAAAAAAATGGCTTAAATACATACATACATGTATATGTATACATTATTTTATATCTACAAGACTCATTAATTTGACAATTTTTTCATGTGTTACTTTTGGTAAATTTTTTGTAAATATATCGGCAATATTTTCATTACTACAGCAATACTTTAAATTAATTAATCCATTTTCATATACATCTCTTATATAATGATATCTTATATCTATGTGCTTAGTTCTACTGTGATATATAGGATTCCTTACTAAATGTAAAGCTCCTAAATTATCACCATTTATTTCTACTCTTTCAAGACAATGCAATTTAATCTCATCTAGCAGCCTTTTTAAATAAACTGCCTCCTTTGCGGCTGATGATAGTGCCATATATTCTGCCTCAGTACTACTCAAAGCTACAGTTGCCTGTTTTTTAGCTTCCCAAGAAAAAATACCTCCAGCTAAAATAAAACTGTATCCCGTATACGATTTCCTTGAGTCTGTGTCGCCGCCCCAATCGGCATCAGCATAGCAAAACAGTGGTTTTCCTGTTCTATAGTATCGAATACCTACATGCTTCGTCTTACTAACATATTTTAAAATCCTCTTAGCAGCTATCATATGTTCCATATGTGGTTCCGTGTTTCTCTGCGACAGCTTTGAAACAGAGTGCATTATATCTGGACGAGAACATACTGCCAAATACATTAATGAACCAATTAATGACTGATACTCCTTAGGACAAACCTTCTCACAAGAAATTTCATTGCATGTTACCTGAAATTTTGGTTCCAATGGAGTAGAAACAGGTCTACATTCTTCCATCCCATATTGCTTCAACAAATCATTTATATATCCTGTTTGATGAACAAAAATATCTTCTCTAGAACCCTTTCTATTTATTTCAAAACTCAGAAAATTTTTAGCGATACCCTTATCGACAACATTTACCCTTTTTCCGATTTCGTCCTTTATCTGGTTCAAATCATTTATATTAGAGGATGCCAAAAGTAGATCATCCACATAAATGGCAATTAGATTTATTTTTCCACCCTCATTCCTCTCATATAAACATGGCTCACTCTTACATGATTTAAAGCCAATTTCAAGCAGAATATTATTTAATGTCTTATTCCATTCCCTTCCTGATTGCTTCAAACCGTACAATGCCTTTTTTAGTTTAAGAACACTATTCGGATTATTTCTGTCAACAAAACACTCAGGCTGGGACATGAAAACTACATCATCAAGTTCACTATTCAAATAAGCTGTGGATACATCCATTTGATGTAAGTGCAAATTGTATTCAGCCGACAGCGCTACTACCATTCTAATAGTCTCATATCTCACTACTGGAGCAAATGTTTCCTTGTAATTTATTCCATATGTCTGCGCATACCCTTTTGCTACTAACCTTGCCTTGAATCTCTTGATATCGCCGCTCTCATCTCTCTTAAGCGCGAATACCCACTTACAACCTATAACTTTCTGTCCCTTCGGCAAATCTATTAATTCCCAGGTTCCATTCTTAATCAATGATGAATACTCCTCCTGCATTGCGGCCCACCAAGAACTACTATGTGTACTATTTAAAGCTTCATCTACTGTTTCTGGTACCTTAATATCTATATTTACCTGTTGCATTAAATTAATTACGTTATACTCCTTCCTAGGCCTTCCACGGAGTCCTGTGCGCACAATTTTAGGTCTTCCTGGTCCAATTCTTGGCTCATTTTCCGTTGTGGGCTGCTCACATTCTATTTCGGGTTGTTCATCCGCCGATGCAAAATCACCTTCATCATCATCATCATTGAGTTTTTCAGCTTCTTTTCTGTCCAAATGTGGTGCACTTTCTCCGAAAAATGGTATACAGACATTTTCGTTGTTATTTATTTTTTCAATAAAAGAAACGTCACGGCTTATAATTACGCTTCTTGTGCCCTTATCGTACAAGCGATAACCCTTTGATATTGTTGAATACCCAACAATAACGTATTCTTTTGCTTTTGCTCTAAATTTGCAGTTTCTTCTTTTATGTAAAGCGATTGCTATCGATCCAAATATTTTTAAACTACTCACATTTGGTTTACGTTTATTCCATACTTCATATGGTGTTACATTATTCAATGCTCTCGTTGGTGCTCTGTTTCGTAAATAAGCTGCTGTGCTTACAGCCTCTGCCCATAAAAATTCTTGCAGATTTGCTGATATTAGCATTGCTCTCGCCATTTCAATTAAAGTTCTGTTGAATCTTTCCGCTACACCGTTTTGCTGTGGTGTATATGGTACAGATAATTGCCTAACTATACCATGTTCGTTTAAATAGGCATCAAATATTTTGTTCTTGAATTCCTTTCCGTTGTCAGAACGTATCATCTTTATTTTATTATTTGTTTGACGTTCAACCATAGCTTTAAAAATTTTAAATTTTTCAAATGTCTCATCTTTCTTTTTCAAAAAATATACAAAAACAAAACGGGACTTGTCGTCAATAAACGTTAATATGTAACGAGCACCACCAAGTGACGTTGTACTAAAAGGTCCACATATATCTGTGTGTATCAGTTCCAACAATTCTGTAGCTCTGCTCTCAGAGTTTTTAAATGGCTTTACTGTACTTTTACTTTTCATACATACGGAGCAACTCAACTCTTTAGGAAATTTGATGTCCATACCTTGAACCATCTTCTTATCTGCTAGTTGACGTAGACTTGCAATATTCAAATGCCCGTAACGCATATGCCATCTTACTGCATCTGAAGACGTGCTACAGAAAAATAAATTTTGTGTTTTCTCCGAATACAAGAACAATTCTCCAACTTTTTTCGCAGTTATTATTACTTTATTGTCCCTTAAAATTGTTGCTTTACTAGCATTAAATTTTACAACGTCAACTGCTGCTACTTTTCCAACAGAAATAAAATTGCACTGCAGCCCTGGTACATACAACACGTTGTTTAGTTGAATATTACCTTTATTTATGCTTACACTTCCTCTGCCTACTGCTTTTATTTTACTTTGTCCAGCAAGAGAAATTAACTCTTCCCTCTGTTCGAATGTTTGAAATAAATTTCGATCGCAACATAAATGTGAAGATGCACCGCTATCCAAACACCAAATACTGCTGTTCAATATGTTGTTGTCTGCTGCTGCCAAAACTGAATACGCAAATTTGTTTATTTTCCGGTCTTCATCTGTTCTTTCTGCTTGTTTATTCTTGCATTGCGAAGCATAATGTCCTCTGCGTTGACAATTGTAACATTTCACATTTTTATTGTTATTGGTTAAAAAACGGGCGCGATTAGGATTTTTCGTATTATTGTTACTTGTGCTCATATCTGTGTGCGCATTTTTGCTATCCTTCTTTGTTTGTGCCATAAAAACTTGCACATGATCTTCGTTTTCATTGTTGCTGGAATTCGCCTTTCTCCTCTCGCCCTCTTCAATCAGCTTGATTTTTAGCGCATTCAACGGAGGTAGCACATCTCTTGTTTCCAAAGCTACTACAAAATTTTCAAATGATTTTGGTAAGCTGGCCATTAGCATAATCACCAATAAATCATCTTGCAGCTCAATTCCAATTTCTAATAATTTCTCCACGACGGACGTGAACTTACAAATATATTCTTGGATACAATCATCTTCGCTCATGCGCATTCCAATGAGTTGTTTGAAAAGACTTACTTTTCTCACGGGTCCTTTTGGTCGATGGATATTTTTCAATACAGTCCAGGCCTCATTTGATGTTTTGCAATTTTTTATGTAAGAAAGCTGCATCGGGTTAATTGTCAAGATAATTGTTGACAACGCCTTCTCATCATTTTTCTTCCAAACAGGGTCATCTAGCTTTCTTTCCTCTTTAGAAGTAATATCCCACAGATCTTGATGCAGCAAAACTGCCTTTATTTGAAGACTCCATATGTCGTAATTTGTTTCACAGAGTTTGTCAATATTAAACATTGAATTCATTTTTTTTTTCTTTCACTCTTAATACATCTTCAAAAATAATAGAATATGTTTACTCCAGCTGCGCGCTGCCTGGGCCCATAACCTGTTGTTATAAATGAAAATGCTTCCAGTCTTTTCTATTTCTTTATTACGACTACAAAACTAATAATATATTTTGACAATAAAAACCCTTATAACTAGATTGCTTAATTACATTTAATAATTTTCAGAACTTGTATATAATAGAATGTGTGTTGCACATTTAACAACTATCATATATCAATATCAAATTCATTTACAACATTAACACTCACTTTGAAATATCCTATTAGTATTCTAATGCTTTATATCTTCAATTAAGCTCTTAATGTTATCTCAAACAAAACTTCATTTATGTCACCAGAAGTTTATTTTCATTAAAAAAAACTCTGTTTTAAGAGAATTATTTTCTGAATTTTCTGTAAAACTTCAAACTCTCTCCATACGAGTATTTATTTAAAGGATAACAGCAGTACAATGACACAACATTTACTATTACAACAACAATAGTAAGTACTAAGTATGCTGCAGCAACAAATGAAAAAATAATAAAAATCCAGGTTTGAACAAATAGAAACTGGGAATGGTACTGGGACACACTGATGCAGCATAAAAAAGCAGAGATTTTATAAAAAGTTCAGTTTATTTCAATTCTAATTGTAATTCAGGTATTAAGCCAACAAAAGCATACCTGTTCGAGAAGGAAGGAATGAGAAAACGGCAGGGTAGAAACAAGAATGTTAAGTAAAGAAAGTATTGTCTGTTTGAAAAATAATGGTTATAGAATAAAAAAATATATACATATATAAAAAAAACATCAACTACATCTAGAAGAAAAACAAACGAGATGTTAAAAAAATTATATACGAGTACATGCACATAAAAAAAGTACAAAGGACTTTTCTCATTTGATGCACACAATAAAGCACAGCATTACGGAATCATATACATTTATTCACTAGACTTTTTTGATTTTTTTTACAGTTTTACTGTTGTGTTTTAGGAGACAGTGAGGGAAATATTAATAGTGGGACTATAAATGTTTGAATTTAGTACAAGAAATTAATTTTAATACAGTTTAGTAATTCGTTGATATTAGTTTGTGCAAAATTGATATCTTAACCGTTCCTGAATTTGGATTGAAATTAAGTTTATTAAAATGGGAAAATGTTTTAATGTGTCCCGCTTAACGTTTGCCAAAGGGTTTAGTTTTTTTTACTTCTTTGCCTGATAAGTTTGTGTTTTAGATTTCTGTTGTTAAAACTATTTTTTATCCAATGTTTCCTGTACTTTTTTTGTAACTCCCACATACTTTTGTTGCATTAGTTATTTAACATTTTGCGATTGTTATTTTCTGCAACAACGGAAAAAAATCTCCAGCTATACAAGTACATGCGGGAAACTCAATATCAAATGAATGGATGTATTTGTGTAAATACGCTAGTATTAGTAAGCATTTGTATTAGTTTAGTATATGTTTTATTTTAGATGTCGTTGTATGTCAAGTACTATGTTGAGTACATTTTTTATTGCTATAAAAATGACTTGTAAGCATCAAGTACTTGTGTTACAACAAAATTGTAAAAACAGACACACATTCAACCAACCGGATAGACAGACTTATTCATGAGTATAAGAGTTTGATTTCACAAGCAAAAGACACACACATATACACATATTTATATATCCGTACTTATGCTGGACATATACAATTCGTTATTTAAGTTTTGTTAAAATATTTTTATTTTTTTTTAGTTTTTATTTAAAAGTATTTTATTTTACTCTTATTGTTTGAATATTTGAAAAATGGTTATTCCTTGTTGCCCCTAAAGTTATGCTCTATTATTGATATTTAACTTTGAATGCAAACAAAGTTCAGCAAACAATTGTAGTATAAAATAATTTTAATTAAAATGTTTAAGGTTAATTTAACGCGATAAAATATTTGCATTAAAAATATTTCATATATACATTTCCTTTAAAAATTTTTAGTTCATTTATTTGTGTGTATAAATAATTAATTTTTTAATTGATCTTTGAAAACCAACAAGTTTTATCAAATATATTTATTTTTGATTGTTGTACAACTAAACAACCAAAAAATCCTTAAGCTGAAATCTTGGACTTGCAAGCGAAATAAATTTGTCATGAACTTTTTATATGCATACCGCCATCTAAACACTTGCAACCTTTTGAACTTTTAGTTTAAAAAATTCATAATACTGTATCTATTGAATTAAATATTTGTCATACTTTTTGTTTAATTTTAATGCATTTTACTGGCTTTGTATGCTTGAGGACTAAACAAATGTATAATGATTTACAAATATTAATTTAAATTACTTATAAAGTAATTTTATTTGCTTAAATATATAACAAACACATTGAAAGTCATATATATTAGTAAAAAAAAAAGAATAAAACTATTTTTTATAATGTTTAGCTTCAGAAAAATAATAGGCAGAAGGTTCTATAATCACATAAATACTTATGAAAGTAAATCAGGATGTGTTTGAGACAATTTCTTTTTTTGTAAATTTGCATATAAAGAAAGAGGATTCTGTTGGTATGTCATGTCTTTGCAGCAAGACTTCCCAAGTCTATTAGTAAAAAGAAACAAAAAACACAGCGAAATGATATCAAAACTAATTTTAACCGCTTGTGAAAAATGTACTCTTAAAAAACTGTACCAACAGTTTTATATCCCTAATAATTTTTTCTTTTCGTCTTTCAAGCACATGTTGAACATGTTTGTCACAAGTTTGTCGTTTGTCCTGTTTGTATCACTAGAACACTTTTTTTATGGGCATCTATGTAGGTCGTTTATACTTCCATCATATTTTATCTTTCTGAACATGACTTTATGACATCGTAGTTCGTGTTATAGTTGTTCTTATTTCTTTTTTTTCTCGTGCTTTTCTTCTAAGTACGAGGTTGATTATTTATAAAGTGCAAATAAAATGTGTTAAATTTTTATTTGCTTTCTGGTCTTTACTTCCCAAAGAATTATTGTTATTTTCTGTTTAAAATTTTTTAGCGTAACTCGACATAAAGAAATCTTGGATCGGATGAACTACTAGCTCTGGCCTTCAGTCAATGCACTATACTGGTGAATTCCCAATGTGCTGAAAAGATACTAATGCAACTTTTATCCCAAATAACAAAAAGGATAACAACCCTGAAAATTACCACGCAATCGTGAGTTGCTCTGCAGCTTCCAAAGTAAAGTTTTAGTAAGCAACGCTCCACGGGAGATCTGCTACCTTTCCAGGAGGGGACGAAGAAGCTCATCTGTGACCATGGTGTAGGCAACTCTATTGATATCGACGCTGCCTGGCGTTTGTCTTTTTGTTATCGTTAGTTTAATGGTATATAATTACTTGAAATTAGGAAAATTGCTTCCGAAATGCATTCCTCATGAAGAGCTCATCCATTTGTTGTTGATATACCAGTAAATCGCACTACAAATTATAAAAATATTTCATTTCAGTGTGGGACGGTTCAAATCGAATGTCCACAATTACTCCTTCCTACATCCTTCTCGGCATAATGTTTATTTCCTAGTTCAAATATAATACACTACACGAGTAGGGGACATCCCGTGAGTTCGTGATCGAAATAGAAAAAAATTACTTGTATGTACATGAATTCCTATTGTCAAGGTTTTGCCTCATTTCCTTAAAGACTTGTAGCCTACTTGTAATAATCTTCCGTTTAAAATTGGCTGTATTCCTTCGTTGACACTAGAGATTTGTACAAGAGTGTCTTCTTTTACCATCCATATTCATCTGGGGCAGGTATGCTTCCGCGAGATCTGCAACTATAGTTGCTACGAATATTTATAGCAACACTATTTTACAAATGTTTTTTCGGCAATTCAATTTTACTGGTCGATCTAAAACGAAATCTGGGTGCTAATTACGCCATGCGGTATCGTATGAAATTTACTTTTTAAATTGTATTAAAAATATAAGAAAATTTCGTTTGATATGAAATGTCACAATCTGACATCAGGGGAATAAGTTGAGTTGAGAAACAGCTGATGTCAATACTGAACAGCATTGGGCCACAACATTTTTAAATGTTTCAATCGTATTCTCAGTATATTTCATATATCTCTCAATTTCACAAAATGAGACCCTAAATCTACGGCATTTCAAAAATTTTCTGTAAAAAAAATTTACAATCATGTAGCAAGTGCCCCTCGTATTATTCAGCTGTACGTGTTGCTTGTTGTCGTTTCATGTTTATGTTTTGAAAAACACATTAAATAAACTATGTGATGACAGTTTTAATGTCAAATTGAGAGATCACTTGAAAGAAATAAAAATATATCTACAGAAGGAGTATTAAGTGAAACTGAATGTAACATTTAGCAAATGAAAGAAGATGACGACAATCGTGATTATCATTAAAATGAAATTAAATAATAAAACTGCAGCAAAATGTTGCAAGGAAAGCGTCTTGACGTTTCTAATAAACTTAAGTTTGCAATATTTGGTTGATAGTGGATAGAGTTTAGATTATGATTTTGATATATAATTAAAGAGGATATGAATAGTAAAAAAATCGCTAATTTCATTTGAGCAAGGGCAAGGCAGTTGAGTGCTTTTTTGGGTTTTTTGCTCCGAATTACACACTGCATTCTTCATTTCCTAATATTCTAAACTTAAAGCAACTTCTTCAGCTGCACATACTTCATTATTATTGGTTTCATTCAATATATTTCTCTATTTCAGCAAAAAGTTAAGATTTTTTAAGGTGCGGTTTATAAAACCCAGTCAAACTCAATTTTTTAGTGATTTTAATATTAATTTTCTAGGCGACAGGCGATTGGCTGGATCATATAAACAATACTTAACTTGTATAAAAATGTCCTGTTTTTGATTTATGCTCCAGATATATTTTTCTGACAAGGGGCTAAACTATCTGTTAGCAACACGCCCATGGTCTGAACTCATAAAGAAATTCCATAAAATTTGTGGCCGATTTTAAAAAGAGAACGCACCACCGCATATAAGCGGCTTAGTGCAAAATCTATATAAAATTACTTTTACTTCTCCTCTCGTTCTGTATTAATTCTGAAGAAAAGTGTGAGTTCGGGTACCAAACTTATTAATTCAGATGTGGAGTTGGAGTTTCCCCTCATGCCGCTAATCCATTTACTACATAACTCGGGCCTTCTTAGCTCCAACAAATCCCTCGTTTGTTCGTAATATCCATAGTTCCGTCATTCCGCAGTCCTGTCGGCAAGTTTCGTCCAACTTTTTAATTGCCTTCGTAGCTCTAAAGGGCTTTACATTGGCCAGGGTTAGGACATCATGCTTCAATAATTTTAATAATAAATTTCGATAACTTGCCTTCTAATGAAAATATAAAACAAAATTTTATTCGAACAAATCAATTTTTTTGTAATAATGAATTTCCTAATGAATTTCCTAATGATTTTTTTTTAAATTGAGAAAAACAGATTTATTGAATGTTGAAAAATTATATAACGATAAATGATTTTTTATTTATATCGTAAACTCTCATACAGTTTAAACGTAAAAAACAGCAAAAAAGACTTTCTTAATAAATGCACTCCAGAAGTATTAATAAATAGAAATGAATTTGAATTTTTAAACGATATATTTTTAATACTCGTATAATAGTGATGAGTCTGTGTAGTTTGTGGAAAAATTAAATTTTATTCTGTCCAATGCAAATATTCTGTGTTCGCCCACACCGGAGATATTTTTTAAACTTTTTTTCTCCTTCAGCTGTGAATAATATTAAAGGGGTGTATTTATTTTCCCCCTCTTTTTCCTACTTATAATTTTATTATTTCTCTATTCTTTATTTTTCCAACCAAGTTGGTTTTCCATACGCAATCATGTCATGTCGTGCGTATCGTAATATTGTCGCAATCTTTGAAAGGCTGCCATTAAACGGAGTAGGTCGTCCTTGTTGTGTTTATTATTTTTTCTATTGGTGCTTGTTGCAGATCTATTTACTTTATGCAGATTTTTTTTGCATTTAAATTTTTAGAATGCAGCAGCTTTCACAAGCAATTGCACCCAACAAACATTCGGATTTGAGAATTTTATTTGAAGAGCGTTTAAAATGAAAAATTATATTAATGATTTGAAATAGACATGAAAAAGGAAAATTTTACACAAATTGTGAAATAGATGATTATTACACTTAATGCAGAATGTTTAGTGGGAATAGAAATCACAATCCTAAATCCTAGTTTGCTTGCAATTTAGTGCTTCTATATATGCTCGTCCATATGTATTGTATAATACCGGAGTGGCTATGTCATCTTGGATGTTAACTTGACTATTAAAGTATAAAAAATAGTAGAACACACACATTTTGGCAGAATTTTCTCAATATATTCTCCCTTAAGGTAGTAGGGGGTCAAAATAAGATCATCTGCCTTGAACTCAACAGTCTTTCAATAATGGTTTCCAATTAAATGTATTATCGAGGTACTAATTTTATTTATTTTTGTAGTATAGCTTCCTAATTAATATCCTTTTTTATCACTAATATACTAATTGTTGTATTCTAGTATTATATGTGCAGGGTAAAAAGTTTTTCTGTACCCATTCCAGCAGTGAGATACACTCGAAATTCGTTACTGATAATAAAATACAACTATCGTACTGGTGTACTCTTTCTAATACTTTTCTAACCTTGCGATTAAAAAAGATGGGACATTTTAAAATTAAATAATTTAATGGGTCCGGAATATTTTTTGATATAAAATGGAGAAACAACCATTAACGACCAAATGAAAATCTATTAGAAAAGTTTACAGCCTGTTCTACAATATCAACGTTAATGTTTTCAACCATTTTAAGCGACAAACAGCTGGTCTGGGCTGGAAAACAGCCTCTAGTAGGGCAAGTCGAACGAGAACCACTGTGAGCGGAAACGTACGATCTTCTACATAATATTTGCGCCCCAGTATTGTCGTTTGTTCGATTACATAAGACGAAGGGAGTCACTTATATAATAATTGTTCACTGAAATAAGATAAACTGATACATATTCAAAATATCGACTGCAATATTCAAAAAAATTTATTGCAAAAAATCAAAGTATAGAAATATCAACATTGCACCAGCTGCAACCGTCAATTGAAAATATCAAATTTAAATCTTTAAGAGGCACATAAGTAACGACTTGGTCTTGTGTTTGTTTCTATTCATTGTTAAATTTTTTTATTGTGGTTTTAGTCATTTGTATAATTAACCAAAATACTGTCATTATAGGATCCCCAGACTTATACTCAAGGAGAATTCTTTTACTGGGTCGTGTTAAAACATCTGATCTATTTCTTTTTTTTTATAATTGGATGCTCGTATGTAAAAAAATTTTCATGTAAATTTCAATTATTAATATTCGTGGCAGAAACTAATTGAAAATAGTGCAAAATTAAAAAATTAACTGAAAAAAGTAGTGTGTAAATCAAATATTCCAATTAATTATTAAAAAAAAAACGTACAAATATGATTGCAAAATAAACTGTCGTGAAAGCAAACCAACCCGTTGTATTTGTTGTTGAGAATTAACGCCAACTTATATAAATACGCCTTGGTTGTGCTACTTGTTAATTCTAGAATTTTTTTTTATGTTGACCTGGTACCACGCTCTTATTAAAATAATTACCAACATAAACGTAGACGAACGTTCAGTCGAAATAAAGCGGTATGCATTTGCAAATGAAGCGGACCAACTGCTTTTCATTTCGTTTTCTAACGACATCGAGGGACAATTTGTTAATAAAAACAAAATGCAAAAACCATAAAACATTTGTTGGGTATTTATTATCCTGCAATTGTTCTTCATCTACAATAACGACAAACAAATGACAGACTTGTTAACTTAAATAACCGTAATGGAAGGAAGATTTATATTTTTATAACATTATTTCATTTACATAAAATATGATTTCTTTAGTTTGCATTGAGGTTTACATTTCTTTTAAGCAATAAAACAAATGCCATTAATGATAATTGTTATATATTTAAATAAACTTTTCTCAATTGCAGTTTATTAAAAATTATTTTAGTAAAAAAAATTTTTTAATATGAAAACGAATGTCCATTACCAGGTTTGTCTTATTATCTAACACAAATCACTTACAAGTTTAATAATATCCTGGTCTCACTAATTGAATTTAAATTAATCATACGTAAATTAGCTTTTAATTGTAAAATGAATGGATTGTAGTGTGAAATGACATACGATAATGAGGATCCTGTACGCATACGTGTTATTAATATCAATCATACGTTAGGGCGTACAAAATAAGATTTTATTTAGAAATGGGAATGTGGGTAGTTTTGAAAGCACGATAGTGCCAAATTCTTGTAACTCGAAATTTATTTATGTAGTGAAGAATATTTATTTGTAAATAAATTTAGAAAAATTAGAAAATTATGTGTTTCACACGTTGAAAAATATTGAGACAAGTCGTGGCCAAAAATTATTCACCATAAAAACCTTTTGAAAATAAAATTTATCTAGTCAACACTAGAGGTGCTACAGCGCTGCTATAAAAATTATTAAAAACGCGCAGTAGCTCCCTCTCCAACACTATACCTTTTGCAATGAAGTTGCTGTGACTGCGTGCCTGAGTGTTACCTCTCCTTCTAAAAAAATTTTGTCATCGAAATTATATGTTATCAATATATTACGAGCATGTAAATGTGATTTCACGTTAAATTGAACCCAAAATGCATATTCATGGAAATTATGTAAACCTTCTCCATAAATGAAACTTATTATTTGAATTTATTTTTTATTAGTTCAGAACTGTCGAATTCTTTCCGAAAAAATAATTCTTTACTTTGCATCCTGATATAATAAACTCAAATCGTGATCTCTTTTTTGCAATAAAATAAATGCAATTTATTATAATAGTTGTTTTTAAATAAACTTCTGAACTGCCATTTAATATAATTTAAATGTTAAACATGTACGTATGCACTTTTTATTTTGTTTTAATATTAATTCCATTTTTACAAATTTAATTTAGCATCACGAACTTAACAAAAAGTTGTAATTGATCATATTATGGACACACGGTGCGTATGAGTTTTGTTAATGCGATATTAATAAATATCAATCATGCGTCAAAATGTTTATAAGAGGTGATTTTTGAAGAGCTTTCGAATTTGATAAAGAAAACACATAGAATTTAGAGACATGTAAAAAATCTTTATTTGAGTCGATAGAAGGATTTATATAATTCAATGTTTAAAGATGATTTCTTGTAAATGTTGAATGCGGCTACGCCTCAAGTGGTCAATTTAGGCATTATTTTCTCTTCAACATATCGGCCGGGGAGAAAATATTCTACAAAAAATAGTATAAAATCGTTAAATTGCACGATCATGAAATAAACTGTTCACCAAACTCGTCTCTCAATTGGGCCATTGTTTCGCGTGCTGTGTAGCATGTGGCATCGTGTTGTGGAAACCACATGTCAGCCAATTCCAACTTTTTATTTGGGGCAAAAAAAGTTCGTAATCATCGCACGGTAGTGCTCGCCACTCACAGTAAGGTCTTTGTCTTCGTCTTCTTTGAAAAAGTGCGGTCGAATGATGCCACTGCCCATAATCCACAACATTTTTCAGGGTGCATTGTCACTTCTTGCAATGCTTCTGACAGGTCTTTGCATCAAATACGGCGATTTTGCTTGTTCACGTATTCATTCAACCAGAAATAAGCTTCATCGCTGAACACAATTTTCCGATAAAAAAAGAATAGGACGATGCGCTTTCTTAACCGAGTGTAAATTTTTATAATAAAATTCAACAATCTGCAAGCGTTATTCGTTTGTAAGTCGATTCATGACTAAACTATAGACCAAACTGAACATGTTTAACAGTAACATGTTACACGAGAACAGCTGAGCTGGCAAAAAGAAAGCTGTTAAAAAATCATGCTTTATAATTTGCGATATTAACTAAATTAGTGCATAATGCATGCAATTATACTATTCATCAATTTTCTTCACTAGGAAATCCTAATGCATCTAACAAAAAATAAAAGCTCTTTCTCTCTCGGTGTGTGCGTGTGTCTACGTGTTTGTTGTGTATGTAGCACGGTATTCCCATGTAATTTTTCACGAAAAATAAATTTAAACCAGCTATATACAACATTTTTCACTTGAAATGCTCCCAAATGGAAGTCCATATAATATATTTGTAAAGAAGCGTCTTTCATTATATAAATAACAAATAATACAATACCCCCAGGTTTTTCAAGGCTTTCGCCATGAACATTCTAGCCGTTGCGCTCCGTACGACTATGGGGACCATGTGTCAGTGCCAAAAACTTCTTTTTAACAAATGTAACACAGTACTTTAAAAATAAGTTTATAATATTTCCCAAAACTGGCAGAAGCGTAATGAGAGTCATTTTTGTCAGCAGAGGTATGATATTAGCTGACAGTCGATAATTTAGACAGGAAAAAAAACTACCAGTATCAAAATAATATATGATTTGTAAACATACTTGTTTTTGTATGACCAACAACTTGAGCATATATTTTCTACTGGAAACCAAATTAAATATCATCTGAACTAGTTGCGCCGAATCCCCAAAAGAATTCGGTGACAATAAGGAAAAAGTGCTTAATGGTGAATTTGTAAATTTAAATTTTCAATTTGGTGTTCAAAAGCTTATTCTCTTACATTGGGAACAAACTATTCTACATTTCACAAACTTATTATACAATTGGTCTAAATGGAATTGGTCCAAATGTAAATGTAAATTAAAAAAAAGACAAACAGAAATTCATTTCGTAGCAGTTTTTTAAAAAATTGGGCTAAACTTTGCCGAGGGGTACTTTTGAAGTGGCAAATCAGAATGGTGCTGTTATATCGTTTTAAGCTTTAGTCGACTTAAACTATTCTTTCTTATGACCATTGAATTTAAAGACCAGTAATAAAGAGTAATAAAGTGTGAAGAAAAGTTTTTTTTCATAAATGCAATTTAGAGTTGATAGTTCATGGTTTTAGGTCATTATATATAAAAATTTCTTATACAAATAGTATACAAATATGAAAATGTTTGCCTTTACGTCTGCTCGCCGAAAATTTTATAGCGAAAACTAGGACTATTACACATCTTTTCAGGTATTCACCAAAATCAGCATTTTTACCATATATTGTTGGTTATTTAAAAAAATCTTAAAAAAAAATTTATATGGTATTTTGTAAAGGTTGCTTTCCAGTTGTTGGACACAGTCACAATTTTCATAACATTTTTACCAATAAAGTGCTAGACTCCCTTTTCGCCGGTCACGGTATATATTCCTGTCTTAACTGATATTATTTTCACAAGTATTGGCACAACTGATATGAATTTTCTGGAGGCTGGTTGAAAATAAGAAGTAAAAATTAACTGTAGATCGTGTTATATCTCTTTAATAAGGAAACTAAGAACTTATCCTTGACCAAACCCAAATTTTCTTAGTTTGACTTACGTCCTTTAAAGTAAAAAACTCGAATATTTTAGTTACAATTTGTGGTTGTTTATTTTTCATTCTAAGAATGTTTTCTTTCCCCTGTAAAATACTTGAAATAAAACTGATGTGATGATATATTTTATAGTGTCAAAAGGGAACATTGAAACAACTCACAACTGTGTGTCCAAAAACTATTTATCTGTCTTATAAATTTATGACATCTAATCGATCAATGTGTAATAGTTTTTTTTTTTTTTTTTTTTTTTTTTTTTCATTAATATGACATCGTTTTTGAACCTTCGTAGTGAACAGACGTGTTAGCGGAGTTTTTTTTTTCACATACTAAGCAAACAAAAATACAAACAAAAAAAAATATTCGTAATAAGTACTGATTCGTAATAAGTACAGTTTTTGTTAAATTTGCTTTACTTGCATTAATAATATTTTTCGTATAAACTGAAACAACAAAAAAACAAAAAACACAAACAAAGTGACTGAGGAATACTCTGTATGAGTACCTCAAAAACAAAAAATTGTGAAGTGAGTTCTAACGGCAGAAATGCCTATTTTACTGTGAGTTCTGAAGCTCTTAATGCAAACAATAAAAAGAAAAAATTGGATGACAGTCTTTTTCTAACGGCAAAGCCAATTTTACGTGAGCGATCAAATTCGCTTACTCCGATGCCAAGTAGTGATTCGGTAACATTACCATTGCCTAGTTCATCGTTATTTAAGTCAGCGCCATTATCCGCTCTGGGCTCGTGTTCATCACTTAACCCAGTTATCACAATGGACGATAATATTCAAAAACCTAAAGTGCCTGTCGGAATGGACAGATATATCACAGTAGTAAAGCGCGGGCGAAGCCCAAATTCATCAAAAATCTCATCTGTTCCGAAAATATCCAGAGACAACGACGCCGCCTCAGCTAATCGTCAAAACCGGTTTAAAATATTACAAGATGACAGCGATAAACCCGAAGAATCTTCGAAAAAAACTTCAAAACCACCACCAATCTATCTGAGACAAAAAAACTCGAACACACTTATTAAAAAACTAATCTCGGCCATTGGTGAAAAGTCATTTCACATTGTTCCAATAAAACGTGGTAACATTGATGAAACAAAAGTTCAAATATATGATGAAAAAGACTTCCGCAAAATGGTTAACGAATTCGAAAAAAATAAAACAAGTTTCTACACATTCCAGCTTAAGAGTGCTAAAGGCCTACAGATCGTATTGAAAGGCATAGATTCTTATGTAGTTCCTGAGGAAATTAAAGATGCTCTCACCCTCCAGGGATTTAAGGTAAAGAATGTCTCTAACATAATAAACAGGGAGAAGATCCCCCAACCCTTATTTCGCGTTGAATTGGAGCCAAATGATATAAAATTGAAGAAAAATGAGACCCATCCAATTTATAATTTAAAATATCTGTTATACCGGAAAATTACAGTCGAAGAACCACACAAGCGCTCAGGACCCGTACAGTGCCATAATTGTCAAGAATATGGCCATACGAAAACTTATTGCAAATTACCGTCTGTTTGTGTTGTGTGCGGTGAATTACACAACACTGCTATTTGCAATAAGTCGAAGGACCAGAAGGAAAAAAAGTGCAGTAATTGTGGAGGTAATCACACTGCTAACTACAGAGGATGTCCTGTATTCTCTTTTGTGAAACAAGCTATGACCCAAAAGCCTAAAGTAACTCCAGCTCAAGCAGGAAATACGTACTCCGCTACTCATCCCCTAATGGCCCAACCAATCACTTCACATGTATCGTATGCTGACGCTGTGAAGATCAACTCTATTCCCGTTCAAAAAGTGTCACCACCAAACAATACAACAAACGCAAATGCAAGCTTTAATTTCAATCGCCTTGAAGCTACTATTGATAATCTGGTGCAAACTATAAGCAACTTTACGACAAATATGACTAGCATGATGCAAGAAATGCTGCGAATGCAGAACACTCTGCTTCTAGCATTAGTTAACAAGCCATGAACACGTTAAAGTTATGTTTCTGGAACGCTAACGGCATTCGCCAACATAGAAACGAACTAGAGCACTTCCTCACGGTGAAGAATATTGATGTAATGTTGGTATCTGAGACTCATTTGACTTCGAGAAGCCTTTTTAAAATGAGTGGCTACACCTTATATGATACAAAGGACCCGAGAGGAAGAGCATGCGGAGGATCAGCAATTCTAATAAAGTCAAGACTCAAGCACTATATTCTTGAGAACACTTGTGAAGACCATCTACAAGCAACAAATATTTGCATCGAAAATTTTTGTTCAAATCTTGTGCTTTCATCAGTTTACTCCCCTCCCAGATTTTCAATCAGTGAAGATCAATACGAGGATTTTTACAAAACTCTTGGCCCTTGTTTCGTAGCAGCTGGAGACTACAATGCAAAGCATACGTTCTGGGGGTCGCGTCTTATTACTCCTAGAGGTCGAGCATTGTTCAACACAATTTCAAAAATGGATTTGGACGTCATTTCTAGTGGGGAGCCCACTTACTGGCCTACTGACATACAAAAAATTCCGGATGTTATAGATTTTGGGGTCATGAAAAATATCCCTAGGGATTTAATTCATGTTGAAGCTTCACATGATCTCTCCTCCGATCACTCTCCCACGATCGTTACAATTTGTAGCCCACTAAGAAGTGACTTACCTGACCCATATGTGAAGATGATACATCGTGTTAACTGGCTGGGGTTCAAAAAATATCTCAGTAGTCATTGTACGGAAAACATCAGGCTTAGAACTCCCGATGATATTGAACTTAACATTGCCAATCTTACCGAGAATATTAAACAGGCTGCTAAACATGCCACTACCTCCCATCCGCAGACTGGGTTTAATAGAATTTATTCTGCGGACATTGAACGTCTCGTATGTGAAAAAAGAAGAGCTAGAAGGGAATGGCAACAGCACAGATCGCCCCAACATAAAATCAGACTTAGAGAATGCACTAAACGACTCCAAGAGTTGCTTTCAGCTGAAAAATCTGCTTCTCTTAAGAACTACCTGGAAGGTCTCGATGTCACTGCAGCATCTAATTACTCCTTGTGGCGCGCTGCTAAAAAGCTTAAAACACCCGTTGAGTCTAAACCACCCCTGCGCACTTCTACCGGAGGTTGGGCAAGAACTAATACTGAAAAAGGTAACATATTAGCTGGTCATTTAAAAGACGTATTTACCCCAAACACATGTACTGGTGCTGTTGATTTGCCGAGCGTAGTAGCTCTACCCCCTCGACCCATAAAGTTTAAGATGCTTGATGTACAAAAACTAATTGCTGAAACCAATCCAAAGAAGGCCCCGGGTATTGATGGAATTAGTAACAAGATGCTGATGCAGTTGCCTCGTATTGCTATTAGAATCCTGTTATTCATTTTTAATGGCATTTTACGACTGGAGTATTACCCACACAGCTGGAAACTTGCCATGGTCAAAATGATTCCAAAGGCGGGTAAAGATCTTACTAAGGCTGAGTCATATAGGCCAATAAGTTTGCTGTCAACAATTTCGAAGCTCTTCGAAAAACTTCTCATGACAAAATTGTCCCCAATTCTAGCTGATAATGGATGCATACCGGACCATCAATTTGGTTTTAGAAGTCAGCACAGCACCATTGAACAATGTCATAGATTGGTTCATTTCATAAGAAGAACATTTGAAGAAAGAAAGTATTGTTCTTCCCTATTTATTGATGTCTCTCAGGCATTTGATAAAGTGTGGCATGAAGGCCTAATTCTAAAATTGAAGACATATCTACCAATAAACATTGTAAATCTTTTGGAAAGTTACATTATTGCCCGGAAGTTCACTGTCGTGGAAGGAGACTTCATGAGTGTGCCCGAAACCATTTCATCTGGGGTGCCTCAGGGGAGTATACTGGGGCCAGTTTTGTATTTGATTTATACCTGTGATATGCCTTTGAGCAGTAATATCCTCACCTCTACATTTGCCGATGATACAGCCTGCCTTAGTATGCATGAAAACCCTCACGAGGCATCCCGTTACCTTCAGCAACATATTAACCTGTTGGAATTGTGGTTGAACTTATGGAGAATAAAAGTAAATGAACAAAAGTGTGTTCATGTTACATTTACCCTACGAAGAGACACTTGTTCCCCCATTCAAATCAACAATCAAGTTGTTCCTCAACATTCACATGTGAAATATCTTGGTATTCACCTCGACCGACGGCTTACATGGAAACACCACATTGACTCTAAGCTGACACAAATGAAGCTTAAATTAACCCAGATACATTGGCTGATTGGTAGAAATTCTACCCTCAGTCTAGATTGTAAACTTTTAATATACAAGTCGCTTTTGAAGCCGATATGGTGTTACGGAATTCAGCTATGGGGCACTGCTTCAGCTTCCAATGTAGAGAGAATCCAACGAATGCAAAACAAAATATTAAGGTTAATAACTACGGCTCCATGGTACTTGAAAAATTCTATTTTACATCGTGATTTAAATATGCCACTTGTGACCGCTGAAATTGCAAAATATGCTGGAAAATATTTAACAAAACTCGAGTTCCATCCTAATCCCCTTGCTCGTAACATCTTGAACTTTCCTGGACACATCCGCTTAAAAAAGAGGGACACTACGGCATTAATACGCAACTCTCCAGATGAAATTCTTTGAAAATATTTTTTGTGCGTAACATGAATTTTATGTATTATTAATTATTATCACTAAGTTTATGTCCGACACTGGTTGGGCCTAATAATTATTCATATATTTAAGATTTGAACACTTATTGTTAGTTCAATTATTTGAAGATACAATAAACATATATTAGCGTGAAAAAAAAAAAAAAAAAAAAAAAAAAAATTAATATGACATGACAGAGGTAGAGGCAGATACATTTCAAATTTGTGACATGATATTAAATTTTATATGAAATTTCATATGAATTAGAGCCTCTTTCCTTGTAGTAAATGGAGATCTTGTCTAAGGGCTGTATGTCAAAAAAAAAGGGAAAATGCTTAGAATAATGTGTTTAATTCATAAAAGGTATTAAAGTGTTTGACATCCTGTGAGAAAATTTGACATGTGAAACGACCTATTTTATTTAAAGAACACATATCAAATGTATTTATGTTGCTATAAACACAACTAAGGCGAACGAACGACAGATTTTTCGTTGCGATTATTTGTCCTTAGAATAATCGATGAGTCAGACGAAATTCCTTATACGTAACGAACTCTGCCGACGAACAACGAATAAATTTTAGCGAACTAACACACGGTTCACACACGGCAACTTTTGTAGCGTAACTTTCAATTCAGCTGTGAGAAAGACAGAGAAGGTAGTACATCTCTATTTTTCTCACAGCTGAATTCAAAATTGGATAACAAAATTTGAAGGGTGAACCGGGTGTAACTGTTTTCGTTAAGTTTTTTTTTTATATTTTGAATAAATTCAGCTGCTTTCTGCAAACAGTTAATGTCTACTACCTTCTTTGGGAAAGGGGTACAACAGAGAGTGTGGAAAATGGAAAAGGATACTCTATTCTTTGCATAACTCTGCTATACCGCGTTTTATTGATTTTTATAGCAATTTTGCAGCGCCTCTGACGTCAAGTAGATGCAATAAATATCTTAAGTTGTATTTGTATCTATTTTATTAATTGTTGGCACATATTAATTTCCTTGGAAACTTTCATTTATGAAGTCTTTTTTAACTCGACTTCCATCGTCTAAACTTTTGCGAAATATCGAAAGAATGAACCTAAAAAATATTTCTTTAAATTAAAAAGAGCTGCTGCTAGAATAAACATACGAGTATTTTCATTTACTTCGCCGACCATTCTGCTAACATTACCGACGATGGATGGCGCTGTACAATTAGTATGAAAATGTATCAATCAGTAACTGTTCAGTTATCATTGGTGTGTGTGTCCCTTCACCGCTTTACACACACTTCAGCAAAAATTAACACAAATACTACAGTAAGGCAGATCGGAAAAATGTATGATGTTTATGACTTGTCCTGTGCAAACTAATGAAAGAATTTTTAATTTTAAACTTCGAATTCATCCTTAATATTTCGTATCAATCAATCAATTCTGCTTTTTCAATATATATGTTCACACATCCAAGGGTCTAGAGTACAAGTCCTTGCTCGGTCGCCAACTGTAACTGGAAAATATTGTATTACAAATCATTTATTTATTGACAAATCATTTATTAATTTATTTTATGAAGATCTTAAGCGCTCCTGTGTCAACTATAGTGGTAGCCAGCTTAGCCTAAATTTCAACTACTGCCTTCAACTTCACTTTTTGTCACTTTTTCTTTCTTTATTAAATTGGCGTGGTGCTTTTGTAACTCGTACATCCATTAAGACGGTGGTGTTTGCCTCTGGTCTGACCCGTATTCCCTGGAATGCCTTCCAGGTCTGCAGCTTAGTTAATGAGTGCATCTAGGATTGTGAAATTCTGACCTTTTTGCAGAGATATAACTGATATTCAGACATCTCGTTACGATACAAGCTCTCTACATTTTGAGTCCCATTAGATCCTGGAGACTAAGTACATATTCTTTAAACAAAAAAATTGCTTAACAAGTTATCAATACAAATTTATGTAATTTCGTCGATGATTTAAATCCAAAATCATTGAATTAATAATCGTTGAATTAACGAAAAATTAATAATGGTTTAATACAGCATTCAAATTCCAAAGAGAAAAAAAAACAACAAAGTTGGAAGGCCCAGTTACATCAGGTCATTTTAAACTTCTAAACAGAACAAACGAGTTGGGAAACTTTCTTCGAATATTGGCGCATTGTCCTTACCTTAAAGGATTTCTACTCGTTTTATATCCTTAAATAAGTCGAATTGATTCAATCGAAGCAAAAGGATTTTTTTGATAAGGCTGAGAACAATAATTTTTTAATTGATCTTTAACTTTATCAAGCTTTTTTTAAGTAGAAAGTTCTTTAATAATTATTTATCAGTAGATGAATTTAGGCAACAAATTGCTATAAACTCACTCTTCATGCCATACGAAATTCGCCGTTCGTCCCAGTTGTGTTTATACGTGTAGCTTATGGTAAATTAATTTAATGCCACATTTTTGTAATAAAGAATAATACCGCATGGCTACTTTCAGTTATTTGAAAAAAAAAAAAATTAATATAGAGATTTAAAATGCTTCCTTCTTTATTGTTTTTATAGGAAGATGTATATCATTATTGTTTTTTTATACATGCGAAAATGTATTTCAAAATCGTTTAGAGTTTAACCAGGAATATAAGAGCTGCAAGAAAAGTAATTGTTTTTTTAATATATTTGTTTAATTTTCATAAATAACGAATAATGTCCTGTATGGTTGATTTAATACAAAATTGTTGTTACAGGATGGCCACAATAAACTTTTATTGAATAAACTTAAGATTAAATACAGACAAGATTCCATATTAATGGGTATTTTTATTATCCCCAAAAAAATTTTTTTGCGTTATCAAGTTTTATTAAGAAAATTTTCATATAAAATTCGCTTGATGCGATATTTATAAATACAAAATAATTTCAAATCAATTTATTTATATTTTTTTAAGAACCTTTTACGCATACCTTTATCCTTAATTCTTAAAAAGATGCTGCTTATCCCACCTTTGTATTGGTTACACTTCAGTTGTCAATTTTCTGAAATACATCAATTCTTATTTTATACAATTTGTAAATATTTCTTAAAACTTTTTTGATATTTTAAAACGAAATTCAAATATTATCAAAAAAATATATAAAAATATTACAATAGAAAAGACAAAAATAACACAAAATTTGCAATCTTTGTTTTTATTTTTTATTCCGGCTCTAGGTCATATATTAAATAAAACTTCTTTTTTGTTTTATTTAAATTTTTATTTTTTATTCCATATTTCGATCACCATCGGTTCTCTTCTTCAGGAATTTTAAGTAAAGCAAACTTTTATCATATTTTATAAGGCAAATTACATGTGATAGTTATCAAAGAACAAATTACAACAAAGACAAATGTGCAAATCATTCTGACAAACACTAGCAGAACGGAACAACATGCTGTTTTCGAAAGCCGCTACACTTTCATCATCAGCGTTCTTGTGTTTGGTCCACTTCTGTGGTGTCAGTTGATGTATATTTCAGCTATTTTATACAAATTTTCACTGTAAATGTAATACGAGAATTGTTTTTTTTTTTTTTGATTCATCGTATCACAATTTGTGAAAAGCTTTTTTTTGTAATGAAAAGCTCTAATTACACATCACTAACTTACAACAGTCTTGCCATTATTATTTATTCTTTACCAACCATACACATGCTTATTTTTTTTAATTTGCTTATATTTATTTTTTACTTATGACAAACCTGTTTTTGGTTTGTTACTATAAGTATGTATATTTTATTAATTTCATATTGATGTTCTTCGGCGTGCCTTCCGTTAGTTAAGTATATATTTGTTAATTTTTCCGACCTAATGATATGTAATCTTTGTTTTTATTTTTTATTCCGGCTCTAGGTCATATATTAAATAAAACTTCTTTTTTGTTTTATTTAAATTTTTATTTTTTATTCCATATTTCGATCACCATCGGTTCTCTTCTTCAGGAATTTTAAGTAAAGCAAACTTTTATCATATTTTATAAGGCAAATTACATGTGATAGTTATCAAAGAACAAATTACAACAAAGACAAATGTGCAAATCATTCTGACAAACACTAGCAGAACGGAACAACATGCTGTTTTCGAAAGCCGCTACACTTTCATCATCAGCGTTCTTGTGTTTGGTCCACTTCTGTGGTGTCAGTTGATGTATATTTCAGCTATTTTATACAAATTTTCACTGTAAATGTAATACGAGAATTGTTTTTTTTTTTTGATTCATCGTATCACAATTTGTGAAAAGCTTTTTTTGTAATGAAAAGCTCTAATTACACATCACTAACTTACAACAGTCTTGCCATTATTATTTATTCTTTACCAACCATACACATGCTTATTTTTTTTTTAATTTGCTTATATTTATTTTTTACTTATGACAAACCTGTTTTTGGTTTGTTACTATAAGTATGTATATTTTATTAATTTCATATTGATGTTCTTCGGCGTGCCTTCCGTTAGTTAAGTATATATTTGTTAATTTTTCCGACCTAATGATATGTAATCTTTGTTTTTATTTTTTATTCCGGCTCTAGGTCATATATTAAATAAAACTTCTTTTTTGTTTTATTTAAATTTTTATTTTTTATTCCATATTTCGATCACCATCGGTTCTCTTCTTCAGGAATTTTAAGTAAAGCAAACTTTTATCATATTTTATAAGGCAAATTACATGTGATAGTTATCAAAGAACAAATTACAACAAAGACAAATGTGCAAATCATTCTGACAAACACTAGCAGAACGGAACAACATGCTGTTTTCGAAAGCCGCTACACTTTCATCATCAGCGTTCTTGTGTTTGGTCCACTTCTGTGGTGTCAGTTGATGTATATTTCAGCTATTTTATACAAATTTTCACTGTAAATGTAATACGAGAATTGTTTTTTTTTTTGATTCATCGTATCACAATTTGTGAAAAGCTTTTTTTGTAATGAAAAGCTCTAATTACACATCACTAACTTACAACAGTCTTGCCATTATTATTTATTCTTTACCAACCATACACATGCTTATTTTTTTTTAATTTGCTTATATTTATTTTTTACTTATGACAAACCTGTTTTTGGTTTGTTACTATAAGTATGTATATTTTATTAATTTCATATTGATGTTCTTCGGCGTGCCTTCCGTTAGTTAAGTATATATTTGTTAATTTTTCCGACCTAATGATATGTAATCTTTGTTTTTATTTTTTATTCCGGCTCTAGGTCATATATTAAATAAAACTTCTTTTTTGTTTTATTTAAATTTTTATTTTTTATTCCATATTTCGATCACCATCGGTTCTCTTCTTCAGGAATTTTAAGTAAAGCAAACTTTTATCATATTTTATAAGGCAAATTACATGTGATAGTTATCAAAGAACAAATTACAACAAAGACAAATGTGCAAATCATTCTGACAAACACTAGCAGAACGGAACAACATGCTGTTTTCGAAAGCCGCTACACTTTCATCATCAGCGTTCTTGTGTTTGGTCCACTTCTGTGGTGTCAGTTGATGTATATTTCAGCTATTTTATACAAATTTTCACTGTAAATGTAATACGAGAATTGTTTTTTTTTTTTTGATTCATCGTATCACAATTTGTGAAAAGCTTTTTTTGTAATGAAAAGCTCTAATTACACATCATTAAATATAAGCAAATTAAAAAAAAAAATAAGCATGTGTATGGTTGGTAAAGAATAAATAATAATGGCAAGACTGTTGTAAGTTAGTGATGTGTAATTAGAGCTTTTCATTACAAAAAAAGCTTTTCACAAATTGTGATACGATGAATCAAAAAAAAAAAAACAATTCTCGTATTACATTTACAGTGAAAATTTGTATAAAATAGCTGAAATATACATCAACTGACACCACAGAAGTGGACCAAACACAAGAACGCTGATGATGAAAGTGTAGCGGCTTTCGAAAACAGCATGTTGTTCCGTTCTGCTAGTGTTTGTCAGAATGATTTGCACATTTGTCTTTGTTGTAATTTGTTCTTTGATAACTATCACATGTAATTTGCCTTATAAAATATGATAAAAGTTTGCTTTACTTAAAATTCCTGAAGAAGAGAACCGATGGTGATCGAAATATGGAATAAAAAATAAAAATTTAAATAAAACAAAAAAGAAGTTTTATTTAATATATGACCTAGAGCCGGAATAAAAAATAAAAACAAAGATTACATATCATTAGGTCGGAAAAATTAACAAATATATACTTAACTAACGGAAGGCACGCCGAAGAACATCAATATGAAATTAATAAAATATACATACTTATAGTAACAAACCAAAAACAGGTTTGTCATAAGTAAAAAATAAATATAAGCAAATTAAAAAAAAATAAGCATGTGTATGGTTGGTAAAGAATAAATAATAATGGCAAGACTGTTGTAAGTTAGTGATGTATAATTAGAGCTTTTCATTACAAAAAAAGCTTTTCACAAATTGTGATACGATGAATCAAAAAAAAAAAAAAAACAATTCTCGTATTACATTTACAGTGAAAATTTGTATAAAATAGCTGAAATATACATCAACTGACACCACAGAAGTGGACCAAACACAAGAACGCTGATGATGAAAGTGTAGCGGCTTTCGAAAACAGCATGTTGTTCCGTTCTGCTAGTGTTTGTCAGAATGATTTGCACATTTGTCTTTGTTGTAATTTGTTCTTTGATAACTATCACATGTAATTTGCCTTATAAAATATGATAAAAGTTTGCTTTACTTAAAATTCCTGAAGAAGAGAACCGATGGTGATCGAAATATGGAATAAAAAATAAAAATTTAAATAAAACAAAAAAGAAGTTTTATTTAATATATGACCTAGAGCCGGAATAAAAAATAAAAACAAAGATTACATATCATTAGGTCGGAAAAATTAACAAATATATACTTAACTAACGGAAGGCACGCCGAAGAACATCAATATGAAATTAATAAAATATACATACTTATAGTAACAAACCAAAAACAGGTTTGTCATAAGTAAAAAATAAATATAAGCAAATTAAAAAAAAAAATAAGCATGTGTATGGTTGGTAAAGAATAAATAATAATGGCAAGACTGTTGTAAGTTAGTGATGTGTAATTAGAGCTTTTCATTACAAAAAAAGCTTTTCACAAATTGTGATACGATGAATCAAAAAAAAAAAAAACAATTCTCGTATTACATTTACAGTGAAAATTTGTATAAAATAGCTGAAATATACATCAACTGACACCACAGAAGTGGACCAAACACAAGAACGCTGATGATGAAAGTGTAGCGGCTTTCGAAAACAGCATGTTGTTCCGTTCTGCTAGTGTTTGTCAGAATGATTTGCACATTTGTCTTTGTTGTAATTTGTTCTTTGATAACTATCACATGTAATTTGCCTTATAAAATATGATAAAAGTTTGCTTTACTTAAAATTCCTGAAGAAGAGAACCGATGGTGATCGAAATATGGAATAAAAAATAAAAATTTAAATAAAACAAAAAAGAAGTTTTATTTAATATATGACCTAGAGCCGGAATAAAAAATAAAAACAAAGATTACATATCATTAGGTCGGAAAAATTAACAAATATATACTTAACAAAATTTGCACCCATTTTAAAGGTTTTTTATTTTACTTTTTATATCCCTGTAGCAGAAATCTTATACTTATATAAAATAAAAGAACTAGCATAAAATACTGGTAACATGTAAGACATTGTTGAAACAGTCAGCAGTCCCATATTTCTTCATCAAATATGTTTGAAAATGTTGCTGTAAAAAAGTAGTCAGTAGCAGCATACATCTAATGTGGCCCTGGAGAATAAAGTCGCTACTTCTACTTTTTTTTCGCTGAGAGGCAATTGTTTCTTTCTTTTCCCCCCACAAACTTTAAATGATAATAAATTATTATAAATTGTGGATATATTTTGGTGTTTCGTAAAGGAAACTGCATGTCAGGGCTTATGCATAATATTTCAGGAATAGTTTATATGGTTTTTATTTTTTTTGTTTTTAATTTCAGTTTCCTTTTTAACTTCATTTCGAAACATGACTAAAATATAAAGAACATAAGTCAAGTCGTTTCGAAAAGAGTAACCAAACGAATTTGCAATTTTCTTTGCATTTTCATTTCACAAAAAAAAAAAAAAAAATGCTTCATTAAACATTTATCTTTTTATCGTGTGTTACGGGCATACGGAGATTTGCTCTCTTTCTAAGACAGTGGAAAATAATAGTTTAAATAGAACCTGAGTTATGTCTGTTACATACACCTTCCTCTTTTTCTATTTCTTTTTTTTAACATTCTATTGACGTGTTTACAACTACAAATTCTGGTTGCACCCAAACCATTGGTTGATTTCAAATATTTTCATCTCATGTTTCCTAAATTCTGTGAAAAATGTGTATTTGTTTGATTTTCTCTTACTCGTATGTCAGCTGCCAGTTCTTTCTCCACTCCAAAATTTTACTATCACTACAGGTAACTGTTTCCAACCCTTTAAGCTTTCTCTATATACATACATATTCACTTATGTACAGTCGAATTCGAATAAACGGAAATGGATTTTCATGAGATGCTCATTTCAACGGACATCGGATAAAGGAAAACCGTCTGGTTTAAATGAACTACGCAGTTTGAAAGTTGTTCACTGAAGCCAAAATAGAGAATTTAATACATACTGAAAATAAAATAGACTTATTTGGATTTAAAACTTTGATTTATTTTCTGAGCTGAGACTTTATCGGTTGCTTGAAATTCGATTAAACTGGGCACAGGCGATAAATGAATAATATTGCTCTTAAGCGACGCCTGTTTCATATAATTTCTCGTTTAAGCGGTTTTTGACTGTAGTGGATTTCCTTTGAAGCAAAGTAAAATTGTTTGAAATATACAAAAAACAAAGCCATCCGGCTTTAAAAAAATTTATTTCTCGAATCACGCTATTTAAATATAATAATTTTTCGCTCACCTCAAAATTCTTAAACTAGGCGAGACACGCATTTGAATTTGGAATCTAAAGACTCCTTACAACAAAGATTTATTTAAATGAAATTCTAAACAACAACTTTACTAAGAAGCTTATGTCAACTGTTTTAAATACACTCCTACGCTTAATTTTTAAAATAGAAGCAGTAAAACCAATTATTAACTCTTATTTATTTTATCTATTGGCCTATGAGAATAAAAATTTAGTAATTTCGCAGCGCAGATCTTGCTAACGACTCTGTAACATTCTCTAGACCACAAATTCGATAGGCATTCAGCTGAGATCCCTACGTCAAACAAACGAATTATCGGTCGAGAATGTTTTCACTGTTCTAGAAAGCATGCTGCAGAACCCGTGGCAGTCAACTCTATGCCGTGTTCATGAACTCAAACTTTTACATACTGCAACTTTGCTGTCTTTGGCATCTGCTTTCAGCAGAATGGCGATCCATACCACGTAGTTAACAGAGGCTCTGTGTAGGAGATATGATCGCATAGTTATCACGGGCGAAAATACCATTAAACTCGTTTTTTGCTTTCGCTATTTGCCTAAATCATTATAAACAAAAGGTGTTCCTAAAAATACGCTACATTAATGAGAATCCCAGGATATAAGAAGAGTAACAGTGAATTCAGTTCAGTGACGGGCAAACTTATACTGATGCATTTTACAGTTGTATGTGTTATTTTCAATTCCCACTCTCGCAGTGCAAATGAACATTCTGATATTTGCTCATTTACACATTTTTGTTAGTGATTTTACACTAAAAATTTTTCCATGTAACTTTATATATTTGCCAACAAAACGTAGAGTGCAACAGTTGAAATAAAAAATGTAAGAAATCGTATGAAATTGCACATCCTGCCAGTTTTGTTATACCGTTTATTTCAATATTCTTCCTATCAGGGAATAAAAGAAGCTGCATATGACAAATTTTATGAAACAGTGCAAAGTGTAAATCTATCTACGAGTTCTTTAAAAAAAAAATTTTAACTTGTAGCTTGATATTGCAAAATAGAACGTCGCGAAATACATGAGCATTTATATGAAAAATACTAGGAGCTCTGCTATACATATTGCAATATTTCAAGGGCTTAGAAATGGTTCATTTTACAGAATAAGGCCCTTGGGCGAAAAAAATACTGAATATTTTAATGTTCTTTTTCTCATGTACTTAAAATAAATTTACAATTTCAATTACAATCACTTTAATCAATTACATATAAGATATAGTTTGGGTTTTTAAATTTATTCATCTTTTTTGTAATCAATTCTAATGATGTTATCGAAAAATCCACATATTTTATTAAATGAAATAATACAATTATACTGCATTTCCCAACTCTGTGTAGTAGAGTTTTCATGGGACATATTACATATTGCTGTTCCATCTTTAACAGACCTTTCCAATTTACTTATTGGCAAATTTGTTTGTTGCTGCTGCATAATGTTTGTAGATTTATTCAATTATACTCGTATATACTGCAGAAAATTTCCAAACCATTTTAAAGTTTTATATGATGCCTTTTATTTCTTTTCTATTTTCTATTTCTCTATTTACGTTTTTTGTGAAATAAAAAAAATCCCCAGTTGCAAATGAAGGCCAACAATTTGCACTTTATAGACATCTTTATGTTGCTTTCCTTGGATATTACTCTGGGGAACCGAATTGTTCATGTTTGAAATTTGAGAGCAGCAAATGTGCATTTAGAATTTTCGAAGGCTGCAGCTTCAAAAATTATACAATCAGCTTGAGAACCTGTTAACGAAATTGTGCTTAAACTAACAAAATGTATGACACTTCCGTAAAAAGCTGGATAATGTGAAGCTCATTTAATTTAAGAATGTCAAATTTCAGAAAAACAATGTTAATTATAATTTAATAAAAGTTATTTTTATACGAGCAAAGTACTCATGATTAACGAATTAGAAAAATAGTTGATGCAAATGTATTGAGCTGTATGAAATTTAATACAAAAGAAAAGCGAATAATTTATATCGAACATCATTAATAATCAAATTAATTATTCCATTAAAAATAATAAAATAAAAAGATGAATCTATGCTTGGTAACATGGCATTTCATTTGAACTAAAACACCATTTAAATATTTTTGTTCACTATTAAATTTAAGTTGATTTTCTGATTTTATTAACTTTCCTACATGGAGTGAGAATGACAGAAAATTAGTCGCTAAATTAGTCTTCAATGTCTTCAATGAGTAGAGTTCCAATTTGTATACTTGGAGGCGTTAAGACATTGGACATTATTTATATTCTATGCCATGGGTATGAGATATCAGTAGCATCCGTTCCATCACGGAGTTGTTTAGTGAAATGCTTTTTAATCTTATTTATTTTGGAATACTTCGGGAGCCGATTTTATTGGCAAACGAGTATTTCTTAAAAACTGAGACGTGTCCCAGTGAAAACAAAAATAAAATTCAAGTCATTCTCAAGGAACGACATATTCATTACTTCCAAAGATTCAACAGTGTTTTTCAAGTTACCTAAGTTGACATAATTTTTATGAAAAAAGAATTTTTATAAATAATAAAAAAGTAAATTTTTTATAAAAGAAATATTAATTTCATGAAAATAATTTGTTCCCAAACTTTTATTGAATTAATTTTTAGTTTGTGGCAAGAGGGGCAAGACGAAATGAAACTAGTACACGTATGCATGCAATACATTCACTTCATTTTGTTCTACCATTCGTATATGTTCACACATTTCATCAACAAAAATTGACAAATGTAAACGTACATGCAACTTCAAAGAAGAAATTAACAAAATTTAAACAACAAAATCTGACAAGTGTAAATTCGGACGTAGTAGTTTCCTTCGTTTAGAACATCCTGATTAAATTGAAAAAGTACATATATCAACATTATGCGAAACCTTAGAGGAGGATTGAACCTCCCGTTTATACAAGTATTAATATATTTTCCTTAAAATAAATAAAATATGAAATGAAAATAAAGAATGCAACAGCATACACATACAATTCTACAATCATGGACACGTGCTCGCCAGCGTTTAAGAGCAAGATTTGAAGGAAATCTCAGGTAAAACGGACTTTGAATTTCTATTCTATTGAAACTGATGATAACGAAACATCCGCACGACTCATTATTATGGAATATTTGGAACGGGTGTTAATGTAGCAAAAAATACTCCACAAGTTTTTTGCTACAGTAAAAAGCTATAAAATAGTATAGTTTCTGTATTCTTATAAATTTCAGTGTTCTGCTTGCAACTAGGCCAGGCCAAGCAACCACAATCGCCACCACCACAAACCATCACAAATTATTGTCCTTAATAAACCCTCGTACTGGAAACATGATAAAAGAAAAGAAGTGCGCCTGGACGACAATGTTCGACGCCATGACAAAGTTTTGCTAGATGAAGCTGCTAACGCAGCGCCGTCTATATACAAAGTTTTGGCCAACCCAATAAGCATCATAAATTTTCCAAATAAAACATGAAGAAATAAATTTTCGACAGTTATGCTCAAAACTTTATTCCCTTACCACATAAACAATGGCTGTGCGAGAGGCAGCAGGGAGTAACTATTATGACTGAAGGTTTGTTAATAATCTTCATTTTAGGTGTGTGTCTGTATTTTTTTTTTTTTTATTGCATTCCTTCTTGCTGCCGTACTTGCAGATTTGAACAAACTTTTATTACTCATACTTCTTCATCAGTGGCATTATGGAGGCAGTCATTATTAGAAGGCAAACTTTTCTCATAGTTTTGCTTGTCGTACAAATTGAAGGTGCTTTCGTGTTTATTTTTTCGCTTGGGTACTTTGTATATTGAAAAGTTTTGTCGCGGTTTTGCCACATGCTACGAGTATTTTTCCACCTTGTTGTTTTATGTCTGTTACCTTCTTTTGTTTTTAATTTATTTTTTACTTATAGACCGGAAACAAAAAGAAAATTTTAAGGCTTTAGTGCAAAGAAATAAAAGTAGTAAGTTTATGTTTTAGAGGTAGAATATACTGCCTGTTTGTTATGGATTATCAAGAGATGTTGTTTTTATTTACGATGAAAAAAAAAAAAACAGATGGATTCTTGGCCATTAAATTTACAGGAGTTCAAGGTTCACTTTGTGATCATCTTTTCGTTTCTGTATACAAGTTTTATTTTTACAAATATAATGGAACATTGTAATAAAACATAACTTTTCAGAACGTGAACACAATATTACTACAGGGTGATTTTTTCAAAAGCTTTTTAGAGAGAAATTTATGAAATCTTTATTTGAGTCGACAGAACGATCTATATAATTCAGTGTTTAAAGATGATTTCAGGTAAATTTTGACCGCGGTTACGCCTCAAATGCTTCATACGTTGGGTCTCATTTTTGCATACTCTCCAACATATCGGCCGGTATCTCACGAACCGGTGCGTCAAACGTGGCGGTCTTCTTCCTATAGACATGAAACTTCATTTCATTGAAGTTAGAAAACAATTTTAAGCTGTTTGAAATTAATTATAAAAAACATGAAAACAGTCACTCATTTTTTCAGAAAATGTGAAAAGATTTCACTTTCAATTGATAATGTCATGTAAAACCAAACCGATATTAATTTTTATATATCAAATTGTTGACATCGTTATATAATAAAGCTGTTGTTATAAAATTAATTTTTAAGGAGGGGTACACACTACCGAACTTGAGTGACAGTCCGAAATTTATGTTTTGAATGATATTTTTGCATGGCTTTCATTTATTTCGGATGTCAAAAATGAATAAAAATAGAAAGGAATCTCTACAAATTAAACTTTTGAAACACATACGTGATTGAAAAACTTTCTAAAAACTTTCTGAGAATGTCCTAGGAAGATTACAATTACTTGCTAAAACTTGCCCCTCCGCTCATAAAAAATGGAAAATACTAAAACTGTAGAAGCCACAGCATTCCAAAATCACTTTCCGCGTCCATGTTTAATCTATAAATAAAGCTCTAGGCTGATGCCTAGAGCTATGGCCTCTGGCTGTCACTCAATCGCAAACGTTTTTGTAGTTGACAGTTGACTCACGATATTAGTGGCCAATCCAGCGATCTATTCTGGAGTACGGAGTTCTTACAGAACACTTAAGTCTGAATTAGCCGAGCGTCCACGTCACCTAATGAAACATTGTTATATGACAGCAATAAAAATGCTTACCGCAGTTCAATGTGACGTTGACGCCATGTCTCGATCTGTATAAAATAGAATTTCATAATATTTTTACATGACATTTGTGAGGAAGTGATTTGTTGTTCGTATGATACGTAAGTGGACTTTTCACAAGCCACTAAAGTGCATTTTTTTAAAGTTTCAGTAGAACACAAGAACATTTAAAAATATATTAAATCGATCTCCGATTGGTAAAACATTTATACATTTTTATATTTTAATTAAAAAGCTCAAAGATCGGGATATAAAAATTATGTAAAAACTGTTTGCGAAAAAGCAGCAAAAAAATCCATCAAAATTGGAAAAAAGGACACCAAACAACAAAATGTCCCGCGTATGGAAAAAAGCACCAAATGTAACCAAACCTTAAGTTTCGGGAAAACTTGCAACTTAAAAACAATGCAATAATTATGCACTTTTGCCAAATAAAGAAAATATATTGGCTATTGTTCCTCTCATTCGATAAAATTAAAAAAATCAAAATTTTTTTTGGTCGTTGCAACAGTGTGAACTTTTTAAGTTTTCTATTTGTGCACAAAAGTGCTAAAAGTACGGCACGGTATAGTACAAATAAAAAGGCCTTTAATCTCTTACTAGTGTTTTTTAAAATAAATATTAAATTAATTTAATTAAATATTCTGCTCTTTGTATGGAAAGAAGTTTAAATGTATTTTTCTTTAAACTCCAACTTTGATATGATTATTATTAGATTAATAAGTCTAATTATTAATGCCTCGATTTAATTCTGTATTATGTAACTAATATTTTTTTTTAATTTTTCTTTTCAAAACAGGTGTTTATGGCGATGTGCAACGTGTAAAGATTTTATACAATAAAAAGGATTCAGCTCTTATACAAATGGCTGAACCGCAACAAGCTTATTTGGGTAAGTAAACAATTTGTATTGGTTTTGCAAATAAATAAAGTTATGAAAGACACATCACTTTTAAGACATTGATTGATCGCCTAAGGCCACAAAGTTTAATTGACTCTCCGGAGCCTTGATGTTGAGGTAACAGCAGGTACCTTTTCAATCCTTATTCTAAGTCCGTTGCAAAAAAGTTTTTAAATAAAACTTTTTATGGGCAATATTTTTTTAGTAGTTCTTGGATAAAAATAACTTTTTAATTAAAAAGTTTTATTGGAAATATTTAGTTCGCAATTCGGTAACATATTTTCTTCCCAAATCAATAATTTATTTATTCAATAAATTATAAAAGTTTTTTGAAATTCATTGATATTGATTAAGAAGGCACAAATGTAAATATTCATGATTTCACACTAATGGCTTGGACCAGATCATCAGGAAATCATTACCCAAACTTTGCGAAAGCTAGAAATATTTTTATAACAAACACTTGTTATTCTTAAAGAAAAGCCCAATATTTTTTCCTACTTTACAATTTCTACGCAGATTGGCGTTTTTCCCAACTCGAATTGTAGTTGTAAGAGGTAATTGAAATTAATATGATGTAATTTTCTCACAAACATATTATTTTCACCCGTTTTACGGTCGCCATAATCGTCTTACCAAGAGCTGATCTATTCGCAGTGTGGTGTCCTAATGTGTGGACCATTCGCTGATTGGTGAATAAATTTTAGTCCACTAGTTCAGCAAACAAAATGAACTAGTGATGTACACAAGAAACACAAGATCTGCCGTAAACATTGCCGGTATCCGTAAAAGAGTGCAGGAGAATAAGAGGCATTCCAGTTCGCGTCGCTCGCAAGAACTCGACCTTTAGCAGATGACAACGTGGAGAATTTAGCGTTCTGAATTATGCCTGCACCCGTACAAAAGTTAACTGATTCAGGAGCTGAAAGTAAACGGTCACAGACAACGACATGTGATCGCTGAATGGTTCCTGGAGCAGTTAGAAACTGACAGCGATTTTTATATAAAAAAATGATCTGCCATAATGAGGCTCATTTCTGTACAAATGATTTCATCAACAAACAAAATTTTCGAATATGTGACGATAACAATCCACATGAGATTCGTGTGGATTTCACGCTGACGGCGCCATCGGTCCATATTTCTATGAGAACGACGTTAGCCAGACCATCACCGTCAATGACTAGCACTATATATTGATGATTACCACCTTCTTTTGTCCTGAATTGGATGATATGGACACAAGCCATATGTCGTTTCAACAAGGTGGCGCTACGTGCTGCATAGCTCATGTACATTTTGCATGAGCGATTTGAGGCCGTGACCACTTCACACGACGTAAACTGGACACCGATATCGCACAATTTGACCCAATATGATAGACCTTTTCTTGTGGGTTTTTTTAAATCGCAGGTCTATGCAAATAAGCCACAGCCTGATTTATGCGCCAGTCTTAGAAAATTAGACATTTGACATGATTATGACATGTTTACTACAGAGAATTCTCATAATTTTTTTTGCATGTTTTGGTATATATGAATGAAGTTAAATGTTTTAAAACTCTTTAAATTTGCCTTAGTGGCGTATGAACAGATAAAGATAAGTTCTTTTTAAATAACGCATTATATTGCTTAAAGTAGATGTGCTGGAACTAATAAACTCTAATACTGTTTTCGTAATCACGAGGCAAATTATACATAAGGATCAGTTGTCTTGGTATCAGAAAATTAAAAAAAAAATTAAGGCCTAAACCAAAACCACACAACTTTTAACATCGTTTGATATATTGATATAAACACCATATTAAGGATATTTTTTACAGATAAGTATTAATGATATTGAGCATCTTTCGTGAAATATTAAGCGAAGAATAAAATGAATAAATGATTGTATGAATAAATGATTGTATGAATGATTATATCTCTAAAACTACAGCTGAGAGAGAACAACTAATGATGTCGATGATGCAGATGAAAAAAGCATAAGGATCAGCTACATTTTCTTTCAGAAAATTTTAAACGTTCCCTTTTGTTGTCGTGTGTTCTGGAAACTGACAAATCTTAGTTGCCAGTTGTTTTCACATTATCATTTTTATTAAATTACCTCAATTAGGTTCTATGGCTTTTTATAATCCAACTATTTAACTTTTCGAATTTGTATATTATTTACCATGCATTGCAATATGAGGACATCCCTTTCGATTCCTGCTATAGATCTAAGGACTTTATATTCAATCAATTAAAACTGTAGAATACTCTTCTTTAACAGTACGAAGACTTGCATGTCACTTATATAATTTTTTTGAATTCATAAAATTAGATAAAAGGCTAAATTGTTGTTTCATATAATAAAATACATACTTAGATTTAATATTTGCAATTATACTCGTATCCTTCGTTAACTACATTAACCACAACTTTGCTTTTATGGAAAAAATTGTAATCAGAACCAGATGGAGACCACAAATTTTATTCAAGCCTTAAGTAAAATGTTAAGAGCTTACTTATGTAACCATGAAGATGAATAAGTAGTTATTAGTCTTTTATGAAACAAAATTGTTATTATTTTCATTCCACAAAGTGGGACACCTTTTACAAGATGACTCCTGCTGTTGTTACATTCTTGTGAGTTTGCGTTGTCCTTAAAAGGATATCATTTCAATTCACATTTCCTTTTTTTGTTTTGTCTTTAAAGCTTTGTTACTACTAATAATTGATTTTAATATATTGAAAATAAATTTATATAGAAAACACTGTGAACTCCTCAACACACAGAAAAATAAATAAAAGGCCCCCTAAGGGTACGAACAGAGTGAACGCTGATGCCGAGCGGAGCCGAGCCGAGCTTATTGACGCTTATTTTCATGCGAGAAGAAGATTTGTGTATAACACAGTGAATGCGAGAATCAGCGCTGAAATTCTGTTTATTCCATGTGTTTTGCTTTTGTCATTTAGTCTTGTTGTTCATAAAATTGCTGTACACGGTAATGGATTTACCTGATGAAGAGTATTTTGCTTCTCCTAGTGTGATTAATGCAATTATTAACACAAAAGAATTTGGAAAACATCCAATTACACTAAAAAGGCATGAATTTGGTGAATTTCATCCTTTATATGATAATTAAAGAAAATATCCAGATAAATTTCAAATATATACCCGAATGAAAATTGAAACCTTTGATTACATTCTGGACAAGATAGGTGTGAAATAATTTTGTGCCCACAATTTTTCCACTAAAACACGATTGTGATACAATTTGTTTTTTTGGTCCCACAAAGCAGGTCGGGAAAAAATTTCACTTATTATTTGATCGATATCCATTTTTTTATTTTAAACCATCAAAAAAACACGACTGTAGGCTAAAAAGTAAACATAAACAATGTTTTCGGCGCTGAAATACGCTTTGAAACTGTTTTCTCGCACTCATCTGCTTTGCTCTCTGCTCTTGTCGGCGTTCACTGTGTTATACACACGCTTATTTGTATTGACTTGTATGTAACCAGTTTTATCGCACTGACAATCTTTATCGCACTGACAATCTCCGCTCGGCTTTCAGCGTTCACTCTGTTCGTACCCTAAGGAATTTTTGTTCATATTTCCTACCAGCTGAGTTTGCAGCCCAAAATAATTCATAAACATATTACAATATTTTATTTTTATTCACTTGGACTTTATTTTTTGTAACTTTAAGACTCGTAAATCACAAAACTATAGTTCATGCTGGCTTGTTGTTCGGTATTCATTGAATTTAAATGTGGTTTTAAACTCATGAATTTTTTCCTTAATATATTGACTTTGGCTGGTGTTGTTTCCTTGATACATCATATACAGATTGTCAGAATTATATAATTTGTAAGGCAACTCTTTCCCAACATACACAACAATATTTATGGCAGCATACAACAGCAATTGTTTGCTTTGGAATCTCTTATCAACAAAAATATATTTTTTTGCTCTCAATAGCAGTTTTTAATAATAATGACGATATCAATGATGATGAGTTTTTGAGGTTTATTTCACAGATTTATTATACGTATACACAATGTGTAATACACATTTATATATACAGTGAAGGGCAAAATTGCTCACGAAATTATCGCTGTTGAGGAAGTGTAAGCACATCTTGTTATCTTTGATTATTTCGCTTTTAACTTTCAAACTTATATAAAGGCCAAGCTTGTGCTTAATATAATAAAGTAAATATTTGCAACAAAACGCATCCATATATTTTTTTTTAAGAGACACTATTGAAACCTTCAAATGTGTACAATTATGGTCCTAGAAAAAAAAATTATTTTATTGCTGTTGCTTTGCGAATTTCGAAAATGTTTCTTTTGACAATATATATAAAATTAATCGAATCGAATCGAAATTGGGAGAATATGGTGCACAATATTGATAAATTAACTCATCATTTTTAGTCCGCTTCTTCACCGCATTCGTCATTTGCATGTAATACCTTTCAGTGATGGTTCCTGGATAAATTCGCTTAAATTTCAAATGTTTAACGCAAAAACAATGGTGCCATAGTCTATAAAGAACATGTTGTGTACTATTTGGAAAAGAATTCCAAACTGGTCATCAAGGCGCCAACTGGAAAGTTTCCCGTGCTGCAATAATTAATGGCTCGTTTATGGATGGCAACAGAGTTCGCTTGTCAGTTGCGAAACGTCTATGTTTGTGCTAATGTCTCTGCTAAAAATGATAATGCAGAACATTGACATCTGAGAGAACAGTCATCCAAATGATAATTCAGAAGGCTCTCTATTAAATATTAGTATGACGTCAAAGGATGCATCAACTGCGTCAGTAATAATTAATCCCTTAAGCTTTTCCTTAGGGAATATGATTTCTGGTGATTTGTTTTGTTTTTTTATGCCACAATTATTTTGTTTCCTGGTTTTGCTGACAGATTTCAGGAATATATTGAATTTCTTGGTGATTCAATGAATTACGATACAAGTTAACAAAGCTTTCGCAAAACTTTGTTTCAAAAGTGACACCCTTTTTTTGCCCTCACGAAACAATGCCGAATGAGAATAAGTATTTTAGCTGCCCTCTTAGATTAGCGGCTGGTGTGCTAGACTAATTATCAGAGACTCACAGGTTCTCATCTGTTTCCAATTTTCCATCCGCTGTCACAGATATTACAAGTGGACAAAAGTATCAACCCAAGTGGGCAAAGGTTGCCTAAAAATAAATATTTAATCATACAAAAGTTTCTTTGAAGAGTTTTGCAAACCCCTTCCCTTAACGTTTCAAGAAAAAAATTTAGAATATTTATTTTTTTTTTTCTATAAATGGAAAAAATATTAAAAAGCCATGGAATTGTTCATGTATATGAATGTTATGTTATGATGCTACTTAAAAAAAATATCTTCATTTGAAAAAAATTAAGAATTTTATAAATTGGTGTCAGAAGTGGGATTGAGAATGAGTATCTCACAGGAGCAACTTTCGTCTGTAATACAAACGCAATTCGTGCTGTTGTTACGGATGCCACACACTCTGCAATATCAATGAGGCCTTCTTTGAAATGTTCTACAAAATTTCCACAGTTTTCAATGTGCCAACACAAACAAAGCGATATTGGAAATTTTTTTTATTTTCTTGTTAACAATTTTATCCTTTACTATAAGTATATTGAAAAGTATATGCATCATAAATATTTTCCTTAAAATTGCGATATCCTGCAAATTGTATATGTATGTATGTACATACATGCATATAATATAAAAAAAACACATACTTATTCACACACACCTAGAAGTAAATTTATACTTATAGACTAGTGTATACAAATTGTTGATGGTTTTCATATTTTCATAGTATTCACATTTAAGGAGCACAAGTGAACAACATTAATATACAATTAATATTATCCTTGTGCAAGAAGCACGCATGCAGAGATATGTGTGCATGTTCATGCATCAAGTTTCATTTCCTATTTTCTCTGCTCCCCCCACCCTTAAGACTCAAACTATTTCTCTCTCTCTCTACGTCTCCCTGTCTCTCATACACACTCTGCGGTTTTGCTGAAAAGGTATTCGAGGAATCATTTAACAAAAATAAAAGTTCAAAATGTAAAATATACATTCGTATAAGGAATAAAAGAAATTGCATGTATTAAATTAAATACTTTACTATCGTTTGTTGTTGTTGTTGTTGTTGTTGCTTTTGTAAATATATAGTAATGAAAATTATGAAAATCACAAAAATATGCACGCATACCACACAGATGTACATACTTACATTATTAAATATGAATTCTTTTATAACCCTATTAAATATTTATTAAGCTTTCACTTGATGTCATACACTTCTTCACTCTGTTTTCTTATCCCTTTTAATCATTTAAATCCACTGAATTTTCATTGAGTGAAAATTCCTTTTCAACAAATATGATAATCACTTATATTTTATATTCAGTTTGCAAATGAACTGTGGTTTAACTTTTAATCCCAAGTGAAGGCTGAAGGCTTTTGTCTTTTTGAAGTCATAGTGTATCCATTTTAATTTCATATTTGTTATTTAAAATGTTTTGTCTGAGTTTTAATAATTCATTTTGTTTATAATTTTGTTGAACTATTAAAGCATGCAGTTTGTCAAACAAATGTTTTGAAAATGAAGAATAATCGAAATTAATCATTCTTAACTTTTAATCCAGAACAAACCTTTTTTTTTGCATGCACCCAATAAATAATACAATCTCATCAGTAGACTTCAGCCATCATTTTTGAAAAGTGTTTAACTTCATATGCTTATATTAGAACTCTCAAAGATAATATGAGAACTAAAAGAAAATTATTAACGTCTTTCATCTTTATACTTGTTTTTTTTACATATTTTTGCTGTTGGTATGACAATGGTTGTATTTCCAAGTTGAAATGAATAATGAATTTATTCAAAATCATTTAAGGATAATTCTACAAACTAATTATTCTAAAAGTTGCCAGCAAATACAATAAATGCCTCCGCCATACGATAACCGATTTTTTTTTCTGAAATAGAGTATTTTTTTTTTCAATGTGCAGAGAAGTTTTCGTTATATGTGAACCGATTTTGAAAATTCTTTTAATTTTATATGAAGGGATGTTCCCCTTATACAATTAATTGATAAGACCAGCGGGAAGGGTACCTCCTATTGAAACTAAAATTTTATAAGGACTAAGGCATGTAACCCATTCCGCGATGATGGAAAATCGTTCCAAATTCAAACAGAGCCCGTCGGAAGAAAAACAATAAAATTTAATAGCGCTTCTTATCTTTCAATTTAAATAAAACAAAGTGTGCGTGAGAAATTTCATATTCGTTTTAAAGGTCGCCGTTGACGCTGATGTCCTAGACAACGTCGTTTTCAAAGATATATAGACCCAGGACGCCGATAGCCCAAAATCTATACTAAACAGTGACTTGCGAAATGCATTGGACGCCCTTGGATATCATGTGGATTGGTATCGTCCCAAATCCGACAATATTATTTGTTGACTTATCTATTCATTAAAAAACGGGAGATGATTGTGTCGACCGTAAAATGAACGAAGCGCTTTGAACATTACCCGAAAAGAACGCTCATTTGGACAAAAACAATTTTACCACTTGCTCGTGTTGTTGAAGACTATATCTATCTATGGTGATTTGGCAAACAGACTGAATAAATGACAGTCAATTGGACAGATTCAACAATATAGCCGCTATCAACTGTCAAGTTTTGAAAGTCCCTACTGAAAGAATATTTAAACTTGTCGTGGGTTGCTCAACGGCCAATGCACACAATCTCAACAAAAACTAATGGGATAGGAGCAAACGAAATGGTACTTCCCATATAAATTAATATGTACTTCTTCCTTATCGTGCTTGGAAAAAACGCCATTGTTGTGATTAGCAATTTTCTTACTGCAAATTCAACAGTTTGTACTAAATTAAAGAAATCGAGCAACATTTTTCTCTAATCTAGTACAAAACATCGAAGTCGTTGCCAAAATTCTCCAAACACGGTAAGGCAAGGCTCATTATCTTATATCTGGCTGACTATAGCAGTAAGGGTGTTGAAAGTTGATTAATTAATGTGTGAAAGCAGAGGCAAAGTACCTTCCATAATGGATTCAAATATTCTCTGTGAAAAGTTTTAAATAAAAATTTTTAATAAAAAATTTAAAGAACTTAAAATATGGTCTCTAAAAATTTCAAAATAATTATCACCAACCCCTAACGTGAATATTATGTGAAAGTTTGCTTCCCTCCATTGATCAGCTGTTCGAAATTAACTAAACTATCAGAGCCTTGTAGTAAATTTTTAGATCGAGGTGAATATTCTAAACTGCCATCATGACTGTAATTGGGAATTAAATTTTGCATTTGGTTGTCAACCTTCTTGGCACCAGCTTCAGAGATCTCAGTAGGTAACGCATATAATATTGCATTTATTTCACATATTTAAGTGACTATACTTGAAGATGGTTGAATTTTTTTAAACATTTATTATAATAAAGTTCCTACAAAAATAAATGACAAAGACACTCACGCTTTGTGCAAATTCGAATAAAAAGGGAAAATTTAGGCAGTTTTTGTCCTTTAAAGGATATTTGCGTTTAAACGGAAAATCGTTTCATTTAAATAAACTCAGGAATTGAAAATTGTTCCTTGAACCTTAACGATTTCGAATTGAGATCTATTTTTTGTGAATTAAAATTTTATGAAATAAACGCATACATTTAATAAATAAATTTTCTTTTGGAATTTTATTAAGTCGTTTCACTTACTGTGCTGCTTTTTTAACGAAATTTTCCTTGGCTCAATAGGTTTTGAGACGGTCGTATTCATTTCAATAAATTTCGTGTTGATTTAAATAATTATTCAGTAGACTTTATCAAAATAATTTGTTAATGCTTTACTAAAAAAAGCTCCGTTGATACTACCTACAAGATTTGGTTCAGTGTAAGAATATGTTTGCATAAGTTTAATTATTTCTAAACTTTTGTGAATTCTCTTAATAATCTTTTTTTGTGTGGGTTTTGCCATTTAATTTGATATAAATAAAAACCTAATGTTATTCACAAACAAATAAATGAATATAAAACATTGCTTTCATAGAATGTGTATTTAAGGGTTTTGGTTTAATTTCGTAAGTACGTGTTGTCTTTGTGTATTTATGTTCTCATTTACACCACCACAAGCACCAACACTACACACATACGCCGGGATCTTTATACGTGTGTGATAAAGGCAGGATGGTATAATGGTAAAATACAATACAGTCAACCAACACACTGTGAGTCTATCTCTCGCACAATATGAAACTATTCATGTTGCTCCTCCACTCGAAATATATATACTTATGTGTGTGTACGTATGTGCTCGTATGTGTGTGTGTAATTGCATTTGTGTTAAATGTAATTGTATGCAATCAACCCACCTGTTATATAAACAAAGGTTTTCAGAGGTTATTTTTTTCTACTGTGTGCTTATTTGAACAACAACAATATCTCACACAGAAAGAAAAGCACTTGCTTTTTTGGGAAAAGAAAAATATAATTGTAAACACGGTTTTATTTACAAACACACACAGTTTACACATTCATTAAAATTCTATTATTTACTACGTGATTTTGTTGTTTTGTCGTTTTTTTTCATTTCATTTTAAGTGTGTATAAGTATGTAGGAGGATATGCATGTGTGTGTGTATGTATTGCATTGTTAGTTTGCCACAAAGTTGAAAGTGTAAATTTAAACAATTCCAGGCTCATTTAGCGGAATGCATGTTTGTGTGCCCAGTATCGTAACCACTACAATTGACTCAAATAATTTTGTTTGTGTGTTAGTTTTGCTTGTATTATTCCTATACGACGACAATTGCTTTTAAATAGAGTGAAAGTTTTATTGTTCTAAAATGCTTTGAACTAATGCAAACAGAACCACGACACATGGTTTTAGTATTAGCATGGAAATTAGCATGTGAGTGTGTTTATGGCTTGTACAGGCCATTGTTTTATTTACCTTTTGTCTAATGTCCTTTTTGGGTGTAAGGGTAAAAAATAAAAAAAAAACAAGTGTAAAGTGTGGATTTAGCTTACAATAAACCAAATAATTTATTTAGTTCCTTGGGCAGTTACAAGAGTAATTTTTATTGTAGCTTTTCTAAAGATTAAACAATAGCATCTGCAATATTTTTTAATACCTTTCAGCACAATTGCTAAATTCTGTTGTAAGTGTATGAGAATTTTAAAATTTAATAGTCAAAAACCAAGTCAAATGTTAATGATGCCTCTACCTTGATTATATTAAAAATATACGTTATAGTTTTTTGACCGTTTTATTTTAATTAATAAACTTAATTTATTTTTAAAACTTAAGGTCTTTTTAATGTTTATTTAAGTTTTTATCAATATTTCGGTACTCATCGAGTACCATCTTCAGGATATTTAAATAAAAATTCAAAAGACCTTAAGCTTTAAAAATAAATTAAGTTTATTATATTAAAAATTTTCGGTCTAATTCATAAATACTTAAAATTGCTTTATAAAACACTATTAATTCTATTAAATGTATTAAAAAAACTTCTATAAGACTTTTAAAGTGTGTCCATGAATGCAATAAATATACTTTAAATTGATATTTTAAAAAGATAATTTTTTATATAAAATATTTTTATTGGTGTAGGAAGCACTTGAAGTCTTAGATCTCGGAGACAGTTTATTATTTCTCTAATATAGCATAATAATACATAATAAAGTCCATAAGAAATTATAAAGAAATAATATAAATATGATTAAATATGTTAGTGATGTAACATAAAAAAAACTTGATATTCGAATAATTTCTTCATATGATTGAAAAGAATTCTGTGAATTCTTCTGTTTTCATAAAACTTGTATCATAGAAGAATATGCTTTACTATCATGATAGAAGGTCATACTTTTTTAAATAATTTACTTAACTCTAAAATAGCGAATAATGTTTCACATATTTGACTACTCGATTATAATTGTAATCGTTTTTCTACATCATTAACTACAAACTGGTTTGTGAATACGATTGCTTTGGGTACAAAACAAAACAGTGTTGACAATATAACAAAATATGTAAAGAAAATTACCGATTAGAAATATTTTTTATTGCACAATAAAAAATATAATTCCAAAATTTATATGTTATAATATATATTCATCAAGAGTTTTTAAATAAATAAATTTGTTTTATTGTTATATATCATATTGACTTGAGCTAAAAATACCAACATTGTTGAAGATTAATGAAATCACAGTGTAATAGCCCTTTTTAACATAAAAATTTTAGTATAATTTCTTTCGGTTATCTCTCTTGATTCCGGAGTTATGGCGTTCAAAACTTTAATAAATTACTGATCATAAATCCTACAATATAGAACGAATAGGTTCTTAGGCTCTTTTTTAAAATATTAGTTTTTTGAGATTTGGACGGGACTTGCCCCATGAAAAAAAGGGAACTTTAAAAAGTTAAAAGCACTTAATATGCACCACTGTAATATACATAAATGAATTGTTGCAACAGCTGTTTACTATGAACCTGTCGTTTTGAAAATAATTAAGTAGCTGGCTGCTGGGCGACATTTGTAGCCAGCGATATTTGTAGTCGTGTAGACGTGTAGCCTGCTGTCTCGAATGTGTTTAATGCATTACTGTTCAGTGACCAGTGCTATGTCTTTATCTTTTAAACAGTCCAACAACAACGATCACAATGCCACACGAATGTACGACAGAAAAATTCATAATGTTGATGGCTTGTCTTGAACAGGAATCGAACTCATGTTCTTAGTCATAATTTCCTTTGTAGTCCTCATTTAAAGAAAGAATTTTGGTAAATAGGACAAGATCTCTTAAAATATTATATATGTATTCGTTTAGAGGATAAGAAGCAACCCAGTCCATCAATCAATATCCTAGAAAATGTGTTTTTTCTGCCAAGGCGTTTAAATTATGCCATGTAATTTGTAATACCCTGGGTCCGTGAAAACTTCCTTAAACGAAGAAATTGTAAATAGTATCATCTTCTCCGTCAATATTTGAAAATAAAGAAGAGTTAGTAACACCTGAAGAAGATGTTTAAACAGCTGAATCATTTATTGCAGCTATTTTAGTTACAAATTGTTACTAGTAGAGCGTTTATTTATTTTTTTTTACTATTTTTTAAGAATTTGTTAGAATAAGTTTGCACATCCTTGTGAACTTTGAGAGTGTAAAAGAACAGAAATAAAGGCTGAAATCATTTTTTTAAATGCCACCTAATAAATTTCAAATAAAAGTGCATTTCTATAAGAAGTTATTCTATGCTAATGTACATTAAAGAGCCCCGATTTGTCGGTAGTGGTGGCAGAATTGTAGGCGAATTAAACAAATAATTAAAGAAATGGCTTCAACACACACAACTTAAGAAATTTAATGCATCTATTTAACACCAAAGGCGCTGCAACATTGTGATAAAAATTATTAAAAACTCACAATAGCAGAGTTACGTAAGCATTAAGCTGAGTGTCACTTCTGTTTATAAAAAAAGCGTAACAAACAGTACGAAAATCATAATATTCTGTTTCGAATCGATTTACGCGGCAAACTCCCTTTGCGATATTTTTATATTATCAATATTTTTTTAAGAGCCTTAAACTATGTCACGATCCCTCTATGTCACATTAGTATTCCACTAAAACAATAATAATACATATATATTTATATTTATTTAATAATTTAATATGGAAAAGTATATGGTTGCTATGAAATCATATTCTTTTCAATCATGCAAATGCTCTATTGCAGTAATTGCATAATGATGATATTGCCTGTCGAGGTAAAACAAAAATTAAAAACGAAATGAAAAACTAACTAAATCTCCATTGTCTGTCTGGTGTTTAAATTTCAATGTTTTCATTTTTATTTTTGAAGTATCTATCTATCAGTAATTTGTAGCTAATTTGCATTTAACTATGCATGTATGGGTGTCCGTTTTTTTTAATTATTTATAATTATTTACAAAAGGGAGTTTATAACAATATATTTGTATATAATTAAAAACAATTAAAAGCCCGTCTGCCACCATCAACAGAAATACATTCAATAAAGTATTCCATTTGTTGATGATTTACAACAAACTGGCATACGTACATACGCTTGTTGTTGTTTTCAATTCATGCACTTTCACATCACGTATTCAAAATCAAGTATACGCCACAATTGTTAGTGACACTTGAAAACCACCAGGCCACCGCCAACACTATCAAAAGCAATATTAAAGGAAAAAATTTATTTAAAAAAAGAAACTCATTGTGTGTTTCCTGTTGCATTTACTCGTACGAATAGCATACATTCGCATGCATTTTAAAATATTTAAATTTATACAAATCCATTTGAATATTTATATGCATTTATGTACGTGTACTATGTCTATGTATGCGAGGGAGTTTTTCCATTTGCCTAGTGGGTGTGGAATACTTTACTAACATAGTGTAAATATTAAAACTCCCTGCTGGTATTCGGCAAACAAATCACAGGTATTAAAAAACAATTATATAAATTGATCGCGCTGCACACTATAACGCAGGAAACATTCATTATTCTTAAAACAGATTCCTAAATACTTTTCGTAGGATAATAGCAAAAGTTGTTTCACACGACTACTCTGAAGACTTAATATACGATTTGCTGTGATTATGCCTACGGCTCGGGCTAAACCCCATAAATATTAAACATTATAAAAGCAATACAGTGCCATTGTATAATAAATGTTTTTCTGTGTAAATAATTATTGTTAAAAGTTGTTCAACATTTATTGCATGCATGTATTCCGTATATGTTTTACTTGTGCCTTTGATTTCTTTTCTTAATTTATGTAAAAATATGATGAAACTCGTCTTGTACTTTGCAATCAAAGAAAATTTATTTGCAAATAAAATGAAATAGAACTTGGAAACTTCATGTCGAAGAATCTTTAAGAAAATTCCTTTAAAATTTGTTTTTGCTGTATAAAAATAATTATTTTCTAGAAATACCCGACTCGTAGAACTTTTGCATGGATTAGTACTTCTTCTCAAAAATAATTGTTTTTATTCAGAAGGTTAATTAAAAACATAGTTTTTCTTAAAAAAAAAGTTACTTATTTCTTAAAAAGTCACTTTTTCAATAACTAATATCCTTAAAAAGATACTATTCCTTAAGAAGACAATAATTTTCTTAAAAACATATATTTTCAATTAAAAAACTTACGACGTGTTCTTGAAAAAAGTTTGTACTTGTTTTCTTAAAAATGCACGATTAAAAAAAATCATCTCCTTCAAATTATACTTTTTTCATAAACAGGCACTCTCTCATAAAAAGTACTTTTAATAGGGAAAGTTTATACTAAAAAGGTGTTCCTTAGTAAAAAGGCACCCTATTAAAAAACACTTTAAAGGAGGCATTTTTACTTAAAAATTTAGAATCTCAAAGCGGTACTTGTATTTAAAAGACTGCGGTTTATTAAACATTTAATACTCTGGAAAAGTTACTCTTTCTTAAAGAGGTACCTTTTTCAAAATATTTTTTTTTCTCAAAAGCGTTCTGCTTCTATTTTGTTCTTAAAAAGATACTAATTCCTATAAATATAGTCTTTCTTAAACGTGTGCTCGTAAAACGTGTCATTAAAGTGGTACTTGTTCTTTAAAAGGTACTTTTTTTAAGTACTTCAAAAAAGTACTTATTAAAATAAGTTCTTCTTCTTAAAATTTGCTTGTGAACGCAACTTTTCATATAAAGCAACATTTTTTTAAACCTACTTAAAAAAATAATTATAAATTAAATTTTTCTTTTTCCTTAAAAGATTAGTTTTCTTTTAGTGGTCTTTTTTGGTCAAAAGATAGTTTTTTGCATAAAGGTACCATAGTTAAATAAAGAAGAGTAGTTGTTTGAGAAACTACTTTTACTCAAAAGGGTACTTTTTCTTGAAAAGTTACTTCTTAAAAAGTAAATTAAAAAAAAATACTTTTCTCTAAAAAGGTACTTTTTCTCAAAAAAGTTTTTTGCTTCTTCTTAAATGATAATTATTCATTATATTATATTAATACTTAGAAAGGTAATTTTTTCTTAAAGTAAGTACATTTCTTTAAAAAGGTACCTTTTTATAATTAATTACTTTATAAAAAATACGTTTATTTAAAAATGTGCTTCTCCTAAAGAAGCACTTAAAACATTAATATGTGTCAAAAGAGTACTCTTTCAAAAAGTAATTTTTCTTGAGAAGGTTCTCTTTCTTAAAACTTTTTCCCATAAAGTGTATCGTTTCAAAATAGAAGCCTTTTTCTTAAACTTAGAAACGAAGTTTTTCTCATAAAGGTACATTTTCTTGAAAAGGCACTTTTCCATAAATAATTTCTTTAAAGTACTTTTTCTGAAGAGTATTTTTTTGTAAATGCTAATATATCTTGAAAAGATAAAATGATAATTTTTCCCAAAACTGTTTTTTTTCTTAAAAGGGAAATTTATTTTTCTTAAAAAGGTAATTTTTATCCAAAAAGTGCTATTACCTAAAATTTACACAATTTTTAAAATAAATTTAGTGTTTATTATTGAAATTTATCATTTGATATATTCCCTCCAACTAATCATTTGCTCAATTAGAATTTATTTGTTCTGGGCTGAGCCGTTCATATGTACGCAGGCTAAAAAAGCATAAAGTTACGTTCATATGTGATTGTATACGTTGATTTCTGTATAAACATCTGATGTTGAAAGCTAAACCCACAACAAAAAGTTGACTTTAATTTTCTCAGAGTCCTCTGTAACCTTTCTTGTTAACAGTTTTATAAAAAAATCAGTAGTTTTAAACTACTGACTTCGTAGGGACCTATCAATGGGATGTTAGCGTGTCCGTTCATAAGACAAGTTCCAAATACATCCTTTTTTGAGATAATCTTAGTGAAATTATTGATTTAGTTCTTTTACATAATTAATTAATATTTCTTCTTTTTTGCACAGCTGGGATCTCTTTTAAATATTAATAAACTTTAGACAAGTTTGAATAATTCAAGTTTTCTTATGCATATATTAATTTTTATCTATATTTTATATAAAAGCTGTTTTAAATAAACTTTTTCTATTTACATTTGCTGAGATATTAACAGTATTTGGTTCTTTTTATAAGATCATATGTTGTTTCGGCATATTTTTTTTTTTTGTGAAAGTAACGCCATTTCATTTCATAATTTATGAAATTTATTATGTTGACCTTTTTTTTTCTTTTAAAAACTTTTTAAATATTATTCATTCATTCTTGCCTGAATGGGACTGCTGAATACCCCTAATACATTTCCATCCTAATAAAATTGTACAAAAAGTATTCGCATTATAACGCCACATAAAACAATTTTTCTGCATAATTCTAAGGGGCACCATATGAAAAGTTTTACGGAATGAATATTAAATGCTTGCGTGTCTTAAATACGCAAGAAAGGATTTTCTGAATGTTTGCGTTTACAAATTAAAATACTTTAGAGATTTGATCCAACATTTTTCAACCAAAGGGAAGACAAATAGACAACATTTGTAATTATACCATATATAGTATTTGTAAAAAAAAAATGTTTCTATAATAATTTCATTATTAAGAATTCCAATAATAATTAACTTTTGCATAAGTAAAGCACTAATGCCCCAAATAGTGGTGGCTGAAATGTTCAATAAATTTGTGGACAATGACTGTAATTTTTGTTTTGTTTTTTGTTTTTGGGATTTATCTGACTGTAAAAGGCTAATGGCTTTGAAAGTATGAAGGTATAATTTTTTGTGTATTAAATATGAAAAAGCTGTTCTTGTAACTTTTAAGTATAACAACATTTTCATTGAAATGCTCAAGTCCCAAGTGTGTGCAAACTGGTGGTAGTACAAAATACAACAAACATGCTTGTTAACATATTGGTATGTAAATATAAACATGTTGCACAGTAATTGTAATGTTTTAGCAAAATGCGAATGGTAATAATCCCTTGATATGTAAAATTTGTTTTTGTTCTTTGTGTGTGTTTGTTGGCTTGTAAATGTGGGCATGTTTTTTGTTAATTTTTTTATTTAAAATATTTATTTTTTGGAACGAACTAAAAGCGCAGCTACTACAAAAACAAATTAAATGTAATTGTATATGCTTCGAACATTTTCCGATGTTGTAAAAAGGACACTAGTAAAAGGCAGAAAATTAAATGTCTATAAAATAGAAAATATTAAGTTTTGATCGTATATCAGGTTTCATTTATTTATATAGTACCTCAGAACTCTGTAAACTACAAAAAAATTGTGCTCTTTAAAAGATTTCAGTTGTTGTTTACTATAAATATTTAATATTGAAATTTTGGGCATTGTACCAAAAAAAGTTAATTAAAATAAATATTTTTATTTCGCAGTTTTAGCAAAAATGTATATATTTTGTGAAAAATATTTATAAAAAAATTAAATACTTTTTGGTATCATATTTTTAATAAGTTACGTTATATTAATAAAGTACTTGTATTAAAAAGGTACTTTAGATAAAAGGTGCTTTAGATAAAAATTAGTTCTTTAGAGAGAATTATTCATCGAAATAGTACTCTTTACTAAAAGGCTACGTGTCTTATTGAAAAAATACTTTTTAATAAGAAAATGATTTTTATGAAAATGCTTTGTATTGAAAAAAGTACATTATCCGAAAATCACAAGATTTCAAATCACTTGAGATTTTAATATCACAAACTAATCTAAAATTATTTTTTTTTAATAAAAATGAAAAACAAGTCGAAATGCCTGGAGCTTATTGTGATCAGTAATAGATTTGAAAAGAAAACTATTAATTTAACAAATTAAAGAAGTTTCAAGAAAAAAATTAATTATTATAATTAATTATTGTTGCTATTTGCTACTACTAAATTAGGCCAACAACTGATAATTAATAACTCTTCTGAATATAATTTAACAAAAATAATTAAGTTTTATTGGAAATAGCTCGTTTATTTAAAATTTAAATATATTTCTCGTCGAAAGAAATATTTATCTACTCTCTTCTTTGTTATAAAAGCACTTTTCATTAGAAGGAATTTTTAATATAATTGTCCTTCTTATTAAAAAGGTATTTTTTATTGAAAAAGTACTTTAATTAAAAAATCCAGTTTTTATTGAAAAGGTACTTTTTATTAAATAGGTACTTTTTATTAAAAAGGTGCTTCTTATTAAAAAGGTACTTATTTAAAAAGTACTTTTTATTAAAAATTACTTTTTATTAAAAATTACTTTTTATTTAAAAGGTCCTCCATTAAATATTATTTATTAAGAATGTACTATTCATTACAAAGGAACTTCTCTTGAAAAACTATTCTTGAAAGGTACTTTTTATGTAAACGTACTTTATATTAGAAAGCTTCTTTTATCAAAATGGTACATACAATTGATACGTTTTTTTTATAAAAGTATTATTTTTGTTATAAAGGTACATTTTATTAAAAAAAAGTACTTGCAATAAAAAGCTACTTTTTTAGAAAAGTTTTTTTTTAATTAAAAGGATATTTTTTTCTTAACAGAATATCTTACAAAATTCATTTATATTATATTATATTTTTCAGAATAATTGTAAAATTTTTTCCAAAATGGTACTTTTTCATAACCCTCCTTTCTGAATGTCACTATGTATCGACAATGACATTATAGAAATATTTTTTTGTTACTTAGTCCTTCGTATCAATGTGATTGATATCCAATATTGTTTATATTGTTAAATCGAATTTTAGTTTGGAATTGAGAAAAAAATTTTTGAAATATTAAACTTTTTCAAACTTGAGTCTGCAACATAAAATTCCGCTGTAAATATGAACAAAAGCAGAAATACTAAAAATCAAACGTTATTGATATTAAATAGATCTCTTCATATTCTTAAATAAACAGTAGAATTCTTTGTCATACAAATGCGTAAACTTTTCCAGGATGAGATTAGTTGTGTCATGTAAGTTTGTAAAGAAAGAATGCCTTCATTTTCACCTTTTCGTTTCAAAATCGGTGTAGGAGTGTATTAAATTTTGTTTAGTCCATTATTTTTTAGGTGTTTTAGCTTTTTTTTTGTTCATTTCATTAAAAATTTATAGTTTTTCATTTTGCTTTACACGTCTTAATACTGTAATAATTTTACCTGCTACATTTTTACACATACACACTTACACACACATACACCTTTATATATTTTATAAGAACCATTTTTGTGGGTGTATTTTTACCAAAGTACTTGTGTATATCACGAAGGGTACGGCATAATTTTTTGCCGCCACGTTGATGTAACAAATGAATTTGTTAATATTTCATGAGCATTTGCAATAAAAACTGAAATTTGTATTAAATATGTAACACTCACACACTTGCGTGAGTACGAGTCCACTACATTTGCTAATAAACATAAATTGCTATAAAAAAAAGAAGTGCTATTGTATTGAATGTGTATCGAATTGTGTGGCTGTTATGTCTGTCTGTGTCGTTTAGTTTAAGCCTACGCCACGAGGAGAGGTAAGTTAAAATGGAAATTGTTTTTATTGTTTTAACAGAATATTCTTTTGTTTGTTTGTCGTAATTTTTTTATGCCTCAAGAGCTTCTTCTGCTAATGGCAGCTGTTTTCCATAAAGACTGTCTTTGATGTCTATGGAGAAAAATAGTCTCTGGGCTTTAAATGGCGAAAGTCCTGCGGCTTGTTATCTTCAATCCTCTAAAGTTCACTTGTTTGAATCGATATAAAAATTTCTCAATTCTCCTGTATGAATTTTCAATAGTCCAACTATCACTGCTGCAAAAATAACAAGTATTTACCCTCGTATGTTGTGGTCCTTGTTGCTTCTACTGCTCTATTAAAAATGCAATTGCTGCCTTTGCCATTCGTTGTCTGCCAAGAGAAAGAGAGTCCTCCCATATTATAATGGCGCACTAATACAAATACAGCCATCTACACATATGTTCATACTACAAGCATTGTATATGGTACATGTATGTTGGCTTTTGGCGTTAAGTATACTTTGTGCGCTTGTTTTTTCGTCAAGGAGTAAAGCCGGTAAATTCAAAATTATTGCACTGCCCTCGTGGCGCATTAGTAGTCTATTTGGACTGCTATTAATACTCATGTTTCAATAGCCTTGCTTTTTTATATCCTTCCAGTATCGCCTCTTCTTTTATTTTTGTGCCTTCTTTAACAACGATAAATTGTACATGTTCTTTATCTCATACATTTATTAGTGTCTACATTTGTCTACAAGTGTGTTTATTCTTGGGTTCGATGGTGTCGTCGTCCAAATGCTTGTATTTTATATTTGTGTGTCCTGTGTTCTCAGTAAAAGTGCAAAATTTCATAAATTTTTAAAATGATACTTTGTTTCTTTTCTCACATTTTTATTACGTTGTCACTTATTTTGGAATTTTCAATTGATTTTGAAAGCTTGCGAATGGTTTGTTAAAGTTTCATGAGAAAGAGAGAGAGCTGGCTTTGTGCCACAATGTTGCAGGTAATTTTTATTTTTAAATTTTATTTCAAATGTGTATGTAGGCTGACAAAATAATGGGCAAAAATAATATTTTTGGATTTGTTACAATACATGCTCGTATCATCGCCTGTTTGCTGCAAGAATGACATAACTCAAAGAACATTAATTAAAACGAGTTAAATTTTTTATGTATTTACAACTAAATTGGGAAAATGAAAGCAATTTCTCTGTTAAAGAAGTGAAACGCAGGACTTTCGTATGGGATTCGTAAACAATTTTATAATCACTGTGACTGACAGTTGATTCTATAACTGCCTGTTGATGTAAATTTTGCACGTTTATGTATTTCTACTGAAAGCAACAACAAAAAACTCAGAAACGAAATTTATATAAACAGATATTCCCATCATCATTTATGGTACACGATCTTATTAATGTGACTGCCGCGATTGGCTTCCCAGTAGTTTTTTTAGAGTCCAATCCATGGCTTTGTTGACCATTTATTGTATTGTCTTACGAATTGATCAGACGATATTAGCCTTAATGGTGCGAAATATTTCGAAACTACTCACATAGCATTGTCTTTAACGGCAATCCATAAAAGAAAGTCTATAGCATTCGAAACGCAGCTCTGGAACGTCCAATTGACAACGCCAAGATGGCTGATAGCACGATTAACAATGGATGAATTGTTTCATATGGTGCGCCATCCTGCTGAAGCCAAGGATTATTCAACTTCATATCTTTCATTCCAGGTCTGTGGCACTTGCCATTAAATGAAAAAGGATTTTCAGCAGCGCTTTGGAAAGAAACTGTCGAATGATGCAACAACTCTAAAATTCGACGAATTGGACAATGAAAATGTTATTCACTAGCAAGCCAGTCTCTCTATAATTTTTTGCACAAGCTTGTGTATACGAGTAGCACTTGGGGTCGATGGTTCATTTGGGTCAAACCAACAAACGTACTCACTGATAGCCAATATGTCTCACGGGGAAATTCTATCAGTGCCAAAATAACATGCGATATAAAAAGTTAATTGTATTTGAACCACCCGCTATGTTGTAAAGCTTTCTGTAGTTTATTATTTATTAATATGCCTGGGTGTCAGTCGCACGTATGGCTACTTTTACCACTTTCATGAGTATCCTTTGATGGATTATTATAGTTTTGAAGGCCAAATAAAGGATGATTAAAGTCTTTCTCATAGTATTTCATTATACAAACTAAAGGCCTGCACAAATGTATTCTGAAAGATCAGTTTCTTATTTTGAAATCTTTTAGAGCCATATCGTTTTAACAATTTCCAGCTGAAATAATAAGATAAATTTATACCATTTAATTTTATATTAAAGTATGAAATAATATTGCATCAAGTATTAGAGAATAACCTCAGGTGTAATAAAGTATTTTCAATGCACACAGTTATTTAATTTCCATAGTTGATGCTGTAAGTTTCTCTTATTTCCTATAAAATGTTTTGTTATCTTTTGGTTAAAAGGATACAAGTTCAATCAACATCAGCAACACAGCAATAGCAGAAGCAGCAGTAGCAGTGGCGTCATCGACATAGCAACTGCTCGTATATGTTGTCTGCTTTTAGTTAAATCTTTAGAATAAAGTTGCAATAATACACTAAGTTTGTACTTATTTTCTACCTCCTGTGCCATCTTTATTCATCTCTTACGAGGACTTCATTTAAATTTGCCAATACCCTTGCAGGTGTAGTAGTTGTATGTGTGTGCGTATGTGTGTCTGTGTGTTTGATATCCAAAAGAGAGATATTTTTTGCAATTTATAAAGTAAATATTTAAGAAGCTTCAAGCCACCATAAATGTAAACAAATATTTATAATAACTTGTCAAGGAATAATCTGCAATATTGATGAGTATAGAAAATAAATATAAAAAATAAATGAAAATTAAAATAAAGTACACTTACTCGTATACCATTGAAAATGTCCAAATAATATTTTAATGAATATTGATTAGAATCTATAAGAATTATGTGTTTATGTGTAAAATGGCCGAAAATCTTAAGGTTATCTTCGATTTACTTTTAAAATCCTGTGTAATCCTTGCCAATCTGGCTGAAATGAAATTTATTACTTATTTACTTTTAATATAATAATCATCACTTTTAATCGTTTTTCTGCTTTTTTCTTCTTTTAATAGCAATGAATCACCTTGACAAATTACGCTTGTGGGGTAAGGCGATACGTGTTATGGCCAGCAAACATCAGGCTGTACAACTGCCAAAAGAAGGACAACCCGATGCCGGCCTTACACGCGACTACTCTCAGAATCCATTACATCGATTCAAGAAACCAGGCAGCAAAAACTATCAAAATATCTATCCGCCATCGTCGACATTGCATTTAAGTAACATTCCGTAAGTACATTTGCGATTATTTCACACAATTCCCATTTCACACGTTCCAGTTAAATTTTCTTAACAAAAGAAAAAGTTTGTTTTCAACAATTTATATACATAAATTAGTTTAAATTACTTATTGCAATCATTTTCCATAAAGAGCACTTGGGGGGTGGACGTAGAAAAAATTCACTTTATTAGGAATACTTTATTGAATTGAAATTACAAACTAAGGAGTTGTTTATTTAACACACCGATATAAAGTTTAAAGAGTCCTGCAATATAATAGTCGTTTTCCAGAGGAAGTGTAGCTGATCTTAAAATTTGGGTAGCAGCGCCGTTCACTTTGTTCCCAAAAACCAATAGAGCTTCAAAGTTCCAACATAGAGTAACTTCCGTATAGTGAAGAGTTTGGAGCTACACCAATTTCCATTTTCGTTTTGTTTATGAAAGAGAAAAGGCGTAAAAATTCTCGTATTATTGTGATTTTAAGAAAAAAGTATTAAAAGATTGTTTTCTGTTTCCCGACAAACTCTAGGGCCGTTCATCGCATTAGAAAATAACATTCATTACTTGCAATCCATAACATTATAAAAATGTTGAAAGTTAAAGTATTAAGCATTACATTATGTTAAAGTTCCTGTTGTCTAAGAAAACAGAGTTTGCCACTCGAGGTGATTTATCCAAGGTCTTTATGTTGTTCGCAATAGGGACTTTAAGAATTGGTGGTCGATTGATGGCTTCTCTAGCGCCATTATCAGCAAACTGATTACCGACAATGCCAATATGTGATGGTGTGCATAAAACAGGTATACGATGTTGTATATCAGGATTTTTATAAGTAAATCCTTTTGGCAACGCTGAGATAAGCACAATTGCTGCGTTAAGAACAGAATGATACTGTACTACAGAGCAAGACTTTATGACATCTTGGAAAGATCCATCGGTATATAGCTCAAATTAAAGAAGATAATCATGTTGCGGCAATCATAGACTTGAAAATTCTCGGTGAAATGCTAAACTTATTATAAATTGAAAGGCAACATTCCACTCAGGGCTACGTTATTCGCCGGAGTTGTGACTGGCAGTGGAATATCAATTGATTTGAATAAAAATAAAATTCTACCAACTGCACTTACGTTCTTCTTACGTCTGCTGTTAATCGTTTTTTTTTTTTATTATTATTGTAATAAATAAAACTATGACTGAATTTTATTGGAATAAAATCACTAAGAATAGTTTTTGAGAAAAAAGTATTGCTGATCATGATTGGACAATACGAAGATAGTTGCTTCGGCAACTCTTTAAAATTTTGGCCTTTACAATGGGAATAGTTCTTAGAAGCTTCCCTTCCATTTGTTATTGTGGGACATTTCAACCACTTCCAAAAAATCACAATTTTGATGAAAATCGATAAAACAATGAGTGTCTTAAACAACTACAGCAAAATTATGCTCTCTGCACCATTTAGTATTATTTTTCCAAATTAGTTGGAACATCCTGCCATACAATCCTTAAACCTTTTCAATATGTAGATACAGAACTGTTGATGAGCCGCTGGCATATAAACTTTGGCTTAATACTCACAATAAATAACAAAGTAAACACATGCTTTTTTATTATTCCATTAAAAAACAAACAAAAAATTAAATTGTTAGACCAAAATCGTTAGAATAGACTTCAGTGAGAGGTTTCGTTATCACTTTTTCTTCATGGCATCCTCAATGAATTTAACAAATTTCTTCACATCAGTATAGACACCTGGGCTATCAGCACGTGCACAACCATCTCCCCAAGATACTACACCACAGAACTGTCCATTAACTATGGCAGGACCGCCAGAGTCACCCGTACAGGAATCCCTGCCACGTGATCTTGCACAAAACATGTTATCCGTCACAGTATATCTAGATCTGTAAGCACGTAAACATCGCTTTTTCTGAACGACTTTGACATTAACAGTATGCAGCTGTACGGGAGTAGTAAGATCATCCTCTATTCTTTTGCCCCAACCGTAAAGTCTTACTGGATCGCCACCAGACACGTCGTCTTTACACAAACTTATAGGTTTAATTGATTTTCCGATAAGAGGTTTCCTTAGCTTTAAGACAGCTAAATCCGCATCATTTGTTTTATTGTTGAAAGATCTCGGGATTATTATCCTCTGAACTGTAGATTGGATACCATTTTCCCTGGCCCTTGTGGCACCACCAACTACAACGATATGTGCTGGATTGAGGTGCGTGGGCTTGCTGAATAAACAATGTGCTGCAGTAACAACAAACGTGTCGGATATTAAGGTTCCACCACAAAACGTACTCTCACCACTTCTAATCTGCACTAAATATGGTGCCTTATCAATGGTGGTGGGATTACCACCCACAATACGTGTTTGGCTATTAGTTAGACCCACCGATATAAGTATAAGATAGCAGCATACAGGCACTTTTGACAAGTTGTTCAAGTTAATCATTCTACTCTAATATCCATATATTCTTTGATCTCAAAAGCTACTTATACCGCTTATACTTATACGCCGTTTTAATGGAAACTGATAAGTTTTCTAATACATCCTGGACTTTTTATATTGACATATATACATTTATAAAGACGGAAACAATTGTTCAAACATTTAGTTCTTAGCTCATACACATTCAATTGCTTTTAATTGTAGAGTATTTAAAACTGTGGCGTTATTAAAAAGATTTTAATATCTTACACTTCTTCTTTATAGAATATTGTTTTCTATGCAAATAAAATTTTTTTCCTTAAATACTATATTATGTATTTTTCTTTTGTTTTTAAGTTTTTGGCAATAGAAAGCAGCAACACAAATATTTTAATCTAATTATTTTGCAATTCGCTGTATTCGTTCATATCTGACACAAACAGGATGTTAGTTTTTATTTTCATCTCTTATGCTTTAATAAATTAATGAGCGAAATAAAGTTAAGCGCTTAACGGCTCCCAAGCCACATTATGAATCATAATGAAATGAGTTGCGACTCAGTAGTACGTATCTAATCTGCCTTACATTTAAAACCTAGTATAGAGTTTGTCTGAATATCTCGTTACCATAAGAAGTTTGTATAAAAAAACTCACGGAAACAGATTCGCAATTTCTCAAGCAATTTTTTGTTTGCCTGTAGACAATTCAAAAAGGTCAACGGAATTGTTGTTATATATTGCCTATTACAGGGTTGCCAGCACAATCTGGCGGAATAAATACTGGAAGTCATTCCTAAGGACCGATAATTGTGTTGCTTTCCAATACTTTATTTTTCAACTTCCCAAGAAGCGATATTGAAATACTTCCTCAAATCTATGAGACTCAGTTTAAAAATATTTTTTTTTAATTTTTTTAATATACATAAAAACTTTATTTCTATTTGATCAATTCTTGATAAAATGACTTTCAGTTAAGAACAAATATAACTTTTACATACGCATGAAAATTATTCTATTTTAGATGAAAAAGTTCACAATAGTTAATAAACGTTTTTTTTAACTCTTTAAAGAATGGGAATAGTGCTTAGAAACTTCCCTTTCATTCAATCCATTTTTTATTGTGGAACATTTCAACCACTTCCACAAAATCAAAATTTTGAAGAAAATCGATAAAAATTTGAGTGTCTTAAACAACTACAGAAAAACTATCCTCTCTGCAGCATTTAATATTATTTTTCTAAATTAGTTGGGACATCATGTCACACAATCTCCAAAGCTTTTGATGAGCTTATGGCATATAGACTTTAGCATAATAGTTACAATAAATATCAGTCAACACATTCTTTTTTTATTTTCTATTATTCCATTGAAAAACAACAAAAAAATGAGATTGTTGGAACAAATCGCACTAACTATTTTTACAAAATCGTTACAATAAACTTCAGTGAGAGGTTTCGTTATCACTTTTTCTTCATGGCATCCTCAATGAATTGAACAAATTTCTTCACATCAGTATAGACACCTGGGCTATCAGCACGTGCACAACCATCTCCCCAAGATACTACACCACAGAACTGTCCATTAACTATGGCAGGACCGCCGGAGTCACCCGAACAGGAATCCTTGCCATGTGCTCTTGCACAAAACATGTTATCCGTCACAGTAGATCTAGATCTGTAAGCACTTAAACATCGCTTTTTCTGAACGACTTTGACTTTAACAGTATGTAGTTGTATTGGAATACTAAGAGCATCCTCCATTCTTCTGCCCCAACCGTAAAGTCTTACTGGATCGCCACCGGACACATCGTCTTTACACAAACTTATAGGTTTAATTGATTTTCCGATAAGAGGTTTTCTTAGCTTTAACACAGCTATATCCGCATCATTTGTTATATTATTGTAAGATTTCGGAATCATTATCCTCTGAACTTTAGATTGGATACCATTATCCGTAAGCTTTGTGGCACCGCCAACTACAACGATATGTGCTGGATTGAGGTGCGTGGGCTTGCTGAATAAACAATGTGCTGCAGTAACAACAAACGTGTCGGATATTAAGGTTCCACCACAAAACGTACTCCCACCACTTCTAATCTGCACTAAATATGGCGCCTTATCAATGGTGGTGGGATTACCGCCCACAATACGTGTTTGGCTTTTAGTTAGACCGACCGATATTTGTAGGAGTATAAAATAGCAGCATACAGCCACTTTCGACAAGTTGTTCAACGTAATCATTCTACTCCAATATCCATATATTCTTTGATCTCAAAAGCTACTTATACCGCTTATACTTATACGCCGTTTTAATGGAAACTGATAAATTTTCTAATACATCCTGGACTTTTTATATTGACATATATACATTTATAAAGACGGAAACATTTGTTCAAACATTTAGCTCTTAGCTCATACACATTCATTTGCTTTTAATTGTAGAGTATTTAAAACTGTGGCCTTATTAAAAAGATTTTAATGTCTTACACTTATTTTTTATAGAATATTGTTTTCTATGCACATAAATTCTTTTTTTCTTCAAATATTGTATTATGTATTTTTCTTTTGTTTTAAAGTTTTTTAACAAAAATATTTTTTATCTAATTATTTTCGCTGTACTCGCAGATATCTGACGTCAACGAGACGTTAGTATTTATTTTCATCTCTTATGAATTAATAAATTAATGAGCGAAATAAAGTTTAGGCGCTTAACGAAACCCAAGCTACAATGTGAAAAATAATGAAGTGAGTTGCGACTCAGTCGTACGTATCTAATCTGCCTTCCATCTAAAACCTAGTACAGGGGTTTGTCTGAATATCTCGTTCCCATAAGAAGTTTTTTTGCTTGTTCGCAATTCAAAAAAAGTCCACGGAATTGTTGTTGTATGTTGCCTATTACAGGGTGCCCATGACAACCAAAATAATGGAAGTCATTCTCAAGGACCGACAATTTCAAAAACCCAATACTTCGTTTTTCAACTTCCCAAGAAGCGATTTTGAAAGAGTTTTGAATAAAAACATGAAATACTTCCACAAATCTATGACACAATTTGGAAATACTTTTTAATAATATTTTTTTATCTACATAAAAATTTTAGTATTGGTTCTAATTTTTTAACCGTTTTATTTTAATTAGTAAAAATATTAAATATTATTTATTTTTTAAGCTTTAATTTTTTTAATTTAAAAAATAAATTAAGTTTATTAATGAAAACTTTATTTCTATTTAATCAATTGGTGATAAAATCACTTACAATCAAGTGGTCAAATGTGTATAAAAAATAAATATTTTTCAAAATTAGCAGCTTCTATCATGACACTTACATACATTTTTTTTTAGAAAAATTTCTAAAATTTTTAAATTATATTTTTTACAAAAGCAAAAAAAAAATATAAAAAAATATATTCTGTTTGAGAAGGAAAAAAGTGAATTAATGATTTTTTTAAATCATTAATAATTAAATGAATTCGGATACTCGTATGGTTACTTTTTCACTACACTAATACACCCATTCCAGCGCTAGTTATACTCTTCGAATGGTTTTCTTGGATACAGATTTCATCTGGAATAGTTCAATAATGTTTAATTCTTCATTTTCAAAATAAGTTGGCTTTAAAAGATCAATGGTTACAGAATATTCTTTATTATATAAAATAATTTTGAAATATTCACTTTTTCGCTCAATTACCTTAAGCGGTCGCGTTATATTTGCATGATAAGGAAGGGTGATTTGCAGTAGTTTTTACCCAAACATAATCAGAAGAATATAAATCCTGGTTTATGAAAGGGTTTTGTGGGTTACGGCTGGAAATCCTTTTTAAGCTGAATGTAATTGCAATTTATTTCAAGTTGGTTGTCAATATCAGGTGACTTGAAAAAATACTCCAGCATGATGTATAGATTCTCTATGTGGCATTATCCACAGCTGAAGCTTTAAATGCAAATCGACTACCGAATCCAATGAATATAATTTTGACAAATAAGAGAAGTCTTATGAGTTCTGTGCAAACGTTCAATTATTAAATTGCTTTTGTATGCAACTGTAGTAAAAAATGGTCTGCAAAAGTTTTTCCGTAAAAATTTACTTTTCTCAATATAATAAAAATTGCTTCCAAATCTGTGGATAGGAATTTAAAAAGAGAACATCCTGCAATGACAAGCGTAAGTAATAATGATTTGGATCCTAATCTCAAAATTTTCATTAATTTTTTGGAACGTATCCGGAATAAGTAGATCAAGATATTAAAATTTTAATGCCTTCAAATGGAATATCACTTAAATTTTAACAAAATTCCACATTTATTTAAAAGTGGTTCATTTGATTTCAGATCCACTAGAATGACTACTATGAGTACAAGATTTGCCTCGCATATCGATCAAAATTTATTTAGTTAGAAATTTCAAATGCTGTAATTGTAAATCATTTTTTTTCTAAAATGTGCACGAACTCTGTGATGGGAAAAATGTCATGACATTAATTTTCTTGCCTATAAAAAAAATTAAAATTTCATAAAACAAAATCTAAGAATAATTATACCGTGGGCACTTTTTGCCAAAACTATTTTTTACATATTTTTAGCAAATCACAAGATTCCTCTATTCTGTATAATATTTCTTATTAATATTTTTTTCTTCTCATTTTTAGATCATCTTGTACTGAGGAAGACATAAAAGAAGCCTTCACTACTAATAATTTCGAAGTCAAAGCTTTTAAATTTTTCCCGTAAGTTATTAAAAACAAAAAATCTCGAATATTACAATTGGCTTTCTCTAATAATATTTTCAATTTACAGTAAGGATCGTAAAATGGCCTTGTTGCAACTTTCCTCTGTTGGAGAAGCCGTTTTGGCTTTAATCAAAATGCACAATCATCAGTTGTCGGAATCAAACCACTTACGTGTTAGTTTTTCGAAATCAAATATCTGAACCAATGATCCATATCATCATCAATTTCACCACAACCACCAACACCACCACCACCTCCTACAACAATACCACTATTCAAACAACCACCAACAACCACACTATTATTTATATACAACTAAAAGTCTCTTGTTACCAGCATGAATCCTCTAATGAGATTTAAGATTTATAAATTATTTAACAATGCATATAAAATAAAAAATTAATTAATTGAAGGCAGCATATATTTTAGTATATAATACTAAAGACAATGGAACAGTTAATCCAACAACTACAACAACAAAGTTATAAAAATTTAATTGAACTGCAGAGAGGTCAAACAGCAAATCAAGAAAGAAGCCAAGTCATTATAAAAACAACGTACATTTTACATACTTGCATACATAAAGTAATAATATTAAGGACAATTTATAAAATTGATTACAACCCCGGCATTAAGAAAATTTATTCAAATGTCTTTCTTTTTTTTTTGTAATATTAAGTTGTTAAAGAAAAAATATTGATTTTGTCTTGAAGAAAAAAGAAAACACAAAATTGTAAAAAATAGTTATTAAAACAACAAGAACAAACCAACTATAGCATACAATTTACGTTAATGATTAAAATTTAACATCTACTTTTGCATCTTAACACTCAACCTCTCCAAAAAAAAAACTCCTACCAATTTCCCTCATTTTTTTATTAAAATCATAAGTAGGAATTAAAAACAAAAAATACAAGAAGTATTAGCAAGTAAAAAAATTAAAATTTGTTGAACAAGAAAAAATTATTAATCATTTTTTAAATTTTTTTTCTCAGTGTAACTTTATTTTGTTTAGTATGTATCCCTTTTTTATTTTATATATTTTTTTACTTACTATTTTATATTTTATGCCCTTTTAATTTTCTTAATTATTTTTTAGCTTTTTTATAAAACTTTTAATTTAAATTTTTATTATATTTCAAAGAAAACAGAAACTCATACACAGGAAAAAACGAATGTGAAATTTCTACTTTAAAAAAAATTATATCTAAAATTTTTATCTCTACCCTTTTTTAAAATCTTAAATTTGTTTTTTTATATAAATATTTCTTTCTCTCTTACTATTGGATGTGAACTTAAATTTAGGATATGAATAAATATTATATATAAATATATTAAATATTAAAAAATATATATATATTAAAGATTTATTAAAAATAAAAATAAAAAATAAAAACCACAAGTATCGCACATTTTAATCAACAAACTTAATGCAAAGCAGTTTAACAAAATGTATAAAACTAAAATGAAAAACTAAAATAAATAAATTATAATTGTGGTCCTCGTGGTGATCATTAAAGATATTCATTCTCAATCCTACATTCAACAAATCTGCTCTCAACAGTGACAGACAAAAATTTCTCAACACCTCTGCAGCAATAAAAGAAACAGCTCTATTTCAAAACACATTGACTTATTTTGGTTGAAAAGAAAAACTTTTTGTAGAACTAAAAGAATTGAAATTCCAAATATATGTACTTGTAAATTTAATAATTTTGTTAAAAAAAAATATAAATTTAAAACTATTTTAACGAATACCCTCCCTACGACGGTTAGAAAACGTAATCATTTTAATAGAGTTTTTATTAAAGTATAATATTCCATAATTATAATTAATACGAACAAATAAAATTAAGTAGTTATTTCAAATATATTTTCACTATAAGAAAATTAATATTCAACAAGTGTGATGCACAATATGTTTAATGGAAAGATGTATTGAATTAATGAGTCACTTACAGAGCAAGACTTACTTATTGAAAATGACTGTTCCTTAATTGCTTTATTTAAATAAAATCAACAACTCAATAGTAAATATCTAAGCCCATAAAATTTTTAAGCTTAAATAAGTATAAAAATTTCAGACATTTTGCAAATTAGATTTTCTGAAATTGTCTGTTAAAATTCTTAACACAAACTACGCGCCAAAATCTATGCAACGAATTATTCGTAAAAAAATCCAAACATCAAACGTTTTATAAACAAAATCGACAAAAAATTTATGTATAGAGATTGATATTCAACTCAGGCCTCACCATCAGCTGGGCTCTTAACTAATTTATAGGCCAAGACCAGTAACAACAATAAGTTTTTAGATCAGCTTTTTGAAAACTGATTTTTTTTTGTGCTAAAAACCGAAATTTTCATTATAAACAACACCGCAACGCCAGTTGAAAAAAATTTTTATTATGAAATTTTGAGTTTTTGTATTTTTTATAAAAAAATGAAGTTTTCGAAAGTTGATTAAAAAATCATGGTTTTCATTTGTCCAGCCAATTGAGTTTTGCAATTAAATTTTTTTTTTGTTGTCTTGGCTCACGTTGATGGACGCCCGTCGGTTTATCATTAGCATTTCTGATCCATTCAATCCCAATGATCTGCATCCTAATACCATGTGGATATAGAATTCAATTCTTCATATTCCTCTGTGCAATGTTATTACAATATTAACCCTTAACTCGTCAGTTACATACACCCTGGGCCAAAGGTTATCCGTGTATGCGCCTACAATATTTTACATTTAGGAATGTTTTGCTTGCAATATCACTATCTGCCACATTCCACACTTGTACGAATCCAATGCTGTTGCTAAATTACATTCATCATATGATTCATGTTCATATTAATATATTTTTAGGAAATTCCAAGAACGGTTCCGTCCTTAAGTGAATACGTTTTGAGTCTGATGGCGTTATATTTTCTAAAACAAAGGTGGCCTAAAAAAGGGGAACATGACATGTTAATATATTTTATATATCTTTTTTTGAACGAACATACATTGTATACAGTAAAAAAGAGCTTCCAAAAAAGTCACGAAAATGTTGAGAGTAAAATGCGAAAGTAATGAGAATTTAATTAATTTCCAATGATTTTAATACACACTTGTGCTTGCAGAATGTATACATTTTCGATTCTTATTCACCGATTTGGAAGCTGTCTTCAGTATTTTGAGAAAAGCTAATTTTTTTAATTTTTCCGTAAAGAAAATAATTTAATATTCAATAACGATTGGCTATTTAGCACTTGCAAAATACTTCACATCTGAAAGGTGCACAAATTTGCCAGTATTCACGATTTAAAAATAATGTTTTCATACAGATTGAAAGAAATAACTAATGGTTTCTGTAAAAAAACGTGTTTTTATTCGATTTTCACAGATCTGTAGAAGTAATTAATATTTTTAACCATTTTGCGAAATTCTAATAAAATTTTTATTTCTGACAAAAAATATTAACCTCCTACATGTTTGTGTAATAGAGCAAAAAAGAATAAGAAGACGCCATCATTTTTCACACCAATCATTTTGATTCCCTCTTTTTAAATATTGTTATATCTAGTAATAAATATTCTTTTGTCAGGGTTAGTGTAGACAGGAATGTCTCCCAAGCCGACCCTGGAACAAGTATAGGCTATTGAATATAGAAATTAAAAATCTACTTGTTCTTAACAAAAATGCATCTCTCGAAAGTAAAAAAAAAGTTACCAAAGAATTAGGCTTAAATGTACTTTCTTCTCCTGTAAAAACAATATCGAACATATCGAACGAAAATGTTATGGTAATTGTTTAATATTTTATTGTTTGTTGTTGGCTTAGCTAAGTATACATATGTACGTCTGCATATCATTGGCGGCAACCAAATCATCAGTACCCTTTAGCCAACTCATGACTGAAAAGCATTCAAGCTCGTATACTTATACCAAAAACTACAAATACTATATGAGAATGAAAGAATTCTTTTCAAAACATTATTTGGCTAAAGGGTACAGATGATTTGGTTACCGCCAATGAAATGCAGACGTACATATACTCAGCTAAGCCAACAACAAACAATAAAATATTAAATAGTTATTTTGGAGGATATCTCGAATAACGAATTTGATTATTATTATTATAAATTTTCGAAAAATTTTGTATAATAACAAAAAAAAAATGCGAAACAGTCTGATTTCCGTGTCCTTCAAAATGATGAAGAGATAGTAGAATATCAATAATATTATAAAATAATTTACGAAAGAAATGTATAAAATATCTAAGATTCAGACCGTAAAAACTATTTAAATCAACAATTATAAGGAGATCACTAAAGGGGTCACTTTGTAAAAGAAACTATTTAGAAACGTTTGAAAAATATTGGAATGCTGGGTTTTTCCCCATACAATTGTGAACGTTTAGAACCAATTCGTTTTATTAGATGAGGGCCTCTTCCTCACCTGAATTTTGAAACACTTCGCTTGTAAAGCGTCAAGGGCAAATAGTGTCTCAATGGAGCAATTCTCTTTTTATTTAACATTTCATTCAATTCTTTAAGAAGTTCTAGGATTGAATATAATATCACACACTATATTATTTAAAATCGACAATATAAAATTATAATAAATAGAGAATGCCAAACTCAATAATGACGGTTTTCGATAACTTTTAATGGTTTAATCCAAAGAGAAGACAAAATGTACAAACTGTCGTAGTCGAACAACAAAATCACCAAACCAAAACAAAGATTCCATATGTCTCGCGACTTTCTCCAATAGAGCTGTTTCTTTTTTTTCTTCGTTTGAATTGGTTTCTTTAATCGAATCTTACCACAGTAGCGGCAATAATAAATGGACAAATTATGGCAGCATCATCACAACCCACCAGCAACTTTAACAATTTAGAAATTAACCAATTACTTATAATATGTGAGTATTACTATGATACATGTTTTTAAATTTATATTCAAAGAAAAATATATAAAATCTATAAGTCTTATATGGCTTTTAACTATAACAAGGAAAACAAACAAAACTATACAAATCTAACAAACAAAAATCAATCAAACTGTGTTTCGTTTTAAACAAGAAAAAATAAACAACCAATCAACCCAACCTTTCAAAAGAACCTTGTAAATGTACATACATATGTATATATAAGTATATATATATATATATATATATATATATATATATATATATATATATATATATATATATATATATATATATATATATATATATATATATATATATATATATATATATATATATATATATATATATATATATATATATATACATATATATATACATATTCAATTTATTCAAATTTTTATTAAATTTTGTGTAATTGCTAATTTATATACTTATATACATACATGCTTAGTTTTAAACATACAACAAACAAAATGGGAATCTTTAAATATCTTTATATACTAAAACAAAAACTTAAATGATAATAACAATGAAAACTATAAATAAGACAACATAAATGTAAAGAACGAAAGATTTAAAGTTTTTAATTTAAAAAAAAAAACAAAATCAAGAAGAAAAACTAAATATAATTTAGACATTTAAATTAAGCAGATGAATAGAAACTTTAAATTAAACAAATAGAAAAATGAGTAGGAATACACACATACATACATAAACTTAATCACGTGAGAATTGAAAAATGAACAAAAATGTTATTGTAATTTACAAACGTAAACACTTTGAAAGAAAATTCAGGGGAGTCGGCACTGCCATCCCTGGAAGGGCTTTTGCCAACCATTGTTTTGAAAAAGAAATCGTTTAATATATTTTTTATGCGAAATTAAATTTTTAATGATTGAACATTATAGACTACAAAAATTAGTAGAATTTCGGCCACTAAGCGACAAGTAGTGAAAGTAAATATATGATTCAAAGCAAATCGAAGCATGGAATTGTGCTTATAATTTAATTAAGTCTAATCGATTTAGCGCAATAAAACCCTCGTTCGTATTATTTCTATTAAACTGAGATTTTAATGATAAGAACTTTAATAACACCGGCGCTCTGTGTCATACATAAATAAGGACGCAAAGGCAATCACATGAAAGGCAAAAAAATATTTGTTTCATTTGGCCATTTTGTCACTTCTTCTCTTTTGATTAAAAATGATTTTTCAGAAACTTTTGCATTCGCTTTTATCAATAGCAAATTAATTTTGGCCACATTGCCACTTTATTGTACCTTTTCAACTAGTGACACTAGTTACACTTAGATGATACAATTTTAATTGAAATGTTTTTTTTTTAATATCAGACACTTTTTATGAAAAAAAAAATAAAATAAATATGTCAATAACCTCAAAACTTTTCTATTAAAGAAATTTTTGTTAGGTCGAATCAGACCGAATTGACCTTGATTCAAGCCTTGATTCAACAACAAATGCAGCAGTGTGGTTAATTGATTCGCTTGCATCTCAGCTCCTCCATTTTATTTGTCTTCTTATTAAATAATTAAAAGGCGAATTTATAATAACAAAGCCAAAAGGCAATAATAGACAGTGGGATCGATTTAAATTCGCCATCATATGTATATGTTTATTGCTGCTGAGAGGCCAAACATCATAAACGAATGGTAAAGCTTACGAAAATCCATAGTCAGCTGTGCTATTAACTCCACCTGATAGACTTAATTCGCTTTCGACAAACCCGAGACTGCAATTGTCAAGCTCCTTAGAAAAAAGTTGACGGGGATTTTTTAATTGTTATATATACAATTTGACAAGTCACCTTACCTCCCACTTGGGCTGTTGCATAGGCCTTATTAGTGGAATTTGGATTTGGATTTGGAACGATTTTCCGTCATCCCACGTCAAATTTGGTTTATGAACAGACCGGTTTCGGCTTTGTGCCATCTTCAGTGTTCTCGAATACTAAAATATTATTAGTGGCCCTAAAATGACCATTCAATTCTGCACAAAAAAGGTAGATCATTTGTGTTGTCAGCACTACCTGGTAAGTGAATTCGCCTTGTTTTAAATTGTCAATTTTAATGTTGTGTAGATTGAATTGTTTTACTGGAAAACGTCTGTTTGAATACAATTTGCTTTTATAATTTATATGAAGGTCACTAAGACAGACATCGTTTAAGAACAATTGAAACCAAATATTTGCTCGCTGTTGCATTAAATAAGAACAAAAATTTCGCTTGTACATTTCTATTGAAAACTTAAATATATTTGCTTATTTTATTATTGTTTTCTATAAAAATGTTTAAACAAAATTTCCGTTCCCATTTAGAGAAACGGGCATTTAATTTTCGAAGCTTTTTGAAACGAACTTTGCACAGCTGATTCCTACTTGTACGAAGTTAGTGAAGTTTCTCTGATAAGCAAACAATATATTTTTTAATAATTTCAATGAACGAATATAAAAATATGTATATAATTTTTGGTCTCTTTTAATAGTTCAAATTAAAATATTATGTCTCTTTGAATATCAAAGAGCATCGAAATATCGATTTCAAATAAAACTGTTTAACCGTTTAATAAAACCTTATGCTGAAATAATATTTTTATTAGAATATAAAAATAATTTAAATGGAACGTGAAAAAAAGTGCCGCAAAGTACGAATTTTAAATCTTAGAAGAATCTTAGAAAAAATATCTATTAAAAACGATTTGAAAATGGAGCTGAACAATATAAATCTAAGAAATTTAAAAGGAGCAAAATACTGGAAATTGAAAAAAGTGATTCAATTGGCCGATTTTTGTGTTAAATAATTTTAATATTCTTGAAGCGAAAACGAAAAATTTAATCGAAATTTTTTATGTGAATTTTTGTAATGAACAAATAACAGCGCAAAATTTGTGAAAAAGGGAGCAGATTTATATGGACGTAGATAGGCCCGCCTCGCGAAAGAATCAAGCTTCATTATTTTTATGAATTTTCTAATAAATGACATAATTTTCGACTTCGTTTAGGGTTGTACAATGCGTTTTGTCTAATCATTTAGATACGAGTGAACATAACATCGTTTTTGACAGCTGAAACAAGGTCAGCCTTGTCAGGCTCTTGCAAATTGGGCCATTCTAACTTTCTTATTGATGTTTCTTCTATAATATTTGTAAAACAAAGATTTTATAGCAAAACAATTTGAATTTTAAATTATGCCATCATTAAATAACGTTTCGGTGGAATGGAGGCTGGAATATTTGCTTTTGTCTAAATTAGTCCCCGACACAAAAAACAAATAAATAAAAATTGAGGATAATACAACTGGAACTTTAAAACAACACAACAAACAAATTATTAAATTATAATTTTGTATTAACTAAATGGTACCGAAGAACTTCAATTGCTTGCAAGGATGAAGACTAGAGTTTTAGGTGGCAATCGAACCAAAAACCTCCACTGGTGCACTACACACCAGCCTGCCGAGGCACCCACAAACATTAATACAGTTTTGTGAATACTTTTGTTTAAAAGCAACATGGAAACTCCACCTGAAGCTTCCCAAAGGGCTCAAGGAAAACTACAGATCAAATCAAAATTAACTTTATTTTCTTATGGTTTTTTGGAATATATTAACTGGCATCCCTGAAAAAAACTGCAATCGGATCACCAAAGAGCGCAAATTATAGTAAATTTATTAAAAAGAAAAATACTTTATGAAAATAATTTTAGCCTTTAGTCTTGTTTTTGCCCCAATAGCCACAAAAATTTTTAAGAAGTGCTTCTTTAAATTGTTTTTGTTGCTTTGTTTGTGGTATGAAAAATAAATTATTGGCCGTATTATGGATGGCGTTTGTCAAACATTTTATTTATGGGCTATAAATTATAATGCAATTGATACGAGTAAAAATTATAGTGCTGGTCACAAAAAACCATAATGGAGATGGCAACTGAAACTAATGACATTTCTATTCCTGACAAAAATGCTACACCTCATGTTTGTGTTCTTTTCTAAAAAAAAAATAAATTTTTTCTAAGCAAATTTTGCACTCATCTTTATATCAGGGTTGGATACAGCTATTTTCTCAACTGTATTTACTGCTTTATTTATACGAATAGAAGCTTTGTTTCGCTATATTTTCGTTAAAATAAGTATTTATTTTTTTGGGAAAGTTATGTTAGGAAGCAATCAACTATTGTTGTTCTATTTGCATGTGTCCCATTACAGAAATCTTAACGCCATAAATTTCAATATTATTCTGGCAATTCATTTTTTTTTCGCCGATTAGCGACCGAATTCAGGTTTGGTTGCCATCCATAACCGATCCACAAAATTGAGTTTGTTAGCAATATTAAACTTAATGATTACTAACACCATATTTGAAAATATTTTAGAAAAAAATTTATTATATAAAAAAATATTTAAAGCAATTTAAAATAAATACAACAAACGCATGTGCGAAATTGTCTAAATAGTTCTCTTTTTATATTATTTAAATGATTTAATTTCCTTCATAATTTTTTTTAATAATTTATTGCAATAAATGAGCTTGTTATAAGAAAATAAAAATAAAATATTAATAACCCAAAGTAACCATTTAAGGATTAAAAGGAATTTCATATGGAAAAAATATATATAAAATAATAAAACTTAACTAAAGACAAATCAAAGGTATATAAACAAAAATTAAATGATTTATATACTTAAATACATATACCTTAAAATTATATTAATAATAAATTTTAAAAATAACTTTTTTTAAATCTAAAATAAAGTGCTATTTTCACAAATTAAAACAGAATTTTCAAACGATAAAAAAAATCATTAAAAACAAATCACTTGAATGAAAATACACAAACTGAATTGAAAACAAAAATTAATAAAAGTAAACAAAAAATTAAAGGCTTGTGAAAAATTGCACTTGAAAACAAAATAAAAATAGATGTATGTATAATAACAAATTAGATGTACACACACCGCGCAACAAAGTGATAAGGTCACTTATATTTTATTCTCTAATAAACAAATTATGATAACATTAAACAGGTATGAAATTTGTTCAATCATGTAAAAATTATTGGCATTATCCTAAATTCTATTAAGAAAACAATATGAATTTATCGTTATACTTATAATGAGACATACAATACTGACCATAACAACTGATTTGACAAATATAGTCAATCTCTAACCAGCGAACTAAAAATTAAGCGATCTGATCATATTTGTTGTCTATATAATGAACAAATATATATCATAAACCAGTTACAACAACATCAACAAACAAAAAACACAAACAAAATTAAAATTTTCAAAATGTAATATTTATCCCAACGATGATAAATATAAAACAAGAGATAAGCTACATTAATCACTATATATTTTAAATGTTTAAAATAAACCAAAACATACAGCAAATTATTTAAATAGATATTTGTATATTAATTTAAAAAAGTATACACATACAGTAACAACAACACCATACACAACTTGTAATTAAGTTCACGTAAAGAGTTTGAAATTCTAACAAAAATCCTCAGGCGTTTGCTATTCTCAATAAAAATCATAGCTGAATGAAACATATATCGGGAAGTGTAGATATGATATGTCCTTTAAAAATATACTCTTGCAACAAGCCCGAATACATAAAATGCATTCTCATATTCTCTATAAGAAAAACAATTGGAACATTTCTTTTAATTGTGGCAAGCTAAACCCCAGATAAAATTAAGTGTAAATCATGCAACATATTTTATACTATTTCGTGTATCACTAGTATATACTTATGTTGTATGCAACTTTTTTCTCAGAATAGAAAACGCCCTTAATATAAAGTACAATTTTGCTTCCAACTAGTTTTAATTGTGAAAAACTCTATAAACCAGTAAATTTATGATTCAATTAATTTAAGACATTGCGAATGTGAAATGAAATATATATTTCCATGAAATTTCCTTTCCCCCTCGAAGTGAAAATTGCTATCAAAAATTCCCCTTGGGTGCGAGAACCCTTCACTGAAAAACTGTTCAACATCAAGTAAACTATCAGCGCACAGTGAATGTAAATTAGAAGAACAAGCTGTTTAAAATATATTTAAATTATGTTAAAAATAATAAAGGACCATCACCAGCTGTTTAAATGCATATAAATCTGAATAGAACAGTAATATTTAAAGACGGGACAAAAAGGCCACAAAAAAGTTCAGGTGAAAACAACGTACATGTTTCTATGTACATATATACTCGTACATATGTATGTACATATGTGCCTGCATTCGTTAAAATATTTAGTTTGGTGTATATATATTTTATATATCAATTGTAAAGTTTTTTAACCAAATTCAGTTCGGTCTATTTCTCCTCTATTCCATTCTAAACTTTCTGACAGCTCCGCAGCAAATGTAAAGTGAAATTATTTCAAATGGGAAATCATTAACAATTGGAACCTCAGGGAAAGCTATTTATTTTGAGGGAAAACAATTTTTACTTCATAGTTGAGATATGAACATATTTCTCGGTCAAGCAGCATTTTAAAAAGTTTCGAAACATTTTTGAGAAAGTATAAGAGCGAAAACGGCTCAAGTGCTTGTATTGTACATTAAGTTGTTGTCAGAGCGCGTTATGAATATGGGGAGTTATATAACTAGAAGTTACCATTGCAACCTGCCCCGTATTAATTACACTAAACCGATATTGGTGAATTCGTATTCATCTAGTTGCCTTTTTTGGGATACACGGGTAAAGGGAATTGTTTAGGGTACAAAAAATATTGGAATGTGCCACAATACACTGATGTCGTTAGTCTCTTAATTCTCTACTCATCGATAACCACATATAGTCGGTAATAGTTTCAGTCAATATAAATACATGTACGGAATATATTTTTCTTCACAATTTCTTTTTGGGAAGTTATTTCTTCTATCGGCCGACAGTTTATGTTGAGAAGAGAAATTTTTTCACAAAGGAAAGTTGGAAAAATATTTGAATTCTTTCCTTTTCTCCCTGGCATGTGAAATTCTATCGCTAAGAGATACTAAATTTTAAATATGAGGTGTGTTTAAAACGTAAGGTACCATACAAGACGTATTTAATTTCTAAATCTATAGTGGTACTCTCGACCAAGACATACGTGCCTTAACTGCCAAAAAGACGTAAGGGATAAAAATAAAATTTTACAGCAGAAGTGTTTTTATTAACTGCCATTGCAACTGTAAAATTGTAATGGCTTTCTTAACAGTTTAAAATTTTTACATTTAATCGAAGTGCTCGTAAGTTCATCGATTGACATGAAGAAGTATGTCGCATAAGCTTTTACGGCGGTAAAGGCATAATTGCAGTTACATCCTTTTTTGCTTGTTACATGCATAAATGTTAGAAGAGTTTGCTGTAAATGGCGGACTTAACTACTCCAGATGTGTGCCATACGATGAACATATTCTGAATTAAAAAAAATTAATATCTATAACCATTACAACTACTTCCTTGAAAGCAATTCGTCGCCCGGGATGCTGCACCACGTCAAACAGCAACTAAAAACTTTACAGAAATTGTTGAATCACCATCTCAGTTGTTTCATCCCATTCATGACTTCGACGTTTTAGCTGTTTCATGCCACTAATGAGTCTCTTGTTGACGAAGTTTTTTTCTGGAACTGCTCAGTTGCAACCAGAAAACTCATCACATGAGCACCACTAGGGAGATGTCAAATGCCAACATTGATGCTTGATTTGCTAATTAAGGTCATAACTGCCCTTTATTTCTTACACCCGAAACTATAGTAAAGAGATTCATGAGAGAAAGCAGATTTGCAACAATAGACAAAATCGCTGAAAAAGGTCAAGGCATAGTTATTAGAAGTTCTTCGAGCATTGAATACAGCATTTGTTGGTATTATTTTAAAAAGCACAACATGAATGTCATTGAATATTAAAAAAAAATTGTTTTGTTCAAATTAAAATGTCAGTTTGCTTTTTTCACACACCGCGTACATATCATATACATAGTTAAAAAAGCTCACTTACACATGCAAAATTTTACGCAATGGTCATATGGACACACATGCAGACTTGGGAACTTGTTAATTTTGAAGCAACCTATAAAGGATATACTTGTTGCAAAAACTTCATGTACATATATTCATTATTTGGTTAGTTAGTCATATCAGTGATAAATGACACGTTAATCTTATACAGTTAGTCTAATTCACCTTTTATTGTCTTTATTCAAATTTCAATTAACATTTTTTATTCGTAATGAAAAATTAGAAAACAATTTTTTAACAATTATTCTATCATATATTGATTGATAATTTGAAATATTAAAAAAAATTTTTTTGCGAATGGACTTAAGTCGCTTTCAGCATCAGCGGCTTATGCCACTTACGAGATTAAGAGCAAGCTTCGATTTTTTGAATATCAAAAATAGTACGTAACTAATATTTTTAACGTGTGAAATGCAGCATATATGAAAAAAATTATATATCGTGTCAATCTTTTTATAAAAATGATTCTTAAAATAATTTTGTTTCAATTAACAAACCGTTTCAATGTATTAAAGGTTAAAGGTGACAGCTAAAGTCATCTTTAGCTAAACGATAGCAGAAGCGAAATTGTATTCGCCATAAAAAAAATTTTTAATAATTTTTCTTTTTCACAAAATAAACAAATTGGAGGCAAATTAAAGTGAAAGGATTTTTGCTCTCACTTAAATCTTTCGTTGATGCCAGTATATACTATGTTACTTAACAAACATTTTAAATACATATCAATTACAACAACAATAAAAAATAGCACAGCTTAAAAAACGCTTAAAAACCACATTTTCTGCCGATCATTTATACAATTGCTGAAGATCATTAATTTTGTTTTTTTTTTATAATTTAAACATTAACTTAACAGCAGCACCTGAGTTTTAATTTAAAAAAGGACAACTTATTTGTGCTAGTTTTTATAATTAATTTTTATTATTTTTTAATTTAAAATACAAACACATAAATAAATAATAATTAAAAAAATTTTTTTAATAATAAAAAAACACACACAGGGTTGTTATGAAATAAAACTTAAATCGTAAATAAAGAACAATCGTTTGAAACAAATCATTTTAAAAAAATAAAACTTAAAAAAGAAAAATAACACATTGAAAATAATTAATTAAATTTAAACAAATTATATATTAAAATTATACATATTAAAAGAGAAGATATAAGAAACAGAACATTTTAGCAAATAGTTTAAATTAAATTATTTATAACTGAGTGTTGATTATTTTAAGTATTAATAAAAATAATATTTAAAATATATATATTTTACCGTAACACAAAAAAAAATATTAAAAGTAAAAATTCCAAAAAAATGTGACAAAACAAAATGTTAGATCAAAAAATTTATAAATAAAAAACAACATGCATGTAAGTGTCAAAATAAAAATAAAATTTAAAATAAAAGAGAAGAGAAAAATAAATTATATAAAATATATATATAGTATATAAAAATTATTAAATTATATTATACATTACATTATACATAACGTATATAATATTTAAATTAGTATTTTAAAAAGTCAATTGCATTTCTCTTGATTAAGATAAAACATGAAAAAAAAACAAAAAAAATTATTAAATAAAAAAACAAAATTAAACATTTACAAAAGATAACAAGATTATACTAATAAATATTATATTTTTATATTTTAATTTTAATGTTTTGGCCTGAGTTTTAGCGAAATCTCTACATAAAATTTTTATTATTTTTATTTATAAAAAAAAACTACAAAAAAGTATGTTTTAATATTCAAAAGGCATTAGAAATACAAGTTTCAAAGTACTATTTGAAAAATAATCAAGAAAAAGCAAATGGTACTTTTGGAAACAAAACTCTTTCAAAAATTATTTCAAAACCGGGGCATTAATAATTTAAAAGAGAAAAAGGGACAGTTAAAAGTTATTTCAAAATAAAACCAGAAAACTGCCAATACTGGCAGAAAAAAAATCGTCTAAATAAGAAATTTGATACGATATAACAAACTTTTAGTTACACTAATTTGAACTATAAATTTGTTTCAAAACCTTAAATAAAAAATAAAATACTCTTCAACCGACTTTAAAAAAATAGTAATAATGCAATACTTTCAAGTACCTATTTATGTACACGATTAGAAAATGGTTTATGCTTTATTTTTATTTTATAAAATGACAAAAAAATTATACATAAACGTATATATAGAATTTTCGTGACGAAATAGATACTGATCTTGAACTCACTAACGTAGCCACGCTGGTCTCCACAAGCTCTTTGAAAAAAATATAACGCTAAGTACACACGGGGCAAACGCTGAAGGGAAGTGTTGAGTTTAAGTAAAAAACATTTTGTACTATTTTTTTATGAAAATAAAAAGGGTGCCATTGAGTAAAAACAAAATACTATGATTTTATAAAATATAAAATTTATTTCTTATTTATTCAAGTTCTCAAGTGGCACTCTTTTTATTAAAATTTTTATAAAAGATATAGAAAATAACAAAAAGGAAGAAAATCAATTCTGGAGAATATTTTATGGAAATCAATTTCATAAGAATATTAGAGGAAGTATAAAAATATACATTTAATATTCTTGTTTTAATGATCCCCTAATAAATATAAATAAATGTGTAAATGCCACCCGTTTATCTGGCAATTGTTCCTGATAGTAACAGCGAGCCAAGCTTAGTACCAAAATACATGAGTTAGTAGTAGTATGTGTGGAAATTGAGGGTCGCTAAGGACACACGGGATTAAGTTCTAGTTATAAAGCTCTATAATTTGAAATTAAATTGTAATATTTGACTGAAATAAACTGACACAAGAATTCGTTGAGTTTGAAAAGAGGTAAAATAAAAATGACAATCAACTAGCAAACAATAAATAAATAACTTTAATGGCTTCATGAAATTAAAACATACTTTTTATTGAAATATTTTCTTTAGTGCATATTAGAAGCATGTGGTTTTAAAGTAGTGATTATGAATTAATTTTTTTCTATCGTTTGATAAACAAATTAGCTTGTAATTTTCTTAAAAATATCAATGTAACCTATCCCACGTCTCCTGCTCCGGTTTCCTTCATCCAACATTTTGAACAACTTTTTGAAATAGTGATTATAATAAAATTTTAACTGAAGGCAGATATGAACAAATAAAGCAAACAATTAAAATATAATAAATAAAATACAAACTCGCACACTTACACTGTATGAAAAAGTTCCTACTTTTAGTAAAAATTAATGAAACGAGACACATGATTTGCATTCATTTAAACACTCGTTTATTATTAAAAAATCACTTGAATTGTTTTCAATTACAAAATTATTTTGAATATGTTTTTAAATAAAATGCATTAAAAATTAATCAAATTATTAATAATACTAACTAGGGTCCAAAAGTCCAAAAAAGTATATAAAACAAAGATAGAAAGAAGAAAAAAAACAAAGAAAAAAATCAATGAAAAAAAAAGAAAATTTTAAGTTTAAAACAGCTTCAAGCTTTAAATACTAACGGTTACATACACACATATATACACAAACACCCACACATACATACATACATACACTCCCATACATACATACACACACGGACCTTTTAAAAGTAAAATCTAAAGAAAATTTTAAAGCAAAAAAGAGCTGCAAGGATATGAAAATGTTTAAATTTCACACTAAAGCAAATAAAATGTAAATTTGAAATTAATTATTATCATTATAATTATTGACAACAAATTGAAATATGAATTAGCAAATAATTGTATCATTGAAAATAAAACAAAAATGTAACTTAAATTAATTCTTTTTGGTTAAAAATTTTGTTTGTAAATATTTTTTTCTTTAAATTTAGATGTCAAGAAAAAGTTTTTAAAAATATATGTAGATTATTTTTCCATAATTCTTTAATCAAATAGAATACATTTTCGTATTTAAAAGATGATAAGAAACATTTGCAAAACAATGCAAAAGTTATCATTTGAATAAAACAAAATTAATGGAAGAACTTTTGAAATTTGAAATTTGAGCAGAAATTTTGACTTAAAAATAGCAAAAGAAAGGAGAAACTTTATTTTGATTCTAGACATTAATTTTTGTTTTGTCATACGTAGCGAAACTGGATATGAAGGGAAAATATATAAAAAAAAATTTCCCAAAAATAATTTGTTGTTTAACAGTTCATCAAAAAAAAAAAAAAACGAGAATTAAATCGTATAATAAGTATGAAAGAAATTAGAAATTATAATACATTTAAAAACATAAATGAACTTAAATTTAATTTTAAACAATTTTTATAATTTGTCACGCTAAACGGTATGACATTCCAGGAAAGACAACACTAAGGTGCTCGTCGATGGAATAGGTATGTTATCCTTTGGAAAAATTAATAATATACTTACCACCTTAAATTCCATGTAAAAATCTATATAAGTAATCGATAAATATGTTTCTAAACCCAAACCTCGAGAACGGGTGCACTAATTTAGCTATTTTTTAATATTTCTTAAAGTCCATTGAAGGTCCTTGAAGAGAAAATTTTGAAAAAAATGCAGGAAAAACGAAAAACCCCGCACAAACTATTCCTAGTTCTCAATTCAGTTCAGTCAAAACAATATTGACATCAAATACATCAATCAATCAATGAGGTTGATGACATAATCCTTTAAAAAAATCGTTTTCTATTGGCTTATCAATATCATTCATTATATTAATTATAACTAGATTTGTGTTGGTAGGTTTGATAAATCTTCAGGACTGAACTGCCACAGTCAAATAGTTTTTGACGGAACGACGTCTGACGCATCAGCTAACAGAAAACAAAATTGAGCAAATGAAAATCAAATCGATGATTTTATTTTATATTGTGGCAAAGTAAAACTTAGTGGCAGTTTCACATCTTTATGTAATGCTACCCTGCAAGAATCATTGGACTATGTGGTCCAATTCAGCTATGCACTGGAAACTGGTCCAATATAATAATAGGAGATATATTCTCTCCATGAGGATAATATTTTATGGACTAGTTGCAAGTTTAGCAGGATAGATTTATATATCAGAGACTTGCACATGTGTGGTCTACCATTCAGAACACTAATTGTTTAATTCTTCCTTTGTACTAAACTAGCCAAGATCATTTGCTATATAGTATAGGCAGTCATATATATATATATATCCAAGTTCAATAGAAATTGTTTTCCAATGGCGAAAGTTATTAAATTACGTATTTAAATGCATTTATGCAGACCTCTACTATATAACACTTATTTTTTAATATATAACCAAGATGTCCGTATAGTTCGGGTCTCATCGTTGTTCAGCAGACAGCTTTCGTTTACTTGTGTCCATAATCTGATCCATTTGTGATACCCGAACTCTACATCTTGGTGAAATACAAGATTGGGCTTAAATATATCAAGCCATATTGCATTCATATTTTGACCTGTATCAACAACACTGGTCTAATCAATCAATGTTAACACTTGCAACAGTATCATCGTCCAGTCAACAGCTGGAAAGTTCCTATGCATTTGCGCGTAATTAAAGAGCCTTTGTTGCCCCCAAAACATCTTTTGTATAATATTTCCCCATTAAATTGTGTGTTAGACTGTACACATAGTTACACTAAACATTCTTTTAATGAAGTTATATATTTGAGTGCTTCCATAAACTGAAAGATAGTATACTAGGTTAATATTTCAAGGGTTATGGATTCGAATCCCGCCCTAAGGGTATGGGTATTTCTGCATACAAGCCGAAATAAGTTCGCAGCTCATATTTGTTTCAAAAAAGGAAAAGGATAAACAATATCGAAACATTAAATATTTGGAAGCAACAGTTAAAATTACCTTTTTATTATTAAATGCTTCATAAATATTAAAAACTGATTCATATAACAACCATTTTATGCCATTAATATTGCACCCTTTCGTTTTATTCAAAACCAAGTTATTCGATAATTTTCCGACGCCATTTATTAACTTGAATAGCTGCTCAAAATAAACAATTGGAGCCACAAATTCTGGCTCCCTGGACGCTATCTGAAATCACTTCGGCAAGCGTTTGCTAAACCACAAGTTCCAAGGATAATGATATTCAAGAGGTACATCGACATATAAAAAGTTTTGAAGCAATAACTATAGAAATCATGATTCTAAAGTGCTGTCCTGGCATGTCACTGACTTAGTTTTTTTATTTGATTATACAGCAATTTCGCTTTAATTCTAATATATAAGTTCAATTACATTTAAAGTAATTTTATTCGATTTAAAAATAAAATTACATATTTGATTTTTTAACAAGTCGTCGTTATCTATAGTTTAAAATTTAGCGTTACTCTATTGGTTACTAAAGAAAATATATTTAACATTATTTTATGTTGTTTTAAATATACAATCATATATTAATAAATTTTTATTATTTTTTTATTAATAATTTAATTATTAATAAAAATAAAAATGTAATGAAAACATAAAATTAGCAGCAGCATATGTTAAATTGTTAAGTTTAAATAAAAAAAAAAGAAAAATTAAAATATTAATTCTGAAAATTAAATCAAATGAAATAAAAAATTAATAAAAATGTGTGAGTTGGCCGTTAAGAGTAAAAGATTAAAACAAAAGAAAATTAGCAAAATGTTTTTGCTTAATTAATTTTTTCGTAATTGTTTGTTAATCTTCTTCTAGAGTATTCATTGTAAAACTTAATTTTATTGTTTATTTTTAAATAACTTTACATTTTGCGCATTAATTTTATATTATAATAGTAGATATTTTCAATCACAATAAAAATACTTTAATGTATCAATCGAACAATCAATACATTCATACACACGTCTCCTTCTCCTCCGCCTCAATTCCTTCACCCCCCCACCCTTCCCATTTACAATAAATATATTATTATTTTTAGTATTGAAAATTTATCATATACATAAATACGAAAAAAAATATTTAAACTTTCGACATTTTTTAAACTTAAATATTCTGCATTAAAAAAGGAAAAAACAAGAACAACAAAACACTTGTATTTTTTAAAGCTATTCTTAAAAATTAAACATTAATTGTGTTAAAAACAACAACAAATAGTTTCATTTAAAAGGAATCAAAAAAATGTGTGTTGTAAGTATTGAAGATGTGGAAACATGCCAATGATGTAAAGAATATTCGTATTCGTCTTCCTAAATGGTCGCTTATTTCATGACCTTCAGACTCGTATTCGCATGTATATGTTAAATATATATATATATATATATATATATATATATATATATATATATATATATATATATATATATATATATATATATATATATATATATATATATATGTATATATATATACGCAAGAAATACGAGGTCTGTTCAAGAGAAAAGTTGAATTTTGAAATTTCTCAGGCTACGTGCATTCGATTAGCGATTTTTTTTGTGTTGGCACACTTGTCTCGAGCATATGTTCGTAATCTGTTTGTGAGAGGCATGACAGCTAGACATGCCTTGCTTGTTCGGTGATTTCCTGCTGTGAAAAGAATGGATCAAAGTGCTTGCATCAAATTTTGTGCAAAAAGTGGAATTAAAGGCTCAAAAGCACTTGAAATGTTGAGAGTGGCATGTGGTGATTGTACTCTTAGTCAGAAAAAATATTCACAAGTGCTACATGCATTTGAAAGCAGGTCGGGAAGACGTAAATAATAGCGCTATTCTTAGAAACTCTATGATCTCAAAAACCGATGAAAATGTTGAGAAAGTGAGGAAAATTGTTATGGATAGTCGTCAAGTCACTATTAGAGAATTTGCAGAGGATGTCGGCATATCGGTTGACTCATGCCATACATATTTCGCAAATTTTAGGCATGAACCATGTGGCAGCGAAGCTCGTTCCAAATTGCTGAATTTTGAACAAAACAAGCTGTCGCACGAAAATCGCTCAGGAAATGTTGAATGGCATTTACGACGATCCAGCAGGGTTACTCTCTATTGCGACGCGTAAGAAAAATGGTACATAATCGGATAATTGCTACTCTTTATTGAGTTTACGCGCATCTGATTTTTTCACTTTCGCAAATCTGGCATCAATGCACTCTGTAATTGTCAAAATCGTTCGTTAAAACCAAATATCTTGCGCTAACAAAATATCAAACGCATCGAATGAGCTTACGCATCGCAATAGAGAGTAACCCCCCAGATTTGCTTAAAAGGGTCATAACTGGTTAAGAATCATGCTTTTATTGTTACAGTATCGAAACCAAAGTCCAATCGTCCCAAGATTTTGCTCACTGTTTTCTGCGATAACCGTGGCGTAGTGCATCATGAGTTCTTGCCACCTGGCCGTACGGTTAATTATGATTATTATCTTGAAGTTATGCGTCGCTGGCATGAAGCAATACGAAAAACACGTCTGGAATTGTGAAAAAATAATTAATGGTTTTGCATCACGATAATGCACCACAGCTCACTAGTCGTTTGTTGTCCCTAATTTTTTGGCCGCACAGAGTACCCTAATCATACCCTTCGACTTTCTTCTGTTCCCAAAATTGAAGAGACCCATGATGGGGCGGCGTTTTGCGACGCTTGAGGAGATAAAAACCGAATCGCTGAGAGAGCTCAAAAACTGAACATCAGAACTGTTTCGAGGATTTTAAAAAATGCTGGAGGAATACTTTGAAGGGGATGAATAAAAATTGATAAATAAATAAATATTTTTTTTAACAAAATTAAAATTCACCTTTTCTTGATAAATATTATTTGACCAAAACTGATGTCAATCATGAAAAACAAGAAAGTGGTATATTGTCCATGTGTGTAATTAATATTATTTGTATTTGGTCACTTTTCCGAATTTATTCTTTATTTTTAATATCTGGAAATATAATGAATATCTGTATTTTATATTCAGAGCAAAGTACGGGTATAAAAATAAAAATGTTCAGCTGCTTTTGTATTGTTGTATGAATTATTATTAAAATTAAAATAGCAACAAAAAAAACTAATTTAATAACAAAAATAATACCTCTTAAACAGCGACTTATCAAAATTATTTCAATTAAGAAATTCTGTCAAGTTTGAAGTTTTGAAAATTTAAAAGATTTGAACAATATCATTTAACGGAAATATTCGTTCAAACATATGAAATTAATGACTCCAGTACACAAGTATATATGTATGTAAGTACAACTCTTACACATGTTCATGGTGGAAATATGCTTCGCTTTTATATGATACACAGCAACACAAGAACAGATGTCTTGAGCCATCATTTGTGGAAATTTGTATCATTTACACTTATTCGGCCTGTCTTCAAGATCATTATAATGTGTCTTTTTTATTGTTGCTGTTGAAAAGTGAGTATTTTTTATAAATTTCAATAAGCTTCTTATTGATGACTCACAGCTTGCAATTCCCAAAAATCATTTATTAAAAAAGTTTTATTAAATACAAAGTTATAAAATTTTTATTTTAGCATGGCAGCTTCAATAAATGGTAACACTTCTGGTATGCTGGTATAAACACCCGGAAAATATTCCCGAGCACAGCCAAAACCAAACGACACAATACCACAATATTTACCATTCACTAGGGCTGGACCACCCGAATCGAATTGACAGGCATCTTTTCCAGGCCCAGTAGCGCAAAACATTGTATCGCGTATTAGTCCGGGATACTGCTGCTCACAAAGTTCCCTATCAACCACATTGACTTCAACAGTTCGCAGTTCAAGTGGTATGTAATCGACTTCTTCATGCAATTTACCCCAACCAAACACTTGCACTGTGTCCCCATGCTTGGCGGACGTTTGACAAAATCTTGCTGTTGGTCCTGCAATAGGGTGCACTAATTTTAGCACAGCTACGTCCGCATAATATGTGTCTGGGTTGTAACGTTTGGGTACTATTATTTTCTTAACTTTAGATGTTATACGGAAATCATTGCGAATTGTACTACCAGCCGCTACAAAGAACCACTGGGGTTTTTGCTTATATACACAATGGGCTGCAGTGACCACAAATTGATCTGATATCAACGTTCCGCCGCAGTAGAAACTTCCATTCGCATAAAGCCGTACTAGAAATGGCGCTTTATCAATTGTGGTTGGTCTACCGTTCACAATACGCGTTTCGGCCTCAGAAAAATCCATTTTCAGGAGTATCAAATGGCACCATATAAAGAACTTAACAAAGTTGTTCAAGTTGACCATTTTTCGATTTCTAATTTTTGTACTAAAGAAAACAATTCGTTAACTTTTAGTTATCGGTGGTTGATTAGAACTGACAAAACTTTAAATAAATGCCGGATTTTTATACATTTAAGCTCTTTAACGAAATTATTTGATGGAAAGAAACACTTGTTTAAATACTTGACATTGGTTGAGTAGAATTCTATTAAATATCTACATACATTGAATCTGATCTAATTTTTTTCTTTTGTTTTAAGAAGTATGAGGGAGAGTACAAGTTGTTAGTTGCTCCCTCCAATGATTAAGCGGTTATACGTGTATGTATGTATATGTGTGTTCTATTTCCTATTAAAAGTAAACGATCGTTTAAATTTTTCATATTTTTACTTTATAAATTTGGAATAGACTTTCAACTAATGCTTCTGGGGGAATATCATCACAATGGTATTCTTATATCTGAAGATTAATTATGTTGGGAATTTCATTTGGAATTAATTTTTGTAACAGACTTCTACGTTCGAAAATAAGCGAATTGAATTCGCAACAGAACTAGACAGCACTTAAAGATTTATTAGCTTTTGAAATTAAGGATATATTAAATATGTCCTTTCATTGAATAAAGTAGAGTTCACCATTAAATTAAATATTCTAACTTCAGAAATAATTGCTAAATTTGCCACTATTCCAAATATAATTGTGGCTGAAATAATCCATTTGATATTAAGGACTTATTGGGTTCTTCTTATATGCCACTTGCAACAACTCGAAAGTGGCTGTAAAGTTTATCTAGTTTAACTACATGGCATAGAATACTTACTTTCCTTTACAATATCATAAAGGATCCCGGCAAAGCACTTGCACCAAAATATATTAAATGAAAATTATTGTGTTGATCTTTGAAAGGTTCTAGTATTTTATTTCAATAAATAAAGGGGTATGTAGCATTAGGTGCTCACAATTTCTCATTTCTATCTTGTGAAAATTTGTGAAAAATTCGAGCAGAAATTCAGTTCTTGTAAAATTCTCTATGGAGTAAATTGCTGGTTAACAATACAAATTTTTATATAAATAAAAATACAAATATAGTCTTCATTTATTATTGCCATTTTCTTGCATCATTTTTAACGCTCCATTATCTATGTTTTCTTTATTCCTTACAGGAAGCCAAACGACGTGCCACTGGGTGGCTCACAATGTTTGAATGATTTTGTATAGAGACTTGTTGGCTTCACTGATAATCATCTGATAGGGCTCCTTAACTTCCTCAAAGCCTTATCCGCATGTATTGTTTTTTTGTTGTACAATATTCTCAACTCCAGATCTAACACTGAAATCATCTATGATAGTGAAGCACTCGGCAGGTTTGCTGTGTACACATTGGGCCAAAATATATTAAATGCTTGCTTAAATCGATCTGACACCAAAGTTCCGCCGCAATAGAAACTTCCATTCACATTAAGGTGTACCAAAAATGGCGCTTTATCAATTGTGCTTGAGCTACCCTTGACAATACGCCTTTCGGCTTCGGAAAAAGCCACTTTCTGAAATATCAAATGGCAGGAGTAAGTAATTTAACTAAGTTGTTCAAGTTGGCCATTTTTTGATTTTAACTTTTACTTGTTGGTGGTGGATTAGAACTGATGAAATGTCGGAGCTGTTATATATTTAAGCTCTTTAACAATTTTATTTTATAGAAAGAAATACTTGTTTTAAATAACTGGAATTAGTTGATAAAATTTTATTTGATATCAACATTAAATTTGTTCTACTTTTTTTCTTTTCTTTTGTGGAGCATGAGGAAGTTCTTTGTTATTTCCGTCGATTATTATACAAAAACTTATATGTGTTCATTGTCTGTTTTAATAGCAAAGGTTCACTCAAATTTTGTTGTTGTTTTTTGAAGTCAACTATAAAAACAAAACAGCTTGCGGAAAACTTTCTATTGCACAAGTGATCATTAAAAATTCAAACCACTACGCCATGTGATATGCGTGTGTCGTTCACAATTTCGTGAAATTTTTCAATTGTTTCGTGTGTAGAGACCTGCGCCCGCTAGGCGACCAAAACGTCCAGGTATGGCCACATAGTATTTATCAAGCTTAGCCTTGGTTTGAATGATGGCTTCTTTCCGAAATAAATATTGTTTAATGAGCACACGAAAATCACTTTTATCCACTGCACTTCTTGCTTCCTGCTGTAGTCTGCTATCAATGGCTGTCAAACATAAACTTAATGACGCAGCCTGTTAAAATTTTTACAGAAGTCAACAAGTGACCGAGAGCTCTTGAAAAAAACGGTATTGGATTTTCAATTAAGTGTCAGGAAATACACAAATTTACGGACTTATTGAAACACCCTGGTATGAAATGAATGTTAATGCATCTCTGGGCAATAACGCACTTCATATTGCTAAATGACCAGGTGCGATGCGCTCAAAATATATCTACGAAAAAGATTGTTGTGTTGAGCTCAAAAAATTCTCTCGACATTTTAATTGGAAGCTTTTTTCAAAGACAACGATGCCATGCCAAAAATAGTAGATTCCGTTATTTTTCATCAAAGCGAATCCTGGTTTAATCGGACGTGCAGGAATACTGTCAGACAGAAAGTAGTCAGTATTTGGCGACTGCAGATACTGATTTCTGCTTCTCGGGACAGCAAGATTTTTTAGTCATGCCAACCTGCAGGCTGACGATAGCTCGTCCATTAGTCAATTTCTTAGTACACTCTAATGTAATGCTGATTAATTTCCAATTTGTTGGAAGTTTGCTAGTGCAACGTTAGCCCCAAAAAAGAGAGAGCTTAAAAACCCTGAACGTTACCACCTCAATCGCAATTTGTCCTGAAATTTCCAAAGCAATAAAAAGTATGCTTAACTTCCATTTTGTGAGGTATCTAGAGCCCAACAGGCCGCTCTACAGGTGACCTACTAACACTTTTCTCGGACAAATAGTGTCATTCCATTCACTATTATGAGTAAAGTAAGGTGGTGGCTCCAAATATATCTAAGGAATTTTACGGAGTGTGACCTGAGGTACTTCAGGAATTGTATTATACGAGTTGTCATAGATGGGATCTCGTCAGATTATTCAGGGGTATCGCAAGGCATCATTATTTCCCCTACCCCATTTCTTATTTTATTGAATGACCTTCGATGTTAAACTTTCAATCTTATATATTCTTTTCAGGACGACAGCAGCGGTGAGGCAATATATCCTTTAAACACTTAGTTTCGATCTTCTGATATTATCTTAGCGGTGTCATGCGAATACGGCTAGTTTTAATGATCTTAGGACTCACTGCTGTGTGATCACGCATATGAACGAATATGATGCTTCATTTGTAACTATGGGCAATATAGATATTAATGAAACAGTAGGCATGAAAATCCCATGCAATGTTTTCATATGATCTCATTACGTTTCATACCACGTGCGTCTACTTGTCGTGAAGAGATCCAAGGTTCCTCTATCATCTTTCATATCACCTGTTTTCCTAGCACAATGCACCCTTAATTCAGGTCCAATAGACAATAGAAATAAGTAAACAAATAACAATTTTTCGAATAATCTTTAGGAATAGTACTCCGAATATGACAGACCTTCGAAGACTAGTAGGTAGTGTACTAGATTCGTAGTGCGAAGGTCCCAGGTTCGAATCCTGCCGCAGAACTCTGGCAGTTTGTGTCCAATCAACCTAACCTAACCTAACCGAACTCTGAATAATCTTTAAAAATATTTAATTTTTTATATGGAAAAAAGTTTCTAACGTCTGTCGTTATCAAGCCAAAGTAAAAGCGCTAAAAATGTTCAATTGCTTTTGTGTTATTGTAAGAATTATTTTTTTGAAAAAATAAAGCAGCAAAAGAAAATCCACGAAATAAAAAAACTGCTGGCGCTTTAACAGTCCTTATCAAAATTATTTCTATTAAAAAAATCCTGTTGAAAATTGAAGAGATTTGAATAATACCATTTAAGGGAAATATTCGTTCAATATTCAACCCTAGCAGGGGGATTGAGAATTGAATTTTAAAAATTGAAAGACGATTTTAAAAATTGAAAACGAACCGCGACCGCACCAGCAAACTCGACTAGTCACAGTCTGTTTGCAAACACCAGTCCCCCATTTTTCTTCTTTCGTTGGTCAACGTTTTCATTTCGGCTATTTTGGACCAATTCCAGTCAGTATAACATGTATAACATGTACCATTCGCACATTTATTTAACCCAAATGCAAATCACTTAAGCCCAAATGCGAATTAAATTAATCCTAATGGAAACTAAACAGCTTTTATTTATGTCTAGTTCAATTAATCATTGTCCATAGTATGGGAGGTCTTTATTAGTTATTAAATCAAAATTTGTGAAAAGGCAACTTTTCGAATCAATAAAACCATTTCAATATTGGACAATGTGATGCACTGTATTTTTAAATTTTTTGTCAACTTTGATCCCCATTCACTTCTCATTTTCAACAAGTTCTTGCAAAAATTTTTCAGAGTTTCATGTACAATTTGAAATTTTATAATGAACAATGGCAATATTTTGGATTGCTGGGATTAATCGCTCCAGCTCTGTTAGCTGCCCTGGAACGAGCTTGACTTCTTCTTAAATGCAAGTTAAAACCGCGCTCGGCAATATATTTTCGTTATTCTTTACTATTGGTGACGCACTTAGGAGACTGTGTTCCATACATTTTTTTATTATTAATTGTACATTGTACGTTCGTTTGTACATTTTCATTGATACTTATTTTTAACCATTTGAATACGTTTTATATAGTCGTTTCGCATAAATAGATTTTTTTTGGAGGGTTGTGTTTTTCTATCGACGCGGTTGGCTTGAATTTGGGACGATGTTCATCTCGTGTGCGCAAAAATATTAATAATTTCATTGATATTTTCGATTAGATAAATATTCATAACAATCATTTATTTGAAGATAATTAGAAGTTTGTTACAAAATTTTAAAATTTTTATTTTAACATGGCAGATGCTATAAATGGTAAGACCTTTGGTATGCTAATGTATACACTCGGAGAATTCTTGAGACCACAGTAATAACCATTCGACACAATACCGCAATATTTACCATTCACAATTGCTGGACCACCGGAATCCCCATCACACGGACCCTTTTCAGCAGCAGCACAAAACATTGAATCGGTTAATACTCCGGGGTACTGTGTCCTACAAAGGCGTTTGCTTATCACATTGACTTCAGCAGTTCGCACTTGTGTTGGTTTAAAAGTGTTATTTGCAATCGTTCTACCCCAACCAAACACTTGCATTGGGTCACCACGCTTGAAGGATATGTTACAGAAACATGCTGGCTCAACCGATGGTCCTATAATGGGACTCTCTAACTTCAAAGCAGCCACATCCGCATGTAATGTTACTGGATCATAATGTGGGTGTATTGATATGTTTTCAACTCTTGACCTAATACCAACATCAGAGCGTCTTGAAACACCAGCCACTACAGTAAACCTATCGGCAGGTATTTTGGGTATGAAGTGTACACAATGGGCTGCAGTGACGACAAATCGGTCTGATACCAAAGTTCCGCCGCAGAGGAAGATTCCGTTCAAATTAAGCTGAACTAAAAATGGCACTTCATTAATTGTGGTTTGTCTACCGTTCACAATACGTGTTTCGGCCTCGGAAAAAGCCACTTTTAGTAGTATTAAATGGCAGCATATAAATATCTTGACAATGTTGCTCAAGTTGATCATTTTTCGATTTCTAATTTGCAGAATGGAGAAAACAACTTTTAACTTTTTTTGGTAGTTGATTGGAACTGATGAAAATTTGAAAAAATGTCAGAGCTTTTATACGTTTAAGCTCTTTAACGAAATTAATTGATAGAAAGAAACACTTGTTTAAATAATTGAAATTGTTTAATTCAAATTAATATAAAATTAAGTTTGTTCTACTTTTTCCTTTTGTTTTGAAGTGGATGCGGAAGTCAACTTATTGTTTTCAAAATTGTTTGTTTAATTTGTACTAGTTATTAGTTATTTACTCCCATGATTAAGCAAACACGTGTGTGTGTGTGTGTTTTAAGAAATTTTTAATAAAAATAGTTATTCAGTATTATTTTTATTTTTTTTGGCGGTTAATTGGTTGTGTAAGGGGCGGTAGTGAGAACGGGAAAGTGACGTATGAATTCATACGCGACGCTGACTTTGTACTATGGTGCCCACACTTCGGCTTTGGCCTTAGACTGGGATTTTTGCTGATGGGGCATGGCTAGCTCAATAAATTTTTGCATCGGAAGGGCTTGCCCGATACCTTTTCAAGATTGTATATCTGGTGAGGGACTAGAGGACTGGAGGCACGTACAGACGTAACGTGGTGGCTGTGGCTTAAACCTAAATTGCAGAAGTTGCATTGGAACCTGGTCCCGTGATACATAGATCCTAAGGAGTTTAAGATAAGTTCCACTTATGATCAACAGGGAGTATTTGAGCAAATGTATGGTTTCGAATTGGTACTCATATATAATTTATTATGAATGGGGGCGTTGGCGGGCGTATTGTGTTCAACCAGTACAAAGAGCACCGACAGGTACTGACGTAAAAATTTGAAATATTTTTCTAATGTAACTATATTATCATGAAGAGGACAATTTGTGTACCCCCTGTTTGTTCACTTTCGTTCGTGCTGTTCTGTAATATTCTACACAAGTTGTTTCCTGTTCTAAATGCTCTATTAGGGTTGTGTTTCCTCAGAAATTTCATTAACTTTTATGTTGTTTTGCTCGTACATGTCAAAGTAGCCAAAGTAAGCCTATGTTGCGCCTCTTTTTTCTATCCCCTTCTTGCCCTAGTGACCGTTAACTTCATATGTTTATTTAAGTACAAAAAGACGGCGCGTAAGACATCAGTAAAGTTATGTTGCTCTCAGCTGCAATAATAGGAATTTTTTTATGATAATGAGTATTGTAGTGTAGTCACATCGGCACTTGTGTACTTGATGCGACCACACAGAAAAACAAAAAGGTTTTGTTTACACAAACAAACCAACCCCAATTAATGTCAATGTCTCAGTAACCTATATCAGTAACACGTATTTTGGTAATAACCACTTCAATTCTTTAGTGCAACTTGATGCCCGCGCAGTAATATCCCAACATTAATAATTTTTGTTTGAATGCAGTTCATTGTCCACTTGAACTGATTTTGTCATATTCATTTATTTGGAGTATCGTATTCATTCATAATTAAAAACTAAAAGAATGCTGAATGCCTGGTATTAAGAAAGCAAAACAAAAACATGTAAAATTATAATACTTCTGAGTGACACACTTTTGAGTGTCATATTAAATTGAGTACATTCATATGCACTAATCAGCGATTGGTCAAAAGAAATATTGTAATTGATTTACTATGAAACTAAAAGAAACAAATGTACATTTAAGATAAGCTAGAATAAGTTAGAAAGGAATAGTTTATTCCGATAAGTAGGTATATAAGCCCATTCAAAATTGGAATAAATTATCAATTAACTTTGATCAGAAACAACTATCGCTTGTGTCTTTTTCTAATAAAAGAGAAAACATTACATGGCGATCCTGCCAACTTGGTTTTAAATACAGCAGTTTTGCTTAAAAATCAAGGGCACACCTGGAGTTCAACACACACAGCTTATGCTTAGTTGAATCCTTGTATATAAATCCTTGTATATAAATTTTTTCAAACCAAAGAAAAATACATTACATGGCAGAAAGAAAATCCTGCATTTCCATTAACAAGATTGGAAAATGTATTCGATCGACCTGATAGAGCCAAATATGTTTCACAGCACACCTTCAAAGAAGCTGAAGCAGTATATAACTTGGCATTTCAAAAAAAAAAAAAAAAAAAAAAAAAAAAAAACTCAGCCGTATACCGATTTACATCATAGACATAGCAAATTGATGTATAGCAAAACAATGCACGCTCAGGCTCAAATTGATGTATAGCAAAACAATGCACGCTCAGGCTCAACAGCAACAATTACATCATCATCCTCAGCACACTCCGTACCAAACATCTTCAGCTGCGTTGCAAGCTTCAAGTAGTATTGCGACATCTGCTACAAATGAATGTAATAAAGAAATCCATCAACAGCTACAGCACCAACAAATCCCTTATCACCATGCTGCGACCCAAATACAGCAAATGCCCCAGCAACCATTAAATCATCCATCGATTACTTATTATAACAACATCAAGATTATAAATTACTTTGAACGCTATATTATTAAAATTAAAGAAAATGTTAGAATTCTAAAACAGGGTTTGAAAATTATATATGAAGAAACCTTCAATATAATGATATTCACAAATTTATTTTAGCGAAACACTAGATTATAAATTATTCCAATAGACTTCTTAAGGAAATATCTCTGCAAAATAGATTATGAAACATTTACAATACCTTTTTTTGTTAATAATAGTAAAATAAATCTTCCAATGCATACAAAAGCAATTACGTCAATTCAAATAAAAATTTCCCCAGAACAGAAATAATACAAACAATAAAATTAAACTTAACAGAATACAGTGTAATTTCTAATTAAAACCAAGTTTATATCTAAGTAATTCGATAGCCCTCAAAAGTGGCATGACACATTTAAACATTTTAAACACAACAAATATACATTACACTCCAAACTGACCCACATTAAATTACTAAACACAACAAATGAGACAGTGACGCTAGAAAACATCAAACTGCAAAAACATGACATAAACAAGCCAGTTATAGAAAAAGAACTCCTTGCAATCCATTGGAGCATAAATTACTTTAGACCTTACCTATATGGCAGAAAATTTATTGTAGTAACAGATCATCGCTCACTAATCGCATTATTCTCACACAAAAACCCAAGTTCAAAATTGACTAGAATTCGAATGGAATTATCAGACTATGACTTTGAAATAATTTACAAAAAAGGAAAAAATAATACCAATGCAGACGCACTATCAAGAATACAATTGAACTCCGATATATTAAAAACAATGATACCAGAAAAAATTGATGAAAAAGAAAATAAAACGCTGGTGATAACTAGAAATATGAAGAAAAATATGATACAGAACGAGGAAAATCAAAATGAAGAAAATGAAGAAAACAAAAAAGAAAAGAAAAATGGTAATACAAAACCTATTGAGCCTGATCAACTCAAAATATGGGAATGTACATCCAAAAGAGATACGAAACTTGCAAGAAAATTGAAGTTTGTATTCGAAAAGTCGACTAAAAAAATAAAAGTTGAAAACGATTCTGCTCTAAATGAAACGTACGTCAGATGTAGCGATAATCCCGATTATTTAGATAATATGTTGGAGAAACTACCTTCTGTTTTAGGCAGAACAAATTGTATTAAGTTCGCACTAGAGAAAAGTGACGAAATATTTAAAAAGATAAGTATAGAAAAATTCAAAGAGAAAATGAACAGAAATAAAGAAAATGACGTCATAATAATATTGTATAGTAATCCTCAAAGAATAACAGATGAAGAAAGAAAAATGGAATTAATTAAATTGTATCACAGCACACCATGCGGAGGACATTTCGGAGTAAGAAAAACTTTAATAAAACTGAAACACAAATACATATGGAAGAATATGTATAAAATGGTAAAAAAATACGTTTTAGAGTGCGATCTGTGTCAAAGAAACAAACAAGTAAGACACACAAGAGAACCGTTATGCGTTACAGATACGCCAAAAGATAGTTTTTCCACTGTAGTTATCGATACAGTTGGACCCTTACGACCTTCTGGAAACTATCGCTATATATTAACAATGCAATGTGAGTTGACTAAGTATATAATCGCTGCACCAATGGAAAACAAAGAATCCAAAACAGTTGCAAAATGTTTGATAGATAATTTAATTTTAAAATATGGCATATTTAAAACTCTAAAAACAGACAGAGGTATAGAATTTGTAAATGAATTAATGAAAGAAATATGCACTTTGTTAAAAATAGACCACAAAACATCAACACCGTACCATCATGAGACACTTGGTACCGTAGAAAGAAATCACAGAGTTCTAAATGAATACTTTTTGTCATTCGTAAACGATGATTATTGGCATCATTGGCTACCATATTATGCTTTTGCATATAATATAACCCCTCATGTAGATACAAATTATTCACCATTTGAATTAATTTTTGGTAAACTGCCTGAATTACCTGGTGAAAACTTCAAGACTAGAGACGGAATATATAATTTGGAAAACTATGCAAATGAAATAAAATTAAGACTAAAACAATCATTAGAAAACGCTAGAAAACTTATAGAAATAACAAAAAAGAATAGAAGCTCAAAATCACACAACAAAACAAATAGTATAAATCTCAACATAGGAGACTTAGTTTTAATAAAATTAGAAAATAGAAAGAAAAATGAGCCACCATACAATGGTCCTTACGAAATAATAAATATAGATAATGTAAATGTAGAATTAAAAATGAATGGAAAAACAAAAATTGTACATAAAAATTTATTAAAGAAATATAAGAAATGAAAATTATTGTAACATTAAATTACAAAATAGAATATAAATAAGACATCTAGAACATAAGAATTATAATAACAAAAAAATGTAACACAAAAAAAATGTTTAATATAAGTTTCAAAAAAAAAAAAAAAAAAAAAAAAAAAAAAAAAAAAACAATAACATGTACATACGCTTAAGAAAACCTGTAAGTATTGTACCACGCAGACAGCATATTGTATACATATACATACATAAATATTGAATTAAAATTTTAAAATTTCGTCAAGTAACAAAATTATAAAATTTTAACTGAAAGATTGGGGGTGTAGTGTAGTCACATCGGCACTTGTGTACTTGATGCGACCACACAGAAAAACAAAAAGGTTTTGTTTACACAAACAAACCAACCCCAATTAATGTCAATGTCTCAGTAACCTATATCAGTAACACGTATTTTGGTAATAACCACTTCAATTCTTTAGTGCAACTTGATGCCCGCGCAGTAATATCCCAACATTAATAATTTTTGTTTGAATGCAGTTCATTGTCCACTTGAACTGATTTTGTCATATTCATTTATTTGGAGTATCGTATTCATTCATAATTAAAAACTAAAAGAATGCTGAATGCCTGGTATTAAGAAAGCAAAACAAAAACATGTAAAATTATAATACTTCTGAGTGACACACTTTTGAGTGTCATATTAAATTGAGTACATTCATATGCACTAATCAGCGATTGGTCAAAAGAAATATTGTAATTGATTTACTATGAAACTAAAAGAAACAAATGTACATTTAAGATAAGCTAGAATAAGTTAGAAAGGAATAGTTTATTCCGATAAGTAGGTATATAAGCCCATTCAAAATTGGAATAAATCATCAATTAACTTTGATCAGAAACAACTATCGCTTGTGTCTTTTTCTAATAAAAGAGAAAACATTACAGTATTAACATCTATAGTATATAGAACCGCCATTGTAATCTTAAAAGCAACCATATAAAAAACACAATTTATGATGAGTTAAGTTTTATATAATTAATCGCTCCCCAATATCATTTATTTGAAAAACTTCGTAACAAAATTTTAATATTTTTACTGCTGCATGGCAGCTCCAATAAATGGCAACATCTCTGGAATGCTGGTATAGATACCTGGAGCGTTATATGCATCACAGCTAGCACCACTTGCCACAACCCCACAAAATTCACCATTCATTATAACTGGGCCACCCGAATCACCATCACAGGCATCCTTTCCAGGTGCAGCAGCACAAAACATTGTATCGGTTATTGTTTTAAAATAATGTTTCTCACAAGTGCGGTTGTCAATCACTTTGATTTCAATACTTTGGACTTGAAGTGGTATGAAATTAGCGTTTTCATACATTTTACCCCAACCAAAAACTTTCACTGTGTCACCATGCTTGAATGACTTTTTACAGAGACTTGCTGGCTTAATCTCTGATCCTCTAATGGGCTTCCTTAACTTTAACACAGCTATATCCGCATGATCTGACTTTGGGCTGTATTCTTTGGGTGTTATTATTTTTTTCACTTTTGATCTAATACTAAAACCAGTGCGTCTTGAAGCACCACCCACTACTGTCAAACACGCAGCAGTTGTGTTGTGTACACAATGGGCTGCAGTGACAACAAATCGATCTGATATTAAAGTTCCAACGCAAATTAATTTTTTTTCCTTATAAAGCTGAATCAACGATGCCACTTTATCAATTGTGGTTGGTTTACCGTTCACAAGACGAGTTTCGCCTTCGGAGAAACACACTTTCAGGAATATCAAATGGCAGCATATAAATATCCTTAAAAAGTTCTTCAAGTCAATCATTTTAAAATTTCGGACTGGAGAAAACAACTTTTAACTCGTTGATGGTCGATTAAAACTAATGACATTTTGAATGAATGTGAAAAATTCTATATATATTTCATTTTATTAACGACATTATTTGATATAAAGAAACACTTGTTTAAATACTTGAAGTTGATTGTTTAAAATTTAAATAGAATTTAAATTTCCGCAATTTATTTTTCATTTCATTTTTCATACATATAAATTTGTATTCATACTATAGATATGATGTGAATAGAAGATCATCATTCACTGTTTGCCTTGAAAATGTTATCCAAGTTACGTTAATTTATTAGGTAGGAGCTATAGCACATATGTAATAAAATAGACAAAATTGTATCAAGTTGTCGGGTATATAATATTCTTTTTCCACATTAGATGAAATAATTATACTTCTCAGCAATGGCGACAAAGACTATTCAAAAAAAAAGTAACAGAAAAACAAAATCTTCATATCAAATGTTTAGTTTTGAAATTTATTGGGACTGTGTCCAAGACCGATTTGTATAAAAAGATTCTGAGCCAGCTATTATGTATTTACTGAAAATTGTTGACAATAGAGAATTCTCATATTGTCATAAATATATGCTGATGTTTTGTCATAAATATATGCTGATGGTTCACTGATCATTTCGTTTAGCGTCCACTGAAATGTCGACATATGAACAGCTAAAGCCACAACACACAAATTTGAAAGGTTCAAATAGTTGTTTGAGTGAAACACCGATTTATTTCAAAATTAAATATTCACTTTATATCTCAAGAATGATAAAAGACTCACATGTACACAAATAAATAATAAATTGCAGAAATTAAATAAAAAAAAAATAGGATTCAAAGCAATTGGAACTTCCATTCAACCTACACAAAACAAAACAAAGAACAATAAAATCAGAGCAAATTTAACTTCTATTTCAAATGGCTTTTCAGGCAATAGATCTATTAAAAAACAACACCAGGAAGGAGACCTCTAATGAAAAATAAAGCGGATGTAAAACTTAAACCAGTATTAATCATTAAACATTAAAAGTAAACTTTAAGTGACTCATTTCTATTCAATTGGAGTAAAAAATAATACAATAAGCAAATTTTGATACAATAAAAAATTGCCATTTGCTCTCTCCCTCAAATTCTAAGAAATCAATTTTAAAATTAGAACACAAATTTTAAAAAGCTCAATTGTATTCGAACAAGTGTTTTCTAATATCAAATGAGTATTAGCTCATTCAACTAAATTTTTTTTGTAAATTTAGTTTTTAAAATAGATCAAGTTGGTACAGTTACTCTCAGGTAAGGAAGAACAAATTGTGACTATAAGCAGGTTTGTACGTTTTCCTCATATGAAGTCTATTCCCAGTAGTAAAGAGCTAATCTTGATTTATTTTCTTCAACAAAAAGCATTGAAAATATACTTTTTCCAACATATTGAAGGTTGGTTCCTACGTCGAACGCATGTTATAGTCATGTGAACTCACTCTACTTTGAAATTCCAGTCTTTGTATTTACTCAGCAAGAAATGTAAAAGTAAAATATATATTAATCCATTAAAAACACTTCCAAGGAAGTCAATAAGATCCACGACATGTGATTCTAAAGTAGTGATATTTCGAATCTCTTTGAATGCTCTTAATACAGGCTTGTCATTGTGAATTGTTCATTTTTTGGGTCCAATTCATTTGATCTGAAATTATGTTGAAGATGTTATTAAAAACGCATGCTTGGAAGTACTTCAAATGCTATTCGTCTCACTTCATAGTTTGTATTTTGTTGCAATTAAAAATCATCTTTCTTACTTATTCAATTTTTGTTAATAAAATGAAATGACTGTCGACTGTAGTTGAAATCGAACTTGGGAATATTACTCCGTCGTGACATGCTTAAAAGTGAACTCTCTTGCCAACTCCGCCAATTGAGCAAGTTAAGGAATAACGGCACTAAGTAAATCATATAGAGAGAAGCTGTGAGTGTTAAATGTTAGGGGGAGACACAAAAAAAAGAACTTCCTATGAAGTCAAGAGAGTGCAAAGATTCTGGTGTAGAAAAAATACAAATTTATCTAATTTTCAAATCAGTAATATAGACTATACGTTCAAATGTTAGTTTTTTTTTTCTACGAAATAATTTTATATTAAATAACGAAAAATATATGTATGTATTTATCAAATATTCAAAATTTGTTTCTTTCTTATGTGCAAATAGTCGTTTCAGTTAAATAAAATGTACTGATTTCATGCAATCCAAGGGTAAAAGTATTTTTTTTTTTTATTTTATAAAAAACAAATGCAGATTGACATATTTTTGATGCAATGAAAATTTTATTCCTCAAGACAACTTCTATTTTTTTCACAGAGCAACCAAATTATATTCCTTAATATTTCTTAGAAATACTATGATTGGCTTAAACTTATATTTAAGGACTGTGGTGAAACTTTGGTATCAGAAGAATTCATTGCTTTCTAGGATCTATATTTAAAGGATGAACACCACACGAGTAGGAACTACGAAAATAGGTAATGGGAGAAGCGATATAGGGAATAGGGAATGTGGACATTTGGTTTGAACTATTCCTTGCTGAATGTGATGGGAAAGATTTTTGCAAGGACATTGTTATACATACAAATTGTTCAAGGTCCTCTTCGTAATTTATTTTCCCCTAATTACCCTCTCTTAGGATCATTTGGCAGTTGTTTTCGCACTGTTATTTTCGCCTTGTATCACTTTTGTTAATTTGTTGCCGTTCCAACTAAATAGATGATTGGCTGAGCTTGCTGAAGTGTATTCTAGGATAATGGGACTGCCATCTGTCGTTGCCTAGAAACAAGTCTCTCTGTGTAATTTGGTGTAGTGGTGAGCAACCTTGCTAATCTTGGATTCCTACGTGATGGCTGCCTGAACTTTGAAGCCACCTAATTTTAAAACTCGAAAAACCATGGTGAATAATTTGTGTCCTCTGCCATGGAACGATACTTGTACACTTGGTTTTGTAGACAAGCACTTTAATCACTACACCACCCCACCACTACATCTCTTCGTAATACGTTTTATACAAAAAATTATTGAAAATTAATATGGTAAGGTAAACATTTATAAAATTAATATCTAAATAATGCCAAGTGAAATGTACTTAAGTTATTCTCAAGGGACCAGTTATATCATTTATTCGAATTGACAAAATATGAATTTAAAATTGGAATTACTTTTACAAATTTCTATAAATAAATTTGATAATACTTTTTTTTATAAAATGAATACTTATCTACATGAATATGTTATTATTCTTCAACCAAAAACGATAAAACTATTTTCATATAAGAAAAAAAAGAATCCTGACTACAAGCGAATTGGTACGCCTTACAGATGTAAAGAAAGCTTATTGCTAGTGGCAAATAAAAAATCTTAATTTAATATACAATTGTCTTCTATACAAAAATATTCTCTCTCAACATAATAAACAGGGCTTCCAAATCAGTGACTAGAATTAAAATATTAATATCCTGCAATGGCAAGCCCGTGTCAGAATAAGTGGATATGAAAAAAGTTTGTACTACATCCGGAGCCTAGTATCAACCTTTTCATGAATTATATATTCCGCCATTTTAGATTTTTGTTCTGGTGCTAAGTAGAGCTCAATTTAAAATTTGGAACGATTTTCCGTCATCCCACGTCAAATTTGGTTTATGAACAGACCGGTTTCGGCTTTGTGCCATCTTCAGTGTTCTCGAATACTAAATCGTTTTTCTCGCTGTACGTTGTCTTTTGTATGGTTCGTTTTTTTCTTTCTTTGCCCCTTTGTGTTTCTCTCTCTCGTCCTTGTATGCCTATGTGTCTCTCATTCTCTCCCTCTCTCTACCTGCTACCTGTTCCTCTCATTTTTCTATATACCATGTCTGTGCTCCCTGTCTGCGATTATTTAATAGGTGTATTATCTGTATGCAGGTAGTAATCTATGATTGTGCGTTTTTGGATTGGCCTTTTGTCTTGTACATCTGTTGTTATATTGTTCGGTTCCGTTAAATTATTGTTCTCTTTTGTGTAAAAATATTTTAATGGTTCAAATATTATGTCCGAGGCAGTGTTTATTTGTTCATTTATTATTCTTCCGTCAAAAGTTTTCTGTTTGTATATTTCCATGTTTTCTAATACGTTCAACCGCCGTCCTTTATGCTGTATGTGTAACAGTTTAACCGTTTTTCTAATATGCGCTGGTGTACATTTTTTGTTGAATATGTGGTTCGCAAAGTTCGATTCTGGTGTTGTTCCTGGTTCTCTCATTTTTTGTTGTAGTCTCTCATATGTTCCCGAAATCTGGTTTTTATCTTTCGTCCCGTTTGTCCGATGTAACTGTGTTGGCATGTGCAAGTTAATTTGTATACTCCTTGTTTATCCAGACAGTCTGTCTCGTTTGTGCTGTCTTGGAGTATTCTACCCAAATTGTTATTTGTTCGGAATGCTGTGTTAATGTTGTGCTTTCTAAAAAATTTAGCAAGTTTGTATGTTGATGTGCCCATATATGTTAAAGTAGCCCAAGCTTTCTTCTCCTGCTCCTGTTCTTTGTTCCGTTCCCCACTTGTTTTGATATCTCTTCTGATTTTGTCTACCAATTTTTTCTTATACCCGTTGTTTTCCGCTATGCTATAAATTATTTTCAACTCCTTTCTATATGCCTCCCGCGTTAGTGGTATTCGTTCAAGTCTCGTTACTAATTGTCTAATTGCCGCGTTTTTGTGTTGTTGAGGATGGTTTGATGAATTGTGTATTATTGTGTCTGTAGCAGTTGGTTTCCTGTATATTTCGTATTCGATCCTATTTAAGCTCTTGTTTGCCCGAATTGTTAAGTCTAGATAATTTATGCTATTGCCTTCTTCCACTTCCATTGTGAATTTTATGTTTTTGTGTTGTTTGTTCAGTAGATCCAGAATTTGTTCCTCTTTATTTCCTTCCAGTATACATATAATATCATCTACGTATCTCGCATAGAATGTAACCCCGAAATTGGTTTTTAGGTTCTCGACATATTTCTCTTCTAAATTTTGCATAAATATTTCCATTAGGATTGCTGATGTTGGATTACCCATTCCTAGTCCATTGGTTTGTCTATATATGTTATTGTTGAATTTGAAATAATTTTGCTCCAATGTGGCTTTTAGCGTATTTGCGAGTTGCATTGAAAACTCTACGTCTTTTGTTTTGTTGAGCAGTGTTTTATGTACAATGTTTATTGTCTCTGTTGCTGGAATTGATGGATACAAGTCTTTTATATCAAATGAGACTAGCCTAGTGTTTTCTGTTATAACCACACTCTGTAGCCTATTAACTAATTCCGTGGTGTTGGCTATTGTGTGTTTGTTTTCTAGGTCCAAGTTGTCTAGAAAACAAACAAAAAAACGGAATTAGTTAATAGGCTACAGAGTGTGGTTATAACAGAAAACACTAGGCTAGTCTCATTTGATATAAAAGACTTGTATCCATCAATTCCAGCAACAGAGACAATAAACATTGTACATAAAACACTGCTCAACAAAACAAAAGACGTAGAGTTTTCAATGCAACTCGCAAATACGCTAAAAGCCACATTGGAGCAAAATTATTTCAAATTCAACAATAACATATATAGACAAACCAATGGACTAGGAATGGGTAATCCAACATCAGCAATCCTAATGGAAATATTTATGCAAAATTTAGAAGAGAAATATGTCGAGAACCTAAAAACCAATTTCGGGGTTACATTCTATGCGAGATACGTAGATGATATTATATGTATACTGGAAGGAAATAAAGAGGAACAAATTCTGGATCTACTGAACAAACAACACAAAAACATAAAATTCACAATGGAAGTGGAAGAAGGCAATAGCATAAATTATCTAGACTTAACAATTCGGGCAAACAAGAGCTTAAATAGGATCGAATACGAAATATACAGGAAACCAACTGCTACAGACACAATAATACACAATTCATCAAACCATCCTCAACAACACAAAAACGCGGCAATTAGACAATTAGTAACGAGACTTGAACGAATACCACTAACGCGGGAGGCATATAGAAAGGAGTTGAAAATAATTTATAGCATAGCGGAAAACAACGGGTATAAGAAAAAATTGGTAGACAAAATCAGAAGAGATATCAAAACAAGTGGGGAACGGAACAAAGAACAGGAGCAGGAGAAGAAAGCTTGGGCTACTTTAACATATATGGGCACATCAACATACAAACTTGCTAAATTTTTTAGAAAGCACAACATTAACACAGCATTCCGAACAAATAACAATTTGGGTAGAATACTCCAAGACAGCACAAACGAGACAGACTGTCTGGATAAACAAGGAGTATACAAATTAACTTGCACATGCCAACACAGTTACATCGGACAAACGGGACGAAAGATAAAAACCAGATTTCGGGAACATATGAGAGACTACAACAAAAAAATGAGAGAACCAGGAACAACACCAGAATCGAACTTTGCGAACCACATATTCAACAAAAAATGTACACCAGCGCATATTAGAAAAACGGTTAAACTGTTACACATACAGCATAAAGGACGGCGGTTGAACGTATTAGAAAACATGGAAATATACAAACAGAAAACTTTTGACGGAAGAATAATAAATGAACAAATAAACACTGCCTCGGACATAATATTTGAACCATTAAAATATTTTTACACAAAAGAGAACAATAATTTAACGGAACCGAACAATATAACAACAGATGTACAAGACAAAAGGCCAATCCAAAAACGCACAATCATAGATTACTACCTGCATACAGATAATACACCTATTAAATAATCGCAGACAGGGAGCACAGACATGGTATATAGAAAAATGAGAGGAACAGGTAGCAGGTAGAGAGAGGGAGAGAATGAGAGACACATAGGCATACAAGGACGAGAGAGAGAAACACAAAGGGGCAAAGAAAGAAAAAAACGAACCATACAAAAGACAACGTACAGCGAGAAAAACGATTTAGTATTCGAGAACACTGAAGATGGCACAAAGCCGAAACCGGTCTGTTCATAAACCAAATTTGACGTGGGATGACGGAAAATCGTTCCAAATTCAAACAAACCCCGTCGGAAGAATATCACAAAAATCTCAATTTAAAAAGTTACCAAAAACAAAAACAATGACGTTTAAAAAAAAAAACCTTGACGACTAAAACAAAGTAAATAAAAATGATACGTAACTATTAAATACCCTGCGCACTTCCGTCGCAGGCAAATGAAGTACTCATACAAATAACATGACCCTTAAAATGTTTGTATTTTTTTGGAATAAGTTGTTTAGTTAAAGAGCAGTATATGCTGTCCCTATCGAATTTTATATATTCCTAGAGTGGCTTCAAGTCCATTTCTCTTTTAAGATTCTTTTACTCGATACTAGAAACCATTTAAACTAATGCGGACTGTGTACAAAAATTTCAAAAGTATTCAGAAATGAAAACATTGTCAAAATGGTCACAAATATCAAACAAAAATGATAGGTAACTATTAAATACCCTGCGCCCTGCTGCCGCAGCCGAATAATGTACTCGTAGAAATGAGATGATCCTTGCAAGTTTCAAATTACATTTGAAAGGGTTCAAATATTCTTACAGTGGCTTTAAGTCTTTTTTCCCTTTTAGATTTTTTCCTCGCAACTAATAAATATTTAAACTAATGAGGATTGTGTACATCGCACAGTGGCGTGATTTCATATAGCGAGTGGCCAAAAATAGAAGGAGTTATCACAAGGTAATTCAATTTGGCGCATATGTCTTAATTTATAAAACATAAGCACACCTGAAGTTTTGTCATTGAAATTCCAAGGATTTGTGTCCTTCCCATATATCCTGAAATTAAAAATTACCAAAGCGGGAAGGAAGTTAACTTAATGAAATTTTGCACAGACACTATCTTATGATATGTTTAATGATCCATCTCAATTTCATTCAATTCCGATCAAGGATACGACTGCCTCGTATACATCCTTTCAAAAAGTAGGAAAAATGAATAAATTTCCTTATGTAATTTGGCACAGTAATCACTGATAATAAGTAAATTGTGTAAATGCACACATTTAACTTTTCGTATAATGCGGGGCAAGCTGCCTCCATCCTCATCTACATGCATAAGTATATCCTTAAGAAATTTTAAAATTCAAAAATTGCAGCACAAATAATAAAATAATAATAATTTAAGTTATCATACATAAATTTTATTTATTTTATACATACGTACAAAACATAAATACGAGTGTACCCTTAAATTTAAAAATAATACATATATATGTCTGAAAGCACATAATTTTAGTTATTGCAGATATATTAAACATACATACATACATACATACGTATATATAATATTCTTTCTACTCATTATCGATGGTGCTATCACTCCCAGATTCCTCTATCAGATCATTTCTAGATCTTTAAGACATTCATTTTTTCTGACTATACATGGAAATTGATCGTTCTGACTGTAGACTGAGATAGACTATTAGGTCTTTATTAGACTGAACCCCACTTAGTGTGGGGTGTGCCTTAACCTAGCATTTCTTATAACTTTGTGGCTTGAGTCAGAAGAGGTTCTGATAACATTCCAATAGAGGTGGTATGATACTTAACATAATTAATGCCATGTATCAAAATTTTGTGCACTGTTGGAGGCATATTCTACTAAGAATACAATTTGAAGTACAGAAGTGTAGTTTATTTTAAAAGATCTCAAAATTAGGAATATTTGTATTGCCCCACATGAAAAAGTTGTTAAAATAATTGAAAAATTTTTAATTAATGTTTTATCTACATCTATAATTTCGGCCGAAGTGCTACATTTGAATAAAACGTCCACCTGTATTTCCATCATTCAATGAACCATACTCAGTCTTAACCCTGTCAACTATCAGGCCAATTTCTTCCTTAAGTCTTTTCTGTATGCTGCTTTTTATCTCGTCAACTTGGTCTCTCATTTCTTTTCCTGCTATTCGCCAGGCTTTAATGGGTTGCTTATACGCAATATGTAGAATACTGGTAGCAAACGTCATTAACTGGCCTTTCAAAAATTGACATGCTGTTCATTTCGGATGGCTTCGCTCCACATAAAACACAACTTAAAATGCTTTTGTTTCCATTTATTACATTTAAAACCGCACCGTCTATCATTGTATAAAGAACGTTAAATATTTTGTATAATTATAAGCATCTAAATTCTCAATTTCCGTCTGTATGTTTCCCCTCACTGAGTTTGTTACGTTAAGGCTTTCTTTGGTAAATATTAATTTGAGAGGTCAACATATGTAACCTCCAAATGAAATGGCACAAACGAAGTAACAAATAAAAATTCATCAATTAAATCTTGGTTTTCAAATTTATGTTTGTATACACTATGACCACTACTGCCATCAAATTCCCATTTGCATTCGAGGATAAGATTGTTTTTAGTTTCAACTTCGGTGCTAAATAATATGCTTTCAACTGTTTTGTCTAAAATTGTTTGTGAAGAAATCTCCACTGAAGTTTCTGATATGTGAATATCATGAGGAATAAATTTTTATTTGGCTTCTGCAATTAAATAACAGGAGGGAAAACAATCACCGTGAATCAAATTATATTGACTAACAGAGAGATCCAACAATATAGAGGGCTAAAGCTTCTTGTACCGATATTTTGTCTTTGTGTGAATCAGACACTTTTTCTGCAGCTTTAATAAGAGTGTTGCATACAAAAGTTTGTATGTTTAGAACTATAAATTAAAACGCGTGTGGTTTAATTTACGAGTTCTTTATTCCACGACAAATTAACTAATAAAATTACATAGTATAACATTATTAATTTGGAGCACAGAAGAATTTATGAAGAACAAGTGGTCCGCTATAAAGAACAACAAATATACGTATGTATGTAAATGATCTTAACATTTTTAGCAAAATTTGTAAACGAACATTAATAACTAGCGGACCAGGCGAACTTCGCCTCGCCCCAATTTTAAGCCTTCAGACAAACTTTCTATTTTTTAATTTGAAAAGCCATTAAGGAATAATTTCAAACAAAATTTCATACAAAAGCTCGATTTTCGATTTTTCCAATTTTCCGACTTTTCCGCAGGGATTTTCCAAAATTTTCTTCCATAAAAACCTTCTCCTCAAAAATACGAACATCTGACAAAAAGTTTTACAGAAATCGGCCAAGCCGTTCTCATTTTATGAATTATTGGACTTTGCCGCGCCCCTCCGCCCACAGACCGAAAATAAAAAATCGGACTTCACAGTGTCACCCGCCCGAGTATTCTGAAGGTTCCCTGAAAATTTCGTCAAAATCGGCCCAGCCGTTTTGGGGCCATTACGTTACATACATACGTACATACATACATACACACATCCTATTTTATATATATAGATAAGGAGGATGTAGAAAGAATTTATACAAACAACAATGTACAGCGGTCAAAAAAAGTATTCGTCATTAACTAAATTCTTAGGAAATGTTGCAACAGCGGCAAAACGGAACAAAAAAATCTAAAACTTAAAATGTAACTTACAGCAGATTACACCTGTTTTTCTTTTTTTTATTGTTTTTAAAGCAAAAATTAATAGTCCAAATAACAAAAATGTAATTTTATTGCGCAAAACCATAAAATACAGCAAAAAAAGTATTCGTCATTTATGTATGTATGTATGTAACAATTTTAAATTTTGGAAAAAGCAAACGGGGAAATCCCATTTTTTATGTTCTAGACATAGTAAGCGTTTGGCTGTTTGTAACTAAATATTTTATTGGGTGAAATTTTAGTTTTTTTGAAAATGGGTCGCAAACAAAAAGAAGTTTCTGATAAAGTGAAAGTTTTGATAATTAAACATTTTAGAAGTGGATTAACTGAAAAAAGAATTAGCGAAATCGTAAGAAAACCAAGAAGTACAGTTCAATCCATTATTAAAAAATGGAAAGAAACTAAAACTGTCGAAAACAAGCACAGATCTGGTCGACCTAAAGCACTTTCTGTAGCGGGTGAACGTTGGTTAGTGCGCCAAATCCAAAAAGATCCAAAAACAAATGCCACAGTTCTTTGCAGTAACGTTAAGGAATACTTGGGAAAGGAGATTACTCCACAGTCCATTCGAAATTCTCTTAGAAAGTATGGTAATAGAGGAAGAACTGCACGAAAGAAACCATTTATAAACAAAGTTAAGCGAATTCAAAGGCTGAAATTTACAAGAGATTATGTTAAAGAGCCAGAATCGTTTTGAACTAATGTAATATTTGCAGACGAGAGGAAATTCAACATTTTTGGATGCGATGGCAAAATTATTGTGTACAGAAAGCCAAATACGGAGCTAGAACAACGCAATTTAGTTGCTGCTGTTAAACAAGGTGGTGGCGGTTTAATGGTTTGGCGATGTATGGCGGCATCGGGAGCAGGAAATATTGAAATAATAAATGGAATAATGGATCGCAAATACTATATTGACATACTGAAGAGGAACTTGAGATATAGTGCAGAAAAACTGGGTATTGGTAACAATTTTCAGTACTATCACGTTAACGATCCAAAGCATTCTGCTCACAATACTAAGCTTTGGATGTTATATAACTGCCCAAAAGTTATAAAAACCCCTCCGCAAAGTCCCGACCTAAACCCCATTGAACATCTTTGGGAACATTTGAAACCAAATTGCGAAAATGCAGTTTCTCAAATAAGACGCAGATGCAACAGATTTTAATGGAAGAGTGGGCTAATATAGATCCAGCTGTCACAGGAAAGTTAGTCCAATCGATGCCAAAACGTTTGAGAGAAGTAATAAGACGCAGAGGACGCATTACAAAATATTAAACTTCTGTTATTTTATTTAAACTAGAGTTTTTTGCAAAAATGACGAATACTTTTTTTGCTTTATTTTTTGAAGTTACGTAACAGAATTGCTTTTTTGCTATTTTAAATTTAATTTTTTGCTTTAAAAACAATAAATCCGAAAAAACATATGTAATCTGCTAAAAACTACACTATTTGTTTTACCTTCAGTTGATCCGTTTTGCTGTTGTTGCAGTTATTCCTAAGAATTTAGGTAATGACGAATACTTTTTTTGACCGCTGTATGTATGTATTTATATGCATAAACAAGTGCATGTACAACGGCAACAATAGGAATTAAGGCCCGCTTAGCCGAACGTTGATGTTAGCAAAACGTAACGTTCTTAAACGTACGGACGTTTGAGCGGTTAATGAATCTTTTAAAACGTGTCGAATGTCAATAAAATAAAAACAAAACGTTGTACAACCCTATTTTGTGTAATTCTTTTTCTAAAAAAATTATATTAATATTCCTGTGTTTATTATAACAAATCAAATAAAGAAAATTGTCAATGCGTTTCGAAGACTTATTTGTTGATGTTTTAAACCAGCTCGCAAAAAAAATTTCAATTTTCAATTTTCAGTAAATATACAGTCAGCTGTTCATAATAGAGATGGTATTTGAAAACTTTCGCGTAATTCATGCTTATACATAAAACGTACCAAAATTATACTAAGTACTTTTTGAAAGAAAAAAGAACATTTTGAAAAGTTCGTTTGAAAATTAAAATTTTAAGAATAAACATACATATGTACGTACATATATTTATTATGTATATATAAATTTGTAATTACTTCACAATGTATACGTAACAAAACTGTTGACTTGCAAATTTGCAATATTTTTCAAGATATGTAGGTATGCAAGTGGCAAAATAACAAATATGTATGTTTATGAGCGTATATTAACTTTTATATTCAAAATAATTAACTGTTATATATAATTGGATTTATAATTCAATCTAAGATTTTATTTGCATTCAATGGTATTTACTGGTTTTTTTTAAAGTCTCTTCATGAACATTATTATCTCAACATTACATTTTTAGACTTTGAAAATTCGAAAATTTTATTAAAGTTGTATTAGATCCTTAATAATTTATATATATATCAATAAAAGTACCGGAAGGGAACTTGGGCCACAATACAACTCAACAAAATAATAGTCCCATCACTGGTATACAAATGTTACGTAAAAACGTTATGAAATTCTATTTTATACAGGTTCAGCCGTTCCGTCAACGTGACATTTAATTTTGATAAGCATTTGCATTGATTTCATATGCTAAAAACAAACGTTCCTTACATTAGCTAACGTGAACGTTCGGCTAACCGGGCCTTTAATACGGTTTGGTATCAATAAAAAAAATTAATACCAGTGACGGCACTTCCTTTAGATAGGGTACAGTGACCAATATGATCGCACCCAACAAACAGCATCACCTGAGGTGGATGCAATAAGCTCGCCGATTCGCCTTCTTTTCGTACGCTGAGATGCATCCTCATAACAAAGATATGGACGGTCCCTATTCCTACTTGTAATGGCTTCCTTTTAGAAGTGAATTACATATGTTTTATTACAAGAATCGAAGATCTAAAAAAACTTACAACACAAAAGTCTTCACTAAATATTTCCGTATCTAGCCAGTTACTTAATTCAGTTTCGAAACTACTTTTCCCACGTCTGTATTTGGCCCAGTTATTGCAAATTTTTAAAAGCATGAATTTTAGTTTTTCTTTTTCTGTATCATGTAGTATTCTTTGAATACGATTTTCCACAAATTGTTCAATGTTATGCGACACATTAGTTGCATTATTTTTTCTTAAACTCCACCACTGCTGAAAAATTTCTCGAATCTGTTGATGTTGACACTAAAAAAACATGTATAAAACCCGTAAAAGCAATCAAAAGCAGCTGAAATTTATATATGTTCAAATACTTACTTGTAGCAATAAAATACCAAAAAATTTTAAAAGTGATATCGAATGTTTTTTTAATTACTATAGAAATTTACTTATGTATAAAAATCCAGACTTTTCTAAAGAACTGTCATTTAGCTTATAGCATGTTTCCACGGCACCTGCTTCGCTCTCTATTCTTGCTTCACAGCCCAATCATGAGCGAATCAACTTGCTTCGCCATACAAAATTTTGAGAGCGAAGCAGGTAGATTCATATTGAATCTGCTTGCGAATCAAGAAAAAATCCTCTCTTCTCTAATTTTTATCGTAAGTTTATCTGCACTAGTTGTCAAAATTAAATATTTTTGTAAACAAAGCAAAATTAAAAGTGAAAAGTTAAAAAATATAACTGTTTTTTTGTGTGTGTTTCCTAGGCGTAATAATAAATTTGCATTCAGTGAAAAGTTAATTTATTTAAATTTTATAAAAGTTAAAAAACAATGGAAAGAGAAAAAAATTATAAAATCGAAGCAGGTAGATGAGTCGTGTAAACAGCATGATTCATAAACTTGCTTCAGAAAGCGAAACAGGAGATTCAAGTTGTCGTGGAAACATGCTATTACGGCATTTCGAGTATGATTAATATACATATGTAAACAATAACAGTGTCGCAATTAAAAATACATACCTGGATTACAATTCTACTTCAAATATATTAGCCGTTACGAAAATAGATTTGAATTTTACCTATAACAAACACATGTCAAATTTGGGGTTCTTCCCATAAATCTATTACGTTGCATGCAAACCTTAACTTTGAGCTACAATGATTCAAAAACCACGCAAAATAGAAGTGTTTTCTATAAAAAAAATCAAAAAATTAATAAAGTCCTACATCGACTTCAACCATTTTTGGCCAAGCTCTTGACAGTGTGCATCGCTGGAAGTAATGAGTATTATCACTTTTATAAAACCGACACTCTAATCTTAAAAGCATCCACATAAAGTGACGTTCAAAAATTTATACATGTGTTTGCATGTACATATGTAAATTAAACACAATCTATGATGACTTGAGTTTTGTATAATAATTCGATCCCCAATATCATTTATTTGGAAGAATTTCGTAACAAAAATGTAAAATTTTTACTGCAGCATGGCAGCTTCAATAAATGGCAACATCGCTGGAATGCTGGTATAGATACCGGGAACATTATCGGCATCACAGCTAGCACCAACTGACACAACCCCACAAAATTCACCATTCACTATTGCTGGGCCACCCGAATCACCATCACAGGCATCCTTTCCAGGTGCAGTAGCACAAAACATTGTATCGGTTATTGGGTTGATATGATGTTTCTCACAAGTGGGCTTGTCAACCACTTTGATTTCAATAGTTTGCACTTGCAGTGGTATGAAACCAGCGTCTTCGTACGTTTTACCCCAACCAAAAACTTGCACTGGGTCACCATGTTTGAATGATTTTTTACAGAGACTTGCTGGCTTAATTGCTGGACCTTTAATGGCCCTTCTTAACTTTAACACAGCTATATCCGCATGATCTGACTTTGGGATGTATTCTTTGGGTGTTATTATTTTTTTTACGTTTGATCCAATACTAATGCCTCTTGAAGCACCACCCACTACTATCAACGACGCGGCAGTTGTGTTGTGTACACAATGGGCTGCAGTGACAACAAATCGATCTGATATTAAAGTTCCACCGCAAATAAATTCTTTATTCTCATAAAGCTGAATCAACGATGGCATTTTATCAATTGTGGTTGGTCTACCATTCATAATACGTGTTTCGGCCTCGGAGAAACACACTTTCAGGAATATTAAATGACAGCATATAAATATCCTTAAAGAGTTCTTCAAGTTAATCATTTTTAGATTTTAAACTTTCGGACTGGAGAAAACAACGTTTAACTTTTACTTGTTGGTGGTTGATTAGATCTAATGAAATTTTTAACGAGTTTGTGATCTTTTATACATTTGATCTTTTTAACGACATTATTTGTTATAAAGAAACATTTGTTTAAATATGTACTTGAAATTAATTGTTTAAAATTTAAATTTATTTAAAACTTTAATTTGTTCTTTGTTTTGTCTGGAGGAAAATAAAGAATACTACCGATTGTTTTAAAATTTATTTACTTGTACTTAATTTCCGCAGCTTATTTTTCATTTGCATTTGAATTCCTTCTATATAAATAATAGCACATCATCATGTTTGAAAAGCATTCAAACTCGTGTACATATAACACAAACTATAAATACTATATGGAGATTGCATGAATGCTTTTCAAAACATGATTTGGCTAAAGGGTGATTTGCTTAGCGCCAAAGAAATGCCGGCTTATAAGCCAATACAATAAAATGTTAAATAGTTATTTTGGAGAATATCTCGAATAATAAATTTGATAAATAATATATTAAATTTCGATAAGCTTTTTCCTATTAGAAATAGTTCTTACGTCTGCAGAGGATACATTTATTCATTGAGTAGATTCAAGACTACTTTTTGTTTTAAATTTTTCATCGGTAGTAATAACTATTAAATATATTATAGCGTCCAATAATGATAACGTTGTAAAACTATTCACACAAAAATTTCGGGGACATAATTTTTGTATTAATTAAACAGTTTATTTGGAAGAACAACATTTTAAAATTTCTATTGCAGCATGGGAGCTGCTATAAATGGCAATACCTCTGGTATGCGAATATAGACACCTGGAGAGTTCTTGCGGGCACAGCCATAACCCCACGACACAATGCCACAATATTCTTCATTTACTATGGCTGGACCTCCCGAATCTAACTTGCAGGAATCCTTTCCAGATGCAGCAGCACAAAACATTGTATGGGTTATTTTCCCGTAAATCAGTTTCTGACAAATGCCTTTGTCGACTACATTGACTTTAACCGTGTGCATCTGAAGTGGTATATAATCGTCACCTTCGTACGTTATACCCCAAACAAACAATTTAACTGGGTCACCATGGCCAAAGGATTTCTTACAAAAGCATGCTGGTTTAATATTATCTCCTCTAATGCGATCCCTTAACTTTAACACAGCTACATCTGCATGGAATGTTTCTGGGTTATAATCTCTGGAAGGTTCCATTCATATAAAGCTGAACTAGAAATGGCGTTTTGTCAATTATTGTTGGCTTACAGTAAACAATACGAGTTTCCACTTTCAGAAGTATCAAATGGAAGCATATAAATATCGTTAAAAAGTTCTTCAAGTTTATCATTTTTCAAATTCCAATTTAAACACTGGAGGTATCAACTTTTACTTGTTGGTGTTTGACTAGGACTAATGAATTCTTGAATCAATACCGGAGCTTTTATACATTCAAACTCATTAGCGAAGTTCTTCGATATAAAAAAACACTTGCTTAAATAATTGAAATCGGTTGCCTGAAATGCTATTTGAAATAGAAGTTAAATTTGCTCTGATTTTATTGTTCTTTGTTTTGTTTTGTGCAGGTTGAATGGAAGTTTCAATTGCTTTGAATTCAATTTTTTTGACTTAATTTCTGCAATTTTTATTTATTTGTGTACATATGGGTCTTTTATAATTCTTCGGATATAAAGTGAATATTTGATTTTGAAACTAATCGGTATTTCACTCAAACAACAATTTGAACTTTTCAAATTTGTGTGTTGTGGCTTTAGCTGTTCATATGTCGACATTTCAGTGGTCGCTAAACGAAATGATCAGTGAACCATCAGTATATATTTATGACAAAACATTCAAAGACAATATGAGAATTCTCTATTGTCAATAATTTTCAGTAAATACATAATAGTTTATTGGGACACAGTCCCAATAAATTTCAAAACTAAACATTTGATATGAAGATTTTGTTTTTCGGTTACTTTTTCCGGTACTAGAATACAAAAGTAAAACTTTTTTAATTGGCTTTGTCACCATTGCTGAATACAATTTGTGGATGAAAAGTATAATTATTTCATCTAATGTGGAAAAAAATTTTATATTCCGGACAACTTGATACAATTTTGTCTATTTTATTCCACATTTTTCTTATCACTTACAAGCAAAAACAGCAAATCGAAGTATTTTAATTAAGTTTTATGAAACGAAAACGAATTTTAAAAGTTCGATTTAACATTAAAATTAAAGGAATCATATGTGCTATCGCTCCTACCTATTAAATAAATGTATCTTGGATAATATTTTCAAGACAAACAGTGAATGATGACCTTCTTCTCACATCATATCCATAGTATGAATACAAATTTATATGTATGCAAATGAAAAATAAGTTGCGGAAATTAAAATTCAACTTAAATTTTGAACAATCAACTTCAAATATTTAAACAAATGTTTCTTTAAAACAAATAATGTTGTTAAAAAGATCAAATGTATAAAAGATCACAAATTCGTTAAAAATTTCATTAGATCTAATCAACCACCAACAAGTAAAAGTTAAACGTTGTTTTCTCCAGTCCGAAAGTTTAAAATCAAAAAATGATTGACTTGAAGAACTCTTTAAGGGTATTTGTATGCTGTCATTTAATATTCCTGAAATTGGATTTTTCCGAGGCCGAAACACGTATTATGAATGGTAGACCAACCACAATTGATAAAGTGCCATCGTTGATTCAGCTTTATAAGAATGAAAAATTTATTTGCGGAGGAACTTTAATATCAGATCTATTTGTCGTCACTGCAGCCCATTGTGTATACGGCGCACCTGCCGGTAGTTTCACTGTAGTGGGTGGTGCTACAAGGCGCAGTGATGTTGGTGTGAGATCAAAAGTAAAAAAAAATAATAACACCCAAAGAATACAGCCCAAAGTCAGATCATGCGGATATAGCTGTGTTAAAGTTAAAAAAGGCCATTAAAGGTCCAGCAATTACGCCAGCAAGTCTCTGTAAAAAATCATTCAAGCCTGGTGACCCAGTGCAAGTTTTTGGTTGGGGTAAATTGTATGAAAAGGCTGATTTCTTTCCACTTCAAGTGCAAACTATTGAAATCAATGTGGTTGACAAAAGCACTTGTCAGGAACATTTTGTCCAGCCAATTACCAATACAATGTTTTGTGCTGGTGCACCTGGAAAGGATGCATGTGAAGGTGATTCAGGTGGCCCAGCAATGGTGAATGGTGAATTTTGTGGAGTTGTGTCAGATGGTGATATATGTGATGACGACGACGATGTTCCAGGTATCTATACCAGCATTCCAGCGATGTTGCCATTTATTAAAGCTGCCATGCAGCAGTAAGAATTTTAAAATTTTGTTACGAAATTCTTCCAAATAAATAGTTTATTTACTTTGTAAGAGTTTTAGTCGTCAAGGTTCTTTTAAAAACGTCATTGTTTTTGGTAGCTTTTACATTAATTTCTACTTAGCACCTTAAGAAAATAAAATCTAATATATATATATTTCGAAAGAATGTTGACGATAGGATTCGGATGTAGTGCAAACTTGTTTCATATCTACTTATTTTGACACGGGCTTGCCACTGCAGGATGTTCTGTTTTTTAGTTCTATTCACCGATTTAGAAGCTTTCTTTAATATGTTGAGAGAGAAGGTTAGGTTAGGTTAGGTTAGGTTAAGATTGCTTATTTTCCACTAGAAATAAACTTTACATCTGTAAGGCGTACCAATTCGCCTGTAGTCAGGATTCGTTTTTATTCTTATTTGAAAATAGTTCAAATAGATCACTATTCAGTAGCATTAAACTGTCCGAGTCGCCATTACAAGGACTTTTTCCCGATGCGACAGTACAAAACACTGCACTTGCTATCTAGATTATGTGATCGAATATAGTCTAGCATATGTGAATACCGATCGACCACGTTAACGTATGTTTTAAGAGGTGCATCAGAAGCATAATTATCGTATTCCATTTTGTTTACCCCAACCAAATGTTTGTACCGGCACAATATGCATGAAGATTTTTCGGCATACTTCTGTAATTTGAACTGATTTCTGAATATCAGGTGCTCTACACTCCTTCACAGCTGCATTGAAGTCACTGGTTGTATCCGAATGGGATTATGCTAATAGGGTCGACATTAGTACTCATAGGAATCAGTACTACATATATGCTTACGCACATATGTGTGGCAAACATGCTGCTCTATCCGTAACTATGGGTAAAATATATATCCTTCTGATTTCCTTACTACGTATACTAACTCCAAGTTACTCGACAGCGTAGAGGAGAGGGTGAAGAAGTTCATCAATTCTATTGACTTACTGGAGCATCGACCCAATGTACGAATATTTCGGTGTTCTATCGTTGCTACAATGAAATATACTCCAATAAAATCACAGGAGTTGTTTACGAGAAACTGTGTTTAAGAACTACTCATGCTTTTTTAATACTTAGTCCATTTGTGGTCGATGTGAAAACAAATTGCACTGCGTATTACGAAGAGATGTGGTGGTAGGGCGGTGTAGTGGTGTGGTGATTAAAGTACTTGTCTACAAAACCAACCCGGTTCGTTCCATGGCAGAGGACACAAATTTTTCACCATGGTTTTTCGAGCTTTAAAAATAGGTGGCTTCAACCCCCTCCAAAAAGCTATGCAAAAAGCACATGTCCATTCTTCTCCCTGGAAAAGAGGATAACATTATGACAAAAGTCACGTAGGAAGCAAACATAGCAATCAAAGATTAGCAAGGTTTCTTTTGTTGTTTCTAACGACAGTTGGCAGCCCCATTATATTAGAACCCGCTACAGCAGATCAATTATCTACTAGCTACAATAGCAACCGATTAACGAAACTGATACAATTCGAAAAAAAAAGATGCGAAAACAACTGCCAAATGACCCCAAGAGAGGCTAACGGAGGGAAAAAAATTTCGAAGAGAACCTCGAACAATTTGTGTGTATAAAAATTTCTTCGCAAAAATCTTTCCCATCACATTCAACAAGGAAAAGTTCAAACCAAATGTCCACATTCCCAATTCCCTATATCGCTTCTTCCATTACCTATTTTCGTAGTTCCAACTTAGTGCACCGCACGAGTAGGGTTTATCCTTTGAATATAGATCCTAAAAAGCAATGAATTCTTCTGATGCCAAAGTTTCACTACAGTCCTTAAATATAAGTTGTGCAGTATTAATGGTAGAAAGAATGATTCAGACAAAGAACTTTAAAGTTACTTACTCTATTAGTATTTATTTATTATACTTAAGCTAATCATAGTATTTCTAAGAAATATTAAGGAATAAAATTTCGTTGCTCTGTAAAGAAAATAGAAGTTACTCTTCAGGAATAATATTTTCATTGAATCAAAAATATGTATGTTAATCGACATTTTTTTTAAATAAAATTGAAAGAAACCATGGATTGACATGAAATCAGTACATTTTATTTAACTGAAACAACTATTTTCATATAAGAAAAAAACAAATTGTGAATATTTGATAAATACATACATAAGTATATTTTTCGTTATTTAATATAAAATTATTTCGTAGAAAAAAAACTAACATTTGAACCTATAGTCTATATTACTGATTTGAAAATTAGATAAATTTGTATTTTTTCTACACCAGAATCTTTGCACTTTCTTGACTTCATAGGAAGTTCTTTTTTTTGTGTCTCCCCCTAACATTTAACACTCACAGCTTCTCTCTATATGATTTACTTAGTGCCGTTATTCCTTAACTTGCTCAATTGGCGGAGTTGGCAAGAGAGTTCACTTTTAACGACGGAGTAATATTCCCAAGTTCGATTTCAACTACAGTCGACAGTCATTTCATTTTATTAACAAAAATTGAATAAGTAAGAAAGATGATTTTTAATTGCAACAAAATACAAACTATGAAGTGAGACGAATAGCATTTGAAGTACTTCCAAGCATGCGTTTTTAATAACATCTTCAACATAATTTCAGATCAAATGAATTGGACCCAAAAAATGAACAATTCACAATGACAAGCCTGTATTAAGAGCATTCAAAGAGATTCGAAATATCACTACTTTAGAATCACATGTCGTGGATCTTATTGACTTCCTTGGAAGTGTTTTTAATGGATTAATATATATTTTACTTTTACATTTCTTGCTGAGTAAATACAAAGACTGGAATTTCAAAGTAGAGTGAGTTCACATGACTATAACATGCGTTCGACGTAGGAACCAACCTTCAATATGTTGGAAAAAGTATATTTTCAATGCTTTTTGTTGAAGAAAATAAATCAAGATTAGCTCTTTACTACTGGGAATAGACTTCATATGAGGAAAACGTACAAACCTGCTTATAGTCACAATTTGTTCTTCCTTACCTGAGAGTAACTGTACCAACTTGATCTATTTAAAAAACATAAATTTACACAAAAAAGTTAGTTGAATGAGCTAATATTCATTCTATATTAGAAAACACTTGTTCGAATACAATTGAGCTTTTTAAAATTTGTGTTCTAATTTTAAAATTGACTTCTTAGAATTTGAGGGAGAGAGGAAATGGCAATGTTTTACTGTATCAAAAGTTTATTATTATATTATTTTTTACTCCAATTGAATAGAAATGAGTCACTTAAAGTTCACTTATAATGTTTGAGGTTTAATACTGGTTTAAGTTTCACATCCGCTTTATTTTTCATTAGAGGTCTCCTTCCTGGTGAATTTTTTTAATAGATCTATTTTAAAACGTTATGTTTTGGATATACTTTGAAGTTGAAATTAGTTAAAAACATTTTAAGGCAAATAAAAATTTTTAAAGAATTGTAATCCAAACAGTATTTTATGATTTACGGATATTTTTTGGCAACGTAATCCTGTTTATCAATCACTACAGCTTCCTAAAAGATGCAATGTTTGATGCGGTTTGTGAGCCGGCGTCCTTATTATTCTTCAAGAACGACGAAAATTGCAACGTTCCAGCCAATGCAGCCAGGTACCGTGCGATTATTGCCTTTTTTCCCCCAAAATAAAAAAATTAATCTTGGCTGAAATGTGGTTTCAGCAAAACGCTACCACATGTCGCTCGCAATGCGATACAATAAGTCTATTGAAAGGTGATAAATCTCACGTTTTACAGTAGTGCATTGGTCACCGAAATCTTGCGATTTGACTTTATTAGACTATTTTTTTGGGGATATATGTAGATTCTTGTACATAGCGACCATTCAGCCATAATTCCAGTCCTGGATTACCGCGCTAGAAAGAAATGCTAGAAAGAGCATGCCAAAAGTGGAGTTAATGAATGGACCAACTACGGCGTAACCTCAAGTAACATTTGCTTGACAGTCATTCATTTATCGCCCCAAATCAATATTTCATTCACTTTTGCAATTTTTTTTTTCTGAAACCAATTTTTTTAATTATCTGAAACCAAATGGTTCAAAAATTATTTATTATTTACAAAGTTTTTCGAATAAAAGTATTGCAAATTTTAGCTCACTGTTGTCTAAAATAGCTTTATTAAATGTCATTTCCTACAGAGGTCGCATATGTAATATTTTCTCGTGTGGCCCTACTTTTGAGCCAAATATTGAAATAGTTTCACGTGAATGCTTAATTTTAAATTTAATATAATTTATATAATATTTAATATATTTTATTCAAATTTTCTAACGCATAAAAATAATAATACATTTCCTGTTAAGATTTACAACTTAATTTAAGATCTTGAGGTTTTATTTTGCAGTTAAACAATTTTATTTAAAACTATCGATATTTCGACACTCATCGAGTATCATCTTCTTATTTATAAATCTGCAGATAATAGTTGTCGGGGAACAAAATTTCACCTAATAGTGAATTTCAAGCCGTTTGAAGTTTTTGTGAATACGACCATTAAAAATTTTAAAAATCATTCAAAAGAAAATTTTCAAATTTGTTCCAAGAATTCCAATAATTCAAATCTGGTAATAGGTTACATACACATAAACAACTATAGAGTTATTGCAAGACTCAGCTCTATGCTGGAAAAGCTCACTGCAATCTGCTTAAGAAGTAATTTATCGACTACACCTATCCCCCGCCATACATGGGTGATTGGTTTTTAATAAAAGCATGTAAGACGAAAATTTAATTTTTATATGGACAAACCGTCGCCATAACCAGTTCACAGACACAAAATCGAAAAAAGTACAGATTTTTGTCAATATAGTATGTATTCATCTTAGGATCAGAATTATAATCATGTATAAATAACTTCAAGTGACGTCAAATCAAGTATTTTTCTAAATTTTTTTTAACTTTTGACTCTACGCGTCAGCGCGTAGTAGACTTCTGTCAAAAAAGTTGAACTCGAATATTTTCAAATAACGAGGTACATAGAAAAGTCTGCAATGCGTCTACCGCAAAAAGTTCCTTAACTTTCAACTTTTCACGCGTCATGTTTAAAATAGCGGATACTCAGCTAATATTATAAAGCAAATGTTGTTACCAGCTGATTGAGTATGAACGACTGTGTAGCGTGTTGTGCAACTTGACGCGTTTAATACATAAAAAAATTAAAAAGCGTTTTAAACATTCAAAGACAATATGACAATTCTCTATTGTCAATAATTTTCAGTAAATACATAATAGTTGGCTCAGAATCTTTTTATACAAATTGGTCTTGGACATAGTCCCAATAAATTTCAAAACTAAACATTTGATATGAAGATTTTTTTTCGGTTACTTTTTTTTTGAATTGTCTTTGTCACCATTGCTGAGAAGTATAATTAGTTCATCTAATGTGGAAAAAGAATATTATATACCCGACAGCCTGATACAATTTTGTCTATTTTATTACACATTTTTCTTCTCACTTACAAGCGAAAACAACAAGTCGAAATATTTTAATTATGTTTTATGGAACGGAAACAAATTTTGACAATTGGATTTAGCATTAAAATTAAAGCAATCACAGGTGCTATCGCTCCTACCTAATAAATAAATGTATCTTGGATAATATTTTCAAGACAAACAGTGAATGATGACCTTCTATTCACATCATATCCATAGTATGAACGTAAATTTATATGTATGAAAAATGAAATGAAAAATAAGTTGCGGAAATTAAAATTCAATTTAAATTTTGAACAATCAACTTCAAATATTTAAACAAATGTTTCTTTATAACAAATAATGTCGTTAAAAAGATCAAATGTATAAAAGATCACAAATTCGTTAAAAATTTCATTAGATCTAATCAACCACCAACAAGTAAAAGTTAAACGTTGTTTTCTCCAGTCCGAAAGTTTAAAATCTAAAAATGATTGACTTGAAGAACTCTTTAAGGGTATTTGTATGCTGTCATTTAATATTCCTGAAAGTGGATTTTTCCGAGGCCGAAACACGTATTATGAATGGTAGACCAACCACAATTGATAAAGTGCCATCGTTGATTCAGCTTTATGAGAATGAAAAATTTATTTGCGGCGGAACTTTAATATCAGATCGATTTGTTGTCACTGCAGCCCATTGTGTATACAACAGAACTGCCGCGTCGTTCACTGTAGTGGGTGGTGCTTCAAGACGCGATGATGTTGGAGTGAGATCAAAAGTAAAAAAAATAATAACACCCAAAGGTTACCCAAAATCAGATGAAGAGGATATAGCTGTGTTAAAGTTAAGGAAGCCCATTAGAGGATCAGCGATTAAGCCAGCAAGTTTCTGTAAAAAGTCATTCAAGCATGGTGACCCAGTGCAAGTTTTTGGTTGGGGTAAAGCGTATGAAGACGCTGGTTTCATTCCACTTCAAGTGCAAACTATTGAAATCAAAGTGATTGACAACCACACTTGTCAGAAATATTATTTCAACCCAATAACCGATATAATGTTTTGTGCTGCTGCACCTGGAAAGGATGCCTGTAATGGTGATTCGGGTGGCCCAGCATTAGTGAATGGTGAATTTTGTGGAGTAGTGTCAAGTGGGGCTGGCTGTAATGCCGACAATGTTCCAGGTATCTATACCAGCATACCAGCGATGTTGCCATTTATTGAAGCTGCCATGTTGCAGTAAAAATTTTGTTCAGAAATTCTTCCAAACAAATGATATTGGGGAGCGAATAATTATACAAAACTTATGTCATCATGGATTGTGTTTAATTTACATATGTATGTACATGCAATCACATGTATAACTTTCTGAATGTCTCTTTATGTTGATGCTTTTAAGATAAGAATGCCGGTTATATAGAAGTTTTAATACTCATTACTTCCAGCGATGTACACAATCCGCATTAGTTTAAATATTTAGTAGTTGAGAGGAAAAAAAAATTAAAAGGAAAATGGACTTGAAGCCACACTAGGAATATATGAAATCTTTCCGAGAGGGACAGCTTATTCTGCCCTCTAACTAAACAACTTATTCCAAAAAAACTCTAAAATTGTAAGGGTCATGTCATTTGTATGAGTACTTCATTTGCCTGCGACGGCAGTGCGTAGGGTATTTAATAGTCGACTACCATTTTTATTTACTTTGTTTTAGTCGTCAAGGTTTTTTTAAACGTCATTGTTTTTGTTTTTGGTCGCTTTTTAAATTAAGCTCTACTTAGCACCTTAAGAACAAAATCTAAAATGGCGGAATATACATAATTTATAAAAAAGTTGACACTAGGCTCCGGAAGTAGCGCAAACTTGTTTTATATCCAATTATTTTGACACAAGCTTGCCATCGCAGCTTCCTTTGTTATATTGAGAGACAATGTTTCTGTATAGCAGACAACTTCCAAGCATGCGTTTTTAATAACATCTTCAAAATAACTTCAAATCAAATGAAATGGATCCAAAAAATGAAAAATTCACAATGACAAGCCCGTATTAAGACCATTGAAAGAGATTCGAAATATCACTACTTTTGAATCACATGTTGTGGATCTTATTGACTTCCTTGGAAGTGTTTTTAATGGATTAATATATATATTTTTTTTATTTCTTTATTAAAAAAAATTAAGTTTTAACTATTATAAACACTAGTTAACAATATTTAATTGGCTTATACAATGTCTCTAAATCGAGCGCTCTAGTATAATATTAAACATAATAATAATTTGCTTTTTACAAAAAAGTAACAATATTAATATATATTAATATATATTTTACTTTTACCTTTCTTGCTGAGTAAATACATTCTTTTTTATTAAAATTTCAATTGCGAAACGTTAATAAATTTTGCGTAAAGGTTGGTATAAATTTTGTTGTTTGATTATTAATTCTAATTAATGGCATCTCTTATCAAACTTCAAACCTCAACTTCCAAAACTGCCATGAAAATGCTAAGACTGGAATTTCAAAGTAGAGTGAGTTCACATGACTATAACATGCGTTCGATGTAGGAAGCAACCTTCAATATGTTGGAAAAAGTATATTTTCAATGCTTTTTGTTGAAGAAAATAATTTGATATCAAATCAAGATTAGTTCTTTTAGTACTTAATCTTCTGGCGTAATGGGGAGGTCAGGACTTGTGAATATATTCACAGATAGTCAGATGGCCATTAGAGCAATCTCAGAGGAACGCACTAAATCACATACAGTTTGGGATTGCAAAAACGCTATTAACAGTTACTCGACACATGGTGAAGTGCGCATCATATGGGTGCCAGGGCACGCGGGGATAACTGGAAATGAGAGGGCAAACTCACTTGCTTCTAGGGCAATAGAGTTAGGTAATATAAGCTTGGATGCGCGAAACCTTTCGATGCAGTTAAATCCGAGCTAAAGTCTTGGGCACATAGGGCCCATTCAACTCTCTCGACTAACAGAACCATGGGAATCAATACAAAAATTCTATGGGGAGATCCAGACGAGAGAAGAACGAGGGAGCTGCTCAAACTTAGTAAGCTCGAACTAAGTAGAATAATGGGAGTTGTCACAGGGCACTCTCAACTACTGGCACATCTTAAACGCGTCGGAATAGCGGGAGGAGAACACTATTTTTGCCAATGCCCCGCCTTCTCACAAATAAGATCCCGATTACGGGGAATATGCTGGAGGAAATTAAGGAACTTTGTGAGTGACACGGAGTTTCTTTAGACTTTTGGGTCAATATGTTATGGTTAAACTCAAAGGAGCGCACAACAAGCCTTCACTGGCTTAGGTGTATGTCGTATGACATGGGCTGACATACCCCTCCAATCAACCTAACCTAATCTAACCTAATCTTTTGGCTTGGTAAATAATTTACTTGCCGTATTATATATTTACTGAGTCATGTCAAAAATAATTGTTTAATCTTATCTTTCTGACTTTATTGGCACATCAGTTTAAGATTTATAAATTCTTTGTTCCGGAACAATATCACATCTTTTCCTATTATTTTTAAATTGTCATCAATTATTAATAAGGTGTATTGAAAAAGTAATATATCAAGTAATATATTCATAATTTTTTTTCGATTGGACCAGTATTTATGCAGTGAATTGTGTTGGAACTAAGAAAATAGTATAAAATTTGGAGAACCTCTACACGTTGGGTATGGTAGGAAAGATATCTGTAGGGAGTTCGTTCCACATACGAGCCGTTCTACCAACGAATGAATTATTTCTGTAATACGTAGTAAGAACTATTGTAATACCGATCACAAATGGATGTGCTCTTAATGAGGAACGTGTTGTTCCCAAATAAGAGGGGTTTCGGGTATATATTCCTTTACTTCGTTAGAGCTCATTCCTTGTAGTAACGATAAAACAGCGTAACACATCCCACGTTGCGGCGATGCTACAGTGAGTGAATATAGTTGGCTACACTATTGTCACCAAAGAGTCTTTTGCTCTTTCCTGTACTCGGTCCAGTAGCTTCAAAATAGACTTTGAAACGATTTCTTTGAATACGATTTTCCACATTTTGTTCAATGTTATGCGACACATTAGTTGCATTATTTTTTCTTAAACTCCAACCACTGCTGAAAAATTTCTCGAATCTGTTGATGTTGACACTAAAAAAACATGTATAAAACCCGCAAAAGCAATCAGAAGCAGCTGAAATTTATAAATGTTCAAATATTTACTTGTAGCAATAAAATACCAAAAAAATTCAAAAGTGATATCGAATGTTTTTTTAATTACTATAGAAATTTATTTATGTATAAAAATCCAGACTTTACTAAAGAACTGTCATTTGGCTTATAGCATGTTTCCACGGCACCTGCTTCGCTCTCTATTCTTGCTTCACAGCCCAATCATGAGCGAATCAACTTGCTTCGCAATAAAAAATTTTGAGAGCGAAGCAGGTAGATTCATATTGAATCTGCTTGCGAATCAAGAAAAAATCCTCTCTTCTCTAATTTTTATCGTAAGTTTATCTGCACTAGTTGTCAAAATTAAATATTTTTGTAAACAAAGCAAAATTAAAAGTGAAAAGTTAAAAAATATAACTGTTTTTTTGTGTGTGTTTCCTAGGCGTAATAATAAATTTGCATTCAGTGAAAAGTTAATTTATTTAAATTTTATAAAAGTTAAAAAACAATGGAAAGAGAAAAAAATTATAAAATCGAAGCAGGTAGATGAGTCGTGTAAACAGCATGATTCATAAACTTGCTTCAGAAAGCGAAACAGGAGATTCAAGTTGTCGTGGAAACATGCTATTACGGCATTTCGAGTATGATTAATATACATATGTAAACAATAACAGTGTTGCAATTAAAAATACATACCTGGATTACAATTCTACTTCAAATATATTAGCCGTTACGAAAATAGATTTGAATTTTACCTATAACAAACACATGTCAAATTTGGGGTTCTTCCCATAAATCTATTACGTTGCATGCAAACCTTAACTTTGAGCTACAATGATTCAAAAACCACGCAAAACTTTTAAATAATATTTCACATATGAACTAATAGAAGTGTTTTCTATAAAAAAAATCAAAAAATTAATAAAGTCCTACATCGACTTCAACCATTTTTGGCCAAGCTCTTGACAGTGTGCATCGCTGGAAGTAATGAGTATTATCACTTCTATAAAACCGACACTCTAATCTTAAAAGCATCCACATAAAGTGACGTTCAAAAATTTATACATGTGTTTGCATGTACATATGTAAATTAAACACAATCTATGATGACTTGAGTTTTGTATAATAACTCGATCCCCAATATCATTTATTTGGAAGAATTTCGTAACAAAATTGTAAAATTTTTACTGCAGCATGGCAGCTTCAATAAATGGCAACATCGCTGGAATGCTGGTATAGATACCTGGAACATTATCGGCATCACAGCTAGCACCAACTGACACAACCCCACAAAATTCACCATTCACTATTGCTGGGCCACCCGAATCACCATCACAGGCATCCTTTCCAGGTGCAGTAGCACAAAACATTGTATCGGTTATTGGGTTGATATGGTGTTTCTCACAAGTGGGCTTGTCAACCACTTTGATTTCAATAGTTTGCACTTGCAGTGGTATGAAACCAGCGTCTTCGTATGTTTTACCCCAACCAAAAACTTGCACTGGGTCACCATGTTTGAATGATTTTTTACAGAGACTTGCTGGCTTAATTGCTGGACCTTTAATGGCCCTTCTTAACTTTAACACAGCTATATCCGCATGATCTGACTTTGGGATGTATTCTTTGGGTGTTATTATTTTTTTTACGTTTGATCCAATACTAATGCCTCTTGAAGCACCACCCACTACTATCAACGACGCGGCAGTTGTGTTGTGTACACAATGGGCTGCAGTGACAACAAATCGATCTGATATTAAAGTTCCACCGCAAATAAATTTTTTATTCTCATAAAGCTGAATCAACGATGGCATTTTATCAATTGTGGTTGGTCTACCATTCATAATACGTGTTTCGGCCTCGGAGAAACACACTTTCAGGAATATCAAATGGCAGCATATAAATATCCTTAAAAAGTTCTTCAAGTCAATCAATTTTAGATTTTAAAATTTCGGACTGGAGAAAACAACGTTTAACTTTTACTTGTTGGTGGTTGATTAGATCTAATGAAATTTTTAACGAGTTTGTGATCTTTTATACATTTGATCTTTTTAACGACATTATTTGTTATAAAGAAACATTTGTTTAAATATGTACTTGAAATTAATTGTTTAAAATTTAAATTTATTTAAAACTTTAATTTGTTTGTTTTGTCTGGAGGAAAATAAAGAATACTACCGATTGTTTTAAAATTTATTTACTTGTACTTAATTTCCGCAGCTTATTTTTCATTTGCATTTGAATTCCTTCTATATAAATAATAGCTCATCATCATGTTTGAAAAGCATTCAAACTCGTGTACATATAACACAAACTATAAATACTATATGGAGATTGCATGAATGCTTTTCAAAACATGATTTGGCTAAAGGGTGATTTGGTTAGCGCCAAAGAATTGCAGGCTTATACTCAGCTAAGCCAATACAATAAAATGTTATAGTTATTTTGGAGAATATCTAGAATAATAAATTTGATAAATAATATATTAAATTTCGATAAGATTTTTCCCATTAGAAATAGTTCTTACGTCTGCAGAGGATACATTCATTCATTGAGTAGATTCAAGACTGCTTTTTGTTTTAAAATTTTCATCGGTAGTAATAACTATTAAATATATAATAACGTTTAGTAATGATAAAGTTGTAAAACCATTCACATATAAATTTCGGGGACATAATTTTTGTATTAATTAAACACTTTATTTGGAAGAACAACATTTTAAAATTTCTATTGCAGCATGGGAGCTGCTATAAATGGCAATACCTCTGGTATGCGAATATAGACACCTGGAGAGTTCTTGCAGGCACAGCCATAACCCCACGACACAATGCCACAATATTCTTCATTTACTATGGCTGGACCACCCGAATCTAACTTGCAGGAATCCTTTCCAGATGCAGCAGCACAAAACATTGTATAAGTTATTTTCCCGTAAATCAGTTTCTGACAAATGCCTTTGTCGACTACATTGACTTTAACCGTGTGCATCTGAAGTGGTATATAATCGTCACCTTCGTACATTATACCCCAAACAAACAATTTAACTGGGTCACCATGGCCAAAGGATTTCTTAGAAAAGCATGCTGGTTTAATATTATCTCCTCTAATGCGATACCTTAACTTTAACACAGCTACATCTGCATGGAATGTTTCTGGGTTATAATCTCTGGAACATGGTTTCTCAAAGTATGTGCCGAGGCACACTTGTGTGCCGCGACCTGATCGTTTGAGTGCCGCGGAAAATAAGCTTTGTGTATTTTTTTCACATCCTTATTCCAAAAAAAAAAAAAAAAAAAACATTTTTAGCAAATTCCATTTTGGACTTTTTGTCCCTGCAGGGAAAATATTATGTACATGTACACGCTACACTCCAAACGAAAGAACCGACTGGTAATTTATTTTTTAAAATATGTCATTCTCGATAATTCAATTAGAAATTTGCTTACATATGCCTGCGACTGAAATAGAAATAAATCAGTGATTGAAAAACTTACTGGAAAACAGCAACAGACATTTTTTTGCTCTGCTTACATTTTTTTGCTGCATACTTCCAAAAATGATTTACAGTTACTTACTTAACATCTCGCAATCATGCAGTCAAATACAAGAGCGAAATGAAAAAGGAGAAAACAATAAAATTGAGCAGACAATGTAGCCGATTCAATTCAAACGTAACAAACCAAAACAATGCCACACAAAACTTTCAGCATTGCGGTTATAATTTTGTGTTAAATTTCTCTAAATCTAAAAAGCAATTAAAATCGCTTTTTAAAAAATATTAAGTATGGACCAATGGCTGAAAAGAACTCTGAATCCGGTACAAACTAATGAAAATGTTGCATCAAGCAACAAAAAGCAAAAGGTGACTATACGAAAATACAGTCCAGAGTACCTAAGTTTTGGGTTTCATTGGAATGAGGACAAATAGCGACCCAGACCTATATGTGTCGTTTGTTTAGCAACTCTTTCAAATGAAAGCATGAATCCATCAAAACTACAGAGACACTTGGACACAAATCATCCAACACTGAAAGACAAGCCAATTCAGTTCTTTGAAAAAAAGTTGGTTAGTAATAAAACATCACAAACGAATTTGGCGCATTTCACAACGATAAATGACAAAGCTACAAAAGCTTCTTACTTGCTAAGTTTGAGAATTGCACAGGTTGGTAAGCCACATACCATTGGTGAAACACTGGTTTTGCCAGCCATTAAAGATGCTGTTGGTGTTATGTTTGACCAAAAACATGTAAAAGAAATTATGACAATTCCACTTTCGAATAGTACAGTCGGACGAAGAATAGATGAAATGGCACAATGGACGGAAGGTACTCTGATACAAAGAGTTTCGCAAAGTAAATTTTTTGCGCTGCAGCTAGATGAATCTACTGATGTTCAGGGTCTTGCTCAACTGCTTGTTTATATACGATTTATTTGGAACAACGCACCTCACGAGAAAATGTTATTTTGCGATCCAATATTGAGAGGTACAAGTGAAGAAATATTTAAAATGCTTGATATGTGTGTAAAATCAAAAGATCTTGACTGGAAAAAATGCGTCGGGATTTGTGCTGATGGAGACAGATCTATGTGTAGTAAAAGAAGAAGTGTTGTTACTCGCATTCAAGAAATCAGTCCGGACGCAAGGTGCACTCATTGTAACATTCATCGAGAAATATTGGTTTCAAAACATTTATCAGACAATTTAAAAAGCGTTCTGGACCTATCCATAAAGATAGTAAACTACATCAAGACAAAACCGTTGCAATCACGATTATTTGGAAAGCTTTGCAAAGAAATGGGATGTAAACATAAAGCACTTTTACTTCACACGGAAGTTCGTTGGTTGTCAAGAGGCAAGGTTTTGACAAGGCTTATAGAACTACGTTCAGAGATAACAACTTTTTTGGAAGAAAAAACAGAGTTAGCGGCATGTTTACTCGATGACCAATTCATAATGAAGCTTACATATTTGTCTGATATATTTTTGAAACTAAACGAATTGAATTTATATCTTCAAGGATCAGGTGTAGATATATTTTCAGTTCATGATAAAATTCGCGGATTTATAAAAAAAATTGATCTCTGGAAAAAAAATTCAAAACCACAATTATGATTGTTTTGAGACATTATTAACATTTCTAATTGAGAAAAATAGGAATCTTGAAGATAATGTCGCCGTTGATATTACTGCACATTTGAATTCATTACGAGAAAATTTTGAAACTTACTTTTTGGAGGAAATGGAAAATTATAGCCAGAAAATTTGGATTGTAGACCCGTTTCAGAGCAATATTACAAGTAATTTATAAACAAAAGCACAAGAAGAACTTATTGATTTATCAGAAGATTTTTCACTAAGACGAAATTTTAACCGGAGTAAAATAATAGAGCTTTGGCTGTCCGTGGAAGAAAAATATCCAACCATTTCTACTGATGCCTTAAAAACACTACTACCTTTTTCATCGTCCTATCTTTGCGAAAAAGGATTTTCGGAAATGGTAGGAATTAAAACTAAATATCGGAATCAATTGCAATTGTCCAATTCTCTACGTTTGAAATTATTTAACGAGGATGTTGATATCGACGCCATTATTAACAAAAATCGAAAACAAACTCATTCCTAACACACTCCCAAATATTAAGATTATTCTATTAAAATTAAGTTTGCATTATATAAATTAAGTAGAATAGTTGAGTAAGGTTTACTAAAAAAATATCTAATAAATAGTATATATTATATACTATATAATAAATAACAGTTAAAAATAAAATTTATTTATTATTTCCGATGTGCCGCGGAAAATTGGTAATTTCCTGAATGTGCCGCAATGTGAGCAACTTTGAGAATCGTTGCTCTGGAAGGTTCCGTTCATATAAAGCTGAACTAGAAATGGCGCTTTGTCAATTATTGTTGGCCTACCGTAAACAATACGAGTTTCCACTTTCAGAAGTATCAAATGGAAACATATAAATATCGTTAAAAAGTTCTTCAAGTTTATCATTTTTCAAATTCCAACTAAAACACTGGAGAAATCAAACTTTTACTTGTTGGTGTTTGACTAGGACTAATGAAATCTTGAATCAATACCGGAGCTTTTATACATTCAAACTCATTAGCGAAGTTCTTCGATATAAAGAAACACTTGCTTAAATAATTGAAATCGGTTGCCTGAAATGCCATTTGAAATAGAAGTTAAATTTGCTCTGATTTTATTGTTCTTTGTTTTGTTTTGTGCAGGTTGAATGGAAGTTTCAATTGCTTTGAATTCAATTTTTTTTGACTTAATTTCTGCAATTTTTATTTATTTGTGTACATATGGGTCTTTTATAATTCTTCGGATATAAAGTGAATATTTGATTTTGAAACTAATCGGTATTTCACTCAAACAACAATTTGAACTTTTCAAATTTGTGTGTTGTGGCTTTAGCTGTTCATATGTCGACATTTCAGTGGTCGCTAAACGAAATGATCAGTGAACCATCAGTATATATTTATGACAAAACATTCAAAGACAATATGAGAATTCTCTATTGTCAATAATTTTCAGTAAATACATAATAGTTGGCTCAGAATCTTTTTATACAAATTGGTCTTGGACACAGTCCCAATAAATTTCAAAATTAAACATTTGATATGAAGATTTTGTTTTTCGGTTACTTTTTCCGGTACTAGAATACAAAAGTAAAACTTTTTTAATTGGCTTTGTCACCATTGCTGAATACAATTTGTGGATGAAAAGTATAATTAGTTCATCTAATTGAAAAAAAAAATTTATATTCCCGACAACTTGATACAATTTTGTCTCTATTATTCCACATTTTTCTTATCACTTACAAGCAAAAACAGCAAATCGAAGTATTTTAATTAAGTTTTATGAAACGAAAACGAATTTTGACAGTTCGATTTAACATTAAAATTAAAGGAATCATATGTGCTATCGCTCCTACCTAATAAATAAATGTATCATGGATAATATTTTCAAAGCAAACATTGAACATTCACATCATATCTCTGATATGAATACAAATTTGTATGTATGCAAATGAAAAATAAGTTGCGGAAATTAAAATTCAATTTAAATTTTGAACAATCAACTTCAAGTATTTAAACAAATGTTTCTTTATATCAAATAATGTCGTTAATAAGATTAGATATATAAAAGATTCGAAATTCATTCAAAATTTCACTAGTTCTAATTAACCACCAACGAGTAAAAGTTAAAAGTTGTTTTCTCCAGTCCGAAAGTTTAAAATCTAAAAATGATTGACTTGAAGAACTCTTTAAGGGTATTTGTATGCTGTCATTTGATATTCCTGAAAGTGTGTTTCTCCGAGGCCGAAACACGTATTTTGAACGGTAAACCAAGCACAATTGATAAAGTGCCATCGTTGATTCAGCTTTATGAGAGTGAAAAATTCATTTGCGGAGGAACTTTAATATCAGATCTATTTGTCGTCACTGCAGCCCATTGTGTATACGGCGCACCTGCCGAGAGTTTCACTGTAGTGGGTGGTGCATCAAAACGCAGTGATGTTGGTGTGAGATCAAAAGTAAAAAAAATAACAATACCCAAGGAATACAGCCCAAAATCAGTACATGCGGATATAGCTGTGTTAAAGTTAAAAAAGGCCATTAAAGGTCCAGCAATTAAGCCAGCAAGTCTCTGTAAAAAATCATTCAAGCGTGGTGATCCAGTGCAAGTTTTTGGTTGGGGTAAAATATATGAAAAATCTGATTTCATACCAGTGCAAATGCAAACTATTGAAATCAATGTGGTTGACAAGCGCACTTGTCAGAAATATTATTTCAACCCAATAACCTATGCAATGTTTTGTGCTGCTGCTCCTGGAAAGGATACCTGTGATGGTGATTCGGGTGGCCCAGCTATAGTGAATGGTGAATTTTGTGGAGTTGTATCAGGTGGTGCTAAATGTGAAGCCGATAATGCTCCAGGTATCTATACAAGCATTCCAGCGATGTTGCCATTTATTGAAGCTGCCATGCTGCAGTAAAAATTTAAAAATTTTGTTAAGAAATTCTTCCAAATAAATGATATTGGGGAGCGAATAATTATACAAAACTTAAGTCATCATAGATTGCTTTTAATTTACATATGTATGTACATGCAAACACATGTACAATTTTCTGACCGTGACTTTATGTTGATGCTTTTAAGATTAGAGTGCTTGTTCTATACAAGTGTTAATACTCGTTACTTCCAGCGATGTACACAATCCGCATTAGTTTAAATATTTAGTAGTTGAGAGGAAAAAATCTGAAAAGGAAAATAGACTTGCAGCCACCCTAGGAGTATATGAAATATTTCCGAGAGGGACAGCTTATTCTGCCCTCTAACTAAACAACTTATTCCAAAAAAACTCTAAAATTGTAAGGGTCATGTCATTTGTATGAGTACTTCATTGGCCTGCAACGGCAGTGCACAGGGTATTTAATAGTTACGTATCATTTTTATTTACTTTGTTTTAGTCGTCAAGGTTTTTTAAAAACGTCATTTTTTTTTTGTTTTTGCTAGGGTTTTAAATTAAGCCCTACTTAACACCTTAAGAACGAAATCTAAAATGGCGGAATATACATAATTTATAAAAAAGTTGACACTAGGCTCCGGAAGTAGCGCAAACTTGTTTTATATCCAATTATTTTGACACAAGCTTGCCATCGCAGCTTCCTTTGTTATATTGAGAGACAATGTTTCTGTATAGAAGACAACTTCCAAGCATGAGTTTTTAATAACATCTTCAAAATAACTTCAAATCAAATGAAATGGAGTTCACATGACTGTAACATGCAACCTACAATATGTTGGAAAAAGTGTATTTTCAATGCTTTTTGTTGAAGAAAATAATTTGATATCAAATCAAGATTAGTTCTTTACTACTGGGAATAGACTTCATATGAGGAAAACGTACAAACCTGCTCATAGTCAAAATTTGTTCTTCCTTAACTTAAAGTAACTGTACCAAGTTGATCTATTTAAAAACATAAATTTACACAAAAAAGTTAGTTCAATGAGCTAATACTCATTTGATATTAGAATACACTTATTCAAATACAATTGAGTTTTTATAAAATTTGTGTTCTAATTTTAAAATTGATTTCTTAGAATTTGAGGGAGAGAGGAAATGGCAATTGTTTTATTGTATCAAAATTTGCTTATTATATTTTTTTTACTCCAATTGAATAGAAATGAGTCACTTAAAATTTACTTTTTACGTGCGTTTTCATGTTGTATAAATCGCTTTTGTTAAAAATTTTTCAGTTTTCAAAGTTTTGTCTTTTAACTTTTATTTTTTATTGGGGCTCTGGTCTTGGTTTTTAACAATTCTATCTTACTGCCTGATTCTTTATGGAAATAATCTAATGAAAATAACATTTTTCTTGTTTAGAAAACAAGCTTTAGGTGTTTTTATGAAAACAAAAAAAATTATTTTATTAAAATTTAAAATTTTTTTTAACACACCAAATGAAAATATTTCCATTTTTATTGGTCCGTTTAACTTAATGTTGAGCATCTATAACATATAATGTCGTTTAAGGTTCCTTTCTACTTTATTAAAGTCTGGATTATGATTAGAATAAAAAACAATAATTCGTTAAAGCTGTTTGCTGTGAAGTTCATACATTTCTAACCTTCTCGTCTGACTTGTATCCTGCCAGCCTAGTCTTTAATTTATTTTTCAATTCCATCATTATTCTCACCATCACACATGGTGTGTCTTATAAACTACATTAGAAATATCAAATGTTTCTACTTAATCTTTTGGCTTGGTAAATAATTTACTTGCCGTATTATGTATTTATTGAGCCATGTCAAAAATATTTGTTTAATCTTATCTTTCTGACTTCATTGGCACATCAGTTTAGGATTTACAAATTCTCTGTTCCGGAACAATATCAGATCTTTTCCTATTATTTTTAAATTGTCATCAATTGATTAATAAGGAAAAGTAATATGAAGTAATATATTCCTATTTTTTTTTCGATTGGACCAGTATTTATGCAGTGAATTGTGTTGGAACTAAGAAAATAGTATAAAATATGGTGGATAGAGGGAGTAGTGGTAGTAGACATTCGAACCTCTACACGTAGGGAGTTCGTTCCACATACGTGCCGTTCTACCAACGAATGAATTATTTCTGTAATACGTAGTAAGAACCATTGATATATTGACCACAAATGGATGTGCTCTTAATGAGGAACGTTTTGTTCGCAAATAAGAGTGGGTATCGGGTTTGTTAGAGCACATTCCTTGTAGTAACGATAAAACAGCGTAACACATCCCACGTTGCAACGATGCTGCAGTGAGTCAATAGAGGTTATATTATTGTCATCAAAGAGTCTTTTCGCTCTTTATTGTACTCAATCCAGTAGCTTCAAAATAGACTTTGAAACACCGTGTTATATATATGAGAGTTGTATTCTATTTTTGGTGGGATGTAGGTGGTATAAATGGTAAGGATATCAGAAGGAGTGAAGTATGTCTAACATCGTCTTAAAAAACTAAAGCACTTGAAAGCTTCCTTAGCGATATGAAAAATGTGTTCAGTCCATCGACTATTACACTGACTTTTTATGCCAAGAACATCAAGAGACTTCGATTCTAATTATGGAAATTAATGTCACTTATCGATAAAATTCCATAACATTTTTCGCTGTATTAATAATAATTTCTCGTGGATGTCCAGAAAAATCGTTGATAATCCTGCTGGAGAATGCTGTGGCTTTTGGTGCCAATTTATTAACATTACTAATAAATCCAAATATGCAAGTACAGAATTGTATTCCTTCTCAATTGTAAGTATACGTTCAGACGAATCATGTCTTATTGACATGATTCTTACTTTTTCTTCTTTGAACTTTCTTTGGCGTTCACACAAGTCATGTCTTGTTGACGACTTGTTTTTATGCATGTGTACATAAAAAACGTTGTTTGAGCATTTTTGACATTACCAATGAGAAAGCAAAACGTGCTGACAGTACATAAACTTGCGTACTCGTTTCTTTTCCCCTCATCGATCACGCCTATAAAATAGCAATCATGTCAATAAGACATGATTCGTCTGAACGTAGACTAAATTTAAAATCTGGATGGATAGAATTAAATGTTGATGAAATAATTTCTATTCTACTTTCAAATACAATGCAAAACAAATCATTGACATAATTTGTCAGTATCTTTGGTTTCATACATTATTTCTCAGTGCACTGGCCTGGAAGTTCTTCTATTACAATATCAGCAACAGTAGGTGATGCTGGGGAACCCATTGTAAGTCCTTTCTGTTGTATATAAAACTCATTAATATAAATCTTATTATTATACTCCTGAATAGGACACTCAAACAGGCAACGAAATATTGAATAAAATGAATTTCTTTGTTTTTTTTTTATAATTTGTTTGTTTTCTTGGATTCAAAATATACTCCATTATTATTTAAAATTGTGTTTGTTGATCATTCTGCGTTAGTTTCTGTTATTAAAATTTCATTAGAACTGAAGCCAATTTAAGAAAAAAAATTTTGAAATTAATAATCATAGAATAATGAATTTTCGAGGTCCACAAAATTTATGTACTTACGCTTGTAATTTGTTAAATTGAAACAAGTGGATTTTTTCAATGATTTTTTACGCTTTTTTTCTTTTTCATATATTTTCAGTAAATAATTTAACATTGTTTAATTCTCACGCAAAGAACTATTGTTTTTTTATTTTGTTTTTATTATAATTTTTTTCTTGTTGTTTGTTATTTTTTTTAATTTTCTTTTTTTATAGTGTATTCAGTTTATGTTCGTTATTATTTGAATATTATTCATTAATAGTTGGTATTAATAAACAATAATAATATTAATAATAATTATAAATAACTAATGAATGATTGAGAAGGAATGAACTATGTTTATCATAATGATTATAATTATTTTTCATGTAGTTTTAAATAAATTTTACTGTTTGCCCGTTTATTGTTTAATTATTTATTTGATTTATATGACATTAATTATTGGTTGGGTTTATCTGTTTAATTCTTTATCATCATGTTCTCTCTTCCCCTCTTCTTTTGTTGTTCTTTGTTTACTTTTTAATGCTAAATATTTACTTAGTTTAAACTTTTCTTTATAATTCATCATAATGTATGTATGTATGTGTCTATATTTATTTCATTCTAATTCGATTTTTTATTTTTGCTATTAGTATTTAGTTAATTCAATTATGACTTCATTTTTGTTATTGTTGTTTATTTTTAGTTTCAATATAATATATTTATGTATTTATTAATAATCTATGTATATATATTATTTAATTTAATCATATTGATATATATTTTTTAATATTTTTTTTTGTATTTTTTTTCTTACTTCTGTGGCAGTGGTTATTTTAAGTAGAGTATTTCTTTGTGTGTGTGTATTTTAATATGTTAATAAATTTGTGTACATGATAAAGTTGTTGTAAAATAGTTATGGCCATTTAATAAAAAAATTTTATTTACTATTTATAGGGCATACTATTTTTAAATGTGGGCAGGGGGTTGGGAGCATGTAGCTCATCAATTTCATCAATTTAAAAACCGTTCTATAAATTAAGAGAGATGAATTCTTACGGCAAAAAAATATGGTTAAATTATGGCTTAAACAGTCATTTTACACAATAGCGAGTATTCGAAAAAATTTTTAGTGTTGCACCAAATGAATATACTTTTCGAGGGAATGATGTTTTTTATATAAATAAAGCATTGAAAAGTTATTCTATTCAGTCAAGATGGCTGCATTAAAAGCTCTAACAAATCGAGCCATGACATCACCCGTTAATTTGTATACCGACAGTCAAGCGGCAATAAAAAGGATTACTGCTATTACTTGCCTGTACGTATGTGCAAGGACTCTATGAATACATTATGTGCCGGCAGAAGGATACATATATTTTGGGGCCGTGAATATAAGGGCATTGATGGAAATGAGTTTAATGGATACACTAGCCAATAGGACTGTTATTATACTTTAGTTTGAATAGGCAGTTTTAGTTCGCATACCAGTTTACAATCTGAAGGAGATAATAGAGTCTGGTTTCAGGGATGAAGCGTAGAAAGTTTGGCCCAATACGAAAACATTTGAAACTTATATAGTAATTGTAATTCTTATATGAAGGAATAATAATTGCAAAACTTGGGAATATTTTTGTTGTGATTTTTTAAATTAAAATGCATGTCCATAAATACATATTTTATTGATCTCATACTGAATATATTAAAAACATATATTTCTAATATTATTTGTATTATCTGTATTAAACCTTATGCCAAATCGTCTCAATAATAATAATAATATGCAACTCTGAGGTAATGTGCTGAATTGTAAGACAATGAATTATAAACAAACAAAAGAAAATTTCTTTATACGTTTTTCATGCTAAAAAAGGCAGGAAAAGTAAACTTTAACATCCTGAAATAATAATTTATCAAGAAGTTTAGGAAACTGTTCTCACCTATTCGGCACGATGACAGTTTGCCATGCTCACTTTTTAATATATTTAAAGAGAAGGTGATGGGAAAAGGCTGCAAGTGACAATAAGGTGCGTAAACTAAGCCAGTTGACGTTGTGACAATAGTGGATTATATAATTTTTTTTGAACTCTTCTAATTTATAATGTTTTTGCCTATGACATCCATTTATTATTAATGCTCCTTGACTGATACCGGCATGTTTGTCTATAGTGATAAAATCGACATTATTGGTCGGAAGCTGCATGATATTGTAGCAAAATTGGTTTAAATAGTGTACGAAAACAAAACGACCAAAAAGAGTCCTCTCGATGGGGGCGCAGCCTAATGAATTCATGTACCTTGAATCCGCTATCGACAATGATAATAATTTCAACCCGAAAAGAAGGCCTGCCATTAAATCTGCTTGTCTCTAGAGAGAAAAAACAGCTCCTTCCACTGTATTATTCACAAAAGTAAAAGCTCACATAGACGAATGTAGAAACTCAGGAAGCTCTCGGGAGATAAATACCCAAAAGAAAAATACATACATTAATAATAAATTTCAATCTCGAATGCCGTGCTGAGTATATGAACTTTACTATGCTATCGATGCAGTTAAAGGAAACAACACACAGTTTACATCAACAGAGGCAAGTAGCGATATTCCTGATTGGGGCACAACAATTTTTAATAATAAGGATTTGTGAATGTAATTAATTATCAGATATTATTATTAATATTATTAGTCTAATGTTTATTAGCAAAATGTACTGACGTGAGTCAATAGTGTATTGGTGTGCAATTATGCATAATTAAGTGATTCCGTTTTGACAGTTTCCGAGTCAATGTGTTAGTTTCTGGATTAAAGACATGATCCGAAGTATGAGCACATGATCCATCCACGTAGTATTGAGAAAACCGATCGGGTTGTCCAGAATCATATTTAATAACTCTGAATAACTATATACTATATGCTTCCCGAAAGCTATTGGTTACGTGTAATGCTCTAATGGGAGTTAATATAGGACATAGGAAACCCTCTCTTTCTTATCTTACCCAGCCATATTTAATATTGTTATTATTAGTTGTGAAATATCCTTATGCCGCGATAAGATTATGTGATATGGTGACTGGAATAGTAAAATCATACCAAGAAAGTGGTTAATAGGACAACTGGCAATAATGTAATGAAAAAAACGCTGCATTACATGATCACCTCAACCACATTTCTCTTCCTATTATTTCTTTGCAAAATTAAATATTAATTATATTTTTTAAATTATAATTAAATGGCCATAACTAAATACGTTATAAGTTTTTGTAGCATTTTTTTCTTATTCCTCTTCTTAGGATTAAACAATATGTTGTTGTTGTTATTGCTATGAAGTTCTGAATATTTGAAATTGTACGACTTAAAACAATATTATAAACAATAATTTACATATAACATATGAGCTTTAATGTACGCATAATTAACATATTTAGTTTTAATTCTAAACAATAATCAACATTTATCTTAATACAATAATGTGTATAGTACAGTTGTGTGCTAAATAATAGCAGTGGGCTGCTAATCTGTATGTAAAATTTAACTACATTAAATTATTAAGCTTTATTAAGCCAATAGTGTGCTTTGGAAAAGCTTCAAAAAACTCTTTAGTGTTTTTCGGAAAATGAAAAAAGAAAAGAAAAATTTATCTGTGCTATTATTTCGCTCACAGCTGGTGGTTGGAGGAGAATATTGGTAAAATAAAATGTGCTTCACGTAAATGGGGATTTGAAAAGATGAAATTTATTTTTAATATACATAAATTTCTAACCATTTATCTCAGTCTCAAATAATTTTCATCAGGCCTTGATGATTGATTTGTTAACCTCAAGCCCTGATTTTATTTAAATGTTCGTTTTGTGAGAAATGAAACATGTTCGATAATGAATTTTCTTCGTTTCTTTTATATTTTCATATAAAATTTTCCCTTTGTTTGTGTATGTTTTAAAATTTCTTTAATCACATTAAAAAGCCCTGAGCATTTGGTCTCCAAAAAAGTTTGTTTTCCTTGTAACTCGATGTTTTAATTTGATTTTAAGTAAAACACTCGATATGAAAAAACCAAGTTTTTGCGTAAAATTATTTTTGTATTTAATAAAATCCCCGTAAAAACTATTTTAAAAGGCAACAAGTCAAATTACTATATGATTATGGTGTTGATGAAGAATTTTAAGTTTCAGCAAAAAATTTTAATATTTTTCTTGTGCGAATAAAATTAATTCTTTTGTTAAAAAAAATAAAGCTTCCGATTAAAACTGATCCCGAGAAAAATAATCATAGAACATTCATCGAATTGGTTTGATCACTTCAAGCCATTTAAAATAAATCTCTTGAAAAAAGCAAAAAAATTAACAGGAAATTCCACTTTAAGGAGCTAACCTATTTGCTCCTTAGTTAGGTTGATTGTAAGGGTGTGATAGCCCATGTCATACGACATACACTTAAGCCAATGAAGGCTTGTTGTGCGCTCTCTTTAATTATCAAACACAACTGCCAGAGTTCTGCGGCAGGATTCGAACCTGGGACCTTCGCACTACTAGTCTAGTACACTACCTACTAGTCTACGAAGGCCAGAAGAAGGAGCAAATAACTTTAACAGAATTTTTACAAAAATGGCGAAAAGTTCGTGATGATTCTAAAATTTTTGACTTTTTTTCCACTGTAACTCATAAATTGGCTCCTGGAATTTAACATTTATGTTTAAAATCGAATATTTATTTTATTTAAATATCATTATTCAACTTAAAATTGGAATGGGACATTTGTAGCAACCCAGCAAACAAATGGAAGATATACCTCTACAAATTATCTTTTAGAAAAAAAGCTGTATTTTTATTTTGTTCCTTTTATAAATTGGAGGAGCTTGGCCAATAAGAAATGAAAAAGTATGTCATTTGAATAAAATTAATTATTATTTTAGTTGTAATTTTCTATTCATGAATATACTCGAGCAATTTCTGCAAAAATTATATTAAAGCAGTCATGTTGAGAACTAATTGGTTGCGAAGTATATGGCCGATATTTAAAAAATATATTTAAAGTGGCACCAAACGTGGATAAGTATAGACGTAGATTTTTGGGAAATTAAATTAAAATTTTCATTTTAATCAGAAGCTTCACGCAAAATCATAATCTATTCGAGTTGAATATGTCTGTGTGATGGGCATAGTTTAGGCACAGGATTAATCATATAATATTTCTATAGATATCGTATGAGTAAACAGCAGGAAATAAATAGTTAACGTAATAGAAATTAGTGTTATTTAGTACTTATGAACTATAATAATAAAAAATTAATTTTGAAAACAAATTTTGTGTAGAAAGAAAATATTTGTAGTTTATATCCTTTTCTTTATTTAGACTCAATTTTAATGGATTTTAACAAGCTCTTAGACATATTCTTCTAATTTTACATTTGAATTCTACCATTTATTAATCTAAAATTTTTCATAATAAAAAATTTTATGTTTTGATTAATTTTAAAACAAAATTTTTTCTTAATTATTAGAAATTAAATTTATAAATTTTTTTTATAATTTTTTTCAAAGTAAAATTAAATAACAAGTAAATCAGACTTAACTGATATTGAATAACTATTCATGAATACTATTAAATTTATATATGCATATAAATATATATATTTTTTTTTGTTAGTTCCAACATTTATGTCTTCATTCTTTCAACGCGCAGTGTGATATGTATTTGTAAAGATTTCGTTTAAGAAAATTTTGTATATGAAGTAGAAAAATTAAATGTTCTCAGGATTTTAGTACAACGACGAAAGTGTAAACAATCGATGTATAATTTTAGTTATTTTCGATTTTCGATATGACAGCAAACACATTTACCATCTGTGTGTTTGTGATAATTTGGAAATCATATCACACATCATTAGACTTCTTAGTTCTGATTGTATGTTATATTTTTTATAGAATAGTCTTAGGTTTTCTTCGAAATTTAGAAGCCAATACAGAAAATGCATTTTATTACTCCATGGCAAATGAAAATGTAAGAATTATTTGAATAGTGTGTTTCAGAAGCTCTTCAATCAAGTTTTCGTAATTTTTTTAGAGAAGACCAAAAGCTATTTTTTATATATAAATTTGGTTTGAAATAGACTGACTTTCTCAAATAGAATAAAAATGTGTCTTTATACAAAATAATACTATGAAGTCGGTTGAATTGTTTATTTAAAAGAATTTATTTAAAAATTTTATTTTCAAGGCCGGTAAAGGAGCTACACTTCTCCTGCTTATACAAATTAGCCAAAGCCTGATCACATTTAGTGCGTACTAACTTCAGGCATTCTCACCTTTAGAGTTAGCCAGATATAATTTGATTAGTAGAAGCAGAAATACGATTACAAATCTGAAAAGCAAATGGTAAATGTTCATTTTCTAAACCATTTTACAAAATGACTGGCTCTATAAAAATCAGAGCTGTACACTGGCAATATTTTTATTGTATATTATAAATATTTTTATAATTTTTTCTGGATCAAATTCTTTCATATAAAAAAGTTATCACAATCCATCCTTAAAAAACGAACAGATTAATACACATACAAAATCATAATATACCCTAAAAAAAGGAAAACTTACACTCAAAAAAAGGACGTGCTAAATTCAAGAAAACAATTTTACTAAAGTGTGGCTCAAAAATTTTTTTGGTTAAAGTAAATTTCCCCTAAAAGTAGAAAAAAATATATACTTAAAGTAATATATTGTGTATAACGAAAAATTAATTAACTATAAAAATGTATTTTCTAAAATTTAGTAAATATTGATTAAACTTGAGAAGTCTATGTCATAAAAATAAGAAATTTTTGATAAGAAAAAGAAATTTTTGTTTAGAAAAAGAAATTTTTAGTTTACAAAAAGAGATTTTTAGTTAAATAAAAGAACTGAATCACAAATATTTCATGAAAGTTTATGAACTTAAAAGTTATAAATTCCTGTCTTCAATTATATCCGAAGTTCATACTTTGCCCTACTTTATTAAAACTGATCTAGAATTCAGTAAAAATCTTCTAGAATCTATTTCTTAGTTCGAAATAGTAAATCTTATTCGTTCAAAGAATTCTTGAACTCAAAACTGGAACATGTTCACTCATTTGTTTAAAATAATTAATATCATTGCTTACGTATAGTGCCCCAATAAAAAAAGTGGGTGGTAGAGTGCTGAACAATTAAAAAAAAGGTCGCTAGACCTTATATAATGAACATATTCCCTTGATGAATCTTCCTCCAATGAAAATATAATCCAATAGGGAAAAATTAAAGAAATTTATGAATTAGAATTATGGAAAAATTACTGAATTTGAGTATAAATTATAATTTAAAGAAATTTTGGTGTAAATCTTCATCATATTGTTAACTTAAGAGACTAGTGACGACATTAAGGAAAGTCATTAACAAGAATTAAATTTTTTTTGATTAAATTTGCAAAAAATTCTCACAAATTTTTTTTCTTACAATTTGGGAATATTTTCCAAAAAGAATTCTGTGAAAATGTTACTAAAACAAAACAAATTTCTAGGAGTTAAGAATACTTATAGAATTTATATTAACTAAAATGGTTGTAGTAGTAGCGAGAAAATTTTTATTAAATCTTAGTAAAAAATTACTTTTTCACCATATGGCCACCATTTTGAACTCGAACTGTGTAAATTTCGCAGCATTTTAGTTTAATATTTTTTTCAGTGTAGGTATTAAATTGGTTAGATCAATATCTTTTAAATTCTATTATTTTGCTACCTTGGAGAAAAGTTCATATACTTATTATAGCTAATAATTTCTAATAGTATTTTAAGGAAAATATTATTTATCAATTAGGTAGTTATATGATCTCGGCACAACCATATAATGATAAATACTAGTAATAAATAATGAATTTATTTTATTATTAATAGTTTTCCGTTGAAATTTTTGTTGGAAGGATAAATGGCTTTTAAAAACAGTAGATTGTTTGTGTCATTGAGCCGATTCTTTACTAAAACCTTTTGCTGATTTTCGTATTACAAAAATCTGTGCCGTTGTACTTAAAATCTTTTCCACAATTTCACATAGAATTTTCCTTTTCAAAATCTTTAAAAGTAAATAATACACTGTCGTGCTGAAAATTGTGCTTTTAATTTTGTGTTTTTGCTGCTTAATGAAATATTGTTTTTCAATTTTTATTTGCCGTTTCAAACATCTCTAAGAGTTTTTATGTATTTTGGCTTCTACCAGATTGATTTACATTCTCTCTAAAACGTATTGTTTTTTGCCATTTTATAAAGGTATGTAGTGTGTAATTGATTTAATAGTTTATTAGTAAATAGAATGTATGAGAAACTTTCGATTTTTATATTTTTTTATTTTATTTTATTATTAAAAATTTTTTTTGTTAAAGGATTTTGGTTTCAAATTTTAAATTTTGTTGATTTTCTAATTGATGTAATTAATGCCTGTAGAATTACGATATGACACAATGATATAATATATGTATATAAGTTTTTTTTTTTATTTTATTGTATAAATTTTAGCTTATCATAATTATTTCTTTAGGTATAATAACTAAACAAGCTCAGAACGAACATTAAAGTTTGTGTCCAAAGAACACACAGTTGAAAATTACGCGGGTAGCAGTTGTCTAAAAATTAAAGCTCTTTTCTTATTGTTAAAACTCTTACAATCGAATAATTTATGTATATAAATTATTAAATTACTTAAAAACAAGTTCAAAGCAATTAACTTAGCTGACACACACACGCGCGCACACACGCACACAAATAACAAACACATACATATGTACTATAAGTATGTAGTTGTAGCTACTATTATTTATTTAATTTAGGCATTAGATTTTTGTTAGCGAAAAGCAATTAATCCACCGCCACTTGTTTTCCCTTTTTTGTTTTTTTTTTGTTGTTGTCTGTTTTTACTTTTTACACGATTTTCTTGATGCATTTTAAGTCTAATTAAAACAAAAGTTTATGCATTTTGTGAATTAGAATATTTGCAGATGCAGCTGATAAAATGTGTCAATTTTCGAAAATGCTTGGCATCCATTTAGTTGAATTTTGAATTATTTATTATTTTAATTAAATAGTATTGTGTGCTTAAATATTGAAAAGTATTTTGGTTATTTTAACATTTAATACAATTAAATAGAAGAGTGGGTTTATGTATAGATATCAAAACAAAAGTATTTTAACAATTAACTAAACATTTATGGGAGTGTAGTGTAATCAGGTTTTTTTAAACCAAAATCCATTAGCTGCCTTAAGAAGGCCAAATGCAATAGAATATAAAGTCAACTAAAAGCACAATGAGTTTTTTAAAGGAAATTTTGTGGCACAAAACAGAAAGGAGTAGAAGATGGACAAAAAAAAATGACTGCAGAATCTCACGGCAGAAGAATATCAAATTGGTATCTGTTTTGCTTGGACACTGCTTCTTTGGCATGGATGGACATGTATTTTAAATGAAACACTAGGACTTCTGTCATTGAATTGCTCGAATGTGGTAATTCCGCTTAGGCAAAGTTGCCTTGATATCACTATGGGCCGAAACATCTAATTGGATAATAACTGCTACTTTTACCTAACCTAGTCGAAACTTATCGTTATCACAAACGTAATGAGAACTCAAATAATTTTATTTTTTTGAAAATAACAAAAATGCATATGCCCAAATATCTCCCCTTTAATGCAAAATAGACATATCTCAAAAACAACGATCACGGCGTAATGCGATTAAGCTTTTGAAAACTTTTTTGATATAAACTTGATCCAAACTCCTATATAAAGAGGATATTAAGGAATTTTCTTATGGGAGTAATTTATAAATTTATGGGCTTAATTTAAAAGCCAAAGCAAAGGTATAACTCTGGCTTAGAGTCAGTTATCATTCTGATTTTTTCCTCATATCTAAAGAAGATATTGAGGATGACTTTTTCATAAAAAAACGTAACAATTTTGAGTTACATTTATATTGCATTAAATTGCGATATGTATATTTTTTAAAATTAGATAGCCACTCGTTGACATTTACTTCTCTGCATTTTTGAATTTTGAATTTTTATAAATATATTTTAACAAAAAAAAAAAAAAAAAAAAAAAAAAAAAACAATTACTAAGTTTTGCTGCAACACACTTTTATATCCCGTTTCCCAGTTTTAACTATGATAATTTAGCCTGTACAATTTATTTCTATTTTAAATTAATTTTATTATTGTGATATTAATATTTGTTGAGTCGTTCAACGATTAAAGCTTAAAAAACCAATATTTAACCTTAAATTTTAGATAATTTTTATTAATACGATCTCTTTTTAATTTCTGCTAGTGACATCCCATTATTATTAAACAGAAGAGGCGAAAATAAAATTGGACTTAATTTTTAGTGGTAGTGGTATTTTTTTTTTCTCTAGGATCTCCTTCTGGTTTTGCTGTAATTTGATTTTTTTGTTTATACGATTAAAATATATAATGTAATGAGTAATTAGTTAATTAGTTTAATGTACTTAGTAGCTAATTAAATATAATTTAGGGCATTAATTATGATTCCAATACACAATTGACATGAAATACCTTAAATCAAAACGTTTTTATTTTATGATCATCATCATCATCAGTGAAACGATTATATGTATTTATGTATGTATGAACTTTTATAATAGTAATATTTATTATTTGTTATAAGGACACCTACAGAATACAAAATAAATAATTTTAGTGAATTTTCATTTTGTTTTTTTTTACTAGTTAAGCTAATTGTTTTTTAAGGTTTAAGTTTTTACTCTTTGGTTTGGGAACTACAGCCTACTTTTAGTACAGTTTTTAACAATTCTTTTTTTATTTATTTTTTTTTTTACATTTTCAATTAAAATAAATAATAAATTCGAATTATAAAATTTTTTTCTACAATAAAAGTATTCATCATAAAATTGCTACAGCCTTATTCACCACAATTTACTGAAGACTTATCTAAGGTTGACAAAGCTGAAGTTATTCTTATACACCTTCTTTTTTAAAACCTTGGACAAAATGTTGTGAATAAGGTAACTAGTATATTAGTATGTGTATGATAAATACACTCCGAGAAATTTCATTAAAATCGAAAAGTTTATTTTAGGAAAATTACGACCTTCACTTAAATAACTTTTTTTTAACATAAAATACATAGTTATGCACTTTAATAATGTTGAAGGAGGTAGAAACCATTAGCCTTTGGTAGGATTCAAGCTATAGTTAACATATAACTTGCCTCAGAGGATTTCCGAATAACAATTTACCTTTGCACTTGATTCTGCTTGTGTTCACAAAAAGTTCCACAATGAACAGTGGAAGAAAAGGAAGTCATTCTTATTTTCAATTTATTCAAAAATCCTGTAGTAAACTTTCTAGGAAGTCAAATTGAAAAATTTTTCACATATCTGTTGGGCTTAATTTGAAAATCCATTTGATATAAGAACATGTATTTATTTATTAAAATCTTCATAAAAACAATATTTTCCTTCAATCATTAACTGAAAAAAACATGACTAGTAGCGAATGTTTTCGCCTTCTAGATGTGAAATTTATTCACAGTGGTAAATAAAAAATCATAATTTGCCAAAAATAAGGAAACAACATAATAAGGACATCTTCCAAACCAGCGAAATGGAATCAAAAAAAGAGACTCTCCTACATTGACAAGTCTATATGAAAACTGTAAACCGGAAATGATACGAAATCACACTGATTTCGACTCCTAATCTCAGCATTTTCATGATTTTTTCAAAGTTCTTTTTTTAAATTAATGGCGTTTTTCTTTCGGAAAATTGTGTAAAATTTTGTGGATAAATTAAACAAATTAGTTCAACATTCTGATTTAGAAAATGCAGTGCCCTCACAGAACAATGTACCATTTTTCTCATAAACTTGATCTTATAAATTCCCTGTTTCTCTTTAGAAGTGTAAAAAATTTCACACTTAAAAAACGCCATGCAAGAGAGATGCTGCAAAAGACTTATACAATTTCGTTAGATATATCCTTTTTCTATTTAAGTAGAAATCGCACTTTGCGCAAGCTCTTAGCTTATTTTTTGGTTCTTATCACTCAGCTGGGTATATGGATTTTCTCGAACCAAACCAATTTTTTTAATATTGTCCTGAAGGATTTATGTTCAATAATAGATGAGAAATTATTTAGTGAAATTTTCATTACATTTTGAAAACACATCGAAATATAACAAATAAATGTCATTTATTTAAATTTTACTTACGAACAAAATTACCCAGTCCCAGGAACTTTATTATAAACGAAGTCTACTGTGAATATTGGAACTATGGTAAGTTTTCGTTCGCATCAGAGTGGCAGGCAGTAAGTTTTAAGTGACGACTTCGATCAACCTCTTAATCAATGATCGCAAGTTTCAATAAAATTGATTGTTGCATTTGAAAGTATTTTATTTCAATTTAGAAAACTGTTCCGAACTTCAAAAATCATTTTATTGGAATAAGTTTATCGTTAACTCCGAATGATCGCTAACTCCGAATGGTCTGGTAGAATCAATTTTCGCCGGACAACATCTCGAACATTTTTGAAAGCAGTATTTTTTTGATTATTACGAAAACTGTTTGGAAATCGAATTTTATATTTGCGGAATGTTTCAAGGATGATCTGTGTGGTCAATCATATTTTTTTTAACGAAATAAAAATTTATTAATGAAGAAATTTTCTTACTGAAAGAATTTTCTGAATGAAAAAATCTTGTTAACAATATTTTAAAACAAAATTAATTATTGTGCAGAAAATCGTCATAAAAAGTTATTCAGTGAAAAAAAGTAAAACTTCATCAAACTCGAATGATATTGCAATCTTAATATTTTTATATGTCCTTAATTAAATCTCTCAGAGTGTATTAAATTTGATTTACTCAATTTAGTGTTAGTGTATAATGTATCTCTTTGCTACGTTAAAATTAACAATTAAAAACTGAAAAACACAGACTCTAACAATTAATAACAATTGAAATGTTTAACAGATTTAAACATTTCGTTTTATAGTAAATCATCAATCAATTTATGAATCAATAATACAATATATTTGTCGCTAATTAAAATCAATAGATGTAATAATCATATACATATGTTAGTATATGTATGTATGTATGTATATATTCTATGCTTTTGAAATACACATGCAAATCACAGGTGTGTAGATGTATGAAATGGAATAATGTTGCTTTTAAATTGTTTGTAATTTCTTTTGGAAAATAATTAACTTGTACTGTTGGTTCTATATGTTTATGTTGTTTTGCTATGTAAGTATGTTTCTATGTATGTATGTAAGTATGTGGAGTAATTCTCATTTACTCTAATATTTTGATCAAATTTCAAATTACGTTTGCTAATATTATTATTTTTCTAGAGGAATTAGGAAATTATACATATTTTTATTCATTTTATTTTCAAAGGTCACAAAATAATAATTGTAAAGTAAATGATGGTTGTTTGTATTTTGTATTGCTTTATTGGCTTCATATTATTATTTCTTTAATATATATTTCATCCTTTTTTTTTTGGTGTTGAGGGAGGATATTTTGTTTGAATTTTTATACTTAGGAAGGATTTTTTTTCTATATACAAATACAGATTAAGAAAACATATATTTCCGATAGCAAGTGTAGCAATTAAAGGCTATCTACAAGACTTTAATTAAAATTTGAAAAAAAGTCCTTTGAATAACAAATACAAGATTCACAGAAAAGCAAACAGTGACACTTAATTGTGCTGAAAAAAATATTCAACTTAATATTTCTGGAAATTATAATTACATTTATTTCTTTTCAATATTGATAGAAGTTTTTACTAAAATTTACTCTGAAATATAATGGAATTTATGATCGATATCGTTGACCAATATTCTCTGACTGATATAAAATTTTTCTTTATTTATTTCCGAATACTTGTTCCGTAATAAGTCGCTTTGGAATATATCATTCAGTAAATGAAAGAATTGCTCTATTACGCGAATTAATTTCTTGAATCCTTGAAAACTAGAACTTTTATTATTATCAGCATCAGCATTAAACGAAAACAGGATTCTGGATGTGTAAAAATGTTTTACTTACTTTAATCCTTGAAGGCCAATAAAATATTTTTTTTATATAACAAGAGATATTTTATTTTTGGGAATAACGACAGCAATGCAAATCAAACATTGTTAAATTTCAAAATTTCAAAATCCAATACATGTTTTTTAAAATTTTTATCAATAAATTAGGTGCCTCGAAAAGCATTACCCGACTGAAAATTTGTACAAATGAAAGAAATTAATTTACTTCTTCCACTGGCAGGAAATAGCCCGACGTTTTTCTTCGGTCTGATTGTGATAATTCTAAAAAATTCAGCTGTTTTAAATATACAAAAAATACTAATCAAAAATTGTTTGTTGGGGCTTTAGCTCTTCATATGCTGACATTTCATTGGTTGCTAAAACCAAATCATCAGTGAAGTTTAAGCAGTTTGAAAACATTCAACCTCTGATGTTTATGCCACACAAATCAAATGCAATATGAGAATTCAATATTGTATATGAAATATAACAAATACATAATCATAGTAGGCTTAGAATGTTTTTATACAAAAAACACAACAAACAATTTACTCAACTTGAGTCTATTTTATTTTTCACTCAAATAATAAATTTCAATTTAAAATAATAATATAATGATTTTTTTAATGAACATAAATACAAAATAAGATTTTTTGTGTTAATAAAAATTATTGAAAAAAATTTATTTGTTTGTTGTTGGCTTACCAGAGTACATTTCAGTGGCCCTAGGCATATCATCAGCACTCTTCCGCCGAATCATGTTTGAAAAGCATTCAAACTCATATACTTATAAAAAAAAATCAACAGTATTTGTTGATTTTTTTTATATATGAGAATTCTATACAATTCATTCCAATAATAAATTTTCTTAATAATTGTCTTGAAGAATATTTCGAATAATGAATTCAATAAATGTTGTGTTTTTTTAAGAAAACTTTCTTTGTCATTTATTTAGAGTTTTAGTTTGATTTTATTTTATCGAGCTTTATCCGAAAAATATTGTAACATATTAAATGTATGTTTTATTTAATTTATGTTTATTTGATTTTTATGGTCGGATAGATATTAAGAAAATTTTCTCGTTTTAAATATTTCTTGTAGATGACGTGTCCCACTGTGAAACAAATTTGACTATAACTTTTTCAAGTCCATTTGAAGTTTGATACAAATTTAACTAGTGGCTAACAAATTGGAATTATATATGGAATTTTTTGTGACCATTTTCGATGCAGATCATCAAATTGAAAACAATTTATAAGTCTGGCAACCTTGTCGTAATGATTAATAATTGTTTACGTCCGATTTATGTAAATAAATTTTTTCACTTCAACTTATAACCGTTTTTGCATTAAAAACAATTTTTTAATTACAACTCGCTTTACTTTCTTGCAGAGGAAATATATAATTTCTTAAATCGGAATTACTTGCAGTCTCTTAATAGATTTTCATATTTTTGTAGGGATTTTTTTCTATTTTTTTTTGTTGCAATTACAATTTCTATAATTATGTTTAAAAATTTTAATAAACCTTTATATTTTAATATTTAGGATGTGCGGACCGATTGAACGTTTAGTTTCCATAAATACTATTTAATATAGATATTTTTAAATCCGTTCCTTGGAATGTTTAGAGACATATGGTGTGTATATATGTATGCTTTTATGTATATATGTATGTATAATTAATATTAATTACTTTTTTATGGGCTTAGAATATAATATTGGTCGTAGTGTTGTTATATTTATAGTTTAAGCTATTATTTCTCTAAGAGTTTTGGGTGAGTTTTGAAATATCCTTTGAAATTGAATTGAGTGCAGTTGATGTATTTTTGAAAAAAAGTATATAAATAAATTTCATATGAGGAAGGATATTAGAAAGTGGAGAAAAAATTATTTAATTTATTCGATCTAGCTAAATGAGAAGAGCTTTAGCTTGCAGGTGTTAAATGATTATTGTAATAAACGTTTTCTTGCTACAATATGGTTGGTTTAAGTTTAAAGTTTTAGTTGTTGTTATTTTTGTTGTTGTTGTTTCTCTGTATATGTAGAATAATTTCAGTTTTATGAGTTTGAAAATGTCTTGTTTCAGTTTTAAATGTTACATTGTTTTTAATACATACAAACAATTAGTTTAATATGGATTTCTTGTTGTCCATTTTTATAATTTTAAATATTATTAAATGCATTCAATCAACCTTTTATTGTTTTTTAAATATATTATTTCATATTAGTTTTTAATTTCATGTTAATTTATGTAGCTTGTATTTGTAGATTGTTTCCTTTCTTAATTACATTTATGTATAATTTTTTATATAAATTTCAATAGAATACTGTTGGGGTCTTCAAATAAATGTGTATGTATATATTTTTTAAAGGTTTTGTATATGTTTATGTATATAAATATTGTTATCAATAATTTTTTTTTTATCAAAAAAGCAGTTTTATATATGCGCATAATAAAATTATATCCTTTAAATTATATCCTTAACATTAAGTTGCAAATTTTTTTTGCTTTGAAAGATTTCCTTTATATATTTAAAGAAGAAAGTTATTATTAAGTTTTTATGAAATGCAAAATAATTATGTAAAAATATGTATTGCAAAATTTTTGAAAATCTTTCATGGAAAAAAATAAATTTTTTTTAATTTTCTTCAATTTATTTTAAGAAATTCTGGCAACGCTGGCTGCAATTTAAAATGAAACGTATTGAAAATCACTATCGATTGAAAATATTATTCTTCTCGAAATATTGTTTAGTTATTTTATAAAATGTTATTTACCAAAGAATGGAGTCTCAAGCTTAAGATTAGATTTTCTTTTATTGAAGAATTAAAAATTACTGAAACTCAAAATTGCACCGAAATCTTGAAAAATCATTTAGAGTGCGAAAGGACTTACACTTATAAGATTTTTTATTTTTCAACATTGAATCAAAAACGATTTAAAAATCAAAATGAGTAAAAGAAGTCGAAAAAATAACATGAAAAGAGCTCTAAATATTTATTTAAAATCTCGATAATATTATAATAATATCAAAATTTGAAAAATGTACTTCCATTACTAAAGTTTACGAAAATTCGTTAAACATATTTACGGTCACAAATATTAAAGACTTGGAAAAAAAAAATTATGGCAAAATGTCCAGCAGTGTTGGAGATAAAAACCTCAAATCCTTTTTTTTTTTTTTTGCTACAGCTGAGACAGAAATCTCTACCTTAAGCCTATTGCTGCTATCGTACACCGAACGGTTAAGATCTTAAGAGAATTCATACGATTAAGTACTGGCGTCCGCTTAGGAGGTCTGCATAAAAAAACGAGACGGCACTATTATAAATTTAATCTTCATTCCCATCATCCATATTTGGTATTTCGAAAATTTTTAAATTTGGATTAAATTAATTATTAATTCATTAAATTAAATTTTCAAATTTGGATTAAAGCCAAGTTTAAATAATTTAGCCGGAATTATAAATCTTGCTCATTATACGAAAGTCAAAGATGAAAGATATTGAATAAAATGTTTTAATAAAAAGGACACCTAAAAATATCAGGATATACATTCATTATGCACACTTTTAGCCAAGTTATTTTTAATGAAAAGTCACTTTCAAAAATATACATTCATATATAAGAGTTATTTTTAGTTTAGCTTCATAATATTTTATATAATTTTCCTTTTTTGTTTTATATGAAATATTTAGCATAAATTTTATACAACAACAAAAAAGTCATAGTCAAGTTTTATAGACGTATTTCTAATATGATTTTATGTACACGCATGTACAAATCGTAGACAATAGAACATGTATTTGTTGTTTAGTCAGTGTATTTAGATAGTAAAGTTCTCTTAGGTAAATTTATATAAAGAGATAGATAGAGGTAGCGACAAAAACAAATTTAATAAAAAAAAGAGTTTGAGAAAAGAGTCCAAAAAATTCTGGTTTTTTATATACAATTTTGTAGGATAAAATCCAAAACATTTTCTGATTTTATAAAAAGCTTTTGGTTTGAAAATGTTTCAATAATTTGTTCACTAGTATCAATATTGTTATTTAAATATTTATTTATTTTACATGGTATTTTTAGTTTATCTAGATATTTTTATAGTAAAGTATTAATTTGTAAATTCAGCTTTTCATTTGGTAATGCAATGGTGTTGAGAAAGTAAGAAATTGTGTGCTTTTTTTCTGGATAAGGTGCGCGTTAAAATGATAGGGTAAAATTTTAATTTATTTTTTTGTTAATAATTTAATTTAGTTTATTTTTGAAATGTACTTTAAGTAGACTTAAAGCCACCTAAATTTCATTTGGATACGTTTTGACCTAAACTACACATGTCTTGAAATACTTTTTTGATACTTTTTGCGAAATTTTGAAACCGCGGAAATCAGTCCATCATGAAAGCTGAATAACCCTGAGGAGAGTCCTTTATATTACCGCCCAATATGTTTATTATGTTCTATATGCAAAATATTTAGGAAAAATATCAAGTACACTTTATTGAACCTCTACACTTCAAGGTAGAAAGAGGTCCGGAATAAGTAAGTAACACTTTATTGAATTAAACGGAATATATTTGCAACATCAACTTTTTGCTCCAAAAGGTGCATAACACGTTTAAATTATTAGTCTAGATCAAAAGCTTGACCTTAGAAAATCTACAGGAATATTGTCAAGGTAGCTGTCTGCTCTGTATGGCATTAAGATTAAATTTATAAAATGATTCCTTTTATTATTCCCATTTTTTCGATTAGAATAGTCGTTTGAAAGTTTTGGCATAGTTGCAAAATGTCCTTGCGGCTCCTATCTATAGAATTTGCTGCGACTAAATAAAATTGTCTGAAAACCAATTTTTACTCCAGATGCTTTAGATTCAAACATTCCTTTAATAATGCACCAGCAAATAGATTCGTTAGAAGTTTTTATAAAAATAAATTGTTTAGAATAAATTTCTTTTTCAAATTTCCCCCAATATTATTACAAGTGATTATGGTTTTAATTAAAGTTAAGAAATATTATTATTATTATTATTATTATTATTATTATTATCACTATCATTAGGAGAAAATTACTAGCTACTTGGCCTTAGACTCGGAGTTAAGAAATAATATTAATTTTTAAGAATAAAAATTATTTATGATATAAATAATTTTAAGACATATTTCAAGGAAACAACTTAATTGAATAAATTGAATTGACTTGAATTGAACGCCTTATGATTTGAAAAAAAATCGACTTGAACTTTCGATTATATACTGCTGCCTTCAGATCGTCCACAAGGGTGCTCAACCCATGTTGCGAAAACTATAGATTTATTTGCATTTTGCAGATAAAATGTCAGAATGGGGATGTCAGGACTTTTGACCAAAATACGCAGACTTCCGAGAAGGCTAGATACGTGCAAGTAGAGAACTATTTCCATTCGGTCGACATATTTCTAATTAATCTTTTCAGTACTGGACGTAGAGATCAGTATGAGTCGTTTAGATTTTTTAATTTAAACTTTTAAATTAGATTTGCAGTAGACAGAGTATTCGTACTCTGGGTATTTTTTGCTTAAAAGGGTTTTTATTTTACGTTGATTAAAAAAATTTCTTTATATTTTATTGGAATGTAGAAATTTCTACAAATAATCTCTTTGATAATAATTTCTAATATAAGGAGAGTATTTTTCAGTTTACCAATGGCCAATCCTAGTTATACATAAATAAATTAAGGCCAATCAAAAAAAGGAATTATAAATATAATTATAATTATAATTGAATTGTTTTTTGAGTTTGAGGCCTTTTTTCCAAAAAATATATTAATTTTTAATTACTAAATTTTTCTACGCGCTGTGGGTGTCTTTTTCAGAAAATTAAAATTATTTAACAAAAATTTAAACCAAATGAAGAGATAAATTTTGAAAAAAATTAAAAAAAATTTTTTTATATTAAAAAAATTTCTTTTCATTTTTTAAAAAATTTTTCTTTTCATTTTGTTTCAAATTTTGTTAAACAATTTTAATTTACTGAAGAAAACACCCACAGGGAATAATTAAAAATAAATATACTGTTTAAAAAAATACCTCAAACTCAAAATATAATTCAATTAATTATCATCAATATTTAATATCATCAATTTAATAATAATAACAATAAAAACAAAAAAAATCTTAAATGACCATATTTATGCCACTACGGATTAATCTGGACTCTACTTGACAGGTTGAGTGCAGTAAACTGCGATAAAAACCAGATCATAGGCTTTGCAACAATTTATTTCAGCGTCATGAAAAATAAACGAATTACACAGAGATCATCACCCTGCATACCTGTCTTGACCAGTGTGCATCATTTGTTGCAAGTAGAAAATCATAGGCTGTAAAAAATGTCACAGGACTATACACATCTCCTGGTAAGGTTTTCGCCATCGGTCTGTTGTACTAAAAAAACGGAAATATTTTGTAGGTCCATCTAGGAGCTTTCTTTGTTGAAGGTAAAACTAGACAGTAAACGAACGCAACAATAAGTAGATAATAAGCAAATGATTAATAAGCAACTCTATCACTTTAACGCATATTTAATGAAGAAAAAGAATTAATGTAATTATGTCAGCACATTTTCAAAGACACAGTAAGTAATGAACAAATAAAAAAAATTGTGTGGCAAGAATATTTTAAATGTTTTTAAAGCTTCTTTAGCAAAAACGATTAACTCCACATTTGTTGTTTTGGTAGATGTTAATTGTGAAACAGCATTTCAATCCCTAATTATTAACATTTGAAAAAACGAAATTCTTTAATAATGGAAAGGAATAAAAATTTTCAAATTAAAATTTTTTTTCCTTAATTGGCTGCTAAAGTTGTTGTTTTATAGAGTTGATCCATTTGGCAACGGAAGCATCTATTTAATGAAGATTTTGTAAAGAATTTAAATATTTCAGGAAATGATTAATTTTAATTATTAATGATGATACTTTCTTTATGCATGTGTCTTTGTGTAACCATTTTAATTCGTCTGTTTGTCTGTTTGTTTGTTAAAACACGGATTGCCTCATAATTAATTTGTTTTGTTTCATAAGTTTTATTTTATTTGTTGGCTCTTGTTAATTTTGTATGTCATTTTATATAGTGATAAGCCTAATGAAAATTCGTTTATTCGTTCATTTGTTAAATATTTTGTTAATTATTTCCATAATAAGGGAACGTCTTAGAATAGTCATATTCATCATGTACTTTAATTTTAATTATATTTAATAATAATTTATTTAAGTAGTCAGTTCGTTTTTTATTAAGAAAATTTTATATTTATTACAAAAAAATTACTAATTTATAAAAAAAATATTTATATATTAAAATACTCGTATATTATTATTTGTTGTGTCAATTTGTATGCCTTTGGAATTCGCTTAAGTACATACATTTATATATTTATATAGTCTTGTTTACTTAGTTTTCGCCATTATATTATTAGTATTTTTGTTATGGAAATTTTTTTTGTATTATTGTAAATTTGTTGTTATCATTGTTAAATTGTAAATGTGTAAAAAATGAAATCTTTGAAATCGTTTTGTAATATACGTGTATTGAAAAAGAATTTGAAAAAAAATTAATATTAGTTGTAATAAAAAAAATTATTGTTTGCTCTCTTGTTGGGTTTAATTCACTTTTGTGTTGGTGTATGTTTTGCATGTATTTGTGTCTATGTATGTGTACTACAAGGCGCACACTTGGCTCACGGTATTTGAGATCGGAAATGCATTGGGCTGCTGATGAATTCAAGGTAAATAAAGATACGGAAATGGTAATTATGTAAGTGTATATCAGCTGGAAGCTGATAACATAAATTTTGATGTCAACAGATGGAAAGAGAAAATTCAGAATATTGAAAAATTTAACATGTAAACATTTTGAATTGAAGCTTACATATTTTAAAACGTGAAACTTGAAGGTTTGATTTTAATTCGGCTAAAAATTTCAATATTCCATATTAGTGTTGTTGCCTAGAAATCGGCTAAAAATTATTTAACTAAAAACTGGCCGTTTTTTCATAAAAAGTGACGCAATTTTTTATTTAGCAGGTCACAGTGGTTAAAATTCTTGGAAAACGATTGTTATCTCGAGAACCATTCAATTAATCTAAAAATTCAAACTAGTAAATCTGTTAGTCTACTAACAGCCATCAGAAACGTATTTTTAAATTACATTTGTTGCATGCAATGCGAAAATCAGTGTAGTACTGTTTAGTTTTTTTTCGATTTTATTCTCTAAGTGTCAAACTTATTTTTGTACATTTTCAGTTCTATTAACTTTTAGAAAAAAAAAACCCTGAAATTTTTATTTTTACTGAAACGAAAATTAATTGCTAAATATTACTAAACCGGAATCATAATTACAATAAAATATATACGAGTATAATGAAAAAATTTAAGAAATCTTAAATTCATTTAGTTCATTGAGATCTAAATTGAAGACGCTTTGAAGACCATTAATGTGGAGTTCTTTAAGTCCTTTGCCCGTTTTTATTTAGGAAACTAAGACAAATATTTGATTAAAAATCGATGAGTATAGCCTAGAAATTTTTTAACTTACATTTACGCCTTTACACTATTTATAAAAAGCTTTTAGGTTCGTATAAACATTTGAAGTTTCCTTCAAACTATTTTCTATATAATGCAACTAAAAGGAAGTTTGAATTTTGTTGTAATTCAAGAATCCTTAGTTTTAAATAAAGATCTCAGTTTAATATTTTTCTCTTTCCTTCTATGTGAAAGTGACGATTTAATGAAACTTATTTACGAGATGACTAGATGAAATTGTGTGTTCTGGTAAGTGAGTGTTAATTTTTTTTCTTTTTTTTTAACACGCGTGCCTATTTTAAATCATCATATTCATCACTGCCGTTTTTCGATTCGCCAGAATGAAAAGCAGCCATAGCTGATGAACGATGATGATGATGATGATCGTTATTGGAACCGTTATTGGCGGTGCTTCCACCAGCGTTGCCGCTATTACTACCACTACCACTACCGCCGTTACTAGGCGCATCAAATGCATCTAAGAATGGATTAGTTGCGGCATATTGCACTCGATACGTGCCTAAGGTGTGATAGTTTCCAGCACCGTTAGTGCCCGTTGCTGCAGTGGCAGATGTGGCACTGCCATTGCTATAGGGTCTCGATGTGGTGCCGTACAGAGAACTAGAATTTGAATATGATGAAGAGACATTGGAGTTGGTATAGAAATCATAACTACTGGTAGAACCAGTCATTGAACTAACACCACTACTACTGGCCGTACCAGTAGCTGTCGATGTCCCTGAAGTATAACCAGTGCCTCTTCCATCGGCTGTGTGGGCTGACGCAGCCGATGACGATGTGTTGAATAGTGTGGCACCGGTTATACTACCACTACCACCACCATTACTCGTGTTATGTTTGGGCAAAGTGCCATACACATGCATTGCACTTGTGTGTGTGCCATTCGTACCATTCGTACTGAATAGACTGCTACCGTATGAGCGATGCTGTGGCTGCTGTTCTGAGCTTGTTATTGACTTATTGCTAATATGAGTACTACTTGCTACGCTGTTTCTAATGTCGTTACTATATGTTGTTGCAGATGATGTGGTGGATGTTGCTAAAGTCGAACGGCTCGAGTCGTTTTCTGAGGCCAAGCTATCGAACAGTCTGCGGCCTGTGGAAACGATTGATGAGGATCCGGAGGATGACGTTGATGAAGATGATGACGAGACTGCACACGATGAGGATTCTCTTAAGTTAACATTTACTTGTCTAGATGGTGAAGATGTTTTTTCTGACTTTTCCAGACTATACTTTCCCACTCCCGACTTGCTACCACTAGTCAAATGGTAAGTACCGCGAGGTATGTTATCACCTCCGGGTGGTGAAGGTGAATCGGGTGACTTGATGGGTGTGAACTGTACACGAGGCTCTCGCTTTAAGTACTTGGACATCAATTGTGTGGTAGTCATGGCTTGTGACTGGGCTAGTAGGGCGTTTGTCGAGGCCGATGATTTGTAAGAGATTAAATCATCCGAGTCATCCGAGGAAGTTGTTGTGGCCGAAGTGCCAGTCGATCCAGCACTCAATACAGTGGCCTGCGATGAAGAGGAGGACGATGTGGCACTTGATTTATTACGCATCGCTTTATAGTCCTCGGTGGATAGGACGGACGATGATGTTTTATCGGCCGCAGATGCATAAGCTGAGCGCAGCTTAAATGCAGAGTCCCCATATTTGTTGTAGCCGCCACTCCCCACACCATTATTGTCATCGTCGTTTTTGGTCTGAGTTTTGTGCGGTTCATAGAAATCAACTCCCTTGCGAGTGGTTGCTGTTGTGGCCGTTGTTGTGGCATTATGTGATGTTGATGCAGCATTTTGTTGATTATTATTATGTATGCTGTTGGTATTATTGGTGATTGATGAATGCATAGACACTTTATCGTCACTGGAATACTCTTTGTCGGGTTTTATTTGGCTGAGCGCATAAGAACTGATAGATTCTTGCATATTGATCTGTTTAACAGATAATGATGGTGACACTCCGCGCTTAATGGTATCAGTACCTGTTGCAAACAATTTATTTATAAGAAAATGATTGCTAATGGAGAAAATTACGATTTTAAAAATATTTGTTTCAAGCAACGGCAGCTGTTTCCAATTTAGCTGCCAGCTTTTCAAATGAAATATTCTCTAAAAGTTGACATAAAATGTTTTTAGTGGGACTATGACGAGCTTGTTATTTGTGTAAATTTTTTGATTGCAACTCTTAAGCGGACGGACAAGGATATGTTATATTCCACTTACTTTTACCTGAACCCGAACCTGATCCTGTCGATGCTGAACTACTGCCGGGGGAGGGTGTGCCTGGAAGTGGCAGTGGCGATTGGTCGGGAATTGCTGAGCCCACTGAGTCCACCAATTGATGGGGCTGTAATGAATCACAAAATGATAAATATTTAATAACTTCCATTTACCTTTGGAACATTTAGCTAAAAGGGATAGGGGTCAATGACTTAAGCAATGGTATGTGCCATAAACAGTTAAAAGATATTTAGTGACTTAATTTTTGAGGTCAAATTGAGTGGAAAAAACACGCAGAAATTTTGAAATTTGCCAATTTATGCATGTTTAAGGGTTAAGAGAATTTTTTTATGATTTTAATTTTGTGATTAATGAAAACTACTCGCAATAAAACAGCAAAGCATTTAAAGAAAACAGAAATACAAGTGCTTTACATGGTATTAATTGTTCAATACAAATTAAAGTGTCAATAGTCAACCAAGACATGACTGAGATTTTGTTTCTTAAAAAGGACATTCAACGACATGCAAATTAAACGATATTAGTAATTAATTTATTTAAAACTTTTTTCTAAATGAATTTATTTACTATTTGAATAAGTAGTTTTTATGAAAGCTTTGATGGGAATTAATGACAAACTACATTTGATTACAAAAATATCAAATGTTAAAGCTTAAGTTTTTTGTCTTTATGTAGTGGCAATGAAGATTTTTCAAGGACAATATGCCGAAAGGAACGTTTTCAAGTACATGAAGTATATGGATACTTTTATGAAAGTAACTAAGTGTGTGTATGTGTAGGTATTTGTGTTTTAAAATAAGCTTTTAAAAAGTATGTATTGATATGGTTCAATACTTTGATTGATTGTCAATAGTTCAAGCATGATAAATTGTTTGTGGTTTCGTTTTCTCGAAATGAATTATGATGATACTATTTATTTGCAAATGTTTAAATGAGTGTTTTTTGTTCGAATTTATTTATTTTTATGTTTTTTTTTAGTTTCAACAAGTTTACCAGTAGTGGGCCAATCATGCTTACATCCGACTTCAGTCAATACACATCACATCAAATGAGTTTAGATCATTATTTCAATACGAATGTTTGTTTTGTTATAATTTTTTATAAATAATTCATGTCTTAAGACCTCTTTTTCTTTCAAAATATATAATTCAAATATAAAAGATATTAAGAATACGTATACGTAAGTATATTTTCTTTAAAAAAATAATAATAATAATTATGCCGAGTTCTTGGCCATATGCATGATCTTTATTTCAATTTCCTCGTTTCCTTAACAAACGGTCAACAGGTTAGTGCTGAAATTTACTCTCCAACTTTAGGTCTTGTCGTTTATAATTTTGCTTTAAGGTGTTTCACAACTCAAATCATTTTCAGTATTCAGGCTTTCTATTCATTTATATACTCGGACACTATGAAGCGAATTCATATCAAGTTAACTCAAAAGTGCAACATATACAACTCTCTCATTGCACAATGTAGAATAAAAAGGTAAAACAAAGAAAAATACTCAAAAGTTAGCAAAACTCATATATAAAATAATCAGTAAAAACAAAAAATTTTAACATTGACCAACAGAAAAACTAAAACATATCATCAGCTTCACTATCAACTCCACTAGGTATGAATTCGCCTTTGATACTATGCAAGTCTTCGTAAGTCCAACTCAAAGGTTTTGGTTGTTGACTTCGCTCGTCATATGCTTTTTTTCCAAATCAATGTCAAATTTTTCTTATTTTCCTTTTTCGCCAAGTCCATATTTTTTTCTTATTTCTAAATAAATAATAAATGCATTATAAAAATTAAACTGATTCTTTTGTAACACACATACATATTTTTCACGAATTCATAATTGTATTGTAAAAATAGGATCAAGTGTGTAAATGTCAATTTTTTCTCTACTTTTCCCTTTCTTTACCACATTACTTTGACATTTTTCCACTGTTTACCGAAAAACTAAATGCGGGTATACTCATTGTGGCAACAAGTACAGCACGGAAAACAACCAGGCATTTTTCTTTTTGGGAAAAAATTACCAAATATATATCTGATCACAAATATAGATGACAGAAATGTTCTAAACAAACCATGTAAAAACTTAATGTAAGAAGAGAATTAAGTGTATTTTTATAAACAAAAATTATTATTAATACCTGTATATTTTTTGATCTTTTTATAGCAATTTTGAGCTTAAATAATCTATATATATAAAAATAAGTCCGTATATGTACGTCGCCGAACTAATCATAAACGCGTCGAGCGATTTCAACCAAACTTATACACTACGTAGGCAGTGGCCCATATATGGTTTATATGAAGTTTGGTTAAAATCCGATAACGCATGTGTGTGCGGTGCGTATGTGAAGTGAGTGTGTTTTTGCCGCAGGCATTTTTTGTACCGCATACAGCATTCATTAGTATTGAATACATTTTGGTCGGCATTTGCTATTACAATAAATAAAGCGCAAGGGCAATCGTTGGAATTGTGTGGAATTGATTTAGAATATCCTTGCTTTTCACACGGCCAGTTATATGTTTCGTGCTCACGTGTTGGCAAGCCTTCAGTTCTCTTTATCTACACAACAACTCATGGCAAAACCAAAAATGTTGTCTACGAAAGAGCTATAAGATAGTTTAAGTGATACATAGTCTAAGATTGTAAGAAACTAGAATTAAAAGTTGAATAATAGGGAACAAAACCAACTTTATTAAAAACAAGTGTTTCTTTTCTTATTTTGTTTTGCCGTGCGAAGCAGGCAACGGTCCCGCTAGTATATTAATAAAAATTTATTATTTGTTGTAAAGTTTTCGACTAAAGAATATAATACAAAATTTGACAGCGATTCAGAGAAACATATGAAGAGAGAGTTCACCTTGCTACCACTTTATTATAAATTCGCCTTGCTACCAATTTATTAAAAATTCGCTTTGTTTGCATCGCGAATATAAAACTAAATAAAGAAAAAAATTTCTGCTTTGATATAAGAAAAAATTAAATTATAAGAAAACTATTAATTATTATTAAAATTATAATTAAATAAATAAAAACAATAACAACAACAATAACCTTGCATTACCAATAACAATATGATACGTAACTGGCTGTAGCCTGGCGCGCACCGCCACCTACATGCCGCACGCAATAGGGCAGAATAAATATGTTAAATTAATAAATCTGATATTTTTAAGCCGATGGTCCGATCACAAAGAAGAATTTTACAAAAACAGAAAAAATACGCGTTGTTGCTGTCAGAAATCTTTAAAAGGTTATTGTTTTTATACGCCAAATGCTAAAAGCAATAAAGAGAGTTTTCACTACTTGCACATACACACATCCTAAAATTAATGGTGTCAACTTTTCTAAAAATGTTCAACATTTTGTTGATCAATTCATATAAAATATAAATCTACTTGTTGCTCTTATATAGAAAATTTAATTTTAAATTTAATTTTAATGCTAATTTTACTTTTTTTCTCATTGAAAGGGCAGGAAATATTACACTTTTTTTAAAAGAAGAGAATGTAGGTCTCAGCTTAAGACCTTTAAAATTTTTAAGCGGCTGTTTTGATTTTCAAGGAAATATGTACTAAATAAAAACTTTTTAACCAAAAATATTATCGATTTAACAATAACTAAATTACTATTATATAGATTATCTACTGAGATCTTTGAAGACTGTAAAATTATGAATTATATTTTGCATTTAAGTGTCAAACTTCTTGTCGCCCGATTCAATAATCTTAGTAGGTAATACATACATACATTTATATCATATATGTATAATAATATATTTTTTATTGCAAATTTTTATGTGCTATTCTTGAAATCTGTTTTGCTTTTGGTTATTAAAGAAACACAGTATCCTGAAGATGATACTCAATCAGTATCGAAATATCGACATTTAAAAATTAATTTTTTAATCAACAAATAAGACCTTGAGTTCATATAATATTTTAATTAAAATTTTTATAAAAAGAGATATTATTAAAAAGTTTTTATTTTACACTTGTTAGAAGCTCCAAATCACAAACAACTCTCCAGTATTCCAAAACTTTAAACACTCTTATGGTAATATTTTGCCAAAATTAGGATAAGGGTGTATTAATTTGCATGAGACGTATCATTCACCTTGCCTTTATCTACTCAGGCTTCCTTGGAAATGCGTGATTTGGACACACAGTAACCCACGCCAATTTTGAATAGTGTGTATTAAGCAAGATAAAGGACTATTATGTATATATTACTTTTTATGGAAGAAACCTTTACTCCTAGTCCTATCAAATATTGATTAAAATAAGAAAATTTTCAGTGCATACCCCTTCATATAAAAAACAGTTTTTAAAATCGGTCCAAACATGGCGAAAAAAATTTCTATATATTAAAAAGACATACATACCATTGAATATATAATTGTTCGACACACAAGGCATGTTATCTATTATTCATATTGTCATAATGTTTAAAAAGTTTCCAATTACACTGGGCAACAATGTAAACCATTTGCACATAATTTTAATAACTCGAGTTAGGATATTTTGTAAGCGATAAGCTTTGGATAAAATATGTGTTCAGCTCTTCCATGTGAAATATAACAAAGAACATGTTTGTGGAGCATTTTAACCCCCTTTTCTCTTCGCGGTGTGGCTATTTGTAACCGTTTTTAGAAAAACTCCTCTTCGGTGGCTCTCGAATGGTCAAAATTTTTCTACAAAAATATTTGCCATAAAATTTTACTATGGCTCTCTGAACACATCAAAGTTCTAAGTTCAACTTTAACACCAAAATTATTATCAAAACTCAAAATGCCCCTAAGGGTTAATAACGTACATATTCACAATAAGGACTTAAATATCCTACAAAACTGAATTTTATGAGATTACTTTATTATTTCATATTAGAAACATATTATATATAAAATTTCCAGATATGTCTTTTTACAAAACAAAGCTGTAGACATAATTTGTATTAATAAAACGATGGGAACAAAATATATTAATTTTTCAATAGCAGTGCATCTTATCACTTAGGCAGCAGGATTATTTCTAAAGAATTAAATGAAATAAATTTAACAGAAAATGAAATCATTTTCAAATCTTCAAGTGAAATAAAAACCAAATTTTTGGACTTTTTAGACTAAATTAAGTCCAAAGGAAGAAAGAAAATCATTGCCAAAGAACAACATTTTAATTGCGACTAAAAGTGCCGTATTTCAACTTCCCAGGAAGTCAAGTTGAAAAACTTTTAAGAACAATATGAATTATTCCTATAAACTTGCTAAGTCTAGTTTGAAACCATTTTTTTATAAATATCTGATAAATCTTATCATGAAAACATTACTTTTATCCAATAAATAAGTGATGAAATTTCCTTCATATAAGAAAAAGGAAAACATTAGTGGCAAGTTTCTTTACCTTGCAGATGTAGAATTTAAGAGACCATCCTGCAATGACATGCCTGCGTGAAAGAATTTGGAAATGATCCCAATCTGCCCTACTTCCGTATATTATCCTCCGCATACTATTCGAAATATTATTCAACATTTTCATGACTTTCCTGGAAGCCCTTTTTTACTGAAACTTCAAGTAGAAAATTAAATTATTCCCAAAAAACATGAAATAGATAGAACAAAAAATTGGGAGCATTACAAATGGCATTACAAAAACTTATGAAAATTTTCGGGAGTTGTTTCATTTAATTTCGTGGGCAATTTTGATTTGGGCATTCTTTCATGCATCCCAAATTTCTACGTGTTCAAGAGTTGCAGCTCATTTAGTTGTTCATTCGTCCGAATTGGTAGATTTGTAAGTTCTTAAATCTGATGAAAACTAAATTTCACAAAGTCGTAGTGAAATGAATAAGATTCAAGAAAAATTTTCCCTTAAATAAAATAATTTATAGTTTTCAATTGCAAAATATAATAGAAATTGGTAATGCAAAGTTAAATTTGTTTTTAAAATAAATGCTTTTAAACGCGAACTATCTAACGACCTATTTTCCCCGTTCTATTCTTTTGTTTCCATTGGAACATACAAATGTCATTAGAGTTTCCAACGGACTTGTTATTTTTTGTATGTAGGAATGTGCATTTTGTATTGTTTACCTGTTGCACCGCTTGTTGCAAGGCTCGATGCGATTGAGCTAACTGACCCACTACTGATTGATACAGATGATTGTTGACTGTGGCTGAGAGCTGATGTTGGCCTTGAGAAAGTATGTTGGTTACCGAAGTGGACGAGCGTAGTAGATTGCCCGCCGCCATGAGTTGCGCCTGCTGCTGCAATAGAAGCGCCTGTCTGTCCACTTGCAACGCATTGACTTTGCTTCCACGCTGCCCTGTTGACTCGCCGCGCCGACCTGTCTACATAGGACTCTGTATTAATCAATATTATTGTAATTTTGTTTCTTTTTTTATATCTTATTTTAGTTCAATAAAAATTTATCATAAGTTTATATAAATATATATAAAAGCAAGGACATTTCCGTTTTGAATTGAAAAACTTTAAGTTTGAAGTTTTAAGGACAAGTATCAAAAATTGGGGATTGGATTGAGGTTTGCCTCGATTGAAGAGGAACTTAAAAAGAGAAAATGCGGTGTTAAGATTAAGAAATGGTAAGACAAAAAAAGTACTAGAGTTAAAACAGTACGCCGCAACGGAAGTATGTGCCACTAATTAAGTTGTTTTTTCTTAATAGTGAAGAAGAAATGAAAAACGTAGAATAAAAATAGTATGAACACAAGAAAAATATACTAAAATTACGTTACCTGAAACAACGCCTGCCATATTCGATATGCTACCAGCACTCAGACCAGCGCCTAGGCCGGCTCCTATACCAACAACTCCTGCCGCACCCACACCAGTCATACTGCCCATAATATTCGCAGCAGCGCCCACAGCAACAGCACTCTGATGATGTTGAGTTTGGGGCTGTGGCCAGATTTGCAAGAGATATTTCAAAACGGCAATGGGTTGCGCATGATCAATATCTGAGCCGGGCTGGGCACTGGCTGAATGCAACATTAATGGTGGGCCCATTACGGTGGCTAAAGCTTGAGCTGACATTTTATTACGCTCTGAATTCGAAACAACTAGTGACAAGTGATCTAATAAGAATACTAAAGTGGCCTGGTAAAAGAAAGAAATACTTTATTAGATAGCAATCTAGGAGATATTCATTAGACTTCTTACCCGATTCGCCCGGGGTAGACAATCTAAAATACTCAGCATTAGTTTTGCATTGCCTTCAGGATCATCAGGGAGACAGACAGCTAAGAAAATGAGATTTTGGTTTTAGTTTGTATCAAAAATCAATTTACTTTTGCTACTTACCTAAGGCATCGACTGTCATTTGGAAGAGACAGCGGGTAAATAAGGGTTCTGGCAGTTCGCGTAGGTAGTCCTTAAGTACACCCGTTATTACATTGATATCAGGAACATGTTCTGGGCTCAATTCCACGGCACGACTATTGCGTTCAAATGCCTCTCTCAGTAAACGTTTCTTGGTAGCAGAACCGCATAACCGATAAAGGCCAATAATGTCAAGACCTCGTCTTTCAACCTCCTCCACACAGCGGCGTAAGACGATGGGTACCGGGGCACTACCAGGAGCTCCCTTCGATTCACGATTAACAACAGTTTCTAGGTCTGCGCCGAACAAAGTAGGATATCCAGCACGCAAGCTGGGCAGTCCACGGCGCTTATACAAAGCTATCGGATCTGTGTGACGCATGCGTATGTAAATGGTACCTCTTGGCTCTACCTTCAAGGCCAGCTGATGCAATGGTGACTGCCGTAATATAGTTGATAATGATATAGCTCCACGGTAGCATAATTTATGGCGATGCTGGGGATCCCAAGAGTAAACCAACACATCTAGTTGCTTATTACCTACCAAATCCAGTTCAAAAGACTCATCCCAGTCAAACTGCAAATCGCCCGATCTTACTACAGTTCGAGCCTTGTGCACACGGTCACACTCTATCACACAGTAGAGATCTCGTGATTGCGCCGGTCCATGGGGTCCTCCAACGTGCTGTGCACCTAGTTCGGGGGCCGAACGTAGGCCACGGCCCGCCAAAAGATGAATCCATAACATACCCGATACACCGCCAACATCCACTATGGGCTTGTCCAGCTTATATTTCGAAAACTCTGCAGGATTAATATCTATCTGACGGTGTGAACGTGGCAGTGTTGCACTGGGGGTAGGTGCTGGACTCTGATGTCCGGCCGTGCTCATTATACTACCACTGGGGCTCGCAGGCCCAGCGGATAGTTCTAAGAGCTGCCGCATACGACGAATACTGGGAGAGCGAATAGACGAAGGACCACCAATGTGTTGAGAAGACATTGACCGTACTGGTAACGCAGAGATGGGACGTGGCATGCCTAGATGTCGGTCCAAAGTACCGGCACCTAGAATACCAGTTCGACTTGAATAAATATTTTCCGTCTGTAAAACAACAACTCGTTAAGCAAATTAAGAATATCATTTACAAAATTTACGTATTTACATTTCTGAGAGCATCGTGAATATTTTCAGCGCTGCAAGAGAAACGATGCGACCTTGGCTGTGAAAGCAAATCTCTTGTCACTCGCATTTGCTCGGCTATAGCTGAACTGCTGGGAGCTCTGCGTAGCCAAGCCCGATATTCGTCTGACGTAAAGATCGAAGGACTGGCTGTAATTCGTGACCTTAAGTCACGATCGCGCCTTGCATTGAATTCAGGTGCTGATATATTGCCATCATTCTCGTCCATAATGCGGTCGCCAATTCTTGTACGTATGCCGCCTGGCAGTCGGACGCCAGGTCGGTCCCTGGGCAGTGAATTAAACTTTGCCATGTCAGGCCCACCTCCCAACATAGATGTTCCTGGACCAGAAGATCCTCTTGGCATACTACCAATAGCAGGTCTATTGTAGTAATAGTAACTGGGACGTGGTCCCACAGTGGCTTCTGTATCGCTGGAATAGTCCAAGTTGGGTCGGGAGCGCCTGGTCAATGACTGGGTGCCACTTGGACCATATTTCGAAGCTGTGTGAGGGTCGTAGCGACCATAGCGTCCCAAAGTACCACCAGGAGCCATCATGACATTACCAGCACCGCTGGGCTTGATACTTGGTCTTAGCAGAGAGTGGCGTCCCAGCGAATTAGAATAGTCAGCATACTCTACTCTTGGCAAATGTTGATCGGAACCAGAACGTGGAAAACGCGCTCTCTGAGGCACATTTCCCACCGACAATCGTCTAGAGGGAGCACCCGGATAGAAGGCATGAACCTTTTCAGCCAAACTCTCCAATGTGCCGGCATTCTTGTAGTAAGCATGTGATGGAGCAAATGCATGACCTTTCGGCTGTTCAGTTATAACCGATGGCGGCGGTGGTGGTGGTTTGTAGCCCCAGTTAGGAGGTTCCACACTGGGTCTTGTATTGTAATACAAATCCAATTGCTCCGACTGTGGACTATAGTTGTTTAAGCCTAGACCTAAACGGGAACGGGACTCGGACATCTCCCGACCATCTCCTGTATTGCAAAAAGAAAAGAAATGACCAACGTTAATATATCACAACCAAGCAAAAGTGCCAAATACCTGTACGTCTTTCGCGTGATGAACGGGATCTGGGCATGTGATCAGTCTCATCTAAATCCTCGTCTCGCAAGTCACGTTTCATTACAACTACCGGTGGAGGTTTTTGTTCTGGTCGTGATAATGAAGGTGGCCCGGGCGAACCAGTTCCACGGTTACCACAGCGCTGTCGTATCGCTAAAACAAGGCGACGAGGAATTGACATTATAATAACAACATCATCCAGTGACATGTGAGTGACGTCAACTAAATTGACGGCCAATATTTCATCGCCAACCTTGAAGAAATGCAGAAAATATTATAAATGTGTTTTCTAATTGTCACAAAAGATAGAAAAATTAATTATACCTTAAGGCAGCCACTATTTGATACCGCCGACTCAATAGCAATTCGTGATATGAACACACCATCGGTACGATCAGCTCCATTACCTTCTCGTATGTATAAGCCCAGTGTCTGGCCAGGCCTTTTAACTATTTCAACCAACTGTTCAAATAAGAGATATGAATTAATTTTACACTATACAAGACATTTTTACCCGTAAATTTTACTAAAAGATTTACCTGCACGATATGTCTATTGTCTTTCTTCGATAACAGTTTATGAGCAGCTTCTACGGCTTGTTTACCACCAATATTATGAGGCTCTAATATTCTGACAATCATCTCACCTCGCCTCTCCACCGCCTATGAAAAGGAAACACTTTGTTTAATATTTTAATATATACTCATATCGGATTCGAGGGCATTATTTCCACAAAAATAATTTTTTAGGACTTTAAAAAAATTTGTGTACAATATGTTTTGAAACCGCAACATGTATGTACGTAACTTGCAAATATATTTATTTTAAATAATAATTTAACTTCAAATAAGCCATACAGAGCACAAAAAGTTTATAACAAGTCGTAAAATACAATTTGTAATATGAGTACAAAACTGTATCTGAAATCGCAGCAAGTACTATATATACGAAGCCTCCATATGTCCTTTTTTTGCAAATTAGCATTTAAATTCAACTAAGCCACAAAGAATTGCAAACAATTGTTAAAAGTCGCAAAATATAGATTACAATTTGTGTAGGATATTTTTTTTGAAATCGCAGCAAGGACACGGACACGTCTCATATATCCTTTTTATGAAAAACTATAACTTATTATAAATTAAGCAACAAAGGTTAAAAAAATTGTGCAAAGTCGCTAAATATAACTTAAAGTATACGTGAAATAATTTTTTTAGTTGCAAAAATGATATGGGTACCTAACATAAATCCTTTTTTAATGATGAAAATAATATAGAAAATTTTTTTAAAGTTGTAATATATTTTAAATAGCAGCAAATATACCTTTATACATCCTTTTTAAATTGTAATTTTAGCTAAGTTAAGGAACAAAGACTAACAAGGACTACAGCTTTCTTGAAATCTCGGCAGGAATATACAGGTATACGAACGTATTTTTCTTAATTACAATTTTAGTCGAACTAAGCAGCAGAGAATATTGAAAACTTTGTAAAAGTTGCAAAATATAGCGCAGAATTTATGTAAGAAATATTTCTAGAATCGCAGCAAGGATATACGTGCTCTCCATATATCCTTTTTTTGACATTTGTGATTTAGGCTAATTAAGGCAATCAAGAATAACGTTATTTTGTAAAAAGTCACTAAATGTAACTTATCATATGATATCACAGCAAGGGTAACGATAGTTCCCATATATCCTTTTTTTAATTGATAAAAAAGCTAAACTTAGCAACAAAATACTTTAAAAATTAAAAAAAGCCCAATCACGCCGCTTGATTGAAATTAGGACCAGACAGTTGCTCGTTGTGCGTACATTTGTTTCTCATGGATTGCATAAGGATTTTCTGACCCTCAACCTTGACAATTTTGTATATTCACGATGCCATTTAGATGAAAATACGCTTCATCGGAGAAGATGACTTTTAAAAAAAAATTACCATTGACTTCAATTTGCTCCATTACCCATTAAGCGAATTGCCGGTGCTTTCCATGATCTACTGGTCTGAGCTCCTGAGTAAGCTGAATTTTTTACGCATGCAGGTGGAGATCTTTTGCCGAAATTCGCTGCGTAGTGCTTCGTAAAATTTTAAGTTATTCAAAATGATGCCGAATTGATGTTTTCGGGTTTTCGGTAACACTGTCGTTTACAGCAGCAATGTTTTCAAGAGACCGACCAGTACGTTGAAGCAAAGGAGTCTTACTGTACATAAGCGACCCACTTTTTTAAATTTCCTGGCCACTTTTCCAATGGTTGAGACATTAGGTGCACTTTTCTAGATAAAAATTCTTCGAAGCCTCGACTGAAAATTTTTCGCAGTTTCGTGTGTAAAGATTCTTGCATTTTTTGATCTTTTTTACAAGGAGAGCACCACACCACCTCATTATTGACTAGTTGTCAATAATGAGTTGGGGTTGTTGATAACAGAGTTCAATTTTTCTAAAGTTTATGTCGTTCAAAATAAAAAAAAATTGCTTTCGAAATTGTTTTAAAATTATGAAAGTACATTTTGACTGCCCTGATAAATACTTAAAAAAATCACAAATCGATTTCCAACACTAACTCATTTTCCCAAAAATATAAAGTACAACCCTCGCATCACGTACTCGATTTAAAATCTAGATATTATTTTAAAATTTACCTCCAATGCTGCCGCTGTATTTGGATCATGGTCATTCTCAACAGCTTCTATCTGGCGAAAAATTTCCGAACTAATTCCCGACACTTTACGGAAATCGCCCTGCAACAGAACCGGCTCTTTGGGACCACCCTGCCTGTGCTGTTGCTGCTGATGGTGTTGCTGTTGATGTTGTTGCTGCTGCTGCTGCTGCTGGTGAGTTTGTTGCTGCTGATGATGAGTTTGCTGTTGATTGACCATCGTTTGCATTTGATTTGTTGGCAGTGGTCCAGGCGGCGCGCGACCCGGACTCGCCGTAACATCAGGAACTGATCTCCCATTTTCCTAAAACAGACACACAAAAAAACAAACAAACATAAGAAATAAGCTAAGCTCCCATTACGTAAAATAAGATTAAGTGCATATTTATGCTAATACTTTTGAATAATTTTATTAATTGAATAGAATTTTCTGTATGCAGATGCTTCGCATAGATTAAAGTAAATATTCATAAGTAAGATTAGCGCTGCTGCAGCAAAAACGAAGAAATTCCACACGTTAGACTTTGTATGCAATTAGAAGATGCAGCAGAAAGTTCATTAAGGCTACAGACCGTGCATAAATTAATTTATAAAATGACATTTTTGTTAAAACTAACACAAATGTAAGTGAGACTGAAAATACAGTCACTAACACTTGCACGCGAAATTTTTTATGTGATTGTTTACGGGAGTCACATTTGGAAGGATGCAAATATTCACATAGAAGAAGTGGCACGTTGCACTCATTTGTTATAATTTAACTAGTACTGTTGTTGCTGCTGCCGCCGCTGCCACTATTTGGTGGTACTTCGAAACATGGTTGCCGGATTAAAATTTTATGAATCTTTTATAAACAACCCCATAAAAAACGACATTCTACAGAAGTCAAGAAAATTCAAAAATTGGCATGCGGAAGTAGTGCAAACTTGGATCGATTCCAATGATTTTGACATAGACTTGTCGTTGCAGGATGTTTTCCATTTTGATTCCTTTTCATTGATTTAGAAGCGCTCTTTATTGCGTTGGGAAAAATAAATTTTATATGTTTGTTATTTGAGATGAAAGTAGTTTGATATTAAGTTTTTATTGTTTATTTGCCACTGGGAATAGGGTCTATATCTGTAAGGCGTCTTAATTTGCCAGTTGTCAGAATTTTTTTTTCTCATGTGAAAGTAATTTTATCCTTATTTGTTGAAGAAAAATAATGTTTTTGGGGAAATTGAAAAAAATAGGTTTTCTATATAAAAATGATGAGTTTTCAAATTGATTTTCAATATTTTTTAGCAGTAATTTTTTTAAAATAAAATTTTGTCAATGGCATATCAAGACGACGAAAAAATTAAATTGAAGCAATGAAAATGTCATTCCTTAAGAACAATTTTAATTTTTTTTATGTTTTATTTGAAACCGATTAACAAATTTTTGCTGTTAAATTTTACACGTTATAAAATCAATTAATTTGTCCTGCGACGTGTCATCATGCATAGTTTCCTGACCAACTAAACACGATCACCACAGTTTCATTATGCAAAGTTTAGCATACAAAGGAACTTCATATCAATTTTTTATACTTTTACTTCAATATGATAATATATAAATATTTAAGGGAACTTCTGTTTAATAAATTTTAAATCGGTTTACTTAAGAGTCGCAGGCAGTCAAATTAAAAATATAAGCCTTATGAACACGTTAAGAAAAAATATTTTTGAAGAGATCATAATATAATGGTATAGTTTGTTAAAATAGTACAGCCATTACAGTTATAGTCAAATTATAATAATCAGCAAAATTGCAATAGTAAGTCAGGACATCATATTACTGGGTCCATTCGTTTACTTTTCCAGCACAAACTTGTTACGGGAGAGTAACGTAAATTTTTTAAAAAATTACTCCCTCAAATTCTCAAAAAGGGGAAAAAACTAAAGTAATAGTTTTCCAGTAGTATTTTTAATTTATTTGATTCAGCTGCCTTAAAGATCTTTTTCATGTATGTATGTTCTTCCTGTTTAAAAATTCACAAAACAAAAATTAAAAATTCCCCAAAAGTAAAATCTGTACAACTTAACTCGAACATATTGACACAAAATAGACATTATCAGTGATATTGGATAGATGTCGCTAGTCCTATATGTGAGGATATTTTTTTTTAATAAATATACATATACACACTTTCTTTTTAAAAATAATTATCATTTCACAATTCGAAAATTTCAAATTATCGGAATTTCTTTATTTAATATGAAAATACATTTTTAAAATTTATTTTTTTGGGATATTCTCCCCAATTAATTGTTAAAACAATTAGAGTTTTAAAAAAATTATTTGTTTTGGCTTTAGCTGTTCATATGTCGACATTTTAATGGTCGCTAAGCCAAATCGTCAGGCTTACAGCACTACATGCTCCTTCCTAAGAAGCTTACGGCTTGTTTTTCTCTCTTTGTGGCTCTTTTTTCTAGAAATGAAAACGCCAAAAAAGGGTTTGACAGTTCGCTGAAATATAATATCAAAAATAGTTACTTCTTCCGTGAACTAATTTTTGTTAGAAAAAGTCGTCAAAACGTTTGTAAGTCTTCAAATCTGGCAACCGTAGTAGAAAACTAGGTTGCCTCAATTGATGTACATAAATTACTTTTTCTATTACGTTGAAATCTGCCGGGCTAAATTGCCGAGACTATGGCAGCAAATAGTTTCATTCCAGTTAATACGGAGTCGTGAGGTAAATTATTTTTAAACTGATTAGTTTTGCATTTATTAGATAATTTCGTATACGAGTACACTCAGCTTGTGACTTTGTAGATTGAAATGTTTTCAAAGAAAACTGAAATTTAATTTGTGGTAATTGTGTTAAAAGGAAGAATGCTAAGGATATGTAATTTTCCACTGGTTTGGTGAGACGTGTTTCTAATGGCTGAAACAGTTAGAAAATTATAAATATCCTGTCAGAAGGCAGGCGGTGTAATAATTATTAAGACTGAAACCTATTAGTGACTATTTGAAATATAATTGGTTCTTTTCACGCCATTCGCTCGTGGTTATAATATAGAATGCCAATTAACGAACAGAGTTATTCAGTAATTTAGCATAACGATATGTATTTTCCATTTTAAAAATAATATTTTTGGCATCAACTCGTCGCACAGTGCTCTGCCCCCATATACTCGTAGAAACACGTATAGATCAGATGAGTTGTCTTACAGAGTTGAAACTTCGTATAATAATATAAGACATCTAAATTATAAGAAATTTTTCATTTGAGCGAAATTCCAGCAAGGACCTGCTTACCCTCTAATATTATTGTTCTTAAATATATAATTTAAATTACGGTTATGATCAGAACATATTGAAATTGTGTCAATTGGTTTATAGATTTCAAGCGTTTAGCTCTGCAGCAAGATTGATTTATTCATAGCAAGGACACGCCTGCTTTCCATATATATTTATTTTCAAATATTAAATATTCGTTACATTTGGGTTTGACAAATGTTTTCTTTTCTTAAGATCTTTGCAAGGATGTACTTACCTCACTTGTATCCTTAATTTTTTTTTATATAAAATCTACCATGTTTCGTTTTTAAAGATGATGTTGCTTTTGCTCTATTTCGTTTTAGGTGGTGCAAGGATACACTTACATTTAATATATTCTTAATGTCAGAAAATTAATTATCGTATATTTATCATCAGAACAAGGAATAATGGATACAAGTTTTAAAAATGATATTTTTAACCTCTGTGATTAATGTGGTTTTATTCGGTACAAGGACACTCAATTATTTCACAGATTTTTATGTTCAGAAATTTGGCGATATTTAAGACCAGAACACGATTAAAATTGACAGGCGTTCTTTGAATACTTTTAGATCCTGTGGTAAGTTTCATTTCATTCGAGCCTTAATAGCAAAAGCTAAATTTATAATCAGAATATAGCAAAATTCAAATTTGTTATTTGAATTATATTGTTGTTTTCTCTACAAAATTTCCTTTCACTGGGTACAAGGAATTGCATTAACTGCGATACATCCTGGATTTCAAAAATTACATGTTAGCTTCACTCGCAATCAAAATCTATAACTAAGCTTATGCTTTTAAGCTCCATGTTAAATCTGGGGGCAAATTACGGCATTCGATATCGATCGAAATTTCAAACAAAATTTTCTTGAATTGTATTGAAATTTCGATCGATATCGAATGCCGTAATTTGCCCCCTGTTTTCGATTCAAAACTTTTTCCGATTTTTTGTTTGTTGAAATTTTTATCCTGCATAAAAATTTATTTTTTATCTCTCTCCGTTAAACAACGTGCACAGTATGGCATGACCCGCGATTGCTGCTGCAATGAAGTGAAATGTAATCCTCAAGCTATTTTAAAGACGATGATTGACTTAGTATCCCTGGTTATCTCTATCGAATACATGTATCATGTCTGCCTGATTGGCCCTTAGACTCAGACAATCAGGCCATTTAAGGCACGATCGTGGCAGATCCTGAACGTACGGACGGACTACATGAACCCTGAAATGATTTGTGAAAAATCCTTCTCTGTACTGTACTGGATATGGTAGAGTAGGATGCAGCTGGAATCCAGAGTAGCGAAGTTTCAATCTTCACAGACGACACCGAAATGGATGCTGATACTGGGTCGGAGATGTTATATAAGGAGCTTGGCATAAAGGTATCCGGGACAATGAGAAGTTAACATGAAAAAGAAGACTAGGCTTTCGACTTGATATATTCACAAAACAATATCTGTATTCTCTCGGCTTAGCTATCAATTGGATTTAAGAAAAGGGTGCAAAAAGGAACTCCCCTCAAGTGATCCTCAATCAGTACATGTGAAATATCTACGGCTTTTTGGGTCTAAATGTAAAGAAATAGGATGACAGATGTCCTAGCTGTTTGGAAAGGGTTACCCGCACTTATAGTGGGCATTATAACGGGGTAATGTACGATCGATTGCTTGGCGGTACTCCTAGGACTCTACTATGATGGCCAGTGCAGGAACTACTTTAATATAGAGAAGGAAGAGTCTACTCACTACTTCCTATGCGCTAGTCGTATTCTGCAGAAAGGTCGACTTAGACATCTTAGCCATCCTCAATTGTCTCAGGGAATTGCCACCACCTGTTCTATTGGCATTTGCGAAAAGTTCTGGTTGATACTGTGGAGTTCAGTTTTCAGAATTTTCGTGGGGATACGTAGAGTGCAGTTAGTTATCTAGGCATCGAAAGGGGCGTATGGTCTCTGAATGCACTAGGGGTGTTATTCTCTATTGCGATGCGTAAGCTAGTTCGATGCGTTTGATATTTTTTTAGCGCAAGATATTTAATTTCAACGAACGATTTTAACATACGCTTTCGTATTACAGAGTACACCGGTTTTGCGAAAGTGAAAAAATTAGATGCGAAAAAACGCAATAAAAAGTACCAATTATCCGATTAGGTGCCATTTTTCTTAGGCAACGCAAACGCATCGCAATAGAGAATAACCCCACAGCACTCTGTCCTCCCAATTTAAACTAATTCCTGGTAACTTATGATATAAACTTTTTTGAATACTATGAAAACTAATATAAAATGAAATTAAATAAGTAAATAACTTTTCATTTTAATTGTTTTTAAGTTTTCCAAGACATACTACCCAATTAATTAAAAACTGCCCACTTCAAACTGGTCCCACATGAAATTTTCGGACAGATTTTGAGAAAAAAACATCAAGAAAATCTAAAAAGTGAAGATATTCCTATTTTTCTAATGGAAACATTCTGAGTATTCCAGAAGCACCATTTTAAGAAAATTAGGTGGGCAAATTTTCAGTTTGCCATGCCTTCCAACTTTAAAGTTGAAGCACTTGTTAGTATATAATTTCCGAAGCGATGTTAATATAAAATTATTTGAAATAAATGGTAATTGAATACCGATGTAAAAAATTCTAATTGGAACTTCATTGTGTCTTTGTTGTTTTCAGAGAGTTTTGAAATTATTTCATTGGTAAATAGTTGTGATTGGCCAGGAACATTTGAGGCAAATTAATATAATTTACTTTTCCTTTTTTCCAAAAATTTTTGATTACCCGTGACGAACAGCTTTGATTTTGGCAACCAAGCAGTTGCAAAGATGATGCCTTAATGGATTGGCTACTTGCGTAAAAGTATGCCAAAGAAATACTGAAATTCATCGGGAAAAATTTTTTGTTGTGGCCTTAGCTGTTCATATGCTGACATTTCTTTGGTCGCCAAATCAATCCATCAAAGAACTTTAAGCAGTTTGTAAATATTTAGCCTCATATGCTTATGCATAAATCCATTTTATTTTTCTGACAATATGTATACTATTAGACACCCTTTGGGTAGCAATGATTGCATTTGTTAAGCAAAACGAGTTGGTTCAGCGACCAATGAAGTGTCGGCATAACAAAAAAAAAAAAGAAAAAAAAACAAATTAGAAAAGTTAATGATGAAACACTAAAAAATAATAATTACTTGCAAGACGATTAGGGTTAATTGTGGAAGGGTGTTGTATGAGCTGTCCCATTTTCTTTTTTATATATATATTTTTTTTTAGTTTTCTATATGCCACACTAAGTGTATAATGTTTAAAAAAGTTGATTTGGGACTAGTGTACACCCCTTAAATTTTTTGCTTTTAGTGTATTAATTAATTTAATTGTTTAGCCTCGTAGGCTAGTGGCTGGTGTACTAGACTAGTAGTCGGAGGGCTACAGGTTTTATACCTGTTATAGACTAAGGGTGTTTCAGCCTTTTGTTTTCCTTAATTTTATGCTTCCAAATTTTTTATTCTCTATCTATCACAGTTATTACAAAAGGATCCAAGTAAGCGAGAGCTCTGTCAGTTGGATATAACCAAACCTAGTCTATTAATGAGTTGGTATTTCCGCTTGATAACTTCGAACCGAACACTTTTGAGTTTAAAGGTTTCCGTTGTTTACAAAGAATGAAGGTATTACATTCCCTTTACTTATTTATTATAAACAATATGTTTACTTTAATATATATTACGGTAATAGATGTAACGATATAATTTAAATTGTTTTTTTTTTTTTAACGTAACGTATTGCTGTGGAATTTCAAAAAACAAGTCGATTTATTGTTGTGGGTCGAAAAAATTCAAAGTTAAATTTTTCTAACACGTTTGCACTTGTTAAAAAATACACTTTTTTATTAGAAAAGAAAACGCTTTTAATTTTGCTATTGGGATTGAGTATTAATGCTGATGGCTAAATCATATCACATCATAACCATAACCGTGAATTATCAATAGAGACAGTCCACGTTGTGGGCGAATGTTATGATTTGCTTGTTTACTACAATGTCACATTGGCGCTCCTTTGACGTACAAATATTGGCTGAGATATGTTGAACTAAATAATGCAGCATTTAATAAAGATCGATAAAAAGGTTTGAACTCTAAACACTTACAATATAAGAATTATGTCATGAAAAATTTAACAATTAGATAAATATGTCTACCAGACGAAATCCATTAGAAAAGATTTATTACCAAATTCGGTCTCATTTCTATGATGCGTCTATCAGGCAGCTCAAAAATAAACCACAATTTATTCATTTGTTTATTTGTTGCCACCGTTTTGTCCAATAAAAAAACAAACCAACAGCAACTTCAATGTGGGAACATTATATAAATTAGAAAAAAATAACATTGTTTACAATTGAATTGAATTTGTTCACATATTTACAAAGTGACTATTATGAGTCACTCCCCTGCCAATCGCGTGTTTTTTTTTTTGTTTTGCTTTTTTAAAAGTAATGGTTTAAATATACATGCAACCTACTTTAATTATAAGTTTGTACAATTACAAGTTAGAATTTGAAAAAGTTGAAACATAAAAACGAAAATGAGAGGCAGAGGCAGAAAAAAATGTTTTTCTTTTCTTTTAAAGTCGCGTGTCATAAAACTGTGGCAAATGACAAGAAAGCAAAAATGGTAAAACGAAAGTAATAAAAACTACCAGACATTATTAATGTCTGAATCCAATTCCCTATTGTATACTAAAACAAATACACATACAGACATACATACATACACATGTAACAAAAATTATACGTGTTATAACTGCCAGTTTATAGACTATTTACATATTTTGTATGACATTTATGTATGTGTATGTATGCAAGTGTGTATGTGTATGAAATTCAATCACTTGTGTCATTAGCAAGCAACTTGTTAGAAAAGTTTTACTTTCGTATTTGTGTCAAGTTCGAATGGTCGTACTAATGAGAAACCAATAAGTCCTGCGGATATGAGTTTTTCAAATAGAATTTTTTGTACTCAATTAAGGGATTATTCTATGTATGAGTGTATGCAAAATCATTAAGGATATATTAATTTAAGTAAAACTAGTCTTATAAAATGCCAATGGTACTCCAGCCAAGTCGTCTATGGTTGAATTTAATAATCATAAACACGTTCAGGCATTCATGGAGACAACATTCCGCGCACAACCGTAAGTCCCTACGATATTAATTTACGAGGGGTGAAAAACTTGTATACAAGTTGACGAGAACACTTTCGAGAATCTTTAGTACAACTGTCACATTGGCTTTAATTTATTCATTCTGCCTTTTCAAAATTAACATGGATGATAAAAACATTCAACAATACTTGCAAATGATAAAATTGTTTTAGCAAAATGGATGTTCTGTTTGATCAACACTTCGCGCACTTCGTTCATTTTACGGTTGTCATAATCGTCCTTTATTTCTGGGTGAAGGGGTATATGAGCAAAGAAACATGTGAAATTTTGAGCAATACTCATCCACAAAAGATCCAAAAGCGTCTAATGCATCCCAAAAAAGTCATTTATTGGAATGAATTTAAGTCCAAATTTCCTTGAGAATGGTGTTGGTTAGACCATCAACTTTTTTGACGTGAACTGGATGATCTGGACACCAACAACATGTGTGTTCTGTACGAGTCATTTGGGGGCATGGTCATCTTATATGGAGGTGATGTGAGTTGGCTACCGAGATGGTGCACAAGTCACAGCGGGTCTCAGAGCCAACATTGGTAAAATTCATGAGTCAGGCCATCGGCAAAATTTAGCCCCATTTACGCGCTAGAGTGAAGTGAAAAGTAAATATTTCGATAAACGTCACCCATCAACCATCAGCTCGTATACTTATGCCACAGACTACAAACACTATATGAAAATTCAAATGAGCTTTGAATGCTTTCAATCATGATTTGGCTAAAGGGTACTGATGATTTGGTTAGCGCCAATGAAATGCAGGCATATACCTAGCTAAGCCAACAACAAACAATAGAATATTAAAATGGTTATTTTGGAGATTATCTCGAAGAACAAATTTGATAAATATTGTTATTATAAATTTTGTTTTTCATTGCCTTATAAATACTTTCATTATCGCCCAAAGGGCGATTAATTGTATAAAGGCGTAAAAAGAAAAAACAAAAAGACGCAAGTCAATTATAATTGTTTGTTGTGTTGTGATTGTACAAAAGCTTTCTAAAGATATTTATACTTTTGTGTTTTTGTTGATTACAAATAGAAAAATATGATTGAGTTCTGTTTGAATTCTCATATAGTGTTTGTAGTCTGTGGCATAAATACACGAGCTTTGAATGCTTTCAATCATGATTTGGCTAAAAGGGTGATTTGGTTAGTGCCAATGAAATGCAGGCATACACCTAGCTAAGCCAACAACAAACAATAGAATATTACTCTCTTTACAATAGTTAATAATTTTTAAAATGGATCAGACATATCAAATGGATTAAAAATCAGTCAGTCAAAAGCATTTCCCTTGTCATTTCCCAGTTCTTGCCTAGGCAAGATTCTGACATCTCACCAGACATTACTCACCTCAATAGTATTGAGTGGAAAGAATTAAGGATTCATCTTATGGCATGGAGTTTGTGTAGGACGTAAGTTTTGTATTTTTCCATGTGGGAGCACACAACAGCTCTTTACTGGCTTGTATGTAATTATGTCTTTCAATATGAGATGACCCAACTCCTGTCTTCAATGTAACCTAAACTAAACTAACACTATGATGCATAATTTATTGCATTCTGTTTAGTTATTAAAAATTAAAAATTTATTAATTTTAAATGTACTGGGCTCTGTTGATGAATTTTCTGTATCATATAGACTTTAAATTTTTTTGTCAAACTAAATCAACAACAACCTTCGTACAATTTCTAACACTATATTAAATGTTTGCTGTGCACATTTAATGTTTTAATGGACGATTAATAATTTAATACTTTCGATGTGGTTTCAGTTAAAACTTCAATCATTAACTGGACTGAACTTTACTAAATTTCCACTGCAAATAACAATTTCCCTTTTTTGCTTTCACTCAAATTGTTACTTTCAAATGTATTTACATATTAAGTTTTAGAGTGAAGTAATTAGATTTAGATTTAGAGTGGAGTAGTTAGAACTCACACACAGCCAAAGTTTAATAAAATTGTTACATTAAGACTATAGGGAAAAAATGATTGCAAAAAAAATTAAATTGTCTAAACTAAATGTACTTTTATTATTAATTGGACTTTTTACAATGCCAGTTAGATATTTACAAAATTATTTGTAGGTCCGCCCGCAATCACATAATTGTTTACTGATGCAAAGAATCTTGTTACTGAAAATAAATTTTTTCTCTATGTGGTACAGGGTTCTGATTGAATTTCATGTCTACGTTTTTCTATTTATTTCTACACGAAAAAACCGACTGCAGAAATTCATGGAGAAATTTGAATATACACAAGTTTATAAATATTTTAACAAGAAATTAATCTTTAAATAAATTATAATGTACAAGAAATGCAAAATGTCAAAAATGTCATTATCAAACGATTGTATGAATATTAATTTCAGTTTCAGCTGACGGAAGAAAGTATCCTTAAAGGGTTACGACGTCCTTATAGTAGTGAATAAATGTCCAGCAACCAGCAAACAGAATAAAGCTGAAGAAATTTACCAACATAAATTTCCATGAGTTACAGACAGTTCTGAAAGCAAATTCAGGTAGAACTTTGTACTACTAAGCTTTAGGAAGAGAAGGCAGAAAGTGTTTATAATTTTTTTTTTTTTTTAATATTCCCCTCAATCTGTTAAGGCGTATTTGGCGGGTTTTTGGAGGAATTACCCTTAGAATTCCAATTGAATTCAGCAAAATTAAAGAAATAATATGTTAAAAAGCAATAGCCCGATGTCGACAGTTCTCCGTACTTAGCCGGGCACAATAAAAAAAATAATGAACTAAAATTCAGGAAATTTTACTCAATATGAGTTTAAAAGGGCAATGACAATGACACTAAAGGCTGGAACATAATGTGCAGCTGAAGCTGAAGTTGAGGCAGTAGCTGAAGTTGTGGCTGAGGCGGAGTTTGAAGTACGAACACATTGATGAGGCGTGAGTTCATTGTTGCCAATTGTACTTAATCAAAATTTTATGTACAAATGTATTGAATTTGTATGAACGATAAACATTATTGGCATCTGTGGATATAATAATATGTTAACACAATCTGTTAACTATCAATGTTAACATAATAAACAAAATTAATTTAAGTTTTTTGTGTATTTGTTCAAAAATAAAAATATTGTTTTGTGGAAAAATAAAAATATTCTGCAAAAAAATGTAAACGAACATAATATGTTAAAGAAGCACTGTTAATTTGAGGCGCTGTAAAAAGTTAAAATGTTCGAACTTTGCACCTCAGGCTTTGCCTCAGCTTCAGCCTCAGATTCACACTGTGCTGGCATACATTTGAAGCAATGTATTTTACTTTTAACAGAGAGAAGTATAATTCTCGCCTCACGCCTCAGCTGCACATTGTGTTCCAGCCTTAAAGCTATTTCTGCTAGGATTCAATAAAAATTTCGGTGCTAGTGTATAAACATTGCGCCTAATATCAATAACAATTTCTTTATATCCTTGAAGGTTCTACTTAATTCCTATAAAATTTTTAAAATTTTCCTAGTTTAGAAAAAAATTGGGTTCCTCACGATTACTTCAAGCTTTAGAAACACTATACTTAACTTAAGGATATTTTTGAAAAAAAAAATTAGGAAACCTTTTTACCCGGATTAAATTTAGATTTCGTTTTCTTTTTTTATATATTTGAGACTCCATATGAGATTCACTGGCAAAAGTTTCGCATTTCTCGTTAATGTACACAGAAATTTTGTGTAAAACGTCAACACGGAAACAAATTTCAGAGGTCCTTTTGCAGTCCAGCAATGCTACCATAAAGGACGACTTTTTAAATATTGGAATTACATTGTTTACTCTAGGTCTGGCTTAGAATTGTAAATAATTAAATAAAAATAAATGATTCTTCGAATTAAAGAAACTTGGTGATAGAAAAATACTTTTTTTATAAAACATTTAAGTTTTTATATTTCTGCTTTCAATTGTGGGTCAGTGTAGAAAACCAATATTGCAAAGTATTGTAGTGGTGTTGCTCGTTTTTAATAAATTTTTGTTTGTTTATAACTATAAAAGAAAAATTTGATTTACATAAACCCAAAAAGATTTTAAATAAGAATATTTTAAGCTTAAGCACCTTCACTTGTACGTTTTGCCAAGGCTCGTGTCGTTTAGGTGAAGAAAGGCGGAGTTGTTTGGACCCTTAAGGCCATAATTGGTATTATTATCTATGGAAGATTTCTTTTACCATGTGAAATCATAAAAATTATTTTGCTGGGATAATATCGCATTGATTTTTGAAAGTTTGTATGTGTACAAAAATACTAAAAATAAAAATAATAATAGTTATACATATCAAAATAAAGTCGTCAATCACACAAAAATTACAACAACAACAACAAGAAACCAACTTTGTTTTTATTAATACTTAATATGTATAACAAATTCATCCACAAATATTTTTTGTTGTATTTCCTGCAGGCTTATAATGCCTGTTAATGTGTTAAGATTCAGTAAATCCCAAAAAGGGTTTCCTAAGCCAGGATAAAAATAAAAAATATAAAACGACAGTAACAAATTGTCATCGAAACACCCTTAAATCGTGACAAGTAGAAGAGATATCAAACAAAAGAAATAAAGCTTGCAAATATAATTTGTTTAAATCGAACATAAAAAAAAGATTTTTATGTTCATACGAGTACATATTTCTTTGTGGGTGTGTATGTAAGTGACAATGTGTGGCTGAAAAATAACTTACCTTCCGGCCACTGCTTCTGGTAGGAAAACAGCCAGTGGTTGTGCTGTCGCACATTAGTTTTGTTTGTGATGAAAAAATTTTGGCAATTTTCGAGGATAAACGAAGGCACATACACAAGTAAAGAATTGTATGAAAATCATTCAAAAGATGAGATGAGAAGAAGAAAATAATACAGCACCAAGAAAGGAATTCGCCAAAAACGTTTTCGATTCTGTTTTTTAGGGTTTTATTTATTTATTTTTTATTGTTATTTTCGTATAACGCGCGCGCACACTAAATACAATTACATCTACTTACATACACTTGCTTATAAATTACACACACACATACGCAAGGATATTGTATTACTAAAATACTTCGTTGAAAGTTTGAGCAGATGATTTTCCATATAGAGAGCGGAGAATTTGAAGGTATCAATCATTGATTTTTATTTAATTTAGTATATTATTCATTTTAAGATCAAAAACTAAATGAGATTGTTTAGTGCAGGCTTTCAATAGTATACTTTTGAATATAACAATGTCAATATATTACAATGCCTACTTTTAGGCTTTACTCTTCAATCTATCCTCAGTTTTGTGGAGCCTTTCTGTTACTCTTTCTATTTGGATTTTTCTTTCACATTTTCTTTTATTTTATAGTTTTCTTTCTATTTTTTATTATTCGTTTTATTTTATACTTTAATGTTACTGGGACGGATAGTTTATTGAACTGTGCAGAGAGCATTCAATGGCAGCATTTATCATTTATTCTACAGACATTAAATCTGATTTACAACATGTGTTATATTTATATACATACATTCCTCATTTATTTGTTTTTTTTTGTTTGTTTTTGTTTTATGTTAATTTGTTATCAATTTTAATTATTTCTAATTATTCAGTACTCGTAGTTTAGTATCGGTGGTTTAAGGTTTTATAAGTTTATATAAGTATTTTGTCTTTATATACTTATGTATGTATAGTTGTTTCAAAATAAATCTATAATGGAATAAATGTAGTTTTATAAAGTGGAAAATGCTTGTCATTACAAACATTGAATCTTCATTTAGTATTGACAGATTAATTCACTAATAGTTATTAAGGGCGACAAAAGGTATCCTTTGTGTATTTGATTATATTTTTTTCAGAGGTTATAACTTTCCTTATCAAGTAATAAGGTTAAATATGGCATATCATTATTATTATTTAGAAATAACAATGAAAAATTTGTTTCACAAAATTTTCAAATCGCTGGGTCATAATCATAGTCATACACAAAATATACTGTTAAAATTCTTAAGTTGGCCTTAATTAAAGAAAAGGCATACTTTAATTGAAAAACCCCGAGTATGTGTAGGCAAAAGCGTACTTCAAGTCGAAAAGCCTTTGTTAGGTTTTTTTAACTAATTTGGAGTCCGTTTTAAATTGTAGCTTGCGTAAGAAAAATCATACTTTAAGTGCAAAAGCCCATGTTAGGTCATATGTAACCAATTTTATACCAATTTAAATCCATCAACTGTAAGACATTATGTGAATTTTGTGAAAAGTCAAAGTGAACTTTGTATAAAGTCAATGTCCTAAAAAACAATAGATGTCTACATTAAAAGAAATCGAGACCGATTCTGTAAAAATTCTTTCCAACGGACACTTTAGTGTACCTCCCGCAATATTTTGTCTATATTTTTTATTACTACAAACATTTAGAATTTAAAAGACCGAAATTTCCTTAAAAAAATTATATGTAAATCATTTACAGGTTATTTATTATGAATATGATTGGTAAAATATATTATTTTTGTACCTGTACTTAAGCATTTGGAGTATGAAATTACTGAATTATTCTTTATAAAAAATTTATAGACTATTTGCAGGTTTGTACGAAAAGTGTTACTATATTGATTTCTCCCTTCCACATAATTTTTTAATAAATGCTGTTTATACTCGGAGTGAAGACTCGCATATTAATTTTCCAAAAATCTAAAAGCTTTATACAGAGTGGCGCAAAAGTAATGCCCTTTTTAGAATTGGTAGCTATTTTGGCCGATAACGCCAAATGCTATTCTGCTTGGCATTTTTGATGTAAATATATATTGATATACACATATAGATAGATATATTTTCAAATATATATTTCTTTTCATGACAAAATGGCAGTTCGTTCAAATAATGACATTTTCTTTTGCTTCATGATGTTACTTTTACGCCAGCATGTATCATTTCCAGATGAGAATTGTCTAATTATTTTAATTGTCCCAATTTGGACTCTACATCTTGTCTTTTACAGTTTAATGGATTTGAAAAAATATTGCCTTCGTTGATCATAAGTATGTTCAGTTTATTTAGTCTTAAAATTTTTGATTACCTTCAAAATCTAAAATTACTAGTATCTAGTGAAAATTATATATTAAAATTAACTCAATTGTTGATAATACTAAGTTTTTTATCATCTGATTTTTTTTTTCTTTTGAAAAGATATTTTTCTCTGTCAGAAAATTTTCTAGTTGTATTATTTCAATTTTATTATTCATTACAAAGTTTTCAATCAGACTCAGTATTAAAGATCTTCTTATTGCGGCTCTCAATAATTTTTGCACTGAAAAACATTTAAAATGTTGAAATTGTCAAAATGACAATAAATCGTCAAAACGGAAAGATTATGAGGCTGTTGCACACCTCCTTAAAATATGCACAAATTATGCAGATACCAGTCAAAATTTGTTTGGCAATAATTTTAAATTTGTAAAATGCTTTACTCACAAATTACTAAATATTAAAGAAAAAAGGGTGAACCGATGACTTTAATCTAGTATCACTACATGACGTGTACCAAATACATACAACGGACCTTTCGCTATTTTCTTGAATATAAAAATTGACTATTGTCCCTATTCAGAAAAAAATTCTGAGCTACGTCTCTATGTGAAATAAGCGTAATATTTTTTTCTTTATCTTCCATTATCACAAGAATTTAATCTATACTATAAAGAATTTGTATTTAATGAAACACCACATTCAAGTGTTTGTGTCTTAAGGACCTGAAATCTCAAATTCATATTATTGTTTATAGGACTTGCGTTTCACAATTTAGATTGTAATCATTATGATAATATATCGATATACAAAATACATAAAAATAATGTGTATTTTCTTTGGAAAACATCCCCTTATTTTATGGCAGTTTCTATACAAAAACCTATACTCTTATTAAGACAATATAACCCTGCAAACATTTTCTATTCAAATTTTAAAGTGTATTATGAAGTTTTCCCATTCGAAATGAATGATGTCCTTAATAATTAATAATTTTATATTAATAATAATTTTATATTAATAATTTTAATAATTTAATTTTTTAATAATTATGTTAATCATTACAAAAGACTTCGGATTTCTGCTTCTAATGCAGTTTTATAAATTGTGAAGATATTGGAAGCAGCTCACGGCTTTTTTCCTGAATTTCGCTATTTTTCTCCCATCTCGTTAATTAAATTTTACCGATTTTACAATTTTTCCTTTAAAAAAATATCATTGCTTTAAGAAAATATGAGTAATATTTGTCGCAATGGTAAGTTAACGAGTAAATAAATTATTTTTAAAAATTGTTTACAAGATGTTTTTATTCGAATAAAGCTTGTATTTGAATATCGAGCATTATATATTTACTAGCTTCCCGGGCAAACGTTGTTTTGCCTTCAAATTTTATTTTCACTGCAAGTCTGGTTTCGTCGCAAAGTCACGGCGGATTGATATTTCGAAAAAGAATTAAAGGTGCACTAAATCGACATGGCAATTATTGTTCAAATACCGGTATCGGGCTAATTAACGCCACTGCACGCTGATTAAGGACCAAGCGCCTTCAGCGAAACACAGCATAGGCTTATCGCACTAATCTATATCGGGCAAAACACAAAAAACTAAATATTGCGCCATTGTTGGACGAACTTCAAACTACACAGAAACACTCCTCACGCCACATAGAGCATGTATATAAAGTTTGGTCAAAATCGGTGCAGTAGTTTTTGAGCTTAGCGATCACGAACATACACGTAATTTTTATATATGTAGAGATTTCGATCGTATCTAGGTCACTAAAATATATTTTTCGTATAAAATTTATTGAACAATTTTATAGTTTAGTTCAATTATCCATTATGTGAAAAAAAATAATTTTCACTAAAAACTACCCACAACTTCCTGCTTTAGTTTCAGATGAGACATTAAAGGAGATATATAAGATAAAAACTTTTATTTTGAATCTATAAATTTAAAATAGGTTCTAAGTACGTATAAGCCTACTTAAAATTTTTCGTAATAATTGTTTTTGCTTTTAAGTCTTTCTAAGAATGGTTTCAAGACTTCTTTATATTCTTATGAGAATAGCATTTTGTGTCTTATTTTATCGCAATGTTTTAAAATCGACTTTTTATCAGATGCCATTATTTGTAGCTTTAACTTTATTTAACATGAAAATAAATGTATTTTGAAAATAAATTGTATCTCTGTTGGTAAATGGTCAAATGTTTTCCAAAATACACTTTCTTTAATACATGTCCTTTAATTGCATTAATTCGAAAACTCTTCCCAAAATGAACTTGATATACGCAGCATGACCCTGCAAGAGCAATCATATTGTTTTCTTTAATTTCGATTTAAATTACTTTTAACTGCAACAATATTATTTAAAATTTTAATGAGATTTAACTAAAATAGTGCATTGTATTTTAATTTACATTTCTTAGGGACATACTCTTTTCAGAAGGCTATTCGGGAAAAGTTCTCCAAACCCACTTGGTTAAATCATTTAGCTCCGGAGGCAACAATTGGCAATAAAGAGATATAATAAATAAGTTTTGGCTATTCCCATGAGAATAAATGTGATGTAGTAAAATAAATAATAAAACAATCCCTAAGTGATATTTAAGAATTTGCTAGTCTAGGGCTTGCAAGTAAGATCTCCATCACATCAGTGAGTAGACATCATAATTAATATACTTTGCAAGATTAGCTTTATTTTATTTAGTAGTTGATTTGCAATATTTACATTAAATTACCGTTAAAAAATAAATATATTGTTGTATGATACAAGAACCGATAAACTTGCTTGTGTCGTATTTCTAAATTTCTGATTAAAAAAAAACTGAAAAACTGAACTATCAAATGTTTACAAAGTGCGTGAGCGTAAGAGCGTATGTGTTTAATATCTCTGTTTCTATCTCTCTATTCCTCTCTGTGTGTGTGTGTAAGGATAACAACTATTTTTGAAATAGACATTTGAACTGTTGTGTGCCTGACATGGTTCAGTGTTTCATATAAAAGCAACAAAAACTAAGTACTAAAAACAACAACAAATGAATATAGAAATTTAAGAGCCAACAAAAAGTGCATTCGGGTACGAGTGTTTAATCATACAACTGTTCTTTTTGGGTATTTGTGTGTGCGTAAGCCAGGGTTGCCCATTCTAATGAAAAGTCTCTTGAATAGCAATGCATGCAAACCCTAGAAATAGGCAGCAAAGTTCTCGTATAGAAAAATGATGAAAGAGAGTCAAAGAGGGTGTAGTCAAGAGATATTATTTGCTGTTCTTTTATTTTTTAGCTCTGCTGCTGCACAAATATTAAGATGGGATGTAGAAATAACTTTATATGTAAATTATTCTCGATACATACGAAGACAAAAACTCTTTTAAAGGCAGGCAGCACTAAAGTTTGTAGCCACATTTTCTAATAAATACGATTATGTATGTATAATGAAAAAAAAAACAAAAAATAAATAAGAATTTATTTAAAGTGTAAGTATATTTTAATTTTGCACACAGCATGAAAATTATCAAATTGCGTTAGTCTCTCAACCAATGTTTATTTACTGTTAATTGAAAGGGGATGCGGAAAGCGGATGGAAGCCACACAGGCGTCTAAAAATCAGCACCTTAAAAAAATTAATAAGACTAAATATGGTTTGTGTTAAACGAAAATGTATACATTATAAAAACAAGTGCTTTTATCCTTTTGATTCTTGCCACCGACTCAACGTCGGCGGTTTTTATTGTCAGCATTCCTCCTTCATTATACAATATACAAGGTAAACATATAATCTTTCTTATTATAACTTTGGTTATTATTTCAGGATATCTTGCTAGTTCATCAAGGATGTATAATATGCGTGAATATTTTAAGAAAAATATACATTTTTAGGAATAATTTTTTATTTTAAATTGATAATCTATGCAAAAGAAAAAACCTAAATTGGAACGAAATCATTTTCTTAATATTTAATACATGATTTTTGGGCCAATTTAATTGTTAGCAATTTGTTTGTATTTCCTTCCTATATTTTGTCAATCGTTTGTGTGGCCTCGCAGGAAAATTTTACTTTTGAGTAGTAGCGGAATATTTGAAATAAATAAAGTCAAATTATTTATAATAAAATTGCCTTAAAGTTCATTTATTAAATATTAAAAAAGGATTTCGTTCAATTCTAGTACGAAGAGATTAAAAAGCTAAAAAAAATTTGCAATAATTCCTAGCGAAATCCTTCAATATCCTTGCAGAACAGTACAACATTCTAAGTTGTTATTTTAAGTTGCTTCATTCCAAGACTAAATATTCTCATACATTTTGAAAACAAAATTTCGATTTATATACTATTTAATATAACAATCATTCATTCGATAGAAACTTCATTCGATCACAGGTGCTCTTGGATCTCATGTGGATTGATTTCGTCATAAATTTGACAATTATGTTTATACAGTTACCCATTCAAACAGAAATAAATCTCATCGCTGACGATAATTCTTTGATGGATATCGGTGTCAGTTTACAACTGCTTAAGGAACCATTCAGGGTACACACGTCACTGTTTATGGTCTTTTACTTCTAGCTCCTAGGTCAGATGAAATTCATACGGGTGCAGTCCCTGGCCAAGATGTGGAATTCGCTAATCTGTAGTGGCGATGTTTTCAGTAAATCTGGCGTTTTATTATCGTAAGAGTGTTTATTCATTGGTTACTAAACCATTACACAAAAATTTAACCACCACTCTGTAAATATTCCTCCCGGTAAGACGATTATGACGATCGTAAATTGTACTAAGCATGCGAAACATTATCCTAACAAATCAAACAGTTTTATTACTTTCATGTGTTTTCTAACGCTATATCGGCTAATAAATTAAATGAATGATAAATGTAGCTTCAACAATATGGCCGCTATCAAAAGTCTCTATGGAAAAACACATTTGATTAAACAGTTTACTCTTAATAAAACAATATTATGTCGCTATAGGTTTACTATCTGGTCTCGAAACTCCAATTAGTAGTGAAATAAAAGCAATTTGTACTGACGCATAAACAAAATTTGTCAACACAATAAGCGCATAAATCGCACTCATTGAAAGTATTAGCAATGAAAACAACTCTTCACTCTCAAATCAATCATCTAATCCTACAGTGGGAATTGCGAGGGTGGGTCACTAAGTCGCTAACTTTTTAAGCATAAATCTATTTGTGTCAACAAGAATCTGTTAGTTGACTCCTGCATCATTTAGTTTGTGTTTGACTCCTACTAATAGCAGACTACCACGTGATTTGAGGAAAAAAATGGAAAAGAGTGAATTAGTTTTTAGGAAAAATACCATCACTCAAACCAAGGCAAAGCTTGATAAATACTAACAGAATTTTGCACCATTAATTGCAATGGTAAAAAGCGTTTTACTGAATTTCGTTGTGACCGTGCAGGCACGAAATATGCCGAAAGCTCAGGATGCCCAGTGCAGGTCTCTACACCCCAAACACTTGAAAAAAGTTCACGGCATAGTCTTGACCGATTGGGGATTAAAAGAGCGAAAGATTACGGGAGCCATAGGCTGAATGATCACTTTTACAAGTCGGGTGACAATTTCGCAGGAGCTTTTTGGCATTGTTCAACCGCAATAATGCACAAGTTTTGTGCTGTTTTGTAATCGTGGATAAAATCACCAATGACAGTGGGATTTTCGGTGGGAATTGGTGACAGAGAAGGCCAAGTTTGTTCGTCGGCCAATAAAGCCATGGTAACCTTCTTTTTTGCGATGCATGCATGACTTCCTTGAAGAGGCTAAACTAATCAATAGCGAATATTATAGCAGCTTTCTAAATCGATTTCATGTGGATTTGAAAAAAGAAGAAAACCACTTCTTTTGACCAAAAAAAAAAATTATTTTCAAAACTCCATGAATTGATCCCTCATTCACTTATTCCAAACCTGAAGAAATAGCTCGATGGAAACAAATTTGACTCCAATGGTGAAATCGTCTTATCTGTTTGATTACCTCGACAAATCATATATTTAGAATTTATATTGGTATTTGCGAAATCAAATGCATATGTTAACTGAATTGATTGGTATTAAACATTTTTGGACTATTAGAGTTTTTTTCCAAAAAAACTCTAGTTGTTTCAACGATTAGTTGGGTAGAATATGCCGAATAATAAATTTCAATATTAAGTTTTTGGACTATATTAGAAATTTTTTCAAAATTACTTTCCAAATTAAATTTTCATAGTATGGGTCTAACTCGTTAAAATAATTCGAAATACTATATTTCCATCATATAAAACAAATTTATTTTAATATAATTAACATTTAAATAATTTATAAATATAAGAGGTTAAATAAATATAATAAATTTTAATTTCTGATACATAAGAATTTTGCAATTACATTGCTTATAGTCTTAAAAATATTTTCTAAATAAAAAAATGAAACCCTGAAATATCTTATCTTGCAGAATAATAGCGAAATACCAAGTAAAATATCACGTTTTCTTATCTCTGCTCTAGTGAATGTAAATTATTTAACGATGGGGATAGATATTTTAAGAATTTTTATTAAGAAATGTATATACAATAATGAGCAATACTAAGGAGAATACTTGAAAATAAATTGAGAAGGACGAAAGAAGGAAGACAACATAATAGAAGGTGGTAGTTTTTTTTTCTTTTTGTTAAATAACTAATAGAGAAATGTAGAAATTGTATTGAATTTTTCTTTTTCTTATTTTGACAAATGAAGATTTAATTTTTGCAATATGTATTAAAAAATTCCTTTTCTATTTTTTTAATTTTTATTTAAATTAATCAATCACCTTTTTGAAGCACTTTTTTACATATATATATTTTCCACTTTAAGATAGTTAAACAAACAAAAGCTTTTTAATTGCACATTTTAATTGACTTGTTTAGAATATTTATATTTTAATTCATTTGAAAATTCCTCTTAATTTTCTTATTAATTTTATTTAATAACTATTTTAATTTTCTTATTCCGATTTCCGTTATATGTCTTTTATTCTATTGTCCTCTTTACTATTTTCAGATTATTTCGCATTTTTATTTTACAACTTTTTACTACAGTATACTACGAGAATGTATGCACACATACACACTACAAATACAACAGGATATTCTATATTTTGTGTTGGTATCTTTTGTTCTTTTCAACTTCCCGTTATAATACTACAACTACTACGCTTCGATACCTGTGCATGTGCGTGTGTGTTCGAAAATTCTCTTTTTTTTCTCTAATACTCTTATTACATTTTTGTATAATAGATGCCGTTCAACATTCACAAACCGACCCGACGCATTCGGCAAAACTTTTTGTATTAAAAGCATTCCATGATGTTGACAAAAAATGGAGCAAGGCTTCCAATTATTAACTAAACAGGAGCCCTACACATGCAAAAGCATTAACATACACATACGCATATACATATATACATATGCATACATACGTACATAAGGCAGAGCAGAGTTCAAAAAAGCTCCTTGTCTTTCTAGCTGCCGTTGTAGTTGTTGTTTTAGTATTATACATATACATACTAATGATATTGTTGTTGCTTTTTGCTTGTATTTTTTTACTGTTAAAATAAAAAGGAAGGAACAAACAATAACAAAAAAAGCACTTGCACGTAGAGTATGTTTTTGTGAGAGCTTTATTTAACTCTCTTATTATTGTTAAAAGATTTTAATAGCAGAGTAAGTAGCCAGTGTTGCCAGTTTCTATGTAAAATATATTTTTCGTATTTGTAAAATAGATTGAATGAAAAGTTAATTCAATATTTATAATGTTCTTAAGATTCTGACCTCGTGGTTATCATTAATTAACACTTATGTATATATAAATTTCCTTCGACCTTCTTTATGTATCAAAAATATTTCATAAAGAAAAATACAAGATTGCTCATATATCCTGTTGCACTATGGGCATTTTATTATTATATATAAAATTCCTTGTATTTGAAACGACACAAAATACTATAATTATTTTTTATGGGGACGACGATGTATAAACTTTTAAAGAAGACTAGAAGATCATAGGTGCGATCAAAGATACAGCAACATATCTAGGCAGAGAACATAATTACTTTCGCATTGTGCAATATATAATCAATATCCAAAATTTTAAGACACATTAACTTAAGATAGAAAAAATATTACAAGCGCAGATAAATATTAGAAATGTTAGAAATAATTTTAATACCTACAGATAGAAGAATAAACTTCAGACAGAGAAAGTTATGTTTTTTTTTCAAATATTGTTTTGTCATTTGTTAATTAAAATAAAAATTTTTTCTGCCTATGCCAGCCGAAATTAAAAAATATTCCTTTTAGAAGGAATGAAATTATTTGCTTCCATAATTAATATCTTTCAGAAGTTTTTCTGAAAACTCAAAATTTTACCACTCGAATTTTTTGTCAAAACGAATGACATTTATTTTGGTTTTATACATATGCTTTAATTTCTATTTAATTTTTTGCTTGTTACCCCTTTTATCAAAATCGTATTTGCATCATTTTTATATTTTATAACTTTTCCTTACATTGAGCTTGTAATTGCGGATAATTTCCTATTGGGGTTCATTTGTTAAAACATGTATTGCACTATGTGACCATAAATTAAAAGTACATTTCGATATTTATCTATTTTCACTATTGACCAAATTTTAACGCCACTTGCGTTAAAAGAAAAAAATTTTTTAATTTGCTTTTTACATTAAAAACTTAATTCATGCATTTGGTCAAATTAATGGTTAAAAGATGATTGAATCATCTTAATTCATTATGATCGGATTCGTATTTTAGTTTAATTTTTTTTCTGAAAAAAGCTTTTAAAATATTACAACTTTATTGTTAAATTACTTATTGTTTCACGGTTTCATCAATCATGACCCACCCATCGACCCACTGTTCATATTTGCAACAAAATTTAAAGGGAAAATTCAGACAATAAGTTGGAGTCATCTTTTGAAAATAATGCAAGAAATTATATTGCTCTAATTAATTTTCACAAATTAGGCTTAAGCATGATTTTTTTTAAATTAATTTCTATTAAGATGGGAATATTTTGTTAATATGATTTTCAAACATTACAGCACATTAGAGCAGCTACTAGAAGGAATTCATATTTTCAACAAGGATTTTAAGAATATTAAAATTAGACTTCTTTGATGGGAATGCATACATATGGGAACTTTTTTTATATATTGAAGAGTTGGCCTGATCGTAAGACATATTGGCTAGATAAAATTTTCTCGTTTTCAGAAGCAATGTATTTATTTGATTTATCCTTTTTATGACTAACTACTTTACCTTCGTAGACTAGTAGGTAGTGTACTAGACTCGTAGTGCGAAGGTCCCAGGTTCGAATCCTGCCGCAGAACTCTGGCAGTTTGTGTTTGATAATTAAAGGGAGCGCACAACAAGCCTTCACTGGCTTAAGTGTATGTCGTATGACATGGGCTTATCACACCTCTCCAATCAACCTAACCTAACCTAACCTAACCTTATTTATTTAAAATATATCTGTGGTTATTTATACAAAGTATTTTCTAATCTAGCTGTTCTACTTAATATATTTTTATTTCATCCCCTCCATTGAAGAGTTTTACCGCTTTTATACCCTTAAAATTATACAAAATACAAACAGATAGAAAATATTAAAAAAAATGCAGCAGATGGCTTAATGACTGGCTGTAGCTCTGTAGTAGTAGTAGTTTTACTTAAAATTGTTTGGTGTTGCTAAAACATTCAATAGAATTCCATAACATTTGATATAATAAAGCTTATTTTTTAGTGTTTTCTTAAGGATAATGACAAAATCAAACACTAATGTTTTAACTATAAGCAAAGTTATATATTAAGAAAATTATAATATTGGAACATCTTAGATGAAGCAACAACAGAAAATGCGAATCAAAAGGAAGTTTTCCATAAACAATATTATTATTATCATCATTATTGAAGAGTATTTCTTCGCAAATAAGATGCTGACAGCAGAAGTTTGAAATATATTTCATAACAAGAAATATACGTAAAAATTAATGGGGCATATAATAAATAATTTCTTGGCACAATGGAAATAAACAGTGCGAATAAGTTGTCCAAATTCATCTGTTGGACCATTAGAATAACAATAATGACTTGTCAAAATGTGAATGAGGCAGAGTAAAAAATGCAAAACACATGTTGAATAATAAGAAATAATTCAATGTAAAAATCAACATGGTCACAAATCGTTTTAGCCTACTTTTTATTACATACTCGATTTTTTATTTTTTTTGTTTGCATTAGGCTTCTCGTTTTTCAGAACTTGCGAAATTTTATCGCAACACAGGCAATTACTCTCATACCACTTTGTGGAGTTTTCAGACTTATTCATTTTAATGTTTACCAATGCAATAAAACTTATTTTTCCAAAAAAAAAAAAAATAATTCTAATTTACCGAATAAATTAGATGCTTATTAACAGGAAAATAAATGTTTTATAATTTTTTTTTTTAAATTTATTAAATTTAAATTTAATATTTAAATATAAAATTTTTTCCGTACCTCAGAAGGTCTACCTCGAGCTCGCGTAACCAATAAAGTGTGAAGAAGTGTATAAATTGCATTAATACAACGATATAACTCGTCATACATACATATGTACTATATCAAAACTATTTGAATACTATAAATCTAATAACGAGGATAAGAAATCCTCAAACCGATGATTTTAGTATTGAGCAAAAAACAAGAACAAAAGAAAGGAAGATAAAAAGCAAATACATGGGAATTTTATACTAATACTTTTTGGTATGATTATTAAAAAGAAAGGGTCTTTCATTAAATATTATCTGTCCTTAAGGTTAAGCAAAACAAAGTTTGCAAAAGAAAAACCTATTAGTGCTATTGTGTATGAAATAAAATATTGTAAAAATGTCTGCGAAGCTTTGTTAGATGATGCATAAATCGGGGCATAAATCAGTCTGAATTTCACGGATGGCATGGATTATGGTGATTTCGGAAACCTCTGGGGTTTATGGATTATTTGCATGTTCTTGCGACTTAAGATAGTCCATCAGAAAAAGTCCAACACACAATCTCGATGTCCAATTTACATCACCTCCACATGGGGCGACCATGCCTTCGAAGCGCTAGTGTAGAATAGCATTACATGTGTAGCAAGTAGCATATTAGAGAAGCCACATATTGTTGATGTCCATATCATCAAATTTAGGCCAAAAGTAGAAAAAACTATACATATAGTGCTCGCCGTTGACGGTGATAGCCTGGCCAAGGTCGTTCTCAAAGAAATATGAACCTGCAGCCTTAAACGGACACCTAAAGTAACTTTTTCAGAATGCATTGGACGCTCTTGGATCACATGTGACTTGTTATCGTCTCAAATTCGACAATTTCGTTTATTGGTGTACCCTTTCATCCGTAAATGCGTTTCAACAACAACAATATTGATAAAATAATTATTTTATTTGCACATTTTGTAAATGAGAATGAATGCCGGCCAATTTGATAGATGTAACTTTAACAATATGGCTGCTATCAACTGTCAAAGTTTGGAAGTCCCTATTAAAAGACCCTTTACATGACACATTTGCTTCTTGTATTCTTTCTTCACACAAAAGAATGTTTTAAATAGTTGATATTCTTCAAATACTAAGCAGCCAAGTAAAGAGTGGTCAAAATCGGACTCATGCAACGTTGATGATAAAGTGATAGCGACCATACAACTGTTCCGTCCTGCTAGTGCAATTGGCTTCGCCAAACTTCTTCTTTAATAAAATAATTTGAAAAAATTATTTATCTGAGTTGGTAAATTTAGTAGTGGAAATTGAACCAGACCAATAAATTTCAATTTAGCCGACACAGTCCGAAATATGAAAATGCAAAAATTTTTACAAACTTATTTTTCAAACAAAACAACAAAAAATATATAAAAATAATGTTTTATAAATAATAAAAAACAAATGTTTGAATTAAGTAAATGTAACTTAAGAAAATTTAATTTGTTCTTTTGTATTGTATGTATAAAAGCCTACACCTGGTGGATTAATCGAAATTTGCAGAATTCAAAAATAAATTGTTGCTTATGTTCTTATAGGTTTTGATTATAAAACCAATTGTTAAATATAATCTCGTTTATTTAATCTTGTTAATATTGAATTCACTAATTTTAGGCCGCATTAGCCACGAAAAGTTTAGTTGTGGCAATATTTCATATATCTTATTGCATATATAGTACATTACCACAATGCGGCACGATTTAAATTTAAGATATCTAACGGACACTTTTACAGAGTTGTTTTTCTTGCTAAAAATTAAAATCTAAGAGTTTCCTTATCTAAAAATTGTGATTTTAAAAAATAAGGACCACTCTAATTTATAGTTACACAAAAATAATGTTAATTTCTTTTAACACAAAAATCTACTTAAGACTTGTTCTGTTTTTTTTTTTGCACAATAATTCATGCATGTATTAAAGTGTTACACACAAAGTCACTTAAGAAGACACTTTCTCACATCCAAGATTAGTTTTACATACATTACAATTAATTTACATGCTTCAGAATAAAATTTCATAACATGGACATGCAATATAATCTATAACAACTTTTTTTTAATAATATTTGTAAATCAATTTCTTTCAAATCGTTTATTATTTATACAAAAGTTGTTTTTAGTCAAATATTTTAAATTTCAAATGAAGTAACACAATCATTTAATTTCCTCATCCCTAATGTATGCTATACACATGTATGCATATACATACATATAACACTAATTCGGTATCCCATGCAATATTGTATGTGTGTTTCATTGAAAGAGTGATTCTTCGTATGTATTAGAGAGTGTGCGTATTTTGTTCCAAAGAGCACAAATGTGTATTTCCTGTAGGTTCTTAAACTTTAGCAAAAAAACAAAAACCACTGCAATTTTTATTGTTTGCGACTATTTTAAAGTAATTTTCAATATTTTTTGAATATAAATATATATATATATATATATATATATATATATATATATATATATATATATATATATATATATATATATATATATATATATATATATGTATATATATATATATATATATATATATATATATATATATATGTGTGTGTGTGTGTGTGTGTGTGTGTGTGTGTGTGTGTGTGTGTGTGTGTGTGTGTGTGTGTGTGTGTGTGTGTGTGTATGTATGTATGAAGAGATGGGCATTGCCAGGCTGCAGAAAATCACTGACTGTTTAGTATATCGTAGCATAAAATGATAAAGGACATAACCTCTAAAAATTAAAAAGTTCAGTGTTCGATTGATAGTGATACGAGAAAGAAATAAATGCTTAAAAATTATAGTCTTTATGTTCTCAATAACACAGACTTCAATGCATACGAGTACATTGAAAAAGAAGTAATTACAAATTACTGAGTGAAATGAATTAAAGTCGTTGTTGAGGTCAAACGTTTCCATTACCGCTAAATTTATTTTTTTTTTCAACTTCTGAGGAAGCTTAATATTGATTAAAAATACTAAATTACTGGTACAAACATAAGCAAACACACTTCAGTTATAAAAAATAATATTGATTTATTTACTTAGATTTTTACTCTTACTTCTCTCTTGTTTGTATAAAAAGGCTCATATATTTTTATTTATTTCCTTTCAATATTTTGCCACAACAGTAATTGACATCATCAAAATAAATAAATAATGTTGAAATGTATCGTGATTGTACCAACAACAAAAAAAAACATTTGAATAATTAACTTTTTTAGTTGTGGCCTTAACTGTTGTTTGTCGATATTTCATTCGGTAGCTAAATTAATACAAGAGTGAAATTTAAGCAGTTTGGAAACATTCATATGCTTACGCCAAATAATCAAATACTATAAGAGAGTTATTAGTCAATATTAGTGAATATTACAAAACATATATGTAATCATAATAGGATTCAAATAATTTAATGCAGAAAATACAACAAACTATTTACATATACAATATATATTCAATACAGCTATATTTAGTTTTTTCCGCAACATGTGTATAATCAAATGCCCTTTGGGTACCAACGATTATATTTATTAGGCAAAAAGAATTGGCTTAAAGCCACAGCAACAAAATTTTACGAGTTAATTAAAAACTATTTAATATTTTATTCTTTGTTTTTGGCGTAGAGCCTGCATTTTATTGGCTCTAACCAAATCATTAGTACCCTTTATCCAAACAATGGTTGAAAAGCATTCCAACTCATATACTTATACCAAAAACTACAAATACTATATGAGAATTCAATCATATTATTCTATTTGTAAGAAGTTGCATATAGAGAGAGAAAAGACAGGTTATGACAATGAGAGAGAGAGAGAGAGAGAGAGAGCTTCGTCCGTATGCAACTCTGCTATTGCGCCTTTTTAATCATTTTATAGCACTGTTGCAGCCCCTCTGGTATTGAGTAGACGCAATTAATTTCTTAAGAGGTATGTATTGCAGCCATTTTATTAGTTGTTTTACTTTAGCAAGAATTCTGCTAACACTACCGCCTTTCAACGGAGATAGTTGTGCATTTCGATATATTCTCAAAGAATCGTGTTAAGAAAAACGTATTTAGACCATCAAAAAATAAATTATTTTTGTATATATAAATCTAACGTGTAGTTTCTTTAGAAATTATATGGAAAAATTAATATTTTACGACAATAACCTTTTGTTCTTCTAAAAAATTAAAGTGTTTTACAGCTCTTTACATTTCAAGTGACGATATATAATTTTCAATGTTTATGGGTATGAACTATTCACTTTTCTGATGTTGAGTTAGGTTAGTAAAGGACATTTTGGTTTTAATTTGTATATAATAAATATTCAAAAGACAAATCACAGTGGCCCATTTTTCTTAGCAAAAAGTTTACAAGGAAGTACAATAACAAACAAAACTTTAAATCCAATATCCTTAAAACGAGATAAAAAAAATTATAACTTGTAGCTTTGAGAAATTTGACTCTTGCCTTTTTATAAAAAATAAGTCAATAATGACATGACGTACGGACCAAATACAGTTTGTCGATTGATTTTGCCAGAACTTTTCCTTAACTATTAATTTTATGACTTTCATATCTTAAACATATTGAATATCTTTGCGAGGAAATAAAAAATTTCAAAGTATTTTACTAAATGACAACTCAAGAAAAGTTCTTACGACAATACTAAAGTTCCAACGACGAAATAAATATATGTTATATATATGTAAAGGCGTTCCGAAAGTTTACATCTGACGTTCATATTAGGGGAGTTAAAAATCTACCCTCTCCCCTTTTTTCAGTTTTTTAAGTAATAGGCACAGAAAACCTCGACACATTTAAGTGTTCAGTGCAAGATCTGTTCAGCAGTTTAGAAAAGCATTGTTGTGGAGCATTTTACCCCTTTAAGTCCTTGCGACTTAAAAGTCAAAATATTTTCCTGTAGTAAACAATATAAGTATTTAAGTACAAAAAAACTAAAATTTAATTTTTAACACTAGAAATAAATACAAATTTGAAATTTCCTAAAGAGTTAATTGCGTATGTAATACCATTTCGTGAATAAAATTCCCACAAAACTAAATTTTACGGGGTAACTTAAGTTAAGCTGGCAGGATAGCTTGCAACGAAGTGTTGCAGATACACTGGTGGTCTATAAGACGCATTGCGATGTCTATTTCAGGGGATACATTTGTTTAATAAGATTGTTTTACGCGTAATTTTACAACAACTCATCTACAGAAGCAGGCTGTGGGTATAATATGCACATTAATGATGGACTTTGAACAAATTTAGTACTATTTCAATAGCAACAAATCTTGCCACCTACACCTGCATCCGCTGCCAGTATTTCTAAATATAAATATCGAATGTACCTTGTATTTTAACCTGCACAATTTAGATTATTCACATTGACTATGGCACTATGCGCCCACGACTTGGCATAAAAGCCAATATATAAATAGTAATAGTAATAATTTATATGCAGCTCAGGTAATGCTGCAAGGTATTAAGATTGTTTATATAATTGTTGCCGCAAAGCAAGAAGTAAACCAGTTTAGTAATATCATTTTCATATAGAGAGAGGACTTAAGGCTTAAGGCTTTGCAAATAAAATAAGTATGTTCAGACTAGCTTCAAGTGCCGCTGTCCTGACGAAAATCCAGTGCGTAATTTTATTTTATTATTTTGTAGTATAAATGAAATTTTTCAACTTATAAATACTCGCGCCTCGTTACTAATTTTTTGAGTTATTATTATTTTTTTTTTTTTTTTGAAAATTTCAAAGCTTTTTATTCATCTTACATAATTTCTTGAAGCAGTATATCATGTGCCTAAATTTAACAGGTTTGCGAATGTACTTTTTACCTGAATTATTTCCAGGGTTTTCTTAGGAACTTTTGTACTATGTACAAAAGAGTTGGGTGTATTGTTATATACAAGCAAAGAAAAAACCATATTTGGATAATGGAATGTTATAAGTATATATAAATACTTGGCCAGTGTACGCCGGCATACATACGAAAAGATATTCGCTTGTGGAAGTAGTGCAGCCTCTTGCAAAATTAAAACAAAGATAAAGCAAATAAACAGGTCAAGCTAAGTAACCTTTTAAGAACTAATTTGAAGGAATTGTTTCAACTCTGGCCAATAGCCAAAACACACAAAAATTAAACAACAGCTCCTCTCGTTATCGTGTTACTTCGAGTAATTTTATTTTAGACAAATATCTCGTATACTTATGTATTTTTTATATTCTTGTTATTTTATTAACTTTTATGTCACAGTTGTAAAGTATTACATTCATGTTTACTATTTCTTACAATTACTTAAAAATAAATATTTTGTCCTTGTACGAAATAATTTGACGAGCATAAAAGCTTTAAGACTTATACTTCTTTCGTATGTCGTTTTTCAATGCACTTAAGCAAAATAAAATGCATCTTGCAGAAACTTTGCATGTATGCATGTACTCGTATGTATGTATGTACGGAGATGCCCTACAAAAATAATTTTTCTTATTTCAATTTCAACACGACATTCATGAAAATGTACCAACGAATATTTACTTCACAAATACACACACACGCACACACATGCAGGCAGATATTCACAAAGAATGTTTTAAAGTCAATGGAATATTTACACTCTTTCTGATGATGAGTAGTTGCACTCATATAAATAAATACTTGTACAGGTAAGTATATGAGAGAGGGAGTGTATGTGTGCGTATGAGTGATGTGAACTTAAAACATCAAAAGCAGAAAACAGTTTCAATGCAATATACGAATAATGATTGTACCACTACATCCACGATTTAAACACACACATGTACATAAGTACATGTGTAAATGGCTGTTTTTATTCTTTTCGGTTTTTTCCAATATGGGTCACTTTTAACAAAATTGACAAAAATTCATGAAAGGAATATATGATAAGTAAAAAAAAACACAACTACAACATTCGTATTCAGAAAAAATTATATTGAAAGAATTATATGGCAACAAGATCAAATGTAATGATACGAATGTTAATGGACTTAATGTATGTATGTACGCAAAAGTGAGTGAAGAAAAATTTTCCTTTATTCTCATCTTCAACCCACAAATACTACCACCATCAGCCTAATGCATATTTTTACGGCAACAAATACATAAGTACTCTAACACCATTATTTACGTACATATATAAATACGAGTCAATATTTAGGACACCTGAATGATAGCCAACGTTGCCAGGACTTGTTATTGATACAAATTGAGTATAAAAAACTAGCAAAATCTACATTTCATTATAAGAGATCTTGAAAAAATATCTGGTATAGAGAATAAGTGAAACTAGAAATTTTAAACGTTTCGGAAGTGAAATATGTACGTCTTGAAATTCTCTTATTGCTTTAATCTTTTAATGCACTATGGGAAATTTTATAATATTTGTGGTCAAAATCAGTACCAGGTTAAACGACTGGATCGATTTGAATAATCTTCGGACTCGATCTTTGAAGGTATCGCTCTTAAGATCCTTAACTTATTTTATAACACTTTTCAACGTAAAAAGTTTTTGATAACGCATGGTCACGAACTCTCACAAAAAATTTTGGTCAGTCACGCACTCGAATGCTTACGAAAACAAAGTTTTGGGCACGTACTCCACTCGTGACCATTTTAAAACACTCCTATTATAACTCTTAAAGTTTTAAATAGGCGAACTATATTAAAGAATGTGGCAAATCTGGTTGGACTTTCTTTGGAAATATTGCTAAATTAAACTTGATACTCTTACGACCAACCGTAGCTGCAGCAAGAGTTGGAGTTCAACTTCATTATATTGATCTTTAAAGATATCAATCGTAAACCGTGATTTGAACTTTCTTTGTTTCTTGTTTTGTTTTTTAAGTGTTAACTGTTGTCGTCCAGTTTAAAATTTTTTAATGTTTTTAATAGAAGAATTGCTTTAAAGCCAAATTTTATTCTGCTTCTCGGGACCCTTTATAAACCTCTTGCTCTTACGCCACCTGTTGCTTAGATTTCATCAAAATATTTATGACTTTTTTTAATATTTTTTAATAATTTTCGAACCGATTGCTATTAGCAATATATGGTATAAAATGGCCATAATGAGAGGTGCTGTTGTGCTGACCATATATTCAACAATTGCAAATTAGGCACTTTGAAGATGCTTAGAAAAACAATTTTTTTAAAGAAATTTAAAAACATTTGGAGCTACAATGAAATGTTTATGGAAGATAATTTATTGTGATAGCAAAAATCAAAAGCTTTATAGATATGAATGGAATGATTTTGTTAGATTTAAATGAAATTGCACTTTCTAGTTCTATTAGCGACATTCTGATATAATTTTTTTTTTTTCGATTTAAGCGAGCTCACCAATATTTCTTTAAATATTAAAAATCAACTCATACCCACACTTTTTTAAGTGTAGTTGTGTGTCGATTACTTACTTCAATACTTTTGAAGCGTTTCATCTTGATGCCTCCTGACTTCCTTAAATATTTCCTCTATGAGTCATAGAGATTACCGTATCAAATTTTCGTTCAAATTCGAGTTATCGAGTTTGAGGTCTAAAACAATATATTTATTTTTTATTTTTCAATATTTCAACACCCTGTGGGTGCCTTCTTAAGGAAAAATTTTTATACAATTTGAAACAAAAAACAAATGAAAAAAAAAGTTTTTTTTAAATATTTTCAATACAAAATATTGACAATTGAAAATAAATATTTTATAAAATTTGAAACAAAAAACAAAAGAAAAAAGTTTAAATATTTTCAATATTGATAATTGAGGAAATGAATAAACATTTTGAAATTTCATAAATAATAAATTACAATATTTTATTAAATAACAAAAATTTATAAAATATTTTACTTTTTAGTGTACGTTTTTGCTCAATTGTCAATATTTTGTATTGAAAATATTTAAAAAACTTTTTTTCATTTGTTTTTTGTTTCAAATTGAATAAAAACTTTTCCTAAAGAAGACACCCACAGGGTGTTGAAATATTGAAAAATAAAAAATAAATATATTGTTTTAGACCTCAAACTCGATAAATTAATACATTTAATTAAGAAAGGTCGAATAATATCTTCAATTTATTATGTCTTATTTGTAACAATAAAATAATATATGTATATGAATGTGCAATTTCCATAATATCATTATTAACTGGTTCTAACATATAAACAAATAATTATCCTGTATCGAAATTATTTAATATTATTTAGCAAAATTCAATGTAGCATTTTTTGGAATTTCTCAAATTAGTTGATTTTTCCTTTTTTCATTTGCTGTTTCGATAATTTAATTATTATAAATTTGTTTTGTATATATACTTATATTTGTATATCTACATATATGTCTACATATATTTGTATGTGTGTCTACATAGCGGTAAGAAGAAAAATTGTGAACTCCTTATAGAAAGTGTCCACTCGTATGCTCCTTCTTTTGTATGCGCAAGAGCCATTCTCTCCATTCCACAATCATATCATTTTCTTCTTCTGGCAGATATTTAATTGAATGTCTTTTAAAAGGATTTTCAAGTTTTCTAATGCACTACTAAATTATCTCTTTCAAACTATACTAATTTAGTTAATTTAGGTCGATAGCATTTAAGTTGAAATGTTAGCCAAATGAACATAATTTTTCTTTGTGGCATCGAGTTCAAATTTCACCAGACTCTATTATGGTGCTAGTGTACTAAGCTGCACGTGCAAAAGTCACAGCCTCAATTTCTGTAGAAAACTCTGGGTGTTTCTGCAGACAAGCCAAATAGCTTTGCAGTGGGTGTTTCTTGACTCTTCTAAAAAAATTATAATGGTTATTAAATTTTAATGTGTTTTATTTTTAGAAATAAAAAAAAACACATAAAAAATTAACAAACATCGTTTTTTAATCCAGCCTGTTGAGATTTGAACTCAAGCCCATAACGAAAAATGATGCTAGAATAATTTATGTTTTTCCGTGTGTTTTGCTTTTTCTCAGTTTGATTTTTTTTCTTATAAAGGAGTTGCATTCTTTTGCTAAGCAAGAACAAAATTTATCTCCTTTTTTCCTTTGTTATGCACCGCATCTTTGAAAGTAAAGGGAAAATTGAGTAAAAAGAAGGCCTTCAAGTGAGAAAATCTGTTTACTTTAGAGTCCGCTGGATATGGATACACTTTTATGAGCAAACATACCACATACACAAGTTGGAGTCCTTTTTTTTAACCAACAATTGATATAACTAACGGAAATTGTCGACTAATAATTGACATCCGGAATGAAACAAACTTATAAATGAAATTTGTCAAATGAATTACCATAGAAAGGAAATCATATTTAAAACAATGAACCAATCTGACATCCGCAATTCTCCTGATACATACATACATATGAACATGAACATGGCCACACTTACATACATTGATATGCACACATTTAGAACGCGATATAATTACGATCAAAATTAAAAGTAAAAAGATGGTTCCTGTTGTTGTTGTTGACGAATGTATTTATGTATTACATTCATTTGAAGTCCTTTGTATATTTATCTCTTCTTATATCAATTTTACTTTTTTTTATACAACAGGATTTTTTTATCCTCTTTGTATCCCATTTAAATGTGCCATATGTACCTCATATCATTTGTATGACTTGTAAAGGGTAATTTTTTAGCAACTTTCCTTTTGGCAACACTGTTTCTGGCAGCTCAGCTGTTTTCGTGCAACATGTTCAGTTTGATCTATGATTTAACCTTGAACGTATGAACCATTTAAGGTGTAGCCGCGGTCAACATTTACATGAAATCGTCTTTAAACATTAAATTATATAAATTGTTCCGTCGATTAAAATAAAGATTTTATATCAAAAGCATTTTATCAAATCCAAAAGCTCTAAAAAAATTACCCTATAGTTAACGGTGCTAACAGCTGATTAAATGCTGAAATTTTAGCTAAAATTTATCGTTAAATATTTTTAAATTAACAAGAAATATTTTAAAAGTAGAATTTGGCAATCGCAATTGCTGTTTTTAGACTAAAGTAAAATACATTTGATAATTTTTCTCCTCCACGACACCTTCCATAAGCACTGAAATATCTTTAGTTTTCCACTGGACACGAAGCGTAGTGCGATTTTGTAGCAGTACCAGACAGTGGTGTCCAATTCAAAAGCATGCTATGGCCCTTCATTTTCTTTTGTTAATCGTTTTTGTAACTTTTAATTCCCCTTGTAAAGGCAAATTGAAAGTTATTGCGTTTACCCAGAATTTCAAAAGTAAATTTTAATTAAATCGCATTATTTGTAGTTTCCAGGAAGATATTCTGAATATTATCGTGAAGATGTCTTTATGGATGTGCATATATGTCTATGGGAGAGCGAGAGGGAGAGAATATATATATATATATATATATATATATATATATATATATATATATATATATATATATATATATATATGTAAACCTCTCATAGGTCTTAAGCAGTTGCATGATTAAGAATGAAAGTTATGGAATTCTGAAGGTTTTGGTCTTACTTAGACACAATTCGTCACCATACAAAAATTAAAACAACAAATTAAAACAACGTTAATTGGCAGACAATTGGGAGATATATTTTTTCGAAATTTCTCAAAAAAAGTGATTGAATAAATAAATGCAAAATTTTTTTAAAGATTTTATTATAATTCAAAATCTTAAGCACTGCTTCGATTGATGCAAATTCAATCAGAATTAAATCACTCGATCGAAAGATATCAGATACTGAAAATATAGCCCACAGTTATAGGCTCTTGATACACAAGGAATGATACTTCAATACATATTATAGTTTTATAGTTGTAAATATGTACGTGTCCTTTTGACAAGCCAAATTATTTAGTTTCTTAACTTGTTTAATAATTGATTTATTGAATTATTAAGAATATTTATGTAAAGGATATATGCATATATATGTTTATACATGTTTATTAATAATTGTTTATATGTGAATGTTTTTAGAAAGATATTTATTGTTGTGTACATGTGTGTAGTTTTTCATATATGATAAAAAAATTCTATTTTTTTAATTTTTTTTGAAAATATTAAATACAAATTCCTGAAGATGGTGCTCAGTGGTATAATGGGAAATATGGAGAGTTACAAATACATTTATTTTGACCACTAAATAAGGCCTTTAGTTTAAGTAATATTTTAATTAAAATTACTTTAAAAGATTAAAAAATACAAATATTTATATTGAGTTTTTTTAAAAGACCCCGAGCTCAATAAATAATTCAATAAGTTAATCAAGACAGAGATCGAACAGTAATAAAATGAAATAATTAAAAAAAGAAATATATTCCAAGAAATTTTAAATTCACGTATTTCATATTGTAAGAACTTCCAAATTAAATGAAAATTTTTGGCAATTATTTATTTTAATATCTTGCATTTGTTCTTTGGGCATCAACTCTAATTTTATGCTTATTTTTAACAACATACAATCAATCATTTATTTCGTGTTAAACAAGTCCTTATATCCACACCTATTGCTTAATTAATATTCAAGAATTATAACTTGCAGCATTACCGACTAGAAGCCTGTTAATTAAAATAAATCTAAATAAAAATCAGTTCAGCCGCATAGAATCTATATGCAATGTCAAAGGCTATGGAGAGCTCCTCATCAAGTTTAATTTATAAATTTATCTTTTTTTTATCAGTCCTTATACAGAGACATTTGCATTAAATTCATTAAAAAAAGCTAAATAAAAATGTATTTCAGTTTTTTTTTTTTTTTTGATAAAGCGAATACTGCTTCTTCGAACATCTCTTTTGGTGCTAAAATCGAAAAGTCAACTCAGTTTTCAATATACCTAGAAAAAGAATTGAATTTGGTAAGACGCTAACAAATAAAATTTCACTTTAATTAATGTTTAATTTTGTGCAACCAATTACTTTTAATTAAGACACATCTTAACAAAACTTCCACAACTAAATAAAATCCATACAGGAAAATCATAAGAAAAAGTAAATCCAATTTAATTGTAAACAAAATTCACAGTCTTATTAATTTAATTAAATGGAAATTTGGCTCTTGTATTGTGTATAAACATATTTAAAATTTTCCAAATGAATAAAAACTATTTTCAAGTATTATTTAGTGAAAACTTCAACTAAACAAACCACACAAAATACAATAACAACAACAACAAACAACTATATATGCAACAATAGAAATAAAGCAAAAAAGCGCATGTTTGTCTTTAGAAAAAGTTTTTCATCGCGGAGAAAAACTAAAGAAATAAAATATTAAGGAAATTTGGAAATGCACATATAAAAAACACACAAGCGAGAAATATAAAACGTTTGCGTATCCTTATCTGCATTGAAGTGAACATCATTTTTGGGATGTTGCTTGTTGCTACTGCACACTTGGCTGCACAAAGTACCAACTACAAGAACAATAATAATAATGAAAATTATACAACAATACTAAAAGTCAAAAATACAAGAATTTCTTTTTTTTCACTTTAAATGCTGTAAGTTCTATTTAGGTTCGCTTATTTGCTTGAAGAGACCCAGCAAACATTTAAGATAGTGCTCGAAATAGATACAAAAGTTTTTGTTTTTCACAACATACAACTTACAGGCAATCTTTGGAAAATAATAAGTATATTAATGAATTGGAACCTCAGATTGGGCGACAATATATTAGCAAGTATTATGCTACAAAAAAGGTTATACAATTAGTTACTACATGACAAACATATATGTTGGATTTGCAATTTATTGTATGAGTTGTAAGTCGTCTAATGCTACAATAGTTGTAAAAATGTTTGTGGTATTTGTTATGTAAGCATTTGCTACAATCAGGTTTCGTAAAAATGTCAATACAAATGCATTTTGTTTATGATTTTAAAAAATGTAATAATTTATATTAATAATAATTGTTATGAGCGATAAAAGCACAATAAGGACAAGGCAAAAAATTGCATTTTCCACCTCTGTTTAATGCATAATATACGAACGATATGATCGTTGTAGGGCTACATTATATGGCACAGAAAACTTTGGAGAAACGATACATATCGATACCCAATACTTGTTGTCTTCACACAAAAAAAAATTATAGTAATTAAAGTCTTGGAGCATGAAAGTAATGAAAGCCTTACGAGTCTTATGATATAGAAGGAGTAGTTAAATTTTTTTTTTAATTTATAATTATTAATAGTTAGATGTGAAGCTGCAGAAAGTCTAACTTTTTGTTCATCAGTTCATAAAAAAAAAATCTTTTTTTACCTCTAATTTAAAAAATGCACTTATAAGTACAAAATTTTCTGTCTTCTCTTGAAAAGAGCAAAAGCTGTTTCACATTTTTGTTTAGAAAAATAAGTGCCATTAGAATATGGTTCCCAAGTTTAAAAATAAATAAAATATTTTTGAAGTTGATAGAAAATATTTTTCTTGCTTCAGTCTCTACTCCCAATAGTTAGTTATTCTCGAAGTATGACTTCTCGTCTAATTTAATGATATCGATATCACTTCTTAGTGACTTCCGCAATGGAAAATGTTCTTAGGGTAATTGATTGTATGTGCGTATTAAGCAGGCATCCATGTATGTGCGTTTTTGTTGCAAATAGTTTTTGTATTTTCGGGCAAACGTTCGTGTTGTGCCTAATGAAGTATCTAATGGTGATAATGACAATAATGATGATGATGATGATAATGATGATGCCACAGACTTTTGCACGATAGTTATTGTAAATGCTGTTGCTGTATTACTACTGCTGCTTTAAGGCTTAAATATTTAAGTTCTGTTGTTGAATGGCACTCAAATAAATGTGCATGTATTTTTGAAAGTACGAAGAAGGTCTATAAAAAGTTTTTGCTTGCAAGAAGCTTAAAGTTTATTTGTAAGGCTTGAGTTTGTTAGGAGCTTCGAGCTCTGTTTTTAGTTTAAAAAAAAAACAGACTTGTATGGTGAGAGGTTCTTGGTAATATGTAAAATCAAGATGTCATGGAAATTATACAAATTGATTTCGATCAACCTTTGTTCTTCAAAGTTGTGACTTGGGAGCAGTTTCATAAACGTGGTTCAATTTGGATGCTTTAACTCGTATTTCAGTATTATGCCGCAATACTAAACTTTTGCAAAAAAATCCTCAAAGATCGTTCTGTATATTCCACAAAATCGGAAGGTGACGCAAAAATTTCTCTGAAGCAGCTGCGGATGCTGGCACTGACGGGTCAGAGACAAATGTTTGAAGGTTCCGTTTAATAACTTTTAAGCACTACGATCCCAACTATTATATGTTTTCTTTTATTTATTAATTTTTTAATTTTGTAGAAATTCTATTTCTTTGCAGCTGATAATATTTGTTATAAAATTTTAATCATGACGTTGTTTACCATAATTAAAAAAAAACAGAATTGTCCTGAAGATGATACCCAATGAGTAGCGAAATATCGATAGTTTTGAATAAAATTGTTTAACGATAAAATAAGACCTCAAGCTTGACCAAATTATTTTTTCCATTATATTAGGAGTGTTTTTTTTAATATAGAACTGAAAAGTTAATTTTTTGCCAGCAAATATTGAATGTTAACCCACTAACTTGCAACATTTTACGCTATAGAGGGCTTATTTGGCTAAAAAGTAGGGACACTATCGTTCTTAGCCGAACATGAGAGGCGTGGAGACGGCACTAGAAGGACTTAAATAATTGATACTCTTATATTTGAGTACTTATTGTTAGTACAACTTATATTGAAGATACAAGAGATAATAATAGGAAAATAAGTAGTTTATAAGAAGATGTTTTAGGTGTACAATGCCAATGTAAAAAATATATATTGTGTAATAGTTTGTTAGACGACTATGAGATTTAGAGTATATATTTTCTATTAATATTTGCAAACAATGTAAAAATTAATATCAAAGTAAATTTTCTGCCAAATATCACAACAACTTTAACAATTACGCTACGATCTGCTTAATTTTTACACTAGCTTCGTATAATCAAAGAAATATTGGTAGTTTTTAAATGGGCCATTTTGCCTGCATGCAGCATATACTATATACACACACAGACACACCGAAGCATATGCAAGCAATGCATAAACAAGTCTCACACACACACACATATATAGTCATATGCATGCAACACATAAACAGGTCTTATCATTATTTATTATTTTTGTTGGTATTTCTTCATAATGCAACCAATCAAAGCAAAAATATAAAAAAATTGCTTTTGTTTTTGTTCTTTTTGTTGCTGCAGTTTTACCCTACATTTGTTCGACTGTTTGTTTTCCTTCATTAGAAACTTATTTGCACAAAGTTTTCATCATACATACTATACATTATATGCATAAATGTGCATGTATTACAACAACTCTAACAACAACAAAAACATGGAAAATATTTAAATAGTTGTTATTCGTTATGTTGTTGCCACTCTTGTTGGCGTACATTTACACATATACTTACATACATAGATCTTCAATCTACATTTGTATGTGTTGAAATATTTTTCTAATAGCTGGAGTAATAGGAGTGGTTAGAGAAGAGTCTCACTTGTCTAATGATGATTTGCGAGAGCGTTTGTTTCAAAACTATAATGCCGATAAAAGTTTGCAGGCATTTAGTTACATATATAATTGTTGTTAGAGTTCTTATTATTGTTACTAAATAATTTCTATTTATTAAAGTTTATGGCCTCAAATAATTACCCAAATATTTTGAAGTTAGAGAAGGATTTTCATAATTAAAATTTATGTATGAAAAAGTCAAACAACACAAAAGTATGTAAAAATAATATTAAAAAAAAGAAATTATCTTTTAGCATACAACCCACTAAAAAAAAGTTGCCAAAAAAATTCATCAGAATGCATATTCAGGTCATTTAACCAAATGCTTGTCATTGCAAAGTATTCTTTTATTTATATTTATTCAGGGAAGTGAAAACGATGCATGTTCGTTATATCAGGTGCTGCCGTACACATTTAGGTTGATGGGAAATCTGAGCATAGTAGGTGTGAGTCCTTTCCAAGGACCTCGATTGTTTCTACAGACAAAACAAAAATGGTTTACTGTATATTTAAGAAATTAAAACTACTGCTTTTTTGCAAGGAATAAATGCCTGTTTCACGATGTCGAACGACATCGTTCGTTCGCATAAATACGTTTGAAACAGCAACAAATTTTAAAATGTTGTTTTTGGTTTTAATGTATTTATGCGAACGAACGATGTCGTTCGACATCGTGAAACAGGCAGTAAGATTAGGATAAGCTATTTATGACTAGAAATCGATAAACGATTTAAAAGGAAGCAAATTTGCCCATAGATTTTATTTATATTCTTTTTAAGTACTACCTTTTTTAAACTTGAAGATTTACAAAATACACCATTAATTCTCAAAATTATTAACATCTTTCCATGAGAATTGTATGAGGAGTGAATATTCTACATTTGTTAATATCCTTGTAAGATGTTTTGTATCATCCAACATTTGCAAACATTTTATGGTATTTTTTTGTTTCTAAAAAAACGTGAATTATTTGCCATTGCAATGAAAAAAAGAAAAGGCAAACATATTGAAAAAGAGCCCATAATTCTGTATATTTTTTTAATAAATTGGTTTAATAAATTAAAATTTTTTTTTAGAAAAGAAACCGGCATAAAATAAAAAAGTTGAAACTGAACGAGAATCCTGCATTAATTTAGTCAAAGAACTCGCCATACTCTAACGTCGAAACAAATTGAGCACAAATTGAAGCAGAAGACTCAGGCCAAAAATTATTCGTATGGTACTTTGTTTCATCAAGTTATGAAAACCTTCAAATTTTGGATTCAAGTAAATTGAAAACGTATCATTTTTGAACAAAAAAGATTTTACCTGAACTAAACAACAAAGAATAACTAAAATATGTCAAAGGTCGTAAAATGTGGATTATAGATTGAATACATAATTTTTTTAATTTCAGCAAGGATATGGATTGCTCCAGTATATTCATTTTACAAAAACTGTATTTCAGATTAAGTCAAACTAGCAATAATAAAAAAAATTACAAAAAGTAATTCGTATATATTACTTTAATTCCAGAAAAGTTATGTCCTTTTTTTGTTCTTAAATTATTTTAAATTATTATCATTCCAACTTCATATCCATATCTTATACATCCTTTTCCTACAAATACACACATAAGATACATATATAGAAACAATAAAATGGAACGATTTTCCATCATACCGCCTTGAATTTAGTTTGTAAACATTGACTGTGGTTTTAGCTGGATACTGCTTTATAGGTATCTATGCCAAGAGACTGGACAGACTGAGTTCTGTATGAGCTCTCAAGATAAGAAAGACGAGTAGAGTATTGAACACCTCCTCTGACATTGCCTCGCTCTCTCTGCTGTAGATCTAGCAGATTATCGGGCTGCTGATTTAGAGGGATAAGTTTTCAAAAAAAAAATTTTTTTCAATTGTCATATTAATAAAAAATTTTTCCTGAAGAAGACGCCCAAAGAGGCTTTGAAATTTGAATAAAATTATTTTTATAAAAAAGACCTAACGCTTGATTATAAAAATCATATACATATATTAAAACAAAAAAGGTCGAAAAATAGTGTTAATTAAAAAAAATTATATAAAAAAATGTTTTTTGTTTGTTCTCTTTTCTTTATATATATTATTTATGCCAAATACTTTGTTAAACAGTCTGTATTAATACATATAAATATCTGCACATATTCATTAGCCATATACCATAAATAGAATTAGTTTCAGATAGACGATTGTAAATGTTAACTGCCACTCAAAAACGAAAATTTTCCTTTTACTCTTTGTTTTAACAAATTAATAATAAATAAGTTAATTGTGTATTGGCATGGTCGTGTTAAGAAAAATTTTTAAGTCGTTCAGAAGTAACAGCCTGCTCACTTTCGATATTTTTCTTCGTTCTATTTTTACTTTTATGCTGTTTTCCACAAACATTCATATTGGAATATAATTTTCCATGTCAACAGTCGGCGCGACCGACACTAGAGCCGACTAAAGTCAACTTATAATCAGTTGTCCTTAAAAATAAAGTTCAACAATTTCCTTGGCTAGTTTGAAGAAGAAATTGTTATAATTTAATTTATGGTAAAAAGTACAAGTGGAATAGAGTAATAAAAATAGTTACGAGTATTTAGTACTTAGTATGAGCAAATAATTGTATTTAATGAATATTTGTTTGACTGTCAAGAGGAAGTCAGTCTTACCTTTCTTCGTCCACAACAAAGCATTCTTCGCGCACGCGAATGTCCTGTAGCTGCTTTCAATCGAGTAAACTTCTTCTTCCACTGCATTTAGTGGTATTGGTAACGTGATGACGACGACAACACGGCGTATTTGTGGCACGTATTTATTAAACACAATAACAGCTGCATTTAATAACAATTACACAAACTCAAGTGATTGCACAATTTCCGTCTTTATCCTTATTTTGTTTTTTTTTATTTCTTATTTTAATCCTATTTCTACTATTCAAAGTGGAACTGCTTCATTTAAGTTTAATCATGACACACAGAAAGAGGAATCAGCAACGTATTTTTTTTTAATATTATAATTATAATAAATTTATTTTTCTCTTTCTTTTTTTTGTGGATTGAGTTGTCTAATGCCGTTGCTGTTGCTGTTGATGATGGAATGGAGACAAGCAACAATAGCGCTGATGATAACGTTTGTGTGGTGATGGCGACGACAAATGCGACAAGGACGACAAAGACGACAACGAGGATGACGATGACGTTGTCAATGATGTGTATATTCTATGTATGTATGTATATGTTTTGTATGCGCTTAATTAAAATTGTGCATTGTGATTGCGATGAGCATTGTCAATGATTACACATGATTGTTACTAATTTTTTTGGAGTTTCCTACTCCCGTTTTAGAAATTAGTTTTTTCTTATTAAACAAAGTGGTCCAATGATTCGTTGTTAACATCACGTTGATTTCGAAGAATCTGTAAAGAAGAATGAATTGGAAAAAATTTTAATGTACTAATATTGCTGATGCATTTTAACAGTTGACATCTTCGTATGTATTTTGACAAAAGAATAACCGCTTTTATGGAGAAATTTTTAAAATCTACTAAAAGACTATGAACAGAAGTTTCATAGTTTGAGTTTCTAATTTAAACCTTTAACTATAAAAAATTTCTATGCGTACGTATACAATGATACTGAATGTAAATTTTGGACAATGTATAGAGTAGTACCCGATTATAATAAAGCAAATGGAACCGGGAATTCAAGTTCGTTATAGACAAAGTTTGTCATATTTTTTCAAATAATAAAAATTAGCAAAATTAATATAAATTAAATTCTTTTACATACTTAATATCGAAAATTATTATTTTGGATATTCTCCCCAATTAATCATTAAAAAAATTTGAATTTTGAAAAATTTCTTTAACGAGTTGATTAGTACTAAAGAAATATCGTAATATTAATAACAAAAAACAAATAAACTTTTTTAAATTTGTTCCTATTTTTCTTTAAGTTTATAAGATATCTATGGTACGACCTCGCCATTTTGTATTGCAAGATCCGATTTGTTCCAATGTCTGGGTAGAAGTTTTATGAATTAAAACTTTTTAATTCCAGAAAAATATTATTTTTCCAATTAAATTATTTAAGTCTAGTGAATATCATTATACTTTTTAATTTTTTTTTTTTTTTCATTTTAATTCAATTGGTCTCTTATAAAGTGTTTCCTACGAGAATTTTTAATATAAATAAAGCGTGTGTGAGATATTAAAGAAGAATCATTCTTTTACAGCTCTGGTATATATAAAAAGTAGAAAAGTGACATGTCATATATTCTTGCTTGTGTTTCATTACAAGAAGTGTCTTTGTGAAATGCAGTTTCACGAATCTTTTGAAGAACTAAAATTTATCTTTGGCCCGTTTAATCTAATTGAATTTAATGCTTTTAGTCAGAAACCTAAAACTTATACATCTCCTGATGCGATTTCTTTAGCACAATTTAAAATATTTTCTTCTTGTTCTTTGATTGGATGTTCTATTCGTTATTTTGTTATTTTATGAGGGTACAAATGCAAAATTACAATAGCCGAGTCAAAATATGTTTAAATGTTGCGCTTATACCAGATCATACAATGTACAAAATTTTGGTGTTGCAATAGCTGTGAGATGCCAAAGGCGAGGATGTACATTATATCATTTAACAAATTTCATTTATTTCACATATTTTGTATTACTTTGTCATATACAACTTTGTCATTTACAATCATTTTTGTAAATATTGGGTACTCAAAAATAGTTCGTCGTAGTTTCTATGAAATATTTTCTTTATAATTTTAGGACTGGAGGAGGTGTTCACTTTACGCCAAATTTTTTATAACCGGAAACGTGTCATTACAAATGTTACCCTCGTACAAGGACTACTCACAGATTCATTATCAGCATCTGATAATAAATATAATACAAAGAAACATAAAAATTAACCACAGAGAATTACGAGTATAAATCACAAACATTTCATACAAATAAATCCAAATAAACTTTTCTTTTTTGTTTTTGTTTCTCAAGTTTTCTTTCCTTGTATATTTGGTGGAAGCCATAATTATTGGTTGTAGAATTTCTACACAGATTTATCAATTGGCATTCGGAGTATGTAAATATGTGTATGTGTACACATGAGCATGTATGTTTGTGTGATTATCCTACTGGTTGTTACAACATGCTATACGATATTTTACATTATTATACACTATCACTGCTCGTATAATGTTTTCCATTACGCCTGACTTGAAATTCATTTGTTGGCAAGAGTTAATGGCGCCTAGGATAATAATAAATGCTAGTCCTTTGCATTGTTGCTGCTGTTGTTGCTGTAGCCGCTGTCTTTGTCATTGTATGTTACAAAGTCAAGCCATATGGATATTATTATGAGGATTGTGTCATCATGCATTCCTTATTCTTACATCTGTAATATTAATATTCACACATTTCTTTGCACATGTACATACAATTGTGTGAGTATGCGTGTGAGCTTGTGTGTGTATATTGAAGCAAAATAAATGCTTAAATGTTTTTGGCAGTAGAACAAATATTCCACTTTGATGCAAGATAATAAAAGAATAAGATTGAAGAGAACAAAAAAAAAACATAACGAAAGGCATATGACACAGCACTGTCGCACAGATAGAGATATTTTAATTTTTAATTTGGAAGGAAGTTAGATTTAAATTTTTTTTGAGGATTAAATATTTTTATGAACTGCAAATGGGGAAATTTTTTTATCAAAATGTGTGTTCTGTTCGGTTAACGTTCCGCACACTTCCCCCTTTTTACGGTCGACATAATCATGCTACCGAGAGAACTATTCGCAGAGTGGTGGATAAATTTGGGTCCACTGGCTCAGAAAACAAAGAACCAACATTTCCACGATGACGGAATTCAAGATTTGCCGAAGAGTATGCAGTAGAACTTGACGCAGACAATTTTGCATGAATTACAAGAACTTGATCTTTCGCAGACCACAACTTGTGTAAATTTTGCATCGTAAATTAAGCCTACAGCTCTACAAAATTTAACTGAAGTAGGAGCTGAAGGTAAATGACTATAGACAATGGCATGTGACCGCTGAGTGGTCCCTGGAGCAGTTGGAAACTGACCGCAGTTTTTATTAAAAAATCTTCTTCAGCAATGAGCTCATTTCTGTATGAATTGGTACGTTAACAAACAAAATTTACGAATTTAGAACGATATCGATCCACATACGATCCAAGAGCGTGAAGAAAAACTCAGTGTTTGGTGCAGAACTTTGGCTGATGGTGTCATCTGTCCATATTTCTTTGAGAACAACCAGTCCATCACTGTCAACTGCGAGCATTCTAGGTCGATGATTGCCTGAATTTGATGTAATTGACAACAACGACATGTGGTTTCAACAGGACACAGCTCATGCCACACGAGCGATTTGAGAGAATTCTCATCTCATATGAAATTGATGTAAACTGACCAACATAATTTTGCGATTTGACCCCATTAGACTTTCTGTCTGTGCAAGTAGGCCATATTGCCGCTCAAGACTAACTTAGCCTATGCTATCGATCATATTCAGCTTGATTTATGCGCCAGAGTCATGAAAGACTTGCATTTTGGATACACGCCATCCATAAAAACCGCAGCGAATATTTTTACTGTGTTATATTCCATATATAATTGCATATATATACCTTTCTATAGAATAAAAAATTTAATTTTGTCTCAGACGATAAAGTGGAGCGGTTGACATTGTAAAACTGGAAGCCAACTGTTCGATTCCATCCTCGCCAGAAGGTTTGCATTTAGATTCCCTTTGTATTATTTTAGACATTTATCAGCTGATTTTTGAAAAAAATTTGATTTGCAAATATTGTAACATTATTTTTAATATTGAGATCGGCACTCGTAAGTAAGACTAACAAGCGGGCAGCATTAGATCAACTCTCCTGTTGGTAATGCACCAAAACATATATGATTTATAGCGTCGTAAGATAATCTCCGCTAGGGTGACACGGCACTGAGACAGGAACAGGCGGGACTCAGACCTCACAAATCCACTATTGAACATATAAACAGTCTCCGTATCATCGTAGAGCAATCTGTTGAATTGCTATCACCACCCTATATATGTTTCATCGATTTCGAAGAAGCCTTCGATAAATTAAATCACAGTGTGACTTGGAGCGCACTTTGATGTAAAAACGCCCCTCTTAAACTTATCTCACTTATTAGGTGCCTGTACCACAATGCCAGCTATCAAATTAAACATGGTAAAGCAGAACGATAAAAGTGGAAATCGGTGCTGGCCAAGGATGCGTCTTATCACCATTTCTATTTAATACTAGCAGACCAGGCGAACTTCGCCTCGCCCCAATTTTAAGCCTTCAGACAAACTTTCTATTTTTTAATTTGAAAAGCCATTAAGGAATAATTTCAAACAAAATTTCATACAAAAACTCGATTTTCGATTTTTCCAATTTTCCGACTTTTCCGGAGGGATTTTCCAAAATTTATTATACGAAATTTAAAATACGAACAACTGACAAAAAGTTTTACAGAAATCGGCCAAGCCGTTCTCATTTTATGAATTATTGGATTTTGCCATGCCCCTCCTCCCTCGCCCCTCGGACTTTACAGTGTCACCCGCCCGAGTATTCTGAAGGTTCCCTGAAAATTTCTCCAAAATCGGCCCAGCCGTTTTGGAGCCATTACGTTACATACATACATACATACATACATACATACATACATACACACATCCTATTTTATATATATAGATAGTTTTAGACACAATTCTCAAAAGCGCCCTACTAAACGGAAGGGGAACGACTTGGGGGCTGCAAAGTCGTTTTAACGATCCTGATTACGCAGATGATACTTGCCTATTGGCTCACAGCTTCTCAGATCTTGCATCAAACCTGCGGGTATTACGACAAAAACAGACGCGGCAGGACTCAAGATCAACACTGCTAAAAGCAAAACACTGCGAGTTAATGCGTCGTCTCAGAAATTATTTATAAAAAAAAATAAAAAAATATAAGATGTCAGCCAGTTTTGCTATCTTGGGAGCATAGTTTCGAAAATGGCGAGTCAAGTGAAGAAATTGAGAACCGCGTACAGAAAGCGCGACAAACTTTTGGTCATTTAAGACCCATTTGGAATTCGTCTTCACTTTCTCAGCGCACAAACTTAAAAATCTTTAACACAAATGTCAAGACCACTCTGCTCTACGGTTGCGAGACATGGAACGCTACCCCTCGAGATATACAGAAGATCCAGGTATGGATTGGCCATCGCAAGAAATGCTATAGACAGGAACCTGCAGGGAACCCGAAGAAGACGACGTCCAGCTCATAAGTGCAGAAGGCAAATCGACGTAGGAGTGGCTGGAATAGATGAAACCTGAGGGCGAAGTGAGAGCGTTGGAACAAGACAGGAATATGTTCAACCAATTTATTGAGGCTCTATGCTCCTTATAGGATCGATGGGAACATATATATATATATATATATATATATATATATATATATATATATATATATATATATATATATATATATATATATATATATATATATATACTATATATATATATATATATATATATATATATATATATATATATATATATATATATATAAGAGAATATTACAATACCCTTTCCATCTGTGGTTAAGGGTACAAATATTATGAATGAAATGTTATGAACTTTGCAAACTTGCCAATAATTGTTGGTTTTGTCCCTGATAGAAAAGTTGCTCACTTAATTAGGATATGTATTATCAAAGAAAACTTTTATCTTCCTAAGAATGCCTTTTGGAAGTATTTCACATGTAGTATGTAAATAAATATTTCAACATTTTCTTAATTTTTACACTAGCCTACAAATACTCTCACATATAGTCAGTGAATTCTTCAAGCATATTTCATTTTAGGCATACTGAAAATAAAAAAGACACTTTCGGAAAAAATCACTTTAATTCCTTTAAGTACGCACAATCTAATACTGCGTATTATCAGTGTTGCTGTAATAGTTAAAACTCTTAGGACTGCGTAAAAATATATATCTACTTAGGCGCTGGCAGGAATTTCCACAATAGTGCAAGTATTCTTTTAAATGCGTTAATGCTTTAATGTATATGAATTCTAGGCGATATCACGAAGGAAGTGCGAAATAAAATTTATCTTTTGTGATTCGCATCTGTAAAAGAAGAAAAAAACATTCTAAAGTAATCGCTAAAATAGTCTTCCGGCGGCCGTTTGGAATGCATTGATGTTTTTAAGGGTAAAAAAAATTCAAGTGTTCAGACTCTGTGTCAAGTGTGAGAGTGCGTATGTGTAATTGTCATGTGAATTAAGTTTAAAAACAAAGTATGCGTGAGCGTGTCATACATAAAGGAATTTTTTTAAGCATACTTTAGGGGATGACAGACATCGAATTACACACACACACAAACAAACACACTTGCATGTAATCACAAATAGTTATGCGTGTTTGTATGTGTCTGGTTAAGAATAACTTTAGGGTGGTTGTTGGTCCTTGATGAAGTTAAACGCACCAACAATGTATGTTTAAAAGAAATTTATCAATGTTGGAACAATTATATATTTTTTTTGCAACTTGCAACATTTAGAGGGTGAAACTATATACAATAGTAAAAAGAAAATAAATACAATCAATAAAAGTTCTTGGTGTTTCGAATACATCTTTTTATCGCTTATAAAACCTCAAAAGAAAATAAAAAGGATTAAATAAAACTTATCGCATTGAAAAGAAATGTAAGCAAATTTTCGTTTTATGTTTCACCGCCATTTATAGGACCCTTTAGATATTGAGAAATATAAAATTTTACGATTCATCATCGAAAAAAAAAATTTATGTTTCATCTTGAAGTATTTATATATTATTAAAAGCTTATCTTAGGGCAATTTTCCTCGTCTCTATAATCGTCTAACTTAATAATTTACTCTTTGTTATAAACTGCATCTGATGCAAGCTGTTTAAAGTTTATATTCATACTCATCTACTTGTTCTTATTTAATAAATCTACTCTAGTTTCCAGTATTGAAATTGTCACGCAATTCCAATAAAAATAAATTTATGATGTCACAAGTTTTCATCATTTGCGTGCGTACACGTCAGTCATAATATTTTCATTATGACAAAAATAAAGGAGAAGTATTATTCCTTTCAAAATTAACTTTTATGACTAAAAAAAACAAATCCTCCCTCTAAAAAACTCGGTTGTGCGAAGAAGACTTTTCTGAGGAACAACTTCGTTTTTAATGCGTCCGTTTTTTTTTTCTTTTTTTTAGTGCCAATTGCATTTACTGCTCAAACCATTTATGCTGCTGGTGCAAGGAAAAAAGATTTTGCTCTGAGTTTGTACTTCTTTATTTTCTTCGTTGTTTATTATTGTTTGAGGCGTAAGTTTGCAATTTTTCTTTTTTCTAACTTAATCTTATTATGGTGAGTTGGTTTTGCACCGAAGATGATTGATTATTTACTTCTTTTCAACGAAACGCCTGTACTAAAAATATTTTCATTTTTATTTTAATGAGTAGCAGAGCCAAAATGTAGTGGTGTTTCTAAGGGCTTTTTAAATTACTTGGTTCCAAAGTGAATCCTATTGTCAAAGGATTACACTGGACTTCAAAAAATATTAGTTTTTCATTTTTTATAATTTTCATAAATGATGAAAAGAAAGATGATGAAGAAAGATGAGTGCACATAGTCATTAATTTTTCATAATTTTTTTTAATTAAAATTCAATCCCACTATGAACAAAACAAGCTTTTTTGAGCAAATAAACTTCAAATGTTGCTTTTACATTCTAATTCCTGTAATTAATCTGACGCTTGTGTTGTTGGTTCTGTGCTTCAATCTGATTTTGTAGTTTTTAAAATTTGAAGTTAAATTTCGTTAAAATCAAAGGAGCGCACAACAAGCCTTCACTGGCTTAGGTGTATGTCGCATGACATGGGCTGACAATACCCCTCCAATCAACCTAACCTAACCTAACCTAACCTAATTTTCGGAAACGAATTCTCTTCTTAGTGCAGGTTTCTATGTACCTTCTACACCCTTTTACATTAGGAATGAATTATTGTATATTTTATAAACTATCGTAATTATTGTTCCAAATGAAGTTGTTCATCAAAGAAAGACGAACGGAAATTCATTGCAACTTTCTGTAAAATTTGACAAAATACCTGGAATTCCTCTGAAGGGTAGTTTTGGCAAATCACAATGAACTTGAGTCAACTTAAGCACTTATTCTTTATTGCCACAGGACTATTTTCCAATATGTTCATTAAACAATTTAAAAAGCTTGTCGAAAAATTATTTAAAATAGAAGATATACTAGTTTTTTTAATATTATTGTTTGAATTTAAAAAAAAATAATTCGAACAGAAAAAAAAACGACTTCAACGCAAAAAGCCAATCGTATGCAACTGAAACAACTATGGATTAGTTCAAAATACAATAGATCCAATTCAGAAAAGAATGAAATGCCATTTTAAATAACAAGGCTACAAAATTTTGTCTTCAAATGTTCAATACATTACTTAGCGTAAGGTTAAGTAAAAGCTTGATACAAGTCTTAGTTAAGTCTTTACTGAATATGAGAGACTTATTATGAAGTCTACTATAAGCAATACAATAGCGAATGCCAATGTATTTAGGCCATTAAAGGAAATTTTGAAATGGGTTCCCAAATTTTAAAGTTTTGCTTTTACTGACATTGTTAAGCCGAGTTCCAAGCAAAAGTTATGGAACACCTTTTATAAGGATATCCATTGGGATAAAAAATAATATCGGAGTTATTAAATAATCGATAAAGTTTGTGACCGATTTATAGAGTCCATCCGGAATTTTTCATAGTACCAAACATTTCAGACCTTTCCAATAAAAAGTTGTGAAAATATCGAAGCTATGTTATAATAATTATTTCGGGCGGCTAATTTGTCCTTCCGATTTCCACTTGAATTTCTGTGAAACCAAACTGTAAGCTATAGTTTAAAATAAACACAATTTTTTTAAAAATCGGTTCATAAATGGTGGAGCATTGCGATATTATTTCGTAGGTGGAGGACAAATGACACATCCGATTTTCCGGAAAAAATTAAGGGCCCAAACTACAAGTAAAAACACAAACAAAAAAAAAATTACTTTGGAAATCGGTACATAAATGGATAATCAATCGCTTTTAAAAAAATGTTAGGGCCCAACATGCAAGCAAAACCTTTAAAAAAATAATAATTTTGAAAATGGGTTTGCAAATGATAAAGTTATACGTGTACAAACATTCAAAAAGTAAAGTAAAAAAAGTACACACGAGTTGATACTCTTCTCCTTTTTTGGAGGAGGTTAAAAATAAGCGCCATATTTTCTTTCTCCACACGATAACGAAATATTTTACAGTTTTGGATTGTCAATCACCATTGATGACACAGTGTTGTATTTATAACCACAATATTCAGATATACTATATTTACATCTTCACCATACAAAATCAAACTCAAAATAAATGATTGACGAGTCATTTAGCACGTGTAAGTTTAAATATCTAGCCACACGTACACAAGATTGAATTCAGACATTTCGATACAGTATTGTGACTTATAGCAACACAATGCTACGCAGACAAATTTTAATTATAAATATTTGTTCATTTAACTGAGATGTAGAAAACGTTGATTGTCAAGCATAGCATGAGAAATAATATTCCCAAGCTCGAAATAAGTTCAAGCCTACAAAAATTTCAACAAAAAGAATTTAATTAAGCTTACAAAGAGAATATAATACAGATAATTTTCTTATACAGCACAATATGAAAAAATACTTGCTATTGCATTTAAACTACTTCCATGAAATCGTTTTTTCATAATACCTTCCACATAAATCCAGATCAAATATACAGGATCATAATATGCAAGATCTTGCAATAAGAATCGTATGTTGAAATCATTAAAGAAGATACGAATTTTCATTACATGTGGATCTCAAGTTGTGGATTTTATTGACTTTTCAGGAAGTTTCTTTTTTTTGCTGGAATTTTAATGAAACCTTCTTCCATACACAGTGAGGCAGAATTAAAATATTTTTGGAAAAAGGCTTACGATTACCAAGAGGTCTCAAACTAGGGCACTTCATTTAAGTAAATTTTTTAAACTTATATTTCTTTTTTATTTCTCACCCGATGCAAAATATTTTTCTTATAGCCCTTAATTATATTTAGAAACAGCATTCTTGGGCTGGATCCTTTTCCAAGTATTTGCAATATATTACGTCTAAAATTTCAACTGATTTTCTCAATTGTTTTTATTAGTCAAGCAATAAATATTTAAAAAAAAATTTATGTAATTGTGTCCTCCGAATTACATAGCCTCCTGGTAAATTTTTCTGTTTTCAAATCTGAAGATAGCCCTAAAAGGACGAAGATTTGTGCCGATTTAGTAAATAAATGATATATCAGAAGTAGATTTTTAGAACTATTTCGAGATTAATTTGAAGGAACTGCATGAATATTGATGTAAAAACTTTTTGATGTAAAAAAGTTTTGTACACACCTTGTAATGATCATAAAATTCCATAGCACGCGTGTATAGGATACCAAATAAGCTAACGCAACGTCAGCAAACCTGCACTATAAAATGCTTCGTGTTAAATAGAATAAGCAACATTTCGCTGTTAAATTTCTTACAGTTCAATAATGGTAGTGAAATTAAAAGCAAAATATTTGACAAGGAATATGAAAAGTACTCTTTTAAGAACACATATGGTTACGCATGATCCCCAGTTTCTTAATCTTTTGCTTGAAGAAAAGAAAGAACTCAAAGAAAATTAAAAGCAAAATTTTTCAGCAAAAAGTTTAAATAATTTTTCAGTGTACAAATTCATATCTCGTTTTTTCCTAATTTATTGTCTTATTGTGATAGTATGTGTTTGTGCATGCCTATATTATAAGATCCTTCCAGTCAAAAAATGGAAATCATTCTCGAATAATAACATTATCATTGATTCCAAGATAAGTATTATTGCAAGAAGTCCGGAAGAAAAAATCTTCAGAAATCAAGTTGACAGAACTAATTCTAAAAAAATATGTTATGCTCGACTAAAAAAATATTTATTTCAATAAAAATATCCGGCAATATTTACTATTATTGGAGCAATTTTCCAAAACAACTATTTAATAAAGTTATTGTTTGTCATTGGCCTTACTGAATATCAGTAACATTTAGCCGAATCATCTTTGTAAAGCATTCAAATTCATATACTCGTACAAAAGTCGACAAATACTATACGAGAATTCTATGGAATTCAATCAAATTTTTCTACTTATGATTTAGAAAGCATATGATTATAATAGTTTAAGAAAACGTTTATACAAACACAACACAACATGCAATTAAGATTGACTTCCGTCTTTATTATTATTATTTAAAAAATTTATTTACTTATTTATTTACTCAGCGAAGCCAGCAACAATTTGTTTACTTAATATTAAAAATTATTGGGATATTCTCCCCAACTAATCGCTTAAGCAATTAGAAATAAAATAGACTAATGTTGATTATGTATTTTATGATATTCATTTACATTAGAGAATTCTCGTATTATTTTTGATTCGTACAGCATAAAGATATGAGGTTAAATGCTTTCAAACTGAAAGCATTCAGTTTGAATACTGATTTGATATAAAACTATATTCATTGTGAAACAAAAAATAATAAATTTACTTTTCTCAACAAAATTTCGATAGCTTCCAAATCGGTGGGCAGGAATCAAAAAAGAACATCCTGCAATTACAGTTCTTTGTTAAAATTGTTAAAAATTGAGTCTTATCCATCGCCGATTCCTCATAAATCTGCTAGTGTAATTTTTTTTTTATTATAAGGCCATCACAAATGTGTTTTAGTTTACATGCATATTATATGTTTTGTATGGAATCGAACTTAGAACTAAATATTTGAATAGCATTTTACTCAATTGACGTTATCAATTTACTCACTTGTGGTCAATTTTAAGCGTGTTCTAATTCAGAATGGACTCCTTAATCTACGCTCGCGTTGTGTGAATATAGTAGTGTGATGCGAACCTTCTTGATTCTTGTTAATAGTACGAATGATGTTGGTTGACGATTATGATGTATTCCACTTTTTAATAGAATGTCCTGTTTTATTTACGCATACATATAAAAAATACTAATACAGAACTTTTTACACGTTTTTTTTATTTCAATTCGTCTTTGAACATTTTTCCAATTATGGTTGGAGATTTTAATATTTAAACGAATAATTTATGTTATGGAAATTTTATGCGATATAGGAAATATTGTGTTTCATTAAGTGACTTGGTTGTGATGTGATTTAATTTGTAAAAAGTTTTTTTTATCTAATATTTTATAAAAATGAGCCTCGTTGTAGTAATTCGGTGGTCAATAAACTCATTGCTTTTAATTCTGCTATTTTTACTTTTTTATGTATTTCTTTCTTGTCTGCTTGTTTATATTTTTGATACTTTAGAAACCAAATTTAATTTTTTCATTTAAATTTCGATTTTCCCCATATACTACATACATACATACAAATTTCCTTTAGAAAATGTCCGATTTTTATTTAATGCTGCACTTTATGTCGATTTATTTTTGGTATTAAAAAAGAAATTTATGTTTCTACTCTGCTCATTTCGTTTTGTTGAAATACTCCATCAAATCGATTTTTTTACAACTTATTTTTGTGTAAAACATTTCTATTCCATTTCTTTTACATATTTTTCTTGTTTTTTTTTTTTTGCTTTCTTTCACTTCATACTTGTGTATATTATTTTGTTATATTATTCTGTCATTTTCATTTTACACACACTGTTTGAGACTCTCAAAAAATTTTCTTGCTTTTCCAAATTTTTAAAACTTTTCTCAATTTTTTTTTTTTTTTTGGTGGAAAAATTACACTTACAAACGACCTCAACGACGAGTAGCTAAGGAATGCGTTCGAGTGGCAGCTGAGAGCTTTTTTGGTTTTTCGTACAATTTGAGTCTATTGCTTCAATAGAACTGTTGTTCTTCTCCTTCCTTTAGATTGTCCCTTTGCAACACGCACACACACAATAAATTAATGGTAAGGAACACACATATGAAAATAGTAAAAGCAATAAAAAGAAACTTTATTCAATGGAGAAATAATGATGAGAGCTAATAGAAACTAACGGTACTCAGTTTGTAATTTGAGAGCGAGAGCTTAATACACATGCACACATACATATACATATACGCAAAGGTTGGCAATACATTTTGGGTTTTTATTTTCTTTTTGGCTTGCTTTTGTGTTTTCTTTCAACCTTAATAAAAACTGTGAATTACGAAATATGCATCTCCCCTATAATACGCAAAGAGTAAAAGAGATGACTATATGTTGGCTCCAACTCACTACGAGTACTAATGTTTTAATTTCAGTATAATAAAATATCCTGTTTTGCATAAATGAATGCAAACTGCAGTCACTACAAAGAAAATATGATGATGTATTCAGTATAAAAGAGGAGAAAGAGAGAAAGTGGAAATCATATAGAGTCGATAATAAAGTGCAAAATAGCACCAGAAAACTTATATTTGTGCACATATGTATGTAGATATGTATGCGTTGATGGAGTATATGCATGTGCATGTACATACATACAACATACGTACATACAAATGTATATTGATTGAAGAGCTGTTTGATACAATTTTAAGAAAATATCAAAAATGTTCAAGGTGCTATGAAAACTATTCATTAATTTACTTATTAGTTAAATGCAAAAAAATTTATTAAATATTTGCATGTAGAACCGGTTTCAAATTCCATTACATCAAACCGTAGAACAATACGCATAAAAGCATGCAGCAATTATCTTTTTTTTTTAATTAGCTTAATACTAAGGCCGTAATCTATTTACATATATGTATGCACATACTTAGATACACATACATATGCATATGTATGTACATATGTAAACAAATAAATCTTCGAAATTTCAGAACAATAAAAAATATGTATGAATATCCCTATGTCAAGCTCGAGTTTAGACTTTTATGTTTTTCTAACATTTTCGATAATATATTTCTAGCCACTTAACAAATTTAAATAAAATACAACACAATTTCAATATTCTTAAAAATCGACCGATATAAGAAAACCGTTGCGTACTTATTTAATCCTCGACTATGACATCTTTCGACAGAACAAAAAGATTTTGATAAAATTTTCGGCACTCGAAACTGTTTTTCAAATTAGAAAAATAACGGAGTCTAAAAAATAGATTTGACAAAAAATGTGTGTTGCAAGTATTTAAAATTTTCAGCAGCGTCTTATTACCAACGAAACGTCAATTTAAATGAAACTTTGCGACAACCGACATTGTTTTTTTAAACTCAAAAATAATTTGTATTTTTTAAATCAAATTTAAGAATCACAAAGTACGAAGCTTCTTGGCTTGTCTACAGAAACACCCCGAATCGAGCCTGTGTCCTTCGAACTACTAGTCTGGTAGACTAGCTACTATTCAACGAAGTTAAAGCGGTAGCATAAAATTTGTTTTCAAAAAATCAATATCAGCGAATTGGAGCCGATGAAGAAATCTTCAGAATACGGATTGGTTCAGATATAATCAAGCTATACGAATATCATAGCGAAAATAGTTAGAATAGTCAATTCAAAAATTTTTGGGGTGAAGTCAGTAATTTCAAGGCTTAATAACTGGAATACGAAAGTTCAATTCGCCAATATCAATTGTAATATGAAGCATAAGCAGATGCTTGGTCATATTTTATCATATATTAAAATAAACTGAAATAATACGAAAGAGATGGACATAAGAATATAAGCTAGATTTCCCCTTTCGGGAATTTATTAGAAATTTTTATTTGCCCTTAGTTTTTATAAAATTTTGATTTAATTAATATTCCCTAATATTATATTGCTTTTCTATCTGGTTTAAATTATTAGTCTCGATTAGCAGCCCACATCAAGATTGCATATGAAAAAAAAATATATAAAGCGAAATGATGCCCAAGAGTTTTCGAGCTCCTTCACATTTCACTGTAGACTGACTGTGAAATATAAATTAATTTACTTAATCCGCTTGGTAAATAATATAAAGATTTAAAATCTTTATAATAAATTTTTTTTCAAAGAGCAGTATTCAATGAATACCCCTAATTTATTTATGGACTCGTAAGATCAGCATTCTTGTATATATCGCACATAAAAAATTCCGATTATTTGCATTAAGAATATTTCTAAAAATGATGATTGGCATATTCTTAAAGTATGTACCCGGGTCTCTAGATTTTCTAAGAATATGCTACATGAAAATTAGTTCACTTTCACTACAATTTTAAATCCTTGGAGAACACATTTTACTTGAGCGTATGCGACAAACTAAATAATTCACAAGGTAGTCTATAAATAAAATTGTTATTCACAATGCATGTTATCTTCACTCTGTTGTAGAGCGATACTCTTTATTGATTAATTGCAATGGCAGATCAATCAAGAGGCTATGGGGTAAATAGATGTCCTTTTAATTACCCTTTTATATTGAATTAAGAATTTTCATAAATTTATAATAACTTATCTATCCATTAAGAAAAATGCTGGACGTTTTGCACACCTGGCGTCTTAAAAACCGCTAAATTAACACGAACTTACACATATTCACGTGCACACAAACGCACTGCACAAAAAGTGAAGGTATGAAGGAAACAGCATAAAAAAATTACAGAACAAACTTTATTCCCCACTAAACATTTCAGAATTTAGAGCAACTTTACGCTTCGGGCAATTTAACGAATGTAAACACTTGGAAACGATTGCAAAGACCAAGGGAAGAGAGTGACAACGACATACATTTCAACTGACACGACCAAAGCGATTGAAAATTCAATTCATTCTTAAATGCACATAAAATGCAATTTTCTCCAACCAGCAAATATAACACTGAAAATGTTCCATATCAAATCCAAATTGGAACTCAAGCGTGGAATAATCAGACTCTCAAGAATTCTGTATTTTTTTCACTTAGAAATTTTCTATATAACATTTTATTGAATATATATGCATTTTATATATACATATTTATATATATATGCATGTTTGACTGCAGCAGTATGTATAATTCTTTTTTCTATTTCAATAATTTTTTTTTTTGCACAAATCGATTGTTAACACAAAATTTCTTATACTTTTCTTGCTTGATGCCACGTTCGTTTCACTTATGATTTTAGCACTTCTACATTTGTGAATAGAAATTTATTGTAATAAATAAGTTTATCTTAAATTGTTCATTCAATCAATATATTATACACACATACATTTATCTTTCTATATATACATATATGTATATGTATATGAATGAAGAAGTTATAATAAGGTTTTCTTTTCCAATGGAGTTTTGCTACGCGCGCGTTGCATTGCAACCGCGAAGCAATCGATTCGAGGCGAAACAGTAAAATGCGAATAGAAAATTTTTCACAGCAAGTTATTAGGCGCATACACTATGTATATTCTTGTACTGCATATATAAATTGTATATACATATATGTGCGTGTGTGTATGAAAAAGAGCTTTACCTAGTTTCTTATTCTCCCTCTCTCGCTCTTAAAAACTTTCGTTGCTTTATCAATGTGCAGCATTTTATTACTAGGATGTTACACGAATAGCCGGTGTTTTGTTTAAATGAAAAGCTTTGTGCTCTCGAACGTAAAATACTCATACACATATATATATATATATATATATATATATATATATATATATATATATATATATATATATATATATATATATATATATATATATATATATATATGGAAAGCTTACAACATCACGGTTGCATTTTTGCCGTACTTTTCCTTTTAACGACCATAGAGGGTTGTATTTCAAATGGCTCATCAATAATTGTTTTATTGGCAATAGTGCATTTACACTCAAAATGAAACTAATGAATATGAATTTTAGATTTTTCGACACATCGTATTTACAACAAAAACAGTTGATTTATAATATTATTATTTTAAAAATGCTAAACTGCATACATATCACTTATTCACTAGTGATAGGAAACCAGAGTTGTATAGTTGCAGTTGCCAAATATCTAGTGACGTGTTATATTTTGTTTTGTATGAAAACCCTAATAAGCATAAATTGCATTTAACTCGAAATATTTTGTGTGAGAAGTGTCGCCTAAGCTCTCCATAAAAAAATTGACTTTGTGCAAAGCAGAGATGGAAATCGTGATGCAACTTTGGTTGTGCGCTAGAGTAGCTGATGCAACAATAGGGTCCGTTTTTGTTGATGTAAACAGCTTGCACATCATACTCTATTTTTATATGGTCTTTTCTTACACGATTTTGAAGTGACACACTTCATCGATATAATTTTTGGGTGAATTTTTTTATATAAACCGTATACCAAACAAATATTTTATTGTGATTTCGATAATGTAATTAAAATACTATCGATTAATGGCCACACATATGTTAACAACTTGGCTTTTTTTGTTTTTTTTTTATATTCTGGAATAACGAGGAATTTCTTGGTATTTTCAATTATGTTTTTTTCCTGTGACTAAACTTGAGCACAGCATTTGGTTTGTCAATATAATTGTATTTTCTATTAAAGTTCTCAGTTCGTAGGGTATAATAAATACACAATCACAATAAAGTTCTAATAACTGGTGTTCAGATTTCAATTGTTATTTAGTTTAATAGTGAATTTTTTATTCAGTGTAGTATGTGTTGATGGAAAATTTTTGCTATTAAATGGTTAATGTTGTGAGAAACATGGCTTACTGCTTTGTATATAATAAATGCGATTGTTAGTTTTTAGCCACATTTTCCGAATCGAATATGGTACTAGATTAAAGAGTTATAGTATAATTTTAGTCTAGAAAAAAATCAACGAAGTGGAATTTTAAATTCGCCCGCATCACTTATTGTGATTGGGCCTTATTGTGCTATTTTTCGGCTTGAAAATTGTGTGTGAGAAATACTGTTTTATTTATTTGATTTTTTAATGAAATATATGTACTTTATAAATTAATTTATAAAACACATAAAAAGTAACCTCATTAATAAAATATTTCCAAAGGACAAATTATTTTAAAAGAAACTAAAATCAATATACTAGACTGTTTAATGAAGGACGAAGGTTCCAGCCATGTCATAGAATTCATTTCCGGTTTTCTGATTTAAATTTATAAATAAATAATATATAAAAAATATTAATAATGTATAATTTATAAATATGTATGCATGATTTTTTGGAAAAATAGTCAGATTTTTTTATTGCACGATTTTTAAGAGACGTGTAACATATTTATAAATTCGGCAATGTGGCTATCATTTCTTATACGGTTTTCCAAGGACCGTATCAACCGTGTAACTAAGAGTTGGTTGTATCAACCTTGTCACAGATCTTAATACCGATTGAAAGCGATATCGATACCTTAAAATGTGTATTCCGTAAGCGAACATTTTCTTCGGAATGAACATATTTTCAATTATCAAAGTGTCAAATAGTCAGAAACTTTTTCTACTAGTTTTATTTGTATGTGCATACTTTTAACAGTAGCAAATAAACGTTTATGCATAATAACGTTAATAAAAAGCTTCAATTGAGCTTTATGCATGTAAAAAAGGTTTAAGGTTATGCCTTAATGTAATCGGAATTCCACCGGAATATCAACTACGGAATTAAAACTGATTCGAACGGCAGCCAGTACCTCTTAAGAATATACAGGGTGGCCCAAATAAGACCACCTGATGTGAAATACAAATAACTTTTTTATTTTTTAACATAATTTATTTTTTCTTTTTGGAGATTATAACTGAACTCTTGGAAATTTAAAATGAATACGTACAGTCCACAACAACGCATTAAAATTATCGATTATTATTATTCTTCTCAACGATCAATTGTTCTGATGCAGCGAAATTATCGCCGTTTTTTTAGCGTTAGATCAAGCGCATTTCCATTGAAGTGGTTCTGTGAATAAACAAAACTGTAGGTTGTGGGGCTCCGAAATTCCAAGGGCAATACATCAGCATCAGTCACACCCAATCAGATGCACTGTTTGGTGCGGTTTTATGGCCAAAAAAATCATCGGCCCACATTTCTTTGAGAATGAGGATGAAACGCCAGAAACGGTCTCCGGGGCTTCTTACAGAACAATGATCGACAACTTTTTGCGGCCAATGGTGGAGCAACATCCTAATTTGTGGTTTCAACAAGATGGAGCCACTTCGCATACTGCTAGGCAAACTATGGACATGGTGCGTGAAATTTTTGGTGAACGCATAATTTCAAGAAATTCAGATTTCCCTTGGCCTCCTCGTTCACCAGATTTAACAGCGCCCGATTTCTTTTATGGGGATATTTAAAAGACAAAGTGTATGTTAACAAACCACAGACACTTGGACAGGTCAAGCAGAATATTCGAGACGAAATACGGCGCCTGCAACCAGAAACATTACGCCGTGTAATGCAAAATGCGTTTAAAAGAGCCAATGCCTGTATCGAGCAAAATGATGGTCATTTGTCTGATGTCATATTTCACACATAGTCACGTTAAATTTCCATAAAATGTATTTAACATATAAAAATAAATTATTTAGAAAAAACCGTTATTACAAGAGTTACACGTGTTTAACATCACTAGGTCTCATTTGGGCCACCCTGTATATCATATATAATTTCGAAGTAAAACAATGCTTTAAATTTAGAAAAAAGCAGTTTTATTTAGTCCTAAATGTAAAATTTTAAAAAGTACAAAGCAAAACCCTTAATAATCCCAAGTAGTATTAGCAGCTTATTTCAACGACCGGTTAAATTGACATCACTTCTCAACTAACGGTAAATTTCACAAAATTTTTCTTTTAGTTATTATTTAAACAAGCTTTTATTCTGATTGCGGCAGTTAAGTGAACCAGGGGTTAATTTTTAACAATTGGATCATGTACCACAATAAAACAGAAAGATTTGGTGGATTTGGCATAGACTTAGCTACGGAAATTTCTATGGGAGTCTACAGCCTCCTAAAAATTTCTTGGGGGTGGGCGATCTACAACCCTCTAACGAAGAAGAAATAATGTGTCATTCATTATAAATTAGAAAAGCGGGGAAAAATACGTCCATGGGCTGAGGTAACCTATGAAACTGCTTTCAGTTGTGGAGCATTTACAACAATTATAAATCATCTTTTTTAATTGCATATACTACTCGTGCTGTGCCAATAACAAATTTAAACTATTTAGAAATAAACTGCTTATTTTACCCAGCTATTCGTATAAAAATATATAAAAATATACTCGAATAAAAACAATTCTAGTAATACTTTAGTTTCTTATTTTGGGAGAGTTCTTAGGCTTTATTAAGTAATACAATTGAAAATTGGCATTGACAAATCCAATAAAATTCTTTAATATTTGAACAAGTGTGTGTTTGTTTAGTTATAATTAATATTTTTTAAATACTAACTAAAATGACAAACTCTTATTAGTACCACTCAACTATCAACAAACTAAAGTTGACTTTCAAATCTACAAGTTAAAATATTTAAAAAAAATTATGAAGGCACATAATATTTTACAATTTATACTATGCTGTTGTTTGCTACTCCTACAAATCTCACTGGCCTTTTCCCAAGCGAATGCACCATTTGCGGTACGACTTTTCAAAAATGGTCGGCGTATTTGTGCTGGAACTTTGGTATCACCAAATTTCGTTGTCACTGCAGCTCGATGTATTCAAAATATCCAACGTCCACAAAACTTGACTGTAGAAGGTTCTGGTGGCATTAGATCGAATGTTAGCAAGACAATGCGACCTGGAAATTTCAATGATTCTCTTAAGGATAAAGACGTTGCCGTGTTAAAATTACAGACACCTCTAAACGGAACATCGATTCAACCAGCAACCTTGTGTAGTCAGGGCTGGAAACATGGTGACAATATAAAGGTATATGACTTCATTCAAAGAACGAATGGTTTCGGTTTTCGGAATCTGAAAGTGTTTGGTAGATTCAAGTGCGCAAAAGAAGCGAAACTGTTTGGGCGGTCTCTCACAGATACCATGTTTTGCGCTGCACCTGCTCATGATGCCTGCAGGAGCGTTAAAGGTGGTCCTGTTATCATTAATGGACAATTTTGTGGTATAGTTTCATGGAGTTTTGGATGTATGACGGCCAGTCCTACACTTGTTTTTACTAATGTGTTGCAGGTGCAAGACTTCATAAGGAAAAACATGCTAAAATAATCCCCCTTATCGTGTTTGGCGATTTTCGACTGCAAATTCGACAGTTTGTACTAGATTAAAGAAAAATGTTGCTCGGTATCTTTAGTCTATTACAAACTGTCGAATTTGCAGTCGAAAATCGCCAAACACGATCAGGGGGAATATATAGTTTATAAATATATAATAACATATCGTTTATAAATGTGAAAAAAACATTAAAAATTTTCTAAAAAAACAACTTTTACCAAGAAATAAATTGTTTCATCAATATTTTCTAATTTTATTATAAAATTTATATTATTTATATAATTGGCGATTTAATATCGATGATCGTATTTGCGTAGCTATATCATCCTAAAGGGCAGCTACAAGTAAGAAAGAAAGAATATCTCATGTTTTTAAAAGAGATATATTAAACGAATTTTCTTGTATATACGAAAATGATGCCGGGCCACACTATACATGAGATAGTAAGTGATATAATTCCTCGTAAATTTAGCTATAGTTGAAGTCGGGACAACAACCCGATACCAAAAAAAATTCCACTTGCGTATCCTCTGTCGGCAGCTAGTAACTATCCAGTGGAAAAAAAGGAAGTCGGTATCAAGGAACAACATCTTCATTGTTTCCGAAAATTCAGTTTCTAGGAAGTCAAGTTAAAAAAATATGTTAAAAAGTATTTGTTTTATTTATTTATTTATTTATAAGCAATAACATAATAATAATAAAAAAATTTACAAAAAGTTTTGAACATGAGTGTACGGTCTAAGCAAAATTTACGAGTTCAAAGATTTAATATAATGTTGATATGTTCAGGACAGCTCTACGGCTTTTTAGACTTGGTAACTTGATAAGGAAAAGTCTAGCAATAGGTGATGACAAATTCCTTGGATTAGAGTCTAACCTACGAAGACAAAATATCAGGAAGTATTTTTGGACGGATTCAATTGCTTCAGAATGCAATACAGAATGAAATACTTCAAAAGATCTTTAAAACTCGAATAAAAAATACTTCTTTTTTTATAAAAAAATACTTTTGTATTTTCTTAAATATGCACGAATGAACCCATTTTTTAACCAATAAGTGATAAAAAAAACTTCACATAAAGAAAAGGAAGTCGTGAATATTGGCAAATTAGTATGGTTTCCAGCTGTGAACTTTATTCCCAATGGTAACTAGTGCTACTCGTAATTTAATCCTAGTCCCAGCATAGAGAATAGTTAAGATCAAACAATTAGTTTTCTTTTGAGAGGAGGAATGCAGTATTGATGGTGTACAGCGTATTATGAGGGCGGGTCATTGAGTCCGTGATTTTTTTTAATGTAAAACAAATTTTCGGATAAAAACCATTTGACTTTTCAAGATAGTCTCCTTTGAGCTCTAAGCACTTTGTGTGACGTTTCTCCATTTTTTGTATCCCTTCCAAAAAATAATATTTGTCAAGGTCATAAAAATGTTCATCAAACTGAAGCGTTGTCGTGAAATCTGTTAAGTTGTTGCACCAGAAGCCTAAGATGGACTATAAATAAATATTAAAAATCGCAATTTTCTCAGAGTCTTTTTCGCCATTTTCAACGATGTTTTTTAATTATAAACTGAATATTTAAATTTATCGTGATGGTATTCGAAAAAGAATAATATTGAATAATTAATTTTTGAAAAATTTTTTTACTGTGACTGTAACTGTTCTTAGGCCGACATTTCATTGGTCGCTGAACCAAATCGTCATTGAACGTTCAACCTCTTATATTTATTTATTATTATCAATGCCAAATAACGAAATACAATATGAGAATTCTTAAACAAGATTTGAAATGCATAATACATTTAGCCTATAAAATATAAGTAAGTACACAGAAGATCATACTTTCTGCTACAACCTTTGTGTTGAAATAAACTGACATGATATAAAAAGATAATTACTTTATATTATGAACACCCATCTAACCTCTCCTAAGCTTCCATGCTTATGTTCAAACAGATAGTTCAAAACATGTTTTAGACCCATAGGAATTTATAAAAAACTTTAAACAGTCTCACTATTATAGAGCTCGAGATATAGAATAATCAATAATTATTTTATGAAGAGGTTAACTGCCTCCCACAAAGCCAAAAAAAAAAATGGTTAGTCTCAATATTGTAGTTCTCGAGATGTAGAATAATTAATAGTAACTTTGTATCTATAGGTATTTCCCTCTTCAGAAATAGCCAACCAAATCGCCAAGTAATCTATAAATCACCATATTGAAAATTTTAAAATTAGAACGGAGAGCAAGTTTTGAAATCGTTACATCTCCCAACCCTGTGACAGACCCTCGGACAAATAATATGGTTAGCTGTTCCTATGAAGCCACCTGCTATAGTGAAGGGAGACTAATGTGCGGTAGCTGAAAATTATGCTACATACAAAATGTCATCATGGAACCAGTGCAATCGAAAACACTTGTTGATATTTTTTAAAAACAATTTAAAAATCATTACGCATATTGTGTGTATTATTAGTATTGTTGTTGTATTAGTGTACTCGCATAGTTCATTAGCACAGAAACTGTAATTTCTTTTTAACAGCGACTAGCGAGTCAATCTGGAATTAATTTCAAAATATGAAATTGATATAATTATATGAAATTAATACAAGATAAAAAATATTTGTATGACTTTAATCCTAAATGCGTAACTAGGGAGAGTCTTCATACCTGTCATACAAAGCAATATTTATTTCTCGCATTCCTAGAAAACTATAATAATGGATGGTGCAACCAAAACGCACGATGTTAATTTCTCGCTCAAAAGGGCCATTGTTTTGTTGGCTGTGTGGCAAGTCCATATCCTCAATTACTAGCCACAAGAAGTCCGTTATGATCTCGCGATAGCGAACACTATTCACGGTAACTGCTTGGCCGACATCATTCTCGAAGAAGTGCGGCATGATGACGTCGCCAGCCCTTTAACCACACCAAGCAGTCACTCTTTGTGAATGCATCGACTTTTCAACAATCACTCGTGGATTCTCATTTTTCCCAAATGCTGCAATTCGAATGCACTTGCTTGTTAACGAATTCACTGAGGTGAAAGTGTGCCTCGTCACTGATCACGAAGCGCATTTTGATTTGAACGCCAATTTTCGTAAAACGATGCAACAATCAACGCGCTGCTGAATTGTGTGCCTCTCCATGGTTGAATTTGCCAAACACTGAAGCAAAGAAATATCAAATTATGTTGTACAAAAAACTTGATGTTAGGTGTGACTCATAATCAACATCGTGCATTATAGTTCATTGTGCATTATAGTGCACTTAGAAACTATTGTGTGTAGTCCAGAAATAACCAAATGCCGTAGTTCTCATTTATCTGTCTTCGAATTCATAAGCAGATATACAAATAGACAAAGACAAACATTAGCGTTGCTACGAAATTAGATTTTAAGTAAATTAAGTAGCTACTCCGAAGCTTTAAATAATGGAAAAGGAACTTTCTGGATTTGATGAGAGTATTTTTTATAGTTTTTTTATAACTAGTATTTTATTTGCAGCGACACACAGTGAAATTGTTGAATTGTTTTGTCTTTTGTCTATTTCTAATAAATAAAACAAAAAAGTTATTAAATCAGCCATAATGCACACAGAAGTTAATATTTTAGAAAAGGCAAAAGTTCACGTCACAATGAAAATGGTCCACTCAAAAAAGACACATTAAATGGCGATTATATCAAAGTTAATAGGTTAGGTTAGGTTAGGCTGATTGGAGGGGTGTGATAGCCCATGTCATACGACATACACTTAAGCCAGTGACACAAACTGCCAGAGTTCTGCGGCAGGATTCGAACCTGAGACCTTCGCACTACGAGTCTAGTACACTAGACTCGAAGGTCAGTTTCAAAGATAATAAGTATATTAATAATATTTTGTTGGACAGCCTTTCTGATGCATTACAAATCCTAGACGCTTCTCAACAAATAAAGACAATTTTTTCTATAGTTCGGCTTGGGTTTACTCCACTTCTTCATTCTTCGTTTTGGCTTGATTTTTGCCATTTTCTTATTTCGATTTCCAGTTTTTGTTGTCTATAATGCTCTAATCCAATGATTCGGATGAAGTTTTGATTACTGGTTACATAAGAGCCACACACTATTCTAGCCGCATGTTTTGAAGCATTATATTGGTGAAAAAATTTTAACCAATTATTCCGATTTTGTCAGCATCTTGTTTCTGATTATTTATTCTAGAATACTTAAATAGTACAGTTTATCCATGTTTCCTTAAATAATACTCGTATGTAAGCTACCAACACCAGTAGCCAAACAAGCACCCTATACCAATACATGTTCAACACCATATTGTGCTTTCACATGTGTTTGATATTTGAAAAAAAATTAAATTTTCATTTTTATGTGTAAATATGAGTTTGAATGCTTTTCAAACATGAATTGATGATTTGTCTAGCGCCAATGAAATGTGGCATATATGTACGAATAATCAGATCTAAACCAAAAACCAATAAATTAGTAAAAAAATTTACATGAGTAAAAAATTATATACTGAATCATCATTTCACTTGCGCTGGTGACTAAAACCAGAAATTTTTTCTTTCTAAATATTTACATTTACTATTGATCAAAAATTTTTTTTAAATAATTGAGCACCACAAAATTATAATAGAACCCCTTTAGTCACCATCCGTATCATGTTGATAATGATCTCCTTAAAAAAACTATTCACGTACTACAATGATTGCTTTTCACATAATGATCAAGGCCAAGTGCGTACTGCTGCCACGATCCAAAGAATAGAACGTGTCTACTGCTGGCATTTTGAAATAAAAACCACTTGAAGCAAAAACTTAATATAGGCAATTTGTAATAAATTACATCTTAAGAACCTGTAGAATCTGTAAATTCAAAATTAAATAAAAAAATTATAACGTGAAAAATTTAGATGTTTTTTATTTACGTGTAAACATATTTATGTCCCTTTGTTACAATTAATTTGTGTTTTCTCGTTAGATTTCGTTCTCTTTTTTTCTTTTAAGTATAATATTTTTTCTTACGTTTCTATATTGTGGATGATGATCTCTAAAGTAAATATACAAAGAGGCAGATAAATATATAAAATTATACTTTTGTATACATATTTCCTTTGGTTGAGCATTTTGTTCTCTTATAAAAAGTACACTTTTTAAAACTTAAAGAAATTGTAAAAGCTTCTTACATCTTAGTGAAATACAAATGGTCTACATATATAAAAAATATATATATTTAATGTAAAATATGTCACTTATTATACTTAATTAAATTAATAGTCTAAGTTGCCTTGAGCTCCAGTTATTATGGCATCAATCCATATTCTGGCTGCAGCATCAGAAGCTGCCTGTAGTTGATAGCTGCGTTTTTTAGTCTTAACAATAAATGTACAATGAGGACGGCCACTTTTCGACACATTCAAATGATCTAGATAAACTTCATCAATTGTCTGGAATAAGAAAAATTATAATTATACTTAGAAAATTGTGCAGGCGTATTTTTTTAAATAAATATTGCAAGTACATACATACATACATACATATATTTTCAAAGGACTTTTAAGCAAATGTTTTTAATACGTACTGATTACTTCAAAAAGTACATTTTGCTTGAAAATCTACTAACGTTTTTCATGACAATAAATTTTTTAAAGGTTTTTTTTTATAAGATCATTGCTGAAAAGGGTACTTTTCTAGACGTACTTTCTTCAAAAGTTAATTTTTCAAGTACTTTTGTCAAAAAGTTTTTTTCCAAAATATTTTTTTAGGATAATTTTTAATATGGCATTTTTAAAGGATACTTTTTTAATGAGGTAATTTTAGAAAAATGTACTCTTAAAAGGTTCTCGTGCTTCTGCTTAAAGCACTTTTTAAGGTAAATTTTTTTGTTACAGGTTAAAAGGGTACTTTTTTAAGTATGTAAGTTTTAAAATTTAAATTTTTAAATGGTTCCTTTTGAAAGGATACCTTTTATTGAGGTCATTTTAGGAAAGTTTAAGCAGTTTGAAAACATTCAACCTCGGATGTTTATGCCACATAAATCAAATACAACATGAGAATTTCAACCAATGAAATGTCGGCCTATGAAGAGCTAAAGCCACAACAAACTTTTGATTTTTTGTATGCATTTTGCGAAAGCTCTAATTGTTTCTAACGATTAGTTGGGGAGAATATCCCAATTAATGAATTTTCAATATTAAGTATTTAAAATAATAAAACTATCTAAATCTTGGTTTCAATGGTTATTTTTTAAATGTATGTTTCCAAATGTGTATCTATATTTTAATACAAATGTAACCATTATTTAGAATTTGATTTTTATTCAGTTGCCACTGAAGGGTAGAAATTATTTTAAAATAATAAAAATTAAAAAATAAATAAAACTCTATGGCAGTTTTTTTAAATATTCGAAATGCGACTTTTGGAAAATTTCGAATAGTTGACAACACAATTTACATTTTTAAATACGATCACAATATACATATTTCATCCTTCAAAATTAATAAAGTTAAAAAAAATCAATTTAAAAATTAAAGGCAAAAATTCCCGAACAGAACATCCTCTAAATGAATAAATTCCAGAAAAAATTACAAAAGAACATTTTCTGTTTTGCACTTCTGTTTATTTCTCAGAACAAAAAATAAACGTGCAGTAGAGGTAAAATATTTGTAAAATTTTTGTCCGAAACGAAAAAACCACAATTAAAATACTTTTCTGCAATTTTAAACGTTTTTAATATATTTGGAACTTCTTTATATTTTCATTTAGTTGGATCCAGTTTAAGAGTATGATCTAGTTTAATTCAAAATTTTTTAAGTTTTCGTCATTTTGACTTTTAATATAAATTTATCGTTATGTTTATAGAAACGCGTAAAATCATCTGTCTTCTTTCAAATTTAGAAAATTAAAAGTAGTAAAGAAAAAAAGAACTTAGTTTTAATGAACCAAATTTACTTGTTTGATATAAAATAAGAAAAATTAATTGTCATCACAACAGTTTCACTCATTTTGCAAAAGACCATAAAATTTTGAATGCGGAATCGAAAAGATTTTACCACTTTCATTTCATGTAGAAAGCCAACACACTAGTGTATATTTTTCAATTACTATCTATTGTTACAAAAAATGTAACTGAAACGAAAGGGTTTGCACGCTTCGTATTAAAATGCCCTTTCAAAATTACTAGCTCTTTAAAAAAGACTGCATTACAAGACCTCAGCAATAAAATCTATTGAACAGAATTTACTACACTTTGAAGAAATGCAAGACCAAAACCCTGGCATATTAAGTATTTTAAATCCACACGAAATAAGTGCCATACATATTATCAGGTTAAAAAATTTTTGGTAGAATAATGCCAGATATATTTATTTGTTTTTCAAAGCATGAACAGAGTACAACTTCTGCAATATTACTTTATAACTATTTCATATGAAATATTTTCATTTCTCATGAAATTTTGAACGTGATTTCGCTGTATACATTTTATTTTAAAATCTATTTACACTGTGTTAAAAGTATATGCATATGAGAGTTATTACTACATGAAAAAAAGATGGCGTTTAGGCTTTGGCACAAAAAAACGCATTAAATTTAAAAGGGTACAACACTTAAAACCACAAAGCGCGAATACCTCTATTAAAAGCAAAATTTAAAGATTCAAATTTGTTTTTGTTTTCAATTTAAACAACGTACGAACGAAAATTTTCTTTTAAATTACAAAAAACAGGTCATGTCAAACTGTTTATGAAAAAGATGATAATAAAAGCTCCCCCATCGGCGGGGCTCTGACATAGGTCTTCCATAAAAAGCACAAACTTATCAGACATTTATTAATTATTTTAATCGTAAATGTGAATATACTTACAGAAAAATAAGCGCCTCCTCTTGGTTTACGTTCTAATTTATCGGAATAATATATGAAAGCATTTCGTTGTCTATCCAAGACAAACCATCGCTTAGACCAGCCATGAAAAGTGGCGCCCAATTTATGTAAATACCTAAAATTAAGAAACATGTAAGAAAAAATAAATAGGGAATGAATTTAGGGCATTTTTTTTCCAAAGAGTAACATTTTTTGAACTTTCAAAAAGAAAAAAAGGAATTTCTTTATTTATTTAACAAATTAAGAATCAAGCCTTTAAGGCCAAATAAGATTCGTTAGAGCGAGAAATGGATTTTTTGTAATAAATTGGTCAACAAAATGTTACACTTTTTTCAGAAAAAAAGAAAAACACCATTAATAAATTTACCCTCTGCACGAAGTGGAATCTACAAAAACATGTGGGCATAATGTTATCTGATGGCCTGCCGATTCAATATGTTGTCTCAAGTCCAAGTCCGGCGAAAATATGGGCAAATAACGTGTCAAGGGTCTTTGATGTTTCAATAAGACACGTTTGCGTTCATTAGCATCAGAGGAATCCTTGTGTATTTTGACGCCTTCGTTTGAATTCGCACTAAGTCGCTTTTCGATGACATAAGCGGCAGTGTTGGTGCTTAATTCCATATTTGATTTAGACACATTTTGTTGCGATAACTGTTCCGGTCCATTGTCTGAATTCGCTTCGGATAAGGGACGCGAACTGTTGATACTGTGACGTTTTTGTTGATCGTCATAATGACGTTGGCTGCTTTCGAATTCAGGCTGTGAATGACGTTGCTGCAAAGAAATGAAATTACATTTGTCTAAACTTAGAACCAAATACATTCGTATATATTATTGTTTGGTGCTAATTTTAAATCATAGAATATTTTCATGCGTACACGAGTTTTTTTTTATTGTGACTTTATTTTTACGAGTATTTTATTTTTAATTTAGGGGCCAAGCTAAGTGACAAAAATTAACAGTCATTCGAGTGTATTTGTGTATTTCACTTGGCTAATATATAAAACACATGCGACATATTAAATGCATATAAAAATATATGTACGTAAATATAAAATGTTTTATTTTTACATTTGGAACATTTGAAATTCTTTACTTTATCGCTCTCACTCTGCAGTTTTCTTTCAGAAAACTTTTCATTTGCAATTAATTTATTTTATTTTTTAGGAACACTTTTTATTTGTATGCCATTAACTAACCGAAAATTGAAAATCAAAATTGAGAATTAAAAAATCATATTTTTGTAATATGTATTATTTTTGTACTTATACACTTATATATTTTTTATTAAAAAGATTCTATCAAAGATTGTTCTTTAAATATTTTTTTACAAAGATTAAAAAAAAGTTTGCTTCCTTTTAAAGAATTTCCTTAACGATTACCCTTTTTAAAGGAATTTTTTAATGCTTCTTGCAACAAAAAACGACTTCAGTACAAGGAGCAGGTTACGAAACGGACACATTTTTCTTATGAGAAGTACTACTTACAGTTTTACTTATTTGTGTAGGGGGTAGTGGTAGAGAGGGGACAGGTGTTGAAATGAGAAAGCTTAAATTTTATTCAACTCTGCTATTGGGGGTTTTAATAATTTTTTATACAATATGCAGCGCCTCCAGTGTTGAGTAGATAAACTAGTTATTTGTTGTAGTCATTTTACTAATTGTTTTACTTCGCCGCTGATTCTGCCTGTTGTGTATATCAGGTGATCTCAAATCACATACCGTTTTAGAATCACAAATATAATTTATTCCAGTTCTAGATATCACAAGTTTTTGCTTTTTTCGATGTGATTGCGGAAACACAAGGAAGCAGCCATTTTTGTATTTTATCGATAAAAATTTTTTAATGTAGTGAATATGTTTTCTTTTTCAAATTATCAATTGCAAATAACATAATACTATTTTTTGTAGTATAAATTGCGATTTTCTTTTAATTACATTATGATATAATTTAAAGTTTTTAATGTTGGTCCACTGTTTGCATCGGAGTTGCCACTGTGCGCAATAACTTTTTAACTTTATGCCCTATTATTTTTAAAACTGGGCAGAAGCTTTAAATTATTTTAGATATGACTTAACAATAAAAGTTCAGTTTAATTACAGGTTTCTCTAATCAAATAAACAAACTTTTCACTGAAAATAAATTTTGCAACTGTGGCAAGCACAAAATGTATTTTCGCAAAATAAGTCAGCTGATGACCACTAAAAATTTTAAGTGAAATCACAAAGATAACCACAAAATTTTTTTATAATTTTATATATTTTGTACTTTTACTATAAAAAAATCAATGAAAAATACATTAAGCTATTTATTGACGTAGAGTATTGTGTAGTTTAAAGTAAACTACTGGAAAAATTTAGTAAATTATTTTAAATCGGTTTAAAGTCACAAGAGTCAGATTTTTTTTTTTTTAATATGGAAAGATTTTCCGTCATCCCACGTCAAATTCGGTGTTCTTTCATTTATATTTTTATATCCAAATTCAAGCAAATCTTGCAGGAAGAAATTTTTATTTGCAAAACAACCTTTTTTGTGATTTGAGATCACTTTTACAAAATGAGAATTCTTTTGTTTAACATCCGATATCATCCATTTTTAGCATAGTCACAGGGAATAAAATATATTCTTAACTAAAAAATTTTAAAACTCGGTTTAATATATGGCGGAGTTATGTGGTAATCAAAAATTTGGGCAGCCGCATTACCCATCCGTTTTCTAATTAAATCTCTATGCGAATAAACTCCAAGCTTACACTTTCAAATAAAAAAAGTATTTTCAAAATTAGTCCATAAATGGAGGAATTATACGATAATCAATATTTCGGGCGAGCAGGTTGTTTGCCCCATTTTCAAAGAAATAAGAAAATTATGGGAACAAACTTCAAGAATACCGTTTAAAGAAAAAAGAATTTCGAAACACAGGCGAATTGATAACCGCATGATTTTTAATTTTTTTTTTTTAACAATGGGACTTTTTAAAAAGATTTTTTTACAGTTCACTAACGATAGTGGAAATTTGCACGAGTAGTAAGACATTTCAACAGGTTGCTTCTACCTTCTTTAAGGTACATTTAAATGAATGGAAGAATCCTATTAATTTTTTAACAATGAATTTTTGGAAGCAGAATAATATACGAGTATATGCACCATATGTACATATGAAGCGGATTCATTACTAGACTATATACATACATACATACATACATACATACACACTACATACTTGTATGTATATAGATACATATATAATTAATTTACAAACTTACTAAATGATATACTCGCTGATGACAATAACGATGTTGACCCGGTCGTCGTCGTTGCACATAAGTCATCCAGACAGACATTTTTTCATATTTACTTAAAAACTTTTTTTCAGAAATTGTTTATCTTCATAACCAAGTTTATTTTGTTCTAGTTCCTTCTTATTTTTTTCGATATTTAGTTTCAAAACAAATTAATTTTATTCACTTTTGAATATGTACATATAAAGCAAACAGCAATAAAATCCACATGAGCGGTGAAATCGAAGGCTTCACGTCGTGGACTGTTTTTCATATTTTTTTAAAACAAAACACGAATTATTACTATTATTGTTGTTGTTTTTTTTTTTAAATTTTATTAATTAATATTTCTTCCTTTTATTGGCATGCGTCTGTGGCAAGAAAAAAACAATAACAGGAATTATTATTCTTATTATTATAATGTGTGAGTCTATGGTGAACACTCTTTTGACACTGAATGAATGGATTTGCGAAAAATTCTACACATTTGTCCAGTTTTATAAGATCTGAGTGAAACGTTAACAACGTAAACAATTGTGTGTAAGTGAAGAGCGGTATTAAAAATCCATATAAGCATATGTGTTTAATTAGAAAATTTTAGGCCACCCACTCATTAATGCATTATTTGAATGTAAATTCTAAGAAAATTATTCATTATGTTTTCAAATGGCGTCAACTTTTCTGACAAAAATATTACGTACATATATCGTGTCTTCCAATAAGAACTTTTGTAATTTAACAGTTTATAGCTGCCATACTGTTGAAGCTATTCTGTTAAATTGGCTGTCATTTAGGGATATAACATTCAGCAATAAGTGTTTTGTTACGTTTGCTTATATATAAAATGAACGTTTTTAAAAAATATTTGCGAATTTTTCAATTTTCATTATTTTACCGCTGTTGAACTTTCTTCTAACAATTTGTCCGAATTTCAATGTAAGCCACTGTATGTTAAAATCATTGGAAATTATCGGTACTACATTACTCCGGATCACACTTAGAGACTCTTTTTGGAAGATCTTTTTTTACTGGCAACTTTATTTAAAAAAATTTGTTTGTTTGTTGTGGCTTTAGCTGTTTATATGCAGACATTTTATTGGTCGCTAAACCAAATCGTCAGTGAACTTCTAGCAGTTTGAAAACATTAAAAAAAACTCGAATTGTTTTCAAAATAAGTTGGGGAGAATATCCAAAAAGAATAAATTTCAATATTAAGTACTTAATTTTAACTTAAATTTGCGGCAATTGGTGAAAGCTTGAAAATAAATAAAAAAAAAACAGTTCACGAAAAATCTATTCATATTCATTTAAGACATTTAAGCTTAGCTAAAACTTTCAGAATAAAACAAATTTTATTCAGATCGGTGTAACCGAAAAATTTTTTGAGCACGCCATCGCGAAAACTCCGATTTTCGAAAATCGGGGGTGAAATTAGTAACTTCACTTTTTTCAATAGCTACTGATAATAACAATAAAAAGCACATAAAATATCGTTAAAAGTATAATGTAAAACGAATTTAGTTTGGAAAAATTTTTTAAATCGTATGATAACCTCCAAGCCCAGCACTTTACCCTAAATAATTTCTGAAGTAGCATAGTCGACAAAATATCTTTAAGCGGACAAAAAAAAACCTTAAAATCGTTAGAAAGGACTAATCGATAATGGCTGAAAAACTCTTTTTGCAATAATTTCTAAATATAGGAAAATTCAGGACCACAAAATAATAAGAAAATAATATTAATTGAAATTTTCAATAATTTAACAAAATCTTTTTAAATTCGTTCGTAGAGACTTTAGCTGTTCATATGTCGACAACAAAAAAAGTTGAAAAGTTTAAATATTTTTTAAGTGCAATACCGATAAATTTCAATATTAAGTAAAGAACTTTCAGCTGCTATTATTTGCCCCACAACTACTGCCTTTCCCGTCTTAATATTTCGTAGACTGCGTGTGTGGATAGTCGCCAGCTGATCGCTAGCTTCATAGAAAAGTGTGATTTTTTCCTGTTTGGTTTTATTACGACTACTTCGTTGTACTTTGACGAAAGTGAAAGTTAAGAATGTTGCATTAAAATTTCTCATTTTAATATGCAAAGTCACTGCATTATTAAAATGAAGTGGAAGTGAAATTTTAATTTCTTTTGTGTGAAATTTCATATTATACATGTTTTTTGTATTTTACTGAATTTATTTTATTGCAGGTATGATAAAGATTTGGAAAAGAAATTCGAAAACCGGAAATCGGGAATCGGGAATCGGAACTTGAATTAACCACACGAACCGAGAAAAATTACAAAGATTTGGGTACAAAAGTCCATATTTCTTGTTGCAACGGAATCTCAGAGCTTATTAGCCAACTTCCCAAAAGTCACCAGTTTTGTAATTTAAATGCATAAAAACAACACCTTATAGTCGCTTCTGCAAAACGTGCAGAAGAGATAGATTTCAGCTAATTTATTTTTTTTGCTCGAGTTTTCGGCAGAAATTTTCAACGTAAATATTTTGATTGTAAAATTTTGTTTACGTAAAACATCGAAGAAAAAAAAAACGCAAGTAAATTCAACCATTAACACTTAACGATTTGGGCAGTGGTAATAGCGGATAATATAGCGAGACATGTTGGCCATTGATATGAAAAGTAAACAAATAATGGGATGTTTTCATTAAAGAAATTTTGTATTTGTTTCTTAAATTTATTTCAAATAACATGATGGATTTTCCATTGAATTTATGCTATTAATAGTTAACATGATATCTATTTTTAAAACATTCGCAACACAACGCATTTTCTTGTTTTGTGAATTACAAATGAAATGTCGTAGGTGAATACCCCCACGGCAATAGAAGGAAAAAATAAATTAAAACATAAAAACATCCGAAAATTCTGTATTTTAATGGAAGTAGTAAATGATAGTTTGACGTTTTGAATAGGTTAAAAAAATTCAATAAATAATTAAAATAATAATTATAAATGCATTAATTGGAGCTCATACCATCCGGAGGCGGGTGTAAATGGATAAGGGGAAAGAGAGCGAGAGTTGCACTTAATAATAAAACAATGATAGAACTTTTATACTAGGACAGATCAATAAATTAAAATAAAACGTTGCAATATATTACGTTGATATATAATTGGTGGTCCACATACAAATATATTTAAACAAAATTAATTGAGCTGTGATGACAATGGTCATGATTTGCGTCATTCTGTTGAAATCCTACATTATCCAAGTTCATATCATCCATTTAGAGATCATAATTAAGGCTGTGTAGGATCCGCCTTTGGCTGAAATGGTGTTTCTAGAATTTTTTAAAATACGAAGAAGGAAGGTACATACATACATATATTGCATACATTATGTTTGGCAGCTATTCCAGTAGTAATAAATATTAGAGCACGAAATACAATTTGCATAACGATTGACGGTTGTTATGTTCCGTCTATACTAGCAATTTGTTTGAATCCTTTTTTATTCGTACCCATAAAATTAAATTTTGGTTTTCCAATTTTAGTTTTTTCATCTTTCTCTCTCTCTCTCTCTCTATCTATCTCTCATTCTCTCTTCTGTACACATCAGTCTTACTGCTGCAGGTGGATCAAACCCAAACAAATTTCGTGAAATATTTTTAATAAAAATTTTACTTTTTCTCAAAACTACATATACATATTACAGACACACTGCGATGGTTTCGATGGCTATTAAACAATCATGGTTCAGCCGGCTTCGTACACTGCACGCAATATTGTACATCTTTGTTAAGGAAAAAAAGAGTTTCCTGCCCTACTCGGTCAGTTTACTAAAACTTTATAATAGTTATTACTGAAAAGTGTTCATGTACCTTACAAAATTTGTAACGGTAAAGTGAAAAAAAGCATAAGAAATTGAACGATAAAAAGTTTTATAAAATTTTTACTTTTGAGCAGTACTTTTATGTTTAGAAACCAATCGTTTATAAAATATTTCGTAATATTGAAGAAATCATAAGTATTGGCTAATATTTTAAAAACATAAGCAAATGAACTATTCTTAAACATTTTGGAAACGGCATGCATACAAAATCATAGAAAATGTCCGGCTTGTACCGATGTGTTCGAATTAATTAAATACTTACAGTAAATACTTCTTTAAAGGAATAAATTATAAATAATACATACATAAGTACTTTTTTGTAAATTTTTAAAATCAAAACGAGTTATTGTGAAGAAAAATAAAAATTTTATTAAATTTAAGAAAAACACACGAAACATATGTTTAAAACAGAGAATTTGGGAGAGTATTTTATACATTTTTGCGTTAATCTCTCGTTACAAGTTTTTAATGGGAAAGGGAAAGAACAGACCCAATAAAACATTCCCCCTTATCGACAAATTCGACAGTTTGTAATAGACTAGAGATACCGGGCAACATTTTTCTTTAATCTAGTACTAAACGTTGAAGTCGTAGGCGAATTTCGCCAAACAAAATAAGGCCCATTATTTTTTTTTTTTGCGGAAAAAACAAATAAAAAATTATGGCGTTTTCTTTTAAAAACGAAAAGTAAAATAATTTGCCCTTTTACAAAAGGAAATTTCGTGTTCTTTAAAAAACGAAAACTTTTAGCCAATATCTGTAAGGGAGTAAATAAAATCACTTGGAACGAGAAATGGATTATATTTTATAAATTGAACAAAAAAATCCATACTTTTTTTTACAAAATAGCACGATATGAATATGCATCTTGAACACGTTGATTATTAGTTTATAATAAATAATGTAAAGCACTAGTTTTCTGAGAATCGTAGACGTCTCACTAGTGACGACGAAAACATGAAAAAAAAATTTATAATGTACTAGCTGACCCGGGCAAACGTTGTTTTGCCTTCAAATTTTATTTTCACTGTAAGTCTGGTTTCGTTGCAAAGTCATGGCGGATCGATATTTCGAAGAAGAATGGAAGGTGCACTAAATCAACATAGCAATTATTGTTCAAATACCGGTATCGGGCTAATTAACGCCACTGCACGCTGATTAAGGACCAAGCGCCTTCAGCGAAACACAGCATAGGCTTATCGCGCTAATCTCTATCGGGCAAAACACAAAAAAACTAAATATTGCGCCATCTGTCGGACGAACTTCAAACTACACAGAAACACTCCATAGAGCATGTATATAAAGTTTGGTCAAAATCGGTGCAGTAGTTTTTGAGTTTAGCGATCACGAACATACACGTAATTTTTATATATGTAGAGATGTATTGAACAATTACAGAGTGGAAGTACACGTAATTGTTGATATATATTATTGACTCTGTGATTTCGATTTGAAATGATCAATTTGGTTTGAGAAAGTTGAAACCGTGTAATAAGACACCTCTCTAACACTGGGAGAATTGCGTGGAGAAAAGAGGACCAGGATGCAAAATAAACTGTTTTATTTGAATTGTTGTTTTTCCATCTAATTCTGAAACTGACCTCGTAAATGACCAAAGCCTTTAAAATACAAAATATGATCTATAGAAATTTTGGAAATAATAAAGAAAAGAATATATTTTGTTTGCAAAAGAGTGAAACTAAAATAGACATTATTTGACAGTTCAATGATGCACATTTTCTTAACAAATTTGTATAAAATTGGCACTTAACGAAAAAAAAATACTTTTAGTGTAGGTTGATAATTAACTCATCAAATTATAGACTATATATAATTTCAACTAATTTAAAAATTAAACAGACTAATAACACTTATGGTATTGTCTTTAGTTGGCATTAGGCCAGAAATGAAAATGCAAACGTGTAACCTCACATTTTATAGAGATGTAAGCAAAGGTAAATAATACACCAAGGTATACATGGGTCAAGCTTATATTATCAGTACCCCTTCAGAGATTTTCTGATGATACATAAAAGGTTTCACTCTGCCAGAAAAAAAAAATTTTTTTAATATTAGAAAGGTATTTCTCATCTTCTAGAAAATGTATTGATTATTGAAAAGAAGATTAAACAGCGTTGTGTTTGAAAAGCTTATAAATTAATCTAAGTTTTTAATAGATAATTGGAAAGGTATTCGTATACCGAGTTTGTGTATTTAAATAAATTCAATTTCAGTTCAGCCTGTTACTTATCTTTTGACCTGCGAGATAGAAAATTGTAAATATTATATTGGTGTATTAATAAACAAATAATATATTATGCGGCATTTTCTTGATTCACAATTTGAAAATGTATATTTTAATCCTAATTGTAAGAGTAACATAATGTAAGGACCTGTATAAGTTTGGTATTATGAATGCAATTTTCCAATTATTTTCATGAAAATATATTATAACTTAAGGAACTTATAAGTTCACGTATCCACATATAATACATATTAGTACACTATGATCTACACTGAATTCAGTAATATTTGTGCGAACTTGATATAATTTTAAATTTTTTTTTAATCTTAACGCAATTTTGATACGTTCTCTCGTTATATGATCAGTCCAGTAGTTCACAAATTAAACTCAGAGAGCAATTGAAGCTACAAACCAAAACGTTTAAAAAAGTTTAGCTCATACAAATAGGTTGCGCCCTAGTAATTTTCATTTTATTTTTTAGTTTATAGAAAGGTAAAACCTATAATGAAAATTTCGGATTCTTGAAAGTCTTTTATGCTACTAATCGTTTATGAATACACTTTTTGTCAATTTCCCTTATTAAAGGCATATAAACCAATAATAAATTTTTATGAATATGGCTGTTAATATTTTCTATTTCATCCTTTCTTAGAATTTAACTTCACAAATTTCTGTTTAATAGTTTCTAGGGGCCAGTTTTAACTTCAAATATTTTTAAATAATTAAACTTTGCTGTTTCCTCTATGGTTTTAAGATTGTGGAAACTTTCTATTAAATTAATTGAAATATCTCTTTGTTCAAAGAAAGTTTTATAATATAAAAGAAAATAATGAACTTATAATATTGAAAACAACGATTATATAAAATTTAATGAACTATTCGCGAGTAAATCATTTCTTAAGCTTAATTTTTTTAATATTTTTTTTTATTTTTTCTGACAATATTTTTTTTTTTAATTTGTTGTGGAAAATTATGAAAAACATTTTTGCGCATTCAAAAAGATAACAAAAATTCATCACTTTTAATAAGCGAACATTTATTAGGAAAGAACAGCTACAGTCCTGTAAGAGAGTTACGTTTTTTATATTAAAGCGATAAACAGATTTTTTAAAGTAATTAATGAACAAAATATTAAACTGTGGTTGATTTATCTATAAGAGTAATTAAATTAGACTATAAGAGATATTTAAAATTATTAATTAGCTTTGCCATAAGACAATCTTGTTGCAGAAGAGGGAGAGTGTTTATAATTCCCGAAATATTTTAATCCACTGAAAGAAATTGACGATTCTTTTTACAAAATTACATTTTCATTGCTTGCAAGAATCCTTTAGTTCTAAGAAGCCAAGTTGAGAGTGTTTTTATTCAAATCTAAACAAATTCTACAAATCTGTAAAACTCAGTTCTCATTTTTTAAATACTTTTTATAAAAAGGATTTATGTATATGTATTTCTTTATATTGAAAATTTAATTTTTCTTCAATTAGGATTTGATACAATTACTTTCCTTTTTTTATTTGTTGTGGGCCTAGCTGTGTGTTTATATGCCTGGATTTCATTGGCGCTAACAAAATCATCAGTACACTTTAGCCGAATCATGTTTGAAAAGTATTCAAGCTCATATACTTAAACAAATACCCACTCAATATTGAATTTAATCCTACTTTCTAGCTGTGAATTATAAAAAGTAAGTGTGATAGTTTTGAAAGGCTTATATTTGATTTGGCATCCATTTTCATTTGAGGATTTTTGTATAAGTATGTGTGTTTTTCAAACATGATTCGACTAAAGTGTGCTGATAATGAATTGGCTAGTGGCAATACATAACTAAACCCAAAACAAATAACCAAAAAGAGTTTAAATTTTTTTTTTTTTTTTTTTTTGAAGAAAATATCGCTTAACCGTTCGCGATAAAAATTTTCACTTTATGGTTTGCACCTACGGGAAGGCTTTATATAGGCTATATATTTCTTGAGTATTTCAAGGGAATGTGGCATTTCCAATACAAGCCAAACATAGTAACCGAAAGAGTCATTAATGCCTCTCTGAAACTAAGGCACCGAATTTAATGAAATGTTTAAAACAAAAATAAAATTTTTTCAATCTGTAAGCTTTTCTTTTAAAGCTCTTACCGGTGGGGATGGAGATGCAATATATATTTTTATATAGACCACTCGACTGTGCAACGAGCATTACCTGATTTAATACAATATTATTTTCTTTGCAAAAAATAAATAATAATAAGTATATGTAGATAAAAGTTTAATTTTTTCAACATATTGAAAGTGACATCCAAAATTTAAAAAAAATCAAAGAAAACAACATCTTTCAGTGACAATCCCATGTTAATATTATTGGAAATGATCCAACTTCGCAGTAATTCAAGATCATGATTTTTTGGCGCTCTTTTTATGGACATTCAAATTGAATTGTAAATAGGCCAATTACCATATCAACTAAGGGTATCATTAGGACTATATTAAAATATCCTTGATTTAGCCCCTGGTGTCAAGTCATAAGTAGACACTTAACGTTTGTAATGCTGGGTTCGTCCTTAAAATAGTAAGATAGGCGATATAATGGCAAAAACAGATGACGCAAACATTATTGATGAAAAAGCATGTGTAAAGATATAAAAAAATTATTTCGGTTTTTAAGATGTACGGTTAATAATATCTTCATTGTTTTCCATCAAACTGAGGCAGGAATATCAATTGAACACTTGTTAAATGAGTGGTGGAACCTACATAAGTGACATATTTGACAACTATTCTGAACAAATTCGAATTATATCTAACATCATATACTTCATTAAGATATAATGAAGTTAATTGAAGTAGAAATCGAATAAATAAATTAACATTTCCTCAAAACTATAACAATTTCTTTTTGCGTTTACGCCTACTTCCTCAAATACTGCTTTTGACCTTTTTTAAATATAAGTACTTTTCGGTGGGTATTTTTAATAGGCACATTACAGATTTTCATAAACATACATAATAGTAATTGTTACTGGGAATTTTAAGAATTAAAATTGGGAATTTATTTGCTATTTTATTGGCCGTTAATGTTAAATTGTTTATAAATATTTTAATGTCTTTTTTTTGTTGTAGTTTATACGACTTTTTTCTATGTTTTATTTTTGCTTACCTGACCCACAGATTCATCATTATGTTTCGTCGAATTTTGAGAATTTTTTGTTGAAAGCAATAATTTTTCAACATTTGGTTGGTTCTCTTTGTCCATTAGTGGGTGTTGTTGTTGCTGCTCTAGCATCTGTTGTTGTTGTTGTCTTTGTGCTGATCGCTGTGTTGTTTGAGATTCATTTTGAGTGTTAATGCCACTGAAAAATAAAAAAAAATATCATTTTGATTATATATTCATAAAGAATATATATTAAATTAAATAATTAATGCAGTCCTACCAGCAAAGTATTGAACGCAATTTATCCATAACTGCAGCCCGTAAATTATTGATTTTTTTCTTAATTTATGTAACTACACATGTCAATTAACCGTCTACTGACTAGAGACAGTTATACCGCAAAAACATTTACCAATTTGAAAACAAAAAATGATCTAAAATCGAAAGAAGCATAAATAAAAAGACATTCTCTAACTAAAATATATTTTTTTGCGGCCAAAGCAACGCTAACAGCCACATGCAATATGTAGCCAGACCATATCGTTGTATGAGTAATGTTTTTAAAAGAGCGTATGATGACAATTGTTAATTATCGACGACATACAGTGGAGCCAAATAAATTTTTTATTGAAAATATATTTAAGTTTTAAAAATAAACACTAGAAAATGAAAAAACTATTTCAGATCCAACTCACTGAATTGTGTTAACAATTTTGGGAAAGATATTCCCAAGGCAAGATATTGCCCGGTCGTCTGGTATACCGATCTAGAAAAAACTACCTAGTTTGCGTTTATAGCTAAATTCTTGGGCACATTGGCATTGATGTTAACAGGTGCACCATCAAAGGTCTTTTTTGTTATGCTAAACTGGCTTCCGACCAATCTCATAATTGAACAAGCAGCAATGAGTTCCACATTAAGATTTAAATGAAACAGGCCATACATCAATACTAAGATAAGCTTCAAGCAAGCTCCCTTGCCTGTTAAACGAGACATCTTAGTTTCTCCTTTCACGATAATCAATCTTTATAGAAAGTACTAGGAGGTGCACACCAGTGAGAGAAAGGGTAAGAAGGGAGAGAAAGGGTAAGAAGGGAATTAGTTGTTCCCCGTTTTCTAAATAGAATGAAATTTAGACTACCGAATCAACGCTGGTGCTTCAGGCTTAAATATCGGCAATTAAAAATGACACCAACTTGCTAAGGTACGACAGCATATCTGGCCAAAATAATCGAATTCGTACCGACAGCATTGTCCGGATAAACGCTTTATTAGGTAACTAACACAGATGATAGTGGTATGCCGGAAAATAACGTGACAGTCATTTTGACCTACTTTACACGGTAACATCACCATGATCGAAAGATCAATCTGGCCCAAGCAAGACTATGCAAGATAATTAGCTATAATAAAGATACATAGAGAACAATTACGATAGTACTGAGGGGACATTGTCTCATATGCAAGAACATTAAATCTATTCTTTAATTTCTACTGCAGAAGTTGCCCTGTCGAAGAAGATGACGAAACGGCGAAACACCTACTATGTTAATGCTCAGATGTCAGACAAGAGAACGGGCACATATGGTAACTCAATTATTGGACTCTCGACACCCTCCACTACACTCAGGCAGCACAAAAAGACCAAACTGGTGCCATAGTCAACCTTAAAAAGTTGTTGTATGAAGGTATGTCGTTCCGACGTGTTGGATTTTAAGATTTCTTGAAAATAAATTTTTCGAAGAAATCAATTCAAATTTTAAATATTCTTTTTATAATCGATTGAATTGTTCGTTGTCGGAAATTAAAAGAAAAAGTGTTTAAAAAAATTCCGAATATTCTTTTGCGCCGGTTTTTGAGTCCGAACACCTTTTAAACAGTGTCAAATTTGTTAGTTAATTTGGAAGATATCATTATCAAAAACGGTGTTTTTACTCTTTACATCAGAAATTATTTTTAAAACGGGCTTGATGATAGCGTGAAGTTCCATAGAAGGCTGCTAAGGTCAACAATATTATTTTTACAGGTTTAATTGCTTGTAAGAAATATGAGCAAAATATTTAGGCGATGGGCTCCACTGTGCGAAGTGAGTGAGCCAAGAAAACTGTTCAAACAAATGGAATTATATTGTGTAGAGTCAAGGAGTAAAAGTGGCAAATTTAACCACTTATTCCACCGATAAAGATTTGAGCATTCAATTTCGTCTGTATGTATTTTATGTATGTAGTTGTTTTTCTATTTCATTGATAGCGGTGGCACAGTTCTTATCTCAATAATTAAGCTTTTTATTTTTGTTTTTGTCACAAGTGCACAATCAAGGTGTTTATTTTTGGTATTTTCAACGATATAGAAAAATATTTATATTAATCACGATAAAAAGATATATTATTTAATGCTCCCAGTTTTACAAATTTTAATAAGAAATGCTTTCAGAAAAAATCATAACATTTTTTTTTGTTATTAAACATTTATTTTACACATATAAAACGCTATTAACGCACGTGTACTTAAAATTTCTCTAATTCTTTACTCGTTTGTGTTTCAAAAAATATTGAACACTAATCGGACAAACTCAAGCTTACATGGTTAACAACAAAAAAACCACTTCAATCACATTGTCTCCCTCTCATATTGGAAATCCCGATTTAGAGAATAAAATAAGAAATAAGGGAGATAAAAAGAGCACAAAAGTGTCATTGATTTCCAAGTGGATTTTTTATCTTAATCTCAAATGCAAATACGACAATCAAGTTATTTGTTTACATTTATTATTCCCTTGTTGTTGTTTTAGTTGTCTTCATTAAAAACAATAATGTCGGACAGAATTTTTGTTTCTAGGCCATCATCGTTTGGCCGAATATTTTCAATAAATTCTGTTTGAATGAACACACTTTAATTAAATTTACCTATTGTCCACTGGAAGAAAATGGTTTTACTAAGATTAAATATGATAAGAAAGTAGTAACAAATTTGTATACATATGTATGTATGTATATAAGTATGAATATGTATGTATATTTCTTATAAAAGTTTTATGGCCAAAATACAGTGGAATTCGGCTATAATGAGCTACGTGGCACCGACCCATGTAGTTTATTATTAACAAAGTTCTTTATAGCCAGGTTAAATATTTTTTTCTAATAAATAAAAGTTTGCAACATAAAAAAGGTTAGATTATAGACGATTTTTGCTGAGTGCAAAAAATCTCTTAATAGAAATCAAATATTTGTAATAATTATTATCAAATATATGTAATACTTATTTTCAAATAATTTCAGAGTACTTTAGTTCATTTAAAACCCCATTTAAGCACAAAGGGAACAAACTGCCATTAATAAAATAAAATTATTCATTCGACGGCAACAAAACATCCAGCAGTAACGAATCATTTTAATAAAATTTCAGTTTATTCAATGAATCTGAATTCAAAATTAAATTAATTTTATTAAATTGTTTTGATTAATATAATTAAGTTGTTTTTATTATGTATCATATTTTCTGTATTCATTTCTAAGAGCAAAGTGCTAGTGTTTAAGCGAAACAATTTTCACTTATCCAAAATACGTTCAATTAAAAATCACGAATAAACGGAAAACATTCCTGATTTCTCCATTTTCTCTTAAGCGAATTCGATTGTTTTTTCCAATTTTGTTAGTGTTTACTTGTATAAGATATGATATGATAGATGGATGGATGACTTGGGTCCAGTATTTATGACCCCCTTGTGAAGTGATGGGTCGAAGTTGGGGTAGAAAAATTAAGGTATTAGGATAGATCAAAAGTTAACTTGAAGGAAGTCAGCGTGAAAGCAAACTGCTGCTCTTGACCAATGATTTTATTGCCCAGTTGGAGTAGCAGAAGTCTCTCCAAAATACGTATATCTATTCTATTTTATCACTTTGTTGAATAATAATATATAATTATTTTATATATAAAATTTCGATATTTTATTTTGTTCATTATAAGCTTAAAAATTTACAAGTATGTTTGAGTTCGGTTATAACGTATACCGCATAACGTGTAACTTTTCCGGTCCCAACAGTTTTATGCAAGTATTTCAGAAAAATTACTACGCTTAATCACGAACTACGTTTGTAACAAAGTTTCCGATCGATCTACTTTTAAATTACCAAATAAAATCATATTTGTAAATTTTTTGCGCTTATGACGAACAAAATAAAATCGCAAAAAATTTTTAATTAGTTTCAATAAAATATATACATATACTCCTCTTAGTCTATATCATTTAATTCATTGTAACTCCATAGTAATTTCGTTTTGGGTATATTATAAGCCAAAGATCAATATAACACAAAGTTCAGCATATTCACAATAATCTCGATGAAATAATTAGAGAAAATTCGCTTATTAGCGGTGTATGCTATAAGCGAACTCCGCTGTACATGATGTACATGATGGCATTTATAATAAAATACAAATTTAAAGCCGTTTTGTTTCGATTTGCAAATGTAGTTCTTATTTAATTTTTCTAACGTATTTCCAACTTTAAGTTCGGCCTGTATTAAATCGACATAAATATATTGATGGAAAACCGAAACTATTTATTCGGTTAGACACTAACAAACAGCAATAGCAAATAAACTTTTGTTTATGAGCCAGACTTATTAGTTTGAGATTGAATGTGGAATAAAACCGTTTGATATTTTTTTCTTAATAAAAATAATTATGTCGGCATATTTGTCTACTTGTTCATTAGTTTATTTACACTCTGATGTCATCTACACAACATTCATTGTTTTCAATTTGCCGAGTCAATTCTAGAGCTCAATTGATGTATGGGCATGTACTCGTATGTAAGTACATATGTAAATTTCTTTCTAATAGAAACGTTGTTATTGTAACATTGCGGTGAGTATATCTGGACTTTGAAAATTGTGTTTTTTATAACTAATTATTATTCAAATAATAAAACACGATTCTCTATAAGAGCTTTTTATTATAAATAAATGGACATAAAACATTTACATATTATTTGATTATTTGAGATACATAAGTAAATCATTATACAAAATAAATAAAACTAGTTACCCAGAAGTTCCCCTATATACACAAGAAAATGGTTTGAAGACCAATCGCGAATCTTTGCTTGGTATATTACGAGGGTGGCCCTATAAGCCCGAAACTTTTTGAGTTTTCCATATCTTAATTGAAAAGGCAACATTATTTATTGCGGAAAAAACCATCACTTAAACCAATGCCCATCTTTATAAATACTATGGGAATTCTGCACCATAAATTTCAATATTAAAAAGGTGCTTTACTGAATTTCATTGTGAGCATGGAAAATGCCGAAAGTTCTGTACGTCCAGTTGAGGTACCGAAAAACCTGAAACAATTGGAAAAATTCACAATATGATGTTGTCCGATGGGAGATGAAAAATGCGAAAGATTGCAAAGTATATAGAACTGAAAGCAGACTATGTTTGAAAAATAAAATGGTTTTTCATCCAAAAAACCCGTGTTTCATTCAGTCAGGAAGTCCCAAAATACTAACCCCACTTCAATAAGCCGCACATTCTGTACTAAAGCTTGTTAAAATTCACTGAATACAAAGAGAAAAATTAAAATCGATTGACAAACAAAGAAGAAAACGACTCTGAAATGTTTTTCCTTTATCCACTCACACTTATATAGATAAATAATAAAGAAAATAAATAAAAAAATAAAGTAAATAAGATATTAAGAATAATTTCATTTAAATCAACGCAGCATTTATCTTGCAGGCCTTGATATAAACGGAAACATCCCGATAATATCAAAATCGATTTGTGATTAAATTTAGAAAACCGATTAACCAAGATTTTTTGGAGTAATTCAAGATCATACTGCGTTGACTGATTTTTTTGTCGAAACTATTTTGCGAATTTCGAAAGTTTGCCGAATGTATAAAGTTAATTAGACAAGAGTTTTGGATTAAAAAAAAATAATAATGGTTTTCTCAATATCTCTCCAACGAATGAATCGATTTCAATCAAATTTGCAGCAACTGCTGTTTTTCGTAGGTTAAGAGATGATTTATATTTTGGATTTATTATTTACATGATACATACATATACACATTTGTATATGTGCATTAAGCTATGTAGACATTAACCAGAAAATTTTCAATACCCGCTTCCTTTGACCTCGAATCGCCGATATCCTTGTTCGAAAGTCGGTGTAAAGCTTTTGCATATTTTGGATTTAAAAATGTTTTTTATAAGACAATTTTTCTTATGAATATTTTTAGGAAACACAAATATGTTTTTATAAATGCGGCAAAAAAACAAAAATCTAAAATTTTACTATTATAAGAAATTGGAACTCCATTCCGACAAAAATGCACAACATCAATTCGACTCAATTGCAACGATTAGTTGCAAAACATAGTTTCGACTCATATGCAATGATCAGTAGCACGACAAAACCGCAATATATTAAATATTCAGGTATTATTTCTAAAAATATGAAATTCGTCTTTACAGACACATCAAAAAGGAATATTAAAAATAGCACAATAGACGTGCTAATAGAGACGTATACAAAATCTTTTGTAAATGATTTGTTAAAACTTTTTTTAAAATCGTGAAATTTAACATATTCCATAAAACCAGTCTTTAGATCATCATAAATAAACACTAACCAAAGTTGCGGTAATTTAAAAATGTTAATTAATCAGTCTATTTAAATTTCAGCAACAACTTTTCAATCAGGTGCATGCCAATCTTGATTAAAAAGAAATAATAAGCCACTATTTTGCCTTCAGACATTTAATAGTTGCTTTTTCTAAATCATACTAATTGAAGAATAAATATAAATTTATAAATAGAAAATGATAAATAAATGTACTTACTCAGTACTATTTCTACTAAACATAGAAATATATTGAGCGCGTGCTTCACTGTGTATTTTCTTCTTGAGGTCATTCATTTTTTGACGTTCATGTTCGATGACATGGTGACCTGTGCAGAGAATTTAAATTAATGTTTTTTTCTTATTTTCTTATTGTTTTCCAAACAATTTATTTAATATTTTTGCCATATAATTTTACCTTGCTGAGCCAATAGTAACTGTCTATTGCGTTCAATTTCCTTAATTGAATCGAAAATTTTTGTGGTGGCTCCCTGTGATGAAATGGGTGCATCTGAGGTTACTTTTGATATACGATCAATATCATCTTGCGAAGGAATGCGTTTCTCCAAAGGATTAACCTCGAAATCATCACTACCCAAAGAGAGATTAAATCTTACTGCCTGCGTAAAGGATTCACATGATTTCGATAGGTTCTCCTGCTTAAAAGATGGTGATAGCTGCCTCTCATCTATATTGACAATCTGCAATTGAGGACGTTTCGGAGTGCTAGTAGTGGCTGTTGAACAGCTGCCAAATTCAATTTTATTATTGAAAAATATGTTTTCATTAACACTTCTTGACATTACTTCGTTGTCAGTGTTGCGTTTGGGACACAACACTTCAGCGGAACCAAACAGAGATTGAGACATTATGCCAATAGCTTCTCCAATGTCATATGGTTTATTAAGCAGACATTCTTGTAGTAGAGATTTATTAACATTTTTTATTTTGCCACAAGAACCATTATTAGACTCACTGCCTTCATTATCGTTTTTGCTATTTGAAGTTGTTAATGTGTTTGCAGGACTTTCTACGATTTTCATTTCTTTATCTTTTTCCTCTATTTGATGGATTAATATTTTCTCCTCAGTTTTCAGTTCCTCATGATAAGCATGCCATTCGGATTCTTCTTCTAAATACTGAAATTCTAAGTCCTCAAATTGTTTGCGATCATTATCGAGCGATTCGCTAATATTTGTTAATTCTTCTTTTAGGCACTCGTTGTTGGGCTTCTGTTTGAGCATTTCTTTAAGTCTATAATAGAACAAGCAGAGAAAAACTTAAAATTAGTAAGATTAAAAATTAATAATTATAACAAAACTTTGCATACATTTTAAATTTAAGGAATAGTAATTGCATTCGAAATTACCTACATATCGTAAAGTTACAAGAGATTTTCTGAGAAACTTTTATAATATCATTGTTTTTAAAACTTTTAAAAGCCTCGAAGTTAGAAATTATATACCAATTTAAAATATAAATACATTAAGAAACTTTAATTAAATGTTTTAATAATTTTTAACAAAATTTTTAAATAAGTGAACGAAATACGACCGCAATTACACACAAAAAGTTATGCAGGCAAGTTCTACAATGGCAACTTTAAAGTCCATACCCGATTGTTTACTTAAAGCATTATGTTTTATTACAAAATTCAAAATATTTAACCGATTTTAATAAAATATACTTTCTACACTAAAACTCATTAAGGGGTAATAAAAATCGATGGACGAACAAAGGAAAGATGGTTCTTAAATGCTTTGCTTTTGCCTATTCCCATCGTTCCTTTCAGGAGCATAGGGACTATTTACATATAGAAGGTATTAATAAAATTTAAGGATCTTGCACATCTTTTTTGTAAAATATTCCTTTTTATAAAATTTAAACTTCGATTTTATATTAAAATCAAGTTCGAAAATAAATTTTGAATTGAGACAAATATTGTTGGCCTTGCAGGCAATTTTTTGGAACTTTATCTCTTATATCAAGATGAGTAGAGCGAAAAATTTAGATTTTTGGATTAATACAAAGATAATTGAAAGTTTACTAAAACGACAAAATTTTTAGCAAGGACATCTTTTGAGAAAATGTTGAGATTTCTAAAAATCACTGAATGTATAAACTCCATTTTGAAAAGATTTTTTTTCGCCGAAAATAACATATTCAACTGATCGATGTTAACTTTTAATGTCATCGCATGCGCTTATCGACAACCAGCTAAAAAATATGTGGGGTTGTTTTTGAGGTATTGAGTTCATTATCTAATAATTGTTTTATTTGTAATACATATGTACATATATCTCCCAATACAATATTTATACGTTTGCAAAATATATTAATATGCCATTTATGAAAGGACTATAAGAAAACTACCGCGCCATCTATCAACTGCATGTATTACAAAAATATGTACGAAAACTTAATAAATACATCGCCCAAAACATTATTTTAATAAGAATTTATAGTTTCTTTTTTTTAATTGAAAAAAGTTTCAAGTTTTATAAATATTTCTCTTATTTGTTGCTTTATTGAATTAATTATTAATAACAGAAGCCTGATGACCAAGTGAGTTACATTTTAGTTATAAATTAATTGTTACTTTAATATTTTTTTAATTTTCGACCTAGTTCAAATGCATACGAAATCCTTTTTTAAAGGCCACTGACATAAAAAAGAAATCTAATATATTTACGTGGAAATGCATAATTTTTAATTGCAGATATTTCGAGCATTTCAAATATTTGAAATCGATTACATATTTGTGTCCCTATAGTAAATGAATGCAAAATATTTAACCGATTTTAATAAAATATACTTTCTACACTAAAACTCATTAAGGGGTAATAAAAATCGATGGACGAACAAAGGAAAGATGGTTCTTAAATGCTTTGCTTTTGCCTATTCCCATCGTTCCTTTCAGGAGCATAGGGACTATTTACATATAGAAGGTATTAATAAAATTTAAGGATCTTGCACATCTTTTTTGTAAAATATTCCTTTTTATAAAATTTAAACTTCGATTTTATATTAAAATCAAGTTCGAAAATAAATTTTGAATTGAGACAAATATTGTTGGCCTTGCAGGACATTTTTTGGAACTTTATCTCTAATATCAAGATGAGTAGAGCGAAAAATTTAGATTTTTGGATTAATACAAAGATAATTGAAAGTTTACGAAAACGACAAAATTTTTAGCAAGGACATCTTTTGAGAAAATGTTGAGATTTCTAAAAATCACTGAATGTATAAACTCCATTTTGAAAAGATTTTTTTTCGCCGAAAATAACATATTCAACTGATCGATGTTAACTTTTCATGTCATCGCATGCGCTTATCGACAACCAGCTGAATGTATAAACGATAATGTTCGAAATTCGAAACTTAATTTCGAAATTTCACAAGTAAGAAAAATTATCGGCCCACAAAGAAATAATATCAAAAAATTAATTAATCAATTAATGAGTTAAAAGATAGAACAGAATGCAGAATGATATTAAACTATGCACCATTATATTGCCATATAAATAAAAGGCAAGAAGTTGATTAGACATGGCTACTTAGCAAAATATTTTTGAAAATTGATTTTAAACGATACGAGCTCCATATTAAGATTTTACTTACTTTATAACTTGATCCATTTTCATTTCAATGGATTGCTTCAATTTAGCCTGCTGATTTTCTTCCATAACCCTTGTAGCATTACGCTGCGCCTCTAGGCGATGTATTTTATCTTGCAACATGTCTAATATGTTTTCCAATTCCTGTTTAGTTAGAGTTAAGGAATCTAAATCGGTCTTATAAAAAAAAATTACATTATTTATTTATAATATATTTAAAACAATTGACTTGCTAACCTTTTTAAAAGTGTACTTTTCATTCAATACGACTGATGACTGATTAGCACCAGCCAAATGGGGTAAACTGCCTCCTGCGACACTGTTACCGGATTTAAGTAAGTTTCTGGGAGCTGGCGCAGGTTTCTTTGTAGGTTTAGGAGAATTTTGTAGAGAACTAGGTGGCTTAAGGTTAAGTTTTAAATTGTTAATGTTTTTATTACTCCTCTGATGGGAGGCAGCATTTGAGCTAGATTTAGGCGGTTGATAGCTACTGCATTCTTCAATATTTTTAATTTCCTGTTGCAGCTTTTCACCAAAGGTTTTCAATAGATCATCATACTCCTGTTGCTTACTAGCGTTACTGTTTTTAACAGTTTGTGGCTCAGCTTTTTGTGGAGAGAATATGCCGGCAAAAGTTTGCTCCTTTTTGGGGGACATACAATTTGTGCGTATCTTTGTGCGTGGAGATTGTGGCACATACTTTCCAATCACTACATTTTCATAACCCGATTTAGGAGAAGGTACCAACTGGCCATTAAGTTCAACACGATTTTGACCCACCATACGCACATTTTCATAACCAGTAGAATAACTAGGGCTAACGGGCGTCTCTATTTTACCCATAGAAAGATTAGTGAAACTGCCCTCGATAGTTTGCTGCAGAGAGGCTCCGCTAGTTAAATCATGCTGAAAAGGTGACTTCTTGTCGCGCGGCAGTGAACCATTGGTTTTTATGCGATTTTGCACAATGGGTGACGAGGACATGCCGCCACAGTTGCTGGAGTTTTGATTTTGTCTATCAGTATATTCCGAGCATATTTTCAACATGTCATCTAAATGCTCTTTCTCATCCAAAGTCAGATTGCCATTAAACTCTTTATTTTCAGGGGACTGGCAGGAAGGAGAGTTCATTTGTATTTTTGATGGACTTTGTATATTAATTTCATTGTTTATGTTGGTCATGGGAAAAATTTGCATATTACCCAATTTTGGATAACGATCGTAAGCAGTTACCGTTTGTTTATGTACTTCATTGGCGTGCTTCAATTTTGTCAGGTATTCGACATTTCTGGAACTAGACTCTTGATTGTTGACTTTAGGCGGTGGAACATTGTCATAAATATTGCCATTGCTGCGACTATTGTTTAGTTGATTTTGGCTATTATGCCAAGCATGATTTAGATTTTTCTCATTGCGATGGCTTTCTGCCAAATTTTTAGCAAATTTAGTGTATTTTTGCCCCAAAACATCTTTGGCCGGCATATTTACCGTCACCAAATCTGCCGTAAACACTTTAGGACACTGAAAGCTATTTATATCAAGGGGCGCCAAATTATTATAAGCCTTTACGGTGGCCTTAACATAATTATTGTCGTGGCTTTCTTCATGACTACGTGAAGGTTGTATGGTTGTTTCATAGAATGAATTAATTTCATAAGCCGTCACTTCGCCACTTGAAGAGGTGCCCGTGCTATTGCAACTTTTTGACGAGTGTCTTTGTCTTTCTGGTCCAAAATCTAGTTGGGGCATTGAAATCCGTTCATTCGATCCCATGGCTGTGCGTATTTGTTGTGCTTCGGCTGGATTATTGAAACGCAAATAGTAAGATTTTCCCACTGTAATCATGGCACCTTGTGTTAAGTTAATTTCATCATTGATTTTATGACCGTCGATTAATATACGAGCATCTCGTTCGGGTACTAAGGTCACTTCGTTCTCCTCACTGCGGTAAATGGTGCAGTGAAGTGGACGTATGCCGGTTCCATTGAGGGATATGCTACAGCGCGTCGAGGAACCGATTGTAGTATCACCTGAAAATTTTTTAAGATGAAAGGGAAGTGTTATAAAATTTGTTATTCTAGCTCTTATTTTCCTTATTATTTAATAGACTAAAAAAAACCATGGTACGCTATTAAAACTTTCCGAAGGGCAAACTTATGATGTTATCGGATAGATAATCAACTAAATCAACAAAAAAAGGTCTCAGATAAGCTAAAGTCAACTTCAGCTTGGCTTTAACTTTTAATGGAAGAGTTAAGCATTTAATGTCTTCGCTAAGCGTCGACATTAAAAATTGTTTAATTAAAATATATTTCTTACAAAGACATGAACCATAGTACTTAAGACATGAACCAAAAGTACCTTTATTGCCGCACTTTAAGAATAATAAATTTTATTTTACAAGTTATTGTAATAAGCAAATTTGTATATATGTCAGTTTATAGCGCACTTTAATTAAAATTACTCTTAGCTATGGGGAACTTTATGGGCAAGTTGTAATAATGTGACCAACAATTTTTGAAGGAAAAATTCCTAGAAATATGAAAAACTCACAAGAAACCAACGACCACAAACGTAACCGTGTGACAGCTTCGTAGAAGTGTTTGGAATTGTTAAACCGCAATATGGATGATCTTGTTCGCCGTTGAATGAAACTTGGATTCACATAACAGAGACCAAACACCAGTGGGTTCTCAGTGTGACTCGGCTGCGAACGTGGGTTGAACAGTCGATAAAGTCATGGCGACCATTTTTTGGGGATGCACGCGGTATAATCAACATTGAATACATATGCGAGTATACAAAAGGGTAAAACAATCAATGGCAAATATTATGCCAACTTATTTGTTTGATTTAATAAAATTTGAAAAAAAAGAAAAAATTCCATGAATTAAGCTACGAATTGCTTTCTCATCCACTCTATTCTCCGGATTTAGCCCCGAGTGGGTATTTCCTGTTTCCAAACATGAAGAAATGGCTCGGCGGAAAGAGATTTAACCTCGACAAATCTTATTTTTTGGAAAGGATAAAAGTAATTGGGGAAACGTTAGAAAAAGTGTATAGAGTTCAAAGCAGGCCATGTTGAAAAATAAAATGATTTTGTATCCAAAAACCTGTGTTTCATTCAGAAATAATGAAATTAATAAATTTTTGGATTTCTATAAAAAAAGTAGACCTAAAGCTTCATATTAGCGAGTCAACGCATGTATCCATTCAAATATTAGAAAGAACCAATTTTGCTTGCGGTCATTGTGACCGACGTTAGTTGTTTAAGTAATTTTAGTGTCGATATTATTTTTTGCTTTTTTATAGCTTGTCGTGCTCAAAATATCGCTAGAATCTTGAAAGAGTTGTACTCAAGAATCTTAGGAGGAAGGGAACTTTCTGTGGGGATCTATGTGTGGCTACAACCCTTTAAGGAAGAGGACAATATATATCAATTTATATTAATTAAATCAATTCCACATGATGGAAAGATTTTGAGAATGTTGAATTTCTTCTGCGGGATGCTAAGCACCCCTATAGTCTTATCTACGCCCATGGGCAAAGCATCAGAGTTACACTTCAATTATTACATAGCAATTATTGTTACATAGCAATTATTGTTCAAATAAAGGTATCGGGCTAATTACCCCACTACACGCTGGTTAAGGACCCAACGCCTTCAGCAAAACACAGCATAGGCTTATCGCGCTAATCTCTATTGGGCAAAACACAAAAAACCAAATATTGAGCCATCTGTCGAACACAGAAACACTCCTCACGTCCCATAGAACATGTATATAAAGTTTGGTCAAAATCGGTGCAGTAGTTCTTAAGTTACGGTGCAAAAACACACACACAAAACTAAGTATTGTGACATCTGCTGGACGAACTTTAAACTACACAGAAACACTCCTCACGTCCCATAGAACATGTATATAAAGTTTGGTCAAAATCGGTGCAGTAGTTCTTGAGTTACGGTGCAAAAACACACACACAAAACTAAGTATTGCGCCATCTGTCGCACGAACTTCAAACTACACAGAAACACTCCTCACGTCCCATAGAACATGTATATAAAGTTTGGTCAAAATCGGTGCAGTAGGTCTTGAGTTACGGTGCAAAAACACACACACAAAACTAAGTATTGCACTATCTGTCGGTATCGGGCTAATTAACCCCACTACACGCTGGTTAAGGACCCAACGCCTTCAGCAAAACGCAGCATAGGCTTATCGCGCTAATCTCTATTGGGCAAAACACAAAAAACAAAATATTGGGCCATCTGTCGAACACAGAAACACTCCTCACGTCCCATAGAACATGTATATAAAGTTTGGTCAAAATCGGTGCAGTAGTTCTTGAGTTACGGTGCAAAAACACACACACAAAACTAAGTATTGCGCCATCTGTCGGACGAACTTCAAACTACACAGAAACACTCCTCACGTCCCATAGAACATGTATATAAAGTTTGGTCAAAATCGGTGCAGTAGGTCTTGAGTTACGGTGCAAAAACACACACAAAACTAAGTATTGCGCCATCTGTTGGACGAACTTCAAACTACACAGACACACTTCTCACAGCCCATAGAGCATGCATATAAAATTTGGTCAAAATCGGTCCTGTAGTTCTTGAGTTTAGCGATCACGAACATACACGTAATTTTTATGTACATATATAGCTGACACCGTCAGCTCAAAATATCTTCGGAACTACATAACCGATTTAAGAGTTTGATATCTCGTTTAGAAGAACATGACAACGGCTTTCCAAAAAAAAGTAAAATAAAATAAAAAAGCACAAAAAATAAATATATGTATATGTCATTGGTGGTGCAATATGAAAATTGGATTTTGCCACGCCCCTCCGCCCACAGACCGAAAATAAAAAATCACAGTGTCACCCGCCCGAGTATTCTGAAGGTTCCCTGAAAATTTCGTCAAAATCGGCCCAGCCGTTTTGGAGCCATTACGTTACATACATACATACATACATACATACATACATACATACATACATACATACATACATACACACATCCAATTTTATATATATAGATTTAGTATTAAAGACTAGACTGTTCTTTACATCGGATTTACGCCAAATTGTGCTTCGTTATATCTAGATTCCTTGGCTGTAGTTCTCTTTTTATCGCAATGTATTTTGAAGTGGTCCTTGTCAGTGAACAAAATTAATTTAAAAAAATAATTATGCGACCTTGTTGGTCGATAACAATTGACCTCATTTATTCAAACTGTTTTATTCCTAGAAGTTTTAAATGCCATTTACTTACTTATTTTCGCTTTAAATTAATAATTCTTTTGTTTATTTCATTTTCGCTTATATTCAACGATAATTTTAACAAATTCTGCAACTTCAGCAAATTCTTGGGAACCACAAAACAAAGTCTCTTACACTTGAATTTGTCTTACTGTATCAAAAGCACTGATTCAAGGAATTTCTAATGACAACTGAATCAAGTGTTGGCGTTGTATTGAGTTTTTGGAATTTAAAAATTGATTTTGTGAATTAGAAATAACTTTTTTTATGAAACCGAATCAAACCAATAGCACAATAATATTTCACGCTTCATTTCTTATCAAATAACAAGCATTCCAAGTCGAGAAAAATACTAAATGAATGGAATATTTGCCTCCCATATGTTGGGTTGCCGGTATTATATCTCTGTTTAAAGATTTGTCTCTCAAGTAAACAAGCGCCAGTACAAATAAATAGCAAAAAAAACAACATAATTTCTGAAATAGATTACAAAAAAATTTCTAACAAAATTCAAAACAATATTTTATTTTGTCTTTAGTGCTACAATACTTTTGGCCTTATCTAATTACAAATAAACCTACAACTTCCACGCTTTCGTGAATATAAACTTTAACAGGGGGAGAGAAAATATGTAAAACAAATCTGAAATTTAGTTTTGGAATGCTTTCGTTTAAGAATGTTTAGGAATATAACGTTGGTTCAAATATGTAATTAATATGGGAAACTTGGCATATTAAATTAATGGATTACTTTAAAGATTAAAAGATTATGTAAAATGTTGTCGACTCTTTCTTTAAAAAAAAAATAATATGTTAGTCATAGGGCGTTGCTTTTATAAGCTACGCCACATGTGAGAATTCGCATATAAGTTTGTAATTTTATTTCTTTTGCATACGCGTTAGAAAAAGATCTTCAGAATTCACTTCCAATTATTTTATCATATGCTTGTCATTGAAAGGCGATCTCCTTTTCTATTACTACGTTTATACGCACGCCTTATTTGCAAATAAAAAAGAAGGATGTTGCCGTATAACTTTTTTATTGTAACTTATTAGCTCACTTAACAAGTCGTGAATAACGACACTATTTGCAAATAAAAAGTAAGACGTTGCCACTTCATGAACGTTTTTTGTGTTTTACTTACCAAACAATCATATTTTCGTCACATGGCATCACTAATAATAACATAAGTTCTGTATGCAATTTCCCGTATAAACAGTGAATTAGTTATTTGCAAATAGTTCTATTTGCAAATAAGACGTGCGTATAAACGTGGTATATGCCTGTTCTATGAATTTCAACTTACGTTTACGATGTCAACAAAAAGCGATTTTGAATTTATTTCAAATGTTATTCGTCCCAGGGTATATGACCCCAGTATGAAATAATATTTGTTCCTTTTATTATATAATTCTGCCAAAAAAAAGAGCATGCGAATTGGGCTATTGGGTGGAACGCACCAGGTATAATAAATTTGTTTCGACTTTCTTTTAAAATTCGTACTATATTTAGTCCCTTATACTATACGTAGTTTTTGGAAGCTTTAACACAATTTTAATCTATGGGAAATTATACTTTCTGCTTGTGCATTTGATGTATATTGCAAATTCTGTTGCTAGTCAGTAATTAATTGCACAGTATGACTGTTTAGCATTTTTTAGTGCTAAACCTATAAAAGAAAATTTAATAGATGGTTTGAATTTAAATATAATTCTGCCAAAAAAAGAGATTTCAATACAAAGAGTCAATCGGACAGATTAAAAACATAAGCAACTATGGGGTTAGTTTAAAACCCATCAATAAAAAATTTTGAAAATAGGTTCATAAATGGCGGAGTTATCTTATAATCATAATCTTGCTAGTCCGATGTGAAACCAAACGCAAGCTACACTTTCAAATAAAAGTTTTTTAATCGGCCCATAAATGGGGGCGGGGCAAATTTTCTCTCAAAAACATGATATCGAGCTACAAGCGAATCCATTCAAACAAAAATAAATGGAGAGGCTATGCGATACTCAATAATTCTGACGGGCAAAATAATGGGACCAATATGCAATCAAAGCCTTTCAAACAAAAAATTTTAAGTATAGGTTCACAAATGGTAAAGTTAAGCGTGTACAAACATTAAAAAAGTAAAAAAATGCATAAGAATTGATAACCTCCTCCTTTTTTGAAGGCGGTTAAAAACGCAAGTTATTCATTTTCATTCCCTCCAAAGTATCAGTTGGTGCATATTTTCGAGTTTCTAGAAAGTTTAGTTAAAAATGTTGATTAAAATGAAGAAAAAAAACCTCTTATTTCTTTATATTTACATGAAAACCGTATTTTTATATATAAATTTTGAACTGAAACTATTACTTTCACACATGAAATAACAAATTGTAGCCACTGGCAAGTTTTCATTATTTTCAGACTTTAATTCCTAGTAGAAAATAATAGTTTATTCGTATTTTAACATGAAAAATTGAAAATACAATACTATTTTGCAAATAGCTTAAGGGTATTAAAAAAGAAAGCTTTGTAATAACGAGCTTATACCTGTTATTGACATTTCCTCTACCATATATTAACAACTCTACATTGTCATGACTTCTTCGGAAGCTCTCAATAAAAAATTGAATTATGTGAACCGAAATTAAATGGGCAATAATATATAAAATCACATAAAATATAATGTAATATGTAATGTGGGATGATTTGAAACTTCATAAAAATCATTTTTACAACATCTCAAATATGACTTCAGATCGAGTGAACAGGATCCAAGAAAGAGTACATCATGCAATGGCAAGCTTATGTTAAAATTGTTGGACAAATTCGAATTTTCAATGCTTCCGAATCAGCTGATCTCACTGACTTCTTTGGAAGTTCTTTTTAATATAATGAAAATAATATGATAATTTTTAAAATAGAATATAACAAAAATGTTCTGCTAGAGCAATCATTGTGAAACAATTTATAAATTTGTTAGAATTAAGTTTAGAAAGAAAATTCGATTTTCAGGCCCTGTATTTATAGCCTTGTCAAAAGTGTATACCAAATTACGGTATTTCAATACATTTCAATGAAACTGAAGTAGAAAATCTATTATTGGAAATATTCACCCAATTGATTAATTGAAAAATTTTATTTGTTTTTGATTAAATCAGTCTATATGCCTGCACTTCGTTCGAGCTAATACCAAATCATTAGTAGACCTTCAACCATCATGTTTGAAAAGTCATATCGAATGCCACAATTTGTCTACGAATTTACTATCAAAATGTTTCATGATCGCAAGGAATAGTTTTCTTTCAAAATTACACATTAATACAAAAGTCATTGTATTGGCGCGACAATGCAATATTGATTATTTTATATAAACAATTTAGGTAAAAAAATTTGATAGATAAAAAGCTACTATTGTTGTTGCTTTATCAATGTATGTACATATTTGAAAAATAAACCCCTTGTCAGTTGGTGTTCAGAAATTCATTAATTTTTTCACTCTTCTATGTGTTCCCTCTAGAAATAAGAGTATTTGTAATACAATATTTTTTCAGTTGTTGTTTTCTAATTTTTATTTGTCTTAAAATACAATAACAAAAGTTAATGTTAAACAGATTTTGTTTTAGGTACTCACCAATTGGTATATTGTGTATCGTTACTGCTGTACTTAAACGTCCACCGCCCAGACTAACCAGGTGAGGATCATTTGCTGCCACACAAAATGACGGATCTTTTTTTGTCAACGACATCTAAAAATATAAAAACACAATAAAAATTTGTAATATAACATTCATACTTTGATCATTTGTTTGAAGACTGAAATAACTGCCAAAAACATGATTTTCAATATAAAAAAGGAAAGTTGTTAATTTTACCACAAAATTTAAGAAGCTTTCAGAAATTTTTACATATTATTTATAAGTTAAAAATGTAATAAAAATACGTTTTCTTAGACTTCGGCAAAAGTATAAAATTTTAAAAGCGTTCTCTGCAAAACCGATTTTTTTTCAGTTAGTGAAGGAGTGATTTAATGAAAATTTAATAAATTTTTTTTAGTTTCTTTCTTTTATGTATTTTGTAAAAATCATATACGATAGAGAATTTTCATATTGTATTTAATTTGTTTGGCATAAACATATGAGATTGAATGTTTCCAAACTTCTTAACGTTCACGGACAAATTGGTTTAGCGACCAATGAAATATCGGCATATGTGCAGCAAAAGCCACAACAAACAATAAAAACTTTTGAAAATCGAATTTAATTTAAATAAATTTGTTTGAGAAATTTCTGTGTTTCAAATTTCCATTAAAATCGCATTTATTTAAATGAAAATTTAGTTTCGATTACTTGTATTAAAAATAACAATAGAAAGCGCAAATTTATTTTTGTTTTCAATATAAGTAACCGAAATGAACTGTCATTTAAATTTACAAAATCGATTAGATTCAGAGAAACTTTTGCTCCGATTACGAATATTTATTTAGCTTTTAAGGGAGGTATCATACCTTCTTGAAATATTCATAAAAAATTTCAATATCTATGCTGAAATGTTCAAGTTTACGGCTTTTTATATTTTTATATATTAAAATTTTAAACCATTGTCGCCTTTTCCAAAAACATTTTATATTCAAAAAGTCACGAACTTATTGACCTGTCCTCGTAATACATACATAAAAAACAACATAATACAATTTTCCAATTTTATGTAATAGAATAAAAAGTACCCTTAAAATTTATTAACTATTATTTTTTTTAATAAACTTTATTTTATTTTTTATTAAGCTTAAGGTCTTAAATTTTTATTTTAAATTATTTTCGATATTTCGGTACTCATTGAGTACCATCTTCAGGATATTTATTAAAAAAAAAAAAAAAAAAAAAAAAAAAACAAACAAATAATAAATATCCTGAAGATGGTACTCAATGAGTACCGAAATATCGAAAATAATTTAAAATAAAAATTTAAGACCTTAAGCTTAATAAAAAATAAAATAAAGTTTATTAATTAAACAGAAACGGTCGAAAAAATAGAACATATATTATTTTTTTTATTAAAAAAATAGAAAAAATGTTCCATTTAAAGCATTCCCTTCCAAAAGCTTAAGCTGCATCAGCATGCGAATTGGGCTATTGGGTGGAACGCACCAGGTATAATAACTCTGTGATAAATTCCAATTTGTTTCAACTTTCTTTTAAAATTCGTACTATATTTAGTCCCTAATACTATACGTAGTTTTTGGAAGCTTTAACACAATTTTAATCTATTGGAAATTACACTTTTTGCTTGCGCATTTGATGTATATTGCAAATTCTGTTGCTAGTCAGTAATTAATTGCACAGTATGACTGTTTAGCATTTTTTACTGCAAAACCTATAAAAGAAAATTTAATAAATTGTTTGAATTTAACTAAACGAACATTTTTTGGTTCAGTAATATTTGACATGAAAATTTTTATCATAAAAGTTTTTAAAAATTTATTATTTAAAGCCTTTATCGCATTCTAAAATTTTCAATATATGACCTAAATATACAAACACATTAAAAAACAGAAGTGGATTGTATATGTAAGTCTTTTGTTATCAAGAAAATTAAAAAAAACTGAATTTATAACGTATTTAAGAAAAAATATTGCATTTGGGCAATTTTGAACAATCAAAGTTTACATTTCAAATAATGACTACAACTTTTACCACTTTCTGTGGTATCTGTTGCCAAGTTTCCTCTTTGTAAATCTGCTTTGCAACATATTATTATGGAAGGTGACATCAAGAAGAATAGGATGTAGCGGTTATGATCAATTGATATTTCTATAAAAAAGAGGGAAAATCTTATTAAAAAACACTCAATTTTTTGAGTTACTTCTACATAAATTTCCTAGAACACACATGTGCTCGCTCCTATCACAAAAATTATTATAATCAACGATAAGGAAATATACTTATATTCATACATATTAGATTTTTAATACAGACTCAAAAAATACAGTTTGTCAAGCAATTCTTTCCAAATTGATAAAATGTAACATACTTTCAGTTAGAAAATGCTAAAATCCAATCGGAGCTACGGGAAAACAATCTAAAGCAAGTGCTAAGAAATATCGAAAACTTAAAGCACTGGTTTGAGAAACATGTCTAATAATGGGTGAAAGGAGCTTAAAAATTAGTTTAAAAGTAATTAAACTGCCAATGAGTTCAACAATTGCAAAAATCACCAAAGTTCGGCAAAATTAAATATTTCTTAAACTTCTCTTAAACTTGTTACACACTATTTTTAGTATCCTTGCAATAAAAGATGTTCTGAGAGACACAAAAAATTAAAATGTTTTATTTCAGGAAATATAAAAGGTTTCATATTGTTCGGCTTGTTATAATTGAGAATAGCATAAATAACTTATTATACATTTTACCGTATGACGTACATATGTATATAAAAACCAAATATTTAGAAATGAAAAGTTTGTTTTCAGAAAAGACATAAAAAAATTAATTTAATTATATACATACATTACTTCAAACTATAATTAACCATTCAATTTACTCTATACATTATAGTCATAATTCACTAGAGAATTGTAGGCAATAGTTTTAAACTATTTAAATACTATTTGAACCAAGAAAACTAGTTTAGTTTAGTTTACTTTTTATTTTCCCAACCTTGGCAATAACTTACAGAAACACACACTTTTTACTTTCAATATTTTATCTCACCTGATTAATATTTGATTAGTTAAAATTCAAAAACATCGAAATTAATAAAAAATTATTATTTTTAAACAACTTCTAAAAATAAACTTTGTTGATAAGCAACGGCTTTTTCACAAATTTAATTAAATAATTTTCATTGGTTTGCAATTTGTGGACAACAAAATATTTACGTATTTTATGCATTAAACACAAACAAAACAATTTTATTACAAAAAGAAAATTGTAAAAAATATGTTAGTATGTGGTTTGAAATTTTTTCAAATACATATAATCGTGAAAATATCTATGCCACAATATTGCTTTTTATATATTTTTGTAATTTTTTAAAGGAAAATAATTTGGCAAATATTATTTTTTTATAATTTTAATATTATGAAATTTTGTACACGAATATCATTTGCGAACAAATTTTTATTTAATTTTATTTTTATTTAAATTACAACGAGTAAATACCTTGTTATTTCATTTAATATAATAATAATAATTTTCAAACAATGTATGTAGTTCAGCACGCAGTTAAAATAAAACGATTTATTAAAGTTTTGTTTTCCATTTCATATCATTTTTTGTCTTCCAAAACAGTTTTTTTCTATAAATTTTAATGCTCCGTTGCATTTGAAACCGTCACACATTCTCGCATATTTTTTTTACAAATTTCGACTTTAATTGAAATAAAAAACTCAACCGTGTTTGAATTTAAGTTAAACTCGAACCGGTAAAGACAAACAGTGATACGCAATTCATGACGTAAACTAAGCAACTGATTGTCAGAATGAATGAAAATGACGTTAACTAGCGACTGATTGAATGAGTGATGAAGAACGCGACGGCCATGTATATATTTTTTGTTTAGTCTCATAGATACACACTGAGGCAGATACAGATGCAGATATGAATACATACTAGGAAACATTCAACCACAACAAGAAACAGCTGATGCATTTGTACGAAACCAGGCGTGGAAAATAGAAACTTCAAAATGATGTTGAAGTTCAACTTTATTTTTTTTTTTAACAAATTTAGTTTTTTCTTGTAGTTAATAATTACTTTGCGGACTAAGGAAAAATTCTGTAGCAATATTAACTATCGACAGCGATTGTACAATAAAAATTTAATTTATAAGAAGCCAAAGAAGTAAATGAGATTCACAAATTGTGATCCAGAAGTATTGAAAATTCTGATATTTTCCAATGATTTTTACTTAGGCATTTAAATGCAGGACATATTTTTGGATCCCATTCACTAAATTTAATGACATGTTCGAGATTTTTTGGAAGTACTTCAAATGTTATTCGTCCCAAAGTATATTATATATTGTATATGAAAATCATTCTTATTAATTTTTATTAACAAGAATTTAATTTTTTACTTTTTATTTTTGTCGACCGAATTCGCATTCGAATTCGGAAATGTTATTTCATCATGATATATTTAACAGTCAGCGCGTAGGTACTTACAAAGATCTTTATTTTTTAACGAAAATACCAATTAAAAAATTAATATCAAGTGTACACGAGGAGAGAAAAAACAAGAATGTTTCAAAACTAATTGCCATTCTAGAAATGTTGTAAAAATATTAAAAGCAAATGACGAAATAAAACGTAGTACAGTTTAAGATTAAGGCCGCCAGATATATTTTATATATATATATATATATCCATTTACAAAACTAATTAAAGTAACCTATATAGACCTACATATATACATAGACTAGCTGCATGGCCCACAGTAAATGACAAAATAAATTTTTCACATAAACATGTTCAGTTTTAATTATAATTTTACATAGTATGTATATATATTTGATTCCACAATTCAGACTGAAAAACAGTAGTTTTAATGACATGGTCTTAGTACAGCATAATATCAAACAAAAGGTACTGGCATAATAATGATATTAATCAATTTTCCATCTCTGGATAAAACCAAAATATTTCTCAGCACAAGCTGGCCGCTTTGAACAGAAGAGGCAAAAATAAAAACTATAATAAAGCTGTTTTACTTTTGTTTTTTAAGGGTCTAATGAAAGTACAGTGTGTGTCATTTGTTTTAGGTTGAGATTGAGATATCATATAGAAAAACTTTTTACAATGGACTTGGACTTGTTTTTTAATAAATGAATCATTTTGAATCACAAACACTTTATAAGTTGAAGTCTGGTAGAATAATTAGTTCTAATAAACATCATTTACATATAGATATGTGTGTATGTTTGTGTATGTACATACATATATCACTTCTTCAAGGCCGGTGATTTATAAAAATATTTACAAAAAATTTAAAATTGGAAATTCATTTAAATCATAAATAATAGTTATAATTGAGTAATAAAACTGATATAGCACAAAAATTATGAAAAATTTTTAAATGCTTGATTTGGAAAAACTCTTCTTAACTTGCAAAAACCAAATTTCTGAAACTGAAATTGGCCGGGAGTTGGAAAAACACATTCCCAAATTTGACCTAAAGACAGATAATGTAACATTAATTTGCTTGGATGCAAATAATGGACAAATTTGGTATAATTTATGCCAATTTATGGGTTTTCCGGGTATGAAAAAAAATTGTTCAATTTGTTGATCAATTTAAAAAAAATATCTATATCGCTCTAGTTTCAAAAAATTTAATTTCCTTACAAGTTTTTTCTAATAAGTTTTAGCTCATTAAAGAACAGTAAATTTTCTTTTTTCCTATTCGTTATAATTTAAAAAAATGCAAATATATATTTCTTAATAATGTAACAAAAAATATCATATTTTTTACGAAAGAATTGGAATAAATAAAATTTATTTAGTAATTTCACTTTGACCATATATAAATGTCCCTAATTGTTAATATAAAATAAGAGTTCCAGCAACAGCAGATAACAACAGTGAAAGGTAAATGGGTTTTTGGAATTTGTGTGACAGATATTTTTTTCTTGCCGCACAATATTTTTGGTGATTCTTAATGATGCTTTGAAAAACAACTACTCTTTTACAATAAAATAAAATATTTTCCCTTTATGATAAAATAGGATAAACGATGACTCATTCCCAGTAAAGCGAACAAATACATAAACACACAAACTACAAAGCATTATGCCACGAGAGAAAATGTTGTGTTGCAGGCACGCAGGCGCATTAATGCACGTACAATTCACTTGATAAAGGTGTAAATAAACTACCCTATATGCAATAGAGTGGCATTTTTAAGAGTAGTGCACATGGAACAGGCAAATAAAATAGATTGCGTTTTTTTTTCAAAGAAGGTCATTGAACACCAACGTATCTTTTCCTTAGACCACACACACACTCACATACAAAGTTATACTCACATATATGGGGAATTAAGCAAGACGCGAAATAATAAAAACGCATTTCATATGGCTGCAAGATGTTTTATAGACAGACAGCACAACATGGTACATAATATTAGACTAAACAAAATGTAATGTGGTGGCTCGCAGTTTTATGTCTGTATGCATGTATGCGATTCACATTTCTACATTTATGTATTTCAATTTTAAACTGCAAATTTATGAATTCGCTAAAGAATAATAAAATAAAGTCTACAGAAAATCATATGAATTGATGTTCGTTTATTTGTAGGCTGAAGGCACCATGAAACGATCCATCCAACCGCACATCCATCCACCATATGGTTGGCATTTAGGTATAATTTTCTTTTTTGGTGGTTAAAATCATATGTATGTATTCAAAAATGTATCCAACATAAAAAACGGCAAAGGGAGCAAGCAGCACATGTGCAAAATCTATTACACTTTATTATTCTTCTTTTTCTGTTTGTTTTCGCCAAAAATCTGTCTGCATATAAACGACTTGAACGTGCTACATACAATTAAGAAAAAGAAGGGGGTTGATTGGTACGAGCTATGAGTGTAAAGAAAAACAAAAGAGTATGCCTTTCCAATCATCTTTTGATCTAAGAATATTTATAGGAAGCGTCAGTCATTTAATCCTTTTAGCATGAACTAAATCAACTAGTTTATTCATTTATAAATTTGATTTTGTTCTGCTGGTTTAGCCAAATATCATTCTGACAGCCTCATTTATCGTTGCATTAAAAGTTGCAAAGAAAATAGATGGATGAAGGGAGAGAAACTGTTTGAAATGAATTGTTTAGATTAAACCATTTTTGGGGTAAAATGATACATTTATTAGACAGGTGGAGGAAACGAACACAAAAGTATTCAGGTGCAAAGCGGAACATTAATCATTAACTAGAATCATTACTTGCACATTAAGAAAATTAAAAAAAAACAGAAGAAATAATAACCCAGCAAACTTAAATAGGTTTGCCCCGGTTGGAGTGTTGTGGTTTTGATGCAAAACGAAGACTAAATCTGATATGGTTCATTACAAAATGCAAGACCTTTTTTATGATAGATAAAAGATTCGGAATACAAGAAGTGCTATCTATAAGTTAACATCAGAAAGAAGAAATCACCAAAGATAAAATTTAAGCCGTGACGAACAGGGTTCTAAGACCTTTTATTTCGAAAATAATTCCAAATCGTATTAACTATACAAACAATTTCAATCAGACACAGAAGACAGATGTGTTTTTCAATCAATATTAGGCTACCCAGAAAGTCAGAGGGACCGATAACAGGCCCTTAAAACTGACCAAATCACATGTTTAACTTTTTGAGGGGGAAAAAAACGACAATTATATTCAAATTATTTCGACTTTTTACAGTACGAGTAGAATAAAAATATGTAGTAAGAAAAAGAACACTGAAGATGGTACACAGCCGAAACAGATCTGATTACAAACCAAATTGAAGAAAATCCTGTCGGAAGAAAAACACAACTCGCAAAAATAGTTGTTCGAAATAGTTGGTCCTTATTAATAAAAATATTTTTGTTTCATAAAACGTTTATTAAATTAATTTTTGTATGAAATTTCCTTTAATAAGCCTTCTAAAAATCTAAAATTGTATTTACAAATACGGCTGTCGAGGCAAAATTATTAGATTTAATTAATTGTTTTATACATTTTTTTACACAAAAACAAATATGTAAAAAAAAATAAAACACACCCTCATTTGCATAGTTGAAAAAATTGCAGTACTTAGCCTACAAATAAAGTAGAGTGCAAAATATGTTGCATATTTACATGTTTTATGTGCAACATAATTTAGAAAAGAACATTTACCTTTTTTTTCACTACTTAATTTTTCTAAACCAATACAAACATGCAAGAGTGACAAAATATGTTCATTATTTTTGGCAAAAAAGAAAATGTCCCCATTAGTTTTAGAAACATTTGAGTTGGAATTTTTTCTATAACTTGATGAATGTCCAGATATTTTTTTTTTTAGTTTTACATCTTGAAATAATGGTGCATGTGAGAAAATTAAAGAAAATATATGGTCTTTTTTAATATATTATTATTATTTCGCTTAAATTTTTTCCAAACCTAAAAATTAATTTGGAAATTTTAGAAAAGTAACTCATCAAAATCATATGCAAAGAAAACTTTAATGAAAAACTATTACGTTTCTTAATTTAGCCCTAGCAAAGCTGGAACAATTCGAAACGAAACTTTTTGATATCCTCTAACATTTTTATATTCTTTAATACATATTGAGATTCAGAGAAATAAATCGCTCTTATTCTATTTGTCGTTATCGACATCGACACCAATATTTCGGCAGCTGTAGAATCGATGTCTACAACAATTATATATATTTATAACCTGTTACTGTTACTACGGTTTACTAAGTGGCAAATGCCCGTCAATAACACTCAATTCTTGTCATCAACGAGCACAGAACTGACATTTATTTTCACGTCGATGACGATGACGACAAATAGAATAAGGGAGAATATTTCTTTTTAATAAATAAATATTTTTTTTACCGGCAATGATTGACATTCTTCTATGGTAATGTACATTACAGCGCCTTCCCTCGTCGTTATCAGGATCTTCGAAGAAGTAAACTAATTAATAAAATGGATTCACATACAGTTTAAGAAAGTTAAATGCTACTCAACACCAGAGGCACTGCAACTTTGCTATAAAAATTAATAAAAGCGCAATGGTAAAGTTGAAAGGAATTAAGCTTTCTTTTTTATTATATCACCACATGCCTTCTCCCATAAAAGTAACACTTTAAGTAGTTGGCATTAACTGCCTGAGTGTTACTTCCCTTTATAAAAAAAACTTCGCTGTAAATGACTTATATTTTTCTTTTTTTTCAAAAGCCAAACTTGCGAGGTGATCAACCTTGCACGAGGACAGGTTAATAAGGCCGTGACTTTTTGAATAACACACAGATTTTTGGATACAAAATCATTTTATTTTTAAAAATAGCCTCCTTTGAAAAGATGATTTCATCACTGGAGTCAAATTCAGTGTATAATATAAACGAACTCCTCTGTAAATATATTTTTAGAGATGAGATTTCAAAAAGTTAAAGAAAAGTTGAACTTGCGAAGTTTATCAACTTTTTATATCCATTGAAAACCACATCAGCTTCGCGTGTGTTAACGAGATTCCGTATTGCATATATATTTCAAGAATATAAAATTTTTAAGTCACTTTGTGACGTCGTTTTGGCGACAGAGTGGAGTTATGTCAGTTGATTTTATTTTAAAGAAAACACATCTGGAAAATCTATTACGCTTTCTATAGCGCGAAAAAACTTTCTTTATAAATGTAACTTTCTTAAAACTAAATGTACTTTCCTTCGTAACCAATTGCAAATAACACCGGATATTTTCAATATTTATTTAATTAAATAAAAAAACAATTAAATTTCTTTCAGGTTTTCCAATTACATTAAGAAAAAAAGAAAACCTGTAACACCATTAGGGTGAAAACGAAATCGTTTTACATCAACGGACAATTTTACTTCCTTGCATAGCTAATTTTTCATTTTTTATTTATTACAAAATTTTAAGTACAAGTGTAACATAACTATGCCAGTACGTGAGTGTGAGCGTGTGTGTATGTGGTATGCAACAAAACTACAAAAAAACACAAATCTATCAAAGAAGTGCAAAGTAAACCTTGAAAATAAAATTTATTGGCAGACATTTTTGGTGGATGAAGCCAAAATTTCACTGCAAAATACTTATAAATTTTAAAAATGATTTATAATTATGAATTTCAATCACGTCTAAAAAGTTTTTTTTTTATTTTTTCTGAGTTAAATATCAGGTCTAGGAACATGATAATAAATTTGAATGAATTGAATAATAAATAAACTGAATTAAATTAAACTTATAATGCGGAATTTATTAAAAACCCACGAATCATCCATCCCGTTTGTCCGCAATTCCTTTAACTTTTGAAATTTTTGTTTTATTAAAAAATTATTACGCACACATTGTTCCCTTTATTGTTCAACCAAGTATGAGTCCATTGTTATTTTACTAGGAAAACAGTAGTTTAAAATTAAATTGCACTTCTGCTATTGTAATCGTTATAAAAAAGTTTATTAAACGTACGCAGCAATTGAGTGCGTATGTGTATGTATGCATGTGATAGAATTGAATCGACTTTGAATGGAATAAATTATGCACTTGAGTGTTTTAGGGTTAAATGATGTCATTCTTCTTAATATGCCACCATATTTACACACGTACACAAATTCATTTAAATTGTAGTCATACGAATAAACACATATTTTTACAAACTATGATCATTTATATTATACCCTACACTCAAATAAGGACCACGGATATTTCAATAGAAGGAGATAGAAGTTACAGGTCAACAGGAAAAATGGTTACAAAAACCTACAATTTTGCAAGCTTGCAATTTGAAAATAGAGTAAAATGGCTTGTGGGATATAAACGGACGCCAGATCATAAAAGCAAGCCGTAACGGAGCGATTGACGGCTAACCGCTCAGCAGATTTTCTAAAAGACGCCCCGCTAAAGTAATCGGCTTACCTTCAGCTGATTTCACAGCTTACAAACATACATCATTTTGAGCTCTGATCCGAATCCTAAACTTTGCTTGTGTAAAGAAATGAAAACGAGGTATGCGGCAGAGCTTGCGTTGGCGCAACTAAGAGAAATTTAGGAGCAAGACTAGAGGAGCAAAAGATTGATATTAAAAGAGGGAAACAATCATCTGCACTAGCACAACACCGCATTGAAAATGGACTTAAACTAAATTTTAGTGAACTAAAGATATTGGATAAAGGAAAGAACTTTAATAAGGGATACACATTGGAAAGTTTAGGGATACAAGGGAAATAAAATAAAAACCGTTAGAAAGTAAAATAAAAACCGTGAAAAGATGAAGATAATGCTAATGCCAATTACAACCCATTATATTACATATTAAGTTTCCATTTTTTCGTCCCCTTTACACTAAGAACTGTGATATTTAAAAAAATTATAATTATCCTACAAAAGATTATATGCAAGATCATGAAATCTGTTGCATGCAACTTCTTTTATTCACTGATAGCAGGGATATTAAAGCAAACAGATAGTAAAACTGGCAGCATATGAAATTTCATGCGATTCCTTACAACATTTCTTATCTCAACTGTTACAATCCACCTCATATAGTATTACTTATATTTAGATAAAATTTCATATAACAAATTTCACGAAAAAAATGTTTAGTGTAAATACAGTCTAAGTTTAATTATTTTATAAATATGTTGCTTAATTTTGTTTTTGTGTAATTTTAAAATTTACTTTTATATAATTTTATTGCCGTATTTCAGTAAAATAAACAATCCCTGAAGAGGTTGGAAAATACCAGCAAACAAAATGGCAGATTAAATCTAAATGAAAAAATAGTACTTTATTTATGCAGCGAAGGCCCTCTAAAGCCTCATTACATTATATAATCATAAAATCTAAAGATTTTTTAAATTTATTATACGGATCCTTTTTCAATCAATTTATTTATGTATATGAAAAATAGTTCATTATAAATTTTTTCTGGTTAAAAATTTATTTTTAATCAAGCACTTAAAGATATAGGGTTATAGCATTGTCGCCAGTACCAAGTCATAGAGTTGTTCGCACTGTGTTTATGAACATGTACAACGATATCGTTACACAAACATATTTACAACCGCAAATATCTAGAATTATCGAATGGCTGCAATACGGTCTGCTTCGCCACCACATTCGTAATGACATAAAACAAAATAAAAAATTAAAAAATCTCTTTTGCAGCAATTCGTGTCCAAATTTGCCTGTGCAACACTGCGATGCTACCATGATTACAAATGCATTTCTGGATCCAACAATCAATAGTGGTTGAAAAATTCGAAAAAGTTAAATTTTTCTATCTCATATGGAGAAATAATTTAGCTGTGATGTTTTTTTTTTCAAAAATTTTAGCAATAATAATAGCAAAATTAGTTATTATCCATTTTAAGTAATTTCTTTAAAATGTTTTTATTGTTTTGTTTTCTAGTATAATTAGCAACAAAAACCTCAAACTGAGTTCGAAAATTCGAACACAAAATCATTTACAGCGTAATGGAAACACTTCGACGTTATTTACGCCAAACAACCAGTTGTTGAAACGCACCATAAGACAATCGCACGTTTTAGATAAATGTAACACACTGGCCCCATAACTTTTGAACAAATATACAAACAAATAGTGGCGCAACGGTGTTTTTAATCTGTGACAGTCATGTCTCTATCAAAACAATTCTTTTTTATTCACAGATGTCAAAATGACTATGGCAATCACACCCATTGAGAAGCACATTCCAGTAGCAGAAATTGTAAAATCAAAATTAGTGTTTGGTCGAGCAAACGCTGTGCAGGATAAATGATCCTTAAATATTGATTTCACGACGTTTTGTGGTAAAATTCGCGAAGGATGAATCAGTAAACCATCAGCAGAAGGAAAGAGCCGTACAGAAAAATTTAAGGCAATCAACTATTGTTCATGAAAATAAATTTGGAATTCGGAGAACAATTGCAGAACAAAATCTAGTTTTCGGAAGACGTGGCTGCATTCTCTTAAGCTGTAATTCAATCAAGCTCGGCCGGATATATCGTACCTTAACCGCCAAACAAATTAATGGACAAACAAAAATTTTAGAAGAGAAGTTTTTTTATTAACTTTCTTTGCACTAAGTTGTATGGCTACTCCGAAACAGATTCTGTGGTGTCACTTCTAACGATTATAAAACTTTAAGTTTTTCTCGCTGTGTGAGAGCGATATGTTTGAAGTCTTAGCGAATATTTAAACGATGTTACATTTTAGACACAATGGCATAAATGGGCCTCTCAAATAAAAACACATAATTCAGTTTATTTTTTTTTTATACTCTTTATCTAGATTTATTCGCCTTTAACTACCGATAATTTGCGATTTTACTTAGATCATGAATCAATTCGACCTGGTATATGTTGACATTCTTCGAAAATTATTTTATAAATGAATTTCAAACCTCGATCGTACACAGAAAAATTCGAAGGATATAGTCGAGAAACAATTTTTAGAACAGTATTTATTTGAATACCTTTATACTGCAAGGTATAAAGAGGTCAGCCAGTTGAAGTATTTGAAGTAAGTATATGAATGCCGCAAAAAATTCTTGTTAAATCGATTTTGAAGATTTGGTAATTTTACGAAACTGCTTCGTATTCCGAAAATTTTATCAAACTCGGTATATTCTTTGGGAGACAACTTAGGCGACAATTTTTGAAAGCTGTATTTTTTCTAAATATGCAATTGTAAATATTTTTGGCTAATCGCTTTTATTAATTCGAACACTTTTTGGTATTTTGAAACTAAACGAAACTATAACTTGTTCGAAAATTTGCAAAAAGATGTCTTTTCTGAAAACCTGAGAATATTTTCGTTTTCTGAATTATTTGACTTTTTGAAGTACTCCGAATGCAATATATTTTATATTAATGTCGAAATTTCCAAAAACACTATTTTTTAATTACTTCGAAAATTCTGCTTAACTCAAGCTTAATATTAGCGATAAGTTTCAGATATGGCTTGCAGTGTCAACTATATTTTTTATTCTTAAAAAGTCTTAGTTTTGGTTTAAAAAAATAATTAAATTTTCTACTTTTTTTCTTCTTTCTTTTTCTTTTCTATGTTTTACCCTTCCAAAGAGGAAAAAAGGAATTTAATGTGCTTTAATGAGCGTAAACTTACTAGAAAAGAGCTTGTAATCGTGGATGGGAGTTGCATTTTTTATATAAGAGTTATAAATAGATTTTTTTTTTATTAAATCACAAAAAGTTTAAGTTTTTTCCGGTCATGTAAAAATAAAAAAAAAATTAAATAATTCATTTAATATTTATTTTAATTGAATAAAAAAAAATTAGGTCTGGTCGGAAGGAAATTACTTTGAAATAGTTTTCTTGATGAGTTAAATTAAAACTATGGGCTTGAGGCGTTCTTGTTTTGCTCTTGGTGTGTTTTATATAGTCGAATGCTTGGCTTGCTTCTATATGGGTGTTTTAATAGCGGCCACAATGAAAATATTGTGAATGATGTACGAGTATATAGACTTGACCATAAAGTACCCAAAAAGAATACTAGCCAGCGCTTGAACGACAATCTATAAACGAATGAAATATTTTTAATATTTGAGGAGCATTGAACCTTGACTATGCCACAAGATGTTCATAGGCCTAGATTCTAGTCAAATTACTTATATAATTATACTGTCTCTTAGAGTTTCTCTTTTGTACAATATTGTCAGCCAAAACTATAAGTCAAAAAGTTAATTAAGCGTATAAAATGTTATTATGAGGTGTAGCTAAATAATTTAACAATTGTATTTTTTAATTACTAAGTATAAGAACTTGACGCAATTTTACATGTTTTATGGCTTTAAGATGTTTCACATATAAAAAAATAAAAAATAAATGTTTTTGTTTTTGCAAAAGTTGGTAATTATTACACTCACAACAGGGATGGAAAACTTGATGCTATTGTCTTTTGATAATTATCAAAAGTACTCTCCTAAATCATTTAATACTCAAATAATTTCACTCTTGTATGTAAATAAGTTAGAATATATGGTACTCTCCCGTTTTAAGCACTCGACGAAAAATGGATGGTGAATCAATTTTGATTTGTATTTTTGGACATGGATTTTGAAAAAATAAATATTTTCATACTTTTAGTCAACGAAAAACTAAAGGAAAATGTTCAATAATATTTCATTGACCTTTTTTGAAAAATGTAATTATTAAGTATTTATTTTCGGGCACAAGGTTTATTTTTTAATACATAATTTATTTAAAAATTTGATTCATTGCGTACCAACTACAAAAAAATAGTTTTTCAATATTATGATTGTCAAAAAATTACTATTTAAAAATTTTTCTTGCCAAGATTTATAACTATTCAAGATGATAATCGAAATTATTAATATCTCTATATTTTTTCACCTTTTATGACAATTTTAGTTAAAATATTACTTAATGTCCTATTAAGTGCTTAAACAATTTTATTTGTTAACTAGCAGACCAGGCGAACTTCGCCTCGCCCTAATTTTAAGCCTTCAGACAAACTTTCTATTTTTAATTTGAAAAGCCATTAAGGAATAATTTCAAACAAAATTTCATACAAAAACTCGATTTTCGATTTTTCCAATTTTCCGACTTTTCCGGAGGGATTTTCCTTCTCCTCGAAAATACCTTCTCCTCGAAAATACGAAGAACTGACAAAAAGTTTTACGAAATCGGCCAAGCCGTTCTCATTTTATGAATTATTGGATTTTGCCACGCCCCTCCGCTCACAGACCGAAAAAATCGAACTTCACAGTGTCACCCGCCCGAGTATTCTGAAGGTTCCCTGAAAATTTCGTCAAAATCGGCCCAGCCGTTTTGGAGCCATTACGTTACATACATACACACATCCTATTTTATATATATAGAAGATATATAGATATTTCGATACTCATTGAGTATTATCTTCAGGAAATTATTTAAAAAAAATTTGTTATTTATTGAGGATCAAGCTAGTCTCTACTTTAATATTTTTATAGTTCTCATTTGTTCTTTGAGAGTTTTTATACAACCAAAAGAGCAGAAATAAAATGCGGGTATTACGGCCTAGCTTAACCCAATTAAATAAAAAAATTTTATGACGAAAAAATTAAATTTTCTTTCCCTGATTCATACTTTTACGCACACATGCATACAATAAAAAAAAACCGGAAACACTACTTTGATTATGTACGAATTAAATGAATGAATTAAAATATGATACGAGCATGAAAGCTAAATGCGTGAAAAATAAACACAATAAACCACACTGAGAAAAATTTTATGTAAAAGTTTTGCATTATGCTAAAAAAATAAGGTAAAATATAAGTGCCCATTTGAGTTTCACAAAAGGTTGAAATCTATGCGTAGCATGCAGCTGCAGGCATCTGCCACATTACCAGATTATTAAAGCACATGGCGCATTATTTTCTTAAAAAAACGTGTAATATTTTATTTATTGATAAATTTATAATAAAAAATTCAAAAAATCTAACTGCCTGCATGCATGTTCTTTTCTACTGATTTTACACTTAATAAAGAACACCTAAAAACCTTCAAAATGGCAAGAAATTTTACACAACAAAAAAAAAATAAAAAAAGGAAACGCCATATCCGCATCAGAAAAAGGAACAAAAATATCCACATCAGAATTTTGGCGACTTAGAATTTATGATGACAAAAATTACCGAAATTGAAATTTTATCTGTCCGGCTCGATTTCCATGAATATTTTTTTTTTCAAATTATTTTTCCTAAGGAAGAAGTAGAATGAAATTACTAGACTAGCAGAAATTACTAGACACCAACAGCACACAAACCAGTGTTGCCATTAGGATACGAAAGATACATTTTTCGTATCTTTTTATGACTACAGGTACCATGTATAATCCTGAAATTATTCGTATCTTTTGAATCTGTACGCAAAATGTACAGAAATAAAATATTAAGCTTTCCGTCTCTGACAAAGTTTTATTGGCATTTCGTTATAATTTACAGGTCATTCTCCAAAAAAGAGAATGTACAAATTTTAATGATAAATGGCTGTTAAGAGAGTACAATGGTTGGTTAAAAAAATTAAATATGAAATAAGAATGTTATGTTAATAAATGTTAAACGTTAAACATGGATTTTAAATTTTTTTTTTTTCAAAATGTATCTTTTTGGGAAAAAATGTATATTTTTTGGAAACTAAAATGTATCTTTCTCGAAATTTCACTGGCAACACTGACACAAACAAGCAGGATTAGTAAAATATGTGTTTTTAAAAAGGAAAAAAAAACTTTAAAATACAGCACATGATTTTTTTTCAAAATGCGGCCTTTGAGATTTGATTTCCTATTTAGATTAGAAATTACGGCGAATTCATAACAAGTAAGCAAATAAAACTCGATTCTTACCCAATGTCTGAAAAAGCAGAATAAAAGTTGAAGGCAAAAGAAAATATTCCAAAGTAATCAAAACAAATAAACAAAAAATCAAAAGAAATTAACGAATTTGTACATTGAGCAACAAAAAAAATTTATTTAAAAAAATGTTAACAGTTGCCCATTTATGCAAAGGCCTAGTCAAAATAATAAAATTAAATTTTGACATTCGTAGTTCACTTGCTCCACGAAAAAAAACACTAAGGGGAATATTGAAGAGCTGATCACCATCCCCGACCAATATTGGAATACAGTTTGTTGTAATACTTATACGGTTCAAACGTCAGATTATTTTGTCTAAAAATTTTGTTTAATTGAAATTTTAATAAACTTTTGACAAATTATTACATGTTAAGAATACAGCATTTAATATACATATAAATATTAAAACAAAGGGAGCGTGCAAAAAGTTTAGCGTTTTTTATTATCGGGGCGTATACATGAAAAATTATATTTATTAAAACAATAACATTAATAAATACTTGCACATAATATTAAAAACCCATATAAATATATTGGAACTCATAAAATTGTAAACCCTTTTAGTGAAGTATGAAGAAGGTTTGGCAAAAAATTTATTACTTATCAATTAACATGTAAAATTTATTACTCAGTATTTTTTAACGTGTACAGTCATTTCTTATGACAACTAGAACTGAAATATTTTATTGCGTGTAAGTGTTAATTTTTTTTTTTGTTGGTTGTAAAAATGGAACATAACAATAAAAATAAACAAAACATACTTAAATAAAAAATAAACAACAGTTAATGTCCATATTAATTATTGTTCAGAATTAAAAAACAGGCAAAATTTATAGAAAGTCTGACTGCTGGTGTCATTTATTACGAGAACTCAACTGAACTCAACAATTAAAAAAAATAAAAACAAAACCGCCACAGACGACACACTTGTCATCAACGTCGCGCATTCGAACACAATCCAGAAGACATGAATATTGGCAACGGATGTTAATAACGAAATGGGGAAACTATTTATGGCAAGCCATTTATTTACTTGTTTTTACAGTCACTCCTCAGTCAGTCATTCACTTTAACTTAAGAATAAAATGCCATAAAGATGTAAAACACTTTGATTGAATGACCTTATGCGTTGCCTTTAATTGGCTGCAGGGCGTATCTTACGTGGCCTCCCAATTTGGGCATACCATAAAATGAGTTTTGGATGGATTAAATTAATAAATTCTATGTTGACAGAAACTTATTCCAAATGTTAAAAAATAAACCAAAATTCAAAAGCATTTTATACTTGTGAGACAAGAGGTTGTTGAATACGACTCGTATAAAATGTATTCTTTTGAAGAATTGCTCTTTTTATATGTAAAAAACATGGAACTTTATTAAAAACACAGGTTTTCCAATAGGAACGTTTTTAAAAAGCCCTAAATTTAAGAGGTACGTTTTCAAAAGGTACTTTCTGTGAATTTCACAGTGTGAAAGCAATTTTTTAAACAACTTTTTAAAAGGAAATTTTTGAAGGCGATTTTCTTGGAAAGTATGTTTTAATAGGTACTTACATATATAAAAGTACCTTTTAGTACCCTTTTTTAAGATATTTTAAAAAATCCTTTTTTAAAGGGGCACTTTTTTAAAAGGCAATTTTCTAACATGAATTTTTTTAAAGTAAACTCTTTAAAAGGTGCCTTGGAAGTTTATAAAAATTTACTCTTTACAGTTTATTTTTAAAGGACAATTATAAAAGGTGCATTTTTAAGAGGTAATTGTCTGATTTTTTAAAGGAACATTTCTAAAATGTACTCTTTTTAAAATATACTTTTTATAGGTGTATTTTTTAAATAACATTTTCAAATATACTTTTCCAAAGATGCATTTTTTAAAAGATATTTTTTATTTAATTTTTTTTTTGTTCAAAAGGTTCATTTCTGAAACGTTCTCTTTTTAAAATGTACTTTTTTACAGATATTTTTTTAAAAGGTACTTTTTTAAAAGGTGCATTTTGTAAGAGGTACTTTTTCATTTCTTAAAAAGGTATATTTCCGAAATGTACTCTTTTTAAAGTGTACTTTTTACAGTTATTTTTTAAAAGTACTTTCTTATAAGGTGCACTTTTTAAAAGGTACTTTTCTGATCTTTTTAAAATGTTCATTTCCGAAAATGTACTTTTCTTAAAATTTACTTTTTATAGGTACTTTTTAAATTACATTTTTCAAAGGTACTTTTTTAAAAGATGCATTTTTAAGAAATATTTTTTTTTTTATTTTTAAAAGCTACTCTTTGTAAAATGTAATTTTTTACAGGGTTTCTTTAAAAGGCGCATTTTTTAATAGGTACTGTTTTCAGTTTTAAAAGGTATATTTGCAATATGTACTCTTTTATACAGTTGTTTTTTAAAAAGGTGCATTTTTTAAGAGGTACTTTTTCCATTTTTAAAATGTATATTTCCAAGGTGCACTCTTTTCAAAATGTACTTTCTCAAATGTGCTTTTCTAAAAGTACTTATTCGGAATATACTTTTTTAAAGTATATTCCGAGTAAAAGGTACTTAAAAGGTACTTTTTCAATATGTATTTTTTAACGGTACTTTTGCAACATCAACTTTTTTAAAGATATTTTTGTATTGGATTTTTTTAACATGTGTATATATTTTGGAAAACTGTACACAAATGTAGTAGATCTACATATGAACATATAAATACATATGTGTATATAATTGTACATATGTATGTGTGTATATGGAGGAGTAATTAAAACCAAAACAATAAAAAAAAAGTTGTGTTTTAGTCTGTTGCTTGACACACTGTAAAATATTACAAGCTTTTGGTATTGTACAGCTGTGAAAACCGGATGACGACCAAATGTGGCTGAACAAACAAAGTGGGTGGGTGCAAAACCAAAACGAAAATGTAAATTTGAAGTTTAAAAGAACTAAATATCGAATGAGAGAAAGAGAGTTTGCAATTCTTTACAATTTCATTTAAATCTGTTATTCATTTTTCTATAAATGATGAAAAAGGGGACGGATAGTTAAATATTAATGAAGACATACGAGATGTGTTAAAAGATTATTTTATATTGATGCACTTGTCCCGAACATGCGATATTCACAGTTTGAACAGTGCAGCAATTTTTTTTTTATTTGTTGCAGACATAAAGAAATTAAAAAATGTATCAAAGCATTTATATGACATCTTATGCCTTTGACAGCGACATAAGGTGAGTCTACACTGAGTAATAAAAGTTTTTATATGTGGGGCAAACTGCTCCAAGAAGACCGAGAAGGCAATTATGACAAATATCGGTCTGGACTCCTCAACACTCTAACAATAATTGTCGAACCGCCTTAAATACGATCTTGATGGTATCGGCATCCCGTTTGGCGCCTGGTGTGCAAGTTTTCAGATTCTTTGTGTCAGCGAAATTTTTTCCATAAATGTTTCATTTCGACTAGAAAACTATCGCTTACGAATGATTTTTGGCCAAATATAACACCAGAATCATACTTCAGCCACAAGGTTCAGCGTATTTAGCCTCATGTGACTATTTTCTGTTACACAAAGTGAAAGTGGGAAAATTTTTAACGATTGAAGAAGTCTAGGCTACTCCAAAAAGTGCTGAGCTTCGAGGAGTTGGAAAAGTTTTAGCACAAGTGTATCGTATATAACGGGGTTACTTTAAAGTGGGCTATAGGAATATAGATCAATGAATATAAATTTTTTGATATCCTTACCAAGAACTTGTATAAAGATATATGTACATAGTTTAAGAAATAAGTTTACATATTCCTATCACTTGAAACGGATCATCTAAAAATTATTTCAAGTGCAGCCGAGTCCAAAGAAGGAGCCTTTATTTATTAAGCTGAAATAATTAAAATTTTTTAGTTATTTATTTCAAAAATTATTTTAGATTTTATTTAATAATGCGGCTTTAAAGCGAAAATGAGGTTATATGACATTTACTAAAGTCAAGTCAATAAATATTTTTTTCATTTCGACCATTGACCTATATAATAATGTACACTTCACCATTAAAAGTCAAGGGCTAATTTAATTAAAACAATGTTTATTTTGTTTGAAAGGCTATTAAATTACGTGTAAAAATTATAGTAAATTTACTTTGATGAGATAAAAAATAATGAACTAGAGTAAATCAAAGTTAAATTTTCATATATTCTTTTTAGGATTTTCACCAATGGTTGTCATTACGATGGCTGTTTTGTACAGCAAATAATAACAAAATCCATTATTTTACAATTGTATAAAACTGTCCATTCGGACTTAAATTTGATAAAATTTAAAAATGCTATAAAAAGAAGAAGAAACACAAGCATTTCAATTTACCAACAAAATCTTTATTTAATAATTATGTAGATCAAATAAGTTTCGGCTTGAGCTTTCACGTTTTTTTTCAGCCAACAAAAAGTTCGAAATAATTACCAAAATTAATTAAACTAAAATGTATACCAAGAACACACAAAAATGAAGAAATTTTTTTAAAATAGCAGTTTCATTTCTATAAAAAAATTGGTTGTACCACAAGAAGATTATTATTTTAAGGTCAAAATAAAGTCTCTAAATCAAATTATCACATGTAATATAATTTTATGGCATTTAGTTAATTGTTTTCTTACACTTCATGTATTTTTTCGGAACGAAGATATTCGATAAATAATCGCCTCAGTTTGGAGAATATGAGTCCGAACGTCATTCGTATTACGAATACTATAAATCCTTACATCACTAGTATGTACATGTACACAAGATGGCGCAAAAATAATGTCATAATATGGAATGTCCACCATTTTGTTATAAATGAGAAAAAATAGCCCTGTTTTCATAAAAAGTTTATTTGAAAGTGTAAAATTTATGACATAAAATGGAAAAAGTTAGAACGCTCAAATGGCCACCTTTAGAGGTGATGCGCTTTCAAGACAACAAAGGTTTGCGGTTTCTTGTGATAAACGCTTGTGATAAAGCCCCAAAGAAAGAAGTCTGGTGCTGTTATATTTGCGATCTGGACGGCCAGTTCAAATCTCCAAAACGGAAGATCACTCGAACTGAAAATTGATGTCTCCAAATCTCCATCGTTGCCCGAGCTGTGTAAGCGGTTGCTCTGTCCTGTTGAAACTAGCAATAATTGAGATCAAATGCAGCAAATTGCGGCAAAAAAATTGTTTAGCATGTGCCTGTAACGCTCATCATTCACGATTATGATGATGCTATCAGCTTCTTCAAAAAAAAAAAAAAAAATAATAATAATAAGGGTCTAATCAATTTTTCACTGCAAATACCCCAACAAGCAGTTACATTGAAGGGATGTTAGACCGGCCATTTCTTGCAACACCTATAGTGGACCCAGATTGCACGAAACGCTCAGCCAAACGTTTAATTGTTTTAACACATGAAAAACAAAGACGAGGAAAACGACGACAAAAGTTCACGCTGCTTTAAAGCAACAGACGGATATTTTGTCAAATAAGCAGAAACAATAATTCCACATCCTTCCACTTTAATAATTCCGCTCCTTAGCTGGTTGATAACTAGTTATATATCGACATTATAAATGTCACAGCACAGTGACATTTGGGGACATCTGCGAAAATAGCAGCCAATTCAAATTATGACATTACTTTGCACCATCCTGTAGTAATTTGAAGTAAGTAGTTCTATTCGAAAAATTAAATTAATGGTGAAATTGTATCCATATGTACATGTTATTAACACCGAATTCGGCTTGTATTTTCACTTCATATTGGTACAGACTATCGGTTTTCCGAAAATATTCCAGTACCCCTTTTTACATGTTTGTAACTGCAATACATGCATTCCATTTAAGTAACTTTTATTATATATGTATGTATGTATGTACTGATATTAATGAATTTAAATATTATTCAGTGTTTTTATTAGATAAACATTTTTCACATAAAATCCACATAATGAACCGACAAAATGTGTTTGACCCTAAAAAATTAAAATTCATTTAACATGAATTAATATTTTAATGTAAACAAGTTTCTTTGACCTGTAATCTGCTTTTTTATTTGTAAAAGCATGCATTATAACATGTATGTATATACATATGTATGTATATACATATGTGCACAAATAGATATATTTACATTCTCATTTTCCAATCCACTTACAACAGCTTTCACTGTAATTAAAATTTCTTACAAATCATTGTGCCTGTTGAATGCCTCACATTTACAAACTGACTGTTGCTGCAGAAGGGCAAAAGAAAAACAACAATAAAATGAATAAAAATCATTTTATTCGTTTTCTAGGGAGCACTTACAAAAGTATATGCATCTATGGATGTGCATCATGCGTGAGTATGAGTCAATACTTTTATGTTGAGGAAAGTGTGAAAAATGTAAAAAGAACTTTATTATGTATTTTATTTCGAAAATTGGGATATGAAATAACAAAAACAACAGTAATGAAAAAATAATATAAAATTATGATGAAATGTTTTAAATGAAAAATTTTTTTTTATGTATATGGACATGTTTTATCTTTAATACAAGAAAAAATACACTGTGTAACAAGAAAAATTATATTAACCAATTAAATAATTTTATAAATATTTTTTTTCTGAGTATTATAAAATAGATTTTCCCGAATTTTGTTGAGAGAGATTAGGTAAAAATCATTTTTAAACCTGTTTGAAATTTTTTTAAAAAGTTGGCAAAATGCTAAAAGATTAAATTTTATTAATTAATCATAAAGCCAAGATTTTGTTACAAAAAATAATTTTTGTTTTTATTTTTATTCCGGCTCTAGGTCATATATTAAATAAAACTCTTTTTTTGTTTTATTTAAATTTTTATTTTTTATTCCATATTTCGATCACCATCGGTTCTCTTCTTCAGGAATTTTTAAGTAAAGCAAATTACATGTGATAGTTATTAAAGAACAAATTACAACAAAGATCAAATGTGTAAATCATTCTGACAAACACTAGCAGAACGGAACAACATGCTGTTTTCGAAAGCCGCTACACTTTCATCATCAGCGTTCTTGTGTTTGGTCCACTTCTGTGGTGTCAGTTGATGTATATTTCAGCTATTCATACAAATCTTCACTGTAAATGTAATACGAGAATTGTTTTTATTCATCGTATCATAATTTGTGAAAACTTTTTTTTTGTAATGAAGATCTCAAATTACACCTCACTAACTTACAACAGTCTTACCATTGTTATCTATTCTTTACCAACCATACACATGCTTATTTTTAATTTGCTTATTTTATTTTTTACTTATGACAAACTTGTTTGGTTTGTTACTATAAGTATGTATATTTTATTAATTTCATATTGATGTTCTTCGGTGTGCCCTCCGTTAGTTAAGTATATATTTGTTAATTTTTCCGACCTTATGATATGTAATTTTTGTTTTTATTTTTATTCCGGCTCTAGGTCATATATTAAATAAAACTCTTTTTTTGTTTTATTTAAATTTTTATTTTTTATTCCATATTTCGATCACCATCGGTTCTCTTCTTCAGGAATTTTTAAGTAAAGCAAATTACATGTGATAGTTATTAAAGAACAAATTACAACAAAGATCAAATGTGTAAATCATTCTGACAAACACTAGCAGAACGGAACGGAACGGTCGGAAAAATTAACAAATATATACTTAACTAACGGAGGGCACACCGAAGAACATCAATATGAAATTAATAAAATATACATACTTATAGTAACAAACCAAACAAGTTTGTCATAAGTAAAAAATAAAATAAGCAAATTAAAAATAAGCATGTGTATGGTTGGTAAAGAATAGATAACAATGGTAAGACTGTTGTAAGTTAGTGAGGTGTAATTTGAGATCTTCATTACAAAAAAAAAGTTTTCACAAATTATGATACGATGAATAAAAACAATTCTCGTATTACATTTACAGTGAAGATTTGTATGAATAGCTGAAATATACATCAACTGACACCACAGAAGTGGACCAAACACAAGAACGCTGATGATGAAAGTGTAGCGGCTTTCGAAAACAGCATGTTGTTCCGTTCTGCTAGTGTTTGTCAGAATGATTTACACATTTGATCTTTGTTGTAATTTGTTCTTTAATAACTATCACATGTAATTTGCTTTACTTAAAAATTCCTGAAGAAGAGAACCGATGGTGATCGAAATATGGAATAAAAAATAAAAATTTAAATAAAACAAAAAAAGAGTTTTATTTAATATATGACCTAGAGCCGGAATAAAAATAAAAACAAAAATTACATATCATAAGGTCGGAAAAATTAACAAATATATACTTAACTAACGGAGGGCACACCGAAGAACATCAATATGAAATTAATAAAATATACATACTTATAGTAACAAACCAAACAAGTTTGTCATAAGTAAAAAATAAAATAAGCAAATTAAAAATAAGCATGTGTATGGTTGGTAAAGAATAGATAACAATGGTAAGACTGTTGTAAGTTAGTGAGGTGTAATTTGAGATCTTCATTACAAAAAAAAAGTTTTCACAAATTATGATACGATGAATAAAAACAATTCTCGTATTACATTTACAGTGAAGATTTGTATGAATAGCTGAAATATACATCAACTGACACCACAGAAGTGGACCAAACACAAGAACGCTGATGATGAAAGTGTAGCGGCTTTCGAAAACAGCATGTTGTTCCGTTCTGCTAGTGTTTGTCAGAATGATTTACACATTTGATCTTTGTTGTAATTTGTTCTTTAATAACTATCACATGTAATTTGCTTTACTTAAAAATTCCTGAAGAAGAGAACCGATGGTGATCGAAATATGGAATAAAAAATAAAAATTTAAATAAAACAAAAAAAGAGTTTTATTTAATATATGACCTAGAGCCGGAATAAAAATAAAAACAAAAATTACATATCATAAGGTCGGAAAAATTAACAAATATATACTTAACTAACGGAGGGCACACCGAAGAACATCAATATGAAATTAATAAAATATACATACTTATAGTAACAAACCAAACAAGTTTGTCATAAGTAAAAAATAAAATAAGCAAATTAAAAATAAGCATGTGTATGGTTGGTAAAGAATAGATAACAATGGTAAGACTGTTGTAAGTTAGTGAGGTGTAATTTGAGATCTTCATTACAAAAAAAAAGTTTTCACAAATTATGATACGATGAATAAAAACAATTCTCGTATTACATTTACAGTGAAGATTTGTATGAATAGCTGAAATATACATCAACTGACACCACAGAAGTGGACCAAACACAAGAACGCTGATGATGAAAGTGTAGCGGCTTTCGAAAACAGCATGTTGTTCCGTTCTGCTAGTGTTTGTCAGAATGATTTACACATTTGATCTTTGTTGTAATTTGTTCTTTAATAACTATCACATGTAATTTGCTTTACTTAAAAATTCCTGAAGAAGAGAACCGATGGTGATCGAAATATGGAATAAAAAATAAAAATTTAAATAAAACAAAAAAAGAGTTTTATTTAATATATGACCTAGAGCCGGAATAAAAATAAAAACAAAAATTACATATCATAAGGTCGGAAAAATTAACAAATATATACTTAACTAACGGAGGGCACACCGAAGAACATCAATATGAAATTAATAAAATATACATACTTATAGTAACAAACCAAACAAGTTTGTCATAAGTAAAAAATAAAATAAGCAAATTAAAAATAAGCATGTGTATGGTTGGTAAAGAATAGATAACAATGGTAAGACTGTTGTAAGTTAGTGAGGTGTAATTTGAGATCTTCATTACAAAAAAAAAGTTTTCACAAATTATGATACGATGAATAAAAACAATTCTCGTATTACATTTACAGTGAAGATTTGTATGAATAGCTGAAATATACATCAACTGACACCACAGAAGTGGACCAAACACAAGAACGCTGATGATGAAAGTGTAGCGGCTTTCGAAAACAGCATGTTGTTCCGTTCTGCTAGTGTTTGTCAGAATGATTTACACATTTGATCTTTGTTGTAATTTGTTCTTTAATAACTATCACATGTAATTTGCTTTACTTAAAAATTCCTGAAGAAGAGAACCGATGGTGATCGAAATATGGAATAAAAAATAAAAATTTAAATAAAACAAAAAAAGAGTTTTATTTAATATATGACCTAGAGCCGGAATAAAAATAAAAACAAAAATTACATATCATAAGGTCGGAAAAATTAACAAATATATACTTAAAAAATAATTTTTTTTATAAACATGTAATTTGAATTGAATTTTTTATTAAACAAAATCGGTCACAAGTTCTCTATATAAGCCTAATACGGATTTGTAAGTGAATTGCCACATGCACCCACGTCAAAAGAAAAGTTAACGGCAATTTTAACAATTATTGACTTTTACTGCCTTGGTGACTTTAGAATTGAAATAAATATTACTGCTCAGGCAATTGTTTCATCACGGAATGAATATTCGATATTTCGTATTTTTGCGCTTTGGAATTACCAATAATTTATCGTGATATTCAAACCAAACTTGCTCTAGTCTTCATGCAGAAAATTACTTCAATAAAAGAGTTTCTAAGCAGAATTTTTCACAAAATGCATAATTGCTACCCCTTTATTGTTTATAATATACTTTGTTGCATAGTGTTATTGAAGAAAATTCAAAAGAGGTGATGATAATGAAGTGTGAACGGCCAATGGATTCATAGCAGAGCTGGAAAATTCTCAGGTATAATATTTTTGCAATAAAAAATTTTCATGCTTACGAGTACATGTGCTGAGTGATAGTATATGTATATACATACATATATTTACAGAGAATGTATTAAGATTCTAGAAAGCTTTGTGTCGCTGCAATTTCGTAGTAAATTGTTTTCAAGCAGTTTTTCCGATTGTCTATATTGTTTCCCAAAAAAAGTATATTAACTTTAATTATAGTATAAATGATCCATTTGAGCTTTCAATAGGATATAAATAGCTTATGACGGAACATTAACATAAATTTATGGTGCATTCATTTCGAAAAAAAAAAAAAATATCATCATAAAAAGAGGGGAACGTTTTACATGTTACCGATATCATAAGTGATGCTTTTTGAAGCTCACAATAGAACAAACATAGTGGCTTGATGTTACATTCATTATTAATGTACATTTAGTCCTTTAAATACACGTACGAGTATATAAAAATTATGCATTCTTTATCAATATTTACACTTCGATTTACAAAATATAATTATATGCTGGGAAGAAATATATTAATATCACTCATCAATTATAATAATAAAAAGAACTTCTCATGTTCATCAGATGGCGATTTTGTTTGCAATAATTGCTTAATTATGAAATATTTAATGTCCTGAACTTTATAATTTTTTTTTTATAAAGACAAATTAAATTGACGGAATCAACGAAAAAGGAGAGCTAACAAACTAAACTAACAACATATATTCGAGAGAAGTGTGTCAACATAATAAAAAAAAATCGCTTATCGAATGACCGAGAAATTTCAAAATGCACCTTTTCTATTGAACAATCCTCGTATAAATAAAATTGAATGAGAAACGTGCTACATATTTAGATGTTGAATGATATTTTTGCACTTCTGCTTACTCTTCTTTTTGGAACAGAAGAAGGAAAAAATGCAAGAAGGAAAAAAATTTTGTCAGAATGAAAATGCCATCAGTGTTTCGAATATAAAGTAAAAATAATGCATTCTTTTTGAGGATACGAGAAAATGTTAACATCACTGTTTATTTATAATAACAAGTGAACTCCTATTTCCAATAATTCCATATTTTATACAACGTTAGTTTTTCATATACTTTTCACATAAAAATAACAAAAAAAAAACAAAAACAAACGAACTCTTCCTTGTAAGAAAGTATTATACACAGTTTTAAACAAATTACATTCGAACACATGTTACATATTTACCCACCATCTGTGCAACAAATAAAGAGAGAAGATTATTGTTTTTGCACTATTACACATTTTTTTAGAAAAGAACATAAACATGAAGGAAAGGCAAAGTATATGCATACGTTTTTAAGAATATTTTGAAGAAATGCAGGATACGTTCGCAAATGAAACACTGCACTGCAACAGAAAAGTAAACTGTTTTCTCTATACCGATACCAATTATGTGAATGATCTGACTATTTTATACAGAACGAGTTTTCAGTATTTTTGGATATCATCTGCTGCACTGTTTTAATTTACTGCTGCAGGGCAGTACTGCGTTTACGAACGCCCAGATACGTCTGTGTTTATTACTCTACATAGATTTATGTAATAAAAATGTGAAACTTTCGACCGTCGTTACAGATTTTTTACCCTCATGCTTTTGTTATCAAACAAATTTCACTATTGGGGTAACCGTTCTACCCAGGGATAAACTTTCGACAATGACAGGATAGTAGGACAAGGACAGAACATTATTTACTACATATTTTTTGTACTTAAGAAATAATTGTTCTCGGTTACCGGATTGCGAAAAATGTGTCTCAAATCAATAATTACTACTTACTTTTTACCTTACTACGAATATTCACAAAATTCTTTGTATAAAAATACATATACAAAAAAATGGAGTTATTGGTGATTTCCTAGATAAGTATTTACAAAATAATATTTATATTTATATTTATGTAATTAAAATGCTTTAAAAAATATTATTTTGATAAATAAATTATTTCATACAGAAATCTGCAGGAGTCATAATTAATATGCGACTAATACTGCCTGACTTGTTTGTAAAATAAATAGTGTATAACGAAAGTAATAATTATATGCATTATCTAATACAACAATAACAACTTATATCATGCTGTCAGACATCTGTCGAATGATCTACGAGTATGGATGTCAGTGTTGGAAAATTTACTAGTATTGTATTTTAAAACATTTTTTGTTTTGGAAACTTCAAAGTTCTATAACTACAAAATATATGTCTATTTATACATTTTTAATGATTTCAAATTATACACAACAAAAAATTGCGAAAGCTACTGAAATTGTTATATCGCCATAGAAAATGTTAATTAGTTTAAATGTTAAAAAAAAAACTTTATTAATGGAATTGATTTGTTTGAGATGACATTTTAAAAAAATTTACACAATAATTTTCCTTAAATAACTCAAGAAATCTTATCAGATTTTTCGATATATGAAGAACAGGTTCGAATTATGTAGGTTTCGGGAGATAACGTTGTCAAAATTTTTCGAGAAACTTCTTTTATTACTAGAAAAATAATAAGCACTGCTATTTACACCAGATTGACTGAAATTTAATATGCAATTTGTCAGAGAATGACAATTAGTGGTAGCTTTAACATCCCTATCACAAAATGCACCATCTCTATACATATAAATTGGTGTACTCTAAATGATGTACTCTAGTATGTCCAAAATATTAAAAAGTAGATAAATTAAGTATGGTAATGGTCATACTAATGACATATTCATATTTGTACGTGTGAAATCATCCAGTTCTAAATGTGTTTTTCAAACAGCAATAAGTGACAGAAAGCGCAATATCAAACTTCTGGCAGCTATGTATATCAATAGAACAGCATATAAATTCGCATAGAACGAGTATCCATTAATGAGCTCAGTTTTCTAAAAGCATGTATAATATATCAGCCATTTGATATATATGAATCCAATAATCCAATACTAAATATAATCATTGATGGATATTTCGATCATGCGTATTTTGCTTTGAGAATATTTAATTATACCCAATACAATGGTTATACCCAATAACATGGATCTACAAAATTTTATTTGATAATGCTTTTGAGTCCCATTACATTTTATCAAGCGTACAATTGATAATGGACTATGTATATATGTATGTACGTACATACATGTTCAATAATATCCACAAAAGTTTAAAAACCAAATTTAAGGATTTTATTCTTATATCCCATTTTTTAGATTTTCATTCAAAAGAAAATTTTGTCAAAGTTGTTATTATATTATAGATTAGATTGATTGAACTTTTTCAAAACAAGCGTATGGTTGGGCGCCATTAAAAGGTACGAGTACTCTACGATATTTTGGAAATCAGTTTTGCGTATTAAAAAAATGTTTTAACTCAATCTTTAATTAGAAAAAGAAGTTTTTTTTAATAGCAGTTACGCTTGCCAGAGACTCTGTGTAGCAGAGCTGTAGCAGTTAATAAGGACCCTCTACTCTTATACATATGTACTTACATACATATGTATGTATATTTGGAGTGTCGGTTATGAAGAAGACTAATCCACTTTTGTCCAGTGATTTTATTTCTAGAAACTAGCTCACCAGCTCTGAAGAGTCGCAATGCTGCTGAAGGGAACAAAAATATCTAAATTTGAAAATCATGTACACTTACCTTAAATGGATTAGCCGTTTGGCAATTAAATTCAGAAGAGTCCTTTTATGGAATAAGGAGAATCTAATACATCGTATTTGCTTTCTTTGATTTTTTTATAAATAAATCATGTCAAGGCTGGTAAGTGAATGCAACCTTATTTTAGTTCAACGTTTCATTTTCTGCAGCAGTTCACATTCTGTTTTAAACTAGATGACACACAGGAAAAGATGGAATACAATAAAAAAATGTAAACAAAACTTTCCTCAAAACTGGATCTGCTCAACGAATTGTATTGAATTAAAACTTGTTTTTGCATGCATGTACATACATATAGACAAATGTATACATTTTAATGTACATAATTCGGGTTTTCGTTTTGTTTTTTGCAAAGCTGAAATCACATCATCAATCTTCTCTTAATTCCATTTTATACAATTCTTGTTTTTCTTAAACACTCCATTTTGGGTTTTTAAACTGTTTTTGTATCAATTTTGCACCAATTGTCTCACAAATATTTCGCAATTACTTAATGATGATTTTAATTGTTCAACAATTTCTTTACAAAACAAAATCGGAATTTGTGCAAAATTTTTCTTAGCAATATTTAGCAGCGCGCACCGAAACAAAAACAACTTGCTGAACCGAAGGTTTGAAAAATACTGCTGTTATTTTTGTTTACATTTGTACATCAGTGATGGAACTTGTACCCAGCGTTGCCGTCTTAGTTATTTATCATATATATGATATATATAGGACCTGTACTCAAGATATATTATATAGATTCATATCATATGTAAATTGTTTTCTTATTTGTTTAAAAGCAATCCAAGTCTCTTGTGATTATGGATTTTTTCACATTCATATACAATGGAGAATACAAATGTTGTATATAAACATATCGGCAGAAACATATAATGTTGAATGTTTTCAAACTGGACCTCATTAATAAGTTGGCTTAGCAACCAATGAGATGTCAGAATATAAGTATCTAAAGTCGCAAAAACAATTTGAAGAATTCATGATTTATAGCAATATTAAATTGACTTCCTACTGAAGAGATATTATATATTGGTAGCTTCTACATACATATGAAAATATATACACACATATATATTTGTAATTATTAGACTTTATTTTACCTTTTAACTATGATATAAATATTAGTTTGATCTTGAAGCTTTTCTATCAATATTAAATAAGAATTATTTGGAATATTCTTCCAACTTGATATTTAAAAAACTGTTATTAGTTGTGAATTCAGTTATTCATTTGTCAGAAACTTCCTTTACTCTAACCAACTCAGCAGTAGATTTCAACCAGAATATTCTTAAGGCAATTAACCTCGTATAATTATATAAAAAAAATTCATGTACAATATGAGAATTCTCTTATACACAAAATTCCAAATGTATATGAAGAAGAATGTAAAAGCTTGAATACAAACAACTCATATTCCATATGAGTATCTTGATACGCCTATACTGTTTTAGCACTTTGTTAATACTGTCTTCACATATTCCGATATTTTATTTTATTCAAAATTTTAAACATTATATGCTCTATTAACATCTCAAACCTTCTTAAAGTGTGTTTCGGCCTGAACATCCAAAATATTTTTCTATTTTCTCTCAAAAGTGAATTCACCCATTCGTTCTGTACGAAAATTTTGTTGTTGTTCCGCATTAAATTTGCTATCTTTCTCAAAATAGAGACGTCAAACTACATATTAAAAAAGCGTTCGGAACGCTCAGAACGATTGGGTGAATTCAACTTTTACATTCCTGAATTCAGTGAATTATGGCAACACTGTTCATGAAACCCAGGAAGAGCAAATGTCAAAAAGATCGTTCTTATGACTGCAAGACATACATAGTTGCCAGATGTAGTCGGTGATGTTTTGAAACACATGTCTATAGGAATATGGTGTCAAAAAATAAATGTTTACAGTTCTTTTATTGGATATGCCAAATTTATTTAATTCAAATAGCGTGAGAGGTATATTTAGCTAATTAATTTATTGTTATATAAAGTACATACTAAACAAATATTGATCTTTATATGGAATATTAACATTGCAGCTCATAAAAAAATGCCATATTTTTATTATCTTCGATAAGCGAGGACTTAATACTAAAATTTGTTAATTTTGTTTAAGATATAAACCATCCGTAATAGACATGAACTACTCTTAACTTCCCTGCCATATTATCCAAAAAATGGAATCAGTATTTATGAATGGTGGTACTAATCGGAAGCCATTTAATTGCGCATTTAACTAATCTTATCTTTTTATATCAATTATAAAGGATAAGTTAAAACAGTGTTCTTAAGTATATAATCTTGTGTTTTTCCTATGACTTGTCTCAAAACATAGTTCTTATGCTGCCAGATATATTAATGTTCTTAATTTGGTAACTATTTAGCTAATTTCCTAACCATTAACATAATGATGAGACTACAACACCTTTTCTAATCTAACAACCATTTCAGCTCTGAAACATTGACAGCGGTGGTGAGATGAGATTTTTGAATAATTGTGATTGCTTAATTTTAGTTTGAAACCATTTAAAATTTTTTTAATTGAATTTAACAAAAGTGCAGCCAAATTTCCTATAAATAGTAATTTATAAGAAGTGGGAACTTTTTATATTTTAAAGTGCAATATGCGTATAACACAATCGAGCACACTATATTGTATAATTACATATGAAAGAGTAAAGTGAATTGTCGTTTATAGCGAAAAACTTCTCCGGTCCAAACAATTTTGTGCAATTAAATACAAGATTTTTCCAATTTTAGATGTTTTTATGAGTATTTTCGACCATTTTCCTAATTTGATATTTGTAACAATTGTAGAAATATTAAATTATAGAATTTTTTTTTCATAAGAACGTTTCCACTCTCCCAAAAAGTACCTTAAGTAAAGTACTTTTTGGGCGCTTACCGGTACAGCTGAGTAAATGTCAAGTATTGTTTCTATTTAAATAAACATATTATGCACAGTCTGCACAGTGTTGGAAGAAAATATAAGGACACACATTTTTTGTACTTTTCGTTTTCTTATTGCATTAATAAAAGATATTATATAATAATCAAAATATAATACAATAATCAAACAAATATAACTTATAGCTGTTTTCGTTTCCAAAATAATGTAACATTTTGTTGATAAACTGATACAAAATATATAATTGTCGGTCTAATTAAAAAAAATTAAATTCCCTAATAGAATTGTTTGCTCTTTCCTAATAAGTTTGCACTCATTATATAGCACATATTTTAAGAAACGACAGCCCCATAAGATTTGGGTTAAAGCTACGCAGAGAATCAAGTTCTTAGTCTTTCATTTGCCAAAATTTACTGGTAGAAACTGTATAGACATCCACCTGAACAAAACGTTCTCACTTGCTGAAAAGGAAATGTTCCGATCGGAACTTATGCAAGATAAAATAACTTTAAGCCGCATGGTAGAGATGAGGGATCATGGTTTCTAAGAAATCAATTTTTTTTTGTAATGGATTTTAATATTATAGGACAATTTGGACATTTCTAAAAAATATATTTACATATTTCATTTTTAAAAAATAGCGAAAACATGTGGGATAAAGTTGAGGTAAATTGATGTGTTGTTTATTGACACAATACATATTACGAAAGTACCTATAATTTTTGTATGCGTTTTTTCTATTGCTCATTGAGTTTAATTTATATGGCGATAAAAAATTAAAAAAAGTAGACATAGTTTTATGACTCTATTATTTATTCCAGTACTAATTTTTACAAATAACGAAGTAAATTATACCAACAAAATGCTGGTAATTTTTATATTGTTGTACTTATCATCTTGCGGCATCAGTAACATTGTCAAAATTTAATTTGATTGGTTAACTTTTAGTTTTTCCTGCTTGTTAGTCAAATATTACATGCTGCATAAGAAGGCAAAGAAAAAAGTTGAATAATATTTAACTTTGCGTGCGGCCGCTTAACAAAGCATTGTCGTCAACCTTCATTGATTGTAACACGCTAAACTTTGTATATAAACATTTTTGTAGCCAAACTAAGCCTTAACGTCGCTGCCAGCTGCCACATGCCGCGTATATTTATTTCTACACGAAAACACAATCTTGTAGACATAAGCGGATAAAATAATTTGAAAATTCATTGATTTTTGAATAACAAATATTAATTATAAAACGCAAAAATGCGAAATGTCACAAATTCCATGACCTAACAATTGTCGAAACATTAATTTTTGCATCATTTGAAGGAAAAAAGTGTCCACTAATGATTATGATATCCCTGTAAAAGTCTGAAATTCCTGGTACTCTTCTTGTGTGACTGCATGCTAGCAAACGGAAAATCGCTCAAGAAATCTATCAATCTAAATTTCCATAATTTTTAACGCACATTCCTTATGGAAACGTGAAGTTAAAGAAGAACTCTGTGTTAAGCTTCAAATACGAAGCTCATTTATACCATTGACAGACATATGATCTACATATCATAGTATGTATACTACGGTCTTGTATAATATTTTTGGTATTTATACTAATGTTTTTGTTTTTATGTTCGAGACGTCATTTTGAAGACATTTTATCACACCGAAATTCAAAGAAATATTAACGAATTTTTAGCTGACTTTGTAACTGGGCTTGCACAATTGTTATTGAACACAGTCAAAAAGATGTATTTAATGACATACCACATTTATACCACGTACATGTTCGTAGTGTAGAAACCAGCTATAAACTACTTAATTCGGTGGTATAATTGAAGTTTAGGTTGATACACTAGTAGTATACCATACTATTGTTGTATACAAGTTCTATGACTGTTAGGGCTATTATAGTATATAATGAAACGATAATGGTAATATTATGGTAATAAATTATGGTAACAGTGTCTAGTTAAATATCAAAGTTATTGTTTTTGATGCAACGAAATTGTGTAAATAAGTGAGGGTATAATTATTTCTATTTCTTAACTCTTTTGATATGAAAATACCATATAAAGTTGGTATTTCTAATTCATATCCTGTTTGGATTTTATTTATAACAATTTGTAAAAATAGAACCGAAAAATAAGGAAAAAAAGATCAATCGCATCGTTTTTTTCAAGTAAATAAAATTATAAAAGCTTTCGAAAATGCATCATTGTTTTATTTTTTTTTTATATTAAAAAAACTTATTCTATCACTTCAAAAATCTTGCAATATAACAACGATGCCTGCAGCAGAGCTGTCCATACATTATTAATATGACTTTCTATTTACCCCCACCCCATCCCATGCAAATTAAAAAATTAACTTGGCAGCACATCTACAAAATTCCTACTGGCATTGCATTGGCCCTAAAACAAGTGTCAAAATAAATTCACAATCAGTTTAATGGCCGGTGAACTTCGCGAAACTAATTTGCTGGAAGTCGTCCTCTTAAAAGTTCAATTAAATATATTAAACGCCGCGTGTTTGTTATAAAAATACAATTAAAATGTTATTAAATGAGTTCTTAATGATGAAGTGATATTTTCAGAAAGAAAAGTTAATAAAGGTGAGTGTAAAAACCATTTAAAGTTATTGCAAATATATAATAAAAAATTGCTTGTAATTGTTGTGCAGGCAAGATGGTGGAGCAGCGCTGCTGCTGCAACCACTTGTTTGTTTGTTTCTTGTTGATGTGTTTGGTTGAGTGTAAGCATGTGTGTGTGTGTTTTTGTTGGTGATAAAAGAAACCAGTAAACAGGCTTTTGCTGATGAACGAGAGTTAACTCTCAAAGTTTTTCAATAAAGAAAAAAAAAATCAAAGTGTGAAAGGAACAAAAAATATTCCATATAAACATTTGCTTATTAATATGGCGTTCAAAGCAAGAAAATACAAAAAGAGGGCAGTTACTAAAAGTGGAAACCAGGTTTTAATAAGGTAAGTTTTTTTAAATTTGCTGCTAGATCACATTGCAATAAACAGCCTGTCCCTCGACGCCGAAGGAAAAGTTAAGTGAACGAACACTCTGTAATATTTTATTTTGCAATCAGTCAATCGATTTAAAAAGATTTTTTAAGATCTGTTAAAAAACGTACAATGTTGTAATGCACACATTTATTTTAATTTCATTCTGGTTTTGCTTTAAATCGAAATCGATTTCATTTCTCATCTTGTTCTGTGACAATGTGGAAAACAAGATATGATGAAATTTTATTGTTTTTGCGTTTTTAATTCGAGCAAGCGGTGGGTCACGATTGAAAAATAGAATAGTCGATGGGTATATAAAATGTGGGCTTAGTTTATCCAATTTCCACGAGCAAGCTTCTTTATTAATTCAAAATATTCAAATATTCTACAAAACTAAAAAAGAAACAGCATTTTAAACAATTAATTAAATCTGATAAATGTTTTCATAGCAATTCAATTATAATTGTTTGTTGTGTTGTGATTGTACAAAAGCTTTCTAAAGCTATTTATACTTTTGTGTTTTTGTTGATTACGAGTAGAAAAATATGATTGAGTTCTGTTTGAATTGTCATATAGTGTATGTAGTCTGTGGCATAAGTATACGAGCTTTGAATGCTTTCAATCATGATTTGGCTAAAAGGGTACTGATGATTTGTTTAGCGCCAATGAAATGCAGGCATATACCTAGCTAAGCCAACAACAAACAATAAAATATTAAAAACATTTATGTTTAATCATACATTCCTCAATTTATAATTGAGACTATTCATATAACGAAAACTAAATTGTAATTATTGGGAAATATTTACTCTTTCCAGTGCCCAATTTACAGTGGTAAATAGGTTATCGCATTTTAATATTAATTATTTTCTTAAAAAAAATAATAAACAAAAAAAGACCATATAATAACATGTCTATCTTGTAACACACTTATGTGTCCAGTATTATTTGTGGTTGGTCATTGGCAAAAATATTACCTTTATTTGTAATCTGCCCTATACTTATACACAGTTTTATGCAACGTATATATTTGCGTACACATTTAATTGATCTCAATTTACTATTGGCCTCATTTTTACCTTTCGCATAAAATTTGTAAAGCTGCCATCAAAAAGGGAAACTTAAACAGAGTAAACAATACAACTTTTACTTGTATGGGTATGAGCAGTTTACACTCATTTACGATTTACAGTCTAGACCTCTTGATATTTTAAATGAAGCCGACTGTACTTCCAATTTGATTTCCAATTTACATATTGTATAAAAGGAAAGATATATGTACATTCGAATCTTTCAATGTCCTTTAATCTTATTGACACATTTTTTAAGGAGCATGTGAGTGTGTGTTTGCATAGTTGAAAGCACTTTCGTGTCCTTGTATGTGGAGCTTATTGTAAATTTTTTCCTGTTATTTTTTTGCTGATACACATTCTGTTGCGGTTTATGCGGTTAGTGATTGCGGCAGATATTTTTTTATTTTACTTTTTAAACGATGCTACTAAGCAAACAATTCTTATATTTAAAATTAATTCATGCAATTAATCAGTAAGAAAATCCCTACTAACTACACTGCACTCAGCGACTCATAAATCAGGATTCATGGTAAATGTTGCAGCGGCAAGTTCCCGCTCAATTCGTATCTTTGCAACTATTGTTGGCTGAATTTCTTGCAATATAAAACGAAATGAAAAGCAAACTAAGGCACAAAATAACGTTCTTAAATAGCACTTTTACATTTTCTGAACGACTTGTTTTATTTTTTAAAATGTATTTTCGCGTTTCACTTAATTTTTTACATTTTACACGAAATAAAAATAAAATATACGAGAAGCACTTCTTCAAAAATCCACTTTAAACTTTTTTTGCTTAAATTTTCCTGTATATTTGTTTACTTGCATTTTCGCGTTTTTCTTCGACTACATTTTTGGTGTTGCTATATATATTTCTTTGCGTTTTGTTGTTTGTATACAAACTGTTAATAACTTTTTCTTTTGGTTGTGGCCGGAAGTAATATTTCCATCTTTATTCTAAGCGTCCTTTGAAGTAGACAGCATTTCTGTGTGTTACCTTGTGTGTATGTGGGCAAATTTCCTTATAATCGGAATTTAAAATGTTTGTAATGAAGAGGCTTCTTCAACATTCTCTGGTTTTCTTGGAAAAAGTATTTAATAAAAAATTGTTTATTCAAGATAATTATTTGGGTAATAATGTATAAATGTACAAATATGGAATGCGTGCAGTATTGATAGGAGTTGGAGAAACAAGAATTTTTTTGGATTTTTAAGAAAAGATCATTAGTACATAGAAGTTAAAGCGCCAAAGTTATTATTTTATTCAAAGTTATTATTTTATTTTTAATCAAAATATTACTTAAGCTCAAGGTTTTATTAAATGATTAAAAATGATTAAAAATGAATTTTTAACTAACGATATTTCGGAACTCGTTGAGTATGATCTTCAGGAAATTGTGTTTCTTTATATTGTAGTGTATGACAACAGAGTTCTTGCAATCCCTTTCATCTGGTTACAATTTGTCGTAAACAAACACTATATAAATAATAACCACTTCCTTGCAACTTACAATTGTGGTTTTTGCAATTACATTACAAAAATTACCTTGTAATTATTGATAATTTGGTACCCTCTCTAGAAGTAAGTCCTTTCCTAGTGGTAAATATATTATATATATATTGTGAATTAAAAAAAGTAGATTTCTTTGCAAAAAATTAACAAAATCAAACTTTTTAAACATATTGTAAATGTATATCTTCCAAATCAGTAAATAAGTGACAAAATTGGAACATGTTGCAATCACTAGCAAGGACCTACGTTTACCTTACTTCAAGATCACGATCTCTTTATTTTTATGACATTTTTTTGAAGCTTTGTTCATACTGGGTAGCAAATAATTGTAAAAAATCGAACTAGAACTTCGAAGAAAAATGCTCTGCATATAACATAAAATGTTGTATAATATTTAATATCAAAGGCAATGAATTGTCTGCATTTAACTTTATTGATTAATCAAAAAGGTAAAAACTTCTTTTAAACAAAATTTTTACAAAATACTTCATCCCTCATCATTTAAAGAAAGTCATCCCTCTCTCATCGTTATGAATATTCATCATCGCTGTCATTATTATAAATATAATTTACTCCTTGGAGAGTCCTTGCTATAATAATCAATAGCTGCAGACCATAAAATACAGTCAGAGAATAAAATTTTAATACGTACTTGAAACTGGAAGCTTAAGGAATAGTAAGTACGAGTAGATTAATAGATTTTCACGGAACAAAAACTAAAATATGAGCTTTGTCGCAAGCGTAACGATAAATTTTGAAATAAGGAAACAATGTCAGGATCGGAGAAAAGTTTAACGACACCGTTAAAAACTATTTTTATATCAACAAATTTTACATACTGAATAAAAAACTAAGCGCTTCATTATCATATTGGCTTAAAATAACTGATTGTATATAACCAATTGCAATGTACGTGGCCAAATTCCCAGCTTTAAAGACCGATATATCTGATCTGAGATTCTCTTACAGAAAATTCCTACCAGTAAATACAGAAAATGTTTTCTTTGTTTTAATATTAAACATACTCAATTACGATAAATTTAATGACTTGGAATGACATATAATGCTGCAATTCCTTCCCCGCAGCAACAAGGAACTTGTGATGATTAAGATAGACACCAATCAAATGACGTCAATAACAAACAAATTTTAGGAATTAATAAAAATAAATTTAATTTTTTTAAACTCCCAAATTTAAGGGTGTATTTAAATTTTAGTTTCTTACTATATGCACTTGCCTTTTAAAAATTAGAAAAACTTTGCTTTCCTTCTCATACGGAAACATTTGTGTGATAAAGTTTCATATAAAAAATATTAAATATCCAAGAAAATATGAAACCAGTTGATATTTAATGCTCCTGCTTTTTAATTCTTGTAATAAAAATATTACAGCGCGCAGATAGTAAAACTGTAGAAAATTATTGCTGTTATCATTAATTGAGCCGAATATAATTTAAAGGGTCATTACTGGATCTTTATTATTATGGAAAATGCAATAAAACAGTGAATTTTTCATAATTCTAAGGGTGTGGGATGGCAGCTGACTAATGAATGGTATTTTAAATATTTACAGTTGGCGATACAAATAGTGAGTAAAAATGCCAATAGAAAATGTTTATATATTTAAACAAAATACTTGTATTGTTTTTATGTTGTTAAAATGTCTACTACTTTTGATATATAAGAGATCAATACCATACCAGAAAGTAACATATTGGAAAAACCTCTTTTAGCTCGTTTCAATACTTTTCTTAAAAAGTCTTTAATTCAAGTTTCCATTTCGAATAAAAAACTATTGACGATGCAGAAAGCAACTTTTGAAAGTGTAAAAAAATTGTATATAGTTCCACTTATAGCGAACTGTTTGATCCCCCAAAAAATATAATAAGGATTAGGTCCGCCACTCATAGGATTGAAGGATAATTCTAAGAAACATCTAAATTAATATAAACGTTTATTTTGCTACTGTCCAATGCATTCTTATCTGAATTCCTTTAGCACCCTGTTATCAGTCGTTGCTAATTGCCGAATGCAGAATCTGTTAATATCCGATTTTGTCCCAGATCCACTGGCGTAGCTAGAAATTTTACCATCGTGTATAGAAACCCTGAAATTTTATTTGTTGGAAAAATTGGGTCATTCATTCGAAATCCTATAAGGAGGACAATATTAGAGAGATATTAGGAGAGCAAAGTTTCCCCTAGGCCGTAGAAAGACCCGATTTAAAAATCACAAAAAACATACTTCAAAGCATATTTGAAGAGACTAAAAGCAAATCAGCAACTTAAGGGACTACAATAAGAAGCTAGAGGGTTCAGAATTAACTCGGAAATCGACTCTTGTAAATCACACATACTTGACATATTTGAAAAATGGTTAAGCTGCTGCATTTACCATCTAAAGGACGACGACTGAATGTATTCAAAAATATGGAAATATACAAGTACACAAAATTTAACGGAAGGATAGAAATGTTAGAAATAATTAATATACCACCAGCACAGGAAATAAATTTCAAAAAAGACATAAATAACTTAATTTATAAGAAATGTGGTATTTTTTGTTAATTTCCTCATATGTCAATTTTTTGTGTTGAAAATATTTAAAAATATGTCAGTATATGCCTTTGAATTTTTCTTCAAATAATTTGAATTTCGTGAAGAAGACACTCACAGGGTATAGAAATATTGAATATTGCTAAAAATTAATAATAAATATAATTTTTTTAAAAAAGTTAAAAAAGACCTCAAGCTCAATAAATATTTAAATAATTTTTTTTCAAATTATAATTTTGCTTGATGGAAACAATGGTTTCGAAGTGGTGTAATTAATTTCCAATAGACTTTTAGAATAATATTTTTTCCAATTTTAATTATTCTCTTCGTTGATATTCTTTTTAGTAAAACCTTTACCAAAAGGTTCACTAGTGCTATAAGTACAAAAAGCAGGAATTTTTGTATATATAAAACGCATAGAGCTGTCAAAAAATAACAGAGAATGAAGCAACAAAAAGTACACATACACAAGAAAACCCCCATTTACATAAGCCAGTTCACACGTACACATCAGTACAGAAATTTTTGACAGTTAAAAGAAGCAAAGCAGAAAATAATCATCTGGCGTAGTGATGGCACCTTGTAAAGTTATTTCACCATCCAAAGAACGATAGGAAAAAGTGAAATAAAAATAAAATATTAAATAAATAAAACCATAAACACACCTTTTCATAAACAATGAATTTATAAATGTTATATAAAAAAAATTTTGCACTTGCAAACTAAATACTCGTACAGCTTAAAATGTTTTGTTGTTCTTGTTTTAACTTATATAAAAATTTTATGAAATTTTATAAATAATTTATGTAAATAACACTTAATTATTTTGACGTGCGTTATGAAGTAAAGAAATATAAACCAAAAAATAATCACCTGATGCCACCTTGTAAATCTAATACCGACATTTTGTTGCAGATTGTAAACAAGAAGTATAAAAATTAAGTAAAAATACCATTTAGAAAATCTCATATCAAGTCCATTGTATCAAATAGAGTGGATTTTCAGACATAAAAAAATAAATATTGAGGAGAGCATTATGTTCCTCTTCTAACGGGGCTTGCTTGCATTTGGAATGATTTTCCATTATCCCACGTCAAATTTAGCTCGTAAAGGGACTACTTTCTTAAGGCTGGGGCACATAGAATCCGTCATCCGCCATCCTTCGACTTTTTCAACTGACGTTAACGCCATGACGGATGAGGTTGGCACAATGAGTACTTTGTTAACGTGTGGAAAATCAGTTGTTTTTTTTTTACATGTTTGCAACATTTCTTTTTATTAAAAAGTAACAATTTTCTATGGATTTTGAAGAAATTACGGAGTTTATTTTAATTATAATTTTGCTTTATAAAGCTCAAGCTGTCTTGATATAATGGATAAAGGTCGAAGATTTTTGGTCAGACCCAAAAAATCAACTGTTAATTAAAACAAAACATACCAAAAAATCAACTGATAGTTGTCAAAGTACTCAACGTACGTCAAAAGTTAAAAGTTGCCCAACTTTCATCCGTTGCGTTGAAGGAGACGTACTGTATGTAACCCAAGCTCATAACAAAACCTGTATTTTAACTTAGCTGTCAGTTGAAAAAGGCGACAGATGACGGATGACGGATTCTATGTGCCCCAGCCTTTACTTAAGAAGCCTTTGCAAGCCTTTGCTAAATATGTAAAGCCCTTTATTGCCATGCAATAATATAATTTAAAAAGTTATTTGCTTCTCACTTTATTTAATTTGCCAGTATCTTAATAATGAAGATGGTGTTTCCTTTATAAAACAAACTTCTTTCAAAACAAACTAAAGCCAACTCACCGTGACAATCTCTTTTCAACACTTTATCTATCAAAAGCATTATAAAAAAGTAATTAATTATACATTTTTTTGTACAGGTTTTGACAGACTCGCCACAGAATTTTAATAAACAATTGCTGTCACCTGGTAATCTTAATTTGTCTTGGAATAATCTGTCCTGATTATTCGGTTTACTTAATATGTAATTTGTCTTTTTTTAAATCTTCCTTGGTATAGTACATATATGTATTTTCATTTCCTTTTGATAATTATTCATGTGTTTCAATGCTTTTGGAACTTTTCCTCAATGACAGGATCTTGTATAATTTTTTAAACATCCGGCGACTATGCATGAAGTTTATATAACAGATATTTAAATATTGATGTCTGTAATTGGACTTTCTAAACTGTCAAAATCAGCAGCATAATTTTTACTTTAAAATCATAATTTTATTCCTTTACCGCACAATTCAAAATAAATAGCATCTCAACATTTGCCAGCTGGTAGCAAAACATTTAAACTTAAATAAAAAAGAGAGAAATATAAAACAAGCATAAAAAATAATAATAGAAGAATATAAATACATGCAAACGTAAATATAAGTATTTTCGTAAGAGAGCATGTCATTAAAAAGTTAAATTCATTTTAGTCTCAAAACTGTGACCCGAAAGATACGAAACATTGAACATTGTAAATTATCTACCACCCATCGTTCTCATGTTGTTTTCCCAACATCCATTTGCATTTGCAGTCGTATGTGTGTATGTATGTGTTTGTGTTAGCATGCATCCGCTTGTGTGTGTCAGATTTTAAGTGCATGTGGGCGTTTTTGTACAGATATAAGTGTGTGTATGTGTATGTTTCCATGTGTCTGTGTATTTATATATTTATGCAGACTTTTTTTGACACAAAAACTTAAGGACAATTTTAAAGTTTTTAAAAGTTTGTTTTCTCACTTTAGTCTCAATTGCATTAAAAATACAAACGGACGTAAAGTTCCTTTAATAAGTATGTGTACATATGGAAAGAAATAATATCAACATAATCGTGTGTGTATGTGTATGCCCTATTTTATGGTGTATTTTTATATCACTTTACGCCCTGCTCCTCCAATGCATTTATTCATTTATAGTTGAGAAAAGAAAATTTAGCACATTTTGCAACTTCAGAGATACGAACGCACAACTTTTTATATCCCCTCAATTTTACACATACTTTCCCTTTTCACACCTGCTGCACCAAGTTCCACAGTGGGATAAAAATGTAGTGGGTGGAGATTTATCAGTTCAATTTAAATTGACTTGAGTAAAAGAAATTCTAGCATAAATAACACCGGAAAAACTAAAAATGATTTCGACTGTAATGTACTAGAGCTAAAAGAAAGTGTGGGCGACATTATCAAGAAAGCAAGCGAGCAGGCAGGCAGGCAGGCAAGCAGAGGCAGGTCCACTATAATTTTTATCGCATTTTATTCCATTTTCCTCTGTGTTGTCTGTCGTTCAATTGATTTGAAATTTGAATGTATGTATGTATGTATAGTTCGAAAGCTGCTTGTCGCTCGAACAGATCATCAAAACGAAGTTCTTTTTTTTTTACAAAGAAAGCGTGTGCATGCATGTAGCAAGACTATATTTAAAAATAGTTGCAAGTTTTTGTTTGTTAAAAATTTCCATAAAAGAGAAGAACACTCAACCTTCAAAGACAATTTAGCAAAAGTTGTTGCATTTAATATAAAAAGTTAAAAAAATACTACGTTTCATTTATGTTTGTACTTAAAAGTTTTATGCTGATTTATTTATTTATACAGACACTCGTATATTCCCAGCAAACACAGCAATATGCCAAATATATCGCGACCTCAATTTAAAATATTATATTTTCATGACAATCGACAATTTATTATCGGTAAAATCATATCTGAACATTTCGCAATGTGAAAATGTACTGTAAAATCGATTTTATATAAAACTCAAAGAAATTAGCAGAAATTAACTTTTGAATAAGGGAAATTTATTTTATAAAAAAATGGATGCTAATATTTAAAGGACTCATAATAAATAATAAAACTGTTCAAATGATACAAAATTTGAAAATTTTGTAAGTAAAAAAATGTCTCTTGCAAAATTTCGTATGTAAAGATATTCATGAATAAAGAGTTCATTGTGTCAAGCCATTAATGTGCCAAAAGCTTCCTTCGGCGATGTGTCTTGTTGTCTCTACCTTGGAGCATTACGAACATAATGTGATTACATGCAGAAAAAAAAGACATGGATGCGTTAACTATATTATGATCATAACAATAATATATTGTTATGGCAAACAAATTACAATTATTTTAAGATATATATGATAAGCATGTTCATCTTAACGTTAAACAATTAAATTATCATAAAAAATAGCAATACTTTTGAGCTTCAACCAAAATTTTTTTCCAATTGCACGAAAATAATTTTTTAATCGTGTCACCGTGCATTCGATTAACGATTTTTTTTATGTTGACACACTTGTCTCGATCATATGTTATTAGTTTAGTTTGTTTGTTAAAGGCATAATAGTTTGACATGTCTTGCTTCTTTGGCGATTTTCTGCTATGGAAAAAAAGGGATCAAAGAATTTGCATAAAATTTTGTGTAAAAAATTTTATCACGAGTGCTCAAAAGCTCTTGATATGCTAAAAGTGGTACAAGCTTTTCAAAGAAGGTCGAAGAGATGTGAATGACGACATTCGTCCTGGAAGCTCCATAACATCAAAAACCGATGATAATGTCGAGAAAGTGAGAAAAATTGTTATGGAGAATTATCGAATTACTATTTCAGAAGTTGCAGAGGATGTCAGCATATGGGTTGGCTTATGCCATACGGAATTGTGGAAAAATAATGCATGCCTTTTGCATCACGATAATGCAACTGCTCACTCGTCATTACTTGTTCGTACTTTTTTGGACGAAAAGAATACCGCCACCATATTCATCAGATTTGTCTCCCTGCAACTTTTTCCTGTTCTTCTACGACGATTAAGGAGATAAAAATTGAATCGCTGAGAGAGCTTAAAAAATGAATATCAGAACTGCTTGGACGATTGGAAAAAACGCTGGCACAAGTGTATAATATCTAAGGGGGAATACTTTGAAGGGAACAAAATAAAAATTGATGAATAAATAAATGTTTTTTGAGAAAAATTAAAATTCTATTAAATAGATCGAGTACACAAGGAATTAAGTGACAAAAACCAAATTATTGATCCATGAAAACAACAAAAATATTTATTTAAGAAAAATTACGTGATAAAATAAATTAAATATTTTGATATGGATCTTGTTAACCAAGAGTCTGTTACCTTAAAATTAAACAGAATAATTAAAAGTAATTTACTAGAAATTCAATAAATTTTTTGATATTAAAAATCTATAGTTTTGAATTAGTTCTTCATTTGGAGTTAATCTTTCAAATAGTTTTGGAACAAACTTACTGCTGATAGTGTATAGATTCGCAACTTCCTAATTCCATTATTTTTTCATTATTTTTACTTTCTTTAAAATAAAACCAACAATAAAAGCTCAAATAATTAATACATTTTTACGAATATTTTTTTTTAAATATGTAATATGAGCATATAATAATAAAATACGAGTATATTAAAGATGCATTTCATATGCATTACAATGCAATCAATAACATTTGATGCATTTCCAACAAATAGTTTTTTCAACAATGGGGACATGATTTTGAATCCCATAAATAGGCTTCAAAAAGACAATATATTGCAGTAAAAGGTCCATTTTAAAATATGTAATTAGAAATTTACACAAATTTGCATTACTACCGGATCAAAAGTTGTGGACCACTAAAATATCTCTTGTTGAAATAAATTTTTTAAAATTAATTTTATACTATTTTTTCTTACTCGTAATTTATAAAGGAAGAAATAAAAATCTTCTAAAAGAGTATTTGGGGATACTGATAAGCTTTTGCTTTTCATCTGTTGCCTGGTGTTCTGGGTATTTTTACATATTTACATGTGTAAATATGTAAGAAATATTTGTATTGCGAATGAAATAAAGTTGATTTTTTAAGAACTGTATTTTCTGAAGAACTAATTGAAGCCAAATATTAGTTGAATTTTATTTTCTGGTCTTAAATGCTTTCAATGTTGTATTCAAATATGAAAGGGGTTAAATGGAAATGTGCTTTAAAGTGAACAAATAATTTCTTAAAGTTGAGTTGTAAGCTTATGATGTCATTGCTCGTTAAATATACACATATTGATATATTGTTGATACTATATAAATATGTATATAAATTGATAAATAAACAACTTCTTAAATTCAGTATAGTGAAATTTATATATATTTTTTATTGAAAGGCGAATTGTTATTTTTAATTACGATCTCAGCCGCTTACTAACATCTCTACAAGAAACATAATTTTGAAGGTTTTGAGAATTCAAAATATTAATTTGATTGGATGATTATAATATGATCTTGAGCATATATATATATATATATATATATATATATATATATATATATATATATATATATATATATATATATATATATATATATATGGGATAATCTAAAGATGGCGTATTTCTAGCCTTTAATAATAATTCTTCCTACCATTCCATAATATCTTAAATGCCTACCGAATGCTTAAGTATTTCTGGTTGTTCTTAGTAGACATGAGTTTTACATACATAATCCCTTCAAATCACACTACTAATCTTTAAAAACTTTTTTGTATATATTGAGCATATGGCATCATCACGCCGATCCCATTAAAAAAAGAGGTTAAAAAAATTTCATGAAACTGCAGAGACAGTGACCCGGAAGTAATTTCTTTTTAGGTCATTTCTAACATACAACCTCATTGTAGATGTTTTCTTTTTTGTTATTTATTCACTGAATTGGAAGCTACTCGTATATTTAATATTGACTATAGTAGATTTTTCGTGAGTTTTCATTTCAAAGAAAATATTTATTATTGTTAAATTATGATAATTATAATATTCAACAATGGAGATCCACTAACCTTTAAAAGGGGTACAAATTTGCCAATAATCATAATATGTACATACTTATATAGTAATAGTCTCAATTGTAAGTTAAACGAAACTAAATATTTATATGTTAATTTAAGAAAACAAACACTTATTTTGCGACAAAAGAATTATTTTCTGAAACTGAACATAATTTTATTGGTATGTACGAGCTGAAGTAAGTCAAATAGTTCAATTATGATTTTATCCATTTAATTTACTAATAAATGAAAAATAGTTTAATATTGTTTGCTTATAAACCATTCCTATTCCGGTGTTTCCGTAAATAAACAACTAAAAGCTTCCTTCCCAGTTTCTGATTATTAAAGAAATAAAATGTTGGACTTTAAAAAAAATACTAGTGGAGAGCACTATTTGTGGTAAACTACCTTTGTACATATTGGATGTCAGGAGAGTCTAGGATATAAGCTACACTTTCCTAGAACATAGAAACAAAATTTCCTACAGTTAAGTAAGTCTGCAAGCTTAAAAATTATAGTATAAGGGTCTTCCAATAGCAAGGTAGCGAAAAAATTTATGTTATATATTTAGTTTAATATATTTAGTTTAGTTTGCCTCTGCGTCTGTCGGTCGGGTGAATGGACTATGCATTAGTTGCCGTAAATATTTATGTTTCGAGAGGTTTTTAATTTTAGTTTTATTCTTGCAATGGTACTCTTAGAAAATTTCAATTGAACCTACAATCTATTCCTTGTATAACTTTTTTTTTCAAACAATTTGGTTAAAATACTAATCAAGCTTGAAGTCTTATTTTGTGGTTAAACAATTTAATTTAATTTCTATACTCATTGAGTATCGAAATATCGATACATAATCTTAGTCAATCTTGAGGTCTTATTTTGTGGTTAAACAATTTTATATAAATTATAGATATTTCGATACTCAATGAGAATCGAAATTAAATAAAACTGTTTAACCATAAAATAAGACCTCAAGCTTGATTAATAATTTAACCAAATTGTTATAGAAAAATGGGAAAAAATATCAAAAAATATATATTTTTTTTTTCAATTATATAAAAAAAATATTTTCTTAAAACTTTACTTACACATCTGTGTTTATTTTAAAATTAAGATATTAAAAGGATCAGCTAACTTTAGTGCTATAAAAGTACAAATTATGTTACTAAAATTTTCTACGTTTTTATTTAACTAAGAGCAAAAATTCTGCAAATAGAAAACCTGGAATAAATAATAATTTGAATAAGAATATTTAAATGAATTCAATACGAGAATATCCTTATAAAAATTTAATGAAATTTAAGTATATTATAAAATTATCATCTATATCTGCTAAGCAGCTGGACCGATTATGATATACACGTATTATTTAGCTTTTGTTGTTTATATGTTTTAAAGTTACGATGGAACAAAAATAGATGATGAGATTTTTTTCAATAAGAAGCTTTCAAAAGTTACAACGTATAATTTTAACGAAACATTCATCAAAAGTAAAAGACTAAAATTTCTTCTCTTGCAAACCCAGGAAAAAAGAACTTCCATTGAAATCAATTAATATTTTAAGGTTATGATCCGGAAGTAGTGCAAATTGAAATCATAACTAATGATTTTTTTATATCTAAATCTCGTAAGTTTTTACGACATTTTTTAAACTTTTTTTTAATATTTAACGAATGAGCTTCAGATCAACTACGTCATAAATAATTTGTTTGCCATATTTTTAAATTTTTTAGTATGAGAAATCTTGGCTAAATATAATGAAATGATTTTCAAAAGATGTACTAATGGATATTTTGATATTAAAGTTAAGAAATAGGAATATTTTACTTAATTATTAATTAATTTCAAAATCATTGATTCATATTTTTTATTCCAAACTTAACAACAGTTAAAAAATATATATTGGAAAATAAATACAATTTCGGTCGTATTAAAAATATATAATTTTTAGATTTGTGAAATTACGAAAATATCGTCCCTTCACAATGACTTCTACTTTTTTTCAATGATTGTCTGTTTTATAAATCATTGAGAAAAGACTTTTATTTATATGTAGATTAAAAAGTATTCAAAAAGTTAATATAAATAAGTTAAAATACACCTGCTCTACTGCAATGTGTGTCGTCTATTAACATGTGAATTTCATAATGTTCGTTTTGGAAATAAACCATGAAACATGTGTCCTCGTATGTCTATACATTTTAATGATATTTCCACTTAAAATATCATAAAGAATGCTTTGTTTGAATAACAAGGAAACAAGTAGAAAAAGACGGGAAAGAATAAATAAATATGTATATATATGTACATATGTATGTATAATTTTAAAGCCATAACGTAGTCGTAGTGTTTCATATAAGCATAAGTGTGCTCATTATAATAAGGAGTGGTTGTTGGGGGGGAGGTGTCAACTTACCAAAAAGAAGAAACAAATTTACATGTACTTGTGTAAATAAGCAGAAAGAAAAGTATATAATAAAAACTGATTTTAATTTTCCAGAAAGCATAAAATAATCTTCACTCTAGTATTTCTTTACTCATCCATTTATTTTTCATACTTTTATTTTTGATTCTTCTACAACACCACAGTGAAAAAATAAATGCATTTTCAGAGGCATTTTCATTGTCTTTCAAAAAAGGTTTATCGCCTGTCTGACTTCTACTCGTACATATAACATGAGCTTATCACTATACATTTGTACATACGCATTAAGTCATAAATATGCATGTGTAAATTTGTGAAAATTTTCATGTTGCACATGTACATACTTATGTACCACAAAAATTGTATAGACTTCTTGTCTTAATAACATGTGAGTGGTGGTACTTAAAACTTAAAGTTAAAATCTACAATTCTTTGTTTTCGTGCCGCACAGTTTCCAGCTTTTAAATAAGGGTACTCACAGAAGGGTACTCATTATAGGGCAAATTGGGCAAACGATACAAAATGCACACATTAGCAGCATGTTTAATTTCGTTTCATTTCCGCTAAAAACCAACATTAAATAAAAATGTTAAAGCGCTCCTTTAATGCAATATAATGACATCTCAAATGACAAAAAATTCTAAACTTAGCATGCGTTCGTAAATGCAGTACTTCACTGTAACAATAAATGATATGTTCTTAAATGCAACAATATAGTAGATGTGACGTTTTTAAATGGCCCCATGTTTAACATATACTGCAGCGTTTGATTCATGTCGGTTTATCGGAGTAGGTTCGTTTTTCTGTCAGATCTGTTGCATCTACGAGCAGCGTACTCTATTACCCAATATTTTCTTTATACATACGTATGAGTAGAAGACTTCAGAAATTTTACAGTTGATAGCGGTCATATTGTTGAAGCTACATCTGTCGAAATATTATTATTATTATTATTTACTTAGTACAGATCAAGCAGTGGTACTCCAGAGAAGGAGCTTTGAGCGATTCTGTCAAATTGGCTGTCAGTTATTCAGTTTGTTTTGCGAAAAAAACAATAAACGGATTTGATCGTAGCGTTCAACAGCAATTTCAAATTATTAATAGAATTGTTTTAACAAAATGGGTGTTCGTGCAACTTTCTCCGCTCTTTGCCCATTTTACGATTGTTCATAATCACTCTAAGAAGAGGACTATTAGCAGTGTGGCTCAGTAAACAATGAAAACATCGCCGCTGCCCCTGAGAGGATGGAAGACAGTCTAATTTGCTCCGTTCACAAGAACTTGGAATTTCGCAAACCAGAAAAGGTCGAATTTCGCATCGTGACCTGAACCTGCAGCTGAAGATAAACGGTCATAGACAATGACGTGTGTTCGCTAAACTGGCCCTGGAGCAGCTGAAAACTGAGCCTAACTTTCCATCGATGAGACCCATTTATGGTTGAATTAGCACGTCAACAAAAAAAAAAAAAAAAAAAAAAATGCTGAATTTGGGACGATACACATCCATATGAGGCCGAAGAGCTCCCAAGTTACTGATTGTAGTGGATTTTAGACTGTCGATGTTATTGGTCCACATTTCTTTAAGAACGACGTTGGCCATGTTATCAGTGTCAACGGCGAGTGCTATAGGTCGATGATTATCAACTTCTTTTGGTGTAATTTGGATGATATGGACAGCAATGTCATAATGTTCCAGCAGGATAGAACTACGTGACATACACCTCATGCCACATTGGACACTCTGCACGAATGATTTGATGGCCTGTTCATCTCACTTGAAGGTGATGTGATTTGTGCATTGAGGTTATGCGATTTGAACTCGTTGGACTTCTTCTTGCAAAGTTTTCTTAAATCACAGGCTTATGCGGATAAGCCCTAAACCACAGCGGTCGTGAAAAAATAAAATCTAAAATATGTACATATGATCTGAAGTCAGTGCTGCCAGATTATTTTTGATCTGTTGCCGTATTTTTTTCAGAAAATTATTTATTTCACCCAAAAATGCAACCCTTATTATTTCAACATTTAAATGTTCACCATTGAACACATTTAACAATATTTTTCAATACCTTTATTCAAATGCTTCATGCTGTATTTTAAAAATTGTATACATTAACTTGATATATGAGTACATAAATACATGGAAAATTATATATAAAGGTGTCGTGCATTTCGTGGAAAAGTTATTCGCGTGCAATGCCACAAGACAATTGAAATTATTTAATGACATATCGAGTGAAAAGTTTCACTAATACAAATATTTTATACACTTTTGGCTTAAAACAGAATACTATTGGTGTAATTGCTGGAATAACTAAAAACGATTTCCTATTGAATTTCTCCTGCTATTGGTGGTAAATTGTAAGAATGAATTTAAATCGATTTGTTTTCGCGAACAAATTTCAAATAAAGGCTTTACATACAAACATGTAAAAAGGGTATTTTTTTAGCAACGCGTTTAAAGTGGTTGTCTGTTTTTTAAACTAGATTCTGTTTCTGTTTTACGATGAAGGGTTCAATACTTCGATGAGGATAGGCGGGCTTAGGCAGACGCGTATTCAAAGCTGACTTAAAGAAGGGAATAGTTTTAACAAAAATATAGCAGCAAAGCCTTATTAACTGGCTGCTCCTCCATCGTGGCGGAAAGGAATTTCGTATGAATTAACACTAAAAACATTTACAATAAAAATACACCATGAAAAACGTCGTCTAATTGAATAATGGTAGTTTTCCTTTTTTGTCAAATATTTGACATAAGAATATGGATCTAAAATTGTTGTGTACATGTGGCAATTTTTCTTGTGTTGTGCTCGCAAAAGAATCTCTAGTCCCTGTTCCATTTTTTACGCTTCTTCAAATAGCTCTCCTACTGGTAGTATATGGTGTTGATGGTACAGAATTTTAAGAACTATGGATAATAATATTTTTCATTATAAAGTGTAGCTTTTTTTATTTTGGCGTACCCTGTAATATATGCTGCAGATCACAAGCGGGCCTGCTATAGACATTTCATTTGGCTAGGACTAAACCATAGATTAAAAACTAATACCACACTTTCCAGAAATTAAAAAGTTAAGTGTGTGTAAAGTTATATTGAGTCAGAAAGAACACTTTTGCTTTGCAAAAGAACAATACATTTTCAAAACGAGTACATATGGATATGGGTTCTACTCACTTGTATAGGCAGGCTATTTTAGTGGGCCTCTTGGATATTTAAGTATCACTTCATAATATTTCTAGCTCCGCTAATGATTTGACTTCACCGACTGTTAAGAGAGCTAATAGGTATTATGGGAAGCAGGATCGACTGAAGATAATTAAAATATTGGCGGTAAAAAACATGCCCTAGAAAGTTTTGGTAAGACACTTTTCTAAATTATTTCTGTTGATTCAAAGATTTTTATTTTAGAACTTAAAAAAGTACATTACGCTTTTACAAATTTCTGAACAAAACACAAAATGCTATTTCGATTATATTTAAAAAATATGTTCAGGTACGAAATGAAATATGTATAAACAAAAAGAAATATTATTTCCAAAAACTTCTTAAGTTAATTTTAATTGCATTTGTTTAATTCTTTCACTCTAAAAAAATACCCTTTATAACCATCATGGAAAGTTATTTCAATAGAGGCAAAAGTTTTTAACATACAAACAAGCATAAAATCACGTGTTATTTAATATCTCTTTTACCATATATTACTTTGTTTGTGGCAACTTTAAGAAATTGAGAGGTATTGTGTGTAAACTTTGAATTTTCTGGGAAATATTTCTACAGCATTGTTAATAAAAAACTAAAGGAATATATAAATTTACACTGTCTGAAAAAAATGAAGTTTTTTTGGTGAAATTTAAGTTATACTTTCAAACACAATTTTTAAAATCGTTGTAAATTGGGCTGGAGTTTTAACATAAAATTTTGTTTGAATGTTCGTGTGGGATGTCATGGGAATTTTGCTATCGAGAAAATTAGGCAATCTATTTTTTCTACGTAATTTTTATGAAAATTTTTGTTTGCATTTGTACTTAAAGTCATTATGTTGTTAATTGATAAAATCCCCAAACCCATTTACATGGTTTTGCCATTAAGACTTTCTATCAAAATGTCGACATTGTTCTTTTTAGTTATCTTTGAACTTATTTGTAGAAGCCAACTTGGATTCTGTGTTAAAAAGATGTTGAGCATAACGTCTTTACCACAATTGTAGACAGATCAAGTATTATTTTCAGACTTGAGTCTTTTTGATATTTTTTGTATCATACTTGCCAACAAGGTTTTATATACAATATTGAAAATAGATTTTATACACAAAATATTTCCTTGTAGAGTAGTGTAACACATTTTAGGGACTTAAATAGAAAGATATGACATACACTGCCCAAATGCAAGGTGGCGCAAAACTAATGATATAATTTGAATTCGCTGCCATTTGATTTATTTTGATTTGATGTAGATATAAAGAGAATTAGTTGTCAAGAAGCCATTAAAAAATATACACGTCAAGAACGTTGTTACAGCTTATTTAACAAATTCTTAGTCTGTTGTTTCAACGCAGCGTGTATTTCGCATTTTCCTTTTTGTCGTAATCCATTTAATAGAACAATTAAGCGTTTGGTTGAGCCTCGCGTAAACACTGGTCTCGTATTACTCGTTTAATCGAGAACATCGCTGCTGTTGCTGATGATGTCAAAGAGGATCGAAAGTAATAAACGATGCAGAATATGCACACAATCAGCCATCAGTAGGCGTTCGTCGGAACAAATTATGGCGAAAGATGTAAAAGAAATTTCGCCTACAAAGTGCTCACAAAGTGCTATTTGCGACAGTCATTCAAAAACCACAATGAGCGCCGAAGCCCGTTTCGATTTTGCGCTACTAATATTGTATTAAATTTCGAATTGAATGAGAAAGCAAACTAATCTAAAGACCGACTTTTCGAAGTATAAGGTGAATGGTTCTGGTTAATTCTCTTTAAAAATATTTTGTTCTAATGAGAACGCACCTTTCTTTCATGTGTGAATGAATTCTAAACTTTCAGTATTTGTTACAAATTTAATAAGGAAAAAATTCTGTTTAACTGCTAATCTTGCCTTTATTATGCTGTAGAATAAATCAGTTTCAACGCATCCCATTATGGCCCCTAACTTGCCCATTCAATATATTCACATCAGTTTTGTTTGCAATACAGTTCTTTTATTTAAAATAAATATTTCTCATTGATTGCTGTTGTTTTTATCACAACAAAGTTTGACAAATATTTTTTTAAATAAATTATGTGAGTTTTTTTCAAATCTTTGGCAACAATGTTTCTTTTACGAGTACAACAATTGTCGTCACGTTATTGTAAATTTAGCTGAATTTTTGCCCAAAACTCTGCAGGTTGTCATCATAAAATTTCGCTATTGTTTCTGCTATTAAGTGATAAAAAAATTTTTTTTTCGTAAAATTTGGTGCTACCGCTGTTGTTGTTTTCATAGTTTTATTTATATTTATCTTTTGAACACAAAGTTGTTTGTGCAGCAGTTCCTTCCGTTTCCGCACCCGTCAAATTTTATGTGTATTAAACATCCGTTTTTTATATATCTATTTTTTATATTCGTGAATTTTGTCGTTTTGCAAAAATTTCTCTGCATTTACTATTTATTTTTTCTATTTTCTATTTCACGTATGTGTATAGAGATGCATTTCGGTTTCACATGCTTTCACATGTGGAGTTAAAAAAAGTTTCGATTATTGTTTAATTTGTTTAAATGCAAGAACTCATGGCATAAAAGTGTAACAATTGCATGGGAAAAAATTTTTATTGAAATTGAGTGAAATATTTATATAAATTAGAAAATCAAATGAATTCAAAGAAGTTTTATGGCTGTTTTAATTTTTATAGGAAATAAATGAATAAAAGAATTTGCATATTGAATGTTGGGATTTTTGTTTGAGAAATTGAACTTTTGTCAGTTTATTAGTATGAGATGGTGTTGCTTTTTTGTCATACGGTTAAAATTTTCGATGATGATGTAGCCTTGTAAATGGTTTTCGTTTCCGTAGAAAAATCCTTTTGTCCTTATGAGAGAGAGAATATTTTTAGTTTTTGTTATGAACAAAATTAGCGACAATCTTATGGTTGGCGCAAAATGAGTTAAGCTGTGCCCCAAACACTTCGTGTTTCAAATATTGCTTTTCAAAACTAAATCAGTACAAGGCAAATTCTTATAAATTTTTTTTTTTCAAAAGTCTTGCCTTAATACCTTTACAAGCCTGTCAACTTAGCCTAACTATACGCCGGTGCGATGATGAATATTGTGATACCCCACAATTTTGATGTTGTAACATCACGCCGCAGGCAATTCAAAATTAGAGCAGTTTTACTCATGACCAACTGGAGTCATAACTAGTACGGCGGGAACAATGGATTGGCTTTTAGAGGGACTACATGCGTTGATCATATTTCTGTGGTAAATTCTCCTTTTAAGGCTAAAATATAAATCGCAGAAAGAGAAGCATTGTCTCAGCAAAAAATTTTTCTAAGTATTAGACACTGTTTGGTCTACTTAACAAAAGGAGTATGAAAGGGCCGCCTGAGATTGTAGACCATCATGGTAGATGCTTACAATAATTTTGATTTTGAAAAGAATTATTTTGTGAGAGTAAAACGTTCGTCTTAATAGACTTACATTAAACATATACCTTTGATAGACTAGGTTAAAAGGAAAAATATGAAATATCTGTAATCTTTCACATGTAAATACTCTAAGAAAACTAAGTTGAAAAGATAATCTAAATATCAACGAAATTTGTTGCAGTACATGTATATTGTTTTTCTAATGTCTTATTCAAGGCAATAAGGGATATTTGAAAGTAGCCAAGCAGTGACAAAATGAATGCAACTTATTTGAGATCCTTTGAACAGCTAAGTAAAATAAACGACTACGCGGAATATCTCGAAGGTCCCTACGTCTCATAGTGTTAGATTTTCGCAACTTAGAAAGACTAATGTTCAAATATCATTAGCGAATGGAAATAACTCAGTACGCTTTGAAAGCTTTACCTATAAATTTACCTCTGTGAAATTCGAAATTTTAAGGAATTCTTCTTTTAATTAAATAAAAGTGCAGTAAATATTTATGTGCTTTCCTTCAATAGAACAAATAGGAATTATCGCTGATAAATGAGATCTGGCACATTAGTAGGTGTTATATAAATTGAGAAAAATTTTTAGTTTGAGAAAAATTGTTGCAAAGACATGTCAGCCTTCTTTACATCCTTAATTTAAAAAATTAAATTTCAGCTAAAATTATCAAGAGAATGCAACAAACTAAGTCATGGTTCAAAAAACTACACTTACTCATTTTATGTAATTTTTCGCTTTAATAAGTGCAAGGACTTGTCTACTTTTTAAATAACCTTATTTAAATTTTTTATTACCATTTACTTAAGATAACTTCTCCTATATAAGCCAAAAGCTATAAATTCATTAAACATTTAGAAAATTTAAACAATGCTTTTTCCATATGAATTCTTTTGTTTACTTATAGGATTGTAGGACGTCAACATTTAGCAATTTAAGTCGTCTATTGTTAAAGAAATAGAAGTAATGTTTATATAAATTAAGAAAAAAATATGCCACCCACAACTAAATGTTACAAATTTATGCAAATGCAAACATCTTGTAGCAGTCATTGTTGCAACAGCAGCAACAGTATTTTCCAACAGCATTTAAATTTGGTTGTAATAAAAACAATGCACTCACAAGCGAAAAGCTACTTTTGCGATAGTATTTATTTGGAGAAAAAGGACTTAACAGTTAAAGTTTCAAGGAAACAAAAACAAAAACTTAGCTGAAAGACCACCAAAAAAAAAGAAAGAAAAGAACAAAGGACAAAGACTGTTACGAGTAACGTACTGATGATGGTGGTTTGTGTATGTGTAGCTGTTGCAATATTGAATTGTTGGTTTTGTTGCTGGTAAATGTTCGGAGAGTTATTACAAGTTGCTTGTGTATTATTTCCTTATTTAAAGTCATACTTTTGTTGGATGAATGCCAAGAAAATTAATTTATTTGCATTATTATTGCATTCATGTAGTAGTGCCAAGTGTATATGACTACTAATATGTGCCATAAACGTACTCACGGCATGGATATGAGGTCAAGCTGAGCAGAGCAGCCAACTGTCTTCATGACAGTTGACTCAACGCTATTAATAATAGCATGCTTATAATAACGACCAGAAGATTAATATATAAAATCGTTAATGCCTCAAACCAGCAAGCAGATGGAAGGAGCTCGATCAATCAAATTGCAATAGGTAATTGCAATCTCCAATCAATTTGCAAGTACTAAAGTCCAATTTAGTGATTATTACTAAACACTAGTAAAATTTATATTTATATTTGTGCTGCACATATCGTGCTCTGAATGCGAAAAAATTTAAGTAATTTTCGCTTTTTCATCGCAATCGATATGGTCACTAAAATTACATATTAAAGTTTTGTAATCGTTAGAAGTGACATCACAAATCTAGAGCATAATCAATTTTGCAATGGCCTCACAACTTGATGCAAATGCAATTAATAAAAACACTTCTTCTGTAAAATTTTATATATGTCCCTTAGAGCTTTTTTTTAGTTGTTAAGGCACGATATACTCATTCAAATTTTAAGATTATAAGCAACGTTGCTGTTGGTATTAATAGTTCTGCTTGTTTGAAGCATTCAACAATTTTCTGTATCCATTTGACAAAATTATCTCCTTAATTTGTTTTTAAAGAAATTCAAAAGAATTTTACGATTGCCGTTTTGCACCAGAGATGAGCATGTTTCACGTAATTGGTGTGAATGAGTAACTAGGCGTGAAAGTAATGATGTTACTCTCCTAAATTCCATAATCACTCAAAAGTATGAGTTAGTATGAGCTTAAATAGAATCAGCGTTAATGTTCATTTAAGAAGGAAAATAAAAGTTCTGTGGAGTTGTAAAAACGAGCTGAATAGTTCTAAAATTCAATTAATATAAGCATTTGAAAGGTACTAAAATGATATTATTTAAGCTCGATATATAATAATAAATTTATAAACAACAAAACTTATAAATTTTGCATATAAACTATTTGCAAGTTTGCGAAATACGAGGTGTTGTAAGAAAATTAGATTACTTTTTATTTATACACAAAAATTTTTATGTATTCATCAATATTCATGCACTTGCCTTCTTTAAGCATATTTTGGTATATCCTTGAGCTGTTCCAGCAATGCAGCCGTTATCTCGTCAACAGTTTAAGTTCTTCAGCTTTTGGTAAAAAAATTCCACTAAGCGCGATGGCTGGAACATAATAATGATGTTGTTTTTGTGCAGAAACTGGCGGTTAAAAAAAATCAAAATTTAGTAGTCTTGCAACAAGCTTTATTGACACACGTCTCAGGCTCAAATAAAGGTCTTAGCTGAAATGGTCAGCAAGTTGACTTCAAAGGACGTTATGACTGAGAATGTAAGTTCAATCATTGTGCAGGATAGATTAGTGTTAATTGTTGTTGGACTGTTTAAGTGAAGTATATTCTGTACAGGCTGCAGAACCATGTAAAGACACCTTGCTAAAGTGCTGGAGCTATCTAATCACCTACCGCCCCAATGGCCCAGCAGTAAGGTACCGCTTATCTTAATGGGCACTCACCAATCGCAACCACCAGGACGGCTCTGTCGAATAGCAACAGCACATAGATACCCATAACTTTTCCCGTTTATCTTTAGGTTTTAACCACAGCCACCACGTGATCCCCGAAGGGGCCTCACCAATAACCAGTCTAGGACACGTCCTAGGGGCTACTGGTTCCCGTGGTACCAGATAGGAACTCTGGTTGGCCTTGTGTTAAAAACACCTCCAATTTTAGGTCCCGTGCAAACCTGAGGTATCGGTAGCATCTCTACCCAGACAAGCATAGGCAAAGCTACTTAATTAATTACTTATTTGCACGCCCTTTGCCCTGGTTTCAGGGATTTGGTAGTAACATTTTAAGTTCTACGGGTAATTGGCCAAAGGTCAAGGTCTGGAAAGAACATCTTACCCATCTGGACGAGCGAGCGAACCCACTTTTACATTTAATTTACTTGCATGCGGGCCCGTTACCCTGTTAATTCAAGGATTGGGTAGCAACATACAAGTTTTTAGGGGTTATCAGCAAAAAGGCCTAGGTCCGGAAACCTGATAACCCTATACCCCAGGAAGCACAACATCAAGCCACCAAGACAAGATGTATAATCCGTGCCTCCCGGGGGAACTGTTTAAGTGATGAAGGGACAGCTTCGGTCACTGAATAGTACCGACAGCGATTGATACTCTTCTATGCAAATTTGTATCATAGTACCCTTCTTCGTCGCCGAAGTAATAAAACCAAATGGCTCCACACTGCAGCTGAAGCAACTTAATACACTTACGTGCCACCAGAGGCCCTAAAATATTGCTACAAATATTAATAAAATGCGCAATGGAAGAGTTGCATAAGCATTATATATATATCACCACCTGTCCTCTCTTTACTATCACTTCCCTAACAATTTTAGTAGTAGGCAGCAATAGTCTGAGTGTTATTTCTCTTTATAAAACAAACATGCGAAAAATTTCATGGCACAAGCCAATCGAGGTACTGAGAAATTATTCTAATGGTGACGCGATGATTTTCAATACCATATTCTTAACTTCTTTAAAGTTTTCATAAGTTGTCGGCATCCTGGCGCATTCAAGGATATATACTCGGAAATCTTGAGAGCTTGCAACTCCTATAATTTTTTTTTAGAGAGGACTCAGCATATCCTATTGCAAGCAATCTACACATTTTTCTATAAGACAAAATCAACATTTACAACAAATAAATAATACTATATAATTAACACTGCCAACACATCTACAGAATGAGAGTAACCACATCAGGTAAAGGATGAAATCGTTTTCAGGCATATCGCGAAAGTATTAAGGCCTCTACCAAAAAAAAAAAAATGCTACACCATGGAATTACCAAATTTTTTATTATTATTTTATGGAATGTAACTACAAAAATGGGTGTGCGTTTTTGTGATACTGGCAATTTGTTTAATCATTAGAATTTACATGAATATGAACAAAAAATAATGCACATGAACATTCATGAATAGTTTTTTTTTTACTTAAGCGTGGCTTATCGTAAGGAAAAGTTCACACATGATCCCATCTCTGGTCTACTCGGATACATGAATGTCTACAAACAATTACCAATTCATAGACACTAAACACACACTTTTTGGACAACTTAAAAACATTAAGTGTTAGAGAGAGCAATTTTTTGTACGAGTAAGACGTTTAAAGTGGCACGATAGAAATAACGATGAGTATTTAGTACCTCGATATGATGATGACGCTGATGATGATGACGCTGGTAGTCATGTTTGAAAAGGCCATTAGGTTGGTCTCTTATAGTGTATACTTTAAAATTTTAATATTTATTGTAGTTTTTGTTGTTGTAGTTCTTGTCACTTTGCTGCACTATTGCTGCCGGCTTCTACTGTAGTCCTTTTGCAGTTGCTCTTTGGTGTGGCACTGAAGTATATGACTAACAAAGTGGCAAAAGGCAATTGAAAACTGAAAACTTTATGCATTTTCGTTTTTTTAGCCAAAAAGCATTTCCTTTTTTTATTTGTTCCTAATTTTGTGTGATTTTTTTTTATAATTCTGGTTTACAATGGTTTATTAAAATTTTTTATACGTTTCCTTTTTTGCTTCTTTTTAGTGGTGACTTGGCTTATCACTATAATAATTTTTTTACAAAAGCTTTTATTGTATTATGTTTGTTTGCTTGTATGTATGTGTTTAGCATTTTGCAACTCATATTTTCGCTTGTTGTGGTTTCGCATTAGTGCTGACAGTAAAATATTGTTGTAGAATAATAAGTTTGCGGTCAAAGTGTCGGTTATAATGGCGGCTTTTAATTAGTTAAGTACATTTAATTGCTTAAAGAAAAAAGTGCCGACTGCTTGCGGTCAGTAATGCAGATAAATACTAGAGCTTAGGAATTTAGTTTGTTTGAATTTTGAATTTTGAACGAAAAAAGGAAAACCTACTCTTGCACCATACCATACAGAGTTTAATTAATATTGACAAACATATTTGAGGATTTAGCTTGCAAACTTTCTCTTTGCTTTTTCCTGTGAGTTTGAGCAAATATTTTTAAAGTAGATTGAGTTCATAAAATTACAAGATAAGAAATTTTTTGATGTGTATTTGAAAAAGTATCAAGTTAAATTTTTAGTTTATCAAATAATTGTTTGCAGTATAAAAACTTTAAAAGATATTCAAAATTAAAATTAGAAATCAACAGCCTGTATGATGCCTATAACTAAGTATGGTAAAGTTCGAGTTGTCCTTGGCAGCCATTTAAAGGAAGTGTAGTTACTGAAACATGATAGCATTGCTGGCAATTATGCCAGCAGGACTTATTGATTCATCCTCGCATGAAAAATGCCACTACCTATCAGTGTTTCTTTCATATGTAAGTGCACGAAGTGTACAAAATCTTTGACATCGAAAAGTATAATGGCTGCGAGAATTGTGGGGCTATTAAGGATCGTGCTAAACCTATTAATCTTAACTTTTATTAAGGATATTTTGAGATCCTCATGTAAACAACTGTTGCTTATGAGAACCATGATGCGCTAAGTGCGAATCCTAAGATTTTTGAATAATATCTCTAAAGCATTTCAAAATGGTAATCTTCTAGAGTTGAATACTATAAGGCAAAAAAGGTTTTAGTATTGTCTTATATAAAATAAACATATTTTCTAAACTAAGTTCCGATCTCGCGATCAAGAGCAACTATGTGGGACATATGCATCCATTGAAGGAAATTATACAGATTAGAGTATTCACTGTCCATGTAGTATTCAACAATGTTGAATTTAATAGAGCTGAAATAAAAATTTAACGAATTAATACTTTTTTGAAGATTCACCAAATGTGAATAAGTGATAAGTACACGTAAAGTAAATATGTATTCGAAACTTACAGTATAATTGTGTTACAAATATTTTTTTAGGACATCTCCACCCATTATATCGCTGTTTAAGGAAATTTTTTTGTGAAATGGGACCAAAAGGACCCGCATATCGAAAATTAAGAAGCTTATAATCTGGAGTTAGAGGGTTAAAATGTTCTACAAAAACTTCCAATTAGTGTTCTACATAAAATTCTTGAACAAACTTAATAACGAAAACGTAATATTGCGCAAAAAATTGTGCATAGGAAGAAATTTACCTCGAGTTTAATGTCGAGCCTAGACGTATTCGATGACTTATACCGTAAAATTTTATGGCATATATCAGCCTAATAAATCGCTGCGTAATGGGTGATATTTGTTCTTCTTCAAGACAAGATCCATATAAGGAAAAGTTAGAGGGTCGAAATGTTCAACAAAAATATTTCTCGTAGTGTTTTACATAAAACTGTCCAACTTATTTTATACTTCATATGACGACATTTCACTGGTCGCTAAACTAAATCGTCAGTGAAGTTTAAGCAGTTTGATGTTTTTTTTTTGACGGGTGAGGTGGGGTTGAAAATGCCTTCGCACTTACAGTGACCGTCATCAACTGCATTGTGTGGTGTATCCACTAAAAATTTCCTCCTCCGTTTCTGGTGGGATGCCTTCCCGGAACTGTTTTCTACATTACTTCGGGAAGGCCCATAAACTTCGTCCTCCTAAGAAGGACTTTTTCTCGAAATACCCACGTCTGGGTCCGTCAGTGTTATGCTGCTCATTCTTATGTTTATGCCATACGAATAAATACAATATGAGAATTCAATATTGTATATGAATCATAGGCTTAGAATGCTTTTATACAAACAACACAACAAACAATTATACTCAACGTGAGTCTATTTTATTTTTCTTCCGACATTCACTATAACATTTTGCAAAAAGGAGAAACTGAAACCGCTCCTAAAATAAGGTACGTCTGGGCGATATGCCGATACACGTATATATATTTTTTAATGCCCAAGATTAGTTGTTAGAACTCTGTTATTTAAGAAAACGTTTGATTTTGTTATTATAGTGTAATTAAGTTAATTATATGCCTGCTCCAACTGCAATGATATTTTCATACACACATACATACGACTACATAATCACATCTATTGTTTACTTAAGATATTACCATTTTTGTACAAATTTAAAATTTTCCATGAGGGTATGAGAGCTCTAATGAACATGATGCAGATTTATGATTAGCAGATAAAATCTTAATAGTCAAAGAGCAGAGTCATACGAGCAGTTCGATAACAGTTTCAGTTGTAAAGACTAAATACAAACATACGAATTTATAAGAATGTAACTGGTGTCCTTGTTATGAATTTTAAGCCTAGGGGTGCCTACACCACCACAAGTTCCCATACCAGTAACTATTTGTGACTGTGCATTTTCCGTAATTAATAACTTAAGTCAAGCTGGACATTTATGTGAACTCGCATTTAGTTAAGCGCTTATATACAATTGCAGAAAGTCAGATACAACGTTACCAATATGCAACTACACATATACATAAATATTATATTATTAAGCAGATGGCTGTTTGACTATAAGCAGGCTAATGACGTCCAGCTGGGTTGTGCGTGTGAGCAAACGTACGCTCGCCGGTATCAATTTAATTGTCTTTATATGTGCATACATACGTACTCCTATGTACGTATGAGAATGTATTTTCTATTGTTTATTTTGGCTGGACGGCCAGCTATAGGAATAGCCTTGTTCATCTGTTATTTAAATGTGAAATTCATAGAAAAGATACAAACACAGTTGTACATACGCATGTACGGCACATTATGATCTGCCCACTTGGAAGTGTTTGTTAGTGACTGTGAACACTTGTGTGTGTGTGTGTGTGTGTTTGTTTGTGTACGAAATTGTAAATGACTATGGGCATGTTTTTGACTCGTTAGTGGGAAAAACATCATTAAATATGTCAACAATAAAGTAAATTTTTCGGGTCTTTACTGTTTATTCAAAGTGATTAACGCTTATTAGATCTATTGTAGTATGGCGTATAAGGTATAATTGCTACAGAATTCTGTCATAAATCATTTGATAATTATTTGTTAAATTTTATTTTATTATCTAGTTTGGGCAGCAAAATAATTGAGAGTTTCTTTTTAGTTTTTTAAAATTTTAAAACATAAAATTCGTGGATTTATTGAAATTAATTGACAAAAACGTTTTTGTTAATGAAAAATTTTATACCACTGCATCATGGTACATTAAACCTTATAATATTTCTAAAGGAACGAAGTTAGAAAAATTGTAACAAGTATTAAGAAATTTTTATTGTAAAGGAGATTATAATTTTTGAAATGATGTAGTGCTGCCTTTTTGTTATTCAGAACCTGCGGTTTACCATTCAGTCACTGAGACAATTATAAATTGTTAAATTGAGATACAGATTACGATATTAAAGTGAGTGTTATGAAATTGATTTAATAATTTGCATTTGTGCTATTAAAGAGTTTCCTAATTGCTGTGAAATAAATTGCCATAATTTAAGTGCAATTGAAGTCAAAATTTAGTGATAGATTTAAATCGTATATTTCTTATTTAGTTTGTGTTAGATGTGGCTATAAAATCTAGGAACGTGAAAAGCCATCATTTTTTCTTTTGAATCTTATGAACTTTTTAGAAAAAAAGTTTAGAATTTTCCATAAATCGCCAAATCTTTCTTAATATCTCCGAAACCACAGGAATAATTAAATTTGTATTACCTTAATTCGTAGGTTTGACCCTGCTTTCTAGCAAACTTATATATACTTAAACGCTTGATTGAGGAGAAAACAAGAAACAGGAGTTGGGTGATAAGAAATGACTGCAGAGTTGCTGGACATTTATTGCCTCGCTTAATCATGGAATAGGAAAAAAATATCAATACTAGTATCCGTAATAGCTGAGCACTACTTCATAAGCAGGCATGATACAAAAACGTTACAGTTTCTGTTAAAAATACCACGTTGTAGATGATAAGAAAAGTAGGGAACACTTCTTATCTCACAGTACCAGAGTAGCGTGAGGAGAAAGAGTTACCTTAGGTTCTCTTAAATGCATTGATCTTGCAGCTGTTAGGGATTTAAGGCGTATAATACTATTAATAACAAGTTCCGTCTGGTTTGGAGTCCTCTCAACTAAACTGCTATCACAGCAGGACCAAAGGTCTAAGGGAGCCTGACAGAATTTTGACTGCAACATTTACCTAAGCTAATTTTTGGAAAAAATTTAATTCGAACAAAGAAAAATAAAAAATGAAACTTCGTGTTTGAATGAAACTTTAAAAAGAAATTAACAAAATGAGCCAGTTAGTTTTATGGCATATCATTTGATAAAATCTTGAGGGCTCTAAAATATATTCATATAAATGTAGAATGCCCAGACTCCATATAAATAGTTTTGAACTAGAATTTTTTGCAGCGAGCCATGATTATGAACATGAAAACCTGGAAGCCAGAAACACCAATATTTTTCCTGTAAAATATATTTTGTATGAGTTGTGTTCTTGTTAACAGCATTTGTGTTGAAGTGATATTGTTGGTGTAGTGGGTGTGTTGTTTTATTTGTTACTATGCTTCAAATGTATAAGCTGTTGAAAAATAAAATCAAGGGGTGAGGGACGAGGGGCGAGGTTGTTTTCTTACGAAAATACCCTTCTTAATAAATAATAAAGAAACAGGGAAAGCCTCTGAATATTAAGTAGTTCATTTAATGTATTCTGGAAACTATTGGCTTGCGATGCCAAATAAACACCACAACTCGGCACTACACAAAAAGACTTTAAAAACTAAAATTTCTTATGGCGAACAACGAATGAGCATAAGAGTATAAACATTAAAAGTATAACCCGGAAACACCAAAACTGTTGTAATTATTTTGTTTCGGTTGTATATTTTCTGACAACGTTTGTGGTTGAGAGTATCAAGTTTGTTGGGTTGTTTCATTTACTATGTTGGGTTGTTGCATTTACTGTTAAGTTTGAAATGCATAAGTTATTACAAAATAATAAAAGCAAGCAAGATTTGTTTTTTTTTTAATAAATTGTAATAAAATGGGAAAGTTCTATGATTATTTAATAACAGAAGTGAAATGTTAATTAAATGTTACGTTTTTAAAATTATTATATTGGGCCATAATCATAATCGCTCACTAAAGTTGGTTTGTTTTAAAAATAGCTTTAAATATGAAACGTCTTATTATTTATTTTGTCTTTATAGTAAAAGTTTAATAAGACTTCAAGTTAAATCATCATTAAGTGACCAGGGGCCAGTCATATAAAGAAAAAGTCTGTATTAAACCTGATACAAAATATAAGCAAATGGCATCTTTAAACAGTTGACTGGTCACATTGTAACCAATAATTTAAGAATGTGTTGAAATATAAAAAAATCAATTAGATAAATGAACACATAGCAATTCTATGTCAACTTTTTTTTCGTTGAAAATAAAATATCAATCGTACTGTAAAATTCAGAACATATACTTCATACTATTTTTATTCTGCCTATAAAAGTTCGAAAAATGGTTCATAAGGTAAACAGAAAATAGAGAGGGAGGCAAACTAAAGTGACGTTCAAAAGACATTCTTACAAAATCAGTTTCTATGTCTTCTAATCTTTGTTTATATTTTTTGTATTTTGACTGTATGAAAAGTCCAAAAAATTAACATTTTTTACTTTTCGTTGACACTTAACAGAAACCACCATAAATTTTCACTTTTGTCGCAAACAACTGATCGATTTAAATTGTTGTTAAACTAACTAAAAACAACTTGAGCAAAGTTTAACACATACTTTTATGTTTAAAGTAGGCTCTTTCTTCGCCATAATGACAAACAGAATACTTTCAATTAAAGTCAACTTTAAAATTCTTAAAGTGTGCAGCCCCTTATGTTTATTTTCATACACACATTGATATTAAATAATATTAATAAATCATTAATATTATTAATACTTGACATATATTCATTAGTTGAGTTCTAACAGAGTTTCTGTATGGTTTTATTTTGTAGCTTTGTGTAACAAAGATTGCCAAAATTTTAATATTTGCAAACAACAACTTTCTTTGAAACATAAAACTCTCTTTATGTAGGATGAAATCTTCGTTCTGAAAATTCTAATAAATATATGAACCAGCTGAACTTTTCTAAGCCTTTCCGTATAAGAAACTCATTTCGCTAACACGACTAATAAAATAAAATATATTTTATATAAATTTATGACTGTAGTAAAGAATTTACGTATAAGAGAAAAAGGATACTGTGAACACAAAACTAAATAAATGTGTAACAGTTTCCCCTCATCACTTAATTTATTGTCCTTTAGTTAGAGTACTTTGCTACTGATGCTACTTTTTTTATTGTTGGTGCAATGTTTCCCTACACCACGAAAGTGGGCAGACTTTTTATTGCATAATTTTAGTCATGTGTGTTGTTAAGTTTTCCATAAATTTTGTTTTATTATTTCTTCTTTATTGGATAGGTTTTGTAACCATTTGCGAAGCCTTCATAAATAACTCTTGCATCCTGAAATGTACATATGTAGATATACATACGTACGTATATACTTACATACCGGAAAGAAATATGTACATAAATACAAAAACACTCCCAGATGGCCGTACACCACTTTGTAGTTCAATACTTTGGCTATTTTATAGATGATTCTAGTATGCCATCCAAATGTTATCCTGAGAGAGGTATAGCTAACAGAACTAATAACATCACACCTACTTTATTGTTACTAATAATGAGCAATCCCATATATAATGTTAAGCCAGAAAGAAATTGGGGAGTAACAAACATGCTTTCTAAAAAAAAGTAAGGAATATTATTTCCTAAAAAATTGATCACACTATACAACTGTAATTGAGTTTATTAGGGGTTCTTAATGAATTACAAAAAAACATATGTTAAGTAAAAGTGTAATAAAACAAACCATTCCAACTTTAATTAAAATAATTTATTTATATTCTTCAAGCACTGGCCGTTAATGTGATATTTAGTACTTATTGTCATGCGACTGATCGACTATAAAGACCCGTATCAATTTATATGCTCTAAAGGAAATGCTTTTATTTCATATTGCTGCACAGTGGCTTAAACTGGAATTAAAGTGAAATATGTGTTGTTTTTCTTTTTTGGCCAAGTTAGATTCAATTACGTTATTTTCCTGTTTTGTTTCAGCTAATCAGGCCTAGTATGTTTATATGACAATAAATTTAAAAAAGGTTATTTATTTCATATTTTCCCTACGTTTCGTGAATTTTTTGTTTACTTTATCCAGGGATTCGTAGGATTATATTACATTAATTAATTAATTTCTTAACATTTAAAACATCATCAATAAAACAATATGAATGTAATACATATGTTTGTTTTCGTTTTTGATGACTTCGATGCTTTCTCCTAGAATAAACTAACACACATGAGTTTTTACAAAACAAAGAACGTTTCTAAAAAACTAGTCATGTTCTTCCATATGTACAATATGTCCGATTTTATTAAACTACGTAATGGTACAACATGCCTACCCAGCCAAAATTATGGGAGCCAATCCTAAGAAATTATATTTTCATTGCTTTCAAAATATCCACTACTGCAGTTTTATGACTTCCTAGGAAGATAAATTATCCGAAATTTTTATCACGAATTCTAATTAGTTTATGTTTGGTTTCACAAAAAACTTACGCTTACTTGGGTTCATGATTTAGTCCAGAAGTCATAAACAGAAACACTCAAAGCTTATGGAAGATAGTGAATCTGCAACACTCTGAATACTAGTTTAGTAAGTTATAAACTAGCCTAGAAGGCCACCAGTCCACAAGTGCAGCCTTATTTTTGGTAAATATTTGAAATAGGGCTGTTGACAAGAAATTTTATAATTTCTATTGATACAATAATTAATATTTCAAAAAATATAAAGTAATCTTATATTATTTTTATTTGTCTTCACAGTATCTATTAGTAGAAAGAAACTTCTATTCTGCTGCCCCAAGCGCAAAGTGCTACTGCCTTTACACAAACTTATAGGCTAAATTGATTAGGTTTCCTTAGTCTGAATACATCTATATCCCCATCATTCGCGTTGTTATTGTAAGATCTAGGAATCATTATTCTCTGAATCTTAGATCAGACACCAATATTTATGGCTCTTGTGTCACCGCCACATACAACGATATATCCCGGATTGAGTTCCGTAAGTTCGTTCCACTATATAAAATATTCATAAAACTATTTAAATATTAATTCCTTTAGTTTCTATAAGAAGCATAGGGCCTTCATAAAATTATTGATCTGGACTAAATATGGCGGTGCAGTTACATCCCTCAATATATGTTTGCCTTATAGTTAGAGCCACCTATGTTTGTAGAAGCATCAGATATTGCCACTTTTGGCATGTTCTTCAACTTAATCATTCCTTCTAAATATTTATATGTATGTGTTTTGATTGCAAAAACAAGCTGGGCCATTAGTAGAAACTGACTATGTTTCTGACCAACCCTAATATTGACGTAATTTTGCAAAAAAGCGGAAGCATTTGTTCAAATATTTAGCTTTTAGCTCAAACAAGTAATATTAATCGCTCAGTAAACAAATAATAATCGCAATTAATTAATTTTGCAATGACTTTATTTATTTATTTATAATTAAAACACAAATCGTTCTAAATGTGCGTTCCACTATGTGGACTTGAGACTTTTATAATTAAAACACAAATCGTTCTAAATGTGCGTTCCACTATGTGGACTTGAGTTTTAAGACTTTTATAATGAAAACACATATCGTTCTAAATGTGCGTTCCACCATGTGGACTTGAGACTTTTAGAATTAAAACACAAGTCGTTGTAAATGTGCGTTCCACTAGGTGGACTTGAGTTTTAAGACTTTTATAATGAAAACACAAATCGTTCTAAATGTGGACTTGAGTTTTAAAACTTTTATAATGAAAACACAAATCGTTCCAAATGCGTGTTCCACTATGTGGACTTGAGTTTTAAGACATTTATAATTAAAACACAAATCGCTCTAAATGTGCGTTCCACTATGTGGACTTGAGTTTAACAACATACTTAAAAGTTATTACTCATAATTAAAGAGACCAAACTTCAAATTGTTTTTGCTTAGCCTGCAAAACAAAACTCATGAGGCAGACCAATCACATTCGAGCACATAATGACGTGATTTTGCTCCGACGAAAATAGCAAACGCTTTGTCTGGACATTTGACACCCTTATGTCTTGGCTAAAAAGTGATTCAGAAGTTTAAATATATGAAAACTATATACTTGGAAATCAGAACTATAAATATTTTATAAATATTTGAATATTTAAAACTGTGGTTTTGTGTGGATTAAAAAGATTTTAATGTTATAAATCGAGCCAAACACACATTCATTATTATTTTTAGAATATTGTTTTCTATATAGAGGATGCATATTAAAAATATTATTTTGTTTCTTCTTCTTTTCGACTAACTATAAAAAAGGAGAAAGTTATCAATTCAAGTGTATTTTTTATAACTTCTTTAAGTTTTGTACATGCCCAACTCTATCAACCGATTTTAAATTCTTTTAGTTTGAAAGGGTTTGCTGGCAGGTTGGTCCCATTACTTTTCTTTTTCGAAAATCGGACGTGCAGTTTAAGCGCCCGAAAAAATTTATTATCAATTAACTCCTTCATTTATGAACGACCAATTTCCAAAATAGTTTTTTTTGAGGCGAGCTGTTTGTTTTTCCAGCACCGGACGGGAAATTTGCCGCATAACTTCGCTATTAATGGACCGATTTTGAAAAAAAAAATTTTATTTCAAAGTGTAGCTTGCACATTTATAAACAAAATAAAGTAAAATATGAAATAGAAATGGATTATATCGGTTTTTAAATTAACCCTTAGTTGTTTAGGTTCTATTGGCTCTTTGTATTGAAGTCGCATGTTTTGCCAGAACTATGTTTTAAAGTTTTTTACAAAGAGCCGGCAGCAGCTAAAATATTATTTGTATTATTATTTTGAAATTTTCCATACATATTTAAGGTCAACGGGATGTAACCCCTTTTTCCATCTTTGCTTTTTTTGTTGAAATTAATGAACTAAATAAAGTTTATAGTTAACAAAACTCGAGCTAAAATGAAAAATGTAACGAAGTGTGTTGTGACACAGGACTGCCTATTAAATCTGTCTGCAATGCATTTTCATCGAAGCCCTTGTGGGGAGCTGTGCCTGAATACACTTTTTCCCATTAGAGCTGAGTGTAAAAAAACATATGCAAACTACTTCAGCGAACAGCATTCTGTTTTTCCTTGAGGTGGTAATTGCAAATGGGAAATCATGCATCCATTTTCTATCTCTTAATATACAATATTATTGATCCCATCAGCATCCGCCCGGGGGCACGGTTAATACATCTTGTCATGGTGGCTCGATGTTGTGCTTCCTGGGGTATAGGGTTATCAGGTTTCGGGACCTAGGCCTTTTTGCTGATAACCCCTAAAAACTTGTATGTTGCTACCCAATCCCTGAATTAACAGGGCAACGGGCGCGCATGCAAGTAAATTAAAGATAAAAGTGGGTTCGCTCACTCGTCCGGATGGGTAATATGGTCTTTCCAGACCTTGACCTTTGGCCAATTACCCCTAGAACTTAATATGTTACTACCCAATCCCTGAATTAACAGGGCAACGGGCGTGCATATAAGAAATAAAAGGAAGTAACTCTGCCTATGCTTGTCTGGGTAGAGGTGCTACCGATACCTCAGGTTTGCATGAGACCTGAAATCGGAGGTGTTTTTAACACGCGGCTTACCAGAGCCCTATCTGGTGTCACGGGAACTAGTAGCCCCTAGGACTTTTCCTAGTCTGGTTGTTGGTGAGGCCCCTTCGGGGATCACGTGGTGGCTGTGCTTAAAACCCAAAGATACGCGGGAAGAGGTATGGGTCAGGTGAGTGTGTCTGCAATTAGTTGTGGAGGCCTTTTGTAGATGCTCTCTTCAGGCCATATATCTCTAGGTGCTGTTGCTATTCGACAGAGCTGCTCTAACGGTTGCGGGCCGTTGGGGTGGCTTGGAGGTTAGATAGCTCCAGCACTTTAGCAAGGTGTCTGTACAAGGTTCTGCAGCCTGTACAGAATTGCTACCATGTTGTCCCTATTGGGGGCACATTTAGGACCGCCCCCTGTATGTGCCCTTGAAGGGGACAACGGGGACGGTGGTGAACGGCTTTATTCACCCTTGTGCAGGAGTGCACCGTCAGGTTAGGCCTTCAGGCAGGTACTGACGTGAATCTTTTGCAAATCTGATCCCATCAGCACTTGACAGCTTACGTCTTCAATAAAATTAATTTTGATCATCAACACCACTGTGCAATATTCTAAATAGTTTATACTAATATTTTGGATTTTATTAAAAACTTAAAAATGTCTCAGTCGCCCTGTAATACCAGTGTTCTCTTTTACCCTTAATTTTTTATTTTCTTTTTATGTGCGTATAGAAATTATGTCCTCTTCTGTTTTATTTTTCTACACCATATTCATATGTATGTGTAGTTGAGGGCTTATGCTCATGTGTTCGTGTATTGTGAGCCAGTATTGTGTTTTGTTATGGTTGTAAAATGCGTTTTAAACTGATCAGTTATCAGTAATTAGCTAATACGGGACCCCAGGGTACCAATTAGCATTACGTAGTTTTTTAAATATTGCAAGATGTATATTTTTTTTTAGGTATGAAGTTGCTATTGAAAACACAAACAGAAAATAAAAATAAAAAACAAAGTGTAGAAACTAATGCCTGTCAGTTTATATATAAATTAAATAAGATAACAAGCCTGATAATAATAACAAATAAATAATTACAGAGCCTAAATATATATTTTTTTAATATTGCGTGCATAAATATCCTTATATCCTTGCGTTGTTAATTGACTAGTTGTTGTCATTCAGGGGTAAAATGAGCAGCATAAAACGAATAATTTTGATGGTGTGAACATCAGTGTAATCGAACATGACAAGATATTTGTCTGTTAGGGACAACTGAAAATAAATTTATGTCCATGTGGATATGTGCCTTATACCCCGCAAAAAATTCTAATAGTTCCTTCACGAGTGCAAAGAATGCTCTACAAGAGAGCATATATACTCAAAAAATACTCCATATGTATGAAATATATATAGTAGATTAACAGTACGATGCCGTACAGCAGGATCAAGTACTCCATTACGTCGCACCATATGATAAAGACACCAAAAGCGTCAAAGTCGTCCATTCGTTCAAAGCAATGAATAACTTTCCATTTTTTTAAAGCAGAAAGTAAAACAAATTATTATACGTTTTAGTTATTTGACCGTTTTTATTTTAATTAATAAACTTAATTAATTTTTTTAATCTTAAGGTCTTTTAATTTTTATTTAAATTTTTATCGATGTTTCGGTACTCATCGAGTACCATCTTCAGGATATATAAAATAAACAAATATCCAGAAGATGGTACTCAATGAGTACCGAAATATCGATAAAAATTTAAATAAAAATTAAATAAATTAAGTTTATTAGTTAAAAAAATTATTTTTAAAGCTCATAAATTATATTAATTTGACACTTTATTTCAATTTTTTGTGTATTTATGTATATACTAACATGAGGTCAAAATCTCTATTAAAATTATAAATTTTTTAGAACCCCTTTTTTGTGATGACAAACGTATACTAAAATTATTCCAAAATATTTCTGATATGCAGTTTTTATGCATTAAAACTCTTTAAACTTTAATAAGATTTGCCAAACACGTTTATCTTTACAGCTTTTCTTAAAGTTAATTTCCTGCCATTGCTTTTTTTTCTAAGACCAACAAGAGTTGTAGCACTTAAGAAAATACAATTTATTTTTTTCCATCACAACATGAAAATGACTTCTAATCCAATAAATACATATAAAAAAAGAAAAGTATATTGTAATTAAAAGCGCATGAATTCAAATCATAGGAAATGCTTCCAACTTGCTCGACTTCCTTCCTGATCAAAAGTACTGTGTTTTGTTGGCAGTTTTCGAGTTTCCGTTTTTTTTGTGGGATGTTGAACAGTTCAAAAAATATTTTTCGAAGCGGTGCGAAGGTAATTTTGCGAGAGTATTCAAATCTTCTTTAGAGAACGACTTAGATATTCCGGTACTTGTTTTACTCTATTCCGAATTTTTTACATGATAATCTGGGGGCAAATCACGGCATTCGATATCGATCGAAATTTCAATACAATTTTGCTTGAAATTTCGATCGATATCGAATGCCGTGATTTGCCCCCTGCTTTATTGGTTCAAAAGAGAATCGACACCATTTTCTTTTTACTACTCGTATGTTCAGTGCTGGATATGAAAATGTAAAAATTCCAAATTTTTTCGCATCACATCATTCGTTTAAATTATTTTAGCTTAAAACCACGTAGATCAATAATTTTCGTATCTTATATTAATTATTAAGGCTTATATCGCTCATGTAGCGCAACAATATCAAGTCGCGACACTTTTTATTTGTATTATAAATTGGGCTTAGCTTCAAATGTAATGTGAATTTTTTTCAACATATAAATAGGATATTGAAGAACATTTTCATCTCAATAACATTTGGGTATGATAGGAGTATGTTCCAGTAAACTAGCGATAAGTTCTCGACAAAAACAGAATGAGTAGTAACAAACATTCCCTTGCATTTAATTGAATCGTTTGAAATGAAACAACAAAAATTGAATATTTTCGTGGTACCTTCTTAATCATAAGTACCACTTAGATAATTTTTAGGTTTATAACGTGATTATAAGCCCTCGTTTGAAGACTGATTCTAAAAAAGTAAATTTCCTATACCTATTATTTGCTTTCACCCCTTAATAAATATGATTTACTCATGATTCTAAAAAGTCAATTTAATATTTATTAAATTATAATTAAAATTAACTTTCTGCATTAGACTGTCGTACATAAACTGATTATAATTTTGATTTGAAAGACATTTCCTTTTGGCTCATAACAAACCATATCACCATAAGCATTGTTCTGCTTACTTTCCTTTCAGGGAATATATTAGATAACTGCATCAATAGCATGTTCTTTAGTTTCGATTTTACGTATTTGCTGCTATTGCTTTTTCATTTGTTAATCTTCACACATACTAACGTACCACATATACTCTATTATAACTCCACAAACAATAGATTAAATTAACTAAATTAACTATATGACAGAATATATTCAAATTAAAGTAATGAACACTAAAATGAGGAATATTCTTCATTTTATTTATAGAATAACAATTTTATATTGCATATACAGAAGTATGTATCAGGGATGGCAATCTCGGAATTCGGATCTTACATATCCAAGAATATTTCGAAATATCCTGGCATTTTTTGGAACTTACAAGTCCTGTGACCAGTAGCTTGTAAAGACGAAATTCCAGGATTTTTCGACATTAAGATATCCCACTCAATTCACACTATTTTTCTAAGAGTTCTTGTATTTACTATATAATAATATTTACTATAGTGAATCATAATTATTGTATTAGATGCACAATTTGTAACGAAATCAAAGCCTGATATTTGCGATTGTAAATATTTACACATTTGGATATTCTTGCTTTGGAAAAAGAGATTTTTTTTCAATGTCATAAACTTTGAAATAAAATAAAATATATGTCTTGTATTCTGAGCTTAGTTTATGTTTGTATTATAACATTGTAAATGATCTTACAATGTAAATGATCTTATAATATAACACTTGCAAGATGATATAGATTTCATTTATTTTTCATTTAAAAACAAATATATATTTTCACTTGTTGCACCTTGCGTCACTTAAAACCAAGAGTTAATGTAAAGGGTGGTACAACCGAAACGCACGATATTAATCGTAACTAAAAAAATATATATATATTTTAATATTTTTTATCATGATAGAAAGATCTAAGTATGACAATAATGTTTCGAAATATCGGAAATATCTGGCCAATGCTCGCAACGGCTTCGATTGCATACCTCTATCCGATGGTCCATATTTTCAATGACTCTGAGACATAATTGAGTTTCAATTTCGTTGATGTGTGGAATTATCTTATCCTTTAGCTCTTGAATTATGCTTGGCTTATTGACGTACACTTTTTATTTTAAATATCCCCAAAGAAAGAAGTCCAACGGTGTCAAGTCACTTGATCATGGCGACCAATTAACATCGCCACAACGTAAGATAACATGGCCATTAAATTTCTCACGCAAAAGGGCCATTGTTTCGTTGGCTGTGTGGCAAGTGGTACTTTATTGTTGTTCATATCCTCAATATCTGGCTACAAGAAGTCTGTTATCATCTCGCGATAGCGAACACCAGTCACGGTAACTGTTTGGCGGACCTCATCCTGGAATACCAGATGTTACAGGAGTAGACTTAGTTATTATAATATTTTTAAATAAAACATTTTGCTTTCTATTAGTAAGATATGAATTGAGTCAATTTATATAATTTTGTGTAAGCCCCATGTAGGGGAGGTTAGGTTAGGTTAGGTTGATTGGAGGGGTGTGATAGCCCATGTCGTACGACATACACTTAAGCCAGTGAAGGCTTGTTGTGCGCTCACTTTAACTATCAGACACAAACTGCCATAGTTCTGCGGCAGGATTCGAACCTGGAACCTTCGCACTACGAGTCTAGTACACTACCTACTAGTCTACGAAGGTCAGTTCCCATGTAGGGAAGCTTCTTCATAACAAGTTTAATCGCAATAAGCCTTAAAATTTACTAGTAAATTATTATTTGGTACTTAGAGCTCGTTATGCTAGTACTTTAATAACTTGTGAGAAATATTAATAAAAGTTCCTTATAATCCGTAACACTTGAAATATTTATGCAAAATTTATGGGGACCAGAGAAGTTGTTCATCATACATCAAAAATTCATTATAACCAAACTCCACTGTACTCCATTAACTTTTCCTAGTAGTATTATTGTTTTATTTAAATATTTTATTAGTCCCTCTTTATTTTATTACTGGTTTTGTCATTTCGACATCATAATTTTACGTTCAATGTTAAACAAAGTGAAAATTATAAATACTCGTACATTTGTAAAAATCTAATTTCAATTTAAACTTAACAAAAAAGAAACTTCATCTAATGGTTACGTCAATACTCTCTTGTATAAATACATAGAGATATCCATACAAAAATACATTTAAATGGTTTCCGAAATGTGGTTATTCGAACAATAGAATATGTTTTCACATTATTGAAAACTCAGCACCCACACAAGAGCATAAATATTAATCTATAAATAGTATATGTATGTGTGTTTACGTCAGCATTTACTACAAACAACTTTTCATATTCATATGTATTTATGTTTTAAACAAATAATCCCTTAAATATCCTTAAAATAAAAAAAAAACAAAATCTAAGAGAAGAACTTTAATCTACAAAAATGTGAAAAACAAAAGCATATTCAAGAGGTTCTTGGTATTGTCTTCATGACAAACGAAACCTGTTCAAATTGTGGCAACATGCAAAAAAAAAATATGGATATTTATATACATGACACATTCAAAATAAACTTCTTTTTCTTATGTACAAATGGAACTTTGTTTTTGTATGGGTAAGAGTATATTCTGCATAAAAATTCTTTAAAAAATAAATATTGACAGTTTGATTCCTAATGTCAACATGAGGAGCAAAATCCAAGAAATCTACAAACAAAATACGTCAGATTTTCTCTCTTCTTCAACAAAAGAGGGAATAAAATTGTTGACATATGACAAATTATATTTCTCATATACATATGTATATAGGGGCTATACTGAAAATATAATTGGCTGATACCTTTAATTGTAAGATTGGATTTCTAGGACTAGACTTACAATCGTTATCTATAAATTAAAAGGAAAGAAATATAGACTAGACTAGAGAGATACATAATAAAAACATCTCCATGGTATCAAGGGCTGATATAGTGCAAATCAAATGCAGAGAGCTATCGCTTAATTTTCAAAATTATGCTGCAGTATATCGAAGGAAATATATACATACATATGTATGTATGTACGTATTTGTATTGGTTTCAGTAATAATAAGTAATAATTTTAACTGGCCATGCGGAAATGCCAAAGACCATCGCTCAAATTGGCTTCCACCTCAAGAAGTGGTGTGCAGGGAGCACCACGAGGAAGCCACTGCAGAAGTAATGGGATCAGCACGCTTTTCTACGAGTCGAATTGGAGTGACTTACTAACGATAGTGGGAACACTTTACGCATGTTATTTTTTTAAGTAGTACTACGGGACACTTCACTCATTTTACCTTACACACTCCCTTATTACGAGTATATTACTCCTTTTTCTGTTAGCTTTTGTAGTTAATACCCTATTGCAATCCCAATTATTCTAGCATCTTTGACAGACACTCAGTGCATGGTAATGGCAGTTACGACGTTCTTCAATATGAACTGCATTGGCCTGATCCCTTTATATTAGTATTAACTAATAGGAAATTAAGACTCTTACCTTCATGCGTGTCCGCCCTTGTAGATAATGTATTATATATTGTAATTTTTATGACGATTTATGATAATTATCTGCTTATAAGAATCACGGCTGAGTGCCACCGGACGCGTCACAAGTTGCGGATAGTTGTACGTTCCGTAGATATGTGCAGTAGCTGCCCTTGGCAAATATGTCAAAGATTTTACGTCAGTACCTGTCATAAACTTAACCTGACGGTGCTCTTCGCACTGGGTGAATAAAGCCGTTCACCACCGTCCCCGTCGTCCCTTTCACAGGCACATACAGGGTGCGGTTCTACATGTGCGCCTAATAGGGACGATATGGTAGTAAATTCTGTACAGGCTGCAGAACCATGTACAGACACCTTGCTAAAGTCCTTGGTCTATCTAACCTCTTACCACCCCAATGGCCCAGCAGTAAGATGCCCCCTTTCTCAATAGGAACTCACCAACCGCAAATAACCAGGGCAGCTCTGTCGAATAGCAACAGCACATAGAGACACTTATATGGCCTGAAGAGAGCATCTACAACCGGTCTTGCAGACACACTCATCCGACCAATAACTCTTCCCGCATATTTTTGGGTTTTAACCACAACCACCACGTGATTCCCGAAGGGGCCTCACCAATAACCAGTCCTTGGTTTTAGGGATTGGGTAGTAACATATTAAGTTCTACGAGTAACTGGTCAAAGGTCAAGGTATGGAACGACCATGTTACAAATCCGGATTAGAGAGCGGACCCACTTTTATCCTTAATTTACTTGCATGCCCGCCCGTTGCCCTGTTAATTCAGGGATTGGGTAGCAACATACAAGTTTTTAGGGGTTATCAGAAAAAAGGCCTAGGTCCGGAAACCTGATAACCCTATACCCTAGGAAGCACAACACCAAGCCACCAAGACAAGATGTATAATCCGTGCCCCCTGGGGGAGCTGTCAGTAACAGTCTCGGAGAGTATTTCGAGCTCTATTAAGTACAGAATTTGCCTGTGATCGTTGTAACGTCGTGCCGAGCAATTGGTGCTATTAAACATCCAATAACAAAACCGACCATGTTCTGTATAACCTTATTAGCCTAAATCGCTGCGCAACTGTATGCCTGGATGCGATATTGGCAGCCCCAGTACCATGATCGGACCCTCTGGCCTAACTTAAAGGAAACCTGTATGTACAAATTGCACATTTAGTCCGATTTAATAAATAATATAAAATAATATTTTTTAGAAAAACTTTATAACAAAATCAAAATGAAATTAATATGTGAAAGCGTTGGCAACAGATTGTGGGAATACAAGTACAGGCATACGGGGGGAGTACATTATGGGTCTTCCAATAAAGGCTTTTAAACTTTGACAGATAATGACGGCCATATCGTTGACTCTACATTTTTCGAATTGACTGTCATTTCTTTAGTCCTCTTTTTTGTAATACGAAATCATGATGGGCGGTAATGGCATTTGACATTACATAAATATTATAAAATTGCTCCTTCGAAATTGGTATTATTTTCGGCATTCGTTGGTTAATTTAATGGTAGTGTCACAGCCGTCCTCCATTTCTGAATGAATTGGTACGTCCAATGCATCATGAAAAAGCCACTGTTTGGTGTGTATTTTGGGACGGCGACGTTATCGCACCATATATCTTTCAGAATGACGTTGATCAAGTCATCACCGTCCACTGTGAGTACTATAGGAGGACTTCTTTTGGCCTGAAATGGATGATATGGACATCAATGACATGGGACACACAGCTCATACTAGACTGAAAATTCCTCATGAGCCATATGAAAGAATTTTGATTTCACGTGGAGGTAATGTGAACTGGCTACCGATATCGTGCGATTAGACTGCGTTAAACTTATTCTTTTGGAATTATCTTAACTCGTAGGTCTATGGAAATAAGCTACAAATCACAGCGGCCTTCAAAGCCAACATAAACATGCCATTGGCCAAATTTAGCCAGAGTCATGGAAAATTAGACATTTCGGATGCGCGCCAAATATGTATATAAGGTGTGAATATTATTATTCGAATTTGCTAAAAAAAATATTGAACAACATTCAAAGTAAATATATAATATGGAACACATACAAAATTCTGACGATTTCAAAATAATGTTGAAAAATTTTCTAGTTGTTTCAATAACTCAGTAACTGACCTTTGTAGACTAGTAGGTAGTGTACTAGACTCGTAGTGCGAACGTCCTAGGTTCGAATCCTGACGCAGAACTCTGGCAGTTGTGTTTGATAATTAAAGGGAGCGCACAACAAGCCTTCAGTGGCTTAAGTGTATGTCGTACGACATGGGCTATCACACCCCTCCAATCAACCTAACCTAACCTAACCTAATAACTCAGTACAAATTTTACTACAACCAAGTAAAGTGATGTAGGGAATGGGAAATTTTCATTAACCGCGGCCCTGTTCTATAAATCGAAACCGAGTTTGTTTTAGAAATGAACTCAGATATTTGGTGATTTCTAAACAGAATTTACAAAATCTTATTCGTTGTAAAACCGAGTAAACAAACCTGGCATATCAATCGAATTTTAACATACAATGATTGTGAAATATATTATAATTTAAAGCTATTTAGTCCAAATTATGTCGAATATAAAATAATTGAAAAAAAACAAGGAAAAACAATTAGTATTGGAATTTGAAGTCTTATTTAATCGACTAAATAAAAGGAGAATGTTATCAGTTCATGTGTATTTTTTTAAGTTTTAAAGTTTTGTGCACGCTTGACTCCGTCTTTTGAGAAACGATTCATTTTTTTTACAGTTAGATCTCACTTTAATCAATATGTGAAAAGATCAGGTAAATAGTACTTCCCATATGAGTAATTACATCAAAAGCAGTTATAAAGGACTGATGCTTATATTAAGTGCAACGAAAAATATAATGAAGACTGATTATGGGCTGCAGTGGCCTTAGAGATCAGCATGTTATTCCTTGCTTATTTATTCTTTAATGTTGGTTTGTTTATAGATTTAATAGAATTGTATTTGTAATTAGAAAAATATGTTGAAACTTACTTTAAAGAAATGTACTAATAACGATTTCTATTTGTAATGAAGCAGAGTAGAATTTTAAATGGGAATCGAACCTATAGCCCACACAATTATAGGCTAGTATATTATCCTTTAACTTAATAAGGCACTCAATTTCTTAATAAAAGTAGTCACTTGCTATACAAAATCTTTTTCAGTTTTGGAGCACAAGTTTGGTTAAGTGAAATCAATTCTGTTATTATTGTGTTTAATTCTGGTAATTAATTAATTTAGTTTTCATTAGAAGGTTTAGCGAACTAAATCTATATACAATTAAGCCATAACTTTTGTGCCACTTTGCTGACAATTAGAATTCGTGTTTAAGCATTTTCTTTTATCCCTTATTTTTTTGCCATGCGTCTTCATTTAAATTTACCAAAAATACTTTTTATTTTGCACAATAACCTTAACCATATAATATATACTTAATCTAGTCAATTCAAATAGATTTAATATTGTTATGCACCGCTTTTATGTTAAAACCCGACATTCAAAATATAGTCTTATTTTTCTAAAATCTCTAACAATATTTTATTTATTTTTAACACCTTCGCCCACTGCAACATGATAATGGGTCGTAGTATTAAGTGGAATCCATTGTGGTTGGTTGGTATTTATTTTGTAACCACTTATATGCCACAAGTTATCTAGTGTGTTGTGATAACACTATGGTTTCCCCTGGCTGCCAATGGCTTTTTATAAGGTATTTTGTGATAACACTCTGGGCTGAATGACTTTTCATAAGGTAATAAAATTATTAGACAGCCCATATTATATTTGATATGGGACTTGTTATGTAAAATAAAATCCACAGCGGTATTGTAACGGATGTTGACATGTACATAAATACATAAAGACGTGTAATAATATGCAAACAATAATCATTATACAACTTCTTAGAGATACAGGGTGAGAAAAATTATAAGTGCAAAAAACTCAGATGCCTGGAGAATTTTTTTTTAGATTTTGAGATCCCTTATCATTAAATTCTTTTCTTTAGGTTCAAATACATTTCAAATATATTATTAGTATCACGGGCATTGTAATAGCATTTATAAAAAGGTCACACCAGGGACGGGATGCCATAACTAAAAGGTTTCGCCTATAGTAATTTTCATGAAAAAATATACAATATTTATAAGAGTTAAGTTTAAAAGTGTCATAACTTTTCTGTCAAATATGTCATGTAATATAAGCTGCTTTAGTACTTCGTCAGAATATTTAATGGTCGGGATATATTTTAAGAAGACAAAGAGGATGTTTAAAATATCAATTTAATGCAACAATTTTTTTTTACATTGGCCAGAAAGATGATTAAAATTAAACTGAATCAAATATTTATCGACAATAAACTGGATGGTGTGATACTTTCTTAATATTCTAAAGAACTTTAATATTCTAAAGAACTTTATGTAAAGCATTTAACATAAGCGTAGTTTGCAAAGCTCAAAAAATTTTCAACTTAAGTAAATATTTTGACAGGTTAAAAGGGGACATTCCCCTGGAGCATGTGAAGTAATAGGTGTCCTAAAAAATTATTTGGTTAACAATTGCTTTAATAAAAGGTGATTTAAGTTCTGTTATGGCGTCAGTGAATGTTCTGCTACAATTTTTTAAAATGCTTTTATATCTCAGCTAACTTTGCATATAACATGAGCTCATTTTGCATAGTAATAAAACACATTTTACTTAAAGTAAATCGTTTAAGAGTTGAAAATGATTTTGCTTTTGAATATGTTTTATTTGAGAAAAATGCTTCAAATTCAGCTTTTTTTAAATACTGTGATTGCAGTTGCACAACGAGAGTGCTTCGACTCGAATCAAATAGAGCAGAACAGCGAAAGTTCTGGGCCTTCTGAGAGTACACTTGCTAGACCTCGCAGCCATTAATTATTGCAGGTTTAGCACACATCAAGATGCTGCGCCACATCTACAGTGACTTTTGTCATGGATGTAATGACAAAGAGGAGGAAGAGATGATAATTCATCTTAAGTGCTTCTGTACTATACTGAAAGAGCATCGCTTTTGCTTATTTGGCAATATGTGTTTCAGTAGCCTGTCAAATATATTGACCAAGAAGCTGAGCAGCATCAATTCCTTCGTGAACCCTTAACCTTGAAAGGTGATACAACAGAAAGTCAGGACTCTAACCACTCCGTCCTTATTGTTTTTCTCATAATATTTGCCTTTTATTTTATTTTCTTCATTTTAACTCTTCCCCTTTATATCAGTCCTTTCCTCCTTCACCATGTTTTTCACAATAGGATCATAATTTTAGGACCCAAGTGATCTGTAATCTAACTTTCTTCTAATCTGAATCTTATCATTGCATCAGTGGACGTTATGACATATTTTTTTGAATGCCTTAAATTGAGCCTGCCAAATTTTTCGCAGACAAATGCTTCCTTATTTCTTTATTGTAATATATATTTTTCTTCAATAAAATATTCCTTTTCGTTTGAAAAATTTTCAAAGATTTCATTAACATCAAACTGTTCTTGATGAAATTGACTATATATTTTCTCAAAAATAGCAAATGTCTATCAAATATGAACTTTTCTGAGATCACAGCGCTCAAGGACCTTTTTAATTGTGTCATAAGGTCCATGACTCTTTTTGTGTCTCACACACCGTTGGTTTTAGACACATTAAATATTTTGTGTATTAAAATTTTCATATTTAAAGTATTCATTTTAAAAATTTTATTTTTAAAACTTTTTATTTAATCAAAAGTTTGTTGTGGCTTTAGCTCTTCATATACCGACATTTCATTGGTTGCTAAAACCAAATCGTCAGTGAAGTTTAAGCAGTTTGAAAACATTCAACCTCGGATGTTTATCAAATACAATATGAGAATTTCAATATTGCATATGAATTACAACAAATACATAATCATAGTAGGTTTAGAATGTTTCTATACAAACCAACACAATATTGAAATTCTCATATTGTATTTGGTTTATGTGGCATAAACATCAGAGGTTGAATGTTTTCAAACTGCTTAAACTTCACTGACGATTTGGTTTTAGCAACCAATGAAATGTCGGCATATGAAGAGCTAAAGCCACAACAAATTTTTGATTTTTTGTATGCATTTTGCAAAAGCTCTAATTGTTTCTAACGATTAGTTGGGGAGGATATCGCAAATAATGAATTTTCAATATTAACTTTTTTTTTAATTTTCCAAACATTCACTTTAAAACTCTTTATTCAAAAATTAATGCAATAAAAATTTTCGTTTTAGCCACAATTGATTTAATGTTGCTTAATGTTCTTTAGCCAGCGTAAACATACAAGAAAAGGACATAACGTCCTATAAGGAAGTGCAATTATTCAAATTAATGCGGTAGATTTAGTGCGAATAAATTTCTCTTTATAAATTGATTAGCACAATTTTACACTCTTTTCAGAAAGAAACACGCTATTAGGAATTTTGAATGTGGTTTGAGTTACTAAGTCCGTGGTGACTCTGATACTTTACCTTCCTGTCCTAGAAGTTTATAATGTCGCAACTATATAGACATGCATGTCCTTTATGTCATGAGTAACATATGTGTGTAAAGATAAATCTAAATATAAGTAGCAGAGACAAGAACCAACTTCTTTAACAGAGCTCATTCTCACTGTTAGCCATTTAACAGTCAAGGGTAATTTCAAAAAAATTGGATAATCTAGGAACTGGGACCTAAACCGTACAAGACAATACATGGAACAGGTGCTCCAGAGTATACGTGTTGGACGTGAAATAAAAGGACATGCAAAAAACGTTCAAAACGGAGAGATAATTGGTCTTTATGGAAAAATAGAGAGTTATAGGTATATCCCATTATATAGAATTGGTGTTCCAGACGGTCCTCTAAGGAGCTTAGGTGGTATGTCTGGAATAATTATGAGATTTCAGAAAAATTAATTTGAAAAAAGTCATATTTTTGAACAATTTCTTGAGAAGATTCATGACCATCAAAGAAAAATAGACAGTTATAGGTATATTCCACTATATAGAATTGGTGCTCCTATATAGAACATGTGCTCTAAGGAGCACATTAGGTGGTATTTCTCAAATGAAACTTGAAAAAAAAATCATATTTTTGAATTCGTGGTGACTCTGATACTTTAACTTCCTGTCCTAGAATTTTACAATGTCACAACTATGTAGACGTGCATGTCCTTTATATGCCACACCAACATTGAAACAGTCACATCTGTGAGAAAAATGATACCTGCAGCATATTGTAAAATCTGTTTTATTTATTTCATCTCACTCTGCATTTAAAAAATTGTAACGCTTGTGCGTATGTGTGTAAGTGGAGTAAGAAGCAAGAAAATTGAAACACATAAAACAAAACCGAAGAAATTAATAATATAAAAAAATCAACTCACACCCTGTTTATCCTTTTTCATACTCTTTTTCATTTCTGTTTTTTTTTCTTATCAAGACGTACACGTACCCTAGGGAATAACATGTGCGTAATATTGAAAAAATATGTCTGTGTAATAAAAGGAAACATTTATTTAAAATAAAAAACCTTAAGTAGAAAGTGTAGATGAGCATCCTTGTACGTGATAGGCATTACAGCGGGCGTTCTAGTGCTCAATGCACGTACATACATGCAAACACTCTTTAGTACGTCTAAATCAAATGAAAAATGTTCGTATGCTTGACGGAGAAGTTCAATGTTAAGAAACATAATATTTTATTTTATATCTACGATAAAGCATATGTTAACATTGTACTATCATTATACTGCATCACTTGCATATACATATGTACATACATATTTATGTATATTTGTTAGAAGTCAAATTTATACTTCAACAAGTGTGTTTTACATGAATGTGAAAAAATTATAAACATGATGCGGAAAGCAAAAGAGTATTTGTTTGTCTCAAATATGAAAAGCACATGACAACAAAATCACTACAAATAGCAAGAATAAACCTTTCCTTATTGATTCTTGAAATTAAGTCCCTGAAGTTTTCTTTGATTTATAGAATACATTGCCATAGATTTTGCCCGTCTTATTTTAAATTTCTTTTCTCTCATATGCTTTTGTCGTAGCCAGGCATTTATTTTTTGAAGGCAAAGCTTATCTTGCCACCCCCAGGGAAAATATTTAGTTAAATTTAAAGAAATTCTAGGGAAGACAAAAACGCTTCTAATGCGTGCAATGTCTCCACCAGAATTATATTTGTGCATCAATGGCCTTTTTGGAATTAGTTGTTTTGTGCATATATCTTGTTTTCTCTGTGCCATCATTTCCGATAACACTGCTCGTCAAAATTCGAAATTAAAAAAAATTGCAATGTGACTCCAAAAATGTCCAATTTTTTTCACGTAAGCTAATCTCGAAAAAAGGAAACAATTTTCAATAACTTTTATATTAGATTTAGTCAATGGCCGGATTATTGGCTTAAAAGTGCGACTTCAGAAAACTGTCTTAAAAATCTTGCTAGTCATATTTGTATGATCTAGCCGATAATATAGCCAGAGGCAAGTATCCACTTACTATGTTCGCTATGATGCGTAGAACAAAAAAAAAAAACTATAAATTTAGGTTTTTTCTTATTACTTTCAGTAACAGTTCTAAAATCCAGCTCCTATGAGGAGCATAGGCCTCGCGAGGTTTCGTTAATCATTATATTTCGGATGAGCAAATGATTAGTCTGCTGCATCCTGATGATGAAGCTGCCATCTAAGCCAACAGACTGGCTGAGTGTAAAACACATTTATATAGCGAACCGCTAGTATAAAAAGAGATGTCCGCTTGCAACCCGCCCCAACTAGGAGAAGAGACTTCGCAGACGCCTCTCACAATTCGCCGATGTTTGACGGGTGTCAGGAACATCGCCTAGGAACCATTACGTGGAGGTTTGTGAGTCGACTTGAAGTATAATTGATAAGGATCACTCTGGATTCACCAAGTAGAACCAATCAGAAGTTTTGCCTTATCATTAAAAACGAATAAAAAATTATGATCTTTTCATATATTGAAAATTATTAAACCGAGGCCGCTCCAGCACTAAAAAATAATCGATAGAGACTATAAGCAAAAAAATAACGTATTTCTGTTTTGAATCAACCACGTTATTTAAATAAAATTTTTTTATTCTTCTTCAAATCAAGCTCAAATCTCTTCTCGAATCAAAAGTTTCTTACTTGGATTAAGACAATTTACATTGTATTGGCTTGATTCAACTAGAAAATGCTTGACTTTCATAAAACTTCCAAAAAAAAATTCGTAAAAATTTTGAAATTGTTTAAATAGTTGCAACCTAAAATTTAAAAACACAATGAAAGAAATTTTGAACTCAATGGATATTATGAGATATTTATTTTATATATATTTGAGGTATAAGACACCCCTCTACTTATAAATTTAAATAAAACAATGTGTGCTTTGTACTTTTCCATGACTCTGGCGCATAAATCAGGCTAAGTTTGACCGATGGAATACGTTATGTTGGCCTGGGGGGCCGCTGTGGATTGTGGTTTATTTGCATAGACTTAAGATTTAAGAAACCTTTACGAAAAAAGGTCAAATTGCACGATTTTAGTGGCCAGTTCATATTACCTCCAAGTGAAATGACGTTGCCCTCAAATCACTCGTGCATAATCTACAATGTGGCATGAAGGGTGTGGTACGTAGCGCCATATTGTTGACACCATATGTGCTTGGCATCTACATCATCCAATTCAGGCCAAGAGAAATTGGTAATTATCGCCGTTAACGATGATGGCGTGCTAAGGTCGTTCCAACCTATGCACCTATGACTCCAACAGGACATAAATCACACCAAACAGAGACTTTTTCAGGATGTCATGCACGCTTTTAGATCTTCCATGGGGATTGGCATCATCGCAAATTTCAAAATGGGTCTCATCGCTGAAGATGATTTTTTAAAGAAAATTGAGGACTGTTTCCAACTTCTCCCCCTGGTCCATTCAGCGAAAACATGTTGGTGTAGTTGAATTTTGTACGGGTGCAGGGTTAAGTTATAATGCCAAGTTGTGGTCTACGAAAAGTCGGTTCACGAGGCATAATCGACGGCCTCAGGTTCTCCTGCACACTCTCACAGACACTGGAAATGTTTTCGGCAAATCTGGCGTTTCTTCATGATACGGATGTTGGTTTAATGTTTAATGAGCTAGTGGACTCAAATTTATCCACCGTACTGCGAATAATCCTTTTGGTATTACGATTATGGCGACTGTAAAATGGGCGAAGCACGGGAAATCTGGCAGAACACCTATTTTGATAAAATAATTTTATCATTTACTCATGCCGTTGAAAGCTATTCCCGTCCTTGGTAAAATAGCAAGACAGACGAAATCAATTACATATGTAGCCGCAATAATATGGAAGCTGTCAACTATCAAAAGTTGGAAGAGCCGATCTAAGATACATGAAGTACTTCTTTTTAAATTTTCTTTATGACAGTATTTTGTTATTATCATGTTTATGAATTATTAATTTAATATTCCCTGGAGAAGTTGCACAGAGTATAACGAAATATTGGAAGATGAAACATTTAATATATAAAATACTGATCTTAGTGGTTGGAAAGGCTTTATATGTTCAATGGAATTAATGAAACAAAAATCAATCAATATTAAATACATTAACCACATCCCCGTGGCATATGTAAATTATTTTTTTATTGGTTTATATTCAAAAATTATTTAATTATAATAAAGAAAAATATTGTAAAAGAAAAATTTTGTGTAAACCACAACAATTGGTTTCACAACCACAAAAAAAAAGATTCTAAAAACTTCTTTACAACTTTTCAGGTTTCTTGTAAAATTATTGCATTATTATTTTTTTTTTTTTTGATAATTTTAGAATTCGAACGAAATAAAGTTGAGTTAAAGACATTTTTGTTCTCTAATTGAGAATTTAGAAAAAATTTCATTGAAATATTATTAAATTAGAATTGATGTTTTTCCTTTTTCCGTCGACTAGTGTAATTGATGTTTTAGTTTTTTTTTAAAGAATGTGCTTTATTCTCGATATGTTGCTGACACTGCTGTCATTATTATTGATTCCCAATTCTCTAGTAGATTAAAGAGATCAAAAATGGGCTCGTATTGTCATTAATAAATCACTTCCTTCCTGTTCCAATTCCTTTTCAACTTATTTCGATTTATTTGGTTTCAATCTTGCGGCATTGTTTTCTATTTCTCATTATAAAATAGTGCATTATTTTGGAAAAATAATTGGAAGTATAATACTTAGAGCAACATATGCTAATAATAAGAGTCATTAGGGATTAAGAGATCAATTCAAATTACATATATTGGGTAAGGGTAACAGTATATTGAGGTGCGTGATTGTTCTTTTTTTAACTAAATAAAAGTATTTTGAAACGAGATACACACGAAGGTTCCTTCTTGTTATGCCTATAAAAAAATTAAGCCTCAATGGATGCATTGCATTACCCTTTATATTAACATTGCTCGATCCACGATTTGTTGGCCTTTACTACTTCCATATCCAACTGTGGGTGCTTTTGTATATCTTCAGCGGCTTTGGATTTCACATTCATCTGGTGTCTGATCGATCTATGCTCAAAATTTTTTATTGCTGATAGGGTTTGTGCGGAAAATTTTTAGGACTCGGCGGATAGCCTTCATTTCTGCAAGTTGCATATGTCGTGGCTCCCATCGATTTTAGTTGCTTGAAATGCATTTTATAAGAAAGGTAATGTTATTTCAGGGAAGTATGTCTACGATGAATTAATAATTTATAAATATTTCTCCGGAATCAATTCTGACATCGATACAATTTGCTTTAAGATTATGTGAAAGGGAAAATTCTTTAATTAAGACATTTGCTAGACCCAATATACAGCAAATTCTGCTCGTGGGCTCAATTTTAATAAACTTATTTGCTGTATAGTTTGAGCTGTTGAGTTTTAATTCTTTTAAGTCACGAGCAAAAAAAATTTTTTTCAGCTCGTAAGATTTTGTGCTCAACTTCGTAAGCGATATCATATGAATCGTTTCAAGAATTATGCTGGCGATCTTAAAAATAAAACGAACGGCTGTTTTTAAAAGTAAAATAAAACTCGCTTGAGATCGATTTAAATAGGAACTCTGTGTCGTACTAAATACTACTCGTATTTAAATTGAAGTGTTCAAATATTAATATGGAAGCTGCTGGAAAAAGAAAAACAGAAAGGAATAGTAATAAAGCGACCACATTAATGTCGGCCAAATACATATAAGTTTATCCAATTCATTATTATATTAGGAGATACCATTACATACATATATATTTTATTTTATTAGAAGTACTAGTTGACTCTATTAAATACTTCACTAAGCAAATCAGTGCAGATAATATCCTTTAACAAAGCTTTGGCTTATTATTGCTATTTAATGCAACCGATTTGTTGGAATATATTGTCTGAAAATTTTCTTGAAAGGGTGTTAATAAAAATGAAATTTTTGGTGACAAACGGGCTCCTAAGCGGGTTTGTCGAATACGTTTGGAATTTTGGATAGAACTAGTTTCCATTGTAAATGTTGACGTTTGGCTTTGAGCTTGATTTATGAAAGGGTATAGCATATAATGTTTTCTACTCAGGAATATATAAGTAAAACGACAGTAAGTGACAATATCAAATTTGAAGTTTAATAAATTAAAATAGAGTGGGCAGTAGCATCCGGTCCGTTAAACTTGTTACAATAGGAAACTTTCACATTGTCAGAGCTGTTCAAAAACGTATATATATATGTGTGCTCATTTGATATCATTGTATTTGTTTTTACATCGCTCTAATATCTGATTCTTTTTTAAGCGCGATTTGTGATTATAGACCTTGTTCGAATGAACTAGATAATATAAAGGTACTTTTTTTATCTTTATTTCTAGAAGGTCCCAATTCTTGGCGCCTATGCCTGAAATCAGTAACAATATTTTAGAAATAATTTCCCGTCTTCTTGACAATTACAAACTGTACAGACTTTGCAGTCCTTTGTGGTCATATGTATATAGACCCAAGCTGCTAGAAAAGCTCATAAGCAAATATTACAGAGGGACAACCAGTTACAATTCAGAAAAACGTTTAGTGTAGACTAAGCAAACATTTTGTCATTTTTAGTTACAATAAAGGTTTTTTACTTGCCTTGTTAATTATATTTTATAAAGTTCATGTAAAAACAAAATTCTACAAATATAATTTAAATTTTTTTTGTAGGTCCGCATTAGCACAAAGTAATATTTACAGATTCAAGGAAAACCCAACTTAGTTTCTTTTTGTATGTTCATTATTGCAGCCTAATGATTTTCCCTTAAAAAGAAAATGCTTTAATTCCATACTTCTAATATTCCATTGCTTCAACCAATTAATATTACTGACACTAATTTATGCAACATACAAATGTCATCAATAAAAACACTTCACACATCGACGTGTAACCTCTCGCCTTAGTTTTTCACTAAAAATAGATATTTATTCTCTGTCTTAAGTACTTTAGAAATGCCTCGTTCCTCCCTCGCACCATATAGTTTTAATTCCAACTTTACAATCAATTAGCTCTTGGGAATAGTGCCTGCTGCTTTTCAACGACATCGTTAGATTGATATGTGTTTGTTTATTTGAATAAATGAAAGATTTAATCGATCATTATCCACAGCCACAAAACAATAGAACATTGATTCTGAAAAAAGAACATAAAATTTTTTATATTTGCTTCTATTTTATAGCCCATCCTAATCGCTGTTAACCCTCTTATGGAAAAAATAAAACATTCCTTGCACGAGAGACGTCAGATGTTAATAGGGGCATTTGAAATAGTTTTTGTTTGTTATCAAGAAATAGACAACATGTTATTTACTGTTTAAAGAAATTTTTCCTTTTAATTAATTTTGAAAAAATTTCCCATTGACAGCTGCTGGTGGCTTCCCGTTGCAAAGCAAATTGAAATAACGATAAAAATAAAAATAACGAAATTTCTAATATTGGAAATTTCATATGAATATCACTAAAAGTGATTTCATATTATTACCATGAATTCTCCTTTTTGATACCACGATTCTCGTTTAGCACAAAAATAAGGATGATTTAATGCACATTTAGAAGTTTTTGTTTTTGTTGCAGTTTAAAACCATGTCAACGATAATGTACAGCAACTGCTGAAAATATTGATGTGTAAATGTGGAAGCTAAAGACCAAGTGAACGAGTTGTTCAACTCTTAACTACTGCTATGATCCGTGTGTATTTCAAATATTTTAATTCTGGAGATTTTTTTTGTTTAAGCGTGTCTGTTCTTGCATTGAATCAGAGATTCTCAAATTTTTAAGACCTCTTGGCCATTAGTCAGATTTATTTGTGCAGATAGACTTGCCTTGTAGTACTAGAGGCTAAAGTCCTCACTTAGAGCAAGTACTAAACGCCCCCCAACTAATAAATTTCTTTTAAGAAAAATGTACTTTATTAAGAACTTTTTTTCCCAAATGATTTCTTGACATTAGAATTTGTTTTATAGACGTTGCTATAGCTCAGTGGGTATTACGCTTAGTTTTCAGGAAACGCCAAGCAAAAAACACAAAATTAATGGCCAAGAGAGCAGCGACATCATAAACTCTGCTATGATACCACCAAAAAGAGCCTTAATGTCCACAAAATCTATAGTCCTTCGATCCTTGCTGTGTTTTCTTGTTTTGTACAAAATGATATAATCTGTCTATTATCCTTATTGGTGACTGTATATAGCAGAAGTGTTTTCTAAGCTCAAAATTTTTTTTGAGCGTAACAGCGCACAGTGCTTTGTTTCATAAATAAAACGTTAGGAAAACAATTTTTATATGAAAACATAAATCCTTCTTTATAATAAATTCATTTTACCCCAACAAGAGGCCCAAAATATTTTTCATAAATTTTATATTGAAAGAGTGTCCTTTTTTGGCTCAAATAAAAGAAATTCGCTCAGACATGAATTGAAAAAAATATTGTGCACAATTCAAAAATTATAATTTGGAACTTTTCATTATATACATTTTTTTTGGTGGTATTAGGTTAAATCGTAATTTTTGTTAAAAATATATATAGAAGATTTTACACCCTTGCTGTGATTGCATGGAACACTTTTGCACAACTGAAAAGATATATGTATTTTTATCGGTACTTTAGTTGGGTTAAAATCGGAATTTTCCTAAAAAAGGATATATGAGTGATATTTACATCTTTGCTGCGATAGCAAAACATTTTTATGCACAAATTAAAAGAAATGTTTTCCGGCTGGTAGTAAATTTTTCTTGTTATATATTTGTGTATTGTTTTTCTAAAAAGGATACAAAAAATCTTTCGTTAAGCCCTTCCTTTCTTTAAATTAATAAGCCTTAGTTTAGCTTAAATTGTTATTTTTCTAAAAAGGATATAAAGAATCTTTCATAAGGCGTTTCCTTTCTTCAAATTAATAAGCCTTAGTTTAGCTTAAATTGTTATTTTTCTAAAAAGGACACAAAGAATCTTTCATTAAGCTCTTCCTTTCATCAAATTCAAACAAAAAAGTGTGTGTAAGGTATCGTATAAATTTTCATTTATTTAAAATTCCTATTAATACCATTACGTATGCAATATAACAGTTTGAAAATGCTTACCGCGGCTTCTCTGGGGGACGCGCGTCCCAAAATGATAAATTTTTCACAACTCTGCCGCATAAAACAGGCTAAATTTGATTGATGGCATGGGTTATGTTGGGCGCTGTGGCATTTGGCTTAATCGCTAGACCTGCGACTTAATTAGACCCTACAAGAAAAAGAGTAATGCAATAAAACCGCACAATATCAGAGGCCTGTTCAAACTACCTTCACGTGATATAATTATAGCCTCAAATTGCTCGTGCAGAATGTCCATTAAGGTACCGTCCTGTTGAAACCATAGCATTTAATTCTGGCTAAAAGAAGTTGCTGATCATGAACCTATAGAGCTTGCCGTTGGTGGTGATGGCTTTACCAACGTCATTTTTAAATAAATGTGGACCGATGATGCCACCAGCATAAAATTTACAACAAACAGTGACTTTTTTGGGCTGAATTATACGCTCTTGGGTCTCATTTGGATTGGTATCGTTTCCAATGTGTCAACTTCGATGTGTTGCAAAGTAAGAAATCTTTTATCTATTGATATTTCCTTGTAAGATTTTTATGTCATATGCCTCTATCTTAACTAAAAGGCTAAAAGTCTTGTATATAATTTATTACAGTAGAAAGTTTTTTGGTCTACATTAGTCTGAGTATGGGTTTATAGTGGTTTGTCTTTTATTCATACATCCATTCGTATATCTAGCGCAACGAAATATCGGTTATATAAGGCCCAGACCTTCTACCGCTTTCCTTATAAATTTATCTAATAGTTTTAGATCTCTCAATTGACAAAGTTTTTAAATAAATAAAATAATTGGTGTCACACACCTGCAATGCTTCAGGTTACGATTCAATTATGTTGCAAATCTTTATACGGTCTTATACTATAAGACACTCTTAATGAAAGTCAGTACAGTGGTGGGTAGTGCCAACGTAATATTATACTCTTTTAGATTCGAATGGCACATTGGTGAACGTACTTGGTGAACCTTTAACCCAGAGAGAAATCCAGTAATCAGTCGTACGCCATTCCTGCTAAATTTCTTAATTGCTCTATAGAGAAAGTTGACATCATCAAGGCATTAGATTGCCTTATATCGGGTAAGGTAAGTGATCGCTCCTTTGCAGCTAAGATTATTTTATAAACTAACTGTCGACCACAGCAGTTACTTTGGATCCTTAGTAGAAGTAACAGTGGCCCGCATTGTTAATACATCCGCTAATTAGTCGTTGTTTTGATTACTATGGCAGGGTATATGGTATATGGGGACTTTGAGTGTGAGTCTAAGGCCTCCAAGGCAAATGTGAAGAGGAATTCCCATAAAATGAAAGATTTTGAAGCCAAAATAAATAGTATAATATTCTCTCTTGACAATCTTATTTAAATTAATGGGAACATGCCATTGGTATTCTCTCATATGGTATACAAACACACCAGTTCCAACTTCATCTTCGGTCTTGAGGAGTGCTACTATACAATATAACTCAGGATTACATTGGACTTAAAGTTGGGTAGCCTTTCCATTATCGATTAAACTGGATCTACTTTGTACTGTCAGTGAGTCTTTTATTTTAGATAGTTAGAGCTCTTCGGAAAACTCATAGTAGTAAAACTTAGACCCAGATGCAAATTTGAGACCTTGATCTTTCAGCCAAGTCGTTGCTACTTATTTTTTGGCATATTCCGACGAGTTGTCTATTGGTATGTTGCCTAAACTTTTCATTCTTCTCAACAACATTCATCTCTATTTACTGCCGATTATCTCACTGTTATAGTGGCCATCCAGTTAGAGAGCTTTGGGAATCACGGAATTGGATATTGGATATTTTGGATTAGAACAGCACCCTCAAAAACAATAAAAATAAAAACATTGCAATATTATTATTGGTACGTGTTTTCCCGCACATTTCCCAAGGGCAGCACTCATGTTCGACACATACTTTCGCAGTACACATGAGTGCAGCATCATCACAACATCATCATGTAGCCAGTCAGCAATCACATTTCACTATTAAAACTATTTCATCACTTCATTTAGGATTTGATGCAAGTTTAGCTTTGTGGATTTTCATTTCAGTTGTTGGTTGAAATTTCAGTGAAATTTTTTGTTTTCCTAAACCAAAAAAATATTTTACATTTAATTTATTCGCTGGTGTGAAGAAGCAATATTTTGAGGGTTTTGAGTTCATTCACTTGTTGGTTTATTTGCAAATGATTATTCAAATACGTGTTTATATTGTTGCAGTCAGATTTTATTGATTTCTATAATTAATTGATGCTTTAAAGTATATAAAAGTTGATAAATTTTTTCATATTGAATGCCAGCAGAATATTATTTTTGCAAATTTAATATGAATCTCGACAAGGAAAATAATAATTAGTTTGTTTTTAACCGCAAACAGAATTCTTTGTCAAATATTCAAAATCTTGTCAGCATGGAGAACAGTGAAAATTTATTGCTACAAAGAAAAATAATTGAATAAAATAATAATAAAATATATTATAATAATAATAAAAAGAGGTATTTTTTTGCGAACAAAGGATTGGAACACATACATACATCATGTATTAAATTGTAACTATTAATGAAAATAAAATAAGAAAATAAACATATTATCTTTATTTATTTAAATTTCGATGGTCCTTAAGCCAAATTATTAGTGAACTTTAAGCAGTTTGAAAACATTCAACCACATACCATATACTTATGCCAAACATAGCAAATACAATATGAGAATTTTATATTGTATATAATTATTAAAAAATTTATAATCATAGTAGGCTTATAATGCTTTTAAAAAAATAACAAAACAAACAATTTATAATATTTTATTTTTCTTGCAATATGTATATAATTAGACGCCCTTCACAGGCAATGATTGAATCTTTATTTTAAATACTTAAAATAAAGACTGAAATACTTAAATTAAAGACTTTTTGCTTATATTTAGAAACAGCTTAGGGAATTCAAGCTGAATATCAAATACAACAACCCAACTCACATATGATGTTAGCATAGACACAACCCATAACAAGTAATAACAGCAGGAAAAGTGTCGGTGTTTTAGGGTTACACATTCCCATTACCCCATGCTCATTCATTGCTCTCCATAAAGAGTATAACTCTAAAAAATATGGAAATGTTTTACACAGATGTGGCTAATACAATTTTGTCCTCCATAGGCATAGACATTTGCTTAATTTTTTTAAATCACTTCGGGAAGAATATCAACTTTTTTAAATTGACAAAATTTCGAATTAGTTCACAAGTCTCTAAAACTCTGTTTTCGCTAAAAGATAAATAATTTTTTGGAAAATAATGCAAGTTTATTTAATCTATATAAAAATATATATGTATATTTAAAAAAATGTCTAGTTTTTTCAATTCAATTTAATTTATTTTCTCAAGCTTAAGCTCTCTCTTTTTTTAATTTTACTAATATCCCGAAGATGGTACTCGATGAGTACCGAAATATCGATTAATAAAATTAAAAAAAGAGAGACCTTAAGCTTGAGAAAATAAATTACATACATTTTTGAAGTTTATATGTCAACCTCAAGTTCGATTGCGGAATTTGTCAATTTAGATTAATAATTTTTTCAAACTATTCCTTTTAAGAAATAATAATTACATGCTTTTTATAACAAAGTTAGTTGAGTACTAAAATAAATACCTATAAACAAAAATGAATATAAAAATAAAGAAAAACGAAATTTAAAAATCTTCAAACCGATATATTGATTATTAAGCGAAAAAACATGGTAATTGGTGTTTTTATTAAAATACTAGAAACATTTGAATCTTTATTAGTTCTTCATACAGAAGAGTGTTAAGTAGTTAATGTTCCTAAATACTAATCTGAAGTGACAAATTCAAAATTCAAATATATAGAAGACAGTTTTAAAATTCATGAATAAACATCAAAAAATAGAACGTCCTCCAGTGCCAATTCTATGCTACTCCCAGATCCTAAGCTCAGCTTTATCATGACTTCCTTGGAAGCACTTTTTGTTGTGTATAAAAATTATTGCAAAGTTGCATTAGTGATACCTTCTCAGCCCTCAGGCCTTAGTTGAAATGTATATAAATATAGTGTACAATTTGTCTTAATTTGAAGGGGAAAAATAAAAGAAATTTCCAGTTGACATTTTAATTGAATTTAATTTCTTAAATCTCATAAAACACTTATGTATATATACAGCCCTTTTAAATTCCTTTTTTAATAGTTTGCATTTAAAATTTTGCAAATTAATTGTATGTATCTCTATTGAACAGCTCCTTCCTATTTAATGGCAGCACTTTATTCATTAGACGAAACAAGGGCCAAATTCATATCAACACATGTTGCAAATAAGTAGAAGCCTCCTGCACAGCAAACGTATGCATATTGGGGCATTGTTACACATTTGCTGTGAAAATATTCCCTGTTTTTCTGTGTCTATTTTTACTTGCAACCCTTTCAAAGGTCATATGGTTATTGGTTGGTAGAGTTTGTATATGATTTTATGCCTTAAATATCGATTGGCTTTAACAGGTCAGCTAGAAGAATTATACAAGTTTGTTGATAAATGACAGGAAAGTTCAAAGATCGAATAGTGTTCAATCAAATAAGATTAATTTGATGCAGCAAAAATGGTACATAGTATATGAAAATTATATTATAAGGATTGAAGTTAAAGGATTATTTTGGAACAGGCTTTAGATAAAACAATAAAAAAAATTTCCTGGTAAAGTAACTTTAGGAGAGTCATTAAAAATTACGTAGTTTTGTCTCAGAGTTTAAAATTCAATTTTTCAGGGACATGGCTTTGTGTTCGTTATGAGTGTTTGCTTATTCGACACATTCCTACAAACCTTAACAGATAATTTGGCGGGACTTTTGGTACTATGTTAAAGCTGCATACGACATTATCAAAATTAACCCAAAATATGGAAAAAAATTTAATTCTGATATTAAATGGTGACAGGATATTCCAAAAAACATAATCTTATTTATAAATCGCCATATTTATTATTCCAGCCCAATAATGATTTACAACTACACCAACATTTTATTAAGCATTGTTTGGCCTTTATTTTTGAAATAAGTACTACAATCATTTTTCTGCCCCGTTTGATTCGCTACCATGTTCGTCGGCCAACAAAAATACACATGATTTAAAGTCATAATTTAAATCGTGTTTTGGTGTAAGTCCTGTCTTAATATTTCTTGGAATGGACAGGTATATATTCCCAGATGAGGAGGAAAAAATCCATTCCAAGCTCAGCAAGAGGAAATTAATCTACAAAAAGGTACTATTTGGTGCAGATTACGAGCATTAAGAAACTTAATGATGTCGAAAGCTAATCAATAGGCCATTTGAAGCCGATAGCTCATTCCATAAGTAGTAAAATATAAGGGAAACATTTTTGAACAGAATACGATGAGAAAGTTTTATGCTTCCAGCATCATGAATATAAGCTTATAAGTATACTAAGCTTGTTATAGCTCAAGCGCCTTCGTGGATTATTTGTCAGATGTGGTCAAAGCCGAAATCGGGAAATCAAGGACAGATTTTCAGATCATCAAATATTCCTGTGGCTGCTCAATAAATCATATAATCTGTATTCTAAAATTCAGGTAGCTCTATCTCTGATATGGTTGATGTTCATGCTTATTTGCAGCTCTTAACAATGGTATATGGGATCAAGGACTGTTCTTCAGACATGATATAAGTTGCATGTGTAAAGATTCTCAAAAATGTTGATTAAACTGAGCTACAGGTAGTAATAGTTATTGTTATAGTTAAAGCTCTGACTCTGGTTAAATTTATATGTTTTATTAAGTCGAAAAAATTATATCGTGCATGCGGCCGCTACTCGAATTGATAATCATATAGGCCCGACTTGAGGTATTTTCCATCATGAAGACACATCCAGCCTAAGCATTACACCATGCGGTAACTTTGAATAGGTATAAGGTTCTTCATACTTAATTGCATACATGAGATGGGCCTCGCCTTCAATGATGATTTTCGTTGAATTATGTTTTCCACCTTGTGGTTAAGAACTAGAATGGCATAAGCTGAGGTTATTAACATTTAGGGTCTTTCATTAAAATCTTCTGCTAAAACTGCCGGTTAATGTTTAGTGGAACATGGTCTGGTCAGTAGTACGGTACCCTATGTCACATCTTCAGCGAAAGGCGTGATTATAAGTATAAATGCTGCTCCGGAGCTGGCCAGATCTGAGGCGACTACAACATTTTAATGCGGAGGAAAAGAATATAATTAATTATAAATTCTACAAAATCCAAAAAATTTTGTGGTGTTAAGTTTCTAGGTGTTCATAATTCCTCTCTAGGCAGGTCTGACTACGCCAGAGCAAGCAGCTTAACAAAATGGTATCCCCACAATTGCTTGATGCTGCTACAATACCACCAATAAATTATTCGAAAAAATTATTCCGTGTTCTTAAGGCTTATAACTAGTTCCATGTTAATGTTTATTTTGTAACTAGTTGCTTAGCGACAATAAGCATGGCTTTTGGTTGCCCCTTTGCAGAGAACATCGTTCATCTTGGAACTGGGGTAATTGCAAGAACTGCTGTTCAATGGTGGGTATCCAATAGTTAGACCACGCAGTAGTAGCATCATCTTGTAATTTGGTTGCTAAGGCAAGTGCTCCTACCAATTTTGATCTCACGAGAGCACACAAAATCATATGTTCCATTTAAAATTCTTAATTTGACTTGAAGTCACAGCGGCTTAAAGCATAAAGTAAGAGTTTAATTAATAACGTAGGACAGAATAAAAATATGTCGAATATTGGGTGACCACTATTAAGCCGCTGGGTCTGCGAAAATGGAATTTTATTAAGCCATAATCTTAAGCCTTAAGATAGTACTTCCCAGAGTTATAAAAAGTAAGGCTAAGAAGTCCTTATGCAAACCAATTGAGGTAATTACAATTATTTGCAGGCATGCCATTTTTCATTCCAATTCTGATATGAAAAATATGTTAATGTTTTAACTTGGCGAAGAGTTTTCTATGCAGCAGACCCACTCTTACGATCTAAGGAAAAAATAGAAATAGCTTAAGTTTTATTTTAAATAATAGGATTAAGTTTATTAATTATAAATATGTATCAATATGTGTATTATAATTCAAACTAATTTAGCTGTGGCGCTCATAGTCTTTCTAAGCAAATTTAATTAGATTTGGTTAGGTTAGGTTAGGTTGATTGGAGGGGTGTGATAGCCCATGTCATACGACATACACTTAAGCCAGTGAAGGCTTGTTGTGCGCTCCCTTTAATTATCAGACACAAACTACCAGAGTTCTGCGGCAGGATTCGAACCTGGGACCTTCGCACTACGAGTCTAGTACACTACCTACTAGTCTACGAAGGTCAGTTAAATTTAATTAATGTTGCAAATTATTTAATAATTCTATTAAATCGCTTGTTTACATAATAAAAACATTTATTGTTTTTATATGAGTGAATATATTAAAAATTCCAGTGTAACAAATAAATTAAATTAAACAAAAAAACTTTGTATTTTTGTATGATGAAGTTCGAAGAGACAAAATCATTATATTTTTTTTATAGTGGATTTGAATAATTTAAATAAAATTGTGGCTGGAACGTATATTTATTATTTAATTGTTTCTCCGTGTTTATTTTTTAATTTTTCTAATAAATTTTATTTTTAAACAAAGCATTTCTGTTTTAATTTCGAAATTGATTTACTATGTTTTTGTTTATTTAATAACTGGCAGAATATTAATTAATAATAATTTAAGCACTTAATATCTGTTGGAGAAAAAACCAAATTTATTATTCGTTATATAGTAAACACTATACGAATTGGATAAAGCCAGAGTTAATGTAGTGTCATTAAGATATTTCATTTTTATTTGAGGTTTATTTGCTAAATACTTATACATTTTGAGAGAACTATATGAATTTTAAAATGGATATGACTGTTTCCTGGAGAAATTTCCAAGGAAATTCAAGTTAATTAAATAATTTTTCAATCCAGTTATCAGATTTCTTAGGGAATTTTTCCTTTCTTAATGATTTGGTACTGAGAGAAAGTCCTCCCATTGTAATAAATTCAGGGAAGGAGTAAATAAGGGTGCGAAAAATTAGAAAATTAGGGAAATTCAAAAAAAGAGTGTAAAATGAGGATTGTTTTTATTGCCATTTCTACCGAACCGATTTTACCAAGATAAACAGATAAAATTCGATGAAATTCGATAGACTACGACACTCTTAGATCGTGCTGTTGGGTAGAGTAGTTAGCGCGCTGACTACAAAGCAAATCAATACTTAGAAATTTGGGTCGACCCCTGTTCAGGTCAAGTCATCAACATACATTTATCTGAAATGTTGTTGGACTGCTTACGTAGTGAAGGCATTAGCACTGGTCACTGAACAGTGCCGGTAGCGATTGATACTCTTCTACGCTGATGTACTACATTACAGCGCTCCTTTTTTCCGGTTTTGTTAGCAGAATCGTCAGTGAAGTAAAACAATTAAGAAAGCTAATGCATTTAATCAACACCAGTGGCGCTGCAACATTGCCATACAAAAATTTATAAGTGGGCAATAGTAGAGTTTCATAAGAATTAAACTCTATATCTATCTATCTCTCTCTTTCACTTTCGCCACCCGTCTTTTGTATATTACTTTTCTTAGCAAAAAATTAAGTACTACAAAACCATTCTAGAGTCTATTATGAAGATCATTACCTTTTGTAAAGATCTGTAATTTATACAATTGTGTCTAACCTTTCAGAATGAAATATACCATTTAATCCATATATTTACTTCTTAGAACCTAAGGTCCCGGCCCTTATAATAAAAATTTAAGTTTTTGATTATAAAAATTTAAGTTTGTATATGTAGCATAGGGATTTAAATACTTCCAAAGGACTGGCCGTAGACTAAAGAGGCAAATAAGGCTAACAGTCGCAAGTCAAATAAGTAATAGCACATTAATAAAATCATACTCGGCTTCTTGTCTAGTGGCATATTCAGATTTGAATTCTATTTAAAAATTAATTTAAATGATTTCTACACCGGAGACTTGAAAAAGAGTTTAAAAATTTAAACCTTTTTTCATGCCATAAATATAAAATACACTTTTGTCCTAGTAAAAATTTATCAGACTAAGTGTCTTTTCTTGAGTATTTTTTATAAAAAACTGAAACTAATGTTTTATCATAATATTTAAAGTAAATCTTATAATTACACATATATGCTGATTTCAAAATAGTTGGAGAAAACTCTTTCAGGAAATTCTACTATTCAGAATAATTACTTTTTCCCGTGAGAGGCGTTCCTATAAAAAATGCCAAAAATTCTGAAAGAATTTTAATTCATAATGGGAGAAATGGGAAAAGAGAAAAATTTCTCAGGAAATTGCTATTTATAAGTGGGCAGTTTATATTTAAGAAAATGGTTTATGTAAAAAATTTTTATAAAATTTAATTAACTGAAATAAATTAAAAAAAAAAACGAAAAAGATAAAAACAAAGGATCACATACTTAAAATTCATACAACTTTCTTAAAGAAATATACCAATATTTTTAGTATAGAATAATTTAGTTCATAATTCTCATATTATTAGTGTTGAATTTGAGCTTGAAAGTATTATTTTAATACAAAAGACAACAATACATTTTTCTTTTAACCAATCAAACGATATTATTAAAATATATTTATTAAAAAAGAAAAAAACTGTTAGCAAAATAAATAAATGCTAAATAAGTTGAAACAAACTAATCTGAACAATGTGTATATGATTTAAGAAAACAAAATTTGTAGCAGCAACAACCAGAAAGAGCATCAAAATCTTCAACTTTAACCAAGTAGCAAAGCAATATGGAAACATACAACAAGAAAAAAATTTCAATGACAAAAAATTATGTATATACTCGTATATATGCACCGCTATGGACACACATTCACTCGCTCGTGCACCCGCTTAAACATACTTGAACTTTTGTTGAACACAATTTATCCCCAACATTTCCTTTTAAAAGAATACAAACACCTACATTTCCATTAGCGGCACTGTGGGGCAAAGTACACAAAATACATGGTTTAAAACACAAATGTATACTTTTGACTTTATTAGACATTTTCCAAAGGTTTGGTAACTCCATAAGTCTCAGTGATTTGGAACAAAATTTCGATTTTTTTTTTTGATTTTAGCTTCTCTAAATTTCGCAATTTTTAAAATTGTTGCAACACAGCTATATTAAATTGACGCTTTGGATGTGCTTTAATTTTCTATTATTTTTAAACTTTCTCCGAATTTCCGTTTCTTCTTTCCGGACTTACATATCTTCGTTTTTAGGGAATTTAGTTCAGTTATTTAGGTTTATATATTATTTAAGATATCTTCTTTTATATTTTTGTCTTGCAATCTGTATTTCTATGGCTTTGATTTCATTTAATCCGTTTTAGTTTCTTTTTCGAATTTTCGGAATAATTACCCTTAAGAAATTTATTCAAAAATTTACACTTTATTGAAAGAAGAGATTTTTATTATTAAATAAATTTTTGACTTTTTATTCGATATTGAAAATACTCACGGTAGGGTGGTGTTGTCCCTAAAAACCCAAACATTCCAGGTTCGCTCCCTGGCAGAGGAAAAAGATTTTTCACCATGATTTTTCAAGATTTAAAAATGCAGTGGCTTTGACCCCTCTCCAAAATATCCATCCAATGACACCCTGAACACCACAACTACGTTGTTTCTAGGCAATGAGAGATGGCAGCCTCATTAGCATAGGCCTGCTGTAGGAGACCAATCATCTACTTAGCTGGAACAAGAATCGATTACCGAAACTGCTACAAAGCAAAAAACAAATAATAATAACAATGCGAAAACAACTGCTACAACAACCCGTGCAAAGATTGATATGCTTTGTACAAGCCCTATGCTCCCTCCAGGAATGGAAGGAATATATATATATATATATATATATATATATATATATATATATATATATATATATATATATATATATATATATATATATATATATATATATATATAATAAAATACTCGTATTTACCGCATTTGGCTTATTTAAAAATTTTTCCTTAGCAATTCTTAGTTTTTTTGCGATTTGGTGGCTTTGAAGTTTTTAGGTTTTTTTTTATTCGTAGCTCTTTGTCTCTACACTGTCACCTTTGAGGAAATTTTTTGTAAAATTACTTCTTTACTTACAGTTACAATATTTCTTTCGTATAAAGTTTGAAATATTCTCTTGTATTGGAAATGGTTCTCGAATTTCGGTTACATGTAAAAATTTTTAGCCTAAAATTAATTGTTTAGATTTTGTGATTTTGAAGTCTTTATGTGCTTTTAAATTTTAGTAGCGGCTGATCACATTTTGGATTTTTCATATTGAAGGTGTTTTCTTTAACGAGCTTTGCTTCCTATTAATAAAACTTATATGTGATCATTTTTGCCCACTGTACATTGGAATGTATGCAACACGCTTTCTTATGTACAATATTTGCAAATGCAACTGCTGCTACTACAACTGGCACCACTAAACAATTTTTGAAAGTGAAAACAAAAGAGTAGGAAAAAAAATAACAGCACCAACAACAAAAGCAACAAAAATAGAGCAGCAGCAACGAAATAAAACGAACTACAAATAAACTTATACTAAAATGTAGAAAGAAAATAAGAGCAAGGATAAACATAAATCGTTATATACAAAACAGAATCACAGCATGCAGCAACAACGATGGCAACTCAATGGCAACAGCAATAAGAACAACAATAATAACAACGGCAACAAATGCACAAAATCAACGACAACATCAACAAGAAGCTTTGTTGGTTTCCATTTTGTTAATTTTTTTATTTCTTTCCATTCATTTTGTTTTGGTTGTTAGAAAATTTTGTTGTTGTCCTTATACCCGCTTATAAACTCCTCTTGTTCGCTTGTCTCTCACTCACTAACTCATCCATGTACCTCCTTTAATGAAAGTATATTTAATGGTATTATAGTAAATCCAGTAAGCATTTTTTCTTGCCGTAAATGAAAGGGTTACAACGAAATGTACCTTATGACTAAGATGAAGGAGAACTCCATGTGAATATCCCGAATAATAAATTTAAATTTTTTAAGTATTGAAATCTATCTTAGCAAGCGTAAATAGAATAAGAAACTTTTCTCATAAATAGTGTCTATTTGAAAATTATGACATCCTGTTGTTATTCATTGTGAATCCATCCAATCCATTCATGTGAAAAATTTGGTGCAGTGAAGGATCTTTTCTATTACTATTTTTAATATTAAATTGTAATTGATTCAGTGTTTTAGAATATACGCATTTAAGAAGAATAACTTATGCGATTGCCTGCACCATGCGGCATGCAAATAGTTTTCATTATTCTTAGGAAATTTCAAGCAACTGATTGATTTGACTGTGTCGACAAACTTTGAAATATGTCGGCAAAAAAATGCTCATTGGGTTATTGAGACATGTATTGAAAAAAAAAATCAGTCACGAATATAAAAATGTTTGTTGTGCTTTTAGCAATTTCTAACAAATTCCTCAAAGAAAAAAACAAAAAAAAAAAAAAAAAACTACAACTGCAAACGAAACATAAATAAGAAATGTTTGGGTCTAGGTTATCAAGTGTATTTCATGAAAAGTGATGACGGTGTTTATTTTCATTTGTATTTATGTATTTATTTGCTTGAATGTTTATTTTTTTCATATTATTTTTTTAAGCTGCTGCTACTTACTTTTACTCCTTTTTTTTTTTTGCAGTTGTTGATGATCGTCGTTTTTCACAAGTTCTTGTTTGCAAGTCAAAGATATCAGCACAGTCGTGCAATAATAAAAGCTTAGTTTCGTCTCAAAAATAATTCTAAGCTTCCATCCCTGAAATGGGCAAATACGTGTTTGGTTGGCTGCAAGTCTGTGGAAAATCAATTCATACATTTTGGAACATGTTTTGAAATACACAAGTTATTATGAAAGGTTACACGCTGAAGGTTACAGCAAATTCTGATTTATTAAGATCAAAATGTGTGTATTCGTTCGCAATGCAAATATCCTTGGGAGTTATCCTTTATTATTCTGTCTTTTCCCGATCAAGACTTGGACTATTGAAAAACTAATTATATGAATATGCATATAGTTTAATGCCATTTAAGAATATGTGGACTGAGGAATGTTTTCTCTGCTGTGAGTTAGACTTTAAAAAATAATAAAATGAATCGCTTTGATCTGAATCTGACAATTCGAAATAATAAATCATGGTCCAGGAAATCTTTATCCGCCATTACACAGTACAACATTTTTCAGGTGATTGATTCGGGACTCAATTCTGATAATTGTTTATGAAAGTAAGCTCAAAAAGAAGAACTTCTGCATCATTCGTTTGGTCCTGGTACATCAAATAATAATTTAATTATTTATTTTGAAGTTAGTAAGTATCGTATAGGGGAATTAGTCACGTTTTAGGCTCTTTTGTTGGTCAGAACTCGAGAACTACTAGTCCGAATAATGTTTTGGAACGTTTCGAAATTTGCGCCCATTCATAAGTACCTGCAGTAAAATATTGAAAAATTTTTAGTATTCATAGGTGCTCTTTGATCGATTTTTGTCATTCAACAAGAGTCGACGAACGCGAAAAGTACAAGTTAATTTTTCTTCGGTTTTTCAAAGTGAATAACAACAAAACATATAATATATTACAATATGGAAAATATGCCCGAAATTGGATAATTTTTGTTACGTTTGTGGTCATATCGTTCCAAAAAGAGGCCAACTGGATCGAAAAAAATTGATAACTGAAGAATTCAAAACAACGTATTGTCGTTATTTTGATGAAGCAGATTTAAGTGGTGCAAATTTTACGCCGAACACAGTGTGCAAAAATTGTTATAATACCCTTGTAATGTGGATACATGGAAATAGTGGACAGTTTTCTTTTATGAAGCCAGTAATTTGGGTGGAAGACCTAACTGGACATGATGAATCCAGGTGCTACGCATGCATAAATTCTCGTCATGGATTAAACAGAAAACAATTGAAAACAAAAGTATACATTGCTGTTTTCACTGCCACACTTCCAGTTAAACGCGCTGATGATACCGATACACCTAAACCTCCGAGTACGAAAACTGTGACCCTGCAAACCGAAACCGTTTTCACCAATCCGACCAATTTGAATGATGCTGATTGGACAACCGATATTGAAAATAATGGACCACAACCACTAACACAAATCGAAATTTATTACATTGTGGCTAAGATGGGACTATCACCACAAAACTTACGATACACAGGAAATCAATATCAATGTAAACATTGGAAAGCAAGAACTTCCGAGCTCGAGAAACAATTAAAATTACGGAATAAACCTTTGATAAAGGATTTAAATGATATTTTGTGGGCATCGCTCCACATGAAATTAGGAATAGCTGGGAATAATTAATAATTATTAAAGTAAATAAAATGCATTGCAAACAGATTGTCTGCATAAGAAAATTCTTACGAAATTTAATATTTTTCGCTCTAAGATCTCCAAATCTGTTTTTTGACATTCTGAGGAGGAAAATTCTTAAAATTCAGATTAGTATGCAGTGTCCGTAGTGATCACTTGCATATGCATATTTATTTAAACAGTCTTACGAGTATATATGCTTGCATATTTATAAGCTAAAAGCAATAAGTGCACAAATAACTTTTTTTTTTGTATTAAGCACAATTATCAAATCCAAAAATCTAATAAATGGCTTTCTCTGTTAAAGTGCATAATGCACATTTAACATTTATCTGTAACTAAAGCCATAAATTTATTCGATAAAATAGTTGCAAGCAAAATATTTATAACTGTCAACTAATTACATACTCATTTTGTATTAAGCTTAAACAGCTTTACACCTCCTTCCACCTCCTTCCAGCATCTGCTGGTAAACACAATATCTATTTGTTTATCACTCAACATTTGAAATGAAATATGATTCATTTTAATTTCAGACAATTTATGCGATGATAAAAATTCACTAAAATCAAGACTCAAATATTAAACATGAGCTTAAACTATTTTTGCATTTTGTATCGGTATTAGTTCGTATTAATATCGTAAAATCATGTAAAATAATTTACATGTTTTAGATGCATAAATTGCAATTTACATGCAAAAAAAAGAAAAAAAATTCAAAATAATAACACTAATTGTTACTAACCAACTGAACTTTTTGGAAAAGAAACTACTTGTTACATACATACACATGCAAGTACATATACATTCATTTACAGAATTAAATACAGTATCAAAACAATAATGAATTCATATATTAGAGATGAGCAACGCTCACTAGGTTGGGGCTAAATTACACGCGATCTTTTAAGAATGTGAGTAACTCTATTTCATTAAATTAAGAATTCACGTGAGTTATAGTGTAGTTTTAAACTTTTTACGTGATTGCTGCTTTATTAAATAACATTTTTTGAGTTTTTTATATTTAAAAATTTTAGCTCTAGCCGAACATTAAACAAACTATGATAATATGCATTTTCTTAATTTCTTATTCGATTATAAAATTAACGAAATGAACATTTCAAAAATTATCTCCTTTGTTGGTATAAATTATTGGCTAAAGGTTGGCAAAACAAAAATTCTAAAATTGTCCAGACGTTAAGTGAATTGGCTTATTGCAAATAAATAAATAAATATTACGACTCCTCTGAATTTATATTTTATATTTTTAAAGTCAATAAAATAATAATTAATTTGTATTTCCTGAAGAAAACAACCACAGTGTGTAGAAATATTGAATAAATAAAAATATATATATTCCGTTTAAAAAAGACCTCAAACTAAAACTAAATAAATTAATCAAAATAAAAGTCAAATAATCAATTTGCCAATAAAAAATATATTTGCAACCATATTTATAATAATATATAATTATATGTAATTCATATATAATTGGAATTATATATTTATGCATATACGTGTATACGTCAAAATTTTACGTAAAGAAAAACCTCTTCTTTATTGTTTAACATTTAAATTAAAGAAAATACAAAGTGTCAATATATAGTCCATTTTAACTCATAGATAAAATAGCCACAATCTATATAAAAAAGACCATCCATCGTACAAAGTGGCGCAAAACTTGTGTGATAATTTGAATTGGCTGCCATTTTTGTAGATGACACCAAATGTCACTGAGCTTTGACATATAAGATGTATGAGTAGATATGTATTTAATTAGTTGTCAATAAGTCATCGAGCGGTATTCATGTTCAGTTTATTTTTTATCGCAGCGTGAATTTCGTCGTCATTTTCTTCGTCAGCCTGTTTCACGTGTGCGAACAATTATACGTTAGGCTGAGCGCATCAAGCAAAATAAAGATGTTGCTATAAGTAGCCGGCTTCGTATTGCTCTTTCGAACCATAAATATCGCTGCTGTTGCCGACGACATCAGTGAGAATCCGCAGACAACAACAAAACGACGATGAAAAATAAGCATTATCAGACATTCGTTGCATGAGTTTTTCTTTGCAGCAAGTTGCTGCATTAGCCCTCGATCGTTATTTGTATCAACAGGATGGAGCAACCTCTCACACAGCTCGGGGAAAAAATATACTACTGATTCCTTATGTGCCTGTACAACTCACTTTAAATGATAGATAAAAAGGAAAAAATTACCCATCATATTTTAGTACATGAACTAGGACGTATACGTTATAGAGAATTTCTATAATAATTATATATAAAGTATACGCGTTGTGATCATTTAAAAATTGTTGAAACATTCATATTCATTTATGAATAATTTATTGTATTTTAAGTCGTAGTTGTACTAAGAATGAATTTTTGGTAACTTTCAATTTAAGTAATGGCGTTTTAAATACTTATATCGTCAGTTTATAAAATGGACGGATCACTCGAATGTATGATCTTATAAGATGTCAGAAGCATGTGGTATTATTTAAAGGCGGTGGGTCCAAAAACAAAGCAAGTTTCATATTTGAATTAAAAAGCTCATAGGAAAAGCGTAGTTAGTTACAGTTAGTCAAAGTAAAATTATTAGCATTTAAGAAATAATAAAAATCAAGTGAGAGAAACCTTTCAGCTCAGAGTTGCTTTGTGATCGCAATAGTCTATTTTGATAAGAGTATAAGAAATATTAAAATTAGTAACTGTAAGGAGTGGCCTTTCTTGGAGTATGATTCGGATCTTTTTCCTGCATTATGATAAGATCTGCTGTTATTATTTTATTATTTGTAGTACCAACTTTTAGTCTCTTTAAATTTTCTGTACGTTTGATGTGGAGACAGTAAATACCACAAGGAAGTATTGACTTCTTAACCGAATGGTATAGTACAAGCTTAAAATCTATGCGGAGGGCAGAACTTTTTTACAGAGAAGTTTATGTTTTTAAATTTTTCTGATTTGATTGTAATAAATTTGGCTTCTTTATGGGTCTTCCAGGCGTAAGGACGAGTCAATATTCGTCTCTATGCTGAATGGCTACATTTTTATTAATCTTAATGGATAATAAGATCTGAAAATCTTGCAGGAGAACGAGATCTCTTTCCCAAAGTAAATCTTATGTGACATAATTTCCGATCATTAGAAGTTTTAAACACTATTTTTGCTGAAAACCTAAGATATCTCAAGTTACTGGTGGTCGTGTCCAAAGGTATAAAAAGTCTTGGCATCACCGTGCTTTCCTGTGCAATACCCATTTTAATTCGCTGTGAACTGCTTATTGTTATCCTAGTACATGTTGTTTCTTACCAGCTCATTCATGCATATTTTCTTTTTGCACTTCAACGTGTATGATTATGAACTGAAATATGTTCACGTTACTATCTCTGCTACATATGCAATAAATGAAATATTTGGCCAATTTCAATTACGTAGAATAAATGTTGGCATCATTCAAACAAAAACAAAAAAAAAAAACAACAACAGTAACAGTAACAAGCAAAACACCAATATCAGCAGCAACATTTTTATACAAACAGAAAAGTAGAATTGACCATAAATTTTTGGCCTATAAATTTTAAGTATATGCATGTGTTTGGCTGTGTACGTGTGTATGTGTGTGTGATATATTCAACAACATTTGTTGATGCTTAAGCCATTGTGCGATTGTGTGTGCACAACCATCAGTGGTATATCGTTGAACATTAAATTAAAATGCAGGCAAAATAAATTTTTTGCCATCAAGAAAAATAACAAGGAAGGAAGATACTGTTTAAAATTTTTTGATAACAAAATCTGTGAAAATTTTCCTATACAAGAGAAAATCTTTAATAAATTTCCAGTTCAAGAGGTGCTGTTTACTTCAGTTAAAAGGAAACTAATCTTGCCATCAAAGTTTAAATATTATACGAAAGGTTTTGTGTTGTTATTGTTTTTCAGGATATAAACGTTTTCCATGACTTATCAGAATTTTTTTCTCAAATTGAGTTAAATTTTATTTATTGTTGCGGATTAACATTTTCTCTATGCACGATTTTTAGTAGTGCGAGTGTCTATTCATAAGCAGATCTTCAAAAATCATATTTAAAAAGCATTAAAATTCGTATGCTTTTTGTAGTATATACATATACTTGTAATGTAATATAATGGATTTGGGGTTTGGCCCAGGATGGCCTTTTGCAATGCGACCATTGTTGATCTATTGTGCTTCGCCTGTCTCTAACCGTTCAATACGTTCGCAAATAGGATCATGCATGTAGAGTTCTGTGTATTCTGTGGACCAATGCCCCACATTTTGCTATCAAGTGTTCCATCGACTCCTCCTCCTCACCGCAAAATCTGCAGATGTCCATGTCAGATAAGCCCATTCAGTATAGATGGGCGTTGCAGGTGTAATGGCCTGTGAGCGCCCCTACCAGCGTCCGTAGGCTTTTCCTGTCCAGTCGTAGAGCCAGATCCACCCCCAACGTCAAAGCGTAGGAATTTCTTTGAGTGACCTAACCCATTGATGTCATTCCAATATTGTGTAATTCTGGACGATGTCCATTTGGAAATCTCCCCCTTAAGGAGACTTTTGTTGAACCCAAAGGATGGGGTGGGTCCAATGAAGTTCCCCTCAACCCCTCTCCTCACACATTCCCGGGTATATATACTTATTAATAATAATAATTTATATATACATGTATAGCAGTCCTTAGATTTAGTTATCATTTGTCATTGATCATTTTTCTATATTAGTTTAGATTTATCAATAGCATACATAATACATATTTCTCTTTTGTTTTGTAATAAATAATGTTTTATTAAAAATATCAACGTGTGTTTATTAAAATACACAACACTTTTACTAAAACTTTCCCATAACAAATGAAAATTATAAAAATATAATTATAGTAGACTAAACTTGTTACAGACAATACAAAAAGCAACTTACTTTTTGTACAACCTTTATCCGAGTAAAGAGTTTTCTTTAAAAAATCTTAAATTTTTTCGCTTTCGCAAATTGAGGTTTAGTGTTCTTTAATCAGCGTGAAGTGGATAAAAAAGCGGACGTAATCCTGTAAGGGAGGTAAAACTTAAATATTTGATCGATAATTAGATACTCCTTAAAAAAATTAATCAGTGGTTGACCATGGTTGTACTTGTAAGGATAACAAAGAAAGAAAATTTCAAAATGTATGAATTTTTTCATAATTTTAATATGATGCTGATTTCAATGACATTTGAATATGTGGGATCATAGTGTGGTTGCAATCCAGACAAAAATTTTGTTATCTGTGGTAGTTTTGTTGCATTTTTTCTTGCTATTTCCTAAATCTCTGTTTGGTACTAGTCAATAGAATCCTTCCTGAATTTATTTGCACTTTTTCTGTTTTTGTAATATACTTATCCTTGCTGATTAATATCATAGTATTTTCCTTGCGTACTTTCATTGATATAATTTGCTTCCATTTAAGTTTCTATTTTTGATTTCTTCCTTACCACTTCATATTCCTTGTTTTTATGTCGTTTGGACTTGGTTTCTTTTTATTATTTGTTTGAAAATGTATGTGACTTAATCCTGCTCCTTGTTTAGTAGCAGTGCTATTGCAGCTTTTTTATGTACAATGGTCTTTTATCTTTCTTTTCTTTTATTATTCTCCTAGATTTTATGCATCAGTCCCTTTTCTAGCAATTGAGCGTTTTGCCTGTTGATTGTAACTTCGGTGTGGTTTATAAATCTAGTGTAGACGGTATGCTCTCCGTGTGCTTTGTTACTTGTTGTTTATCAAAGTTGTTTATTTAAAATCCTGTATTTATGCTCCCATTGCTTCTGTGTTTTCTCTTCTTAGGTGTATTTGGTCAAACATGTTATCAGCATGTCGATTAGGATCCGTTTTGTCTATTGCAGTAAAATGTCCAGTATTTTAGAGTTCGTCCTTTCCCTTTCGGGAATAAAAGCTTTGGATTTTGTTTATGAAATCCCTCTCTGCTTTTGTAAAAGTTTTCCTTCTCGCCATCGTGTTTGCCTTTAATTTTATTTGAACGTATCTTCCTGTGACATCCAATGCGAAGCAGCGCTTAATGAATTAATTTTTTACTCTGTCGTTAGTACCTTTTGTTGCCGTAGGTTGTGAACCTGACAGGCGTGTGATTACTCTGGCAATGAAGCAACTATATGACGGACAAGATCTCTCATATAAATAAGATTTTTAATTGTCTTATAGTTAGAAAACCACAAAAGCCAAATCATCAAATTTTACTGCCATTAACGTCAAGTTACAGTGCATATTCAGTCATAAAGCTATTGGGATAGGAGAAGTATAAGATTAGCTTTTTAAAACAACACATCGTATTGATCGTAGTAGAAAACCACAATCTTCATTAATAATTCTGGATCATACTATTTTATGACTATGGGTAGCGAAACACAGCATGTTTAGGATAAATTATAAATAAAAATCCTATCTATGATCTTCTAGCCGGAGTTTATATTTTGGCTGTTCGCCAATGAAATATAAACCTTTGTTTTTATGTCCTCTCCATATGGAATGATCCTATAGTCCACAAAATCCGCTGTAGCACAACTGTAACTACCGATGGTAACCTGCACTCTGTTCTAAGGTAATTTATTTGAATTCCTTGTTAAAAAAAAAGAAAGAAAAATAAAAAAATTATATCACTATATGTAAAATTTTCAATTAAATTTTTTGACAAAAAGTATTAATATTAAAATTCTATCCACGTATATAAACAAAAACTCTCTAAAATGGAGTAGTTATTGTTAAAAACCTTTTAGCAAAACTCTCATATTTTCCGTTCTCTTTTATTTTTGAATTATAATAAAACACACTTAACAAAACCATGAATGAATTTTTGCACTAGATTATATCTGTTCAATTGTAGTTGTAGCTGTAGTTGCTTTTTTTAAATGTGTTTAGGTTACATTAGGTTAGGTTGTGTCCTTTAAGGATGCTATTAACTGTTATACTCTCTGAAATGTAGCATAAATGTAATATGAAAGAGCATTATGTCTTTACAACTTTTCATTTTTTGAGTTCTTCTCTTTACAAAATTCAACGAAAGCAACAATGTTGCCATAACAACTCTCTCGCTAGCAACATACATATTTGAGAGAAGTTTTTATGATACATACTCGCTTGTACATTTATTTAACTTAGTTTTTATCATTCATTTACAGCTGCAACTCCTAATAAAAAATTTATTAATCCGATGTTTGTGAATTTTAAAACACTTATTATCTTTATGGTTAAATTCTTTTTTGCATAAAATTTTTTGTATCCTTTATCTCTTTAATTATTCTCTCATGTTGCTTCTGCATGTGTGTTATTTATTATGTATTTAGTATAACATCTGTGCTATCATATGACTAAAACTGACCATATGCACCACAAGGTGCTAGTCAGAATCATATATTTGGCTACATGTAAGCATTTGCATTAGGGCAGGAATGATGAGCCAATAAAACGCTTGACACGGGAGTTGCATGTCCCAAATGCCAGCAACTGGGAAATATATTTTTAATAATTTTTTTTACTAAAACCAGACTTAATCTGGGGTTTGCTTGCCAAATCAAAAATACTCGATTGAAATCACTTTAAGTTAAGAAAAAGTTCGATAGTAAATGTCCGAAACTAAGAATCATATTCTGCACGTACAAGACTTTTTTTTTGGAGCTCAAAGAAAATAAAAAATGCCCCCATTGATGTATTTTATATTATTTATGTTTTAGTTTTAAGTTTGATATTATTAAGCGTAAATTTGTTGAACCCGTTTTCTGAAATCGAATTGAGGTCCTCCAACTGCCACAAGCAAGAGGAAATAAAGAAGCCCTTGGCTGCCATTTGGCCATAAAAGTTGCATTCTTTCAACTGGACCATACACAAATTCTACTTATACATCTTCGGGTGTCTCTATCAACTTTAAAATCTCAATATAAATTTACTTTATATTTATACGTCTTATTCAAAATCATGAACTAAATATTTATGTATTCTTATCCTAATTTTTATTCACAGCTCATTAGTCAAGGGCTTATGGTATTTGCTTTGCCAAATACTTAATGATTAAGAATAGTGTGGAAAAATTTTTTTAGTTCCTGTAAAATACAATTTTTGTCTCATAAAACTGTTTACTTTTAACATGAAAATTTCTTAACGACTTTTCACCTTAATTTGCTTTTATAATTGAAGTTTTATAAAAAATGTTGATTAACAATGATTCACAAAGACCCAAAATGTCTATCAAAGCTTCTAACATAACCGCCAGAACATTTTTTCGACTTCTCAGGAAGTCAAATCTAGAAAATCTGAATTGAGTTGGAAAAAGTAAATTATTTCTCTCGACTTACGGGAAAACGGTATTTTTCTGAAAATTTTATTTATCAAATGAAAAAATATATTGTGTCTTTCTGCAAATTTTTCTGCTTTGCAAAGCTTATGGTGATAATATGGTGTTAAGAGCATTAAAAAGGAAATTTGGTGAAAACAAGGCTGTGTTAGATTTATTTGGAAATGAGGAAAAATTTTATTTATCTTGGCAAAAAATCTCTGCTGAATTTTAATGACTTTTTTGGAATGTACTTTTTTCAACCGTGTCTCTCCCCAAACTTTTATTGTCATACCTGCTCTCTGTATCAACAAATTTAGTGCCGGTACTGTTTTGTATGCTCCTGCAGTGGATGTGGTTGATTCAAAAACATGGCATAATATTCCCAAGTTCTACTTTAAGTCCAGTCAATAAAAATAAAATATGCGATGGTGGTGATAATTTTCGCATTCAGTATAATGTATAATACACTATGGCACGAATGGCATTTGAAGTACTTCCGAAAAATTGTTTTTTCCAAAAAAAGGACACCTTCAAATGACAAGTCTATGTACTGTTTGTTGTAGCTTTAGCTTAAGCCACAAGAAACAACTCACTTTGTAAAATTGTAATTTTTATAAAAATTATTTTCTCCATTACCCCTCTTGGGAGCATTTATTTTCCACAAAACATCTTTATCTTACACGAGTTGTTGCAGTTGTTTGCGCACTGTTATTTTTGCCTTGTATCAATTTCGTTAATCGGTTATTGTTTCAGCTAAGTAAATGATTGATCTAATGTAGCAGATTATAGGATAATAGGGCTACCATCTGTCGTTGCCTAGAAATAACGCTCTCTGTTTATTTGGTGTAGTGGTGATGAGTATTGCTAACCTTTGATTCCTACCTTTTTTTCCATGGGTTCTTGGCTGCCTGAGTTTTGTTATGATGTTATCTTCTCTTACAGGGATATGGGTGGTCAAGGAGGCTTTTTGGATGGATTTTTTTGAAGGGCGTTGAAGCCACTTAGTTTTAAAGCTCGAAAAATTATGGTGAAAATTTTTTTGGCCTCTACCAGGGAACGACCTGGGGTACTTGCTTTGTTTTAACAATTACTTGGGGAGAATATCTCGAAATAATAAATATAAATTTTGGCAAGTCAATGTTGAAAATTAATGTAAAAGATCACAGCTTTCACTACTTCCGGATCACAAACTGGGGATTTTATTGGTGTGATTTTGTAATGTAATGTAAATATTTAATGGTTTAGTGGTTAATGTGTATATTACTAAATCAAAAAAATAGCCACATACATATGTATGTCCTACCTTTACTACCGTTTTTTATACTTCGCAGAAGAAGTTGCGGATGGTGTTGATGCAGTTTTTTTATTAAGTAATGTGAGTTATGTACCACTGTATAATTTTTTGTGTGTTTCAAATATTATGAGATTATGTTAGAGATGACTTTCAGTTAGTTGCAATTTATTGCAAGTTTTGGTGTGTATTCTCTTTATAAATTTAAATCGCAATATATTGATAACATTTTTAATTAAAATCTTTTTTCTAACTGAATACATTTCATATAAGGATAAATGAAAACCCATACAGCACATACATACATATTGTAAAGTAGAATTCAAATAAATACTTTTTTATTTTCTAAATATTCAAACTATTCCAATTTTTCATATATACTGAAATTTTCGCTTCATGTAACTACGTTGGTATAATGTTTTCAATATTTTTCTTCATATGCGCTTTTATATAAAATGTTTTTGTTATACAAAAACTTGGTCGGGTCATATGCTTAAACTCGAAATTCACAAAAGGATCGCCATTGATTGCGGGTGTCCCTAAGACAACTCCTATTCTTTTTTTTTAATTATTAAAGTGACTTAGGCTTATTTGAAACTGCTTCTATTTTTTATTATTTTCGCAGTCAAAGAATTAAGAGACCATGTATCGAAATCAATAACACACTCGATGTAAAAGCAACAAAAAAAAACAGAGTTAGAGCCTTTCTATATGAAGGTAACAATATCTCTCTATATCACAAAATTTTTTCTTCAGCAATAAGTGGTGCAAACATCCAGGAACATTGTATGTACTAGTTGTATATTTTATTAGAAAATTTTACATTTTAATAATGGAACTCAAAAAATCTATTCCCACATATTAAATTGATTTAACCCTCATTTTTTTAGCACTAATAATGTTTTCTTAATTTTTTCTATAATATTTTCAAAATTGAAGTCATTATAAGTTTTCTACTAAATAACCACTTGTTAAAGATGCCACAAATATTTATTCTCTTTTTTATTTTTATATTTACTTTGTATCCTGGCTAATTTCTATTTTCATCTTGTGTTTTATTTCTGGGTATTCCTAATTAATTGGCCTTTTGAAAATCCTAAAAAAGAGAAAATGGATAAGTGCTAGACTTAACTTATGTTAGTTTGTGTATATGCGTGTACATGTGTGTGTGCAAGAAAGGCTGCTCTTGTGTATATAGGAAAAGCTTTACTCAAACATATTTCAATTATCAGTGATGAAGAAACTAAGCCCTATATGTACAAGTGGTTAAACTGTTAGCTGAAGTTAATACGTCATTATTTGCCACAAGATGCTACAGTGGTTAAAAAATATTTTATATCAACATTTGTGGAATTTATTGTAGTTTTATAAAGAAATGTAGTTGGGGATTGAATATAGTAAATAAATCAGCGATTATAAAACAAATACACACAGCATATTCTAAATAGCACTTCTACTCCTCACGCCTTAAATTTAACAAAATTATGATATGAAAAGGTCTGGCTTACAGCAGACAATGTAATATGTTAAAAAAAAATGATCAGTTTATTAATATATGCATATTCTATAGAAAATCAGCTAACTTCAATAAAGTTGGCACACTAGTTTCTCCCCACTGTACAGCCATAAGAACAACCACAAACAAAAGAAATTTAAGAAGAAAAAACATCATGTTGTTGTTAGCAAGAACCTAGAAAATCTTAGATAGTCAAAAGGCTATTTGTAATCGCTCCAAAAAGTATTTAAGCATCCAATATACCATCTTTCTAATCAAAACTCATATGTATTCCTATTAATATAAGTCTATATAAGATTTTTTTCGTTTTATTTACATACAGAGAATTATATAGGCAACTTCAGCTAAATATTTAATTTAATTTAATTAGAATTAATTAGTGAATATTGAGCATATCATTTGTTTCCGGCTCTAACTCAGACAATATTATCATAATTTATGAGCTTTTCATAGAAGTTGCTTTCCTTTTTTACTCTAAAAGTTAATTTTCTTTTGCTACATGAATAGATTACAAATATGATGGAGAAAATTTAATTATGCCGACGCGAAAAACAATTTAAAAACAAAGTTAAACTTTTTCAACGTTTTCCAGCACTTTGGAAAAGAATATATCACTATCACTAACATGTTCATAATCATTATAGTCATCAGTGCCGTAACATTATGCCTCCTTTCCTATTGTTTTTCTTTTGTCCTACCACACCCGGCATAAGCGGATGTTATGGCGCCATCATATCCATTAAAAAATACATATACAGCCTTTACTAAGTAAAGTAAAAAGAAAAACAATTTTCTCCGCAAAGATGTCAAACGTACGAAAAAAAAACAAACTCACACATTTCTTAGAAAATAAATACACAAAAACACAACAAAAAGCTAGAAATCATAAAAAATTCATACCCAAAGAATAAATTCTATATACTCTCATGACCGTATCCACTCTTGGCTGGAGCATTACCAGCAACATTGTTGAAACACTAAACGAAAATGAAGAAGAAAACTGTGCCAAGTTGAAACATAAAATTATTCTACATACAAAAATTTAAAATGGCATAGAAAATCTCTCTTGGCCTCACCTCTAGAAATTAAAGGCGCTGAAAGAAAGGTCATGAAATTTAGATTCCACCAGCAACAATGTTGCTATACATTTCCTTATTAATATTGGGTTTGTAAAGGACTTGACGCACTGTACATTAATGTTTTCATTGTTAAATTATTAAGCAAGATTTTATTTTATTAAGTCTTGCAGTATTAAATTTTTTTAATGAATTAATAAATTAACAGAATTCTTTTATTTTAATGGCAATATTGCACGAATTAATTAGCGCGTTGGCTGACTACAACACAAATTATGACTGTGAACGTGAGTTCGATCTCTGTTCAGGGCAAGTCATTAGCATTAAGCATTTGTCTGATTAGCATTAAGCATTTGTCTGATTAGCATTAGTGTGGCATTATATTAATTGATGTTAGACTCTTTAAGTGATGAAGGCGTTGTACTGGTCACTGATCCGGCAGCGATTGATAAGAATACGAGAATTTCTAAAGTTTAACAAAAATACACTTTTTGGATTATTTGAAACACAAAGAAACTATGCTAGATTACTGGCATGTAAATTACTGGCGTCTAAATTTTCTTTCATAAAAGCTAATTAGAAAGTTTTAGAAATGAATGAAATCATCTGCTTGTTTCAATGGTCAAAGAAAGTTGCCAAAGACGATTTATTTTAATGTAACAAGAAAGCGTTCATGAAAGTATGTATAAGTATAAGTATAAGCAATTATGACCTTGAACTTGATGCCAACAATTACTTTTTTAATTTTGATTTTAACGCAACATTCAGAGTTTATGGATATTTTTGTGTGCCAATATTAACTATTCTAAATTTAAAATTCTATTATGTTAATCAAGCAGCAGCTAAAATAGAGTTCTGCTTATGCATGTCGACAATTTATCAGGTGTATAAGTTTTCTGAAATAGATTTCCGAACTGAGACCATTAACGATTAATTTTGTGGATAAGTTTGAGTCATGAATAAATAACCGCACAACGACGAAAGTCTATATCTGTCGAAAACATCGCCACTGTCTATTATGTATCGCTCACAAGAACTTGTCCTTTTGCAGGCCACATTTTGGAACATTTGGCGTTATGACTTGGGCTTACAACCGCACAAAATATAATTGATCAGCAGCTAAAAGTAAACCACCACATTTAACGACGTCGTTGGAAAAACAATATAATTATTGCAAATGTTTTATCTTTGATAACTCAATTTAAATGCAAATGTGATATTGGCAGGTTATAGTCAAATTAACAATGTTTTTTCTTAGACTGTCCATACTTGAGGACACACATATGAATAGAAGTTATTGCTTTTTATTCTTGTTGTAGCGTCCTAAAACATATGCCCATAACATTTTCTCCTTTTGATTTAAATGGTGTCAGCAGCTTTATATTAAATCTCTTTAATATTTCTCTTTTTACAGCTCACTTTGGCAAATTCTCTTTAAAATCAAAGGAAACATTTTATCCCTTGCAACATGCTGCTAGCAACATGCAGAAATAATATAAACATCATCCCTCCCTCGTCACATGAAAAAGAAACCAACAACAAACAAACAAACCAAATACGAAGTTATGACGATTACAACGACGATGTGTCCTATAGCCACAGCACAAAACTTATGACGAATATTTCATACTGTTGTTGTTGCTGTTGGTGGTGGTACTGCTGCTGTTATTCCAACCAACAACACAATACACAACATGCGACTGATATCAAAAAGTATCTGCTCCAAGATTTCACTATCTCAGTTGATATTCGTGTGTCGTTACAGCAACATCAGTCCAAATCATGCACAGAAACGAACGAGTTCGTGCGGTACGTACAACAAATCATTTTTCCGTTCCGTCGAGCCAAAAATAATATTGCGTGTACGTGCGTGTTAAAGTGTATGTATGTATGTGTGAGATATAAAAATTATTGAATACAACAACAACTAAATTTTGTACAACTTTAGTAAAACAAGAAAGAATGGTGTCGTCCCAACTAAATTGAAATACAAATTTGGAAAAAAGGCGACACAGAAATGAGCAAGAAACGTTGAATTTAAAGCGAAACATTAAAAGGGAAAAGCAAAGTGAAATCATATGAGATTTTAAGAAGAAAAAAAGAAATACTACAACTAACAAATAAAAGGAATCAAGTAAATAAATCTGTTCAGCCCTGCTAAGCGTTAAAAAAGTATTTGGCGGTTCAAATGCTCTTAAATTTTTACATGGTCCATGGCAAGCACTCGTAACGGCAAACGGTGTATCGGTATTAACGGGCTCATAGACGTGCGGTCGGTCGGTCGGTCATTTAGTCTTTCGATAGTTGTTTGCTTCTCCGGCCCTGAGGACGTGAGTGCGTGAGTTTGGTTAAAGATTGGCATTTTGTCACAATGTTCATACGTACGTGTGTCTGCTAGTGTGTTCACGATACTAAAGCTCAATTGCTTATTGAAAATATATACATATGAAAATACATACGAACATGAGAATGTGCGTGTGTGTACGTGGATGTTTTGAGTTTTTCTTGCTTTTTAAGTTGCATTGTTTCATTTTATTTTCTTTTGGCCGTAAGCGAAAATAGAAATGAAAATATTTATATACAAGTCTAAAATAAAGAAATTATTTCTCATGTCAGAGGCTATAGAAACAAAAATTAAGAAACAAAAAGTATATTAAGCTGTGTACCAATTCTACTTTAAACTTAAAGGAAATAAAAAAGTACATAAAAATTGGCCTAAATTAAGAATCAAAGTGTGTAAAAAAAATTTAAATAAAATAAAATCAAACAAAACTCTTAAATAAAAATCTTTCGTTTTAAGAGCCAAGAAAATCGAAACAAAAATATTAAGGGAAGAAATTAAAAATGATTTAAAAAACTAAAGTTTGTGCTAAAATTTTTTTTCTTTGCAACAAATAAAAAGTAACATACAATCAAATAAAACAAAAGCCATTAATCTCTTTTAGAAAGCAAGAAAAGCATTTCTTAATGAGAATGGTGCATAATAAAAATTAAATTACTATTAGTTTTGATTAAAATACAATTTCTATGAAAGCATAAAACCATATATGCAAAGAAAAATATAAAAATATATATTCATGGTTCCTTTTTAATGCATTTTAATCAACAGCTGCATTTTATTGCTGTTGCCTGCAACATCTTTCTTAACATCAACAACACCACAGACATCATGATTAAGTGAATTTTTTTGACGCGTGCCAATAACAGCTGGAAGCATATTGTCTCTCAATAAAATTAAGTGCAAATGCAACAATTTGTCTTAAAATCTTGCTTAAGAAGAATATGAAAAATAATTATTTTGCAAAAAAAAAGTCCTTAAAGAAAATGGCCAAAAAATTATTTTAAGAGAAATTATTTGAAATTATTAACAAACAAAAAAATAGAAAAAATTATAAAAAATATATCAATTGATATAAATTTATAAAAGTGTCATTTGCGAAAAAGTGTGTAAAGCCGAATTAAAACTGGCTGGCAAAGTAATGAGGACTCTGATTATTTTTTTCAGTAAAATAATTGGCGATTGGATATAAATTTGTGGAAAAAAGGTGAGTTTGAATTTGAGAATTATTATCATAAACAATTTATTCAGTTTTACATTGCAAACTAGTGTTTCACTAATGCTATCATTTTTAAAAAGCTAGAGCAACATAAAAAAAAGATTTTATAAATTTTTTTAGGAACTCGGTTTGGATTAAAACTTAGCGTTACTTATTTATTTAAATAATAAAAATAGTCGCGATTTGATTTTACTGGAAAGGTACCAAATTGTGGCACAACTTGTGCAAAGTCTTCTATTAATAGATATTGTTTTTATTGTTCGAGATATTCTATAAGATAATTATTTAAATAATTTATTCTTTGTTAAGCTGAGTAACTGCCTGAATTTCATTGGCAATAAGAAATGCATCAGTACTCTTCAGCTAAATCATGAAAACCATTTACACATGATTTGTATAAAATTTAATTATTTTAATAATATCTCTATATTTTTTAACCTTCTTACAATTACAATTGGATTAAAATATTATTCAAGCTTGAGATCTCATTTAGTGGTTAAACAAATATATTTGCATTTATCGATATTTTGATATTCATTGAGTCTCATCCTCAGGAAAAAAAAAACAGAATTTTCCTGAAGATGATACTCACTGAATATGGGAATATCGATAATTTCAAATAAAATTGTTTAACCACTAAATAAGACAATAAACTTGAAAAATATTTTAATGAAATTTAATTACTTTTTTATATAGATAGAGTTTGATGCATTAGTTATCAGTTCTTAATCAGTTGTCGTAATAAGTTTTCCTTTCATTTTGTGCAAATTTTCGAAATCAACTAATTTTTCAGCGTATGAAGACAAAATATATGCACAAGTAAACTACAGTTCCTTTTCAAAGTTCTCCAATATTGATATTTAATATCAAATTTTCTTTTAGAACAAAAAAAAAAAAGATCTGAAATACTAAAATCAAGTTGCCAAATGACATTAGGCAGGACCCTTAATAATATGCCGAAATTGCTATTGATACATGTTTCGTTCATATTATTAATTCATTAATATGTTCTGCTGTGTTTTCCTTAAATCGCTTAAAAATGTTTATTTGACCTTTTTTGAGATTCTCATGTTGTATTTGTAAGTTTTTGTACATGTAAATATACAATAATGAATATTTTTCAAACACGCCGATCGAAGTCTACTAATGAGTAGCTCAGCACCAACGAAATGTCAGACAAATAAACAACTAAAGCCATTACAAATAACAACAAAAAATTTAATTTATACAGGGTAAACATGAAAATTTTTCTCGCAGAGAAAACCATATCCTGATTATGATGCAAGTCAAATGTGAAAATGAAAACAAAATTTTTTAAGTTTTAAGAATTTGTTTTACTTCCTTATGAAAATGTTTTGCAAGCATTGTTTTCTCTTTCAAAAAGTTTGGTGTTTCGAAGAAAAACAAAAAAATTTAAACTTTTTAAATTCTGTTGTCCATATAAATTTCACTTTGGTGATATGATTTTTAAAATTAGTTCATATTATTTTTACCAAAGTATTCAGATAAAATGTAATACATCCCCAATTTTAAGGAAATTTAAAAGGATTTAATACAAAGTGAAGAAAAAATTCCAATTAAAGTTTTAAAATTTCTGTAACTCTCCCCTGAACAAATGAAACAAGGAAGAACAAGGAAGTCAATAAAGTCCAGAGGCAAATTATGGCATCCGATAACAAATTTATGTTGAAAAATATTGAAATTTTATAATCTTTCAAATGCATAAACTCGCCCTCAGAGCTTAGAACCTTTAAGCAGTGAGATATTTTCACAAGTCTTTTGATGATTCCAACAGGAGCTTGTCACTGCCAGATGTTGTCTTTTCAAGTGGTTAATTAAAAGACCGAGAGCTATAGAACACTAAGAAAAAGTGGTTTTTTAATGTTTGAAAAATGTGTTTCATAGATTCTAAGGATTTCTAATAAATAATTGGCCTGCGAAAAATTGTACAAACACTGCTCTCTTGTAATCGTTTTCTTTTTGATTAAATTTAAAAAAAATAAGCAGTTTTTCTTATTAATTTTTAATATTAAATTAATATAAAAAAAACTGTGGTCATAAGGAAAAAAAATTCATCAGTTCCAACATTAGGAAAGCCAGGCTTGCAATATTTTCGAGATCGATTTTTGTGGTTAAAATTGCAGATGATACAATAAGCAATTAGGGGCGGTGCACCGCCCAAGCTGCCTTTTAACGTCAATATATTTTAATTATTTGCTTTTATGGCTCATTTTCTGAAAAATACTCGATTGTCAAATTATTTAAGAGTTGAAAATCAAAAATTTAAATTTTGCACGTGCGGAGGTTCACGCGTTTTGCTTACGTTTGTTTTGTAGTCATTATTGAGAAACAAAGTGTTTTTGAGGTACAAAACATTGATAAAGAATATTATATACAAGGATGCCTTTAAAGTTCCAGTTTTTTATAACAGATTTCTATAAGCTGCAGTAAGAAAAGCCCTCATTAAAAATTCAAGAGACTTTACCGATACAACTGACATTTCACGGGAAATTTTGGTCATTAAATATGAATTTGAAATATGTCATGTGTGCAAATATTGAAATTTTTCTAGAGATGTTGCACTCAACTAAATAGAACCTCGGTATTCAGTACTATTTGGCATCATTATATGTGGTACGTGTTGAGATTGTTAAATCAATTAAAATAAAGTATGACCCAAATACAAGTACCTTCTTAAAACTTCAATGAGCTGTGATGAAAATTAAATGCAATTCTGCTGAAAACATAGATTATTTAGGTCCATATCTACCATTTGAGGCCTTAAAATGTTTATAATCATGGCTCTGTAGTGCTCGCCATTTATTGAAATGGCATTTTCATCACTTTCAAAAAAAAAAAAAAAAAAAATTATGTCACCTTAACAAACTGTCACTCTCTGGAGATGCAATTGGCTGTCGACAATGACATGCCAATCGCTAAATACATTTATTCTGTTTTTTTTTGCGTAGCTGTCAAGATAATGGTTCCATTATTTTGCAACATTTTCCAATGTTATTCAAGCACAAAGGGACACATTTTGGTCCAAGAAAGCATACTACTGACTGTGCAGTAACAAAACGGCATATGATTTATAAAAATGTATGTGTTTTTATCAAATTTCTCATTCATATTATTTCAGGTATTGTTAATAGGATATTTTCAGATAAGCAGGTGATTAGCCCACTGTATTATATTCTGATGATGGGCCGCCCATCTAAGCCAACAGACTGGCTGTGTGTAAAACACATTTATTTTTGTATGTAGGGAATATATTCTCCTCAAAAGATATATATATATATATATATATATATATATATATATATATATGTGTGTGTGTGTGTGTGTATGTAAGCGTGTGTGTATTTAAGTTACCCTTATGTAGACAAGTTTAAATTAAAATTTATCATTTACTAAATTAACTGTATTTATGAAAAGTTTAAAACAGAAATAACCAAAAGTTTTCTTTGATTACTCAGCATATTTTCCAAAGCAATAACAACAACAAAATTTTAGAGTTGAAGTGAATCAGCTGTTTATAATAAATCGCCAGTGCTTAAGAAAAAAATCGGCGCACGCAGTTGAAAAAATCAAAGAAATTTCTTAAATTTCTTAATTTTTAATTAAAATTTCTGAAAGTTTTAATAGTTTTTATTGAGATGAAAAGAAAACATATAGAACTTCTTGCAACATTTTACTTTCTTTTTAATATTTATCTTCATCGATATACTTACATAAATTCGCGAGTTGAAATCGCAAAATTGTTTGCAATTCCGATTTCCAACGCACAAATTTAGTGACATAATCGCATTTTTGTTTTTTAGAAATGTGATTTTCAGCTTTTCAGCACATTTCTTATGATCAGCAATTGTTTTTGTTTTTAATAAAAGGAATTAACACAAGCAATTAATGCCAACTAAATACTTAAAGTGTTACTTCATTGTGAAAGGGATGGTGTAGAGAGGACAGGTTGTGAAATAACAATAGAGACTAAATTTTTTGTTGAATCAGCCTTCAGGGCATGTGGCCTTATAAACAATATTTTTCTTAATCCTAAATTTTAAGGAATAAATGATTAAAAAATTTGTATTTATTCCACGAAACGCAAACAGAATAGCATACCATGCCGCCTTTGTAGACAGCTTCATCCTTGCCATCAGCTTTTGTGAGTCCTTTCTCTATTCAGGAAATGTTCTTACGTAAATGCTTCTAGGTGTGTTTGCTTTTCTGTATTATTCTCAAATTAAATACATTGACGCTCTTTACTATCTTATACTTAAATAAACATTTCAAATTATTTTTCGATGAAACGGAATCTCTTGAAAGAACAACAACAGAGTAATAATAATTTCATAAGTAAAATAAATTTTGAATTACTTTCCTATAAATCATCTGGATTAATCTCAGTTATATATCTTAGGAAGCCAAGCATATGCACTTATTGGTACTCTAAAGGCATTCTGAAATAAAATTTTTTAATAAATTAAACTGACAGAAGTAATGGAAATATAAAGTACAGAGGAGCATAATATACGAGTACCCGGTACATAATATACGGGTATCTCGTACACTTACAATTTAAACTTATAATTTAGACTCAAATAATTCTCATTCATATGAACATGAAACAATTTTTATCAAATACTTTTGTTTATGTTTATACAAGTTTTTTTAAATGAGCAAACAATTTGTTTAGTGGTCACACAGAGCACATTTATTTGCCCCTCCTATTTGCGCGAATAGCTTTTTATTAACGTCCATGAAAAACAACGGCCACATTTAAAGAAATGTTTGTCATTATGCAAATAATTAATTAAATAATTTTTTTGAGTTTGGGGTCTTTTTTAAACAATATATTTATTTTCAATTGTTCGATATTTGTACACCCTTGGGGTGTCTTCTTCTGGAAATTAAAATTATTTCCTATGGAAGACCTCCACAGGGTGTAGAAGTATCGAATAATTGAAAATAAATATATTGTTTTAAAAAATACCTTAAACTCAAAAAAAAAAAAAAAATTAATAAAAATAATTCAATTAAATAATCGAAATAAAGGTCGAATAATATCATCAATTTAACAGTTGAAAATATTTTTTTAATTTAAAATTTACATTAATATTTTATATTAAAATTTTTATTAAAATTTTTAATTGAAAAAAAAATTGTGGAAAAAGAAAGAAAATTGTTGGCGAAATGGACTTCATCCAAAACAGATAATGTATTGTGGTGAAATACTAACGGGATGAAAATTCCATATATACACATACACACATATTTAAAAGCTTTTTATGAATGAGATTATGAAATGAACTAAAGTTAATGTCTATTATGCACTAAGGTCTATCCACTATTTCGTCCCATATTGATTTCTGCCACTTTTAGCCTTCGGCTCTTTGACTTATCAATGTTCATTGTGTTTGTCAAATTTAAAGGAAATTGCTGCAATGCGCAGGATCAACACGCTTTGTCATGTAGCTGTTGCGCTAATAGTAGTCGCCTGTATGATATTCTTTCCAAGCTATTTTCTTAACCCTGCTGTTAGGTTAGGACCATTTGGTCCAAATTTTTTCTGTTTTCCCTTGTAACTTTGGAACGGTGATATATACTGACTAAATTTTTCTGCTAATGCGGTCTTTTAATAAAACGATGTTTTGTGCGAAAATTAAATTTTCTACCTTTATTCACGACTGAGAAAAATACAAAATGACGAACCTTAGGTTAGAGGACCATTTGGTCCATAGTACATTTTTATTGATTTTATTTTTAAAAAATAAGAATTTATTACTTGGTTTGAATATATTTTTCATATCAAGATGAGCACAATGTTTTTCAGTTAGTTTTGCAAATAAAGTTGCTGCAAATCTAACATTTTATATCAGACTTCGACTTGCAGCAACTACAAATTCCACGCTTTCGAGTCCCTGAATGAGAAGTTGGATTATTTGAGGAAGCCTCTGAAACTGTGCATGTTGTACGAATTTCTGTCAACAATTGTGCTGAGAACCCTTATTTAGGTAATCTAGTCCGTTTCATCATATGAGCCTTAGCTAAAGAAAGTGCTAGTTGCCGCAAAAACTCTGGCCTCTTTCGATTCCGATCAGTTGGAGCCCATGAAACATCGATTTCAGAAAATATTATGTACGCATTCAAAGCGGATATGTCAAGTATGTTTGCAAATACAACGGTTGGCCATCGATTTGTTTTGCGTTTTGTGGAGTAGGAGCCAATCATTTGATCAGCAGTATCCACACCACCTAAAAGAAACAAACCATTAGAAACTATAGGCGATCAAACACTAGCATACCTTTTGTTGAATTGTAATAAGAAACAATCTCTGGTTTTTTCTTAGATCCAATTTCATCAACTGCATCATCTTTGTGCATTGTACTAATCAATATCGCTGCTTTGTTTTTATGACTGATGTATGATACCAATGTCGCAATATTATTGAATGCAAATGCAGACTTGTACAAAGGGAGTTTTTTGACAGTTAGTAATTTTGGAGGAATGAAAGTTTTATTTTTGCGCACGGTTCCCACATATGTTAGGTTTCTTTCAAGAAGTTTTTTTGCCAGCTCAAATGTGGAAAAAAAATTATCGCCTGTTACATTTTGCCCTTTCAAGCCCTCTGTCAAGTCCAATACGACGCGTTCTCCTTGGTTTTTTTCAGGCATGCCATTTCGAGGCTTACCAAGATATGGTTGTATTTTCCATACGTAGCCTGACTTTGAGTCTACCAATAACCAAAACTTCAAACCATACCTTGCTGGCTATGATGGCATAAACTGACGAAAAGAACATCTTCCTCTAAATGGAACAAGTTGCTCATCAACGGTAACATTTTCGTGACAATTGTAAAACATTGGAAGGAGCTGTTGCCAATAGTCCCACAGTGCACGAATAGGAGCAAATTTATCGCTACCACGACTTTGCCGTCGACTCGAAACATCATCGAAACGGAGAGCACTTGCAATCATATGAAATGTATCTTCAGACATAATCGATCGGAAAATAGGGCGACCAAATTTTTCATGAAATAAACCGTGGACATCCTCATTTTTTCCGCTGTCATTGATAAATTTGATATATTACAAATATTTAGAGGATGTTTTTGATATGTCAAATACTTGCTTTAGAAATTATTGAACCAAAATAGTTACAAAGAATAAGATAAAATTATTATTTTGCATGAAAATTGCAGTATGGACCAAATGGTCCCTAAACCTAAGATTCGTAAGTTTTTTCTAACCTAACAGCAGGGTTAATTAGCATTGTGCCATTGCACACTCCCGTTGCATAGAGATTACAGATCAAGAAGATCTGTTGTTAGTATATGATCGTGGTATATATGGGATCGTCAGTGAAACCGGAGATCCAGTGAAGTCACCTGCGAGATCTTTAGACTGGTGTGGGCCCGATATGGCTGCAGGAGAGAGGTTGTATCGACACAAATTGCGTACACTTGTTGCGGTTATGAATATACATTATTATAAATGGATTACCATGCCAAGCAACTGTGTTTCCCATACATTGTCTTCTGTACGAGCTGTCAGAATTAGATGGATTATAATCCTTTGTTGTTGCTATCCAGGCTTAAATTTTTGAATTATTGGGATATGACCATTTCTAATCGTTAATTAGTGATAGATTTTGTACTATGAGATATTGCCTTAAAAATTATTTTTATCTTTTAAAATTTGAAATAGATGCTTATTTCGATATGTATTTTTTGAGTAACAATTATAGAAAATTATTTAGAAAATTTCTGTATACAGTTTGTAATTTTATACAATTGCCACCAGTAACTTTTTTTCCAGTTCTTACGGGTAAATGTGGTACTCCATATGTTTTGATATTTTTTATTAATAATGACTGTCTGGACTAAAATGCTGTTTCTGTCCTTTTGCCTTCGAGTATTAAGTTTCAACCTCCATAATCTGCCCACATGCCTTGATCGTATTTGATACTAACCCGCTTAGAAAAATATTACAAATCGCATGTATAGACTTATTTTCTTTTCATTAAATCCTTATAACAACTCATATACCATCATTATAATCTTCATCATCAAATTCATTCATTCATCAAATTAAGTAACGAATTATTATACAAAATGTCTGAGTAGAGTAAAACTTTTATAGATAAATATAAAGTAAAGATAAGCGTCATCCTGCTGCTGTAGCTCAAACTTTGCTTTAATTTCATAATATTTTTTGAATAAAAATTTAATGACGTTCTTTATGAAAGATTTTCCTGTTCCTTACCTTTTGTGCGCCAGATCATTATCCAATAAAAATTTCTTTTGCTCCATAATTTCATTTTTTAACATCTTCCTTAACTTGTTGGTACAACCGGAATTTGGAAATTTTGTATACGATACAACAGCTGCTTCGTTTTACATCCTTAGTGTTTGCTTCAAATGCGCAAAAGGGGACAAGGGTATTTTGTTCACAATTCAATAAAAAATTACAATGACAAATAATATGGGATATTTTGTGTGTCAAGGAATTTGCTAATAACCAAAGTTTCCACCTCTGTACGAATTTAATGCTCTCTTTTCTGAAAACATTTTCATTACCGCAAAAGCTGTTGTTGTTGTTGACATGAACTATTGAAATTTTATTACGAAATATCTACATAATTAATGGCAAACCATTTTTTCTAGTTGGCCTTGGCATACGAAAAATAGATTGTCACAAACTGATATAAAGAAAGAATTTGTGCTAAAAGTTTTCGCAGAAAATTTTCATTGGAAAAAATATCATTTTAGTCTGATGCAGGACAGTAAAGTTGATCATCAGATAGATTAAAGGACAAATGTGATCAATTTAAGTTCACATTTGAAGAGCTCAAATATAATACAACAACAGAATACCTGCAACATGGTATCCATAAACACTCAATGCCGGAAACGGAACGAATTGAAATTGTCAATAATATGACGCTATAGCATCAATTTAATCATAATTAGAATTTGGCTTCAATTCAAATAAATTTAACATTAAAACTTTGCAAGAGATCAATTGAGAAAATTTAATTTTGTTGCACTTTTCAGCATGGATTTAAAATATGTACTAAAAAAGCGGATTACAAATATAACAAATTGGGAAGTTAATAGACTAGTTCAGAGGGGAAAGTAAATTAAGATGCAAAATAAGAATATAAGAATATTTGATATCGCATGATTCGAAAAAAATGGTGACGTGTCATAATCCCCATTTCAATTATGGGGCTTGTGTCCGGTTTTTTTCGGTCGTAACCCCCATAAAGGAATGGGGTTTATGTGTGAAAATAAAGCGGTCGCAATCCCCACAAAGTAATGGACATAACCCCCATAAAAATTGGGATTATGTCCAATACGATTACGGACATAAGCCCCATTATAGGGATTATGGCTATTTCCAATGAGGTCATAATCCCCACAATCATCGGTTTAGGTTAGGTTAGGTTAGGTTAGGTTAGGTTGATTGGAGGAGTATGATAGCCCATGTCATACGACATACACTTAAGCCAGTGAAGGCTTGTTGTGCGCTCCATCGGTTTCGCTTACAAACTTATCCTGTATAGCCGGCCTTCGGCCGTGCTGAAAGATTTTCTCCTCTATGGTATTTCGAACACCGGCTTCGCTAACAAAATATTTTCCTCCTTCAACCTTCAGGTGTGGTATAGAAGTTATTTCATTTTAATTAATTAAAGAGCTATTATTAGGAGTCACTTAATGGAAGCTATTTAATTAGGACTTATTCCATTATTCTGGCTACAGAAAAAACTTTTAGTCAGCGAAGCCGGTGTTTGTTATACCAGGCCGGGATGGCTCAATGATCTCTGTATGGTATAATAAGTTAATAAGTTAAACTAAGAATTTTGTTTTTTGTAAAGAATTTCGACTTATTTTCGTTGGACATAATCTCTATAGCAAACGGTCATAATCCCCATGGAGATTATGTCCGTTTCGGAAGTGGACATAATCCCCACTTTATTATGGGGGTTATGACCGGAAAAAACAGGCCATAATCCCCATTTCTGGAAAGGGGATTATGTCCGTAGGGATTATGTCCGGGCACCGAAAAAAATTCATCAACTCAGATAAATGTAAAAATTATTTCAATTCACACGATTTTTTTAAGTTTCCTTTATTTGCAAAAAACTAAAATTATTATGTGGAGTGGAAGGAGTGAGATTAATTTTAAACGAACTGCCTTTTACCTACTTAATTTGCCATTTTTATATGTAAGTGCACTGAAATGATTTTTCATGGGTCCCATGCCTCGTGACAACGTAAAGCGATTTAAGTTTCATATAACAAACATCCTTCCAACATCATCCTGACAATTTGATCCATTTTTTTGTGCAACTTAAAAAATAAATTAAATTAGATATCGTTGAAACCTCGAATAATAGCAAAAAATAGCAATAAAGCTCAATATAATTTAGCCCAAGTCCAAGGAAAAATTAGAAAAATTACTAACAGGCGAAGGTGGAAATGAGAAAATATTCGTAGACTCCTAAAGGTGGAGATACATTACACGTATTGAAGCGTACGTGCGTTAAACGCTTTGTAAATTTTTTACGTATTAAACGCATCAAGTTGCACAACATGCTTCATAGTCATTTATACACAATCAGCAGGTAACAACATTTGCTTCATAATATGAGCTGAGTAGCCGCCATTTTAAACAAGACGCATGAAAAGTTGAAAGTTAACGAACTTTTTGCGGTAGACGCGTTGCCGACTTTTTCATGTACCTCGTTATTTGAAAATACTTTAGTTCAACTATTTTGACAGAAGTATACAATGTGCTGACGGGTGTAACGCGTGTTATGTACCTCCACCTTAACTTGATATACTGTTTCCATATTAAAAGAAAAATCACATTAAACAAATGATATTGTGGGAAAATATTAATGACTTGCGAGTTGTTTATTATTTTTTTATAGCAGAGTTGCAGCCTTAAGTCTCTTAAGCTGTATGTGTAGCCATTTTATTGATTATTCTACTTCCAAACAATACCCATGATATAGATCGCTTTGATGCAGGAAACATTAGCGTAGAAGAGTATCCAATCGTTGTTAGTGTTAAGTGGCCAGTGTTTACGCCTTCATGCAACAGTTCAACAACGATTAACACAGCGACACTTTAAGTATATCAGAAAAATTCATGATGTTATTTTTGATATATTTTTTAATAACTTGTCTTTAACAAGGATCAAACGCTGCTTCTAAGCCATAAATTGCATTGTAAATCGGACAAATATTTTATTATAAATAAAAATTCATTAGAGCAGTAGTATATTATAAGCGTATGGAAACATTATTGTGAATGTGTAAAGGTTGTCCTTAATTTTAGGAAGCACAAAATATTTTATAAATAGTTTTTCATTCATATTCATTAAAGCTTTTTATATATAAGCTTTTTATAAGGTTCTTCGATATAGAAGGACTACAATTTGATAAGTCTTACGTGAGCAGTTAGAACTGCAGACGATTCAGATTTAAATCATGCAGCAGCTTAATATTATAAGAGTTGTAAGAGATCAAACCATTTGGTGTCTTAATAGGCCTCAGGATTGGGCTCATTTTAACATGAGTGGTCATATTAAAATTTAAAAATGTAGCAAAATGCTCTATCAGACGATGTTCGCCTAAATTTATGCAGACATACGCACTGCAGTTTTTGAAAATTACAGCACAACGATTACAGAATATTATAGAAGACCCGTTATTCATAGAGTCACACATTCAACTTTCAGAAAAATAATAGATTTAACCTACTTTTGCTTCTTAAAATTATCAGCAAAAAAGCCATTTAAAAGGATGCGACAAGCAAAGTCTGTGTGAGCATGTCAGTGTTAGTATCCTTATATGTCATGCCGACATAAACTAATAGTCGAAGAAATTTCTTTACCCAGAGACTTGAAAGGAAACAAAATAAATGAGAATAAAACAAATATAAAAATTCCACACTGAAAGCTGACAAAATTTCTCGTTTTCTCTTTTTATCTCTTGTGTATGACAGAATGTATAAGAAAATATACAAAATTTTTTCTCATATTTAAAATAAAATTTTTGTATTTTTTGTGTTCTTTTTTTATAAACAAATTTATGTCCTTTGTGCCTCAGTGTGCTTATACAAATACATACGTAAAAAAGTATGTATGCGTGTGCATTTAAAAATCTATCCATCCGTGCATTTTAATGCCTAATGTTGCTCTTTGCACTGCTCTTTTTGCCAATGCCAGTGTTAGTGCTAAATTTGTAGTAAAGGAAACAATTTTAAACTATTCTAAAACTTTTTTGTACCGAATAATAAAAACCATTTCGATCCATTTGAAACTTAACTGCAATGTACCATATACTACGTAGGTTTTTTGAGGCAAAATAATTTTAACGTTTTACGCTCTAGGCTTCTGATATTTAAGTGCAAAAAAGTTTAGCAGGGTGTTTCCTTTAAATGGTCTAATGCGACAGTGACGTACAATTTATTGTTTGAAAAATTACAATATATAAACAAATCAAAATTAAATATTTATAGTAAAAAGTTTTTTATACAAGGGTAGATTTGATATTTTATAAAAGTAACTATCAAGCCAACCTCTAAAACAAGGTGTTTGGGACAATAACTTTTGTTCCTTTAATACACAGGAGGCATTCCTTTGCGGCAATATCTTAATGTTTACCTTAGTTTGCAAACAACAAAAATGTAATTTCCTAAGCCCTTGTTTTGCATGAACTAATCCTGTCACATTAACAAATAAACAATGTTACATATTATGAGACATACTAACCATATTTTTCTCTGTGTGTAACATTCAGCTACTGATATTTTTTTCGCAGTTTTTTTTTTTGTTTCTTAAAATTTTTTTCTTATTATAAGGGTTAGGGTTTTCAAGCAATTAAATTTTAGCACCAAAAAAAATTCACACAAATACTAAAAATGTATGCAAAATCATGAATTTGCGTAAAGAATATGCACCAAAAATTATATAATAAGAACGAATTTTTTAATTTTTTGTTAGTATTATAACAGAGATGAGACATATTTGAAACCAAATAGCAAAATTCCTATTTTAAGACATAATTTAATATATTTTTTCAAAATTTAATTTTTGGTTTGATTAAGTCAATTTAAAATAAGTATTTTGCATTAAAAAATATACTTTTCAGTTTAAGCGGAAATAATTTCGATTTCGATATCTATTTTTTTAATTCTTCATGAAGTTTTTTTTATTAATATATTTGTATAAAATAAACATAATCCGAGTGCCTTCCAACTAATCGTTTCATTTTTTTTGTTTGTCTTTATTCATTAATTGTATAATAACGATATTTTGGCAATATGGAAAAATTTCCTTCGAGACATCAAAATTGATCCATTGGCCCGATTTTATCTATGGTGTTTTCAGCACCGACATATGAGTGGCAGTTTTTAAGCATGACATTCGAAGATCATGCACAGCTTCTAGCTAAGAAGCTGGAGCTATCTAACCTATACCGCTTGTAGGCAACAGCTTCAGTTGTTTTGCAAATAGAGGTCTACCTCTTGTTAACAAGAAAGCACGGAGGCCAACCCCTGGCACTGACCCAAACCGCCCAAATTTACCTAATCAACGTCTTACCACGAATTGGGCTTCAACCACACCCACCACGTGATACCCGAAGAAGTCCAACCAATAACCACTGTAAGACAAGTACTGGGGGGTAATGGTTCACACGGTGCCGGATTTCTGATCGGTCATAGTTTTAGAATCCCCAATATTAACTGGGGGAACTAGAGCAATCGTTACTTGCTTTCACCTTTAAATCATTTCTTATACAAATGTTCGTTGCTCATCGCTCATATTGATGACTTATAATTCGAGCCATAGATAAATATATCTGAATTTAAAATTTAGTGTTCGTATTCGAGAATATCTGACATTCGTTACACCACTAGTATGTACGCATAAAGAGCTTGTGTGTTCCACTGCGTATGATTATTAATGCAATGAAGAGTTAAATATTGCTCATACGTTAGCAGTTACTATAACTTGGCTTAAACTGTACACATACATACATACATACGTGTGTAACATTAAAGAAAGGAATAAAGTGGAAACCAAAGAAAATTAGACTATTTAAGAACGAATCAATAATCTTGTTATACATGTGCTTATCAACCATTTCTATAATATAAAATGCAGTAAAATGATGAAGTCTCTTCTGGCTCTCTTATGTGGGAGTATTGAAAGGATTTATCTAATTAATTGAATTACAAGCGATGCTCTATTGCAGTTATTAATAATAACACTGTCCTGGGTGCCATTCACGGATTAAAATTTTGTGATAAATTTGTAAGAAGATTTTTTTCACTTAAATTTTAAATACTTCATTTAACAGACATATAAATCCAGCCATAGATAAAGAGCTCTGAATTTCAAATTTATTGTTTATTTAGTAATACCAGTAAAGGAACATTCGTTATATCACTAGTACATGTAACGAAAAGCAGATTCGATTAATATAGACCTCTTTCTTTGGATTTTTGAAATTGCGGCTTAAGCTGAGTAACTGTATTTTGCTTGGCTAACCTTAAGCTGGACTCTTACTTCTCCCCTTGTTTCGTTGAGTTGATTAAGAGTTTAACTCTCTGATAAGCCTGCTTGGTGTTTATGCTTCTCAGCGTAACGTTATATTGGGAGGCTCTTAAATTTTTTTGCTTGGCCTTTATCAAATATCAGCTTCGTTATTATGGCTTTCCTGCTTGACAGAGCCTTATTATCTGATCTTCTCGATTTATAGAGTTGTGTTGTTATTGAGAGTCTTTTTGATTCAAGAATAACAAATAGCGGTTTCACTGACCAATAATTTTCATTCGAGATTGGAGTGTTGTCGACCCAGTCATAAAAATTCTTTTGAATTGATTCAAATTAATTTTTCAATAAATATTAAAGGGAATTTATTTTCACATCTTACATTTTAGTAAATTGACATAATGAATATAGACGAAAGCAGAGAGCAGAATGTTTACTTTAGATTTTGATATTTAACATTGGGAATAGGCAACACTTAAATTAAAATAATTATGATTTCCTGGTAACACTTTCGTTGAAAAAAACTTGTTATATATGAGTTTTCGTAATTTAATTTTGTAAGATTTTCAATTCATTCATTCTTTGTTTGAGTTTTCAATAAATAACTTTGTTTTTTCTTTCTTCAAGAATTTCATATATGTAAACGGAAAATGAGTTTTAAATTTTTCAATAAAATACTTATTTAAAACATTTTGCTTTAAAAAATTCTTTATATTTATTGTATAATAGAACTAGGCGTAAGCTACGAGTCCTTATGGGCTGGTCTGCAGAGACATTTAAATGAAAACTTAACCTGAAAACTCCCAGGCTTCTAATTTGGGAAACTACTTATTGGTCTATGTTAAAAAAGGTAGACTTACACATTATTTCAGATTACTGATACTCGTATGTCAAATGGAAATTTTTACTGGGCTCTGAAAATAAATTTTGCTTATAAAACAAACTTACATATAAACATTCACAAATACATGATTAAGTCTATGTATATAAAGTATATAAAATATCTAAACCCTACGTGGCATACAGACACACACGCGTATTAAATTTTTAAAACTAAAACATTAAAAAACATGCACTTGCAAGGATATAACATACATTTATATAAATACAAACATAAATACAGACGCACAACATCAAGAGACTAACTTTATTAAAATAAAACCGCAGGCATGATTCTATGCAACACATATACTTCTTATATCTGCACGAACACATTATCTATTTTAAAACAACTTTTGTACACAACACATAACTTTTGACTACTGCCATCCTGCTGCTGCTGTTGCTGGGGCGCTTCACGTTTGCTGCATGCACCAAAAATGAAATGAAAAATTATAAAAAAGAAGAGTTAAATAACAATCCGATAGAAAGAACATGGACTCGCAAAACATTCTCAACATTTTAAAGTGTAAAATGTTCTATTTCTTTCTTATGCGGAGACAATAAAAATTGTTGTTCAAATGTTTGTTGTTTGTACTTCCACAGCCATTAAGCTGACAAACACTAGCAGTTGATATTTGTGAAAAAAATTAATATTTTGTACCAAATAATATAAAATATTTATAGAAAAATTTTAAATTGCTTTATAAAACATGCATACAAATGACAAAAATTTCGCTTGTTCGGAAATGGTTTTGTAATTATAATGAGTTATTGAATAGAAAAAAATTTTCTTATATTTCTAAATTTCTTTTTTGATATACTGATTTACCATTTGATTCGTTTCTTGGGTATTGGCTTATAAATTTAAAACTTTTCCCCAATTTAAGCCTATTGAGTAGTACAAAGAAGAAAAAATCAAAGTAATATTGAGATTTTATGGAACAAATGAAAAAAAAAATTGTTTAGTAAATTAAATTCATCTGGGAAGTTTAAAAAATCCAAAATTGTTGATCTGGAAGGATTATGATTACGAATAATTTCAAAGGAATTTGATATAGCGAATGTAAATTTTAAAAAGTCGTATCTTTTTATTTATTCTGGAACTATAAAAAAATTATTTTCGTGCAATACAATAGCAATAAATTTTTTTTCTTCCGGTATGCAGTGCTTAATGCTTTTAACCAGCGATAGGCAAAAATACATATAAACATTTTGTTTGCCCTCACAAACACACATAAAGAATCACTATTGCCAGATCTGACATTTTCATGTCATACCTAAATTTGAAATCTTAAATCTCCATTTTCTCATAAAAATTTTGTTCATAAGAACTAGTATTTCCTCAGGTTAATTTCATATGAATTTCTGGGGATCTCACTTTTTGCATATGGCAACGCTAATTTCTAACAAGAAGCGTAACACGTCCATCGTGTTTGACTGCTCGAGTGAGACTGATTTATGTTTTTTATTTCTCTGCAATACGTGTGCACATGTACACGATGTAAGAGCGTAAGCATTGGCGCCGCGCCCTTGTTTTGCCTATCGCTGCTTTTAACTATTGATATTTTGTAAAAAAAAAACTCGGGAAAGAGATTTATATAAAAATCAGATCGAGAGAGAGAGATGGTGAGAGTGATAGAGAGGTTATATATATATATATATATATATATATATATATATATATATATATATATATATATATATATATATATATATATATATATATATATATATATATGTGTGATGCAGCAGCATCATGCTATAAATACATAGACACCAGTAGGCTACACGAACACCGACTACAAATATAGTTGTGTACAAATGTCGCCATGTAGTCAGCTACTTAATTATTTTGAAAAGACAGCTACATGGTAAACAGCTGTTGCAACAATTTATTTTATGTATATTACAGTGGTGCATATTTTGCGCTTTTAATTTTTTAAAGTTCTTGTTCAGGATAGTTTTCTTTTCCTTACATCTTTGATAAATTTTACTAATTAATTTTTATGTTAAAAAGGGCTATTACCCTGTGATTTTTTTTATTGTTCAACAAAGTTGGTATTTTTGGCTAAAGTTAATATGTTATATAACAATAAAATAAATTATAAATTATAAAAAATTTTAAAATCTTAATGTTTTTAATATTTGAATAAAATAGACGAGTCTCTGGATAAAGTGAACAGAAAATTCACGAAATGTCGGTAATATATGAAATAAATAAATTTGAAATTTATTGTCATAAAATCACATCAGGCCTGATTTGCTGAAAAAACAAGACTCTAACGCAAATCACACCTAAATTGGCCAAGAAAGAAAAACAACACAATAAAACAAATAAATTTATTTATTTAAAAATTCTTGGTGCATATTTATTATAATATATAAAGTTTGGAATTTTCTTTTTTATTTTGCAATAAAAAATATTTCTAATCGGTAATTTGCTTTACATATATTATTGTCAACAGTGTTTTTGTTATATTGTTAACAGTGTTTTTGTTTTGTAACCAACAAAAATAGAAATTAGTTTAATTTGACTACACGACAAAAGTAGCATGGACAACAAGCTGCAGTCATGTAGCCGTGCAGTTGTGAAAATAATTATTTACATATACACACATGTATTCTATTTTTGACATGTTGTAGTCGGTAGCCTGCTGTCTCGAATGTGTTTAATGCGTCAGTAAAATTTTAAGTATAAGAGGGTTCATATAAGTCCGCTGAAAAAAAGGAGATTCTTAAATTTAATCAAGATTTTTGCAATTAATATTTTTCACAAGTTAAAAAAAATGCACTAACGGACACTTTTGTGGCAATCAGCATTACAGTCCTTGAAAATAATTTAAATTTTTTCTCATTATATATTTAGAGTTTCAAATATAAAATCAAAGTTATTTATGTTTTATCAATATTTACACTGTCTTAAGGATCTTCAATTTAAAAAAGAAATTTAACATCACCGCTTATATAACAATTAAAAATAAACTTCTCTTCTTCATCTGATGCCGAGTACGTTTTTCCCTTAATTATGCAATATTTATATAATGAAACTTATTATATTTTTTTAATAAAATATTTGCAGAAACTCATATACATATGTTCAATAAAATAATGTAAAAACCCTTATTAGTATAAAATATACTTTATGCAGTTGAAAAAGTATACTACTTCACCTTTAAATATGACCTATCCATAAACATGCAACATGTTTACCGAAAAGAACGAGATTTTATCCACTGACACTTAGTTTTTAGAAGAAAAGAAAAAAATTTAATAATTTCTTACGTTTATTTTCTTTTGAATTCGAGCAAAAAATTTAAGAAAATAGTTTTTTTTTTGGAATTAAAAATTTTTCATTTTGTGGAAGAGTACTTTTAATTAAAGAAAATATTTTTTTTGGATATTTCATCAAAGCTTAGAATCATTTAGAGCTTAATTGAATAATTAGCTTTACTCAAAGCCATGAAATATTACTATACGGGAGCAATTTGTTTTAAAATTTCTTGTTGCCCTCGTATAATAGTGGCTAGTGTACTGAACCTTTAATCAAAGGGCCGTAGATTCGATCCTTGTATTTATTTAGTTGAATTTGAATTTGTTGTGCAGTTATTGCTAATAAATGTTTTCTTACTTTGGCGTCGTCTGGTGACTTAAAATACAATTCGCTTGAATTATATTGTTATCTATCTAACAATACAATTTTTATTACAATATCCAAGACAATAAAATTTTTATTTCAATATTAATAATGTTGCTTATATTTTAGGCATAAACCCCTTTTCAAAAGGCAATAAATGAAATTCCAATAACCCTTGTCTGCGAAAAACGTCTATTCTACTTTTATTTGCAGACAGTATCAGTTTATCCTACTGATTTTTTTATTCCCCAATAGATGTGTTTTTGTTAGAAAAATTTATAGAATATGAAATTTTTTAACTTTGACAGTGGAACTATTTAAGAATTATTATTCATGTAAAGGTCAATTGGACCTAGCCAATACTGGTAACATATGAAGTTAATTAAAACTAAATATCAAGAGTTTAATTCTCGACTCAGGAAAATAAATTAGAAACAAAATTAAAAAAAATCAAATAAACAACCCAAAAACTCTCTCTTATATCAACGAATCGTCTTTATTGAAGGAAGGAATTTTATTTTCTTTAGTGATTGTGGAAGAAAAGAACAAAAGTCATTGTTGAATCTACTATTATTGGGATAGAATGACAGTTTGATAATAAATTTTAAGATTCAACTAAAAGCGAAAGAGAAAACGAGTTCGTAAATGAAAAAATTTTCATATTCAGTGATTCTCTACATGAAAAGCTTCAATAAAAGCTGTCTAGGCATTAAAATGTTTCGACTTCTGCGGCATGCCAAAAATTATTTTCGCTTTTCGAAACATTTTTGTATTGCTGGCTTTCGGCCGGTCTCAAGAACTTTATACTTCTACGATAGAAATTGGTCTTGCTTTCAAACACATTTCTGTATTGCAGGTGCGGAAATTTCCCTCTCTACAACATGTCCGAAAACGGCTGTGGCCTCTAAAGAATTTCCGCTTTGGCACAAGTACTTTAATCTCGTGTGTTAATAGTTTGACTAACTTTCTTAAAGCATTTCCAATGTTCGTAAGGTTTTTCTCTTCTACATGTCAAACATTTGTTAAGAATTTCTGTGTTGCCCTTCCTTAGCGAAGTGCAAGAACTTTATTCTCTATGTTATATCGTGTCGCGCAATGCAGAACAGCTCGTAAATGCCAATATATGACATATGCGCTGGCAGCACAGAATTGCTCTGAAAAGTGAAATCAATTCGGGATATATCGTAGAGGAGAAACTTTTCTTTAATAAAAAAATTAAATTAAAAAAAACGAAAAACATCATCAAAATCATTGCTTTCGCTGCCATCTGTGTTTTATATTTCGAAACTTATTTCATTATTTTTGTCGTTATTTTCTGGAGCATCCTGGACTAAAAACAGTTGCCCATAATGTTAAAACTTTGTTAACATTTTCATATTTTTGTTATATATTCTTGTCACTTGTTGGTTTTTATATATGTTGGAAATATTTAAATATATAATTTGAATTTTTCAAATTTCTATTTTGTGGCTTTAACTGTTCAAACGCCAAATTTGTCAATGAATTTTAAGCAGCCTGAAAATACTTGACCTCATAAATTTATGCCAAAACAGTTAAATACAATATGAGAATTCTCTATCGTATATGATTATTACAAAACACATAACCATAGTAGTTTTGTAACAGTACAACAAACATTTAAACTCAACATGAGTCTCCTTTATTTCTCTTGCAACATCTATACAATTAGATATGAAAAATTTTAATAATTTGATGAAAAATAGATTTCATTATAGTATTTGTTTTAAAAGTTTTTTTTTATATTTTTGTTATTAATTTTTTCAGATTTAAAATAATTGGGCACTTTTAAGAAATGTTCCATAAAAAGGAAAGGAAATAAATAGTTATTAGACCTACATTTAACTAAAATTTTTCTTTTTCAAATGCTCATAATATTGCAACTGATGAATATTTTTTATTAATAATTATTACTAGTGATTTTTATTGCTTAAGGGTTAAAAAAGTAATTATTTTGAATATTGATATTGATTTTTAACTTTTTAAACAATAAATATTACAAAAATGCAAATTTACATACTTATAATTATGCTCGTATTTATGAGCATGTAGAGGACGTAACCAAGGAAGGAAAAAAAGCTTCCGACTCCACCGAAAGGAAAAAGTTCATTACATTCAAATATTTACCGATCTTGTATCCTAATTCTTATTTGGAAAAATTTTTCATCCTATAAGTTCTCTTTCGTTCAACGATTGAAAACAGAAATCGTAACAAATTAATGAATAATAAAAAATTTATAAAAAATATAAAAATAGTGTAAATTCAGTCGTTTTCGTAGAACAATACATTATTTTCAGAGCAAAAATGTTTATCGTCCTAATGACCCTGGCCTTTAAAACATGTCAATGGAGCGAATGCTGGATTTGGTAAAAAACTTTTAAGCGTTTAAAGCAATTGACTCTGACCATAAACACTAAGGAGAGAAGAATGCTAAAGAGAGACCCAGTATAGCAATGATTGGATATGTAAATTATTATTTATTTATATACAGCAACTGAAAATTGCTCAAGGATTCAATTTAAGTTTTTTTCTTTTAAATAAATTTGTATTAAGAAAATTCTATATATATTTGCAAGCAATTCCCAAGTACTTCTGTTATATCAAACTTTTTCTATATAATGAATTTTCTAATATATGTTGCTAAAATTAATTTTTTTATATTTACCACTTTAAACACTTTGCCTAATTTCTCCTTCATTAATTCTTATGCTTTTCTAAAATGTTGTTTTCCTCTTTTTACAACATTGAAATACATTTCGTAAGACAATAGTTTTCAACACGTTTTTTACAACTGCAATTATTATATATTATGCATAAGATAAATTTTCTTCTTTAAAAGTCCAAAAAGAAAAAAGAAAACAAGCTCCATTTACTGCATATAAAACTGCAACACAGGTCCCGTGTGAAAATCGTGCCAAAACTTGTTAATTGTTCCACGAAAAACTAATTAAATGTGCGCAAAATAAATTATTTTTGCAGTAGGATGAAAATTCAAGGGTTGCCATTTTGCATTGAATTAAAAAAGAAAAGGGACAAATTTTAATAGTTTAATAAATTATTTCCTGTTTTAAGCGGAAATCAAATATGAAAATGATATTAATATCTTTGAGAAATGTGTTGTTAAATTTTTTTGTGGGTTGCTTATGCAGCAGAAAATTGCTCATTCTAATTTAAGTGCTTTCTTTAGTCCTTCTTACTTTAGTCCTTCCAAATTGGCTAATGAGTTTATTAAATTTTTGCTGTCAACATTTTAAATATTGAAGTGAATGTGATAATAAAGGCTATTGCCTGTGAATATGAAGAGGCCAGGATTCAAGATTAATATTCAACTAAGAAATTTAAAATTTATATTTGTTGAAAGTTATGTAAAGTGCATGAAAAGTGCTTTCTTATGCATTGTTTTTTGAGGCTTTAGCCCTTCATATGCCGACATTTAAATAAAACAATATGGGTATGAGACATTCATACACCCCATTCATTAAATTTTATATGAATAAGGAACAGTTTTTAAATTAATTTAAAATAATTATCAATACCATTTTGTATCGAATGTAACATCGAGCAAATGTTTGCCGTAACTGCGCTGGGTATCGCGCATATGAAATATCCAATTTATCATGACTCTGGCTCATAAGTTGGGCTGAGTTTAACCGATTGAATGGGTTATATTGGTTTTGAGGGCCATTGTGGCTTGTGAATTATTATCATAGACCTGCGATCGATGGGAATCTTATACGAAAAAATTTAAAATTAATCGTGACGCCTCGGTATCCACTTTATATAACTTGTGCAGAATGTCTAATATGAGATATGTTTTATTCACTTTTAAAGGCAGACGAATGGCCGTGCTCTTTAATCTCCTTAGAACATATGTTAATGTAGATATTCTACTGTTCATTTGATAAAGCAAATCAAGCTTACAATCAAAATAAATACTTATAGAACTTTTTGATCCAACACGAATATTTTGGGATCACTCCTTAGATTAATGGATGCATGGAACTGTGTGCAAAGAACATCGCCTTTGATTTGAAGGGTTTGCTGTGGCCTATCTAATTGTTAATATTACTTATCTTTTTGTTCGTATTATCGTATTATTATAGTTTTAACCTAGACCAGGAATAGAACATCAACTGCGTATGTATAGAAATGTATACAACGATAGAGAACATTCATGTATGTATATTATAAATATAATAGTAATATGGAGTACTGCGGCATCCCACTAAATATTTTAATATAGACAATTTTTAAGTATTAAATTCAACATTTATTCATATTTCATTACATTTGGATTAATATTCGTGTTTGTTTTTGCCTGAAAGCCTATACAAATCGCAGTGGACTCGAGCGCAGTAAGCGGAATTGCAAAAGTTGGAATGTGCTTAGGCCCTATTACAAACCAAATTATTACAGTTGATATGGGTTATGGCATACAAGAAATTAATTTGATGTCGTTATGTTTCAGTAATGTTTTTCCAAATTCATTGCTGTTAGGTGTGTTCGAGTTCTTTTCTGCAAATAATCCAATGACTTAATGATGGAAATTTGTATTTTGTAACACTTTTTAAAGTATTCAAATAACATCCCTCCACATGAATAGATTACAAAACCAAATCAACTAGGGGCTTGTTTAAAATTATATATAATCAATTTCAGTTTTATATTTTATTTCCAGGAAAGATTGAAATAAAAAATTAAAAAAATAGTCCTATATGGCGGAGTTATGTTGTAATAACTATTTCAGGTGACCAATTTGTCCGACCGATTTCCACTTAGATTTTTGTGGAACCAAATCGTAAGCTACACTTTCAAATAAAAATTTTTCTTCTTAAAAATTGTGCGGGGTGTACCAAACTACAAGAGAGCCCTTTTAAACAAAAATAGTTTTGAAAACTGGATAACCAATTTTTTTGGTCAGACAAATCGGCCGCCTAATTTCCGAGAAAAAAAATATTTTGGACAACCGTTCGAATAAAAAATAATTAAACTAATTGATTTATTTGTTTGAGTTTGAGGTTTTTTTTATAAACAATATATTTATTTTTATTTTTTAAATATTTCTACATTCTGTGGGTGTCTTCATCAGGAAATTAAAAATATTTAATAAAATTTTAAACAAAATATAAGGAAAAATATTTTTAATATTTACAATACAAAACATTGGCAAATGAGGAATTGAGTAAATATTTTTAAATTTCATACATATAAAATTATGAAATTTTTTAAGTAACAAAAATTAATAAAACATTTTTCTTTTCCGTTTTTGCTTTTGTAAATTAAGCGCTTTTAACTTTGAGCATTTAATTTACAAAAGCCAAAAGGGACACTAAAAAGAAAAATATTTTGTTAATTTTTATTACTTAAAATATTTTTTAATTTTTTATGTATAAAATTTTAAAATATATTGAAAAATCGAAAATAAAAAATTTGTTCAAAAAAAACAAAAAAAATAGTTCAATTAATTTATAAAAATAAAGGTCGAATAAAATCATCAATTTATAAAAAATAATTTTAATCGTTGCAAAAGTAATAAAGTTATGTTTACATAAACAAAAAAAAAAAAAAAATATTAATAAAAAATGAAAAGTACTCTCGAATTAATAACCTGCTTCTTTTTAGAAGTCATTTAATAATCATTTGCATTCGTAACATCAGTAATACGTAAGACGTAAGACGTACTTGTGTAATACATTACATACTAGACCTAGTCTATCAGTAAAAGAGTTTGAAGTTCGATTGGTTTTAAATAAACAAGTAAATAACAAAAATTTATACACAACTCTCATTAAATGATATTAAAATAAGGGAGTTCATAAAAATGTTCTAACTGTTGTATCGATTGTATGACATAAAGAATTTTTGTTTTCCGACAATTTTTATGGTACATAAAACCGATAAAATAGCTAGTGAATTCCGGCAATATATATACCAAATTATATAATTAACTAAAAAAAAATAATAATAATAATATGATAAAGCAAAATTTTAACCAATTCCAAATGGCTCGGATATATAATAAATTTATTCATATACGAGTATATACTCATTTACATAATGTGATAAATTTATTCATTGTGAAGTTTATTTAAAAATTTCTTTATATTCGTTTTGAGAAAACTTTTCCTAATAAAAGTATAAAAGAAAATATATGGCTTTCGATTCATTTATTTTATTCTTCTTACTCCTTCTTGGCAACACTTTTGCATTGATTGTGCATTATCGAACATCAAATCGCCAAATAAGAGCCATAAAAATGTTAGAAATTTCCATTCTTTTATCCCCCATCCAATTTTGCACAACAAATTGCAACAATAACATTGTGCTAAAGCCCAGTTTAAAAAAGTGATACTGTTGGAGCTGCAAATACTTAAATCCCCTCTATTGCAGCAAACAAAATTCAAGAAACAAAACTTTTGCATCATTTTTGTTACAATTTTTTGTTTGTTGTTGTTGCTACACATACACATTAGTTTAATGTATGAATGTTTGTATGTTGAGTTTATTGCAAATTACCAATTATTGATGCAAATTTCAATTTAATAATAAGCGCGATTACTCCTTACGCTCCCCTAAACAAATAACGAAATAAATGAATGGTTGGATGAACGAACGAATGCAGGATTCTATGATCTAAAAAAAACGTGAAGCAATTTTGCACACACTTTAAGTGATACACATGAACATATAGGGTCTTTCATTAAGTTCTTTCTATATTTAAATTTTAAATAAAACAAAGTATTGGTAAAATATTAGAAATCCTTTTTCATTTATAAATTCTGTTGATGCTATTGTGAAATGTGTAAATCATTGAGGGAATATCCGTTGTGGCTTCGGTGGGTAGCGCCAATTCAAAATAACCAATTTTCTATGACTCTGGCGCATTAATCAGGCTAAATTTGATTGATGGCTTGTGTGATGTTGGCTTTGGGGCTCGCTGTTGCTTTCAGCTTTTTTTTGCATAGACCTGAGACTTGAAAAACTCCAAAAGTAAATGCTGCCAGCTAAAAATTCTCACCAAATAGGGACTATTTCGCAATGTTTTAGATGCTCTTGGATCTCATGGCATCATACCAAATTGGATAGTTTTCTCTTATCTGTTTAAACAGAAATGGAGGACCATTGAGGGAGTCGTTAAATGGCCGTAGCACGTGTGATAAAACAGTTTTATAATTTATCATACGACAGCAAAATCCTTTTTTGACTGACTTAAAGAAAAGGAGGAATTATATTTTCAATAATACGGGTGTGAGTTTTTGGATGTATGGACTGGTTTTTAAAACTCTTTTTTTTATATATAAATGTTACACTCATTTCAATCAATATGTGATAAACATCACAGTGAGAGTATTTAAAATTAGCATATATAGTATCAGAAATAAATGACTGAATATGAGTGATAACTGCCATACAAATAAATACGTATTTATTCTATATCAGGCTAAGTATTACACTAAGTATTACGACTTCAAAAATAGTTACAGATGTAGCTTCAACAATTCAGCCACTATCAACTATCAAAGTTTAAAAGTCTCTATTGGAAGACCCTATATATGCATGTCCTCCTATAACTCATTGGCAGAGTAAGGTGTAGTTATCCATGCTACTTAACGTGCCACATACGTATATACCAGTCCTTTAAGGCTGGGAAAAGTGGAGGTTTTGGCTTGTGAAGTTAGAGGAAAAGGAAATAAAAATAATGTTGTTGCTGTTCGTTTTCTCTCTTTTGAATTTGCCTTTTGCTTGGTATAACTTTAACATCCATTAGTTGCTGAATATGCAACTCTATCGGCATACAAGTGCATTTTCTATTGAGAATAAAACTAAACTTTGGCTACATTTCTTATAGTTTTTCTATACTCAGGATATAAAATATATACGAGTATGTGTGTATCTTTGAGTGCCAACAAGCGCCACCCATAGACTGTACGATACAGTGCTGACTTGTTTCTATGTACGTATGTACGCGTAAAAGTGTGTTGCACTTGCAAGAATTGCAAGATGTTCTACATCCTGATATAGTCATACTTTGCTATTTTGTAAAATTCCGTTTATATATTTTTAATTTCATTTTGCCACGTTAGTGAAAAACATATTAAATACATATATATAAAAACACATGCAGTTAAACCTTCATATCAACTATGCAGCCTATTCGTATATATAAACCGCTTGATATTCACACACTAAGTATCCTTTTTATAGCTCTACGTGTGCGTCTAAGTGTTTGTGTGTATGAGTATTAGTGAGTGATTATTTGCCAACTATCTGTTCAATTTTTCCACTCTAATGGCATGGATTTTACCAGTTTACATTTATTCTATATATACCAATCAATGAAACCATTAATATAGATTTTGTGTGTATTTGCAATGTTTCGACGCTGCTGTAGGGATATTTGTGACGTGTGCATTTGTCTGTGTGTTTGCAATGCTTTCTCATCAATTTTCTCGCTGTATTCATTAATGCATTAGTAGGAAAACACGCCAATTCATAGAACTTTTACACACGTATATGTGTATCGTATGTATGAATAGGAATGAATGAATTTTATTTTGGAGCGCTGTGTATGTGAATGTAGGTGCAGGAAAAGTAGGGTGGTAATTATAAATATTCCAATTTGTACTCGTAAGAACAGGACTTTATATATAATTTGGGATATTCTTCTAAATATAATATTGTCGGGGGTACGTAAGTCCAACATTGCGCGTATTGCAGCTCCTCTAGTAGAAGCGGAAACGAACATAGTCCTCTGCAGTCTGTCTTGAGCCAGTTATGTAATTTGCCGCCATGTTCCCCTGTGCTTGCATTCTGTATGAAGAGATCTTAACCATGTACAAGAAACCAAGAACAATACACAAATCAGAAAGTGAAAGGTAAAGATTTGCACATCGAAGGAGGAGGAACTAACTGTTAATGCATCGCTCTATCATATTAGATGCGGCATAAAGCTGGTGTCTGTACTTGTAACAGGCGGTTCGCTATACAAACGTGTGCAGAAGGTTACGCTGCCATAAGAGCATTGTGGTTGCTCAGGGTTGGTTGCCCAGACGTAAAAATTAATTACCCAAGAAATGGAAAGAATAAATCATGAACTTAGCAAATATACTTAATACTTTATTCTCTCAACTGAAGTTAAACTTGTTTAAGTAAATTTTAAAGAAAATTTAACAAAGTTGTCTGCACAACAATTACACAAGTTTACAAATTCTAGTCAACTTTTGGATGACAGCATGGGAAATCGTTTGTCATGTAAAATTTGGAACAATGAAATCAAATCTTTATTCGTTTTTTTAATGTACCCAGTAGTTTCAGAGATATCGTGGTACTTGTGGCAAGATAGAAACTTTTTTGTAGCTAAATTTTTTTAAAAAGCTCAGTTATGTGTTAGAATTTATATATAGCAAAATATGTAGTTAACGAGCCACATTTTATTCAAATCGATTCACATATTTTGATTTTATTTACATTTATGTGGCGATGCTTCATTTAAACGAAAATTGCGATTTGCTTATAAAATTAGCATTTTATGCCATGGATGTTGTTAAAAAAAATCACAAAATGAAAAAAAAAAAAAACTAATTGTAATTCTTCGATACTTTGTACCTCTTTTTTTAGTTAAAAAAAACCATTAAGCCCATATCTGGTAGAGCATACAATAACAGAGAGTAGGGAATGGGTTTTCAAGCCACAAAATTGGACAAACACATACAGTAAAGTAATACTTAAAAGATTCTTTTTACAAACAAGTTGACGGGCATGTGCTGTTTTTATTAATTAATTTTATTATGAAATTTTTTATAAACCATTTCTTTCAACAAAACTTTTACAAAAATAACTTTCCTGTCATTAAATGCAGCAGTTATGTGAATTTGGATGCCACTTAAGTTTCCTTATATGTGATGTCACGTGCTTTGAAGCTATTGCTTTAACCAAAGGCACGTCAAGATCTTAACAAATGTGGGAACTTTTAACATAATATGGAGCACCTATAACCACACAAAGGATATTATTTTGATGCTTTTGAACTTTTTTCTATATATCCGACAGTGAGGCTTTGCTAAACAAATAAATTCCTGGGATCGCCTTGTACAGAAGAAATTTTCAAATTAGTTTTAATGTTGATCGTCTACATATAAGCCAACTGATTTGAACAGCCTTTAATCTCATTTGAATTAACTTAGCGTTTACATGCTGTGTCCTTGCTAAACGAAGATCAAAATGAACGCCGTGGTGTCTTGTCCCACTGTGTTGCGGTATAAGTTGTTTATTGATTTTTATTAAGGAACATTTGTCCATTCTCTATGTAAAAGTACCATGTATACATTTCTGCTCTCTTACCTCTATTTTCCATATTTTAAGCCTTTTTTTCAACATTGAAAGATATTCCTGCAATGGCCGGTTTTCGTGGACCTGAATCGTTGCCCAAATTAAACATTGGAAATTATTTAAAAAAAACTTATTACAATTTACTCAAATTGTATTATGTTTTAATATCATAATAGAGCATGTCTGGGTCACCAAAGTTTAATATTTTGAGAAAGAGTAAATTTATGTCCTTTATTAAAAAAAATTAACTTCCTTTTGAGGATTGCATGCTCTGTTCTAACAAGTTTGCATTAATTAGGGAAAACTAAATTTCTGTTCTTTCTATGAAAAACAAAAAGAAAATTTAAGACGGATTAAATATTCGCTATAGTGAAACTTGGAACCTCCCTATTACAAATCTAAATTCCTTAAACTTAAAATAATGACGGATATGAATAACATCATGAAGCGTTGAAATAAAATAAGAGAAATATAATGAATGTATAAAGATGAATATTACCATCATCCTCATCATCGTCATCTGCTCATAATCCTCATTATCATCATCGCCATCGATCTGTAGGCCAATGGTGAAAAGTTTTTATGGAGAATTTCCATACTTGAGCATTTTTTTGCCATTTAGAGTTTTTATATTTTTATATTTCTTTCATTCTCTTTTTTTTGTTTTTTGTTTCCATTTTTAGTTCTATGCCATGGTTGGGAGAAAATTCCTACAATGCGGAACAAAATAAAATTAAAAAATAAAATAAAAAATAGAAACTTATGTTCGAATCATATACAACATGATTTTTTAATGAACTCTGTTCTTTTCAGCAAAATATTTTTATATATTCCCTCCATCATTTATTTCTTTTTTCAGATTTTATAAATTTTACTCAGTTTCCTATTTGCCGTTTTATTTTTTTAACTTTTTGCTGCAAGATATATCCATAAAAAATTCTGAATGTTCAATTCGTGGCTGCGCTACAAAATTAAATTCAAAAAGCAAACGTGCGGCATTGAGCACTGATGGTAAATTTTCCATATCATTTGCAATTCAAGAAAAAATTTGCTTCTCTTTTCTTGCTTTTTTTTATTAAAAGGCTTTTGTTTTGTTTAAATTTATGCAAAAGTATTTAAGAATAATCTTTATCTTAAGTTTCGTCTTTGTGTCTGGTTTCCCTCGATGCCTATTTAAGGCTGAATGTTTAAAATTTAAAATGACATTGATTATTAAGTTCATGAAAATAGAAGTACTTGGAAGGAAAGTATAGGAAATGGTAAAATTTTTATAAAATTTTTCTAGTAAATTTAATATATTTTAAAAATTTATTTATGATTATATGCATTATTTTAAAATATTTTTCCAGCTAAATAATTTTTATATGTTCTTTTCCATACTAATAAAATACAATTAATTTATAAATTGAGACTTTCTAGAAGTTTAATTTTAAAGTTTTTAGGCCAAGACGACCACTGTCTTTCCTCAAATATACACTTATTCAACAATAGAATAATTTAAGAAAAACAAATGTAAAAATGTAGATTAGTTTCGAATACATAAATATTACATATACGTGTGTCAGAAAAATTAAATGTCATTGTAAAGCATATGAATCGTAAGATCTGGAAAAAAATTTCATTTAGAATTCTCCTTTTTTTGTGGATTATTTGTTGTAGATTGTGATGTTGCATGTATCAATATTTCTTTGGTGTTGACCAAATAATCATGGAAAAAATACATTATTTACGGAATCATGATTAAAAACTGTCATCTAAAATGATTTTATTTGAAACGTAAATTCCAGACCAAATTAACATTTTGAAAGAGACACAGATGAGGTGATATTTCAAAGTGAACAAGGAAATTTTAATTTAAACTCCAACCTGCGCCTCTTAATATTACAACGTTATTTTCAGGGGCAACTACACCCTTTCGTCAGTATTTCTTTTTAATTATCGCATTTGTACACTGACCATATGCCGTGAACTTTCCAAGATGTTAACATCTTCCGTAAGAAATATAAAGGGCTCAAAATCAACATCCTTTTAGATATTTAAAATATGTTCCTATCTAATCCTTCGATAATGACAATGGTATTTGATGGAATTTTTTTTTAAGTTTTTTTTTTATATAATTGACGATTTATATAATTATTATAACATGGTGAAATAACTTAACAAGATGACATCACCTCGATAGGTGTTTATTTTTTGATTTGCTTCTTTCCAGTCCACTTAAATGTCAAACATCTACGTGCACGTATGAACTGGCTTGTATACGTGGACGTTTTCTTGCTACATGTGTGTGAGTTTAGTTGCTACATTTTTTTTTGACAGTTTATACAAACAAAAGTTCCTGTTTTTATTGTATTGTTATACATATGCTGCCACTTTGTAAGTTTATTTCAGTATGTATTATTATTGCTTGAAATCTTTGAGTCAAATGTCATTTTTATTGTGAAAATATAATTAAGATATGAAAATTCAGTTCGAAGTTATTGAAATAGAATTTCTTTATTTTATATATGTTCCTTCCACTCCCAGAGGAGGCATAGAGCATTTTTGCCTTGTACCAGTTTCGGTAATCGGTTCTTGTTCCAGCTAAGTAGATGATTACTTTGCTGTAGCAGGTCTACGGTAATGGGGCTGGCAGCTGTCTTGGCCTAGAAACAACGTCCCCTCTGTGTTTTGGTATAGTGGGGAGGAATCTCGCTAATCTTTAATTCTTTTTTTTCCCCCCAGAAGGTGGTGGCTCTGCCTGGCCATTGTTTGTCATGATATTGTCCTCTTTTCCAGGTAGTGGGGGTGTTCAGGGGCTCATTGAATGGATTTTTAGGAGAGGTGTCGAAGCCACTTTATTTTTAAAACTTGAAAAACCATGGTAAAAAATTTTTGTCCTCTACCAGGGAGCGAACCTGGCGTACTCGGTTTTGTAAGCAATCTTTATTTTATAGTTTGAATTAATTCTAAGATGCATTAGCAATTGCTTTATATAAGCAAAAATGTATCTAATTATTAATAATTATTAACTAAATACTAATAAATACTAATTAACTAATTAGTTTATATTACTCAACATACCATATATTTGAGAAAGGATATTAGATATTAGTTGTTGGAATGTAAATAGATGTTCTACCTGTTCCACTGGGCTGTATTTAAGTGTAAAAGGCTGTTAACAACTTTTTCAGGTGGCGATGGTGCCAGGTGAAAAGGTATACAAGAGTTTACATGACTTTAATATATAAAATAAAAATTTCTCACATAACACGAAAGCTTTCTGAAAAGCCTTAATTCACTACATCTTCTTAGCATTAAATGTAGTTATATTATAATATTGAAGTTTCGATAAACAAAAAATATGAGAATATTCCATCATAATATATTTCGTTCAGATGCACATAAAAGATTGCAAGCAGTTAAGTGAATCCAGATGAGAAAGTCTGTTAGGTATTTATTTACTTAGCAGCTTCCTATGCACATTTATTCGCTTATTACTTGGCAGCGTCACATAAACACCTTTCCAATTTTCATACCTGACTGAAAGTGCACTTAAGTGTAATGCAAAAAAAAAAAATTAAATATTTGCTATTTCATATATAAGAGTATATGTTATTTTACTTCAAATTTATTTCCTTAACTAAATAAAATTATAAACTTTTATTAATTTAATAATTTATTAAAAAAAAAATAATTACAAGATTGATTACAGATTTAAAAATAATAGCTAAATTAAACAAGGACTTCTCGATGGAATAACAAGGGAATAAAAACTTATATTTTATATATAAATGTTTAAAAATAATATTCAGTGATATTCGTTCAATTTACATTATAAAGTGATTATTATATTATCAATATATAACTGAGCTGCCGATGGAATAACTTTCCCAAGCCAAGTATTGCCAAAGTTGTAAATTTTTGCGAAAAGTTTATCAATAGCTGCACAGTTTTATACATTAAAAATAAGATAGTTACTTTAAAATGTTTTATTTTTAATGTTTTAGTTAGTTTATTTTATTTTGCGTCAACTTTTTTATGCACATACATATGCAGAAATTATTAGAATTTTTTTTAATTGTTCGTAAATGTATCACGAGTTTTTATAAAAAGTAATTTTCTTGTAATTTCGTTTTTGCGTCACTTAAAATATATAAATGGAAAATGTCTCTGTTTTTTTAATAGTAACAAAAACTTCATGATTTGTTTTATGTTTCATTTTTCCATTTACTGGGGCAGCTAAATGCAATATTATGATTTTTTTAATAATCCATGTATATAATCAAACATGTTGTTTTAAACATTTGTAAACGTTAATAAAAGGCTTTTTAAAGCCTAATAAAAAATTAATAATTCACAGTTTCTTATACATTGCGCAGTTAAGTACAAATGGCACTTAACGAAAATGGAGCTAAATCAAAAGTGTCATAATAAGCGATTCTAGTGCAGCTCAAACTCGATTCGATGTTAGATAAGATCTCACTTTCTCTCAACATCGTTTTGATAGTATTTTTGTGTTAAAATTGATAAAGGACTCAGTTTGCGCAGATGTTTTATAACAAATCCATCCTATCTGCTCCAAAGTAATTGTTTTTCTTTTATACATGTTCATCAACTTATTTGGGCTTAAAAATAAAAATTCACTGATATCTTTTCTCTTCTGTTTTGAATGTTTTTAAGGCATCATTATTTCGTTATATATTATACACTGAAAACTGCTCTTAATATTTGAATATCTCTTAGTACGAGTATGCAAAATTATTGTCATGTGTCTGTTCTTTCTTGTCTTATATTCTTAATTAACTCATCTTCTCTCTTCTTGCCTGTGTTATTTGGTTCTCCTTAATTAATTAAAATTGCTGTCATTATAATGCCTTGTGTCTTAAATAACAAACAACATTTCAAAAGTACCAACAACAAACAACTCAGGCTGCAATTCTCATTAGATATTCTCTTCATTTGCCTTTTCATGTTGCTTTTTTTTCAGATTTTGTGCTTGGCACTTACTTTTCTATCAATCTCTAATGCACCAACATAAACATATACTCGTATACGTTGGAAATGGGAATTGCATGTGCAGCAAATAAGATCGGCAACCAACCAACAATTAAATTAAATTAATGTTCAACTCTTATTGAGTACAATACACATTCACTTATATGTATATACATACGTGTTTACATGTGGTCATCATTGTATGAGTGTTTCTTGTCTTTTCTTCTTATTTTTTCCTTTCAAAACATCAATTTTTTGTCAGAGGAAAATAGATTAAATTGCACACCCACATAACATTTTAATTATCATGTTGTGTTCTAAAGTGCATTTGCAAAATTTTTATTTTCAAAACACAATTGTTTATAGTTAAAGGTACACTCTGGTTTTTTCTTCTAAGAATTTATTATACATAATTATCTATACCTTCTCTAGTAGAAATTTCTCTTAATTATTTCAAATGGGCTTGTCTCACCACTTGTAAATTTAGTACCAGTGAAAATTAATTGGAACCATGCACCCATAGTAACTGGTTAAAATGTTTTAAAAATGTGCAAACATTTAAAATATGTTTTTAAGGCTTCTTTTAATTAAGGAATATGCAAACAAATACATGTAGTTATTACTCCGTATCTTTGAAAGTTGTGTTTGGGTCCAACGATCACAAGGGTACCCCGGCTTAATACTAAGCAATTTTAACTAAAAAGAATTATTTCCAAAGCTTGAAAATATTTATAAAACTCTAATAATTTGAAGAAAAATTTGTATTGTTTCATGCCTGGACTTGAATTAAATATTCCGCGAGTGAATGTAAAAATAAATATTTTGAAATTAAATAAGAGACGGTCTATTTATAGTATATAAATTGTTAAATTATATAATTAATTAAAACCGCTCAGAAATCCCATGAGTTTTCATTCGTCGATTTGCCTCAGTTAACAATGTAACAGGGTCTTCTGCTGCACCTTCAACTTAAAAATTACTCAGTTGAAGTTTTTGAAACTACTCTTGTTACTGATGCTCTGCCTGTAAATTTTCTCTATTCCTTCTTACCTGAACGGCATTTTTAACTTTTCGATAGGAAAAAGTTAAACTACTTGTGTCCCAACAATACAGTTTTTTGCTTACCACATTTGAAAGGATGCCACCAAAAAATCCTGCCTAGAATCAATTGCACTTTTGCAACAAGCAAGCCTTGCTGGATGGGCAGCTAAATTGTTTAATGATCATAATGATTAAGTGTGAAGTTGGCTGAGAAAAAATGCCACCAAGTCCTGCTTTGGGAAAAAATTAAATTACTTTTCGAACAAATATGATGCACACATACATTATGCAAAAATGATGTGAATGTAGATTTTAATTTCAAGCTTTTCATTTTCATTCTTGCATATGTTTTCGTAATTTTATCTACTCGCATGTAACTAATTGATGGTCATTAGTAAATGCCCTTGTCAACTGAAAAGTACATGTAGAATGTGGAAGCAAAAAGTAACGTCATCAGCTCAAACGGACCACCAACCACAGCAACAAATATAATAAAAATTCATTTATGAGAAATATGACAAACAGTGATTATCATTTACGCCTAATTGTTTCAATTACATCCATTTTATTGGCAATCTGTTTGCTTCTCTACTCTATTTTTTATTCATGCTATAGACTTATTAGTTCTTCCCAGATTCTACTATCCCTATTTTGGTCGATAGCCTCACTCAAGGCAATATTTATAATCTCTAACAGAAATTTTATACAAAACTTAATTAATATTTTTATGTAAAGTGTACATGGAAAGATCATACACACAACCTACGGAAACGTTTTGAATTGCGAATTAGTATTTATATGCCCATCTCTTCTTTCAAGATATTAAATATCCTCTAGGATGTTGTTGCTTTCATTGGAGCTAAAACAACTTGTAAGAATTAATTATGAAGGCGGTAGGTAAATTAATAAATTTTGAAATTTAATAACACACAAAAAATATAGAAAACGTCATGTTTCATATTTTTAATTGCCAAGATTTTTTCCTGCTGGGGATACTGAATAATAAAATTATTTAAAGCCCAAATTATACAGATAATTGTAAATTTTAACAATAAATCTTAGTATAAAATATTTTATTGTGTAAAATTTATGTAATATTTGTAGTAAATTCTTTGAACATTTTTCAGGATAAATCCTTTTTACACTATTGGTTTGTTGTTTGTTAGTTTCAAATGATTTTTCAAGAGCATAAACTACACATGTCCTTATGCCAATTAACAAAATTTGGACATACACATATATCGTAAACTTATTAGATAATGGCAAACAATTTTGTTAGCAATTAAGCTTTTTAAATTACATACTTATAAGTATATATCCCATCAATTCTATAAAGATTTATAATGAGAAGACAATTTTAGTTTACTGAGAGTTTGCTCATAAACGATTCACCCACAGTTTACAAATGTTCTGGTGAAACAAAGCTACCAAATGGAACAACTCTGTAAATGATATGTGTTACTTTTACAAGCAGGCAGCACAATAGCAGATGATTGCAATTTGCTCTGTTCTAAATTAAACAAATTTTTATAAAACAAAAGTACATAAATGAATAAAAGTCGAGTGCATGTTCTAATAGCTATTTTGTTAAATAAATAAATTAAAAATAAATAATTAAAATTTACAAATATACTCTGTATATTATTATAAATACATATATACATGTTATATGTGGCAGCTCATTTCAATTTTGCATAAAAAATGTATGTAGCTGGCAGCACAGTTCAATTCGTTCGGGACGATAATTGAAATTAAACCAATTCAAGCAAAAATTGTTCTGTATTAAATTTACTCTCTTTCTCTCTCAAAAAAAGAGACGTCTAACTATATATTAAAAAAGCGTTCGGTACGAAAATCTCGTTTTGAACGAATGGGTGAATCCACCTTAACACTCACACAATTAATGCTTCAAGTGTTACTTCTTTGTGAAAGGGATGGTGGTAGAGAAGTTGGTGAAAATGTGAGAGAAAGAGAGAGCTTAGCTCTTATGCAACTCTGCTATTTTTAATATTTTTTTATACCAGCGGTATTACAGCGCCTCTGGTGTCGAATGGACACATTAAATATCTTAAGCTTTATGTGTAGCAATTTAGTTAGGTTAGGTTAGGTTAGGTTGATTGGAGGGGTATGTCAGCCCATGTCATACGACATACACCTAAGCCAGTGAAGGCTTGTTGTGCGCTCCTTTGAGTTTAACCATAACACATTGACCCAAAGGTCTAGAGAAACTCCGTGTCACTCACAAAGTTCCTTAATTTCCTCCAGCATATTCCCCGTAATCGGCTTATGTCCGGTAAGATGTCACCCCCAAGATATCGGGATCTTATTTGTGAGAACGCGGGGCATTGGCACAAATAGTGTTCCAATGTTTCGCTCTCCTCCCCACATGCTCTACATTCATCTCCTCCCGCTATTCCGACGCGTTTAAGATGTGCCAGTAGTTGAGAGTGCCCTGTGACAACTCCCATTATTTTACTTACTTCGAGCTTACTAAGTTTTAGCAGCTCCCTCGTTCTTCTCTCGTCTGGATCTCCCCATAGAATTTTTGTATTGATTCCCATGGTTCCGTTATTCCAGAGAGTTGAATGGGCCCTATATGCCCAAGTCTTTAGCTCGGATTTAACTGCATCGAAGGGTTTCGCGCATTCCAAGCTTATATTACCTAACTCTATTGCCCTAGAAGCAAGTGAGTTTGCCCTCTCATTTCCAGTTATCCCCGCGTGCCCTGGCACCCATATGATGCGCACTTCACCATGTGTCGAGTAACTGTTAATAGCGTTTTTGCAATCCCAAACTGTACGTGATTTAGTGCGTTCCTTTGAGATTGCTCTAATGGCCATCTGACTATCTGTGAATATATTCACAAGTCTTGACCTCCCCATTACGTTGAGTTCCCTGATACACTCCGTTATCGCCCGAACTTCCGCCTGCAAAACTGTACAATAATCCGGCAGGCGGAAAAACAGTTCTGTGGTGTTTTCTACATAAACACCAAGTCCCGTTTTCCCTCTCGACCTTGATCCATCCGTGTAACAATGAAGCCCCATGGGGATCTGGTTCCAAGGGTCGGTCAACCAGGAATGGATGTCGGGGATCAATGTTCCGCAGTTGGCCTCTAGTCTAGTCTCCGGTATGCGGTCATTTGCGAGCAATTTAGTTAATTAGTTTTATTTTGCTGACGGCTCTGCGAATATTACCACCAGAGGATCGCCCTGTGATGTGCATTAGCATACATAAAAAAAATTCATGATGCTGATTAGGGATCGAACTCAAGTTCTCAGCCACAATTTCCTTAATGCTACTAATTGGTGACCTTCTATTGGAAACTCGGGAGCTTTATACAATTTACTGAAAAGTTTGGATAATGGACGAGTTGGAGTCAAACTGCACCTTCTTAAGACCAGTGCTGGAAATCCATTTTCCTTTGAATATCACAGAAAATGCTACTAATTATTTCTTTTAAAAAGAAAACCCCCTTCGTCCAAATCGATGTCGGCAGCGACGCACATTCCACCAGAACAAGAACACCAAATACTCTAACTCACACAACTTTGCACCCACAATCCAGTATTTTTTATTCACTGTTGCATCCGTAACTACTAGATGCCAGTACTTACTGATTATATTGTCTGTCACCAAACAAATATGCATAACAAACTTATACATCCACACATAAATACACACACACACAAATACAATGAGCACACAACCGGAGGTTGCAATTGTCGTCTAAAATTTCATTTTTATTTGGATTTAATGAACATCAAACCAGTAGAAAGAAAAGAACTTATTACGCTACAGGAACTTAAAAAAAAAGTAACTCAAGAACCTTAAATGAGAAGAAAAACTAAGCAGCAACTACAATGTAAACCTCTACAAACACGCACATACACATACACACACACGCATGCAAGTGGCATTTAAAGGATCCAGCACAAACACAATCTTACACATGCTAATACATACGAGTACAATTGTGCAATCACAAGTCATGTAAAAAATTCTCAAACTTTACACACTTTCTGTTGGTATTTCAGTTGGAGAAATTTTTGTAGCTGCAAATGGAAACGAGCACAGAATGTTGCAAGTAAGAGTAGGAATTAAAAAAAGAAAAACTAAGTCATCTTATGTTCAATGAAAAATAGTGCTACTGCATTATTTAATATATGTATAATTTGGATGTTTTGTAAGGACATTTTTTAATGTGTGTGTATATGTGTGTGTGTGTGTGTGTGTGTGTGTGTGTATGTAAATGTGTGTTTTCTTCTGTGCTTCTAGTATTGTGGCCTTGTGGGGTTCTTCATTTGCCTGACAATTGTAATTTGATTCTTTTAATTGCAATTATAGTAAAAATGCAGTAAATTGAAATTAAAAATATGTATGTATGTGTAAATTTTTTCTGTGTATGAACATACAAAGAATGAATAATGTTGATATTTTTAACAAATAATATAATATTGGGTTTGACTAATTTTGCATTGATTCAATTGCTTATGTAATAAAATTTTTACAAATTTTAAAACGATTAAAAATTTTGAATATAAAAAATTTATTTACTGTTTGTGTATATTTCGCTTGTTCATCCCCTTAAGTATTTATATAGAAAGCAACAACAGTAATTTTGGCAAAAAAAAACGACTTGATTACGAAGAGCCAACTGAGAAAATTGTCCTTTCATATCGTTTCAAATAAAAAAATGTTTTTAGTTTAAAATATTCTCACTATTATAATCAGCCAAATATACGATAACTATCCATTACTATTTATGGAATATATTCCTCTTTCTGGTCCCATCAAATTAGTTTTTCTGGGAAATGCCTATATTGGATGCAATTCAACCCATACCAATTGTGATCGGTATAATTGCTAAAATTATCCAGATATTAATTTATATGGGAGTTACTATTGCCCCTAATTGGCCTTCGTAGACTAGTAGGTAGTGTACTAGACTCGTAGTGCGAAGGCCGCAGGTTCGAATCCTGCCGCAGAACTCTGGCAGTTTGTGTTTGATAATTAAAGGGAGCACACAACAAGCCTCACTGGCTTAAGTGTATGTCGTATGACATGGGCTATCACACCCCTCCAATCAACCTAACCTAACCTAACCCTACTATTTCCCCTGATCCCATCCAGCCAGTTTTGTTTGAAAGTTCATGCACTGGATGCTGAGTAGTTTACAACAATTTTTTATCAATCTCAAAATAATTAGGTATTAATTTCTATGGAAGTTATTCTTCTCCTGGTCCTATCCACTCAGCTTATCTTTGTATTACTTGCATGGGTTCAAGGTAACTTACAACAATTTTGAACAATTTCAGCTAGATAAATGACATCTTCCTTTTTTCCACTCATTATATAAAATGGAATCAAACTGCGAGAATGTCCTTTCAAACCAACAGAGTTAGCAATCTCCTCAATTTTGAACTCGGTTAATAACTAATAATTGTTACAGACGGGAAAAACTTAAAAAAATCCTCACAATAACAATTGACAAAACTTTGTAATTAACTGAGGAAGAAGGACTTGACCATCATATCCCACAGGGAAATATTATCTGAGTGCTATTTTCAAAAGCTTATGAAAATTCAGGAAAAATGTATACACTTTTTATTAGCCACATCCATTTGTCTGCACATTACACCAAGTCCGATTTCTGTCATATACCGCAGGGAATTTGGATGTGATAAATTTTACGAAAGTTTTGTTTTTAAATGATTACAAATATGTCCACAGAATCCAATTGGGAAAATTGTAAGTCTTTTACATTTTCTTATTTTTTAATATTATTTTTAATATGTAAGAAGTGAAATTTTATAGTCTACCAAATCCGATTCCTTGAGGAAGAAGGACTTTATTGCAGTAACAATAAAAAAACTTTGCTTAAAACGTTTATGTAGAGAAATTTATAGCAAGCGATATTTAAAAAAACATATTTATATCATCACATTTATCTGCACACGAATTTTGGCACTTGGTCTTATTTGGAGAAGCAGACTGGATGGCTGATTGCTTTTGTTGGCTTTTCAATATGTATCGAAGACAAATAAAGCAAATTTTTTAAAGCAATAGCCTGGTTGGAAGTTGAACTTTGACCTCCACTATTTTATATCATTAATAAATAACCGCACTATGAGGCTAAAACCAGTGTGATACCACTTATAGTTACGAAGTTACAGCCCTCCAAGATTGGGAACATCGTGCTGTGGATGAAATTTTGTACTTTTAAATATTTCAAAAACTTTTGGCCGAATTTAAATAAACTTGGTATCGTTGTACTTTTCTGTAAATAGCTGATTTTGATGGTCTTCATTTTTGTTGCAAGAACCTCAAAAGTAAGAAAATGTATTAATCCTCAAATATAATGAAAAAGGTTCTCTAGATATTTTTAATTGTTTTCTTATAGAAAATAGATAACGAAGATATGATTCATTTTGCTTAGAGTGTAAAATTAGACTTCCAATGGGTTTGAAAGTTATAACCATTCCCTTGTTGCAAATTGAAGTTTTTTCCATATGAACTTTATTATTAAACATTTCATTTATAATCTTCGTGATTTAATATCCAAAAACATAAACTTCTAGCATTTTTTCTAACAACCACTTTCAAAATGGTTAGAAAATATTTTCTTACTCGAAATTTGAAAATAAATATTAAAGCCAACAGTTTTATATTACAATGTAATTTAAGAAACAGTCATAAATTTTGGTGCCATTGGAAACCTTATTTAAAATTTTCAACAAATAATAATACGATAACTTTTTATTTTGTGATTAAAATTATAAAAAAAACTTAAAAATCCTTTATCACGATAATTAAAAAAAAAAGAAAATTTCTCATTTTAGGGGTCCTTCCAACAAAATTATAGATGATCTTGGCATTTAAAGAGAAAAAATTTACCAATTTCCATCTATACCAATTTTAAGTGAATTCCATGATGCGTTTTAAAGTCATGATTTGTTCAATGCGATTTAAAAAAATGCCCGATATGACCAACCTTCCGTGCCCTTTAACTTCGTAATGCACTGGCTTATGCATTGTATAATGAAATTCGATATTTCAAATTGTCTATTTGGTTCGAAAATATTTGGAATTACTCTATAAAACATCCAGGTCTCCTCATTTTTTTTATTTATTCTGTTATTTTGACTTTTCTTGTGTAAATAAATGAATGTAATATTTTATTAAAGCTTTGGATCTTTCTATTGTAATAATTCTGTTCTAGTATTCTAGTTTTCCAGGAGATTATCTGTAATTTGCTTTTTTAATGCGGAATATTAAAAACGTTCTGTAGCGTTTTTTATTAGTAATAAATTTTTATACATTTCACAAACTATCATACGCAATTTCATGAGTTTTTATTCCAAATGAAGTTGTTCATCAAATAAGGGAAGGACGAAATTCAGTTCTTTGCAGCTTAATGAAAAATTGGGGCAAAATTAGTGAAATTTTGCTGAAGGGCAAATTACAATAATGCTATTAACTTGTTTTGAGCTTAAGATGAATTGAGCACTTATTTCTTACTACCACAGCCTTATTAAGCTTTCATGAATTTATTTGACAGATTGGGTAAATATTTGTATCCATTAATTATTTGGAATCTTTGGCATATATACTGAGACTATTAAACCAATAGAATGATAAACATCTTCATATGGTCTCTGTTACCTTAAATAATCAGGATATAAATGCTTATTTCCTGCTACCAAATTGCATAATATGAAAATTACAAAGGAAGTATACTTATCCAATTATATTGAATGGCATATAAAAAGAAATTATAATACCATATCTCAGCATATTTTAGATATAGCCCTGCTATGGAAGCTTTAAGAAATCAACCATGCAAAGATTCGTATATTTGATTAACATAAACATGTATACATGAACATATACATGCATACATAGACACATATAAGGCTTTGTTTCTTGAAATTGCAAAAGAAAAAATTCAACTCAAACCTCCTTTTCTATGTTCAAAATAATAAGGAAATAAAACGACTACAAATTTGTGGGTTGTCTTTCCTATTCTCTTGATATTCCTTGGAAACAACAACAATACATGCAATAGAATGCTTTGGAATTAGAAGATAAAGCCACAAATGACCCAATAACTAAAGAAGCATTAGAAAGTAAACAAACTTAGTTGTCGCAAAAAAGAATGATTTTGAATTTTACATACATTTTCGTTATTGCATGAAACATTCATACTCATTTTTAGTTGTTGTTGCAAAGAAAATGTAATAAACATAGTCTCCCAAAAATGAATATTAACGAAATTGTAAAACCAAGTCATAGAAAAACCAAATAAATTATATATATATTTTAAAGCCGCAAATCTAAGGTAAATGCATTTAAGTGCACTGAATCGTATATGTAAGTAAAGCTAACCAATAGACATTTCCCAACGCAGATGTCAAGATGGAGTGGCATGTTTCTTGATTGCAAACAATTTTGTGTACGCAATAACTACTAGTATGCCTTACGAAAGGATCACTTGCAGATCTTGCAAAAGCCACTACTAAATTAAACTTATGATACTTGGCACCTGTTGCCTAAAGGATGCAGGGGTTAGAAAAATTACTTGGTCTATGTCCACTGAACATGTTCTACCTTTTTAATATGTTTGTAAAATTTAAATGCGCAAGACGCTTGTCCAAAAAACTTTGAGAGAAGAAGAAAACTATTTTGTAACAGTTAAGGGCGTAAATATTAGGACTTCATTTTGTATATCAAAACGTTAATGATATGCTTTTTATACAGTATTGAAAATAATAAAAATAGTGCATATATGTGGTTGCTTTTAACACAAATTACCGAAACGAAATCACGCTGATTAAATTTCAGAAACTACAACTGGTAAAATGTTTAGTGAAGGAAAATAATTCTTTTAAAACACAGAAAGTTGAGCGCAATATATGATTTGGCAACGATTTTGCAACAGAAAATTATACTATTTTTCATGTCTATATCTGAATTTATTTGAGTAATTTTTTCATTCCATTATTCAAAAATAAAATCTTTCTTAAGCAATAAAATTTTAATTCGTCTTTATTGCCTCTATTATATAATTATAATAGTATGTGTTTGGCCATCTCCGCTTTAAGTGCAAAGTGCCTGAGTGACTGCTTTTTCTCTATTCGAAATTTAATGTTTGTATTATTTTATAATTTATACGCTATCGCCCATATTCATAAACGTTTAAAACAACTTTGAAATTTGAAAACCTGTCAAGTAAGCACATATTTTTATTATAGACCTATTTTAAGTTTCATTATTCCATATTTATATAAAATGTTTGATTAACACCTATTATAGTATTGAATTGAAAAAATAAAATGTTTGTCTATATGTATATGAAAAGCTTTTGTTCGGAAAATGGATAATGGATCAAAAATCAGAATATTTAATGATTTTCCAAATAGATCTGCCTTATTTTTAAGCATGGTTGGATTGTTGACTTTGAGAACATTAGTTAATTGCAACTATTGAACTGTGATTTCTATACAGTTTTTTAAGAAGGGGTGTCCCATAACGCAATATTTAATTTTGACGCCATTTGTGCCATAAAGTGTTGGTGAACTTTAGAAGAAAACACTATAACAGTTAACAGCCTTGGGGTTAATAAAAATGCAGGAATACGTGGTGTTGTATCAAGAAAACATCGCCAGTCGCCAGACAATCAGCCAAGCACTTTCACAGTCGTATACTCTCTCGCTTGGGTGATCAGAGTAGGTCCCCTAGATTGTTTGACTTAAAACCATTAGATTTTTTATAGTGCTATTTGCAGTAAGTGGCACAAAAATTTTAACAAATAAAGTAACGCTATTGTTCTTAAAAGTCATACATAAATGGACTGAGGAGGAAAATTGTTCGTGAGACTATCTCTTACTTATCGCTCTTAGTTTTTTGCTCATATAAGGTACTTGCATTATCCTTGGTGTACTAAAGTAAACATTTTGTATTCACACGCATCCATATAGATTTATAGGAGACAAAATTTTAAATCTTCAAGTGTGAAAAATTATGATCATAAGACGAACATATTGGCGGTTAGACTCAGGCACTGTTGTGAGGCAAGTGGTGGCAACAAGAACGTGCTCATGTTCCCCCCAGACTGGTAATCAAATTTTGCCTGTCCTTTATAAAAATACTGATCATAACCTTATTGGAGTCATATGGGATTTAAATAATATTTTCATTTAGTGTAATAAATTTCTTAGAAATTTACAGTAGGCATGAAATTGTTAATATTAATCGCCTCAATGGTAAGAGACGCAATACTTAATAAATTGTCCTGCCAAATAATACCTTTCAAGAGACCGTATGTGAAAAATTTTAACGTTTTTTAAATTTGTAACTCTAACGATTTTAGAACATTGAGAGTGCACTTTGTCGTCCCTTAGTGTATAAGACGCCAACGTTAGCGTCTTAAGCTTTCAATACAACGTGCTGGTCATAGAAGCTCTGAAACTCTTTAAACATTACGACGACTAACAGTATCAAATAGAGTAGTTTATTCGAATTTTATTAAAGAATATAAATTGTAATAAAACACTGGTCACGTCTGAAATCCTTTTAGATCAGTTTGAAATATATCAAATAAATATAGGCCATTACAAGATCTTAATGTTCCTAATACCAGCATCTTTGAGGTATGACATACAAATATAGCAATAAATGGAATTTAGCTGGCCATTATCCTTTAAGCCAAAACGAAAACTTACTTTTACTTTTAACTTAATTGCTATAAAATACCTCCATGTACGAAAGCCTGGCAAGAATTGTGTTATAAAATTAATTTATGATTATGGAACTGCTTATAGAATTAAAGTTTAAATCATTTTAAATTTACTCTCTTATTGCCACTAGCGCGGACAGTGTATTTGTGGGGGCTTCAACTGCAGGCTTATGTATGTGCACGTGGAATTGTGTTGAGTGTATTTGAGGTTTGAATTGTTCAAAGTTTATTTAAAGCTTTTGATGTGTATAGAGTTGGCATTTCTTTTTCACTACACATTCCGAACTCGTAGGAGCACAATACATTCGTACATATACCAAGAGAAAAACAAACTATCAAACATACTCAAATACTCACAAACACACACACACACACACATGCGAGCACATTGGGAAAAAAGTATTTGAAATTTTTGTTATGGCATTAAACGGATTATTATACAATACGGCCAGTAGTCAGGGATCAAATGTATGAGTTTTCATATGCACGTGTGGGTTTCATATTTTCAATTTAAATCTCAGAAAATCAAATATATTATTTTTTTCTTGTTGTTGTTGGAGTCTTGGCCTCTTTTATTGTTATTGTTTTAGGTTATTCAAGTGTTGAAGGTTTGTTTTCCTAAAAACCAATTTAAGCATTTTTATTAAAATCATCCTCTACATGAAGTAATTTGAAGGCGTGTGGGAAATATTAAAAGATGATTTCATATGATTCCTTTTATTCTTCAGTCTTAAAGTATTTGTTATGGTATTACGGACTTAGAAAAAAAAAACAACATTGTTATGGGAATCAGGTCTAAATTGAAAAATTGAAAAAAAAACGAAATCAATAAGAGAGACATAAAATTTCAAAATATTATCAATGTCCTTTTCGTCGCAAAGTATATGCACAGAAGAGGCACTAAAACAGAAAATATTTTCGGGCTTATGGAAAGAATAAAACTATTCAATAACTCCATAAATGTCTATGATTTTGTTGAGTGTTACAAAAAAAGGTTAAGAAAAATTTTTCGGTCTTAAGAAATATTTCTGCTTAAGAAGTACATTGAAAAAGGACCTGCTTTTAAGAAATATTTTGTGTAACTTTTTATTTGAATATATTGGTAGATTTTAGTAAAATTCTTTATTTTTAGAGAACTCTACAATGGAACTTTTTAAAGGTATTTTTGTATAGATATTCTGTTAAAGTATGTTTTTTTTTTAAATAACTTCATTGAGCAATTTCTTTTCGAAACGACTTTTCTTTAAGAAAAGCAATTTTTTAGTACAGCTTTTTAACCAAATTCCTTTTGAAAAATTAGGTAAAAAACAAAGTACGACGAAATGTACCCTTTTTAAACAACAATGGTTAAAGGCAACATCAATAGGGAAGTGTTCTTCTAACACAAGCACTTCTATGAAGTAAATTTTATAAAAAAATATTTTTTTCTTAACAAATATTTTCTTAGATCCATAACATTTTCAAGATGAAAGTAAAAAGGAACTTAACTTTTTTTTAAAATATTTTTTTAAACTACCTTTTCCATAATATATCCTTAGAGAGGGAAAACCTTTGTTAAGTGCCTTGGCTATTTTAGTTATATTTTTATTAAAATTACATTTGCAATAATTTATTCTAAAAAGCATACTTTTTATTTATAGTACTTTAAAAAATGTTTTATTAACTAATCTTACATTTTTAAAATAAAGTACTTTTTTAAGAAAATTTCTAATGAAGAAGATTACTCCAATTAATACAATGACTTAAAAAAATTTCTTTTTAAAAAGAAAATTTCATTATAGAAAATTACTTTTTTGAAAACTTATTTATTATTATTATTTTTTAGATTTGATTCTTTAAGCGAAGTGTCTTTCTTTTTGAATTGAAAATATTTAAACTGTTTCTTTTGATTTTGTTTCAAATTTTATAAAATATATTTTCCTGAAGAAGACACCCACAGGGTATTGAAATATTGGAAAATCAAAGAAATATATTGTTTTTTTTAAGACCTTAAACTCTAAAAAATAATTCAATTAATTTAAAATAAAAGGTCGAATAATATCATCAATTTAAAAAATTACTTTAAAATAGATTTTCTTTCACACGGTTTTTTTAATGTATCCTTCGAGAAGTAAATAACATTGTAAAATAGTGTCGAATTAAGAAAGTTGCTCTTAAAATAGTGTATAATTAAGAAAGTTGCTCTTGAAAAATTTATTCTCTTGAGAATGTACCTTTTTGAATAAGTACCATTGTAAAATGTAACTTACTGAAAAAGTACTTTTAAAAAAGTTCATTAAAAAACAAAGTTAGTTACTTTATAAAAGTGATATCCTTTTATGTAATTGCTTTCGCCCACAAAGTACCACTTTTAGAAAAGTACATTTTTGAAAAAGAACCTTTTTTGAGAAAGGAAAAAATAAGTTTTTATATTATTTGAAAACTTTCCAAGTTGCTTCTTAAATAAGTAACTTTGATAAAAATATATAAATTCGAAAAAAGTATTTTTGAAAAATACTAATTTTTAAAAAAAGTACAACTTGTTTTAAAATAATTTTTTTTTAGAAAAAATTATTTTTCACTTATTTAGTAGTTAGTTAGTCCTTTAAGGAAAAAGTATTTTGTTAAAAAAATTAAAAAAAATATATATATTAAATATATTTTTAAAGTAGCTTTTGGAAAAAGGAACATTTTTAATTATATCTAAGGAAAAAATTGTTTTAAAATCACAACCTTTTCAGATGGTACCTTTTCAAAAAGTACCTTTAAAAATGGTTCTCATCTACAAGTTGTTTTTTTAAATTTACCTCTTAAAAAATTGCCCTTGAAAAAATAACTTAAAAAAGGAACTAAAGTATAATTTTAGAAAAGTACTCTTCAATAAAAGAAAGCTTGGCGGAAATGCTTTTGAAAACCAAAAATATTTGTAAAAAGAACATCTTAAATTAGTAAATTCTTACAAAATTACTTTACAAATTTCATTGTTAATAAATGCAAACTCAAGATCTAAATTGTTAATAGGTACCTTTTAAAAGAGCCTTGGAAATCTTTCTAAAAAAGTACGCACCATTTAAAAAAAGTATTTTTTTTGTAAAGTTTCTTAATGGAAAGCAGCATCCCTTAAAATATTATCGCTTAAAATGAAGTATGTTTTAAGAATTTATTATTATTTTTTTTAATATAAGAACATTTTAAAAAATTGTATATTAATACGTACAGAAAACCCTTCTATAACACGGTTTTCCTCAATGCAGTTTCACTTTAACACGAAATGAAAACTTCTTTAATCCTTATTTAGCACCATGTTTCTACAAGATGAAATGAATATGAAATTTTAATCTTTGTTTTCAAAACCTGAAGGAAAAACAACTTTGAAAAAAATAAAAATTTACACATATTTCAAATATAGACCCAATTTGAAAAAACAAAACTTTCTGTTGACTGAATTCCCTTTTAAAGGCTTTTTGTACATGAAGTATCTCCATTATTATTTGTTTGAATACTCAAATATACACTAATCGCAAATTTATCGCTTTTTATGATATATTATTTTCCAAATGGAAGAAAGGAAACAATTACACACAAAAAATTAAAAATGTTTCCTACAACAATCCCTCCACCACTTTATTAGGTGCAATCAAGTAAATAAAATACATGTTTCTACTCCTCAAATTTCTTGTGACCGAGTGTATGTATAGATACGTCCATAAGGGCATAAGTGCCAGGAGATGAGCATTATTGTTCACCACTATGACTCATTATATTGTATGCAAATGGGAAATATTCAAAATTGATGAGAAGTTCTATTGTTGATATTTTCTTTTCTAACTTCTCATCACTATGCTGATATTGTTGTTGTCCTTGTTGTTGTTGTTTGCTACCAAACAATACAGCACTAAATGTCCGATAAAACCAATGATTATTAAGCTCTCTGCTCCTCTTTATATTTACATGACGTTTCTAATCGTATGTATTGGGACAGAGCATTTCCATTATTAGACATATTCCTGTGTATTTTTATTATCTTTTTCTTTGTATTAGTATGTTTGTTGTTTGTGTTGTGTGTTTCTATGAATTTATGCATGAGTGTGTTACAATGTCCTGCAAGCGCATGTATATGTATTGCATGCTGTTTTATCTGGGTTTTGTTGCCAAAGAAAGAGATGCCGTAGTATTGTGTGTGTGTGTGTGCTTATTGTCTGCATTTGAGCAAGTATTAGTACTTCAAGTCCTTTTGAATAAATTAATGTCAAAAGAGCTTTTGGTTTTGAATTTGATTGATGTTTCGGACAACATGAAATTTCTGCTCGTACTTCATCTAAATTATACAAAATGAATAAAAAGTCACTCCTTTACTACACTCTAGGGCTAAATTCTCAAAAGGAAAAGAAAAAATAAATAAATCAAATCATTGAACGTAGACGATACTATGGATGGCCTATCATAAAATCAAAAGCTATTCATGTATGCCAAAGATAAATGCTCGTAAGCTCAAAATATAAGGCTAGTAAAATATCTCTACGAAATTATCTATTTCAAGCACGTTACCATTCAAAATAAGTCAGATGGTCGTTTATAATCATTTATATTCGGCTGTGCTCGCATATCCTTTACTTAAGTATGACACAAAAAATTTAAATAATATAAAAACTGATTTTAATGATAATAACTCTATATTCCATCCTGTTGTGAAAGTAGAGTGATTCAAAAATTTTTGGGGAAAAGTGCTTTTCAAGTCATAATTCAGTGATACATAAAGGGTGGTGCAACCATAATGCACGATATAAATTGTGAGTCACACCTTAATGTCAAGTTTTTTGCCCAACATTCCATTGTTTTAGTGTTTGACAAGTTCAACAATCAAAAGGTGCACAATTGAGCAGCGCGTTAAGATTGTTGAAGGCTTTTACGAAAATGGGCATTTAAATTAAAATGAACTTCATGTACTTCCTGATCAGCGACGAGGCACAGTTTCGTGGATTCGTTAGCAAGCAGAATTGCCGCATTTAGGTAAATGAGAGTCTACGAGTGATGGTTGAAAAGCGGATACATCCGCGAAGAGTGACTGTTTAGTACGGTTTATGAGCTGACGGTCCATCATCAGGCCGTACTTCTTCGAAAATTAGGTCGACCAAGCAGTTACCGTGAATGGTGTTTTTTTTTTAGAGTAAAAGTACTCTTTTAACGTAAAAGTATATTTTTAAAGGCGAAGTACCTTTTAAGAAAAAGTAATTTTTAAGAAAAAGAACCTTTTAGGAAGAAGTACATTCTAAAAAAGTTTCTTTTAAGAAAACGTATATTTTAGGAAATAGTACCTTTTAAGAAAACGTATATTTTAGGAAATAGTACCTTTTAAGAAAACGTATATTTTAGGAAATAGTACCTTTTAAGAAAACGTATATTTTAGGAAATAGTACCTTTTAAGAAAAAATACCTTTCAAGATAAAGTACCTTTTAAAATGGAGTATCTTTTCAGAAAAAGTAACGTGTTTGAAATAAATAAATTAAAAAAAATACATTTTGGAAGGTATATTTTCGAAGTAATTTTTTAAAAATCAGGCTTTCACAAAAGTTACTTTTTCTAAACACCATTTTTTAAAAATGATTAATTTTTTAAAAATATGCTCTTCAGGTCACAAAGGTAACTAAAGCCGGCATCATTTTTTAAATAAAAAGATTAAAAACAAAACTATCTTTGTAAAAGGAATTGCAATGAATATTTCAATTGAACTACTGGTATGTTCTGCTCAATATTCGTTGTGCTGAATAACGACATATTCATTAAGTTATTTCTTCGCTGGCTCGCTTATCTCTTCATTTATTCCTGTTTATTGCGCTAAGAGCAAGGACATCATGGATGTTTGCATACTAATCTCATTTATGTATGTTATAATCAATGTTTGTATTAAGGCTTCTTTAGCAAAAGTGCATAGAAACGTGAGTGCTTCTGTATTGGTGTGTGCATTTCTATGAGTGATTGAGTAAACAAAAGTATGTACGAGTATGTATGGGTGCTTGACAATCACATGTAATAATAACAGAATGTTTTTACAATTATTATTGTTGCTCATATGAATATATGTGTGATATAATGCGTAGCATCTATTATGAAGTTGCAACGTTCACGTTCCCATTGTGATAGGAGTGGTTTTAAAACGTGCCCACGAATCATCATACGAGTACAAAATCAATAGGAAGTAATTTATTGCTCTTTTATCAGTTTCAGCTATTGTACAAAAATGATCAAAAACAAATTTGCTTCTAAAAGAAAATTTCACAAATTTTACAATATACAGGCATGTTTCTGAAATCAATTTTTATGAAAGTGATTGCAAGTCGCATAGAAAGTGTTCTATTAATATCGTTCTCCCTCTCTTTTGGCTAATTTATTTCAAAGTTCTTAGGTTAGGTTAGGTTAGGTTGATTGGAGGGGTGTGATAGCCCATGTCATACGACATACACTTAAGGCAGCGAAGGCTTGTTGTGCGCTCCCTTTATTTATCAAACACAAACTGCCAGAGTTCTGCGGCAGGATACGTACCTGTGACGTTCGCACTATGAGTCTAGTACACTACCTACAAGACTACGAAGGCCAGTTTCAAAATTCTTAATAAACTGGATTTTTTTTGGAAAAAAATAAATATTTGCCACTAAAAATTTAAAAAAATTAAAAAACAAAATCATTGTAAGAAATGTCATTTGCTTTTGTGTTTTGTTTGTAACTCAACTCAAACTTATTTAGTGAGCTGCTGATATAGTTCTTTTAAAATGATTAAGGCAAAATTTTTTATCACCGAGAAATTGGTTTAATTTATTTAATTGTTTTCGATGAAACTTAGTTGTTATTATTAAGTCATGTATAATAGAATTGATATCTGTGGATTTTTAGTACAAATTTTAAAATATTATGGAGTAAACTTAAAGGAAATGGTAACACTTAGTTTTTGAACACTATGGCATCTTTGTTTTCTTTACAAACTCAAACTTGTTGAGGAAAAATTTTAAAAACTTAAAAGAATTTAATATAATGATTATTTTAAATAAAAATTTTAAAACGATTGCACATTTTATTAAATAGTTTCTTTCAGTTTGTTTTAAATTGATATTTTGACTAAAAACTGAATTTATAGCCTATTTACCATAAATTTTATCAAAAAACGCAAAAAATCAATTGTTTTCTTGTGTTTTCCAAAGTTAAAGTCAGATCAGTTCTTTTCGGTTACTTTCCCAAAGATTACTTCCAAAAGAAGACATTAAGATCCACAATTTTTAATCCGGCAGTAGTGAAAATTTGGATCTATTCCAATCATCTTACCATTTCAAAATAAGATCAATTAATCTAATTGTCGTTGTCATCATCAAGTCAAGACGATATTAAAAAAATCGCAGTTCTGTGCTCATTGTGGACAGCAATTGACGACCATTTGCAATTTCATAACCCTTAATCATTTTCGACAACAATCCTTAAAATGTTAAAATATTTGGCGTCGACAACGATAAATATAACACCTCTTTTGAATCCTATTCCTTGGATCTGAAATAATGTTCAAGATGTTGTAACACAACGATTTTTTGGTTGTAAAGGATGATTTTTTAAGAGCCTTTGGATTAAAAAAAACACAAAAAATTGGAGAAATGTATGAAATCTTTAGTTGAGTCGATCGAACGATTTATGTAATTCAATGTTTAACGATGATTTCATGTAAATTTTGACCGCGTCTACGCCTAAAATGATTCAAACGATAGGTCCAATTTTGGCATACTCTAACTCCAACATATCGGCCGATATCTCACGAATAAACCCGCGCGATCTAGGCGGCCAATTGACTGGTCCTAAATGTGAAATAAACTGTTTACCGAACTCGTCTCTCAATTGGAACATTTTTTCGCGTGCTGTGCAGCATGTGGCACCGTTTGGTTGAAACTACATGTCAGCCAAGTCCAGCTCTTCTATAATCCACACCAACTACAGCAATTTTGGTTCTTCACGTATCCATTCAACCAGAAATAATCTTCATCGCTGAACACAATTTTCCGATAAAAGAGTCGACGATGCGCTTTCTTAACCAGATATGAATTGTGATAATAAAATTCAATAGATGTTCGATTCATGGTTAAATTATAGACCAAAATGAACATGTTTAATTGTAACATGTTACACGAAAAAAGCTGAGTTGTAAAAAACAGGGAAAGTGGCTATAAAATCACCCTTTACTTCAAGTGTCACTGTTCGTCAACTTATGAAATTTTGCATTGTACTAAATATGCCAATCATCTTTATTATAAATTTAGTTTTAGTTCATATAGTTTAATTTTTGTATGTGTTTTTTTTTTCTGACTAGACTTAAACTCAAACTTGAAATTATTATTTCATCATGACATATTTCAAAAATTTGAGCGTTTGTCACGCCAGCGACATGAGCACAACACAACATTAATTTATTTTTTGATTATGGTTTACAACATCTAGGTGTTGTTTATGTCACAGTGTTGCATTTTATTTGTAGTACATATTTCCGTAAAAATACATACCTGCATGTCAAAAGCTTTTAAAGAAAAATTAAAGCAGCGTATATTTTGTTAGAAATAAATAAAAGAACAGGAAAACACACACAAAAATGGCACGTATCCGGAAAAGAACTATTCGGCAGTTCAAATCCATTGGAACTACCATATATAGAATAAGTTTGTATAATTTTTATTAAACCAAAGGTTATTACAATTCTTAATTACAATAACATACTTTATAGTTTTATAAAAATTTTCCGCATAAACAAGGATGGTTTCTTGTTTTTGATACAAAAACTGAGCACTTTTCTAAAAACTAACTCATTGCCATTCTTTAGTATTTCTAATTGGCTGTCCTAAGCCATTTAATTGTTCAGTAAAATGATCCCATTTGTCCTTGAGCTGTATTTTTCCTGGGCCAATATCTGGATTAATTTACATCAGCTCAACCATTTGTTTTTTATTTGTAATTTTGCTAAGAAATATTTATTTTATTAATTTATTTTATTATTTCATATTTACTTATTTTATTTTTATTTTTTATAGTTCTGTGTGTTGCAAAACAAATTTTATTTTATTTTTTTAATCTATTTTCGATTTTCAACTTGTAATGTTAATAAAACAACAACTAATGAGCTGTTGTAGATTTTTGACAGTGCGAACAACACATACTGACAACAGTTGTAAACCATAATCGCATTTTAAAAAATACAACATTAAAGTAACAACTGTTGTAAACCATAATCGGGACATTAACTTCCTAGGAAGCCGAAGAAATGTACTATCCTTGGAAGCAATGAAAATGTGATTTCTTTCATCGGAATAAATTATTTTCTCATAAAATATATTTAGTTTTGTTCTTAAGAAAGAACTATGATATTAGATTTAATATAATGACATTTTTTGTATTTAAATAATTCTTACAAGTCAAAGTTTTACTGGTAACAATTGCATAAAAAGTATGTGTCTCTCAATTTCTTACGCTTTTTCTTCACTCGTTGCAAATTTTTCAATTAGTAAAAAATTAGTAAAATTTTTGTGATCACAAAAAGCGCAAGTGATTCGAAATTACGTCATTAGGTTTGAGTGCTTTCGTAGGCTAGTAGCTAGTGTACTAGACTGGTAGTCCGAAAGTCCCAGGTTCTATTCCTGCCAAAGACGAGCAAAGTAGCTTCGCAGTTTGTGTTTGTTAACTTTGATAAAATATATATAAAAAATATTTGCAATGACATTTTATTATGCATATTTGTGCATCTGTCTGCTCTTTTGTTTATATGAAACGGTTGTGGCATATTAAGCTTTAAAGAAAAAAGTTCATTAAACTTTTTCAAAAGCCCTTCTTTATATTACTCTTGGCTGCTCTTTGAAAATGCCAAAAAAATTATGCAAAAAAAATGTTATTTAATTTTTACTGGAGAGGACATTAAATTTTGTTATTTTGTTAGTTGTGTTTTTCATGTATTTAAATAAATATTATCGCAGATATACTAAAATGGCAAAAGAAAGTGTTACTTTTTTCATGCTGTCAGTACAACTGTCTAGCTGTCGTGGAAGCCTTTTAAATGCACAAATGTCTGCATGTTTTTTGTTGTTGTTGCTAATTTCTTTGTTTTGTAATTAATTTTTAAGGCATTTCAAGCGAGTGTGTGTCCTTTGTATATATCATGGAAAACAGTAAAACCTCTATAAATTACACAGACACAAGAAAACATATACTATTATATTTTTCTTCATATATTTTATTAGATCAATGAAATTTTTGGCTAACAAAACAGGTGCTCACTGTTTCGATAACTTACAAAATTTATAATTCTTATCTCTTCCATTTTAGTCCTTGGGATAAGCTTGGACATGTTTGTTTAAAGGGTCTCAAGTTTCTATTGCTTTGCAAAAGAGATCTTTGTGTGTTGTTTGCATTCCAACATGTCTTAAAGAAATTTCAGTATGTTTAACTATTTAAAATAAAATTTCTTTGAAGTCATATATATTTATATTTGTGTCCTTATATTGTTAGAGATTATTGTTACTTTTAAGGATCAAAATGTAATTTAAATGATTTAAAACAAATTCCTAAATTTGACAAAAACTTTAATTAATTTTAGTCTTTAGACTTGTATATGTATTTATTTATATTCAATTAGTTTCAGTGATATAAAACTGTGCACACATAGACCGTTTTTATTCTTATATTTGAAAATGTTAGAAATTATATTTGAAAGATTAATTTTAATCAAGCTAGTCTTAAAATTAAATTAGTTTAGCTGGGGTAAAGTTCTCTTTCTATATTACAACCGATGTCGTCTGTTGCCACACGTGAGAAAATTATTTTCTTTTCACTCCTATTTTCTCATCGGCCTCCGCAGATGGATTAGAATAATGTTTGAATTTTATATTTTGTCTAGTCGTTATTTTATTATTAATTCTGGAACCTCCTTCTCCCGAAAAATGGGAAGTAATAATTTTCGAAAACCGATTTTTCATCACATCTTGGCACTTTGATGTCACAGGAAAACAGTTTGGCTATTTTGCGACTATGACCATTACGCGGTATGTGCTGTTTTCAAATAACTTAAAAAAGAACATTTAATAATAGCTTTAAAAATTCTGGTCAAATTAATTTTCTAAGGTTAAGAAATCGCAAAATCACATTAAATTACTGAGTATAGTAAATAAGCAAATTCATATATAAATGGAATTATTTAATTAGTAAATAAATCAAGAAATATATATGTATGTGTATAAGAAAACAGAATTAGGAATTTTCTTAGCAAGTAAATAAACAAATAAACAAAAAAATTATTAAATAAGTAATCAAATAAATAAATAAGTGAATAAAAAAAGAAAGAAATAAATAATTTAATAGATAAATAAATAAACAATTAGGCAAGTAAACACTTGAGGTAATTAATAAATGGAAGGTAACAACACTGTCGACGTTAATGGCAAAATAAATTTGTTAGAATCTTCATAAAAACTATTAGACAAATTTCATAGTGATTGCACAGGTGTCTACCCTAATCAAGAAATGAGAGCTGTCAAATATCGGACACCTGAGAAGACAAATAAAGAAGGGTTCGTTAGCGTGTGATATAATTTTAGTAGAATTAGATTTTTTGTTACAGCTGAGTGATAGAAAGTTTATTTTTTAGACAATATACATAAATGGTAAAGGAATAAGTAATAAAAAAATAAAAAATAAAGATATTGATTGTTGGTGATGAATTTTAGGCCCGTACTTATCACACATTAGGGACTAAAATTTTCATTAAATAAAAGATATCCCAATGAATAGAAATCTGAGGTAGTAAGTTATTCTTCATAATTGAATCACGAAATTTGATATTAGACTGGACAAATAAATGTTCTCTTATTCAAAACATTCTTATAAACTGTATAAGTACTTGAGGATGGCCTGGTGACCACATTGTGTGTTAATGTTCACATAACCAAGTGTTTCTTTCTGGCGCCAAATAAGTTCCATTTACATTATATTTCAAAATATTTATATAAGGAACGCCATCAGTAAATAAATCAATTGAAACTCTAAACTTTCCATTTTTCGTTGGCATTATAATTCTGACAGTAAAAAAAAAATTACACAAAAGAAGGATTGAAAGAAAATATAAAATTATTGCCTTATCAAAATATTAAGGAAACCCTTTTCAATAAGAAAAACCTCTATTTCGTTTTGCAAATATGCAGAGACACTTTTTAAATAAATAATACATTAACAAAAGACTTTTCATAAAATTGACCTGTCAAATGCACACCACACGAATACAATGATTCAAATATACAATCAAACACGCATGCACACACAAACACTCATTTTTCCACATACATATTCAAAGTATTTGGAGTGTTTGCAGAGATTTTAAGAGCCAAACAAATAAAAGAGAGTAAATATTGAAAAAGAAAATCCGTCCATTAATATTTCTTCTCTTGTTGTTTGTTTTTCTTTAAATTTTCCTCATATTTTTAATAGACTAAAGAAGGTTGATCACAAATTAAAAAATTAACAATTTATTTAAATTGGAATATGTTTCGTTTTTATTTGTATGTGAAATGAATTTAACACATTGCCGAATGAAGGGTGTCACAAAATTTATAATTTCCTAATGCTTATTTTGTATTTCCACTTCCTTTAGAGAATCGTTTTGTAATAAAGAAATGTCTGTTCTCACGCTTATTATATATTTTTAAATTAACATATAATTTTTTATGTATTTGATATTGTATTATAGTAATATTTTCGTTAAAAACTCTTGCACAATTCTAAACGCTTTATGCAAGTAAAAAATAAATGGAGGCCGCTTCTAAAGGAATATTATTTTAGATAAAATAAAATCCTAAGAAGAACGTTGCTGCTATCGATAAAGACTAGTGCCGCTCAAACACACAATTATAATTTTACATTAGAGTGTTAGAGTGTTATTGACAATAAGTTGTTTATTTAGGAATAATAAAATGGAGGAATAGCCCGAGTCATCTTGTTTATTATCCACTTGAGCAGTGGTATACCAGAAGTTGCATACGTGCTAATTTGCAAACAAGTCCTGATACAATAAAATTCATTAAATTGAGCCACAATAGCTGGCAATGGTGACACATGTAAGAAATATATGAGTGGAAAATATCACTTATTAGAGTTAAATAATTATGCTCTATAAGGCTTCCTAAGAGGCCTCCTTGCTGCCTGATAAGTAAGTCTTTCTGAGAGCCTTTCTTTAGTCCACTTTTTACTTCCGCAATTCCTCAAAGCTGTTGGCAGTTCTAATTATCAGCTTCAATTTCTACTCGTATAAAATTTTAATGGCGCCTCAAGACTTTTTGCTATAAGGACGACACCAGTTCATAAAATTTATGAAAAAAAAAATACTTTAAGGCCAACAAACACCAGCACCACTAACAACAACAAAGAACAATGTTAACGACACTGGCATTTGACATTGACACCAATACGCAATTCAGCAGAGCATTAGTTCAGACAATTCACATATTTTTATGCACTTACACATGTGTGTAACATAATTTATGAATGTGTATGTGTGGCGGATTATAATACTTGAAGACGTTATATCTTTGATGATGGATGTGTACGTGCGTGTATGTGTGTGTGTGTGTGTTTGTGTGGCTCTGTTTCTGTTTATCCTTGAATTCAAAATTATCATGTCGTTCAACAAATTTATTGTGCAATCTCATGTTTTAATGAATCAGCCATAATTTATCATACACACAACGTTTTATAAGAAGCGCGTAAAAATGATAAGGTAATTTTTATTCTTCTCTTGCAAAAGTTTTTTCTCTTAATACAAGCAAATATTATAAAATGATTTCCGGGCAAGGAGTACAACCAATTTCAAGCAATTGATCTAATTACAAAATGATTGCAGCAAAATTACTCTTTTAGAAAATTAAGTTTAAGATGTGAGCGGTGGGGCTAAACTTACTATCCTTGTAAAATTCGGCACAGGACTGCCAGGCTTTCCAAAGATTTACTTTAAATTTACAAAATTATCACATTGCAAAAGTTTTCCAAATATTAAATAATAAATATCTACTTTCTATGGGAATTATCTCGTCTACTTTTCTAAATTCAGGAGAAAATAAAGTATCACAGGAAGTGCTTGATAATCTTCTTTCCCTCCTCGCTCTGGCAGCTTCTACGAAAGTCGTTACAAGAAGGTTCAATCTCCTGGCATGGTCACCTACATATATAGCAGTGCCCAGCCAAACCACTTCAAGTATACTGATTCTAGGGGTTCCTCTGGGACTGTAAATCTCCTGTATTTTTGTCATCATGTTAGGGATAATCCAACTATCGAATGTTAAAAAATCTTATCTACATCAATCTTTAATAAATGAAAACTTTTTTTTTGCAATATGAGAGACTGACTAGGCTCGGAAACCATAAGGTCCATATTGTGACGCCTGCAGAACTAAGCTACGCCCTACGTTTCCCTACGCAACCCTTGACTTCAAGCTTCTGATAATCAGCCTTAATTCCTCACGAAGGGTAATAAATCACTAAGTGGGAAAGCCTAGGTCCAAAAAAGCGACTTTTCAGGCATCTGAAACGAACGAAACGTCGCATAGAAATTACTGAACTGAATCTTCCTCCTCTATGTCAAACCAGTTGTTGCATTGGCCATCAGAGAAGAGTCCTAGATATTGTCACCTACGGCAGCTTGCCCAGTGTTCCGAAATAATATTAACTAGAAGTACCAACAACCTGCTCCCATTAGAGAGAAGCTGTTGCGTTCTAGTGCTATTAATATAAGGCTATCCTAGTGCTATTAATGGTAGACATTCGCTAATTCATCATTTCTCTTGTTGCCCTGCATGCCTTCATGTGCTAGAACTGATTGTATTCTCACTCCATGTCACTGTAGCAGGACCAGAGATTGAATGCATGCCAGCATATGCCTGGGTTTAACCAAATTCGAATCATGGGCCTTAATAGCAGCCAGATTATTCACAAAAATGTGGATCGAGCTGGCCTCTAGTCCAAGATCTACTATTCCTCTCGGAGCCTACATTACGGCATTAAGCTTTGCATGGCATACAGTAGAGGTATCGGGTAACCTGAGTGTGACCGAAAGGCCAAGATTCTTATCGTATATAGCCGACCCAGTACCAGTATCTGAACCAGAGGACCTTCTCTGCAGTTATCGCTGCTGGGGATCTCAAAAGAGAAAAAACTTGTCAGAGTACATGACAGCAGTCACGTAGTCTGTCCGAACATCCTGGATCTGTCCTCCGACCTATTTATAAGTGGAATAGTTTCGTGCAGAGATCTCTCCCGTCACTTTCAGCATGAATACTTTCAAGTCGAACGTCCACAAAAACTACTTGCGATATCCTCCTTTTCTTAACCTATTTTGCCAGTTCCAGCACGTGTAGGAGTCATTCCTTCAGGTTAGTCTATTAAAAAATATATATCAAGAATATATGAGCAACCTTATCATTTTGACTCGTTTCCCACACACACACCCACACACGCACACATTTGTATGTGTTCCAATTAATGTGATGTTATCCTGATGCTGCTATTTGCAAGGGTGTGTTTATTTATAGTAAAGCCTTGTAAGTTCATAAATTAAATCATTAAACACCTCTTAATATGGTTTTGGTCGAATGCCCAAAACCTTTTTTGGTCGTCTGGCAATATGAAGTGTGAAAAAAGACGTATTTATGAAAAGGGGCATAATAAATTATTAATTAGCGAAATAGTATACGTATGTACATACGTATATGCATTAATAAATTCTAAAAATAATTAAGAAAGCTTTTCGGATTTAAAATATTAAAATAAAAAATGTTCTATAATTTTTCTGTAAAATCATTTATCAGTGATTAATATAATTATTCATACAAAAACCATTACAAGTTTCACTGAGTGACTTTATTTTTGAGCAAAGTTTTTGATTTGGGTACAATTAAAATGTTACAAAAAATAATGAAAATTAACAGCAGGATCACAAGTTTAAATTTAAAATTTTTTTAATTTCCTTCTTTATTACAGGTAAATTTAAATTTAAATTAAAACTAAAAATGTAATCCATGGCTAAGGAATGTTTGAACATAAATGGACCGACCGTATGAAAGTGATGTTTAAACGTATGTATTCATTAAGTTTCATTACTTTTAATTGTTCATTAATACGTATTCTTATGCGAAAAAATATTAAAAGCTGCCAAAGAACAAATAAATTTTTCATTTGCTTAATTTATTTACAAAAATTTAAAATTTAGCCAATAAATAATAAGTTTTGAAGAATTTTTGTATACAATTTTTGAAATGTTCATATATTTCTACACCCGTATGTATGTATATGTAAATATATATGTATATATCATTAGCAAAGTGTATGTTACAAGTTGGCAGTGTTAGGTTAGGTTAGGTTAATTGGAGGGGTGTGATAGCCCTTGTCATACGTCATACACTTAACCCAGTGAAGGCTTGTTGTGCGCTCCCTTTAAATATCAAACGCAACTGCCAGAGTTCTGCGGCAGGTTTCGAACCTGGGACCTTCGCACTACGAGTCTAGTACACTACCTACTAGTCTACGAAGGTCAGTTAGTTGGCAAACACACATCAAGAACACGAATTTTTCTTTGTGAAAGAAGTTACGCTTGTCAATAACATCTAAGGTAGAATAATAGGTCTGTTCATATACTTTTCCACCCCCTTAAAACTTGTAACGAAAGAGTAATGCACAAGTTTACGAAACTACTCTACCGAAAAAAGTAAATGAACACTTTAATTGCGACAATTTGTAACCAATGTCCATGTGACATTTGCTCAGAAAATAAAAGAAAATCCACTTTTTGAACAAACCTCATTCGTAAGTCAGAAGTTCAGAAGGAGTAACAGGTTTACCAGCCGTACATGTCTAAGACAGGGCAGGTATTGTAAAAAGTGATTTTTTAGCAGTCAAGGCTACACTGCGCCAGTAAATTAAGTCGTCGACTTTTTTCTCCACCAAAGAATTAGCTCCTGCGGTGCCCACCACTAAGAGAGTCTATTAATGAATTCATATATAAAACTTGACACATTAAATTTGAATTTTCTCATTTAAAATATCACATTAATTGTTTCCTCCTTCAAAGTACTTATTGTTGTTTTAATTACATTATAAAGGATTAACACTCAACAATAATTGCTTCAATATAAATTTGTATATATATTTTTAAAATAATTGAATCCTGTCGTCATTCAATTTAAAGCTCAACATATATTTAAAAATATATATGGCATAAACACTCTGAACAATAAAAATTTGACTTCTGATACAATCATCTGATAAACAGATTAATTACACTTTTAATGCGAATATTATGAGAACTCATACAATAATGGGGTTTTATTAAAAAAGTAAAAAAATAATGATAAAAAATTCAAATGAATTAAAAGCTTATAAATACGAGGGTTGCTCAATACGCCCGCTACTTTTTTATTTATCCTTTTAACTGAAAGGGCAACACTGCTCCTGTCAAGAGATGTCTTTCATATGACTCCTGTCTAAATTTGAGCCAGCTGCATCATTTAGATTGTGCTTCACAGCCTTTGATAGCAGAACACCGGGTGATTTGAGGAGAAAATAGAACAAAGTGACTTTATTATTTATTGCGGAAAAAACCATCACTCAAACCAAGGCCCATGTTTACAAATACCATGAGAACTCTGGACCATAAATTCCATAAAAAAATTTACTGGATTTCATTGTGGCCGTACTAGCATGGAAGATTCCGCATGTTCTAGACACCTAGTTGAGGTCATATCACATCGACCAGTGTTTTCAAATTGCAAGGATCGTTTGGGTATGAGAAAGCTCTCTGGCAGATTGATGTCGCCTTTGACCACAATCGATTACAAAGGCAATAGTGTGACAATTTCGGTGGAGTGTTTGGCATTGTTCAACTGCAATATGAGTTTCTACGCATTTTTGTAACCGTGGACAATGCGAAAGTTCACCAAAACACACGTGTGTTTTTCTCGAGGTAAATCGAAGCCAAAAGAAGCAAAGGCCAATAAAGTCATGTCGACCGTTTTTGGGTATGTACGCGGTATAGTCCAAATTGATTATCTTGAAAAGAGTAAAACAGCTAATGATGAGAACTATGCCAACTTATTGCATTGATTTAATAGGGCTTTGAAAAGGAAAATTACCTCATTTCGACAAGAAAGAATTCTTTTATATTAGGGTAATGCAAGGGTGCACACATGAGCAGTTTCCGTGCCAAAATTCCACGCATTACGCTACAAGTTGCTCCCTCTATCACCTTATTCTTCAGATTTAGCACCAAGTGACTATTTCTTGTTTTCAAACCTGAAGGAATGGCTTGACGGAAAGAGATTCGAGTCCAGCGATGAAATCATTTCACAAGTAAATACGTCTTTTGATAAACTCGTCAAATCCTATTTTTTGGAAGGAATAAACATATTGGTAAAACGTTATACAAAGTGTGTAGAACTGACAGGAATTTATAATGATTTTTTATCCAAAAACCTGTGTCTTATTGAAAAAAGTAATGGAATAATTGACCGACTTCGTTATAAAAAAAATATATTTTAGGTAGTAAATATTCCTTTGCGTTCTGCGCAAATATGTATTTTCACATTTGAGATATATATTTAAAGCATAATTGTCTGCGACATAGTTCAGATAATTTATTACTTTTTCTATATACATACATTTTCAAATTAAAAATTTCTTGCCACAGCCATTTCTCAGTGTGAAGTCTATTACTTCTAAAATTTTACGAAAAGTTTGCCTTCAAGTTTTTGGGAGCAATTTGTGTTATAGAACAACATCAGGCGTTTCATGTCGCTTTTAAGTTTCTAGACAAGTTTCATTCTTTTCGGTTTAGAATTTTCAAAATTCAATTTGAAACAATTTTTCTGGCAGTTGCACAGTGGTGGAAATAACTTTATCCTTTTTGCAACATTAAAACAAAATTTTAAAAATCTACAGGAAATATTACTTTTTTTCGCTTTTCCTTGATTTATGGCTTTAAACCATTTTACTATGAAAATACAACTTTTAATTTTTAAGTTCTTTGAATCCTTAACTAATGCTTGTTTTTTTGCTTGATCAAAACTTTTCGGTACCATTAAAACCTTCAGCTAAATTTTTTTTTAACAGTTTTTAATAAAAAACCATTTTTCAGTTGAAATATTTCTTTGTTAAAGACACAAAATCCTGGAGATGAAACTCAAAGAGTGTCGAAATATCCATATTAAAAATTAAATTTTTTAAACATTCAATAAGGCCTTGAGCGTAAACATTCAAACGGTAGTCATAAAGTCATATGTCATAAAATCATAGCACGAAAACATATAACTGCTATGAATAACCCGTCATAACTTAGTATGCTTTTCAGAATTCGGTCAACTGATATGAATATTTATAAATATTTGACATCAAAGAAAAGAAATTAAAACCTTTATAAAAATTTTGTTTGCAAATGCCAAAAACAAGCAAAAAAATCTAAAATAATACACAGTTTGTGTGAAGATTACATGTTGGACATCATAATTTATGGACCAAGTATGAAAAAATGTATACATTTAATTCATCTCCTTGTGGGTGATGAAGACGAGGAAGAACAAACGGAGGAAGGGTTTTTAATAAATGTTGCTAGTTTGCTCACTAGCCTCAGAAGTATCTACCTTGGACATCCAAAATCGCTATTAGCGACTTTTCTTCCAGCAGATTCCATTTTTTAGTTGGATTTGTGCGCCCACGCTTAGCGCCGTTCATCTAAATTGTTTCGGCCGTTCGGCACAGATTTTTTAATCAATATTTTATAACAAAACAATTAACATAGTTCAAAAAGTCTTATTATTTTATGACTTTTTTGTTTGCATTATAACAACAATTTTTTAAACCATACTAAAATATTAAGACTTTACGACAATATGATTTAATAGCACACCGTTTGAATCCCCCAAATATTTTAATTGAAAACTACAAACCTTAAAAAAATCGTACGAACAAATATTTAAAATGCTTAATACTGGAATTTATTAATTTATTTATTATTACCACTAAACCTGAATGTTTTCAAACTGCTTAAAGTTTACTGACGATTTAGTTTAGCGACCAACGAAATGTTGGCATATGAACACCTAAAGTCACAACAAATAATGCATTTTGTTTCAAAAATACCTTTCGTAAGGATTAAATGAAAAAATTGCTTTATTGATTCAAATAAGTTTTTAAAAACTGATATTGATTACTTTGTAAGAACTTGTTTTGACTGACTCTTACACTGCGGATGAACGGCAATGAAGCTTAATGTGTTGAAGCAGGTCGCTGTTGAATAATAAATATTAAACGACACTATACCTTGACTTGGATTTTTCCTTATATTTGTCCTTCCAAATATGACACATTTCTCTCTAATTAATGAAGTAGTATTTATTAAATTTGGACATACTCTTGCATATTGGACATATTATTATTTTTTTTTAAATATTTTTTCCAAAACTTTTGATTTATACGCCTCTGTTCTACAGACGTAAATAAGAATATTATTGCTTTTGGATACTAGGGGGGTTATTATCTATTGCGATGCGTAAGATAGTTCGATGCGTTTGATATTTCGTTAGCGCAAGATATTTGGTTTTAATAACAATTTTGACATACGCTTTCGTATTACAGAGTCTGGCATCAGTGCACTCTGTAATGTGAAAGCGTATGTCAAAATCGTTCGTTAAAACCAAATATCTTGTGCTAACAAAATATCAAACGCATCGAACTATTTTACGCATCGCAATAGAGAATAACACCCAGCATTCCAAGACTGACCAAAACTCTAGAGCCGGCGCAAGCTGCATCGATATTGGCTGGGAAATCTTAATGACAACAGATGGGCTGCCCAATGGGCCATGTTAGCCCAGGCTCTATGTATATAACATATTTCGTGTTGAGACAAGACAAGTGCAGTTTGCGTCAGATGCTTTTCCAGAAAGAAATGTTTCTTTAGGAATTAGTATTCTTCCACAAGAATATATTGCGAACATAAATAAATTAAAAAAGTATCCAATTAGAAAGAGTTCGAATTTTAACAAAACATTACTAAATTAAAAATAAAATTAAGAAAAGTACCTTTTTAGAAAAGTACCTTCGATTTTTTTACAATATTTGTTTTTAAAAGCACCTTATTGAACAAATATAACAAAAAATCCTTTTGAAGTAGTTAAAAAATTTCTCTTAAAAAAGTAAGTTTTAGAATAAACACTTTTTAAAAAATTTTTATATTTTAAAAAAGCGGCTTTCTGAAATACTACCTTTTTGATTTTTTTTCAAATTGTACCTTTATCAAAAGGTTTTATGAAGAAACTTATTTGTTGATAAACAACTATTTCGAAAAAAATACTTATTCGAAAGACAACTTTCTTAAAAACAACTTTTAAGTAGTAACTTTTTAAAAAAGTAACTTTTATACAAAGTAGGTATATAAAAATTGTAAATTTTGATGTTAATTTTTAAAAAGGAAATTTTTTAAAAAATTTTCTTTTGGAACAGGTTCATTTTGGAAAAAAATGCAATTAGAAAAGTACCTTGTTGAAAAATACAGTTTTGAAAAATCAATTTAGTTTTTAAAAAAAGATCTTTTTTTAAAAGGAAATTTTTCATTTTGGAAAAAAATGCAATTAGAAAAGTGCCTTGATGAAAAATACAGTTTTGAAAAAGGAATTTAGTTATTAAAAATATCCTTTTTAAAACGGAAATTTTTTAAAACGTATAACGTCCAAAAATTTTTCTTTTAGAACACGTTTCTTTTTGAAAGAAAAAATGCAATAAAAAAGTGCCTTTTAAAAAAAGGCCCTTTTTTAAAAGAGTCTTATGTTAAAAAGACTCTTTTACATAAACATATATTTACAAAAAGGTACTTGTTGAAAAATATGTTTTTAAAAAAATGCGTTTTTGAGAAAAAAATGCTTTTAATCAAATTCCTTTTTGAAAAAATTATTTTAAAATTCTCTGAAAATTTAGTTTTAAGAATATGTTTTTTTTATTTGGTTTAAGAAATTTGTTTAATATATTTTACTAGCAACATTACAAAAGTGTAAATGGATCGTAAAAGGAAAGTTAATAAAATATGATATTGACATACACAGAACTTTACTTTAAATAATTCGTATTTATGTGAAGAATCAACCTAAACTATTCTATTAGAATAGATTAATAAAGAGTCCTCCTTGGAAATATACCCAGATGTATGAATAAGAAATAAACACAATTTGTTTAGTGAAAGAGAAAACAAAACAAAAAATAAATTGTTGGTATGTGGAAAACTTAAAGGAAAAAAACCAAAAAAAAAAAAAACAAACCCACACGTACATTATTACATATACATCGTTAAAATTGCCAACTATTTTCTCGAAGGACTTCATTCCTCTTATTTTGCTTAGTGATTATTATTTGTATCATTATATAGTATTATTGTTCTTTTTACTACTTTCTATTATCCTGGACACAGGAAGCATAAAAAATTACCCATAAGTATCCAAACAAGCACACATACATAAATAAATACATAAATAAATACATACACGTAGAAATAAATAGACGTCCTTAGAAACTTGTGTAGGAGTATGTTTATGTCAAATAACTAAAACTTACATATAAGTGTATCCATGCTTTATCGTTATTCGTGATTTGTGACTGTATGTGCATGTAGTTGTGTGGGTGTGCGTGAGTGCGTATCTGAATGTGTAACAAACAACACCATAGAAACTGGAAACAATAATTTTTCAAATTGATCCCAAAATGACCCCAAAATTTCAGTTTCTTAGAGTTTTGTTCTTTTCTTTTGTGTTGCAAATAGAAAAAAAAACTAATAGAATACACACACATACATACCGGCAGAAAATTTCAAAGTGGGACAAATAGCTTTAATATATGTGTGTATTTATATCATTTTTTATTTCCTATATAAAGTTTTTTTTCTAGAATTTCATTACAAGAGTCACTAAAAACTTGATTGGAAAATATCTATATTAATTCGTCTATTACAAATGCGATAAATACGAGTGAAAAAAATGAATTACTGATTTGAGAGGAATTTATACCATAAATAACTTGAAAACAAGTCCCTGGGTTTTTTTATGTATCTATACTACTGGAAAATTTTTGTAAAAACTAGTGGAAAAAAAGACATGAAATAAAAACAACTAAATTCTTTGAAAATGTAAAGATGTCTCTATGTCATAGAAGTTTTGAAAGATTGTACAGATACTAATGAAAATATTAAGGAAAATAATGAAAACAGTTTTTCTATTTCTTGTGTGTGTTTTATTTTTTATTGCTTTGAAAACTTGATAATTTTATTTTCGCATATTGTTTCATTAGGATAGTGTGATTTGAGAATTTTTCGGAAACTTGCCTTTTTGAAGTGTTCCCGCTATCTTTAGTTTTTCAAGAAGTCATATTTTGCATAAAGAAGTTCTCTAAAATATACAACTCTAAATTTTGCATATTTCAAAATAGCTACAATATTAAAATCATTTAAAAACAACAGCACCTGTTTAAAAATCAATATTTAGTTCCGAAAAATTTTAAAGAAATTTTCCTAAAAAATACCCTTATAAAAAACAAGCATATTAAAAAAAATCAACTGTCCGAGAAGAAGTGTATGAACATAATTTCGAAATTTATAATCCTAGACAGAAACCAGTTGTCATTACAGGGTTCTGTTAGACGGATAACATAGGAATATTAAACGTTACAAATCTAGGAGTATGTATTCCAAAAGGATTTACGTTTACATTGTTTCACCCAGTGAATATAGGAATCATGCTTCCTTTTCCATGTATATATATATATATATATATATATATATATATATATATATATATATATATATATATATATATATCTTTTTTAAAGGAACACCTCTTAGAAACACAATAGGAAACTTAAATTTTTCACATGTTGGAATTTTTCAAGACATTATTAGGGATTCCAGAAAAATGAAAAAATGGGTGAATAAAAATTTATATTATTTAAAGACTTAGTGCTCCCCTATGATTCCCAGTGTGGTGAAATTATCCAACTGTGCGTGTTTTACTGAAAAAAAATGATTTTTCAAATTTTGGAATTTCTCTAGAAGATGAATTCGTGAACTTTTAAGCTCTTTTTGTAGAAGTTATTTTCAATAAATTTATTTGTTTTAAGAGTTATAAAAACAAAATGTGTGTGAAGATAAATTTTAATTTAACTAGTACAGACAAAAACCAATTTCACAGTTAACAGATATTTTAAATTAGACTAAACGCATTCAGAAGGCGAACTATAAAAACTACGACAAGGCAAACAAAAAAACATAGAGCAGGACATATGCTCCAAGAGTATCTTAATGAAAATGTGATAATGCTTAAGGAACAATACAATTCATTAAAAAATGTAATTTCTTGATAAGATTAGTGATCATATTGGAAAAATGAGAAAGGTAGATGCTACACTATACATAGGGAAAGAGGTCCAGATATCCCACTATTATATTCCATTTAAGCACCATCTCTACATAAAGTGTGTAGTACCAGCCCATCTCTATTTTTCCTAATCTTAAGAAATTAAATTTGTTTTTGTGTTTGCAGTTTCGTTAAGAAACTCTCGGAGCAGATTTCCCACTATATAGATTTTTTGACCCATGTCGTAGTTCCTATATTTCGCCATCTGATTGAAGTAAGTCTAATTTGATATTATTGTTAACTGTGAAATTGCCATTGCTAGAAAACATGGTTTTTGTCTGCACTAGTTAAATGTAAATTTATCTTCACACACATTTTGTTTTTATAACTCTTAAAACAAACAAATTTATTAAAACTAACTTCTACAAAAAGAGTTTAAAAGTTCACGATTTTAAAAAGTACCTTCTTAAATGTACGTTTTCAAAAAGTCCCCCTTTGAAAAAGTACTCTTTTGAAAAATTAATCTTTTAAAAATGTACGTATATAGAAAATGTCTTTTCAGAGAAGATGCTGTTATAAATAGTTCATACGTTTTTAAGAAATATTTTTTTGAAAAAGTACAATTACAACTCAACATTTTTCATAATCCCGTTTCTTCTGCAAACCACTTCGCATAGAATTTTTTTTAACGATCGAAATCTCTTACTTCCCATCAGATATTTCGTTAGGTGGATTATTTGAGTTATGACTCTTTTGGTTTCAGTGTGCGATATGCTTAAAGAGCCACTGAGATTAAATATAATTTTTAAATATAATTTTTGACAAAATACACATAAATAGAAATATTTATATTTTTCAAACCAAAACCGAATACTAAGAGTTGCACTTAAAAAAATTACATATGAAGAGAATGCTTTCTCGTTAAATTTATTTTTGAAAAATTACATCTATATAAAATATTTATATTATAATTTTTAAAAACTGCTTTTGAAAAATGTATCTCAAGAAATACTTTTCTTTTTCCAAAAGTCTTAATCCGCAAAAGTACATTTTTAAGAAAGTATACTTTTTGACAAGGTAAATTAAAAAAAATACCTTTTTGGAAAATTTACCTTCTTAAGGATCATTTTTAAGTAAATATCTTACTTAAAGTAAGAACATTTAAAAAAAACCTCTTTAAAGAAGTACCTTCTTAAAAAAGTACCTTTATTATAAAAGTACTTTCTTAAAAAAGTACTTTTATCACAAAATAACTTATTCAAAAAATCCCATGAAATTACAACTTCTTAAGAAAGCAAATGTTTAAATAGTACCTTTTTAAAAAAGTAACCTTTTAGAAATACACCCTCTTAAATAAGTAGCTTTTTGAAAAAGTACCCTTTACAAAATTTCGAGTTGAACAACTAACTTTTTTAATTTAAGTACCTTTTTACGAAAAGTACGCTTTTTAAATAAGAGTAACTTTTTTAAAAAGCTCTTAAAAATATATGTTTTTTAAAAGTGCCATTCTAAGAAACATCTTTTGAGAATATGCTCTTCTACAAACTCATTTTTAAACACAAAATTCAAAAAAAAGGATACACGAAATTGATAACTTTAAAGCATTTACTTTAAGGATAAATAAATGCGGGAGTGTGTTTGTATGCACAACACAATTTATATGCATTCGTTGCAACTGGTCTTTAATTAAATATTTTCGCATTAACAGGATCTTTATAAAAGTTTTGTAAAATATTTTTTCAATAACTTTTAAAAAAAGTGTGTTTATGTACAATTTTTTTTTTTTTTTTTTGGGAGAAAATTTTTCATCTTTCAGTAATCATATGACCTTTATTTTTAAAGTCTAGTTTATTAATTGCTTTCGACATTTATGTTTTTGCAGTTAATCCTGCCACTGTCTCGTAAAAGAAAACTGAAGTCCTTTTTAAGAAGTACAGTCATTTGTTTCGTTTTAAATTTGTTCAAAACTTTTCGTCTTATTTCTTCTACGGTTTGTATTTTAATGGCAAAATATTGTCGTTTTGTTAAAAATATATTAATGTATTATTTTTAATCATGTACATGTGTATATACATATTAAGTTTACTGAAATCATATCACATGCTTGAAGGAAAACTTTATATGGAGTAACTAAAAACTTATAAATTGAAAACTTATAAGCTTTTGGATGAATGTTTGAAAGAAAAAATTTTTTACTTTTTAAATACTTAGTGGTGAGACCACTACACAACTTGCTCGGCGGAATATGTTAGACAAAAAATTTCTAATATAAAATGAATATTTCATTTGAGAAATACTAAACCCATAAATATGAGTTTAAGTTTTGCAATTAAGGGTAATTTATTGTGGGCAATAAAATTGGAATATGATCACAATCGTGTGATTTTGGGTTTCAATAGTAAAGTTTCTTTTAATCTATCGTATAAAATCGGATTTGCTCATAAATTTCTAAACACATTTTCAAGTTTTCATTATCCTTAGCCATCATTTTTATTTCTTATTTATTTAAAAGAAAGAAAAAGTTATACTCATGTCACACCCTGTGCTGAGACTACACAAAATATGTTATTAGAAGAAAACTAAAGTGTCTGTGAACATTCGATTTTAGCCATTGCCTTGCAATGGCTGTAGGAGGGTAGTGCCATATAAGAATTTACCGACTAACGAACAAGTTGTCTCCCTGATGCGTAGTGTGAATCGCTGGCACATCTGCAACGAATTGAAGTAACAACAAAACAACGAAGGACATCCTACACTGAAAAATGTGTTCGGTATATCGGACAACACATTAATTTTTAAGCCAAGAGCATCATAGGAATCCAGCCGAATCATAGTTAAGTGTATCATTCATATTTTGCATCAAGGTCTTAATTTCTGACAGGCTCGGCCTTTGACTAATGAATAAGAATGCCAATGCTGCTGTCATCCGCAAAATAATAGGAAGGATTAAAAGTCCTACACAAAAAGTAAAAAAAAAAATGGGGAAGAAGAATGAACGGGCCCTTACGGAACCACTGAATTTGTTTTGAATACATCTGATGAGATCCCATCTATAACAACTCGTGTATCACACTATACGAGGAAGCTAGATGTAAACCGAAAGAAGTCATCATCGTCACCAAAATCAATAACTTTTGCCGCAAGTGTTCCATGCCATACTCTGTCAAATGACTGGAAAATATCGAGAGCCACCGCCTTACTTTCACCACAATTGTGTTGTGTATACAATGAAACTATTTTTCCGAGAGGAAGGTTAGCAGATCACTCGCAGAACGGACCCTACGGGAGCCGTACTGGCAGCCGTCAAGTCAATTGTCGAACTATAGATAACTCACAAGCTGGTAGTTAGTCATGCTTTCCATCACTTTTGAAAGAGCAGAAAAAGTTGGGCGGTAATTTTTAGGGTTGGTAGTCTCTTCTTTTACGAGGACTGGCCTTGTATTTGCAATCTTCCAGCACTCATCAACAAAGGTGGGCTAATGGGTGTGCTAGTGTCGAAGAGCACTGCTGAAAGATGAGTATTGGGATTCTATTTACATATACTCTTCCGAGTTCGGGCAGTGGTTAACTGCTTTCCCGCTGGTGCATATTGCTTGCAAATAATGCAGCAAGTAGACGAGCATTATTAACCGGGTCAGTAAATATTTGGTCATCCTTTAAAGGAGTTGAAGTCGAGGAACTAGCGTTATCCTTTATTCTTTTAGCAAATGACCAAAAGTTTTTCTACACCTAGGCGGGCAGCAAAAAATTTAACACGAAGCGCTGCTCTTACCGAAACTCTTTACGCCTTGGCTTACGACGATCTCGCAGCGAATCAGTAACTCAGAATTTCTGGTCTTGTAACTAAAAAATGTTTTTAATGTTTTGGGATTTTTAGTTCGACCTTTTGTTATTGTTGCTTTTTCAATGCAATTTATTCATGCAATACGACTAAAATTCACTTTTTAACTTTAAAAAAATGTGTCAGGAATTGTTTACTGCACCAAAGCGACTTTTGCAATTGCATTTGTTTCATTTGTTTAATGGAAGTGAAATGAACAAGCACATGTCCCCAACGATTTGCATTCAATGAACAGCAACCCCTTCTAGTGCAGACACTGTCACATGCGCAAACCTGCAACAATGTGTGGCAGGTTATATCAACACTATAATCGAAAGAAATTCTAAAAGAATAGTTTCGGTAAAAGCTTAAAAATTTAAAATAGTAATAGAAAACAAAAGAGCATAGATATTATTCCATCCAAGGAAACAAGAGGAGTCATCTAGCCAAAGAGACACAAAATATATTCCCTTCCCAATCTGTTAAGCGTTTCAATTGCATGTAGTTGTTGTTGGTGCCCATATGCATGACATGCTTCAAATTGCAACGCGTCTGTAACAAGTTTTGTATAAAAATAAATAACAAATACGTATAGGAAACGAACTTGCAACAACTGATGCCACTACTGGCGGCAAGATACAATATATAAAAAATGAAAACTGTTGCAACTGCAAAAATATATTTGGAATTAATCCTGCTGCAGTTTATTTTTAAAAATCACATTTTTTCCTTCACTTACTTGTAGCATCATAAAATACACCAGCCAGCCTGACTGCCTGCCTGGCTGCTTGTCTTTTAATCGCAGAAAAATTTCCCCTTAAAAAGAAAAACGGCCAGAAAATACATTTAAATATTTCATTTAAATCCATTTACTAAGTTGTGTGAGGCTGAAGGAGAGAGTGTGAGTTTTTGTGTTAGCATCACCACAATTGATGAGCAAGTTAAAGTTGTGGCAGCCTAAAGGGCTAAATTGAAATAAGACTAAGAATTTTGCACACTTTTTTCAATGACAGAAATGTGGAGCATAATATAAAAGCAACAACATACGATAAACGGACATCTGCACACACGTTCATACAATAGATACCAGCTGTTGGCAATTTGTCAGCAGTTGCAAGTTACAGAGAAACGACGGAAGGGATCTCCATAGAACAGATACAGATTTAATGAACATAAAAAATTAAACATACAGTAGAGCTCGGCTTTAGCCAGTTCCATAACAATCATTTCCATCATTATGTTGTAATGTTTTAAGAGATCGTTTTAAGCAAAATGCACTGTATTTTTATTTTATTTTTTGCTTTGATGTATTTATAACAAGAGTCTTAAACAATTATTGTAAAATGTATTTGATTTAAAGTAGAAATCTCTACAGTCAAGCTTTATTTTTATTCTTTCTTTTTCTTATTTAGTCTAGTCCTGAAGTTATTTGTTTATATCTAATTAGTTTGTGTAAAGGGTTAAAGGGAAATGAACTTGAGTGCATCATTAAATGCATTTACTTAATTCAATTTTAAAAGACTACTACTGTACTTTATGGCATCAAGAAAAAGTTTTTAAGTATTAATTTAATGTCCTAAAATAAGCAAAGTTTTACACTAACAAATAAAATACAAGAGATTTTTGTACTGTACAGCTCTGCAATTATGACGTCAATAAAAGGGAATCTACAGCAATAAAAATTATAAAATTAAAAAAAAAATGTTTAGCAGAACAAAAGTTTTTAAGCTTTTAATTTGCTAGACATTAAGAAAAAAAGTCAATAAAAATTTATATTTAAGAACAAGGCCAATTCTCTTACCACATACATGCTGTGAATAAGACAGCTGAGACACTTTTTTAGGAACATTTATATATTTTTTTAAATTATCTTTTTGAAAAGAAGCTTGATTTTCAGTTTTATTTATTTTATTTATCTATTTATTCTGCTTCTGCAACAAAACTTAAGTTTGAACAAAATAGAAGTATAAATGTTGTTAAAATTAATAAAGAGAAATATTTAAAAAGATGACAATAAATTAGAATATGAACAATAGATTTACAAATGTCATTTGGATATTATAAGTTCAAGAATAAAATTGGAATTTTTTTTTTAAGTAAAACGTTGCTCATATTCCTTATATGTAGTTGGTGGCATAGTATTCCAGAGACGTATGGTTGGTACATAGAAATGCCAATTACTCGTACATTGTAGTGGTTGATATCTCGAAGGTATCGTTTCTTTATGATCGGGTGAAATTAAGCCGATATTGTGCACGTATAGATCCTCAGGTTGCCGTGTAGTTAATATATAATGCAACAATTGTAAAGTTGTTATTTTAAGCGGGTTATAAATTTGCTTAATATAATAGTTGATAGGATTAAGTTCGAATACTCGTACATATCGTGTTATATTGTTAAATATCACGTTTAGTGTGGATTTACTGTTTGTAACACAATTGAAAAATATTTGGGACTAAGAACGTTGTCGTCAGTAGGATTCTAATTTTGAACGGTGTACAATATTGAGTCGGCCACAAAGTTCGAAGCATCGAGACAGTTTTCCCACAGGCGATGATCTGATCAAGTGAGTGTATGATGAATAATTACACCCACATTTTTGGGTTTTCGTACTATTTCGATCCCCCGGTTGTCAATATAGATTTTTGGCATTTCTGTTATTCTCTGTAGCCATTTATGCAGTAAAATGCATTCTTTCTTTCCTGGATTAATCCTAAGGCCGTTCATGCCAAACCATGCAGAGACTCTGTCCAAATTTTCATTAAGTTTTGTTTTGAAAATCATTTTTTTACGTCATCAGCATACAACTGATTGGATAAATTTTTTTTCATAGATAGAGAAAAGAAGAGGTCCCACAATCGAACCGTGTGGTACAACCCTGGTGACAGGAAGGACAGTTGACGTCCGTGAGTTAACTTCTACATACTGCTCTCTGCCACTGAGCATGGTTTGTATTAATTTGGAAGGCGTTTAACTTTTAAGTTAAAATGATATGATCGGCGGCATCGAATGCTTTGGAGTGATCTAATAAAATCAATATTGCCATCAGATATGCAACTGTGATTTGCATGACAATCAGATTGTGTGGAAGTGAAAAGATTCTAAACTTCAAAATATTCAGATAGCAATTGACTTTGGAATTGGATAGACTTTAGCTTAATTCCACTGCTTCGTTTGTGTCACAATAATACAATACCTTTTTAAAAGGATTCATTCCATTTTGCAAAACTACATTTAATAAAAGGTTTCATTTTGAAAAATTACTTCTTTAAATACGCCACTTTTCAAAATCGATCTGCTGTTCAAGAGAAACTGTGGAAATATAAACATTGTTTTGCTTACGTTCTATTAATGTTTGGAGAAAACTCCTTGACACATACACACACTTTTCTAAGTGCATGCAAATGCACTTTTAAATATTTTTATTTCTCACCGATTAAGTTGGTCGAAGTTTTCAACGTATTTTTTTTTTCTTTCTTTCCCAACGAAAATATAAACCATGTTGAATAAATGTTTGTTGCACCAGATGTTGTTGCATATGTTTATTTTGTTGTGTGTTCTTGTTCCGATTTTGCTCTGCTTGTTTTTGCATTACAATTTAGAGCAAAACTTTTAACAGTTTCTTTAGGCCCCTTTAGCGATTACGAGTGAAATAATGTAGATGATGGAAACATTTCATATCCAATGAATTTGATCTTAAATTGTTTGCACTTTTATATTTCGCAGTGAAACAATTAATGTTCTTGTGCTGTTTAAACAATGATTATTAAACGGAACATGTGTTAATAATTTGAGTTTTATTATTTTTTTTATATTTTTGAATTGTGTTGATTTTCACTTCATGGGTCAAGGCAAACTGCTTAATAGATGTGAGTGTTTATTAATACGAAAAAGTAAAACAATCATTAATGCTTTAGAACTTTTACAAGTAGTTGTTGCTAATAATGTTAAGAGTTTTCAAAAAGATTTTATAGGTTCTATGAAATAATTTTTATTAACACTTTGGATACGCTGTGTGAGCATTTCAATAAAATGCAAACTTTTTTCTTCAAATGTTGCAAAATTACATGGCCAATTGTACGTAAATTTATTAAAAAATCAATTTGAAAACTTTTGTTGCGAGTCAATAATGTAAACAGAATTATAAAAATTTATGTTCCTAAATACCTTATGTGAAATAATTATTTCAAAATACATGTACTTTTAACAAAGGAGATCCTGTAGTTTGGTGAGAGGGTTAATATTTTATTAGTACTGTGGCGGTGGGCTTGGTCTTAATTAGAGTACAAAGGGCTTAATAAATCCGTTTAGACACAGGGTTTTGGATAAGAACTCATTTTATTTTCCAACATAATTTCCTTTGGCCTCTGCACATTTTGTCCAATGTTTTTCCAGATTTTTATCAATTCCACAAATAAGATTTGTCGACGTTATCAACAATTCTTCCGGATTCGAACGAAAAAGAGTCACTTGGCACTGAGTTCTGAGAATTAGGTGAGAAGCGGAGCAATTCTTAGCATAATTCATGAAATTTTGTCATTAAAACTGCACATGAGAGCAGCCTTGCATTGTCCGGGTGGAAAAGAATTTTTTTTAAGAAAAATACAGTCTTTCTTTTTAATTCCCATAAAATCGACATAAGTTCGCATAATATACACCATTGATTATTTTACTCATTTGAAGGCATTCAATGTAGCGCGTGCATCCCTAGAGACTGTTGCCACGGCTTTGTTGGTTGACAAACCTACCTATGCCTTCTTTGTTGCCAATTCATCCCAAGAACCCTACTGTTTTGACTACCATTTGGTATCTGGGGTATTTTGGTGTTTCTACAATTCGTCGGCAATTAAAAAATGGAGCAAAAAACTTGTCCATATTGCGTTTATAAGGCTAAGTACACCAGTAAATCTGCCACACGATATTGCGTTTGTGGTAGGCAGTGAGCAAGAGCTGCATCCAATTTTCAGGAAGTACTCTCATACATAAATAATCATTAAAAGTTTGAAATATTGAGCCATGATGGCTTTCACCAACTCTTGCAATCTACGTAGGCCAACACCATATCGTGAATTTTTTCGCGTGTATAGACCTCAACTGGGTGTCCATAAGGTTCGAACCTTTAAAATCGATGGTACCGAATTATTGTGACGAGCACATGAAATTCACTATTTTCAATATCTTCTCAAATTACGCGGCAGTGCACTTCACGCACTCATGCCACCATAAACATGTCACTCACATACATTCACACCTTAAAAATTTTCATTGTCATGGACCTTTTAATACCTCACACTTACGCAATGCAAATATGCACATGTCAAGACTACAATCACTTACTCCTAAATTAAAACAAATTTAAACATTTGATAAAGCTTTTATAAACTGGACTTTGAACAAATTTTCATTAGAATATAAAATGTTATGCACGATTACTTTATTAGATTCGACGTCAATTTTCTTCTTTCACTTGAAAAAAAGTAGACGAATTATTAAATTATCGGTTATTCGCTGAGAACACTTTAAGGTCTTTGGCAATCAAACTTAAATTTTTTAAAGCAATTTTACCATTGTCTTAATCATAGCAATCATGTTTTTTTTGTGCGGTTAATCGCCTAATTATTTGGGAGCAAATAATTTATGACAATATGTTTACTTTTCAAGAAGAAAAAAAATTAATAAATATGTATATAAATTATAATACACAAAAACTTTTTCAAAATCTTTAAATCTGAGAATCTGTAAAATAAGAGGCTATGTCAGGATCGTTTTTGGTTGCAGCTAAACTCAAAAAGACAAAAAAAGAACACATGACTACCGCTAGAATTTCCCGCTATTATCCAACTCGATTTTAGAAGAATTTCCATTGTCTCCAAAATATTGCTGCATATTTTGAACCAAATAACTGATCTCTACCAAAATTACGGCCTACAGAAAACTTTTTTACCTTTTTAAAAACGCTTTTCGTGGGTTCTTAGATTGCAATGAAATTAAACGCACGATTCTTTGATTTTTAGTACTTAACAGCTACTACTTTATTTAATTTAATACCACTGTACTATGCTCAAAAGCAATAGTAACCACTTAATACGCTTTACACGATCACGGTAAAGTCTAACAACTCACTCACTAATCACAAACTCAACGCTGTCTGTCTACTGACTGAACTGAACTCCCACTGAGTTTAACTTTAACTCCAACTGAACTGACTCTTTACTCTTTACTGACTGACTCTTTACTCTTTACTGACTCGCTGACGTTGATGCGCGCAGCTTTTAAGGCCGTGTCACATAAAACTTTGTAGCGTTGCGTGACGTTTTTAACTTTGAGAGAAAAGCGTAACGCAAAAGGTGTATGACACAATGAAAACTTTGACACAACGCGCGCATTGTATGTTTACCAAAAAGGTGGTTATGAATTTTGCTAATTATTTTTTATTATAAAAATTAAAGTAAAAATATTATTTGCTTTTGTGTGTTTATTTTGTTATCACCTATTGTAGTTTATTGAAAATACACCACTATACCATATAAAGCTTTTAATTGTCATCAATTCATTTGTTTTTTGGATTTTCAAATACATACATACATATGTATGTATTCATATAAAAAGTTAAAATATTATTAATAATACGCTGCCACTGATTTTTTACAATAAAATAATCTTATGCTATATACTTACATATAGCATGCAAATAGGTACTATTTTATAAATTTGTTTAAAAAAAACAAGCTCCTATTCTTTAACAGGGAATAAATTTTAAATATAAAAAAATAAGTATTTTTCATATCACATCACATTTTCATATCATATTCCAACATACATACATACATACATAACTTTGATTGTCAAAGCACGCAAAAAGTTGAGAGTTGCCGAACTTTTTGCGTCACGCTGCGTTAAAAGTGTTTTATGTGGCATGTTTCGTATAAGTATGTACATTTCAACTTAAATGTCAAAGCGAAGCTGTAACGCAACGCGAAGCAAAAGTTGTATGTGACATGGCCTTTATACTCTTAATGATCATTTCTCGAATAATCATCATGTTTGTTTGTTAAAGTTGTTTACATTATGGTACACTCAAATTAAACGTAAACACAAGCCATACACACATACACACATACACGTACCCACCCAGCTAGCATTTTGTAAAAATAATGGTCAAAAAATAGTCACATTTGAATATTCTAGTTGATTAAAACTATCAAATATGCAATCATTTTCTAATCATAAATGATTCTTTCATCGGTAGAAAATTGTACCCTGCATGTGACTATTCCTAAATAGTCATTTGTGATCTCTGCTTTAATGTAGTTTTCAAGTATATTTGTTATCATATGTGATAATATTTTTTGCTCACTTTTTAGTTGAATTTGCAATCATTTTATGATCATATTCTGCATCATTTTCGACCCATTTTTGAAATCGTTCAATGATCATATTTTGTATGATATTCGATAAATTTTTGAAACGAATCTTATCATAATTTGAAGTCATATTATGATCATATTATGTATAATATTTCTTCCCTTTTTTAATAGAAATCAGACTATAATTTGGTATAGTTTTATGATAAAATTTTTATTATAATTCAATTCTTATGCAATTCTTATGCAAAACAAAATAATAAAATAATTTCTTAAATTCATTGCTCTTAAGTTATATGTACATATACTATTAATTAAAAAACAAAATAATAATAAAATAATATCAATGCATTTGCCTATTTACCCAGTTCTTCACAAATATTATATTCGTCTTCCTCACTTTCACTGCTGGAAAAAACGGTTCCCTCTCCATTACTTTCAAATAATGTCTCAAAGCTATTATCCACTTCTGACCGAGTTTCAATATGCTTTTCCACATTTTGTTCACCTCTAAAATTGTTTTACATAATTTTTTCAGCTTCTCTTTTAGCAATGCGTCTAATTTTTTTGGCTGACATAGTGTTACTTGCTTTTTTCAATTTTCTAATTTTTTAATTTTTTTAATAGTATTTAATATTTTGTTTATTAATTATAATAACTTTTTTAATTTTTTCAATAAAAAACTTTTATAACAAAAATGGACACCAATTCTCACTTTAGCAATCAAAAACATATATATATATATATATATATATATATATATATATATATATATATATATATATATATATATAAATATATATATAAGTATATATATAAGTATATATATATATATATATATATATATATATATATATATATATATATGTATATATATATATATATATATATATATATATATATATATATATATATATATATTATTTTAATAGAATTTATTCTGCAACAATTTTCCTTTTTCGAATCAACTTCCTTTTAATAAATTATTCAGCCACTGCCGTTGTGTTATTTTAAGTTGACAGCAATTTAGATTTTGGGGTTGATGAAAGTAATAGTGAATACATTCATAAGAATTAGCAAGTCATTCGTACTGGAATCAGGTAAAAACAATGTCAAATACGGTAAGAAGTTCTTAGGACAAGCATGTAATTCTGGCTTAGGGGGCGGGTTTGGGTGACATTTGAAATAAAAAAATTAAATTTTGTATGGGTATTCTTATAATCCATATGGGCCCATCACTCCTTTTAAAATCGTGAAACAGGTTTGATCTAATAATTTTAATACTTAAATGTATTTATCTTTTATTTTTAACTATTATTTGTAATTAGTGGTTTTGATGATAAATTGCATATTCACTTCGACCTAATATTTTCTTTGCGTGTACATACCATCCGTCATGCCAAAATAAATGGCTTTATTTAACATGAAATTTTTGTAAGGGGACAGGCAGGTTTTATAAACAGGATTACTTTTGCTATGCAGCACAAAAAGTACCACAAAATTAAAAGGAACTACTTAATCTAGAAAGGCCCACGGAGATGGACGTAAATATAAACGAAAAACATACAAAAGACGAGTTTATCTGATGAAAACCGATTGTCAATTAATCAATCAGCTTAAGTTCTGTCAGTTGGATTTCATTTCCATTAATTTCTTTGATTTGTGAGCACCCACACTCTTGCACACATCCTATTTCCCTTTTAAGCCAGTAAAAACTAAAGCACATTCGGAGGCGACTTTCTCTCCAATACAAAATCCATTTCAATAAATTAACCCACTTGGCCATAGCATCGAATGTAAGTCAATTAATTTTAATAGCTCTAAGACCTCAACAAGTAAATTTTATATATATTTATTTATAATTGCAATAATATTTGGGTTTATTTTAAATTTAGTAGGAAATAAAAATTCAATAAAAACTATAAATTAGAGTAGATTTATTTACTGAATAAATTTTTCCATGAGACTTAATTGAAATGATTGTGGGAACTTTTATATATTTATTATTTTTTTTTTTTTGTTGCATTTATATTAAATATGGACAGATGAGCTTTCTCAAAACAAAAAAAAAAAAAAAAAAAAAAAATTAATAAATAAATAAAATAACCAAACCAAATTTTTTACTTTCGGAAAAACTATTAAAATATCAGGCGAATATGAAACCTGCGTATAAAAGTAGTCATTAGAAATCACTATAACGAATTTTTTTAAATATCCCAAAAACGATAAAATGAACAAACATGTTTAAAGTTTTTAAATAATTTTTTTTTAGAATTTTTGTTAAACATCCTTATGGAAGTAATTTTTTATATTTTTTTCCCAAAAACCTATTTGTGCATAATTTTTTTTCCATAAATTTCTCCTTCATGAGTTTTTGCTTTAAGTCTATCATACACTAACACAAATTTACTACAACATTAATTAACTAAATGCATATGCATCCTGCAAAAAGGTTGAAAGTATGAAAATGCATATTTTTATGCTCTACTCATATGTAAAAAATTTATTTAAAAAAGTTTCAAAGTTCTGTTTAAATAGGAATACAATAGAAACAATAAGCACAAAAATACTTGTTAAAATGGATGAGTTTTTATTAGCAAAAAACTTCAATTTTTTTTTCTAAAAAAAATATATGGCATCCTAATGCCATAAAAAATTAACAAAAAAAATTAACAAAACAGCTTTAGTATTGTAAATAAGAGAACAATAGAAAATAAAATACTGCAACTGGCAGTATTTTTTAAACGTTTTGTTAAAACAAATTTCCAAATATATTTAAGTGTGATGTTGATATTTTTTTAAATAATATTTTTATAAAAAATCCACCCTTTGAAAAATAATGAAAAGATTAAAAATAAATAATTAATCACATTTTGTGAGAATATATGCATAAATTTTAACAAAAGGCTTTTGAGTTATTCATAATTAAAAAAAACTAAGTGTTAAATAAATATTTTAAATGAAATATTAATGAAAATCGAAATTAAATGTCCTTTATCAAAATTTGAATATTTGAATGGATTAAATTTTTTTATTGGAAAACAAAACTTTATTTAAAAGCTTATTATAGCAGATAATGCTTTTGTGTACCCTTTAAAAAAGAGCTTTACTACCTTCAATATTATCTTTTAATTTTTTGCTAGAATTATTTGAATGCCTATAAAATATTGAATTTCTAAAGTTTATTATACTATACGTTCTACTTTCTTGACCGTTTTATTTTAATTAATAAACTTAACTTAGTTAACTTAGTTAACTTAGTTAACTTAGTTTTTAAGCTTAAGGTCTCTTAATTTTTTAAATTTTTATCGATATTTCGGTACGCATCAAATGAGAGCACATGGGGACAGTTTTCTTACCACCACAACTTTCATCAGCAACCGAGTAAAGTTTTCTTTTAACATCATTGCTAAAGGATCTTTCATTAAGTGTTTCCTATTGTTGAAATAAAAAAATAGTGTGCAAGACATATATTAAATTTATTATTCATTTGAAAAGCCTATCGATGTCATTGTATATGAAATAACAATTACAAGTTTGGAGCATAAAACAGGCTGCATTTGACGAAGTTGGCGATTATGTCACCTTTAAGTTCCGCTGTGGACTATGGCTTGTTCACACAGACCTTTGATATCAGAAAATCCCACAAGAAAAAGTCTAACGGCGTCAATTTGCACGATTATGCTGGATAGTTCACACTATTCCCACGTTAGATCAGTACGCCTTCAAATGGCTTGAGCAGAATGTCCATGAGTGGCATGAGCTGTGTGGCTCGCAGTGCCGTTCTGTTCGTTGGTGTCTATATCATTCAATTCAGGCCTAAAGAAGTTGATAATTACCGAACTCTAGTGGTCCCCGTTGATGGATTGGCTAATGACGTCCTTAAAAAAAATGAACCAATGATACCATCCGTCCAAAATCCACACCAAGGAGTGACTTTTTCCAAATACTCGTGGATCTTATGTGGTTTGATATTGTCCTTAATTAGACAATTTGGTTTGTTGATGAACCCAATCGTAAAGAAATGGAGTACTTTTAAAGCGACTGTAAAATGGTCGAAGCGCACGAAACGTTGCTCGAAAAAAACAACCATTTTGATAAAACAATTTTCTCACTTGCGTGTATTGTTGAGGACCTTATCCGTATATTGTGATCTGGCAAAATAGATTGAAGAAAAGACAGTTATTTTGACAGATGTAACTTTAACTTCCGAAAAATTGATTTTTCATAACATTTCAAGCATGGCTTCAGATGCAATGAAAAGAATCCAAAAAGTTTTTGAAAAATCATGAAAAATTTGTCTCCTAAAGCTTTTATAAGCCTGTTTTAATTGTCATGGATCAGGCCCCCCGGGGGGCACGGTTTATACTTCTTGTCATGGTGGCTTGATGTTGTGCTTCCTGGGGTATAGGGTTATCAGGTTTCCGGACCTAGGCCTTTTTGTTGATAACCCCTAAAAACTAACATACAAGTTTTTAGGGGTTATCAATACCCAATCCCTGAATTAACAGGGCAACGGGCGCGCATGCAAGTAAATTAAAGGTAAAAGTGGGTTCGCTCACTCGTCCGGATGGGTAATATGGTCTTTCCAGACCTTGACCTTTGGCCAATTACCCCTAGAACTTAATATGTTACTACCCAATCCCTGAAATAACAGGGCAACGGGCGTGCATATAAGAAATATAAGGAAGTAGTTCTGCCTATGCTTGTCTGGGTAGAGGTGCTATCGATACCTTAGGTTTGCATGAGACCAGTAGCCCCTAGGACTTGTCCTAGTCTGGTTGTTGGTGAGGCCCCTTCGGGGATCACGTGGTGGCTGTGGTTAAAACCCAAAGATACGCGGGAAGAGGTATGGGTCAGGTGAGTGTGTTTGCAATATGGTTGTGGAGGCCTGTTGTAGATGCTCTCTTCAGGCCATATATCTCTAGGTGTTGTTGCTATTCGACAAAGCTGCCCTGATGGTTTCCATTGGGGTGGTAGGAGGTTAGATAGCTCCAACACTTCAGCAAGGTGTCTGTACATGGTTCTGCAGCCTGTACAGAATTTGCTACCATGTCTCCCCTATTGGGGGCACATGTAGGGTCCGCCCTGTATGTTCCTCTGAGAGGGGCGACTAGGACGGTGGTGAACGGCTTTATTCACCCTTGTGCAGAAGTGCACCGTCAGGTTAGGCCTTCGGGCAAGTACTGACGTGAATCTTTTGCGAAATCTGTCATGGATCAGGCTTTTACTTCTTATATTATAAAAAAGTTGTAATAAACGAACATCAATTCATAATTATTGCTATAAATAAAAATGCTTTCATGATACAAGCCGTTCATTTTAGAAAAAAGAAAAAAATACTTTCTCTGCCTTAATGTACAACAGAATTAATTACTTTTTGTAAAAAGTATCGAAAAATTATCCTCTTCCTTAAACCCTGTTTTTAAAAAAAAGTTTGTAATTCTAACAATTAATATTGTAAGTTCATCTACATAATAGAACTTTTATTGCCAGCATTAAATAAAGGCCAACCACCTTTTTTATATTGTTTATGTTCTATACTACAATATGATGTTAATGATTATGGAAGAGCTTTGTATGGGCACTTGTCTGAAAAGAGCAGCAGGTTCCTCTAAACAGCAAAAAAAAAAAAAAAAAAAAATGGAAAAATGTTATAAAAATCTTAAATTGAAATTTTATTAATTAAGAAAATTGTTTTATAAATTATAAAGGGGTTACAAGAAATTCGTAAATAATATATGAAGTTGTTTTACTAACGAAATTAAAAAAAAATTAAATTTTATTAACTAAGAGATAGCAAAAGATTAGTAAACCACGACATAATGAAATTTTATAATTACGAATAGGAGACGAACAGAGTGACACTAAATTTTATAAAAACGAAAAATATCTCGTGAGAAAATTGTTCCTTAAACTCAACTAAATCGGGAAAAATGTCATGACAATGCAGACAAAGTTATCCAGATTATAAGGATATTTGCACTATTTCTAATGATTTTTGCGTGGACTTGTAAATGCAAGTTATTGCCTTTTCCTCCTGCCTATTCAAGAAATTGGATGTTTTACGTGACTTGATCATTTCTTAAATGTGAACTTTTCTATGAATTGGAAGCTGCCCAGGGCAGTGGGGAGTTTCAGAATACGGTAAATATTTCCTATTAACAATAAAGTGAACTGATTCCATGTGAACAATTAAGGGTCAATACACAATGATACTACCCTCTTCTCTACTCATAATGGTAAATTTTCTTTCGAGCTCAGTATGACCCCATGCGAGTGCTTTAGGATTAATATATAACGATTCTGCCCACTTCTTTAGTCATAATAGTGCATTTTCTTTGGAGCTTAAGATGTGTGCGATGTTTTATAAGGATCAATTTAACAGAAATAGTTGATTAAGAATATTTGCTTAAAGCAGACATGGCACTGCGCCTTTTTATGTAATAATATTTATTTTTCACCAGTCTGACCTTAATACAAGTGCGAGTAAAGACTTATAAGATACGAATCAGCAGAAATATCAAATAATATTTACTTTGAATGGGCGTGGCATTTTCCATATTTTAATCACGAGAAGTGAATGTTTGTAAACGTTTTTTAAGAAAGTTCATTTTTAGAAAACATGAGCGGTACACAAGAGGCTAACAAAAGTTTAAAAAAGGTCACAAAATAAGAGGACTTGACGTATAGATGGCGCCAGTAGTTCGAAAAATTCCATTGTCAAAAAGTGGCAACGTTGGATATGGTGTTTATTGTTAAATTATTTATTTTTTTTTGTGCCATTAAAAATAAACCATCTCAGTAAATTTGTAAACATGGAAAAAAGTTGGTTTATTCGAAAGGGCTTGAAAGGTCCATCAAATATTAATGACGTGGCTGCTGTACTCTGAAAAAGTCGGTTTCTTTGTTTACGCCTGTACAATATTGGGTGGCAGAGCTTAAACGAGGCCGTACAAGCTCCCAAGATGATCACCGATATGGTATTTCCACCAGACACGGTGAAGCAAATCCACAAAAAGATATTGGATAATAGTCGTTGCATATTGATGGAAAATTTTAAGAATCAAGTCAAAAGAAGGCGAAGACAGTTCCATCTAAAGGAAAGATCATATTGTCTGTTATTTGAAATGCGCATGGAATAATTATTTATAGATTCTCTTAAGAAAGGAAAAATAATCAACAATCGATTATTATGCCAACATTTTTGCAGCGTTTAAGTGATGAAAAGTTCACATTTGACGAAAACGAAAGTTTTGTTTCATCAAGGCAATGCACTATTCACTATTGCTATGACCAAAATCAATGATTTAGCCTCCTTGGATTATTTTCTATTGCCAAAGGTGAATAATTGATTCGATGGCAAGAGATTTCCCAACAGTTAAGAGTTGGAGTCTGTGCTAGATGGCTATTTTAGGGGTTTAGTTACTTCTTTCACGAGAAAACAGGGCGTCGGAACTATTGAAGGTCTCTAGAAAAGTGTATGAATTTAGAATCAAATTATTTTGAGAACAATTTATTCATGCTCATGACTATATGCCATGACTATAAGTTTATAGCATTTATATCATCTTATCATGACAAGATATCATTAGAGCTTATATTACCTTTTGTAGGTATAAGTTTAATAAATAGGGACCTTGCCCTACCATGGCATTTATATGTTTGTGAATTAATCTTTTAAAGACAATTATAAACTAGTTTTTGTAAAAGAGTCCTTTTTTTTAAATTTCATCCTTTCAATAAGCTCAGATGTTTTCGCTTTTTTGTTTAATAGAACTTTATATTTTTTGCCTGTCCTTTTGTTAGAACTTATTTAACTAATCTAAGCCTCAAGGGTTCTTTAAGTCTCATGCATCTACTTTCATCCAGCTAATTTTAATTTTTTCTTAAAAATTATGGTATTTTCGCTCCCAATTAAAGAATATTCCTGAAAAGGAATAGAAGATTAAAGTAAAACGTTAAATGAAGTGAAAAACTTTAAGCAAGTGTAAGAAGAGATAATAAATTAAGAAGCGGCCTCTGCAGTGTAAACAGACTTTTTGGCCTTTTCACTGGATATATGTACATACATATTTCTAAAGAATTGTTCGTTTGTAGTGAAGTTATGGTAAATGAAATATCATCAATCTTAATTCTTCTTTTTCTCTAACTTAAGACACCAAGCCACCTTTGTACTTGCAAATTGTTTTTCTCGTATATTGTTTAGTTACTGAAACTGTTACTTGGTATCCCATGCCGTTGCAGGAATGTTGGAGGAAAGGGAAGAGGAAATAAGGAAAAAGCAATAAAAAAGTAAGGAAAACCAGGTGCTCGTGTCAATTTGACAGTTTGCGTAAAAAGCCACAAAATTCAATTTTTGTTTAACTTGACGTTCTAATAAAAATGGTTGGATTCTAAGAATAGCAAACACTTGAAATGCAAATACACTCAGCAAACTGTGTGATTTTATTTGAAAATTAATTATTTTTGTATTATGAATTAATATTTAAAGACCAAAACAAAAATGGTATTTTGGCATTTAAAATTTTTTTATATTAGAGTAAAAAGTCTCTAAAATTTTATTTATAATATTTCTAATAAAAATAAATAGGAGTTACATTTGCAATATGCTTTCGTTGGCTAGACTTGAGGCTAAGGACCAAATGGAATTTATCGTATTTCAATTCAAAATATGAAACTTTTTCTAAAGTAATGAAATTTTAATTTTTCCAAGGTGTCAGTCATTTGAGGCATTCTTTCCACTAGTTAAAAAGTCAAGGTTTTCTTTAATTAAGTTTCTGCAAAAAAAAAAAAAAAAATTGATATATTTCCATACTAAATTGTTGAACTGATTTTAAATTTATTGCGTGCTAAGCCTGCATATTATTGAAACGAGTGCTAAATCATCAGAGACCTACAAACATGGTGGCTGAGAGTCTATTGATGATTTAGCACTAGCACTAATAAAATGCAGGCACTTAGTGTAGGGTGACCTTCCAACAAATAAAAAAACTTTAGGGGCCATCCCTGGAGCCTATATCAATGAAGCTTTAAGACAAATTTTGAGTGCAATTAAAAGAATAAGTCTGATTTTGAAAATTTTGGACATTTTCTTTTAGTAATCAACCGTTTTATATAAAGCAATGGACTATTTTTGCATTTTTAAAAGTCCAAACAAGTATTTGAATTTGGAAAACTAATTTGGCAACTGTTTTTTGAGGCTTTTAAATAAATGTTTTCAGAAATATTCTACATCGCCATGTCCTGAAGGAATAGCCGATTATATTAAATTTTGTTTCGAAAAGATGTCGATCGGAAAGAAGTTTTAGGAGTTAAACAATTAGAGTTTAAAAAATATTATTCTTTGTTATAGTTTTTTGGCTGTTCATATGCCGACATTTGAGTCACTCTCTGTAGATGCATTGACAACAGCGTGCGTGCCCATCGATCCCCAGGTGCATCATTTTCTTCTATTGACATACTCGCGGAAATGAAAAGATGACTTTTCTACCAACGTCCGATTATTTTTCAATATTTCCCAATGTTGTTCAAGCGTGAAGCAACCCATTTTGGTCCCCGTATGTATGATGTAGACTGTTAGTCAATTGTTCGGACAGGGAAAAGTCTATCAGTGTCAAAATAACATATGATTTAAAAACACACTTTTATTTTGACAGCCATACGAATATCACTACAAATGGACCCCGAAAATTACATGGGAACCTCAAAAAATTGAGATGTGGTCAGGATTGGATTCTCGAAAATTGGAGTGAAAGCAGTAAATTTTCAGAAGAAAATCTTAAAATTTAAACTCTGTTAAGTGATTTTAGTTAATTTAAGAAATAATAATAATTTCAATCTATTTCAGTTCTAATTACAAACGAGCACTCTATAGCTGATATAAATGAAAAAAGGAGGGGGCAATTTTTTTGATTGATTTAATATTGTTGTCCATGTGAGATCACACTCGTTTGCCTACAAGGCTTGATTATCAAACGTGTATCCATCCATGTCTAATTATAATATAAACTGTTCGTATGTAAATGTTTGAATTAATTTGTTTTTGTGGATTTTTCTTTTTTAATTTATTTCCTATAATGTAATTTTCGTTGGAAATGCGTGAGCTATTTGGCGGTTTTTTAATATCATTTTCCGCTAAAGCATTCCTAAACAAATGTTAGTAAATATTTGTAGCATACCACAAGATGAAGAGAAAGAATTTTTGTTGGAAAAGGAAATAAAATTCTTTTAAAAGTAAAACAACAACAGTTATAAGAGTTCCCTCCAACGTAATATTAAATTTTATTTCATTTTTCAGCTCAGTCATGCTCGGTTTATGTAAATTTCAAATTCTAAATTAAGACCCTGAGAGTATCTGTCAAAGTCTTAAAAATATAAGCAGTGCCATAAGATGGATTCTTATCTTCAAGTTGAAAGTGTTTAGAGTTGAAATTTTAAAACACTTTGGTATAGGAAAAATTCTTAAAATAAAAATGAACGAGTGAGTGTTTTGCTTAATTCTCATTATGTCATCTACTTACGCTAAGACATAATGATGTCATGACAACAACAACAACAAAGTTGTTGGGTGTTGATACAGGAGATGTTATTTTATATAATAAGCTTTGAATTGGGCGTAAACGGTGAAGAAATATGTATATATTATATTTATTTATTTTATTATGAGAAGCTTCCCGGCCGAGGGTGTGGAGAGAAGGGCGTCGTAGTGGCATAAATTTGTGGCTTGAGAAAATCCAAATTTTGCTTTCTAGATCGGTGATGGCCAAACTGGTGCTATTGGACTTTTTTCTCTTTTACTCTAACACCACACACACGTTTGAAGCAAAAATAAACAATTCAGTCGGTATGAGCGTTCCAACTAGAAGCTTCTGTTGTCGCATAGTTTACACTAATAAAAATTTCAAACTAGGGATGCGAGAACAATTTTTAGTCTGGAGCGAGGAAATATTAAAAACATCCAACAAAATTTTATTATTTGTTGTTGTGGATCACTGTACTAGAGCCTCCTGCTGTCCATGTCCAAATAGTTTAATTAGGGTTAAAATAACTGAGGAAAAGGTCTGAGATATATAAAAAGAAATTTTTTTCAGTCAAGCTTCTGCGGATTCTTAAAAATAATTTGTTTTTTCCGTATTACTATTTTAGTATTTAAAAAATTCTTTTTTTTATTTACGAGAGAGTGCTTCAATAATAAGCAATAAATTCAAAAGCTTCTATAATAATATAATTTCCGTCCTAAGTATTCAATATTGAATTAGCCTTTTTGTAAAACCCTTTACCTCTACTTAATGCTATTACGTGAAGTGGCATGATGTTAACATGACTTGTTTTAAGTAGAAACAAACAAATTGTTTACCTGAGTAGAACTACTTACAACAGATGTTGCACACAATGTTGCTACTACTACAACTGATCAACTGATGCTGTAGCTGTTGGCAGCCACCATATCCTTTAAATTCCTTCCCATATAACCTTATTCTTGACATTTTTGAATAAGTAAGGATCTGTCGGTTTTTGTTTGTTTGTGATACACATTTTAAATTAAAAATATAAGAAGTCTAAAGAACACAGGAAAAAAAAAGCAAAGGGTACACGTTAAAGCTGTCAAGGATGAGAAAAAGCAAGGAAGCATGGAACAGCATTAATATACGAATAAGCAACATTAACAGAATCAACTTTAGGCGAAAAGGATGAGCAAGTGTCAAAGGCAATGACAGTGAATAGGAATTGTGTATACAAGAACTTGAAATTTCAGGTGGAGGTTGTTTGTTCTATCATCTGTATGACACATCCCCATATACACATATATGCCTTTAAATCTATAAATATGCATGTGTATGCATAAGTTATTAATGCGTTCTTCCCCACAGATGGGATAGTTGTCTATATGAATATTGTCATTGTGATTTAACGCCGGATTTTAATAGCAGGAGAGTCAGTTGAATAATGTATATTATTTTTGACTTGCCATTTACCCAAGCAAGAGAACTGACAGACCCAAATTTCAACGATAAGCTATTGTGACTATCTGTCTTAATGAAAATTGATAAAAGTGTTCCGCAAGTGCAAGGTGTAAGTTATTAAGACGGTTCGTATTTTGTTTAAAAATAAATTAAGAAGTTGCTTAAAACTTAAAACGGTTCTTCTTCCAAAGCAAAGCTTGAGGATGCTTGATCGCCGTCAAATAAATATCCAAAAAAAAAATTTATCGGAGATATATTAGATTGATATGCTTTACCATGTATTTACGGGGTCAGTTCAATAAGTCAATGCTTTTGAAATTTCCCGCCTCTCAACTGAAAAGGCAGCACAGTCAATGTCATAACTCATCTGTCAGTTGACTCCTATAAAATTTAAGCCAGTTGTGTCATTGAGCATTATTTTTTGCGGAAGGCTTCACACCGGAAAATAAAATTTTAAAAATTCAAGACCTGGTGTTGGCCGATCGGAGCTTGGAAGTTCAAGAGACTGTTGACGCAACAGGCATATCATATGTCTCAGTGGTTTCAATTTTGAATAAACACTTGTGTATGAGAGAGTTTTCGCAAGGTGGGTGTCACGTTTGCATACAAAAGCAATCGTGTAAAGAATTATCTGGCTTTTTTTTGGCGTAGTTCAGAAGTAAAATGGACAAACTTTTGAAATATTTCGTAAATGTGGATGAAATGTGGATCCACCGCAGTACTCCAGACACCAAACAGCTCCAAAAAAGGTCAAGGTGGGCTTGCCAGCCAAGTTATGGTGACCGGCATTTGACGAAGAAGAAAGCTTTTTTCACCAGGTCATATACAGTTTCCATGAATAAATATCAAGAATCGGTTAACAAATGCTTCTTTCAGTCACTCTGTTTTCGGGTCTTAACCACAAGTGACTATTTCTTGTTCCCAAACCTATAAATATGGCTCGGCGCAGATTTGACTCCAACGATGAAATGAACAATGACCTTGACTAATCGAGTTTTTTTGAAGGAGCAAAATCATTGGGAAAACATTGGACTAGATGCATAGAGCTCAAAGAAAACTACTTATATTGAAATATAAAATGAAATTTATGCAAAAAACTGTATTTTATTTAAAAAGTCACGGTCTTAATGACCGTAGCACTTGTTTTCTATTTGAAAGCTGTAAGAAGTGTAAAAAAAGGACGCAGCCGTATACATCCCCAAAACTCCTTTTTTATTATATTTTTTTTTTCATACTACATATGGGAAAATTCTTTTTTCACAAGACAAATCATCATTAACCTGAGTGACGGGGCATGTGTTTTAAATGTGATAAGCCTTTCAAAGTAAACGACATTCGAAATACATCTCATTATATTCAAAGGGAAAACAACAGGCACGCACTCTAATAAAAACCCAAAAACATTTGCATATAATATATACAATCACATATTTATCATTCAAATATTCGAAATATGACTGTTTTAAAAAAGTTTTAAATAATATCATTGGTTATGTAGAATTAATTCACATAAAAAAAATAAACATGACCCTAAATTGACTTGCAAATGACGGAAAAAAGGGTCATAAATGACTCTTCAAGAAAACACGTGCATAGGGTACCATTTTATATCAAAAAATGATCACTTATGACAATAATATGAGAGCATATAAGACTTTCTTTGATCGAGCAGAGCAGTCAAAAAAGATTCAAATATGATCAATAACTTTGTAAAATTCTTACTGGAAGGAAACAGTGTTAAATAGTATTTCCATATACTAAAATACACTTAAAAATTGGTAAAAAAATATTACATATAAGCGCTGATACTGCTGCTGTGACGACTATGGAAAATAATAGTGTTCCGTTCTGTTGGTGCAATAATAGGCTACTCCTAACTTCTCCTTTTTATTGATTTTGATTTGATTTAATTTAGCAATGAATATCGCGCAAGTTAATTTTAATTTAATCAATATGATTCGAAAAATTACGTAAAACTAACTTCGAGGCATATTATAAATCAGATTTTGGAGTACAGCTTCATATTATTTTAAACTACAGTCCAATAATTCATTTAAAATGACATCGAAGTTTTAGTTGCCAAATTTCTTTTTTCATCAAATGGACTGTAAACAAATTGAAATATTGCACTAATTTTGAAGAGCCTTTTTGCAATACTGTTTCAATATTATAAGCCTTAGCCTAATTTGAATGATATAAAGATGATATTGAATGAAAGGAGTTACTATTTTCTAGAAGTGACTAGGGAATTGTTGTCGTGACTTCTTGATAATATATTTCTTATGTCTTTAGTCCAATGCATGGATAACCATGAAGGGTACTTTTAAAAAGGTCCTTCAGTTTGTTTTAACTATTATAAGAATTTTTCTTTAGCGAATGCATTCCATTTATGTATGACAATCCTAATCGACTATCGCCGTGTAGTTTTTCTCAAGCTTTGGAAAATTGTTTCATAACTTTTAGATGATAGTTAGAAGAATTGTATAAAATTAAAGGCTTGAAGGTAACAGTAAAATCTTGCAATGACAAGTTAATATTTTGCCATTAGCATATTAGTTTCACCGGAGACCATGTCTACTTCTTCGATCGAAAAAGATATTTCTTGGCATTATCTGCCATCATAAATGTTTCCGTGGAAGTCACTACACTTTTTAGCGTGTACGATTATATATGTATGTGAGGCTGAGTATACGCTTTCTATTTTAAATGACAGGTAAATCAAGTTTATTTATATTTACTCATAAAACTCATATAGTTAATATGACGGAGAAAAAAGGGTGAACCAAAAATTGCTATCTGAACTGTAAAAATCATTTATATATATATATATATATATATATATATATATATATATATATATATATATATATATATATATATATATATATATATATATATATATATATGGGTGCACAGGCCCAATCATTTTTAAAAGAACATTCACATACGCACATAAGGGCTTTGCTTGGAGCTGTTTGCAAATTAAACTAATCTGAAATAAACTTTGAAGTGAATGAAAGCAATTCGGATTTTGTTTAAAGAAAAACCCCAAATTATGATATTTGAAAAATATATCATGATTAAAATGCTTTTGGCAATATATAATAAATTTTAAAGTAAAGTAAAATTTTTTCAGCTCGTTGTTGATAGATATTTATCAGAAAGAGGTCTATATATTTTATTATTTTTTTAAAATTTTTCATTACTTTTTAACTAAAACAATTAAAATTTTGGTTTTAACAAAAAATAATATATAATTGAAAAAATTACCTTATATTTCGTTAGATTTATTCAAAACACTATAAATTTAGTTGTTAGATCTTGTTTTAAGTTTTACTTGAAATAAATTTCTTATTAACGAAATATATCATACCATTAGCAACTATCGACGTTTCTTTTAAATAACGCAGCTTTTCTCTCAGTGCAACTTTATTTTACTCACCACTAAAAATGCAATTTTACTTTTGCGTATCACTGGTTCTTAGTGAAATACAAGAGTCTTGAAGACAACCACTAGGGAAGCTGCAGAAACTACTCTTATGTTTCTTGTCTGGCATTGGCTGGACTTAAAAAACGTATCATATTTAAGCTAAGCCTGGAATACTTTTGAGTTCAATATCATATTGAAAGTTTAATAATTGACAAGAAATAATCAAACTAAATTTGCGTTTCTGCGGCACAGAAAATCCACATAAAATGCATAAAGAGTAAGTGCATTCCCCCTAAAATGAGAATTTTTTTTTGCAGTATTTGCAGTGAAAAAGTGATCGATCGGCCCTAATTTTTTTGAAGACGCCGTTGACACCACCGTAACCGTAAATGGTGAGCGTTACAGGCAGACGCTAAATGAGGTTTTTTTTTGCCGCCAGTTGCAGCATTGGTTCTAAATTATTGGTGGTTTCAAGGGGACCGGACAATCATTTACACAGCGGGGCAACGATGTGGATTTTTAGATACCGATTTTCCCGTCCAGATTGCCAAATCTAACAGCATCGGAGTGCTTCTTTTGGAGCTTTTTACAACAGACCACGAACCGTGCAAGTCTTGAAAATTTACGTTAGAGCTGATATCGGCAATTTGGAGCCAAATGTTTTGTGAGCAACAATCCGAGATGCCGTAAAATAAGAACAATTATGCATCAACTCGGGAAGTGGGCATTTGGGAGATACACGTACATTTTTAAATAAAATTTTTATGAAAACAGAGCTCTTTTTGTCATTTATAACAAACTGACAGCTAGTGGAAATTATGATATTTATTAAGTTTGCGCCACCCTATACAAAATTGCGATTGATGTTGAGAGAGAGTGATAGAGGGAGAGAGAGGGGCAGGGGTTGAGGTAAATTTGGAAAAACTTGACTAATTATTTTTTTCAATACATAATTTCTAATTTAGTCTTGAGAGTCACAACTTTTGTCTATGTTTTCGTATTAGTTTACATACGCTGGATAGAATTTTGTCTCTTTAAAGCTTTTAAAGCTTCACTACGTATTATTCCCAAACTGCCAACTGTTATTTCTCATATGCCATTAGCAATTCTATGTACAAATCGTTTCATTAGGAAAAATAACTTACAAACACATTAAGAAGAGCATGAATACATTTATAAGAAGGTGTTTGTATAAATTTATTTTTGCCCATTACCTCAACTTTTGCCATTAGTCCAACTATAAGCCGCAACTCTCTTAAGCATAAATATACTCATATTACAGCATAACAAATCACTAAACAAAACAACAAAAAATTTACAACAAATAAATCCAATTTTAGTTTCATTTGAAGGGTGGCGATAAGATGTGTTTGTGGCATTTGTAATAAAATGCAAACATTAGCAAATTAAGCTTGAAAAACTCTTGCAGATTTGTGGCATCAAATAGATGTAACTAATCAAAAAGTTAGTTTAAGTTTATCAGGTGGGCTAATTTGTGTTTGTACGTATCGTTGTTTATTTTTAATTCAATATAAAAGTTTAGAGCACGTGATGGTGCAAACTACTCGCTGAAAGATCCATTGGGCTTGTGCTAATGCAAACCGATGAGTAGGAGGGGCTTTGAGAGTAACTTTGGTATCCAGGTAAATATTTGAATATTTGTATTTCTATGCCATTAATATAGAAGGGAAAAATATTGTGTGAAAACTTTTTCATCATCTATTGGATACCCATTTAAAAAAAAGTTTGTGCGTTTTGTTAACGACATTTTCAATCAACAAATGAAGAAAACTTGCAATAATTGTGCTCTTCGTACAACCAAGCAACAATATAAAATGAAGAGAAATTAATAAAAGGAAAAACTTGAAAGCGAATTCTCCGTAGCAACAGGTACAGAAGTTGTACTGAGGCACAACACCTGTTGGGGCGAGAAAATGTAAATGAAAGCGATAGAAATGTGAAATTTTGCAAGATATTAATTAAAGAAGTTCGATTAAACTTTTTTATTTAATGCATTAACTATACAAATAACAACAGCAAGCGACGGGTTAAAAAACTAACGAAGAAATCCTTCTTCCTTAAGGCTTTGTAATTTATTCATGACATCATTCGTCAATTGAGTCCAGGTCATCTTAAAACGTTTAAAATTAGATCATTAGTCAAAACAGTTGTAGTTTTTCTTAAGAACTGTATAATTCCGCTAGTCAAACGCTTTGCTAAAATCGGTGTAAATAATGTCTGTTTGATGCCACGACTAATAGTGGCCGTATGTTGAAGTAGATTTGTAGTTGCACAGAAACCTTGTCGAAAACTATATTGATAGGAAATCATTACATTACCAGCTGGTTAGAGAGAGGATGATCCAGGCATTAAAAAAATTTCCTATAATTTCGGAACTAAGTTAGTCTATCAGGCCTGTCACAGAAATCAATTTCGATAGAAAGTGGAATTGATTCCGTATTTTGCTTCTCCAGAAAACAAAAAACGAAATTGTTTTTCGGAATGAAACCACTTTTAATTTCATGATCGAATTTGCATTTTTGTATCTGATAGTACAAAAACAAATTTAAAACTTTCTTGATTGAATACATAAAATAATAAAATACGGAATCAATTCGATTTCGTTTTGATCACATAGTTTTTTGTATGAATTATTATTGTTAGATTATGATCTTAAAAACCATGATTTTTCGGCCTTCTATTTGCTGGCAAGTTTTATTAACTTTTTGTTTCTTATTTTTTCACAATCGATTAATTGTCGTAAATTGTCAAAAGCGGCACTATTAATCAATTTCTACTGGTTGGTTCTCATAACCTTCGGTTATGGGAGGCAGCCACAGTCCCAAAAAAAAAAAAAAAAAAAAAAAAAACACAGAAAAGACTAAATAAGTTCCACAATGTCGCTAGTTTTATTATTATTATTATTTTTTTTTTTGTTAAAAAATATTCTCCATTTTTAGATTTTTTAAACTAATAACAAATAAATTTTTATGTTTGTTTCAATCTGGAGCCACAGGAAATTAAGCACAAAAATTGAATATAATGCGATGATATACACCTCCACTCATTTATTGCACAAGTTTTGTTTTCGATTGAACTTTAAGTATTTTTATGGGTTGGTGTTGGAATTTTTTTTTTGTTTTTCCAAGAACTTCTAATACTCACATACATACACACATTCCCCTACAATTTACAAATTACATAATAAGAGAAAAGTTTGTGTAAAAACCCCTAAAACACATTTCTAGCTTTTCAGCTTCAATTCAGTTTTCTTTCTTTTTAATATTCAACTCATTCTGAATTGTGGTAAATTTTAAGTTTGCCAAGTACTTTTCCGTATACTCCTTGATTATTTAGTTTTTTTTCGTCTTTCTGTTTCCTGCCAGGATTCCATTATATTAATTGCTGGCTTAATGGCAAACGCAGAGGAAGCCAGATAAAGGAGGTGAGCTTAAAGAGGATGCGTTGTGGTGGCCTCCATTGACCAAAAAAACTTTTTCTATAATTTTCTCTTGCAGTGTATTTGACAGTTGTTGGTTTTTATGTGAATTTGTTGTAATTGAAACAAAGGAAAACCCTCAAACAGAAAAAAAAATCAAATTAACATCAACGAATGTGGTGGATGTGAAAAAAGATGAGTCTTACATTTAATCAAATAAAAAGGATTCAAGCCATAAGCTATTTATAACCACCATAAGTTCAGTTTAATAAAGTGGTAAATTTCATAAAATTATTATTCTAGTTTATAATTGATATCTATGCAAGTATATATACATTAGAGTTTGAAGTAAAGGCACAAATGAATACCTCTTAATGAATCAACCACTTAAATATTGAAATAATGAAAAACATTATTCTTGCTTCCATTCGGAGAGTTAAATTTCCTAAGCTCCTTCTTACTTCTGAGAAAAATTACCCTCATGCTTCCCTTCAAATTTAAAGATTTTTGTACAATAACCAGGACTCTATTTTTTTCTTTATGTAAAAAGAAAATACCTAAAAAATTATTAAATATTTAAAACTGCACTTAAATAGCTGTAATTATAAAATATAATTTCTATTGTTTTTCGCTTAATGAAATGAAAAATTAGTGGGATTTCCTTTTCCAAAAAAAAAATTAAATTCTTTTTGCTCTTTTATTAGAAACAAGAGTTTTTTAATCCTTATAGAGAAAAAGTGCCAAATCCCTTGAGGGAGTAAAATTTTTTGATAAAAGCAATAAACGGATTTAAAAGAAATTTACACCGGGACCAGATTTTCATACAATTAAAAATTTAAATCAGATTTTCAATTATGAAAACTTGATTCAATTTCAATATTCTTGGCAATAAAAATTACGCTTTTTGGGAATGGCTTTCATTTTTGCAACGAAGTTCTCCATTTTGAAAGCTTTAAAAAGCAATGCTGTCATCGATCAAAGTATACAAAACGGAAGTGAAAGAAAGAAATACAAATATAAGTATGCGGCTTAGAATAACGCTAATCAGGATTTACAACAACTAAATTTAACATATATTTCGTGATTGTTTGCAGGATATTATTTTTTTCTAAATGTTTATTATTTTTAAGCATGCAATAATTAACGGTCTTTTCTTCTTTAAATTGCTTACGTTTTTACTTATTTGGGCAGAAAATTGTATTTTTCAGGTACCATTTACTAACTGCCACCGTTTGAACAGGACATTGTCAATTTAATCTTAAATTATTGTAGAAATTTTGCAATTTTGTATATGACACCGTAGGGCGAAAACAGTTGCATCCATTAACATTTATTTCGTTGACAGCTTATCCACAGCAAGTTTGAACAAACTGGCAAGTTTTCCATGTTCTATCTTTACAAAGTTTTATTAAATTTTATTATATCATTAATAGTGCATGAGCTAAAGTTTCCTAATTCAATGTATGTGCTTTGTTATCATAGTTTTCTTATTATATAAATTAGAAATTAGTTTTATTAATAACTGCTCATTATGTTATATAAAACAAAGACAATTGAACAGCATTATTAATTCCTTTATAAGATTAATGACCCATTTTATACTCATTAAAAACGTATATACAACAAACTTTTTCATACGTATAAGATTATTTTCTAATTACATAAACAAAATAACTGTGTGACAGATTCCATAACAAACTCCTGCTTTCAATCACTTTGTTCCTTATGAATTAATTAAAATGAAAAAGAAAACTATGGCATGAAAAGTTTTCTCTGCTGGGCTGTTTAACCACTTAACATTTGTGTAACCCTATCAGCACATTTATCCATGTCAACACAGTACAGGGTCATAGAACGATTTCTAATAAAAATAATAGAGGCTAAAATGACTTTTGAAGAGGATTGAATCACAACTTCATATTAACAACTCCTACAGAAACAAAGAGACAGAGACACAGAAATATTAACAAAACAGCAGGAATAATGACAAGAACAAAAGGAAAAATATACACAAAACAAATAATTTTTACAAGAGATGAAAACTTTATTTAATTTAACTGAAACATGCATGTATAAACACACAACCACACACACACACATACATGTAAAGTTATAACTAGCGGAAAGTGTATAGAAAGAAGAAAGTATTTGTACCACTATCGTTAATATAAAATACCGTAATTACTGCCGCAGAGTCAAACAAGCCTTTTTCAACTTATTTCTTGGCTGGAGCATATATGGATATGCTTGCTAGTGTGTTCGTGTATAGAAGATATGCTGATAAAAGGGAGTATGAAAAAAGAAGCATGTATGCGTTGTGTAAGTGTGCCTGTGTGTGTTCAAATTATAAAGTTTTGCTTGTGTGACATTGTCAAAGAGATGAGTTGAAAAAAGTTATTCATATTAATTTGTTTATTTATTAAATTTATACAAATATCCTACAATTAAATGGAAAATTGTGAGACAAACTTAAGACAAAGTTTACTAATCGTAAAATCGCCGTGCGCTCATTTCTATTAGACAACTGCAAAAGATATTGTGATAGTGTGCTTAAGACATTTGCTTTCAACCAGCATATTTTCTTTAATCTCACAAATCTTCAGTTTTGAGTTTAATGCTATAATAATCATTATTATATAATTCTATATATTGCTTGAAAATGTTATCCAATTTTCTTGTATACTCTGCTTTTGACAGTAAAATTTTGTTTTTATGTTTTTATTATATTGCCAGAATATTAGAGAACTTATAATGGTTTTCTGAAAAAGTAGTTTTTTTCAGATCTGACGTTCTTGCAGCGAATAAGAGGTGCCATATATAAAAAAGCTCTTTGGTATAGTTTTTTAGAAATAACATCCAATAAAATATATTTTTTTTATATTAAAATATATATAATTTTAATTTGTAAAATTATTCCGGATATTCTCCCAATTTTTTAAGCATAAAATATTTATTTGTTGAAAATAAAAAAAAGCTCTAAAACGTTCGTATTTGGAATGCATGACGTATGATTAATATTCAGTATGACTCATAAATATGAATTATACGTTTAATGGCCCGTCTTTGACTTGGTATTTATCGTAAATACGTATTTACACTTATTTAATTTTTATTTTCTATTTAAGTTGTATTTAAGTGCAGTTGCAGCTTATCGGTCTAATTTATACTCTCATTTAAGTGGTATGAAAATGCGGCAGCACTGCTGAGCTTTCCAAAGACAGTTGTTTAATATAAACAAAGAAACATTGCACAGGACGATCATGGCAATCAGGGTAATCATCGTCATTCACATCTTTTCGATCTTCTTTGAAAAGTTTGCACCACTTGTAAACATTTTTCTGACTCAGAGTAAAATTGCCATATGCCACTCTAAAAATTGCAAATGCTTTTGAGCACCAAATTCAATTTTTACACAAATTTTGATGCGAATTCTTTGATCCATTTTTTCCACAACAAAAAGTCACCAAACAAGCGCAACATGTCTAAATACAAACAAACTCAATTAAAAAGATATGTTCGAGACGAGTGTGTCAACATATAAAGAAAAAAATCGCTAATCGAATACATGTAATCCGAGAAATTTCAAAATTCACATTTATTATTGACCGGACCACGTATTTAACTTAGATAGACTTTAGATAAGCAAAATTGGTTTCATATAAAAGAGCAGTGGAAAACCAAACTTTGTATTTGAGTAGAACTTTAAAATAATTTATTTTAAATGCGTGAAAAGTGAAAGAATTGGCCATAAGTTCGGTACAAATACGGTCATGTTACAATTTTGTGAATTTTTAAGAGAATGCAAATGCAACACTCGATAAATTTTTTGATTTCTTATCACACGTTTTTTGATTAAAATGCACATTTTTTAGGGCAAAATTAATCGACTTTTTGTAGATATGACATGTTTTTTTTTTATTACATTTTGTAGTAATGTATTTATTTTTGTGAAGAGCAAAGTCCAAAAATTTTTCTCTTATTTCAATTGCAGACTTCGGAATAATTTTTAATTATAAATTTTTATTTCGGGATCAATAATTGTTCTTTGTCTTGTATTATACGAGTACGGTCTTATTAAATTACAAGTCAGTTCCATACGGAAACTATTATCAGTTAATGTAACCTTAATTATTTTCTTATTGTTTTTATAAAATTGAATATGCCTAATTTTCAAAACACTGCCACATCGTAATAATTATCCTTTTTAAGTGCTTCGAATAGAAATGAGTGACACTTCCGGAAGATGTAGTTCGTTGGTACCGATATGTTTCCTTATTAATAACGTATTTAAGTGAAGGAGCTTAGAATTGCAATCCTTTTCAATACTAAATTTATTATTGGGATTAAATGATTTGAGTTATGATAACAGAACCTATATTTTATTTTTCGAATAATAGAAAATAAGTTATTAATTTAATTTGCAATAACTTTTGGCTTAACCTTTGGCTTATTAATACAAGCGTTCAGTAATCTCTCCATGACAATATCTACAATATTTGAAGAAGCTGGATAAGTTAAGCCCGTTAAGTTTAGAATATAACAATGAAAACCCTAAGAAATGGCAGAAATAATTCTTTATCTATATTGGTAATCTGCTCTATTTTACTCCAATGCTCCTCTATAAGGCTCATAGCCAGAACTATAGGAATACTAGGAAATGAGAAAAAACAATTTCTCATTACTTTGTATCGTAAGGTTGCTTATCTTTTCTTGAAACTGTTGGGAATTGATAACACTGTATTAAACTTCAGGAGTTATATTCTTAGAAATATTTGTAATATATTTACATAATTTGAAATAACAAGTAAAATTTATAGAAGAACAAATGGGTCTTGCTGGAACCTCTTCTTTATGTATAATTTGGGAGCGGTCCAAGTTTGTTTTGAATATTATTAATATTTGCAAATAAATCTTGTGCTTTTTAAAGATTTCAAGCTGCATAAATAATTAAACAACTTAAGCAAAATGAAAGTCGAGTAATATCATCAATTTCATATAATATTTTTCATTATTAAACATAGTTCACAAACCTTAGGTTAGATTAGGTTAGGTTAGGTTGATTGGAGTTGTATGTCAGCCCATGTCACACGACATACACCTAAGCCAGTGAAGGCTTGTTGTGCGCTCCTTTGAGTTTAACCATAACACATTGACCCAAAGGTCTAGAGAAACTCCGTGTCACTCACAAAGTTCCTTAATTTCCTCCAGCATATTCCCCGTAATCGGCTTATGTCCGGTAAGATGTCACCCCCAAGATATCGGGATCTTATTTGTGAGAAGGCGGGGCATTGGCACAAATAGTGTTCCAATGTTTCGCTCTCCTCCCCACATGCTCTACATTCATCTCCTCTCGCTATTCCGACGCGTTTAAGATGTGCCAGTAGTTGAGAGTGCCCTGTGACAACTCCCATTATTTTACTTACTTCGAGCTTACTAAGTTTTAGCAGCTCCCTCGTTCTTCTCTCGTCTGGATCTCCCCATAGAATTTTTGTATTGATTCCCATGGTTCCGTTATTCCAGAGAGTTGAATGGGCCCTATGTGCCCAAGTCTTTAGCTCGGATTTAACTGCATCGAAAGGTTTCGCGCATTCCAAGCTTATATTACCTAACTCTATTGCCCTAGAAGCAAGTGAGTTTGCCCTCTCATTTCCAGTTATCCCCGCGTGCCCTGGCACCCATATGATGCGCACTTCACCATGTGTCGAGTAACTGTTAATAGCGTTTTTGCAATCCCAAACTGTACGTGATTTAGTGCGTTCCTTTGAGATTGCTCTAATGGCCATCTGACTATCTGTGAATATATTCACAAGTCCTGACCTCCCCATTACGTTGAGTTCCCTGATATCGCCCGAACTTCCGCCTGCAAAACTGTGCAATAGTCCGGCAGGCGGAAAAACAGTTCTGTGGTGTTTTCTATATAAACACCAAGTCCCGTTTTCCCTCTCGACCTTGATCCATCCGTGTAACAATGAAGCCCCATGGGGATCTGGTTCCAAGGGTCGGTCAACCAGGAATGGATGTCGGGTATCAATGTTCCGCAGTTGGCCTCTAGTCTAGTCTCCGGTATGCCGTCATTTGCGACATTTTCCGGTATGGACTCTCCTATTCACAAACCTTAAATGTCGGAAGTTCGGTAGATTCATAATAATTATTATATTCCTTGTACAGCACAATAAAAACAAATTTAAAAAAAAACATATATCACAATCAAGGTAGACTATCTGCCTGTTTCACGATGTCGAACGACATCGTTCGTTCGCATAAATACATTAAAACCAAAAACAACATTTTAAAATTTGTTGCTGTTTCAAACGTATTTATGCGAACGAACGATGTCGTTCGACATCGTGAAACAGGCAGTATGCCAATAAATGCAAATTGATGTTCAGGATGACAATGACGACTCCATTATTAATTATATTTTGCTATTTCAATTGCTTTTGCCATTGTTGTGGGTGTTTGACTGTCCTAAAACAGAGCCAAATTAATTCGTTTTGACCACAAAAACTCAAAAATTAATTAGAGTCTTGCAGGTACTAAAATTAATAACTACTTAACTTTATAAAGATATTAAAATGTGAATGTGTAATTTTGAACCACATTATGATAATTTGTGATAAAAATATTTTTGTACTTTCTTTTCATATCGTATAAATCATAATATATTGCTTTTACATCATGATATTTCCAACATAATTCCCCATTCATTTGCTTTCTAATACAGTTAAGGCAATTTTTACTACTCACCTCGTAATGCAAAAAACGTTTTTTGTTGTTGCCATGGTTGTTTTTCACGTAACAAATTGCAAATCGAATAGACGTAAATCATGGTCGTTAAAATAGCAAAAGTTACACTTTTACTTTCTATTTTTGTTTCTAACTTTTGCTCATTCATTTTGTCGATAAGCAACAACAAACAACAAACAAAAAGGACAAACCTACAACATGTGAAAGTTGTTTAGCCATAATAATAGATTTAATCCTGTGGCAGCAAGTATAAGTAACTGGCTTTTTGTTTATTGAAAACAGAGGTCTGGCATTCAATATTGACACTTTTATGACTTCAAAAAATGGGTTTCATTTATTTTTTTTATGGTAAAGAACGACAACAATGTCAACAACAAATAAGTATGTTAAAAGAAAAAAGAAGAGAAACAAAAAATAATGATTAAATGGGTATGAATTATATGCCATTCACAATATGTTGTTGCCGCTGTTATTATTTACGGCTGATGTGGAAATAACATCTGATTACACACGATGTTTGCGATTGATGTTGTGTTATTTATGATCCCAAATTGTCGATACAAATTTCAAATATATGTACACATTCATATATAAATATATATCAGATAAAAAATTTTTTATTGTTGTTACTTATTATTATTATTATTTTTTTTCTTGACTTGGAATTGTTTAGACAACGTAACATTATATTGCCTGTCTGGGTTTGATTGTCGCAAGTAAATACATCATTCGATTGGTTCAAAAGAATTTTTTTTCAGATATCAAATTTATGTATTTTTATATTTTTTACTTTACACATATTTTGTACATATATGTAATTGAATTTGGGAAAAGGCTGATAACGTTCTTGTTTATGGTTTATGAGAGATGGTTAAGGAAAAATTACATATCGTAGATAGAAATATGCTAATGTACGATGTCTGTTCAGTTTATTTATTTATTCATCAATTTCTATATTCTACCCTTCAAAATATTTCCCCTTATATGTAACATACTTGTGCCAGCGTTTTTTTCAAACTTCGAAGCATTTCTGTTATTCACTTTTGGGTATGGCCTTGAGCTCTTTCAGCGATTCGGCTTTTGTTTTCTCAATCATAGCAAAACGCCGTCTTTTCAAGGATCTCTAAAATTTTTGGAAAAGAAACAAAATCGCCGGGGTCCCAATCTGGTGAATATGGTGGCTGAGGAATGATTATAGTATTCTTTTCGGCCAAAAATGTGATGCTAAAGCTATGAATTGTTTTTCCGTAATTCCTTATAGAGACATCCTTATGAGACATCTTCTCCAACTTCTTTAATAGTAATTCGACGATTCACAGTAAAAAGTTTCTTTATTTTCTCAACATTTTCTTCGGTTTTTAATGTGATGGAGCTTCCAAGACGAGCGCTGTCATTCACATATTCTCGACCTTCTTTATAAAGTATGTCCGACTAATAAAAATTTTTCTGACTCAGAGTACAATCACCATATGCCTTTCTTAAAATTTTAAGTAATTTAAGCACTTGATTCTATTTTTTTACACAAAACTTGTTGCAAATTCTTTGACACATTTTTTCCACAGCAGAAAATTGTCGAACAAGCAAAACACGTGAAACTGTTATGCATCTCACAAATAAAATAAACTAAATACAAACACACTCAATTCTCAACATATGTTCAAAACAAGTGTGTCAACATAAAAAAAAATCGCTAATCGAAAAATTTCTAAAGTCACCTCTTGTATTGAACAGACATCCTAGACTAAGAGGTAGCGATAGCATATTGCGGAGTTGTGTAATGGATGCAGAATCAATTCCTACCAAAGTCCCTGGGTATTTCTGCCGACAAACGAAAAGAGCTCCGAAGCTTGTGTTCCTTAAAAATATAAAAAAAATTTTGATCCCAGAAAGTGTGGAGTAAAAAAAATATATTTTTATTCAGATATACATATATCACAAAATTATTAAAAAAAGTTATTGATCGTTAAACAATCAATTATTTATCGTATTAAAAAAACATTACAATAGTTTTAAAAATCTGCGTTAGAAAAAATTTTTTAAAAAAATCATTTTATGAAAACAATTACAGTTTCAAAAATTGATTAGTTGGGAAGAATATTTCAAATAACAAATTTCAATATTAAGAATTATTAAACTCTTTATAACTTTATGTATTCCACTCTTTTATACATCAAATATCTTTATTACGATAACAAATAGAAATTTATTTGGCATCACAAATTAAAGTTAATAGTGAACTTTTAGCAGCTTAAAACGTTTATTCTCATATAATAATGCCAAAACAATCAGACACATTACGAAAGTTCTCCCTCATTTATGAATATTAAAATATACACTATCATATTAGTCTTAGAATGTTTTTATACCATGACTGTGTCAGATAATTCTCATACAGTACTGCGCTTCATGTTTTAATTGCACAGTGTTTGTATGAGAAAAATATACATAAAGTATCATTTATTGCGATTGTGCATGTATTTTTGGGCATTGCATTTTATATATATGATACGCTAATTAAAAAACAAGAATGAGCATGCAAAACTTTGCATGTTCAATCATGTTTGTTATATCGTAGTAATAAAGAACAACTTGGTAATAAAATAAATGTTGGCAGAAGCAATGACTGACAGGACATTCATAAGCAGTTATCCATGTATATATGTATGTGAATACACACACATTCATTAAAAAATATGTATATGCATTAGAGAGGTTCATAATTTACAAACATTATTAACTACATTTGCGCATATATGTACATATGTACATATATACATTTTAAGCTCTAAAGCTGAAATAATACAAAGTTTATAAATAATAAAGGGCGATAAATAAATAAATATTATTCGATACCATTTTTGTATGACTGAATAACAGATATTTTAATGTGGCAATTTGTATATTTGAAATAAAAGTAAAATATATTATTTGATATTAAAATTCATATATTTATATGTATATATAATAAAAAAATTTTCACTTTATTAAATATCTTGCAGGTGGTAAAACTAAAATCTTTTCTGGACTGTATGATAACATATCATTCTATCATAATTGGCAGCAATACAAAAACATAAACTTTTGTATAGTCAAATAAGGAGGAAGTGGGAGTGCTAATACTTATACAATTTCATTTCCGAAAGTATAAATGACGTATACTGATGGTATTAAGTCGGTTGCTAACTTTATTACTCATAACACGGCAAAGGCAAATTGCAAAATAACTAAAACGAAAAAAGCTGTTGAAAGAAAAATATCAACAACAGCCAGGAAATCTTTCAAAAATGGATACTTGGCAAACTTGTTCAAATGCGAATGCAAACAAAATCGATTTAATGCCGAAACAAAATCAATACCAACAACAGGGAATTTTAGAAAAACAATATCATATACAACACCACCACCACCACCACCACCATCATCATCGTCATCATCATCACCTGCGCCTCCAACAGTATCAGCAACAGCATCTTGCACCAGAGCAAGAAAAGCTGAATCGAGAGCAGCAGCAACGGCCAGAATATGTGGAAAATCAAAGTTTTATAACAAGCGCAAATTACAACTGTTTAACCGCCTGCAGCCTCAATTTGAACAAACAAAAAGCTCAGCAACAAACCAAATCAATATTCAAGCAAAACGTAACACCATTACCAGCAACATCAATATGCCAATGTATAGAACAACCAACCTCATCAATAGCAACAACGCCGTCAGCTCAACAAACACTCCACTACCATCAGCATCAGCAATTATATCCACATCAACATCAGCCTCTATACCACAAAAAATACACAATGGCCGCAGCGGCAACAACAACATCAGCTGTAAGAGCAACATTAACATTAAAAGTAGATGGCTTAAGCAAATGTATACCTCGTCCTCGAAGCATCTCATCAATTGTGGAACATTTGGTTGTAATTGCCTCTATATTGATCATATTAAGTGGTCTGGCTGTTTGCGACGAATCTCAGGATTTTCAAAAGAATAGTAAGTGCAAATACAACTATTTTAAGTAAAAATTAAATAAAGACACATACAACCACACGCATACGCGCTCACACATTTTAATATCCTTCCTTGTGCAGCACAGTGGGCTTAAAACACTTTTATTTGAAAAAGAGTATCACAAAAAGTTATTTGGAATATTCTTTATGATTTTTAATTTATTTGAGACTAAACTTAGACTTAGGCCCCTTATCATAACTTGGCGATAGCTAAAACAACGACGCCATCAGACTATGAGTTCCTCATTATTAAAAGATTTCTTTAAGTTAAAACTAAGCTTAGTATTTACCATAAGTTTATTGCATTCAAACTCTCATATATGCCGTCGTTAAGGATTTTTAATATAAATTATATATATGTAAATAAATTTATAATTTACAAAGAAATTTTACAAAATTAGCTTCATTGCCACAACAAGAAGAAAATTTTTATTTTAGTAGTGTGATTTAATATCGAGATTTGCCAATATTCACTTTAACTGAAGTTACTCTTAACTCCCAGAAACTTTAAAGCAATTTGTAGTAAAAAGCCATAGTTTAATTTTTAGCTACATAGACCTTCAGTCCAATAAAACTGTAATGTTTTTTCTGTTAGAAATGATTTTATATTGAAACTTTTTATTTAATATATTGCATGACACATTTTTCTTCACCAATATACTGTACGAAGAATTAGTTGGAATTGATAAAAAAAACTAAAATTTCGCTACGCCATTCGCTAAACTTTATCTCTACGAATAAAAGAAGTTAAACACAAAAATATCATTCGAAAAATGCATAGGCCTAAGTCCAGTCTAACTTAGTTTAAACAATTTTCAATTATCACAAATAAAAAATAAATATATATAAAAAACATAATATTAATGGTGCACAAAATGCTGGTTTTAACCTGGTCTATGATATATATGCCTGAAATTTCATTATCGCGAAACCCCCTTCATTGTCAAACAACACGCTCTTCATTGAGAGCTCATGCATTCGTTATCGATGTGCCAGCTAATCGCACTATGCGTTACAGATATAATTCGTTCTTTAGCCGAACAATTCACATGCGGAATAACCTGTCTGCTGAGGTTAGCGCGATCATTAGCGCGATGTTTGACTTCGTTCGATTGTAGACGTAGTTGGAATAATGCGGTTGTGATTTTGCGTTTCCAGGTGTGTGATGGTCGGCCGATGTGCCTGCTTCACTGGGGGCTCCAGTCTATGGCTTTTTAGTGATATCATCTTAGGGCTTGCAGAGACTGTGTCACAGACAACGCCATTTGCATTTTCTTATTTCCATCTCAATTGGTTGCTGTTTTGTGTCTGACCAGAGTTGTGCATTATAAATTACGGACGGCCAATAAACACGCAATATTTTACTCATGTATTTGTTAACAAGCACCTGAAGAGACTGGTTATCGTTCAGTGCCATATTCGACGTTTTTAAAGCGTACAATAAAGTGGATTTAACGTTGGAATTGAAAATTTTAATTTAGTTGCGTCTCGATATGTTGGGCGATTTCTAAACATGCGACTGGCAACAGCTGCTGACGAACCCCAAATTTATCAGGTATACTGCGCTACGTCAGCATTTATCCTAAGTGTTTTGGTTTGGGGGATGTTTATCTTCAATCTAGCTAATTTTGCGGTTTCGCTAACTAGATTTAGCTTTGACTACATGTCGGAGAAAGAATGTCTTAGTAGGCATATATCATTCGCATAGTCCTAGTCTTCTAATCTGTCTTGCAAACCCAATGTAATCCTTCTCCTATGACTTATCGACTTTTGCATCACTACATCGAGGACACAGTTAAAGAGGAGCACTTGGCTTTTCTATCTTTTTGTTTTTAGAATAACAGCTCAACTTATATGAGTACTGCCTTGCCCCCCAAAATAAAATCTTGGACAAATTTGTAACTTCGAATTTTTTCCATAATGAAAAGTTCTGTGCCACTGTGTGAGCACTCATTTATATGTTTGTTTATTTATTTGTATTCACTTACTGAAAATTGAAAGGGTTTGGTATATGCATTTGCATGTGTGTATGTATGTGTGCGTGATTAAAATGTGTGCGTATTGTTCTTTGTTGAAGCTGATAAATTTTCCTTTATTGTCTTATGTAAATATCATTTAAGTTGTATTTGGGTTAATAAGATGATATCGAAAGATTTTCAACGCACTGAATTTTATCAACAATACAAATTGCTTGAAGGTTGAATTGAAAGGATATTGGCAGTAAAAAATAAACAATCGCTGTATTTTCAATAGGGATAAATAAAACTTTTTACATCGCAAAACACAAAACTTTTACAGATGTTATTCTGGAAACTGCTGAGGGTTCAGATTAATGATCTTATTCACATGTACAGGTGTGTATAAAAATAAGGCAATGGATTTAATTAAACTTAGCCCAGCAAAAAAAAAGGCGTGCAGAAACAGGAGTTCATACATTGAGAAACTAGCCCATGATTTTGGACTAATGAATCAATGGAAAATTGTACAAAATGTAATGGATTTTTCAAAAACCAAAAATGATTGTTTTATTTTAACTTACGGAAGGCACCTACAATGCATTTCAATAAAATTATCCTGCAGTATTTATCGAAAATAGACGATTCCCTTGATAAAGTGAACAAAATTTTCACAAAACGTCGGGAAAATATGAAATAAATAATTTTTGAAATTTATTGTCATAAAACATATTACGCCTCAAAGCTCAAAAATAAAGCCTACTTCTTACTTCAGTTCTTTTCCACCTAGAAGATCATTTGTTAATATGTTGTTATATCAAGGGTAGAGCGTCTAAGCCTTAAACCAAATAATCTATTTTGTTTCTTATTTGAGCTCTAGATGCCTTTAGATTTTTTTTAATTACTGTCATTTAAATAATTAAATTGATATACTCGTGTTCAAAAATATTTTTGCAAATAAATTTTAATTAATATTTAAAGGCTTTCCATTCAATGATTTTCTAATCTAATGCAAAAATTTGTTAAAGTTCTTTGTGTGACTAAAGTTTCACAATTTCCATAAAATTGTTTTTCATTCTATTCCATAAAATCTCTATATAATCATATACTTATCTTAACAAATTGTTTGAAAACAAATAATTGTACGGAAAAATTAATGGACAAACTTTTAGATGTTTTAAATTACCTCATATACGAGGTTGCTGTTTATTTATATTTCTATTTCTAATTTTGTTTTTGTATTCTATTTTGTGGATATTGAAGTAAACTTTCTAATTCTTTGTCAAATATGCCGATTTGTTTTTCTGTATTTCCGTTAGAACTGCGTTATCTTTAATTCTACGACATCCTGAAAACATTTAGAAACTTTTTATTTATTTACTTTTATCGATTTATCTCTATAAAATAAAAAAAAATACATTAGCGTAACAGAAAATATAATATAATGGAGACAAGAGCTGACTTCTTTAATTCAATTAAATAAATTTCTTTAAATTGTAGAAAACATAATTGTTTATTATAATTTTCAAAAATTTCTAGTGGGTTAGGAGCCATTATGTGATTTCATTTCTACACTTATGCCAAATTACCAAATTTGACGGCAAGAAATCACTACTACTTTTATTTAAAAATTTTATGGTGTTCAATTCAAAATAATTTAAAAAAAAATTTAAAGGCATCAATCCTGTTGACGTAAAAAGCCCCTAATATCACCCATTTTTATTTAAATCTGCATATATTTATCTAAAGACATTATATTTGCAAATATTTACAAAGTTCCTGCAATTTTAATATAATAAAATATAAAATTTAACAAAGTTTTCAAATGAACAACATCATTCCTAATATTATGTAAGTAAAATTAATTGAAAATGAGTTGAAATAAATGCAAATAAAGTTTTAAATTGTAAATTTGCTATAGCATTGGCAATTATTCAACATGTCCTTAGAAGCTGCGCAGTGTTAGGATACTTCGCTAAAAAAAAAAAAATATATATGACTTGTAGTAGTTAGAATTATCGTAATAATTGCTGAGCTACACGCACATTGAATGAAATTTCGTTTATCAGTAATCCACGGAATATATCCCTCCCAATAACAGCATAGTTCCATGGATCTGTGGTAAAGGCAGCTTAACAAATCGAGCAAATCGAATTGAGTACGATGGCAAGTTGAGAGTGTCAAATTGTAATGGACGTACACAAAACAAAAGAAACTATTTTTTCACTGGATCTAATGCATTGGAGTGTCTTTGATAAATCGTATTCCATATTATCAAAACTTATTTCAAGCTTGGACGCACTAGTGTACGTTTAACGTTTGCGTAAAATAGGTATCGTTAAGCTCCTTTGAACATTGCTTATAAAACCAAATGCAAATTGACAGTATAACATTCATAAAAAGAATCCAAGTCCATTTAAGGATGTTATTGCTCCAGTAATTTCTAATGCGATATGAACATTTTTACATCATCTGTAAATATATTAAAATATTTGAAAGTTTTTGATTCAATTCATTTAAGGAATCACGTTTCTTATGAAATTGTAAACAACTTTATCGTGTTGTGTGGAGCAGAAATGACTTCAATAAACCCTAAAAGAGTGTCCTAATAATAGTTATTTAGAGGAACCTCATATTTCATAAAATGTTAAAATTATTTATAAATAAATGCAATCTAAAGTTATTTTCCTAGAAAAAATTGCAATAAAGCAAACAAAAAAAATTTATAAATAAATAAAAAACCTTCAATTGCCTTCATTATCTCCATCATATAATAACGTCATCCACTTATTTTCTTATTCTGACATTTGCAGAGTCGCTAGACCTGCCTTATGACTGATTCTGGCAGAGAAAAGCAAAAATATTAACGTGCCTTTAGGTTAGATTAGGTTAGAAAATTTATCTAATGCCAATAAAAAAAAAGACTTCCACATAGGCCTGTAAAATGCCTGTTGTGTGTTCCCATATAGAAGACAAATAACCTTATAGAAACTTCGTGCCATGAAGGTAGTTCCTCAATTCTCTTCGGTAAATGTCTCTGGGGTGAGTTTTGTCTAAGGAATCGTGACTTCGCCTGCACAAAACTAAGCACTGACAGAGGAAGTATCCTCCCTTAATGCCCTGCTTTTGTACGCTTTGGCAACGATACAGTTAAGCTCACTTAACACGGTCTTTTATAGCCTAGATATTACCCTCGTTTTATACTTGTCAGGTTCATCCCATAGTACCGTGGTGGTATTAGCTACACTTCAAGTATTTAACAGTGTCTTGTGGAAAGTTTCGCTCAAATTTGCAACTCGATCATCTCAGCCCCAGAGGGCTTTGCGTTGACCAAAGTCACTGTTGGAACAGGCATCCAGAAGAGACGATCCCTGCCACATATCACATGATTATTAATCGCATTTTTTGTATTCCAAGATGGTTCCAGAATTAACCTTCTCACACCCAATCGCTCATATTGCCGATTGACTGTCCGTGAAAATGTTAACCTTAGTAGGCCTAATGCTCACACCGAGCCATCTTACGCACTTCGTAATCGCACGGAATTCAGCTTGAACATCGTGCTGGAGTCAGGTTAATGGAAATAAATGTTTGTCTATCGTTCTTCTATAAAAAAAGATGGCACTTTCCCTTTTGTTAAGAGTCACTTCCGTCGAAACATGACAGTGCATGCTGTTAAATATTTGTTATAAAGTATTATATAGTTTGTATATAGTTTGTATATATTTTAAATTAAAGGTTTTCCGTACTGTTTAATATAATTTAAACGCAAAGATTACAAAATTGCTCATGCCGACTCACGATGATATGTGTAAAAAGCGAAATACCTGATCTTCCCCTAAAATACAGTCCAGAGGGAAACTTTTCAAATGGCGATAAAGGTGTACTTTAATTTGTTTCCTCTACCATGTTTATAATAGACACCTGTGATGATATTTTACTTAAAGCTATTTAAAAAAAAGATATTAGGGGGCTTTTGCAAAAAAGTCATTTAGAATATATTAGAACATCAAAACTTGGGTTTTGGAACTTGAAAAATTTTTGTTTTAATTTTAATTTAATTTCAATTAATGGAAAATTAGAAAGAATTTTAGTAAAAATATAATGCTTTGAATATACTTTTTGTTGCCAGGCTCTCTTAATGGGCAAGCCATTGGAAGGAAAGTTATGCGTCACCTATTTTTTTAATAGTAAATTTTTGAAGTGGAAGGTGTTCACTTCTTGGAAAACATTTTTCAACACGTTTTTGCAATTGAAATTGTTGCAGACTGAAAACCACTTCCAATATTAATGTTTCAAAAAGAATTGTTTTGAAAATGGAAAAATTTAAAAACTTTTACCAAACAAGGCAGACAATTTTAAAGTGAGGAAGAAAAAACGCAGAACTATAAAATAATATACATTATCACTAACTATTAGCCTACTGAGTCATTCTAATGGTAAATAATATTGTTTTCTTCCACATCAATGATGTTAAGGCTTGATTCGTCGGACAGTTGCACCATCTGACTGTAATTTATAGCCAAACTTTAACATTCATTAACGCTTTTACTGAGTTTTATGAACAATATTATAAGCTTTTCTTCAACATCTCTAATAGAAGCCCTGCAAGAGGCATATAAATAATCTAGGATACTTCAAGAACTAATTCAAAATTTTTATGCAAACTTTTCGTAATTATGGCTTATTTTATTTGCACAAGACTAAACTAATTATACGGCGGAGGAATAATTTGCTAGAAAACTTGTAATTAACAAACTTTTCTGTTATTCAAACACAAATACACATGTAAGCTTTCGAGCACATAAAAGCTTAGATGTATGGCATAAGAGCAAATACAAGTACAGTCGAATTCGGATAAGCGAAAATGGAAAACTTCTTAGGTTGCTTTATATTTAAGCAGGATTTTTATTTAAGCGGGCGAAGCCTATTTCACTTTATAGACAATAGCACTTTAAAAATGGTGTATTGAGTCGATAGAAAGTATAATACCTAATAAATATATGAGATTTTATTAGTTGCATGTATAACAGCCACTGTTTTATATTTAAGCGGATCTGAGTTTTACTGCAGCAAAATGTTTTCAAATTAATCAAATTTAAACAAAGTTAAGAACTTTTCTACATTAAAACCAAGCTTGCATACCCGAATTCACCTGTACTCGTATATATTTATTTTATTTAGTTGTTGTTAGTGTTCTGAAGAGAGTGATTATGGCTAAAAGTAAACTTGATTGTGAGAGTGTATTTGTAAATATTTTATTCAACGGTTTGAAAGTACATTTAGTCGTTTTGTACTTTAATGTTTCCTCAGGGAAAAAGTTATACAAAATATTGCAATTTAATGCACAAGTGACAATTAACAATTTTATAAATAAATGAGCTTGCGAAATTGTACCAAAAAGGAATCATTTGGACAGAAGTGATTATGATATTAAATGGCCAAATTGAAAAAAAACATTTAAAAATAATGCAATGTTGGTATTCTTCAATGAAGTCTTATTGTTTATTAAATATTTATTTTTAAATAATAATATAGCGACGGAATTCTATCAAATATTCGAAAATATTGAAAATTTTATACGATTTTTTTTCGTAACAATTATTAGACAATATTTACAGTGAATAATTTTACATGAAACTGTATGTGTTTAGCAACATTAAGCTTCATGAAAGATTCATTTATAGTGTAAATTCTTTCTAAAATAAATATTTGAAAGATCGTTATTTTGCTCCAAAAAAGCATTTGTTACGTTATTGGGAAGTTCCTTTTCAGATTCACAATAGGAATATCCTGGCCTATGCTTAAAATTAAAAGCAGAAATTTGTTTAATATATTTTTTACAGGATCAAAATTAAAAAAATACATCGACATTGTAGGACATTTTTAATAAATTGTTAACTTATTTACTCAATTACTAAAAGAAAAATAATTAAATTAGATTAATGCATTGTTTGTTGTGGGTTTAGCTGTTCATATGCCGACATTTAATTGGTCGCTAAAACAAATCGCCAGTGAATAATTAATTTCAATATTAAATTAGATTAATTTAAGCAAAAAATACATAATTTGTATCAGTTATTTTATATGAACCAAAATATAAAATTTTTTCCAAACAAAAACTATGAAAAAAATTTAGATTTTGCAGTCCTTTTTTGATAGAAAAGTTAGTTTGTTATAAAAACGTACTATAAATTTACATTAGTTCTGATTTTTGTCTATAAAACAAACCACTGTGGGCCGTACCCTTAAAAATTACTCCCTTTACACTTGAGAGTCTGCAGACTTCACTTAAGCAGGCACATATAGGGACCAATTTAGCTCCAGACTATCCTTGTACTGAATTTCATTGAAATCCTTTCAGACGTCTGTTGCATAATTGTACAACAAATTCATAAACATATAAACTAAAAAAAGTAAAAAAATTTAACGTTTCTAGCCCAGTCATAGTTCTAACTGATGAATGTAGTCACAACTATTAAATATTAGAAAAATAAGGTTATATATTTATTTTAAAGAGTCCTATTGAAAAGCCTACAATATTTATATTTCAACAACCCACTCGCATTAAAAGTACATTAAGGAAAAACAATATGAAATGTTATAACAATTTATATATAGAGGACACGGCTAATAAATCACAATAAATACAATAGGGAATATGGATTAAACAACAAGGAATTAACGCATATGTTTGTGTTCAATAAAAAAATACTATGTTTTTTTCTGTTGCCCACTTATGGACAGCTGGTAAAGCTCTTATAAAAGCAACAAAAAAAAATATTCACCAGTTTTATTAACAAATATTGAATTGGTTATCTCCATGGGCGTAGCTAGGTATGGGCCTAGATTTAATGAAGAAAATAGGCCAGCGTTTGCAGTTCATTGTTTGCACCCATCAAACATTCTTTCTTTGAACCTGGAAGAGCTTAAAGTTGCCACAAAAACATTTGAGCATTTTTATGAGTTGGATGATTTGGAAGGAGAAATTGAGCTTCGGTATAATTCTTGACAACAAAAAAAATGGGTTAAGATGAATTAGCCAACTTAGAGCTAGCGAGTATTTTGAAAGACGCTGGATTATTTTATCCAAATATAAGGAAGGCGTTATTAATTTCATTGTCACAGCCGCGCACTACTGCAACTGTTGAGCGGGCATTCAGCACTTTAAGGCGAGTAAAAACATGGTTGCGCTTCACAATGACTGAAGCTCGTTTAAACGGTAAAATAATATGAAATTTTACTTATTATCAAAAAATAAGTATATTGTATATTGCAGGACTATGTATGCTAAGCGTCCACCGAATATTGGTAACCGAGAAGGACGAATTCCAGCAAAATTTTCAGAAGATCTACGCAGATTACTCCTCAAATAGATCGAAATTGTAATAATCACAAAAAATCATAATTTTCGTGGCACCACCCTATTTCATATCCTGGTTACGCCCTTGGTTATCTCTGTTGGCCTAAATGATGTAAGCCTGAAAGCATTTTATATACAGGCATGTGCATTTTGTCTTTTGGGTAACAAAACCTTTATTTTTTAATTTATAATATTATATTAAAAGTAGAATATACTCCATACAAAAAAATGTACTACAGAATTAAAAAAAAAAATGGGTTTAAAACACATGTGTATTTCTACTACTGGTATCAGTCATGCTTTTTAAATTAAGTGAAAAAAACATCAAATTTTGTTATTTAACATTTATAAAAACTTATTTTTAAATCGACCAAAATGACCAGCCAACTAACCATTTAAACCAACAGGACAACAACAGGATCACGAAATATTTAAAACATTTATAAACGCTATTATCAAACGGATTATAATAATACACATATGAAATAGAAATGCAAACAGTCAGATGATTAAAAAAATAAAAAAATGTGGGCACTATGGGTCTAATATTTTTAGATCCTTAATCGATTACTTACGATATGTACATAAAGTAGTTTTTTTTCTAAAAGAATTATGAATAATAGGAAAGTAATTTATGAGTTTTTATGAACATGAATTGAAGATAAAAAAAGATATCATTGATGTCCACTCAATTTATATCTATATAATCTTTTCTGACAAACGTATGCCCTTTTTGGCAGGCTTTAGCTGGAATAGAGTCTGTAGCCTTCATTTTTCCATTCTAGTATACTACCTACTAGCTGACGAGGGTACTATTTGAAATATGACTACAAAATAGTCATATTTTATTTAATAGTTCATATATCCTGAAATTTTATTATACTTCAACTTCTGCGTCTACGTTATATTTGATTTATGTGGGAATCTTTGTAAAGTATACGCAGATATACACTAAATACAAGGTAACTACTTTTCCACGGATTCTGCTCGAGATTTATGTGTTTATTCCCTCAACTCATTTACCCCATACTTATTGTATTTGTAGAACTACGAGGTGTATTTGAAAATTAAGTTGAGTCTTTATTTTTATGAACTTTCTGATATGGCCTTGACATCTAATAGTAAAGCGACTCCTAAATTTGTCAACTATTTGTAAATCTTCTTGTTTTTATGGAACTGTGCAGTTTTGGGAAAGGGGAAATAATCGCGGTGTTCAAATATTATATATATATATATATATATATAGTGGCTAAGCCATGATTGTCTTGCAGATTTTGGTGAAAATAATTACTCACAAGCGATTATTATGCAGAGGGTTGTTCTGGTAAGAGCCAAGTGATTTCGACAAAAAAATTTTTTCTGATGCACATCTCATCTTCAAGACATAAAAATCGAAAGGCACTTTCCAACAGGGATGCAATATTTTTAATACTGATTTAATATTCCCTCTTTATGGTTTCCTTTACCCATTAACATTTCCTTAATTTGTTGATGCAGGTTTGTGTCCCAGTTAAGGTTAATTACAATAATTTTCCTGGTTTTCTTGAAACAATTTTTATCATTTATAAATACTTCTTGTAGTCAGACTAGACTGACTGGCCGTGTCAATAAATCAATTAAATTTTTTTACAAAAAATTTTTTGTCTATAAATGCCAAATAAATTGTAGTTGGAGCTTTGACCAGCCTTGTGCTCGAGATAAGTGAACAAGCGTAAGATATGAAAAGGATATCTTCAGCAAAATTTGCATATTTTATATAAATTAAAATTTATATAAAATTTATTTTTTATTTATATGAATTTTACAATTTGTGTAAATTTAAATGTATATAAAAAACAAATGTATATAAAAAATCCTCAGGATGTTACTCAACAATCATAGAAATATTAATAAATAAAATTTAAAAAAGAGAGGCCTTAAGCTTAAAAAATATATTAAATTGATGAATGCAAATAAAACGCTAACAAAAACTAAAACATATATTTTCTCAATTCTTTTTCTACTTTTATTTACGATACACTTTTTGAATATTCTTCAGTAGGAAATTTAACAAAATATTGATCATTTACTTTGATGATTCTCAACCAGTTGCATTTAGGAACTAATCTGGGCTGCTGAATATATTCAACTACTGATAACATACAACTCTTTAGTACAGAAAAATTCTAATATATGAAAGCTCAAGGTAATAGGAATCCTAGAGTTCACGCCATAGAAAGTAGAAACAGTATTTCCTGCCACAATTCATTCAGCTGAATTGGATATAAATATTTTTTTATAAAAAATATAAAAATAGTCATATTGAAAAAGTTGAAATTCTAGAAAACATTAAAATCCAATTTCAATGAATAGAAAGGTGGCAATCAGGATAACATACATATATATCTTAAAATTTCCAAGGCGAATTTAAGATGTTCCATTTAAAGGATTTGAAATTATTGTCAGCGTAATATGTTTATTTCTACCGTCTCCTTAAGAGAAAAATAATTTAAAGTCCAACTAATAAATATAAATTTATAGTTCGAAATACATATTACGTGAAATTGAGCCAATAGTATTTTTAAATATTATTATAAATAAAACAATATTTTTTATTTAAATCAAAGTAAACTTTGTAAAATTGAATAAATGCTTTTAAATGACTTTTTTACGCTTAATGTCCTATCCCATTTATATTAGCGATATATTCAGTTTAAGTCAGACAAAACACAATCGAAAAAACACAAAATAATTTTCGGAGACTTTCAAGGAACAATAGTTACTATGCGACAGATGGACCTTCTTATACCAAGTTGTTATAGGTTTATACGAAAAGCAAACATAAGCCTTTCAGAGTTATTGTGGATATAAAATTAAATATTATATTTATATATAATTGATATCATGTAAATAAATAAATAAATAAATAAAATTAAATATTTAGTGCCATAGTGCACATTTCACTATTTGGTTATTGCTTCTCTATAAAATTTTTCTATTTTGTGATATTATCTCTGTAATGCTCAATACCACAAAGCTGCTTAATACACATAGATATTGATGCGCATTGGATATTTAAAAATTTTCATGGAGTTTAAGCTTCGACGCACACATACATCTACATCTACATGTAGCTTTTGTAAGCCTTTATATTCGTAGGCACTTTTAGTTTTAGATTAAACATTGTTATTAACCACTAAACAACATGTGCCACTCGCAACGCATTTTGCGGTCATAATAATTATATATAAACACACATACTTGTTTATCTATGGGTGAGTATAAAATTTTATCTCAAACTCAAATACATTTGAATATAGTAAAAATTTAGAAAAAAATACGACTTCAGCCTAAATACATACAACATCTATTAAAAGGAAATTTCACACCAATACAAAGTGCAAAATACAAACAGGATCATTATACACACCCACTTGCATTTCAAAACGAGTCACTGTTTTGCTCTCGTTCTTGTCAATTGAGGTCTTTAGACATCTCACTTTTACAAATATTTAGGAATACATAAACATATGAATGGGAACTGGTGGAGGAATTCATGATATTCGCTTTAGAATGCATGAAATCGTGAATAATTAAACACGCTCGGTCCATAAATACAACGGTTTTAAAAGAGTAGTGACAGAAGTTTTATGACTACAATAACTTTATATTTCACTGCTTCGCTAACGCTCCCCAAAACTTTCATTTCAATGTAATTGAAGTTTACTGCCACATACATGAGTGGTTTTATTTGCTGATTTAGTCCTGAGAGATGGCAGGAATTTATAATTATAAAGAAGGCAGAAATTCGCACCCTTTGCACCATTACCTATATTTCCGCAAAGATTTCCTTTAAAAATTTAAATATTTTCCATTTAATAAAAAAATAGCAAAAACCGTTTGCATTCGTTAAACTGTCTTGAATAAAAAATCACCAACTTTTGAAATTTTGATCTCATTGTATCACAAAACAACTACCAAAAAATTTTTTATATATTTTTGTAATCCGCTTAATATTACTAATATTTTTCCAACGTGATAAATGAACCGTTTACGAGAAGAAATATACATTTTAAATCAAATTGTATTACATTTTTTTCGTTAGGAAATGGTCCTGCTACTTAAATTAACCCTACAAGTGATATTAACTTTTTATATCTCTACAAAATACTCGTATATTTAAGTATTAAGTAGTCATTAGTATTCATATTGTAACCATTTACACAGAATTTCTTAAATCTAATAGATTCACGACGAAAATTGTGCAACCCTGAAAGAACTTCTAAAAGTCATCTTTTGGAAGAGCTTTTTAAATGGTGGATTATCTTAACAATAGTTACGGATTTCCATTTTATAATAGTCCTTTTCAGTTTTGGGTATAGAAAACAAAAACACGCAGTGGGCCAAAGTGTACCCTAAAACTCAATTCAGCTCCTGAGTGATGCTCATGTGATGGATTTTCTTGCACTTGTGGCAAATTTTTTGCTGACACACCTCCCATAATATAAACATTCAAAAAATTTGCAGATTAGTTATCGCTGACACAACTGCCCCAACGTAAACGTCCCAAAAAATTGCATGGCCTCATTTTAATGCTGACGTCTTAAACATTTCCTTAATGGCATTACAGTGATTCTGCAACATTACAAGTATTTATGTACCTATTTTCCTTAACGTTTTTCTCAGTTGTTAATGTGCTGGGTTGTCTAAAGCGATGTTCGTTATTGCATTCGTACGTTATTATTATTTCATTATGACAGCCTACTTGGAAGAGTTTGTAGCACTTACAAGTGCGCTATTTTACTTGGAGTAGATTTATTTTGTTCACAGAACTTACTTTCATTTCTGGATCCATGTTTTTTGATAGCATTCGTCCGACGGCCACATGAAATACTTCTACAATTGAATGAATGTATTTTTTTTTTTGATATTCGTGAATAAGAATATCGAGAAAAATATTCACTAGCCCGAAGAGGAATAATTAAATTGAAACTTATTCATCAATTAGTCGAAAAGAAATATTGAAAATTGAATTGAAAAAAAATACCTACGTCATCTTCGCGTGCAATATAATGAAATTTTAATCGATATCATTGGATAACTTACAAACTTGATACTTAATAATATAGCTACTGGATTATTGTTACTGGAAAGGTACTCAAAAACACCAAATAACTGCAAAGTACTATTACATTTAACACTATTGAGGCCTACCGACCATAAATCTCTTTCTTGTCTTTCATAGTTAAAATAATTTATGGTCATTTGGTCTTTAGGTCAGAGTAATTTGAAAAAAAAAAAATATATATTGCATGAACATTATTATTTTAAGTTCAAAATTATTCAAATATTAAGACTTTCAAAACTATATTGTTTGTGGTGGCTTTAGCTGTTTATTTCCAATGTTTAACTAATCGCTAAACCACATCGTCGATGAACTTTAGGAAGTTTGAAAACATTAAACCTCCCACGTTTATGCCAAACAAATCAACTACAATACGAGAACTTTATGTCGAATATGATTATTACCAAATATTTAATTATAGTAGATTAGATCGATTTTATATAAAACACACAACTACACCCAACATGAGTCTATTTTATTTTCTTTGCTAAGTTTTAATTTACATTAAAAAATCTCCACCCAATATGTTTTAAAAAATAAAATAATATTTCCTTTTTATCAGGCCTGTCACAGAAATCAATTTCGATCGAAAGTGGAATTGATTCCGTATTTTGCTTCTCCAGAAAACAAAAAATCAAATTTTTTTCGGAATGAAACCACTTTTAATTTCATGATCGAAATTGCATTTTTTTTATCTGATAGTACAAAAACAAATTTCTTGTTTCTTCATTGAGTAAAAAAAATAATAAAATACGGAATCAATTCCACTTTCGATCGAAATTGATTTCTGTGACAGGCCTGTATATTTGTTTAATAATTATGCCATTTTTAGCCATTATTGAAGAGGAATCCATGCAAAAATCTGCCAGGGGGACAAACAAAAATAAAAGGAAATTGTTTCCTTGGGATTTTTTAGACAAATTATTTTCGTGAAAAACAAAAATTACAATTTCAATGATTGATCGGCGGCGATAGAAGTAAACGGGTGTAATAAGTCCTTAAACATTTCTCTATCGAATTTGTATCGAAGCACAATTTAATTAATTAAACGCTGCAAGTTTCATTAAAGTGGAAAATTTACACACACGCTTCTTCCCATTTTAGGAATGACTTGTAGCTTTTTTACAGCGAGTATTATTTCATCATTGCGATAAATGTTACATAAAGAGAAAAAATTCTTTGGCTAAAAATTTATAAACTTAAATATTCATACCATATGTATGTATGTGCGAACAGTTGTGTTCAAAGAAACAGCAGTTTATTGCAAGGGAAAGCGAAAATGGCATGAGACCATGACATGGACTGCTCAGTCTCTATAGATCAATACTGTTGAACATTTGGTCAAATATGCCGCCAGTTTTAAAAGAACAATAGATAATAGCTCGCGATATGTGGCAGAATATCAAGCTGAAACGTTGCCAAGATTCTACTTCATGCCACCAGATGTATAAAATTATTACTGTTTTAGTTTTTCTTTTTCAAAATAAATAATAATTAATATACGATATTTTAATATTTGATTAGCATTTGTAACAGGTATTGTAAAAACTTAAAAATTTAATGTTTTCATAACCATTTTGTAAGTCTTTTCTTCAGTTTTGCTGCCATTTAATTTGAGCACATGATTTTTTAAATCAATTTGTTTGAAGAAACTCCTTTTTTATTATCTTAACAAATGGTCTTATCCTCATACCAGACATTGACAAATAAATCTGCTGTAAGAGAATTTTATTGGGCTGTTGAACAAATTTTACCCTGAGGAAAATTTGGTTTTCCATTGTTACGTACTCCTATTTTTGTGAACATAATTGTTTTATACATAAATATTGCAAATCATACTTTATTACGAATTCATGTATTTTTGCAAAATCGAACAAAAGCCTTCACATTTCGGCACTTTTATATAAATTTTTGTTTGTTTTGTTTTTCTTTTTGTGTAATCAATTTGATGGCAATAATCGAATGTCACAGGCATATAATCATTCGTTGACATTTGACACCAACCATTAAATTTGTTTTGTTTTCACTAAAACTGAAGTGTCATTGTGACAGAGAACAAAAACAAATAAAAATATTTTTGTTTTCACACGTACGCAGCTTGTACTAGTATGTGTGCTTTCAAGTGAGTTTCTCAATAGACAAAAAGTAAATGGAAACAAACAAAGAATCTAGTTACTAAAGATCTGATATTTAATTAAAATATTTAATTATTTTAACCAACACAAATAGAAATAACAAAGGACGATTACAACAAATTTCATAATATCAAGACAAAGAGCTCCTTAATTTAATTAATGCTTTTAAATTTTGATAAATATGCATTTAAAAAAAGTTTATTTTGGTTTTTAATATTTGTGTGGCAATAAGGATTATGTGCTTACGTTGACTTAAGCACAAAGCGAGTTAATAGCGAGTGAAATTTCCGCTTCAAAAGTACCCTTCAGCCAAATTTTACTTATTTGGACCAATTTCTTTTGAGGGTGTGGGTGGTTTGGTGTACAACTTCATTTGGAACAATGTCGCATGACATTTTGTGTGCTAGTTTAAGTAATATAAAATAGTTTATTCCTTATATAAAAGATCGATCGATCGTAAGGAGGTTGCAAAAAAATTAACTTCAATTCTAAAAAAACTGTCTTGTGGAACCACAAAATTAGACTTAAGCGCATTTTCCTTATTGTCATAGATTTATTAGGTACGCAATAAAAAAATAACTTAAAAAAAAAGCCATAAAAGTAAGGAAGGAGGACACTGTGATGTTGAAGAGTATCAACCGCTGCCGGTACTATTCATTGGGCAGTGCAGTGCCTTTATCATTTAAACAGCCCAACAACAACTAACGCGCAATGCCACACTAATGCGCAATAGAAAAATGTGTGATGTTGTTGACTAGAACTGACAGTTTCTGACGCGCTACCTGCCTCAGCAAACAGGACCTCCAAGCTGGCAATCATCGAAACTTGTCCTATTCTGCCTTCTGCTTTTATAAAAGTATAATATGACTATATAACTTTCTTGGTAGGAATGCTTTAAGATCATTCCAAATGCATTTGATGGTGTTGATCACAACATAATTTGCATGTACAATTTTACCACATATTTCAGTCCGCCTCTTATTGTTGCACTTAGAAAGTCATCATTTGTCTGTCCTTTATTATTTATTATATACATAATTGATGTTGTCAACCATCTCTCATTTTGTACGGCATTATATGCTAATGCCCTACAAATTTGTATTACCACAAGTACATAAAACATTGATGAATGGGCCCATAAACTTTATGAAGATCTCAAATGTGTATCTACATGGGAAATAGCAAATGGTCTATGTAGGAGCTCGAAAATTCAAATGCTGGGAAAATAATCCTAAAATCTAAGAATATCGCTATTCAGCAAACTGTCACATGAACATAAGATCTTGATATTATCTTCAGAAATACGTTTAAGTGGTCACTGATCACGAATATCTGGAAAATAAAATATTTTACATTATTAAGAATTCGCCTTTTACTCGCTAAGATATTGCATATTTATGCGAAATGTTTCTTTTCTTTTGATGCTATTAGCTTTTGTCGCTGGGATATTTTTACGGTCTTTCAAAGTATGATCGTATATCGGATCCTACGTAAACCCTATATGATGTACCATTTGAGGACCTAGTGAAAACGTGAAGTCTAATATTGTTGCATAAAATTATACAAACATGAGTGCCCAATTATCTTTTAGAAATTATGGCTCTTACACGTTCTTGAAGAGCCAATGATTTAATTCAGTTAAGACATGGAACTTTCATATCTGAGTGGTAATTCCATGAAATATGAAAGTATTAGGCAATATTTACATTTCAAAAGACCCTTATTTATGTATGTGTTTCTCTTAAGTCTTGAGTGCCTTATTTTGTAATCGCAATTGTATGTAAACTTCTATTTATATAATCCCATTAAAATTATAATTTATATGCTCTTGTGCACAGTATTATTATTATTATTATTATTATTATTATTTTTTTTTTTTGGTAAACAACTTGTGCTGTACTATAATTATAAGACTTAAAGCCTTGTTATATAAGATGTCAAATAATTTTGAAATGTAAGTTCAGTTGGATTAACATTTTTTCAATATTTTAGTAAATTTATCCTTTTTGCACCCAAGACATTTTTTTTTCTCCCTAAATGTGGCAGTTAAATTTTCCAATGCTGGTTGAGTTTAATATGTTTTTTTGGCTTGTAAAGAAAACAACTTCATAATGAAAATGACAAGTTGGTGAGAGTGAAAAAGATATTTTATATCACTAATTTTTATTTTAAAATTCAAGCTAAAAAATTGCTTGATTAAAACACTTGTTATTTTTACTCTATTATTTTTATTTATTTAATTTTATTTTCTTACTCTTTGTTGGTTTACAATTTGTACAAATTTTCCTCGAGTGAAATTTAATTTTACCTCAATAAATAGGAACAAGCGATATTATTCTACTGCCAAATAAATTATTTTTAAAGCTAGACATTTTGTGCAAACGATTTTCAAATGCCAAAAAAAAGGATTTTATTTTCAACTGTAAAGGGTAAAATAATTAATTTGAATGTTATTTAAGTATTATTATTATTACTACAACAGCCCAGTTGGCGTTAAGTTTATTGCACAATATTATTTTTCCACATGTCACTAATTCATATTTATGGACACAGTAAGACCCTTTTTCTCTATAAAAATTCGCAGCGTCAAATTAATAATAGCAATTATGTGTGTGTGTGTGTGTGTGTGTGTGTGTGTGTTTTTATTTTCATACAATTTATATGAGTTATATTTAGTATTTAGGGTATAATTTATGAAGTTAAATAAAGTCCAGGACAACGAACAAATAAACTGCAAAATGATCGTAGTGAAGAATATGTGTGTTCAAATAAAATACATAAAAATGAGATTTTATATAAAGGATTGTAAATAACTAAGTATTTTCTTCTTTTTTTTTAAATAAATTCATATTCAAATAAGCGTTAGTAGCAAAATTTATGACAGATATTATTTACAGATTTCTTTCTATGCTTTTGAAACGAGCAAATAAAACATATAAATTTCGTTATCATTTATAAGCATATCCGAAGGATACAGAATTTAATGTCCTTAAGAGTTTTGAAATTCATTTAATATTTCATGCTTTGCACATGAATTGTCACTTAAAAGGGGGAAAAGGAGAAATTTGTTTGAAATAACCATAATCAAAGAGCAATATATTGTGATTGAATAATAAAACTTGAAAATTATGAAGTTGTCCATAGAAAAAAGGACTAATATTCAATTCCTGATATGAATACACTAGAGTTTCTTGTTTCCTTGTTTACCAGAGTTGTTGGCGCCTAGAATAAAAAACCAATTTATGATTGAGACCAACTGAGAGATCCAGCCCTGTTCAGGATAAATAATTTCACTCAGCATTATGAATTTTTCCGAGGTACATTTTGTATATTATAAATTCATATTGTCCCTATAGGGAACATAGGAACTCAACAACCTTCTTCCATTCAAATCTGTTCATCGCAATAGTTTTTATTTCACTCAGCCTCTTTTGCGACTACCCTGCAGGTCCCATTTGAAAGCATTCCTGGCAAGATCGGACAGTGGCTTACGAAATGTGTGTCCAATCCAGTTCCATTTTCTTCTGTGTATTTCTACATACAACGATATTTGACAGATCATTGTTTGAAATGGTTCCTGTCCAAAAGATTCGCAAAACTCTTGGGAAACATTTATTTCCGAAAATTTTAATGTGTTTGGAGGCAGTATTCCATGTTTCACATCCATATAACGGAGTTGATTTTACATTACTGTTGAATGACACGGTGTGATTTGATTTTGTCATGATTTGTTTCAACTTCTTCTAATATTTCACTATTTATTAGCAAGGGACTCAAGTTTCCAGAATGTATTCGCATAATATTGATTTTTTTCATATTGATTTTCAACCCGATTTTCTCTGATATAAAGGCAAGAAGCCTTAGTTGTGCGGCCATGTCAGAATAGCGCTGAGAGAGAATGCTTATATCGTCTACTTGTTCCAGATCATCCAACCTTTCGCTTTAGCCCCCATACAATCCAGCGGTTTCCCATCATTGCTTGGTGCACTACACTATCCAACACTATACTGAAAATTAGTGGAAACATCACATACCCTTGACGATCGCCTGTGACAACCTCAATCTTGCGACTAAGCATGCCATCGTGTAGTATCCGGCATCTAGCCCCTGTGTACATACTTTTTATTAATTTGATGAGTGTAAGTGCCCCTTTACTTTTGAGAACATTCCAGATAACATTATGGGCAAGGGTGTCAAAGGTTTTCTCAAAATCAATAGAGCAGTCAGTTGAATGGAGGTCTCTTCTGTACATTAAGAGGAGATATCCATTCAACTGACTGCTCTACGATTACTCTCAATGAGTTTATATGGTCAAGATATATTTATATGGCCTTTTGTCAGTTGTTATTGGACTGTTAAAGTGATGAAGGCATCAGCACTAGTGCCTGAACAGTACTGGCAGTGATTGATACTCTTATAATAATAATGTACATCAAAGCGCCCTCCTTAATGGGTAATGTTAGCATAATCCTCGGCAAAGAAAAAATAATTAATAAAATGGTTTCACCAGAGGCATATTAATACCAGGTAATCTCGCACCAATTCGCTTTGAAAAGTGACTTGTTTAGATGTCAAAATCAGTTATTGCATCAAGTACAAGAACTTACAATTTTATAATTAACGATACAATTGTCCTTAAGTGCATAAAATTAAAAATTAGTTAAATGTTAAATAATTAAATTGTGAAATGTGGTTGAAGGGAAAAGGAGTTTGATATAAAAGATGTTAAATCATATGAAGATAAAAATTAAGTAGAAGTCGCTTATATTTTTAACGATAGTGTATAAGTATGTGAAGGAATAAAACTTCCAACCGATGCTGACGAGACACCACTTATAATTGGTCGATGCACTTTCTAAACCGATCATGAATTTTGCTAATAAAATTCAATAATCGACAAGCGTTGTTCATTTGTGAGTCGATTAATGGTTAATTTATAGACCAACTGATAATTTTTAACAGTGATATTTTACACGAAAACAGCTGAGCTGGCAAAAAGAGAGTTGCTAAGAAATCACCCTTTACTTTAAAAACTTAGAATAACATTTACTACAAATAAAATTAAGAATTAATAAATGAACAATGAGCATTTATTGAGATTCGTTTAATTGTGTTTCACATAAAAAGACTGGTTCGTTGACTAGTGGGATTAGAGCAACCTGCTCCAGCCTTTTCAGTTTTTTGCTTATATTTTTTATTCTATAAATACTACAACTACTAAGGACCCCAAGGGCCAGAATTATCGTCATGTATTTGGATATTGCAAGCATAATTTATTTTTGGGTGGACTGAATTATCCCCAAAATAACTCTGCTATTGCGAAATGGGTCTTGGAATTATATTTGGATGTGAAGCACGTTTGCACAGCTCGAAAATTAGTTAATTTACTTTGTCTAGACTTTGGTTAATATGAGTGAAGCTGCTATATTATTAACATTAAAACGTAATGCTAACAGCCATCTAGATGTCCTTTTCGCCTCATCATATTGTCAACATCTTTTTTAGCGATTGTAATAAGAAACATTTACACTATACCATTTAATAAAATTAGAAACTTGTTAAATAAATGGAATGATCATCATCAGCAACATTGTTGTTTTATTCTTGTTGCTATTTGCGCCTAATGAGATTTAAGCAACTCTAAAAAATTTTATACTCCCAGCAACAAATAGCGGATCTTTTCATGCTCAGCCTTCAAAACTAATAAATTGCAAAAATATTAGATAAAATCATTTATAAGATCGAATTAATAAAATCTAATTAACATGGAGCTTGTTTTCTTTTTTAGACCTAACAATATTAATTTGTCTAAAAATCCTCTATACTTTTTAATTTGTGCATGAAAGATCAGATCAGAGTTTAAAGTAAAACCAAAAAAATTTAATTTCCATCATATATGGGAAAATGGGTAAAAAAGGGCCCAAAATAGCTAATAGCTAAATATTATTCCCGTCAGACAGTATAAAAAGGCTATATTTGGCTAGAATATGGCTAAACTAGCAACACTTGTTCCAAAGGATAATAAAATCTATCATTTTATATGTTTCATGAAAAAATAAAAACAATTAACTAAGTCATCCTGACTTATGATTAGCAAAAATATAATTATATAAATTAAAAGACGTTATTAAATTTTTTGAATATTTTGCAAAGATTTTTTTTCAATTTAACATTTCTTTACTCTGTTCGTAAATATATAAATTATCAACTATTTTTATCACATTATTGTGGGAATCGCTGCCACCAGCATATGTATGTTGCTTCACCTAAAGGTCTTAGAAGAGAAAACAATAATAATAATAATTGTGAACTGAAAGACACATGAGATTAAGTTCCCTGGACAACACATAAATCAATTTATGTTGTATTATATTATTGCTACTCTAGACATTAAGAGGTAAGAATAGATGTTCTAGCCAATAAAGCAGACAATTGTTAGGCATTATGGAGCGTTAAAGTTCTGTCTAACAAGCCAACGATGTGCTAAAAATCAGTCGAAAAAAAGTTCTGTTGGTCAACATCCAGGTGCCATTATTTATATCTTTAATTTTATTTTTCTTACAAACCATAATATTACAGCCACTTGTGACAGTACAAAACCAATTTTCTTCGAAAAATTGATAAAATAAATCATGTTGCAGAAGAAACAATTTTAATCAATTTGATACTCGCATTTAATCAACACGCACATTTGTCATTGAAATTCAACAGCAAACAGCAACAAATTTAATACTCATTTTCAACATCATCCTTGATATGAATGCTTGTGGTCAGATACTCGTCTGAGCAAAGGTTGCCACGGCCAATGATCAAGGGTGTAGATAAAAAGTGTGAAGCATGTGTCGTGTTTAACCAACCTACTTGCCACAAGTACAAGTAAACATTATTTAATTGATTGATATTAAAAAAAGAAGAGTATACACCAGCCTGTTTACGTACAATTTGTAGCAGCGAATATTGTAAAATGTTAAGGGCGTGTCATTAAAAAACAAACATACGAACACAATAAAGGTGGAGGTATGGGGGTATGAAGGTGCCCTAAATTCAACAAATAAACAAGCAATTAAATGAACAGCTGAAATTTGACAAGGGTTAAAAGTGTTAGTTATATATGTACGTTTTTCTCTCATATTAAGGACAAATAAATAAATTGCATTGAAATTTAAACAAACAACAAAGTCAAACTCAAATACACACAATATCCTTAAACGGAAACGAAGTATTTGATTACAAAAACACTCACTTAACCCTGCTTAGAAAGAATAGAAAAAAGAAAAATTCAAACGATAATGGAAAATTCAATGCTGCAACAAATTTCAAATACTTTTAATACCATCGAACATGCAATCGTAATCAATGATTCAGAGAATTAATTTATTTACAATTAATTAAAACTATAAGATTTCGTCTTGTTGCTTGCTCCATTACTACAAAAGGAAAATTCATTAATTTTAATACATTTTTAATTGCCTTAGACAGGTCTTGTTCACCAGGAAGTTGGCACACTAAGTAACGTCTGACATGCGAATAAACTTAATGGATCGTTAAATAAATTAAGGAGGGACTATAAAAAAGTATGTAATTCTCATTACAAGTTATTTAAGTACGAAATATTAATTGTATTTATTGGGCTGAAATTAACTGAATTTACACTGGTAGACAATAATTTTGGACACGTTTTGCCGGCATTAAAACAAATACATTTGAAACAGTGTATTCTTATGGTGGATAAGAGTAGTTAAACTATCATCTATTATGACTTTTAGGATAAATTTCTATGTATGATTTAAACAAAAAATTTAAATCAGATGGTTGTTTTTAAAATTTTAACTAAGAAAATTTGATGTAAAATATCATTTATAATTCCTAAGAAAAAAATTCTGCGTTTGCATTGTCAACTTTTGTTGAAACAATTTTTAGTCTGTTGCCAAGGAGGGGGCGTGGGAGGGGGTGTAGTACATCCAAGGAAAACAATTGCATGTATGTAAGTATGTGTACTGTTTTTCGCTCTCTCCTTCGTACATGTTCACACATTAACCCACTAATAAAAAATATTGCAATCACCAAGAAGAAAAAGAAAAGTTGTATCAACAATATTTGATAAGTGTAAACTCGGTCTATGCAATATTTATAATATCGCGTAAATGGTACTAAATTCGTATTGTGGAAAACAATAACTTGGTATGGACATTCATCAAATCTTATGTAGCACATGAATTCGGCTCATGGAGACCGGTCGTGTTTAAGTTTCATTCAGGGACTATCATCGTTGCCCTAATATTTTTACGTTCGGGCAACAACACAAATCATAATAGACAACGGAACACATATACGGAAAGATGAGACAGACACATGCATAGGGTGGCACAAAGTAATGTCATATTTGATAATTTAAAAAAAAAAAACAGACTGAAAGCATGTACTTGAGGTGTGCTTCGCTTCTTGACTTGCTTACAACTAGTTCTCTATATATCTACTTTATTAATGTTAAGACACGATAAGATTTGGTGGCAGCTGTTATAATGGCAGCCAATTCAAATTATAACATTACTTTACCCAAAAATGAATTAACATGACAATGTTACGCCGTTGACATGCTGGCCTTATGTTCAAGTGCCGTCGAGACCAAACATGAAATGGCCAAATATTAACAGTAACATCATATTAATGTTAGACAGTGACCACCGATGTTACTGTTTCGTTAATGTTTTAAAAATTTTTAAGCCATATGATTGAACAATTCCTTTATAGGATGAGATGACGTTAAAGGCTGACAGTGTGTTAATTGTTGCTTTAAAACATTTTTTCCTCCAATATATCAAATGAAAGCTTTGAACGGCAAACGAATTGGTGGCAAAAATGTATAAAAATGCTACAAAGTCATATATTAAAACATTCTCATATTGCTTCGTTTACTTACCACTTTAAATCTTTTTAATATCGTCAACAGAATCAGATCTTAGTTTTGGCTATAATTGTAGATTATTTTAGTGAATTTATGCTAAAAAAATTACAAATACTACCTGCAATTTGTTTTACGAGGTAATAATTTTCTGTTAAGTTTTAATATTTTGACGTTTACCACTAAAAGCTACAATTGATTTATACTCCTAAAAACTAATTATTTACTCTGTACGATAAAAGGTTTGTGAAATAAAAATTCTACGAAGTTATCAGAAAGCAAAGTTTATAACTATACCTTTAAAACTTTTAATGAAAAATGTGACAAAAAAGTTTATATTTATAAGGATGTTTGACATATGGATTCATCATCAGCTGAACTATTAACTATACCTAATGGGAAAGTTGGAAATTTACTATAAAAATTTATAAAATGTGCAATAGTAGAGTTACATAAAAAACTAAGTTCCCTCTTTTCATTTCATCTCCTGTCCTCTATCTAGTATTTGTTTCCCAACATGTAACACTTCAACACATTAATTGACTGAGTGTTATTTCTCTTTATAAAAAAGAAGAAAAGTGCAATAAAATTTCAAACGGCCGTATGAAGTGACGTCCTTAATTACTTTCAACTAATTTTAATACAAGGGAGTGATCGCCTTATTATTATAGTTATTTTTTTTGTGTGGGGACCAAACTTAGTGGTCACATTCGTAGGGCTAGTGGCAAAAATCATATTTGCTGCACCATAGTGCTGTCAAAGTTAACGAGATGCACATTCATATATGTATGTATATACACATTTATTTTTATAACCTTTTTTTTTGCATTTTTACCACTGTGGAGCAGTGTGCAATAATTACACTGTAGACTTGACTTATACATGTCCTTTTGTGGTTATAAACAAATTATGGAAATAAAGTTTATATTATACATTCTCACCACCTCTACTGTGGGTAAAATCTGCCAGAGCATGAAATGGTAAAACAGAAAATGTATTGGATTAAAAAAAAAATACGAACTGCATTGCAAACTTGTTCAAGCTTGTACCGGCTCACAATATAACTGTGTGAATGTATAAAACAAATGTCAAAACTTCATTACAAACCCATCAAAATATGTTTATTTGTTTGTTGCATTTATTCCCATTGACACAACTACTACAAAGCGTGGCATAAATATACATTTAAACGGAAAAATTTCCCTACCCACTATACAAAAGCACTAACAATTCATACATTCATACGTTCATTCATTCATACATTCATTTCTGCTATTGATGTGACTGACGCTGTTTAACACATGTTGTTGGTAAACCATTTGAGAGATGAGATAAAACGAAGTTTGGGGAAAAATCACACAAAAATAAAACACACAGATGTGGCAACAGTAATAGCGCCATGACACTCACTGATACACATGCAATCACACTTATGCTCTTCTGTTTTCAAATGTGAATGTGTGTATGTGTTGTTTTCGTTTTTTTTTTGTTTGTTTGTTTCGTGCATGTTTTATTTATTTCGTTTAAAGAAATGCAAAAATTTCATTTTAACAAGGAAGAAGCAATGGAATGAAAGGAAGCACATGTCAAAATACATTTTAACAGCATCACTGACAATGACTGATAAATACGGAGCATTCTGAAACAAAAAAACAAAACAAAAAACATGCAACAAATTTTTAAATAAATAATAAAGGAGGGGGAGAACATACGCGCACACATATACACACATCACAGAGTACATGACACAAAAATGCACGCAGTAAATACTCAATGATACATGACACAAATGACAGAAATGAAAATTGCTGTTTCAACATCAAATGGAAGTTCTTATGGAAGGGTTATGGGAAACAAACTCCTTCTTTTATTTATTAATTTTTATTTGTTTTGTTTCTGGCATCCATTGAAAGGAGGGGATTCAATCGATTTTGTCATTCCGTTTTCATTTCAACGAAATTGTATCACAGATCTTATTAGTTAAATACTTACATATTTATAATCTAAATATTTTCAATTTCTGGGAATATCTAATAATGCCCAGCTGTCGTTCTGATATCAAGAGAGCATTTCGAAATGGAGTGCAAAATACATCAAGTGTGGGGTATTAAAAACAATTCTTCTTTTATTTGAACTTAACAGGATTGCAGCTGCTTCATGGCTTCAGAGAGACAACAGCTCGAGTTTCCGATAACTATGTTGCATAGATGGCAGCATATGAATGGTGATTTGGAAAGCAGTGGCCAATAGCGGCTAAATGGCAGGAAAGGTCCTTCAGAAGAATGCTCAAGAATGCCCTATAAAAGTGTACCCTAAAGAAATCCGACAGTCTTTTGGGTAAAACCTTGTCACTTATATGGGGACAAAATACATTCCTGTGGCCTCTGTCAAATCTGTTCTCTATGTTATTCAAACAGTGATGACAAAACGGCATAGTGTGTTACATGTGTCCTTAAAAACTGGCTTGTTAAAGCAAAGTGGCAAAGTTTTGCCAAACTTAGTCGGTTAGCAATTAGCCAATTGCAGCACTTTAAGAACTTGGTCAATTTAAACAAGAACTTCGCCCCTGTAGATGAAACTAAGCAGACGTGCTCGGTTTCATAATAATCCAAATGATTTGAAGTTTCTACAGACTTTATGCTCGTAATTCCTTGAGTTGAACGATGTCGACCTTGATGGCAGGTGGATTCAGGAAGGCAGCACATAGTGCATATATATTACATTACATATATGTATATTACATATACATGGTACTGCAGATATATAAATATTTTAACACACATAAAGCCATTTTGGAAAGTAACTGATTTAATATGCATGTATATTTGTACATACATATTTTATTAAAATGTACTTTTACCTGAATAAATGGGGAGAAACGAGAAAAAATATTATATCACTGAGACGTGCTTTTTAGAAAATGTCTATAATCAGAGGCAAAATTTTTCCGTTTGCAACAATGATTTGATATTTAGATCTTCAAGGTAAGGATTACTTTGGTAATATTTATTGTTGAGGTAATCTTTTTCATGCGGATATCTGCATTTTTTAAACTTTTTAATTTATCTGACAAAAACCAAGCAGCACTAGTAAATATTTTTTTCGCCTTCCATAATGTATTTGTATATAAACATTGTATGCATTTCTCAGGACACTTTATGATGTTTTAAAGTCTCATATAAAGTATTGATTATAATATATGAGTAATAAGCTTTATTGGATCAGGAAACAAACACCAAATAAATATATAAAAATTGTAAGCCTAATTTTTCATAAATTTTATTAATACCAAAATTTTGCATTATTTAAATCTTTCTTTAACTTCAGTTTTTTTAAGCAATACTTTTTTATCACAAAATCATTTTCTTCTATTAAAATATGTGTCAGAATATTAAATAATGGAATTACGTTTGTACATGTTCGTTAACAAATACTAATTATATAATAGTGAAACTCAAAATTTAGTAAAATTATCTTGCAAAAGGTCAAGTATAAAATATTGTAATTTTTGTTTCACACATTTGAGTGTTGCGCTTGCATTTAGCAATATTAATCCAAAAGTACTTAAATCCAGAAAAGCACCCAAAAGACTTTTTATGAAAATGCGCTAAATTAAAAGTGCTTGCTGCAAGCTTTATATAAATTGCCCGCGCATACTAAGGGGCCGTCATATACTAGTTGTTAGTGTATCTGACTAATTGTCAAGAGGCCGTGGATTGTGTTTGGTAAATTTTCTTTAAAAAAAATTAACTACAAAAAGAGGAACTTTTCAAATTCGTTTGCTGTTGCTTTAGCTGATCATTTCTCGGTATTTCACTGGTCCTTAAGCCAAATCGTCATTAAGCTTTAATTAGTTCGAACGCATTCCACCTCATATATTTATGCTAAACAAATCAAACACCATATGAGAATTGTCTATCGTATACGAATATTACAAACTACATTCTAATCGAGGCATAGAATTGTTTAATACAAACAGCACAACATATATTTTATATTCGACATACGTCTGTTTTATTATTTTTGTATCCTGTCTACATGTACACATATCCTTTGGGTGCCAACATTTGTATTTCTTACACAAGTAGAAAGCAAAATCATTATTATAAATACTTAATATTGAAAATGATCGGAATCGGGATGGTTGGTAGTAATAAAAATATTTGAACTTTTCAAATTATTTTGTTGATGTGTCGACATATGAACAGCTAAAGGCACAACAAATAACTTTTTATTTAGCGAATTTGCCTTGGTATTGAATAAATACATACATCGATCTGAATACAAATTTTTTATATTGAAGCAGCACGATCCTTTGAGTCCTTCTTTTTCTTTTTAACAGATATTCAATATATATTTTGTTTTTCCTACGAAATAGTAAGTTGTTTCATTTCAAATAAAAACAAAAAGACAAATGAGTTCTTAACAGAATTATTATACCAACTCATTTAGTGAATTCGATGAAGACCTTAAAAAAAACTTTCCCAATGGGACAAGAAAAAATTCCGTCCGATCGTTACAATATAGTTGTGCACACACAATCCATTTCCATAGCAAAATTCTATGAACTAAGTCTTGTTTCCAAGCCTGAATAGATGGCTCGGCCGAAAGAGATTCAACTCCGACGAAGAAATCATTTTGCAAATAGGTAATTATTTTGAATACCTCCACAAATCTTATTTCTTATTTCTCCATAAAAAAAATTGGAGGACTCAAAAGGAAACTGGGTTGAAAAACAAAAAATTTTTTAATCTAAAAACTTGTGTTTCATTCAAAAAGCCATGGACTTTTTTCTTAGTAAAATGAAATTCTTAAAATTGTTTTATAACAGCGCTCACATGACATTCGATTTTATAGGCAACATTAAAAATGTTCAGAGATGTGGCATTTGATTAGACAGATATGAACTATATACATAAGATGCATTTAGAGCAAAAATAAAAAAAAAATTATTAAATCATGAAACCAAAAAGCAGTGCCAACACACAAGTATCAAATCATTATAATTCTAGAGTTCTCTAGTGATTCATTTTACATTGAATTTATTTAAATTAAAAAAAAATAAATGTTTTATATCAAAATTATAATGATTTTTTAATATAAATCCAAAATTTCTGACAAAATAAAGATGCAGTAAACTAATTGTTGAGAACATGTTAAAACAAGACAAGTTAAAAAAAAATACTAAAGTAATTATTTTTCTCTTGCGTTTTATTCATGATTATTTTTAAAACCATTTTTTACTTTTAATTACTTCATTTCTCTATGATCTGTAGGAAACAGGTCAAGCATTTAAACTCTTTTAAAGTGGAAAGTGTTCTTATTATCCCAGCTTTAAATCAAATGTTTCATATGTTTTCTATCCTTATTATCCTTTCACGTTTAGAGTGAAAACATACATACATATATTCGACAAAAGAACATTGCAATAGAAATGTTCTTTTCATCTCATTAAATCTGCATGTTCAGGTTTTTCATTCCTATTATTTGCTTTTTTATGTGTGTATGTATGCATGGGAATTTTTGGATGCATGCATAAGTGTGTATGGACGTAGTATAACATGCTCTGAGGATGACTTACAGAGAGAGAAAAAATTAAGTTTACAAAACAAATGGTTGTGCAACCCATAGTGATGATTGTGTGACAATTTGATATGTTAGGACTATGAAGGATGTGAGGGTTTTCATGATGACAACATTTGGAAGGGGCGAGTTACATAAAGATGTTACCTTTTCTAGGGTACAATTATACAAATAATACTTTCGGCATAGTAACACATATGGCGACAAGTGAGTATTATTATTATAACCTGTGATTCCAACGAAGAACAAAGGGCTGTAGTTTCGTCAATCATACTTAAGATAAAGCAACAGCTTGAGGTAACTTATTCGATTATATTGTTGAATCTGCAAACAGTATCCAGGCCTGCTGGCCGTTCAGCGATAAAAAAACCGGTTGAGCTTTAGTAATGCAATATAGTAACCAACACCAATTATATTGATTTTTTTATGTCATTCAACTACTAAAGAACAGTTCACCTTCTCTTGCCACGGTGGCCCAAGCTACATTATTATTCCTTTCCTGGTCTAACACCAAAAGTTTTACAGTGCTGGAGAATTTCATAATAGAGAAATCGCTGCTTACAACTTCCAAGTGGACGGTACACAGATAGCCTTCCGCACATGCACAATTTGCAGAAGAATTCCGTCCTCACGTATGAGTGAGTATTTCTTACAACTTATTCATTGAAAAAGCTTGTAATTCTTAGCATTTTAAGTATTGAAAATGATACAAATATTTCAAAAGAGGCATATCCCAGCAGGAACATGGAGGACACAACCTCTTTACTCTCTATGAATCAGAAACAAATATCAATACTGATGTCTCTGATAATTTAGCATTGTATCTCTGGTAGGCATGCTTAGAGATTAGGAAATGGTCTCAGAGATGACTCTGAAGCAGAAAGCTTAGAGCACTTCAGACTTTACTGTCTTGGTCTAGCAAGAAGACCAATGGCCATTATGGGATCTCCCGAATATTCAGCTGCAGCTGGTTGGATGTTCGGTACTTCAATTAGGTAGAGTTCCCATTTTATCACAGTAGGGCAAAAGGTATGAGTGAGTCCGATGAAAGTCGTTCTCCCAGCCTTAACTGACATAATCTAATCTAGCTCTTTTAATTAGCAAGCAAAACATTTTGCTTTCGTTTAAACAGTTCTAAGGTAGCCATTTGGGAACTAGTTCTTACACCTACTAATGTGCATGAAAAGGCTTTTGTAATGTATTTGGAGCATAAAACACTCGGGTAAGAGACCAGTAAAATGTTTTCTTCATCTAATAAGCTCAGACACAAGCTTTTCTTCGTATAGAAGAACACAATTAAATTCTTTTTCTCTCTTTGAAAGTGCAAAAATTTGTACACTTTTTCTTAGAAAAGAACATGCCACAAAGTCTTTTTTCTTTTTAATCCAGATATTAGTTAATTTCATATGTGCCCGAGATTATTTTTCGTTATGTCAATCAAAAGGAAACTCCCTTCACTGCACTGCACTTATTTGATTATTTTGCAATCGAAAACGTAAATGAGAAAATTAAATCAAAGAAAAAAATTCAAGATTTTTTTAATAATGCTTACATGACAGTAGTATGTGAAATAATTATGAATATTGGTTTCATTTATAATAACTTATGTTATTTTTTTTTTTTGAGAAGTCATCTATAATTCCTTCTCCCAGAAAAAAAATTAAAAAAGACGTCAAGGAAATAATTCTTAAAAAACAGAACTCTCACGTTGTGGACATGAAATTTACTTATTAGGGAAGTTCAAATTGCATGAAAGGAAAATACAAAAAAAGGAATTAGGAAAAAATTTAATTTGCGGAAAATTCTCTGCAACATTTTCCTAAAAACAATTAGTCAATATTAAAATCCATTTTCTGCCAATCTTTTGATTTCTTCTTAAGAAGATTGTATACTTGTTTGGCTTTCAACGAAAAAAAGGACAATTGCTTGCCGATTAGTGTGTTTTATTATCAAAATTCATATTCGGTTAAGAAAGTGCATCGTCCACTTTTTAATCGGATAACTGAGTTCAGCGACGAAGCTCATTTCTGGTTGTATGGATACGTGACCAAGCAAAATTGCTGTACTCTGCGTGGAGAGCAGCCAGAAGCATTGTGCCCCCAAAAATGCACTATTTGGTGTGGATAATAGGCCAGAGCCATCATTGGGCCGTACTTTTTCGTAACGTAACTATGAATGGTAAGCGGTACAGTGCGATGATTAAATTTTTTTGTGCCAAAAATAGAAGTGCTGAACTTGGCTGACATTTAGTTTCAACAAGACGGTGCCACATGCCACTCATCACATGAAACAATGGCCCAATTGAGAGGCGAGTACAGTGAACAATTTATTTCACGTTTGTGGCCGATCAATTAGCCGTCTACATCGTGAAACTTAACGTCTTTAGACTATTTTTTGTGGGGCTATGCTATGCCAATATCGAAGAATTTATTCGTAAGATATGTTGGAGAGAGTATGCCAAAATTAGACCCAGCGTATGAGACGTAGCAGCAGAACATTTATATGAAATCATCTTTAAACATTGAATAAAGATTTCACACGTTTCTCTAAGTTTTAGGTGTTTTTCAAATCAAATCCGAAAGCTCTTCAAAAATCAGCCTTTGGTGGTGATGTAAACTAGACAAAATTGGATTTTGAAAACCAAGTTTTTATCTATTTTTAATGTTTTTTAAGTCGATCTTTAATAAGTAATGGTTTTCAGGTTATTCAGCCTTTTCATATATTATAATTTTAATATACAAGGTGGCACAAAAGTGATGTCATAGTTTGAACTGGCTACTATTTTTTCATGAACGAAAAAAGGAATTCTGTGTTCATAGAAAGTTTATTTGAAATGGTAAAATTGATGACAATAATTTGAAAAAGACCACCTTCCGAGTTTAGGCATAATGAAGTCGTTTTAGGGCATTTTGAATTGCTGCTCGCAATTAATCTTGCACCAAATCGGTGATTTATTCTTTCCTAAAACATTCCGAGTCTTGCAGGTTCATTGTTTGTTGTGATAAATATGACATTTTCAAAAGCTCCGCAGAATGAAGTCAGCAGCTGTTAGATCTGCTGATCTTGACGGTCAGTTCCAAACAGGAGATCGAGCGACTTGGAAATTGGTGTCTGAAAATATCTATCACTGTCTGAGCTGTGTGAATGGTTGCTATGTCGTGTTAAAACCAACAATAATCGAGATCCAATGCAGCAACTTTTGCTCAAAAAAGATCTCGTTTAGCATCTGCCTGTAACGCTCAGCATTCACGGTTACGTTGGTGCCTACGCCATTAAAAAAAAACTTTTTCACTGTAACTGCGCCACCAAACAGTCTTTTTGAAGGTAATGGCTTCTAATGCATTATATTTCAATTATTTGTCTCTCGAAAACGCGAATTTTACATGTTAATATAACCACTTAAGTTCGTATTGGTCTTCGTCGCTCATAATGATTTTTCATACGAAATTATACTTTTCTTGCTCCAAGTTTAACAGAATATGACAGTAAGTCAACTTTGACCAAAGGTCAGCAGTTTGCACTCTGTAGGGGAACATTTTGAAATCTTTCACCAAAATTCGTGGCAAAGAACCTTTGCTAATGCTTAATTGTGTGCATCATCGTTTATTGTTTCTGGATTATCCTTGATGATCACCATCGAACGAGCAATAAGAGGTCAGTCAATTGTTACCTTATCTGTAGTGGATCCAGTTTGAATCTTGCAAGGAAAGCAATGTGAATTCTATCGTTCTGGATGAAGAGGGTGCTGTTGGCTAAAGTAGTTAACGCGTTGACTACAAAGCAGCGATTGGATACTCTTCTACTAGGCTAATGTTTACCACATCCAAGCGCCCTCCTTCTTCAGTAATGTAAGCTGAATCGTCAGCGAAGTAAAATAATTAATAAGATGTCGATACACATACAGTTTAAGAGACTTTAATGCGTCTACTTAACACCAGAGATGCTGTAACTCTTTTGAGTTGTAAAAAGCAGAAATGAAGCTCTCTCTCTGTCCTCTTTACCCTATCCCTTTCACATAGGAGTAATACTTTAAGAAAGTACTCAAAATTAATTGGCTGAGTGTAACCTCTCCTTAGAAAAAATCATAATAATGGTATATTTTACATCGGTTAAGGTCAATACATAAAAGCTAGGCCTGTTTTAGACTGAATTGTGATTCAGTCGATGAATATACGCAACAGATTATTCTTCAGATTCGTCATGCTGCGTAAAATTTCGTCCTAGTCGTGTCTATAAAATCATACTCAATTTTCTAATGCAACATTAATTTTTTGAAAGCGATTAATATTGTTTCGAAAGGGATTTTATTTTTAGACTGAACACGAAAAACCAAAATTTAACTATACATTTCGAATCGTATTGTACAAAAGCTTCTATAGCTATTTATACTTTTGTTTTTGTTGATTACAAATAGTAAAATATGATAGAGTTCTGATAGAATTCTCATATATATTTGTAATTGTTTGCATAAGTATACGAGCTTTGAATGCTTTCAATCATGATTTGGCTAAAAGGGTACTGATGATTTGGTTAGCGCCAATGAATTGCAGGCATATACCTAGCTAAGCCAACAACAAACAATAACATATTAAAATAGTTATTTTGGAGAATATCTCGAATAACAAATTTGATAAATATTGTTATTATAAATTTTGTTTTTTCATTGCCTTATAAATACTTTCATTATCACCCAACGGGCGATTAATTGTATAAAGGCGTAAAAAGAAAAAACAAAAGGACGCAAGTCAATTATAATTGTTTGTTGTGTTGTGATTGTACAAAAGCTTCTATAGCTATTTATACTTTTGTTTTTGTTGATTACAAATAGTAAAATATGATAGAGTTCTGATAGAATTCTCATATATATTTGTAATTGTTTGCATAAGTATACGAGCTTTGAATGCTTTCAATCATGATTTGGCTAAAAGGGTACTGATGATTTGGTTAGCGCCAATGAAATGCAGGCATATACCTAGCTAAGCCAACAACAAACAATAACATATTAAAATAGTTATTTTGGAGAATATCTCGAATAACAAATTTGATAAATATTAGTCTGTAATAATTTTAATTTTTTTTTATGAAAACAATGAGTTCTGGTCATATTCAAGATTTGGAAAACTAATGGAACTTACTTCGATAGATATTTCTTGTACACAATATCAAATCCAATACAATATTTAGTACACGATTGTGAATTCCTTTATACTCACAAAAGCCTCGTTCATTGGTTTTGAAAAATAAAACTTAACATAAGACGTTTTTGTTTCTAAAAAAAAGTCCAACATTTTGTTGATCAATTTATAAAAAATCTATTTATCCGCCTAATTTTAAAACGATAACTTCCTTACAGGTTTCTTATAAGTTTGAGCTAAACTCCCATTTTTTCTCATTGCAAAGACAAAATATGATCCACTTATTTTCAGAAACGAAAACGCCCTCAATTTATTTTGATAACATATTTTTCAGTATATAATTTTTAAGAGCTTAACTTGAAAATATACCAAAAGTTCTATAGTGACTAAGGATATCAATAAAATAAATTATTTTGCTTGTTTTAATTAAAGCAAATTCAAGCAATGCAACGTCAATTAGCAAGTATTTTTAAGGAGGCCATAATTCTTAGAAGAAAATAAAACCAAATGCCAAACGTTGCTCTTGATAAAATAATTCTAGCAAGTCCTTTTTTCTGTATATTATGCTTTTCATATTTCTGTGCACAAATCCCTTGCAGGTCATTTTCAAAATCCCATCCTAAAATTAAAATTGAAACAAGTGTAGCAAAGTTATAGAAGAATATAGTCAATGACAGCCTGCCACCTCCAGTTAATTCAACAGTAATAAAAACTTAATATTATAGATCCAGCAACTTCTTAAAATGAAATAAAACTCAACGAAAAAAAAAAACTATCATAAAAACACAGAAGAACTTTTAAGTAATAACAATTATTTGTAAAAAATACAAAAAGAAATGTAGCGTTCAACTATTTCTATAAAGCTTTAAACGGAAATCATTTTAGTTCCTTTTTATATGTATATCGCGGTACTTTTTTTTCTCTTCTTCTCATACTCTAACACTGAGCCACGCATTACACATCCTTGAAATGCGTTGATGTGTTGTTTTCTAGAGCAGCGATGAAAAACAAACAATGGAGTGAAAAATTTACAATAAATTTATATATTAAGTGCATATTTAGAAGGCAATATAGTGAATGTGTGTATGTTTGTGTGTATGATTGTATTAAAATATAAATATAAGATAATATGTTTGCTGGCAGTTGGCATATATTTTCCTGTGTTATTCCATACGTTATCAGGAAGATAGACTCACACGCACAAACTCACATATTTTCAAGTTACGCCTGCACGCACGGTGGCTGTGTGCCATGCAACAAATGTAAATGCTCAGTTTATGACTTCTGGGAAAAGTCTACATGTAGCCACCCCGCCAGTTTTTTGATAAGTTAAGAACAGTAGAATGAACAAAATGTAAAAAAAAATAATTTCATAAAAAACAGGGAACTTTGTGAAAAAATTCATATACCATAAATAACATCATTAAAAACTGGAAATTAAAACACTGAAAATGAAACAAATTCCAAAATTAAATAGAAAGTTTGTAGAGTCGCGAAAATTTTCAAAGCTCTTAAGACATCCAAAACCAATAGAACTTAAATTGAAATAAAATTCAATTTATTTAATTCAAAATTATATACGAAGCGGAGAATATTTATATTGAAATAAGTTCAGCAGTAAACGGAAATTTTATATAAAAAAAATTAATTTTATGTTTAGAAAATTAGCCAAAGCTACCAATTTTTTTTTTTTGGCATGAAAGTCCAATGTGATGTCCGACGGACTAAACATTCAAGTGCCTCTATTTTTTAGGACGATGTTAAATATGCTTCACTCCCTACGGATCCCCAAACTATCTATACCACCATTATCCAAACGAAAGTGAAATAGGTCTCACATATATGTTGCAGTGCATTAAGTTTAGTTTAAAAATTCTCGGCCTAGGAGAGGGCAAGGAAGCTCATCGGTAACAGAAGTTTAGCCAGCTCTATTGTCTTACTGGAGCGTACACGGTAGGGTGGCGTGAGCCTCGTTGTTCTATCGTTACTGCAGTGAAATATGCTCTGATGAAATCAAAGATTTTGTTCCTGAAAGCCGCTATTTGTCAAGAGCAGCTTGTTTACATATGGTTTATGTGGCAAGGAAACTCACCTCGTATTGCTGAGAAAGTTCATTCCTTGTACGAACAACTCGTATGTGGATTAACCTTAAGTCAAAGGTCTCTCTTGTGACTTCTAATGTGGCAAAGATAAAACCAAATGTCCATGGACAAAAATTCTTCTATTCTTCTCCTCATAATCAATTTCCTTAAGAACGGAAAAAGTAAGGATCATTTTCTAAGGGCTGGTCTACAAAAAAGTGAGCGAAGCAATTTTCCACTACAATTTTTGTTTTTGTTGGGAAATAAATATATATTTTGAAAGAATATAAGTACGTACGAAAGAGAAGAGTTGGACCTAAAATGTCCCTTTAAAATATTACGCCGTTCCTTGCATAATTATTTAATGCACAAAATTCTAAATAAAAGTAATGTAATGGATGTTAATCAAGGCAGGTTAGAGAAGAGAAAAGACAAATAATTTTTTTAATTTATTCTCACTTTCCATCAAATAGAGATCCTGTGATGAAAATTTTTAGCAGCTTTAAACTGAGTTTAAGATTACAAGTTAAAAAAACAAATTTTTATTTTATTATTAATCCTTTTGTATTTGATTTATCCCTGTGATATGCCTTTGAGCAGTAATATTTTTACATTTGACGATGATACAGCCTGCCTTAGGATGCATGAAAACCCTCACGAGGCATCCCGATATCTTCAGGAACATATTAACCTGTTGGAGCTGTGGTTGAACTTATGGAGAATAAAAGTAAATGAACAAAAGTGTGTTCATGTCACATTTACCCTACGAAGGGACACTTGTTCCCCCATTCCAATCAACAATCAAGTTGTTCCTCAACATTCATAGGTGAAATACCTTGGTATACATCTTGACCGACGGCTTACATGGAAACACCACATTGACTCTAAGCTTACACAAATGAAGCTTAAATTAACCCAGATATATTGGCTGACTGGTAGAAATTCTACCCTCAGTCTAGATTGTAAACTTTTAATATACAAGTCGCTTTTGAAACCCATATGTTACGGAATTCAGCTATGGGGCACTGCTTCAGCTTCCGATGTAGAGAGAATCCAACGAAGGCAAAACAGAATTTTTAGTTTAATAACATCGGCTCCATGGTACATCAAAAATTAAATTTTACATCGTGATTTAAATATGCCATTTGTGACTTCGGAAATTGCAATATATGCAGGCAAATATTGAACAAAACTCCAGTCCCATCCGAATCCTCTTGCTCGTAATATCTTGAACTTTACTGGACACATCCGCTTAAAAAAAGGGATACTACGGCTTTAATACGCCACACTCCAGCTGAAATTTTTTGAAAATATTTTTGTGCTTAACACTACATTTATGTATTATTAATTATTATCACTACGTTTATGTCTGACACTTGTTGGGCCTAATAACTATATCTATACTTAAGATTTTAATATTTATGATTAGTTCAGTTTTGAAGATAGAATAAATAAATATTAGAGTAGAAAAATGCGTTCTTTGCGCCTTGACAAACATATAATTTTATAGACAAAGCTTTTCTTATTAACTACCTTTGCACTAAGTTGTAGGGCGAGTGAAAATTTGATTTTGCTAAAATTTTCTAATTTTAATTTTAATGGTTGAAAATTTTTCATATGTAATTTGAATGATGCTGAGCTATCGATTGCAATGAGAAAGTGAAAATTGAAAATTATGTCATTTACGTCTCTTAGCAGTTGGAGTTTGCTCTTTATTTTGAAAATTCCTGTTTTTCAAAAAGAAATTCATATTGTTTTAATCTATTTGAAAACTTTATTTTGCTTGAATTAAACATTTATAAAATCACTTTCACCTACGAAAAAAAAAGAAATCGTAAATATTGGCCAGTTCGTACGCTTTCAGTTTGAGCGCTGAGGGCACATTAAATAAAAATTATATAAATTATAAAATTCATAATAAAACTTTTCCAAACAATATATTAATACCATGAATTGTTTCCTTCTTCTTTTCAGGTAAGTTTATTATGACAACAAACAAGAAATTTATTTATTCCTCTACACAGTAAGTTGAAAAAAAAAATCCTCACCCTTTTTTACACCAGTTAATACCACTGTTACCATATCAACACATTCAATAAAGTGAATCTAAAAAAATGTTTTTATTTCTTTACAACTTTTCCTGTCTTTTGAGGCGCAAAATGCGTTGAAGCTGCATCAGTAAGGCTAAAGAATTAGAAGCATCAAGCGGGTGGTATACGAGAGCTCTGTTTGAGCAAAGGAATATGCAACCAGCAGCACATTTCCCAAAGTGCAACGAATTGTAGCAAATGGAAATAAAATAGAAATCATTTTTTTATGACCTCTCAACATTTCGTGTTTGTTTCTTTTAAATTTTTATACGACTTGCCACTAGTATATAAACTGTAAATGTTATGCAGTCTTCCATTTGGTTAGCGCTACATTACTGCCTCTGCCACCTACCACAAAAATGCGCACTTACCAATACACATACGTCGCAATAGAACCAAAGAATTTCACACAGGCTCTGTGGTCTTTATGGTCGTGTGAATTGCATTTGTACTTGTTGTGCTCCACTCATCTTTTTATTATTCGCTTTTATATACGCTGGTCTATTTCCTTTGCGCTACTTTTCAAAAGATTTCCTTAAGAGATTCTCTACATTTTTATGTTTGTCTGCATAAGAAACTAAGATTTCAACATTTTAGCTCCAAGAGATTTTTAACTTTTTCACTTGAAAAGGGAAAAGAAACTGCACCACATGACATTGAATGTTGCTGTCATGAGCATTAGCAAAATATTGAATAAATGTATTTGAAAAAAGGCAGAAAAAAGACGAAAAAAACAAATATTTTATTTTCTGTTTATGTGCAAGAATTTAAGCAGAATATAAATAAGAAATAAATATACATTAATGGTAGTTTAGCTTCAAACTCTTTTCATTTCAATTCATTTTATAAGCAATATTTATAGTTCAACCTAAATCAAAAGAAAATCTGTTTGCTTCCAAAATAGATTAAAACTACCATCAAATATATTTTCTTCAAACATACAAACTGAGTAAATATATACAAATATGTATAGTCGTACATACATACTCGTATACGTATGTATGTGTTTGAGAGTTTGCAATTGACAGTGTAGTGACATACACATACATGTGTACTCGTATATATGATTATCAGTCTGGACATTATCGTAGATAATCCTTTATATTCTCTTTGACAGTTGCTTATTCTGAATAAACACACATTATTTGTGTGCAAAAGCTTTACACAAGGCCATAAATAAGGAATCTCCCATAGATTATTTAAAATTGATTTATGTATGGGATAGTGGAAAAAAAAGATCATTGTATTGATTTAAATTTGTGTTATTAAATTTGAGCAGCGAAGTTTAGAACTTTTCTTGTGCAGCATATTTTGTGCTCAAAAGAATTAACAACGAAAAATAAAATAAAAAAAGTAGATTTTTTTTCCAAATACCAGGACAGATGAATAAGTCCGTTACTGTTTGAATGAAACACTTCGCCCAACGTTTCTTAAAATTCTTTATCCTTTCCAAAAAAATCAAATTTGTCTAAGCCGTTAATATAGAAATTTTTTTGTGAGATGAATCAAACTCTTTCCGCTGAGCAATTTTTTCGGATTTGTAAGCAAAAAATAATCACTCGAGGCCAAGTAAGAAGAATAGAGTAGAAAAGGGAGTAGTTTCTAGCGTAAATCAAACCACAAATGTCTGCACCCCTGCATTTTTCAAGAGGAAAAGGACGTTCCTCTTGGCCAAATGCGGTCGGTTGTTTTTAAATCCTCTCCATCTTGGCTGTTTTTGGTTCCGATCAATCCAAAAAAAAACCAACGTGTTGACTGCTGTTTGGTTACTGACGTCTTGCGGTGGATCTATGTTTCGTACCTGGTAAAAAAAACCGCGCCAAAACTCACCCAGATTACAAAGTTGTCACACGATTGCATTTGTAGTCGATTGTGAGCAAATGCGGCACCCATCTTGTGGATAGCTTTCGGCTACCCAAAATAGAGACTTTTGACCCATATGATATGCCTACGGCTTCCACAATCTATTGCATTTTAAATCCTTGATTGACTAACGCCATTTCATTTCTTTTGGGCGTAGAGACTTCAATTGTGCTTCCAGAACCTTCGGCATCTTATGTGCTTGCACGGGTACAATGAAATTCAGTAAAACACTTTTTTACCATTGATACTAGTGATGCAAAGTTCCCAGAGTATTTATTAAGCTTAGCCTTGATTAAAAGGATAATTTTTTGTTTTGCAAAAAATAATGCTTAATGAGAACATGAAATTACATTTTATCCACAAAGCAAGCAGTAGTCTGCTCTCAATGGTTGTCAAACACAAAGTAAATGGCGCGGCTTGTTCAAAATTTTACAGGAGTCAACTGACATACGCCTGATGCCTGGCTTAAAATTAAACACAAGTCATGGAATTATTGGCCCGCCCTTACATTCCACGAACTTTTACTTACTGCCGGGCTAAGCGAGTGATGCAATATTTAATGTAAAGAGATTGCAGACGCCGATGTTTCTTTAAAAAACAGGTAGAACACAATTAAAATGCAAAGGCAGAGCAGTTTTTGATTAAACAACCACGATTAGGAATGGATATGAAATTTAAAAAAAAAAAAATTTTTAGTTTTTTCTATTGGTCAAAAAAGTGCAGATGATGTATAGTGACATTTTGCGTGGCGGTAAAAGTTTATAATAAGTTTCCTTTTCCTGCCTTATTCAGTTAAAATTAGTTTTAGTTTTCTTTCAAATTCGAAACGGCAAAAATTAATCGAAAAAGTGCAGAAAAAGTAGATGGATATTAAAAAAATATATATAAAACTGTAGTTTAATAAAGGACAAATTTTTTTTATCAGATTAGGAGCCACCTTGTCAAATTTTACTAAAAGGAAGAGCTTAGTTTGCATTTTCTTCCGCTTGTTAAATAGTGGAATTTAGCTGAACTTAATTTTTGCAAATTTTGCTAAAAATTTTGTATATAATTTAAAACAAAAAAAGAAACAATTGATTTTCATATATACTACATATATATATATATATATATATATATATATATATATATATATATATATATATATATATATATATATATATATATATATATATATATATATATATATATATATATAGATATATGCTTCTTCGTATATAATATTCTTTATGTTCATATACTAGTCAGCAGTTTTCTCTTCCATTTTCTATTATGTAGTGTGCAGTTAATTTCCTGTCATCCAAAAAAAAAAACAAATGATTTTCATCGAATGTCTGTCAAAACGGAAGAAAAATTCATAAGCCAGACCTCTGAGGTTGTCTTCTTAAAATCCATTTTGAATTATATGGGTTTAACTGTAGAGCTAAAATGGTTTGAATGTTTGCCTGAGCGGTCTGCTGATTTTTTTTTTTTGGTGTGAAATCATTTTTTTGTTTTGCTTTTTATTTTTTATGACTGAAAACGATTTTTTATTTTATGTTTTGTCCCATATTTTTTAAAGCTTTAACTCACACCCTAACACTTGATTTTCTAACTTCTCCTCTATCCTTTTTGCTGGTAAAATGTGGTCTTCATACTCGAGCAATTTGTATGCTGTGAGTGTTTTGTTTAGAGCCAGAGATTGAAAACTGTAACTGGGTTAGTTGTGGAAATATTAGAAAAAAGGCATACAATAACACTAGTATCGCCATAAAAAAAAAAACAACCATCAACAGACGTTACAAGAGGAATAAAAAAAAATTAAAGAAACTAAAATGTATTTACTTAACGAAAATATGCTGCAGAACTTTTTAAATAAAATAGCGATTTAATAAAAGAATGTTTTATGTAAACGAATTTTTTTTCATTAATTTCGACCATATTATAGGAACTGCGATCCTACTCTGGAAAAAGTTTTATAATCTAGAGACCCAAATTGTGAAGAAAATTTATACAATAAATGCATTTTTCGAAAAAGAGATTTAGTGGGAACAAAACGTTCTAGTCTATTAAATTTTTGGGCTTTAAAATTGTATTCTCTTAAGCCTTGAAAGTTAATATAATTAAATAACTTAGAAACAATTTATTACTTTTTGTGTGTGTTAGTGATAAGGGTTGAAGGAGTAAGAAGATTTTTGATATATTGCTTTGCAGTACTTTCAGTAATATTTCTTACTAGGGATGGCAATCTGGGTGCGATTCGAATTTCGAAAGAACAATGACTCAACAATTAAATGCAGTGCTAATCACCAAACTTATTAGTATTTAAATCACTATTCCCGCTGACGTCAGCGAGAATCCACAAACATAAACAAGACGACGATGGACACAATTGGTAATTAGCAGACATTCGTTGCAACGAACTTTAGTGAAAGGTTTCAAAATGTTCCCCTAAAGGGGCACAATCTTCATGACTTATTGCCTATTAAATGTCGGTCAAAGTTGACTCATTTGCCATATTCTGTTAAAGTTGGTGCAATAAAAGTATCATTTCGTATAAAAAATCATAAACCATTTCCACTTAATTTTTATGTTGAAATTTTCTTTTCTAGCGCTCAGAGAAGCTACATTGAATGCATGAAGAGCCATTGCATTCCCTCAAAGTGACTGTTTGCTGAGGCATTTCAGTGAAAAAGCCATTGGCGCGATATATATTTGCAATTTTCTTTCTAGCAAATCAGGATATTATTTTATATATTATACATCTTTACAAAACTTTCTCTTTTATAAATACATTCGTTATTGAAAATTTATTAACTTATACTTCATATTTACTAATCCATCAAGATCTCTTATCCCAATGTGCATTGCAGCTATTGTTATTTTAAGAACAATGTATAAAAATCCTTACAAATTCATTAAAATTGTGGTTACTTTCTTAACTTTTTTCACAACTGCTTTCTAATTTCCTTCTTTAGCTGGTATTTTTTATTTATGCTTAAATAAATTTCCTCGTCTCAAGTGTGTCCTTTTTCATTAGTCATAAATCAAAAATTTCCTTTTCCTACATTCAATTTCCTATTTTCAGTGTTTTTTTTACTCGTATCTAAGGCTTTATTTAAAACTCACCTTTTACAACATTTTAAGGTCGTTCAATTGACTTTAAAAGTTAAAAGAAGCAAAAATTCTTATCATAATTTTTTTCCAAAGAGATTTAATCAACTCGAAAAATAATGTTTTTTTTTTATTCTACCATGATTAAGTACCGATGGGGCTGTAGGGTTGAGAAGTCCTACTTAAATATAAAAAAATATATATATAAAAGGAATAAGTCAAAAGTTCTGGAAATTTTCATCGTCTTACTCAGAGGCCAAGGGACCGTGTTTCACATGTAAATTATATTTATTACCAGCACAACTCTTCTATTGCCTTAATGTATGGCAACCAATAACGCCACTACTGCTGCAGTGCAGTTCATAAATGCGATGATAAATGATTTTTCTGTTAAGTTTTTCATATCTTTTATTGTTGTGAAAATTTTCTTTTAGCTGCAAATATAATTTTGCTTATAAGAAATGAATTTTTTTTGTTTGTATAAGAACTACCAAAAGAAATGATTTTGCAGTTTTTTTCTTGCTGCGTCTTGTTGTCTGGCCAAGGACGATTTTTTCTTTGTAAATTTTTAACTAGTGGTTTCGTAAAGGTAGTTAAAAAGGTCTTTAATAATGAAAAATATGATGTGAATTGAATTAAAAGTTGTTAAGCGAGAGAAAAAATTTATTTGTATACCAAGTCTCAATAGGGGAAGGGTGATCAAAAAGGAAGATATATGAATCAGGCTCAGAATAAAGTGCACAGTAATTAAAATGGCTAGAGGCATTTTTGTTTTGTTACGTTTTTCCTTTGATCATTTTTTTGTCTCGGGATATTTGTGTCGTTTATAATATTAAGAATTGTCTATTATACCCCCCACATTCTTCCAAACCCTACTTTTCCTACAAATTCAACTGTGTTATAGTTTTGGTCGAGTTGCGCAGCACGGTTTTGCTTTTCTATGCGGAGGTCGCTTTCGAAAAAATTTCCTTTACGTGTTAAAATACATGGTAGGCCCCAGGCTCTTCTTTTAAAAGTGATTCTGCAATCCCGAGTTTTAGTCCGGGAGGGCATGTTCCTGATCTGCCTTTAAAGTATTGCTGTATTTTTTACTTATTTTATATGATTTCACCAGTATTTTATTGCATTAAAGTTGTTTTTTTTTAGAAGAAAAAACTAAAATTTTGGATTATATTTGGGTTATTCCATTTTCAGATTTGAGAATATTTTAATTTTCTTTGGGTCTTCTCCATTGCATTTTATTGCAATTTATTTAATTTTTAAGGTCTTATTGAATGAGCCTTTTTTCATTGAGCGTCTTCTCATTTACTCAAAGGAGACCTTAAAAAATTTTTTTGGGAATTTTTAATCCCTTCCATTGAACTTTTTTCCAAATGGACCAGTGCTCAGAGGAAGACTCCTGCTTATATAGTGTATTGTGCTACTTGTTATAGGTTGTTTATAGGAGAATTTATGGAGGGATTAGTATTTAAAAACATTTAACTTAGATTACCACACTGGAAACAGAATGATGGCAGCAAGGAACTTATTCCACATATGAGCTGTCCGACTAAACCGGAAATTTTCTTTGTAGTGCGTAGCAGAAAGGAGCAACTTTGCAGTTTAAATACTACACTCTTGTTTTTTAATTCCACAATACGAGGAAGAATTCTTTTAAGATCTTGCTGAAATAATATAAATTTTTCTCAAATTCTAGTTCAAGAATTTCCTTACTTTATTTTCTTAAATGAACTTTTTTTATTGGAGGAAGAATGCATCAGTAGAATAGAATTGTTTTTATAAATCTTGAAAGTTCTACAACAAGGGATGAATTGCTAAACTTTTTATTTTATATTATAACTAATCCCGAGATGGGATTTAAGTAGCAACCTCCTTTTTAATAGTTCAAAACTTTGCCCACTTGTCTATTGGGGTTTTATACGGGAGCATTGAAATTATTTTATTTTATTTAAATAATTCAAGTTAAAAAATTCTTTAAAAAGACTCAAGTTCTGCTATTTCTTCTTTAAGCTTTAGTTTTATAGTTTCATTTTTTCAAATCAGTCAAATCATGAACCAAGAATAATTTTCTAGACTTTTTTTGTATAATTCTAGACAATATTTTTGCTAAAAAGGAGGCAACATTTTTCAGCTTTAAGTAATTTGCAATTTTATAAACTATTCGCAAGTAAATGTATTTAATTTCTTTCACTGAAGTGAAATTTCTTGTTCTTATAAATGCTCGTGTTTAATAATTAAAATTAATGAATTTTTAAAGTCAAACATCGTTTCTTTAAATGAAAGAAAAAAAAATTCATTAACGAAAACTATGAACTATTTTTAAGTTCAGTTTTTCTTAGAGACAAGTAAGTTAATTTATGCTTAATTTAAGAAAATTTTTTTGATAATTAGTCTTTTAATTAAGAAATTTATAAAGAAAAACTATAAACTATTTCTGAGTTCAGTTTTTATTAGAGACAAGTAGTTTGTTTAAAGAAATTGTACTTAAATTAAGGAAATTTTTTAAAATAATTTTCAGTTTATTTGTACTGAACAATAATTATTGTGGCAAAGAAAAATTTAGTTTTTTTGTATTCTTAAACGAAACGCAGGAGTATAATTCTACAATTTGATACCCCAAGAAAACAGGAGCTTTTCAAGAAATCAGCAAAACTTATTATTGTCTTCCTGATAATATTTCGATAGATGGTAACAAAACAGCTGACGCAACAGCAAGTCTATGTCAGTTATATATTCTTGAGCTCGGAACCGAATTTCTTGACACTCTATTGGCAAATGCAACAAATAATTGTGATGTGGCATATCGTATGATGTTTAAGTTGATTTTTTTAATTTTATTACGAACAGTAAATTATTGTTTAATTTTGTCAAACACCCTTAATTTCTGGTATTTTCTAATCAATTTCGTTTTTGTGTATATCAATTATTAATTTAAGAAAAATAAATTATTTAAAGGAATAAATATTTTATAATTTATAAAAATTATTTACAAAGTCGTGATCAAACTTTCAAAAATTTGTGAAAATAATTCAAACATGTATTTTATGAAAATTTTGAGGATTATTAGAAAATCTTGAAACGTCATTTTTGAAGTACGTCTTTTTTCACTGGAACTTCATAATTAATTTTGTAAGCGGGTCTTTTGGTAAAAAAAGCTGGTTAAGTTTTACACCAGTTTATTACTGTGTTAAGAAAAATGCTTTATTGACTTGAGAAAACTGAAAATATCTGTAAAGAAAATTCATTAATTTAAATGTTTTCACACAAATTTTAAACTTTATCAATTTAATATGTTAAAAAAATTTTTTCTTAAAGTTCTTAGAGAGCAAGAAACTCAAATTTCTGATAGAAATTGTCAGTTCTTCTTTTAAGTCATTTTATTTAGGTAAAAGTAAGACATTAAAACATTTCTTGTTTTTATTTTACTTCCTTTGATGATAAGAACAAATATAATGTATAGCTTTCCTTTTTTATACTAAAATATTAAACTTTTTCCATGTTTACCTTTAAATAAGAAGGTAATTATAATGAAGAAAATTTCTTAGTTCTTTTAAGACAAATATGCCAGGGAAACTTTGTTAATTGCTCATGAATAAAGGGAGGTTGTTGGTTTTTCCTTACATCTAAGCAAAATTGCAACAAAAAAATGGAACAATTAATTAAAACCCTTTTGAAAAAAGATTAATGTGTAAAAATGCTTGGAGCTATCTAACCTCCTACTACCCAAATGGCACGGCAGTGGAAATTTTGCCCCCATCTGACCTGAGGCTTCACCTACCGTAACCATTAGAGCAGCTCTGTCGAATAGCAACAGCACCTAGAGATATATGGCCTGAAGAGAACATCTACATCATGCCACTAGCCCATGATTGAAGACATACTCATCCAACCCATACCTCTCCCCGCGTATCTTTGGGTTTTAACCACAGCCACCACGTGATCCCCGAAGGGGCCTCACCAACAAACAGACTAGGACAAGTCCTAGGGGCTACTGGTTCCCGTGGCATCAGATAGGACTCTGGTCGGCCTTGTGTTAAAAACACCTCCGATTTTAGGTTCCTTGCACACATGAGGCATCGGTAACACCTCTACCCAGACTAGCGTAGCAAGCTACTTCCTTAATTACTTATATGTACGCCCGTTACCCTGGTGTTTCAGGGATTGGGTAGTAACATATTAAGTTTTAGGGCAATTGGCCAAAGGTCAAGGTCTGAAAAGACCAACTACCCCTCCGGACGAGCGAGCGAACCCACTTTTACCTTTAGTTTACTTGCATGCGCGCCCGTTGCCCTGTTGTTTCAGGGATTGGGTAGCAACATACAAGTTTTTAGGGGTTATCAGCAAAAAGGCCTAGGTCCGGAAACCTGATAACCCTATACCCCAGGAAGCACAACACCAAGCCACCAAGAAAAGATGTATTGACCGTGCCCCCCGGGGGGACTTGTACGAGTACAGGAGAGGTCGAAGGAGCAGCCTTGCAATCTATGGTGTCTTTCTTTATTTTATCGTTACATTAATGGAGTTTACTTTAATAAGGGAGCTGGTTCTCGAAATCCGCTCTTTTTAAAACTGCACGTTCCTTATAAAAAGCGCATCCGTTCGTGGTCGATGTATCAGTATAGCTTGAGCAACCGATCGAAGCGAAGTTATTCTTTAGTTAGTTAGTTTTTACAAATTTCAAGGCTTACAATTATTATTATTCCCTTACTTTAATTCAGTGTGAAATTATTTGTCTCATAGTATGACCGTCGAAGCCATGAATATTAAATATTTCTGGGTTCGCTTAGACGTTACTTTCCCAAAGAATATAAATGTGAAGGCTTATAAAATCTCGACAAATCTTGGCCAGTAAACAAATTTAAATAATTTTTTTTTGTTTATTTTTATACAGGCTCTAGGTCATACACTAATTTAAATTAAAAATAAAATTTAATAACACAAAGTGAGTTTTACTTAAAATTATGTATGAACTAGAGCCTGAATATAAATAAACATAAATTACATACCATAAGGTCGATGAAATTAATAAATAAATACTTAATTTAAATTATTCTAAATGAACAATACAACCATTGCTTCCGAAAATTTAAATGATACGAACTCCAGCTACTTCCTGATCATAACCTCAAGGTTTGAACGACTTCTTCTGTTTTTTTTTTTTTTTTTTTTTTTTTTTTTGCTGGGTGCCAAATAAGTTTATATAATAATTTACAAAATAAAAAAGCCGTTGGTAAAATGTTTGTTTGTATGTTTGTTTAAATATTAATTTACTAAATAGTTGCTAATAACTAAAAAAATCCAATACATTATAATGAGTTTTATATTTGATTACACATATTATTTTGCAAAAATAATATTTTAATTAACCGATTTTAGAGATTTTATTTAGTATGCCAATTTTTTCCCCTCAATGGACGCAATGTGATTGTTACAGATTAATTAGCAAAATTTCAAAACAATACAGCAACATAAAAAAACCAGGCTTATTCACTTGAATATACACACGTGAATTACCAATAAGAGTCATGCTGTGACGTATGAGTGATAAGTAATTAATTTGATTTGAACAATACGTATACGCAATGTGTATTGCTTGCAACATATGCTATTAAAGGCGTTTATCGCATATATATTGTAAAATTTATATTTATATTCACTTATTGTTATTTACATATGGATATCAACTTGTCACTTAAATAAATAACAAGTTTTTCCACATCTAATTAAAAATTAATTTAACGGCAAAAATTTTTTCCACTTGCAACCGAAACCTAATAATAAGCTTTTCTGTGAAAGGAAAACAGTGTAGTTTAACAAATAAAAGTGAATTGTGAAAAGAAAATTTTTTTGAGATAATTATGATAAATTTAAACAAATTATTTGTCATTTACATACAATTGATGTGTTTTAAACACGAGCAACAACAACAACAAATGCAATATAAAAAGGCAGCAGTAGTTGTGTGAGGGCCACTCACGCAGTGTACAGTATTCAGGCAATTATTTAAATTGTAATTAACTCAGCTGGTGAAGCAAACAGCAATTTCATATGTTAAATGCATGCAAACGAAAATAAAAATTTTAATAATAAAATTGACAATAACAATTATAATAGATATTTCAACCAAACTGACAATTGCTATGGCAACACGAACACGAACAACGACCACAACACCAGCATCACTCTGTAGAATTTCTACAAATACGAAGGCACAATTAAGGCCTTAAAAGAAATGGTACTGAAAACATAATTTCGTATAAGAGCAAGCGCTTCAGAGATACAGCTGAGAGCTTTATTTTATTTTTGTACTATACATACATATTTGTTAGACATAAATAGTTTGTTTAAATTATATACTTCTTACATAGTTCCGAAATACCGAAACGCGGACGCCGCATTGAACTTTCATGTCAAGAACATCAAAGGTTTTCCATTTCCTAATATATTCGTAATACAGAAAACGAACGCATGGCTGCAGTCAGAGCTATCTTTTCACTAAATAGTTACAAAGCAAAACAAAACAATAGTATGGGCCGCAAAAATAAAAAAAATCATTGGAAAAATTAATTAGTGGTGAATTCTTAAATCTTGTCGAGCTTTTATTGGCGAAAATAATTTTTTCTTAAATTAATGACTTATGAAGGTTTGGCAATAATAGACCGTGTTTACCTAAAGGCAAAAGTATTCTTTGGCAGTGTCGATATAGTAATTCTATCGAACACCGGGAGTACATTCCGATGAATGACATTTGTATTTGAAATCGCTGGTTTTTGAAATCATATTTTAGTATTAAATTCCTGGTGCTTTGATTTTGCTTTACATCTTTGAAAGATAAATAGAAAAAAAAGGAAGGAAACCGAAATATAACTCACAAATCACCGTCAGCCAGTATTTTTTCATAAAACTCATATATTTGTATTTTTGATATTTGAGTCAAATTGATCCAGATGATCGTAAATGGCGTACGGGTAATTGCTCTGTAATTGCTTGTTTTAAAATTTCTGGAAAAAATTATATTTTTGCGACTTGAGGAATTCCAGTCCAGCATTTGTTTTAATTAGAGGGAGTAGAAAAATCAACATTAAATTTACTTACACATGCATTATTTGTTGTGGCTTTAGCTCTACATATGCCGACATTTAATAGGACGCTGAACCATATCGTTAATACATTTCTCAAAGCTCTAATTGCATAAACGATTACTTGGGGAGAATATCCCGAATAATAAATTTCAATATTAAAAATTTATTTACACATATTAAAAGGTTTATTTTTCTCTTTATTCCGAATAACAAATACATAATTTGTATCTCTTGAAACCATAAAGGTTTCTATGAAAGTCCCATCTTCTACTTTTTCTCAAAAAGGAAATCTATTTTAAAATTTCCAAAGCAGCCTTTTTCTCGGGCATGAGAGCCTAGAGCCTGGTTGCTATGGAAGTCCATGCATGTATAAACAAGTACCTTCATACATGTTAATATAACATTTATGGATCTATATCTGTAATTATTATTCAGTGAATTTGTATGTATGTGTACTCGTATGTGTATTAATATCTATGTAGTTGTAAGTGCGAGTATAAGCAGGAGTAATTGTAGAGGTTAATATTCCACAGTACTTGGCATTCGTTTGTTGTTTAATTTTTTCCCTTATAGCCCTCATGCCGGGTAAAGTAAAATAAATGAATGAGTAAAGCATTCGTATTAATAAACAGTCCCGAAATGCGTGTGATAATGAATGCGCAGAGTTGTAAATGAATCATTCTTTTTTGATTTCAATTCATTACGAATTAGCTAAATTTTGAATTAATTCTTTTCGCCAAAAAATGAATTGAGTGAAATTTGAATCAATTCATTTGAATTTAGCAAACATGAATTGCAATTCATTTGCAATTCAAATGAATTGGGCAAAATGAATTGCAATTCATTTTTAATTCAAATGAATTGTTAAAATGAATTGCAATTCATTTCCAATTCATTTGAATTGAATTGACTTTGAATTAATTCAAATGAGTTAGAAGAAATGAATTGCAATTCATTTCCAATTCATTTGAATTGATTTTGAATTAATTCAAATGAGTTAGACAATTGAATTGCAATTCATTTCCAATTCATTTGAATTAATTCAAATGAACTCGAAAAATGAATTTTTTATTCATTTCCAATTTATTTGAATTTAATTGATTTTGAAAAAGACTACTGTAAGTAATATGTAATATTTATTTAACAAAATGTAATTATATTTTACAAATAAACATGAAATTACCAAAAATTAAAATATATGGACAATATAGTAGCATATACAGGCATCAACTAATTTTGCTATTATTTTAATTATAAAATAAATGCTAATTACATTGAATTAGAATGCATCGTTCACTTTCAGCAATAATAATTTTTCAAAATTATCATCCAATAGATTTCCACGTTTAGGCATATTTAGAATAGACGCGTACGAAAATAATCTTTCAACAGCAGCTGACGATGGTAACGGTACATTAAACTTTAAGAAAGCCTTCTTAACGGTCGGATAATTATGCAGCATACTTAAAGATTTTGAAGAATCTGCTAAGTATGCTGTGAATTCTGCTTCTGAAGGAATATTGACGCACAATGTATTTTCTGGAGTTCCTATAATAATATTATAATATTATTGTTAACGGTGTTTAAAATTATTTTGCAAAGTGACTAGATAATTACCACAAATAGAAAAATCGAAGTAATTTAAAACGTTACTCTCTGAAATGACTGACGTTGTAATGTGTTCATCAGACATTTTTTGAACAGCATCCTTTGCCATTTGAATAACGTCTGCTTCGGTGGCAATATCAAAATTCGGGTTCAAAGCTTTTAACCACAGACACTTAATTGGTGGGCAAAGAATAGATGCCACAATTGCAGCTTTTGGAGGTTGCATCTAAGGTATAAAAATCACTAAAACGTTTTTCCGTCGCCTCCATTAATTTTGCAGCCATAGTTTTCAGGTATTCGCTTCCATCTTGCAATTGTATTTGGCAAATTTTGTTTTAATTGTGGCTAAAGCTGGCAACAGATAACCAAAGAACATGCCGTTGTCTTTTTGGAGAAAGTCTATGGCTCCTGCTATTGGTTGCAGAAGCTGCAAGTACTTTTCTAAAAATTCAAAATCACTCTCTAGAAAAGTCTCAATATTCAACTTATGCTCCCTACTATTTCAAGTCATATTCCGCCGTTACCATTTTTTCGAGTTCATTTGAATTAATTCAAATGAATTGGAAATGAATTGCAATTCAATTGTCTAACTCATTTGAATTAATTCAAAATCAATTCAAATGAATTGGAAATGAATTGCAATTCATTTCTTCTAACTCATTTGAATTAATTCAAAGTCAATTCAATTCAAATGAATTGGAAATGAATTGCAATTCATTTTACCAATTCATTTGAATTAAAAATGAATTGCAATTCATTTTGCCCAATTCATTTGAATTGCAAATGAATTGCAATTCATGTTTGCTAAATTCAAATGAATTGATTCAAATTTCATTCAATTCGTTTTTTGACGAAAAGAATTAATTCAAAATTTTACCAATTCAGTGCATGAATGATTCGCGAATTAATTCAAAAATGAATGATTCGTTTACAACTCTGTGAATGCGTGAGTGTAAGTACACATGCATGTGTTGTAGTATACTTACGTACATATGCACACACAGACATGCATTGATGTCAACCACAAAACAGTGCGGCAGCCTTTTATTAAATTTTATATTAACTGCACAACAGTCATTCAGATATGCGGACTACATTAACAGACGTATAGATATACATTTGACTGCATAATATTCATACATTGGTTGACAAAAGTAGTGGTATGAAAAAAGTTATTCAAAGAATTTTTTAAAATATATTTGAATATGATACATTAAAAATCTTGGCATCTAAAATTATATCATTTTAAATTGTAGTAAAAAAATAATACTGATTTAACAATTTCATACCACTAATATTTTATTAATGTTTGCAGGTTTTATATAGTCCACTGTGTAATCCCTATAATAATATATTGTTTTTATTTTTTAATCTTCTGAGTGGGTGGAATTTTTTCTATTGTATTTAGTCTTTTTTATTTTAATTAAACCAACACAAACTCTGAAGCCATTTTGACTTTTCTGCAGAAACAACCAGAGTCTTTGAGTCGAACCCGCGACTCTAATAGTTCAAGGGAGCACCCATATGTCTAAGTTTTAATAGATATAACTTTTTTTGTTTGCACCAGATAATTCTTATGTTGCATGTCTCTAGCTGGTAACCTAATAGAGAGGTAGCTATTTCACTAGATTATTCGTCTGGGATTAGTGGGATCCGTATATTCCCTTGGAAAGGTATGGAAATTTTTTTTTGTTTAGAAAAGACACAAGCCAATCATGAAGTTCGCAGACATTTTTAGAGGAATAACTTTGAAAAACAGTCAGTTACAAAAAACTGCTGGTTTGGCTTCCCAAATTTTCTCACTTATCTTAAGATTTATATGAAAAGAACTTTTTCTGCTCTTTTGCAACACTTTCTCTAAAGGTTTCTTACATATTTATCAATTTTATATAATATTTATGGAGTTTATCGGAGTTTTAAAGCTCTAGAACAGATTTTGAAGTAACTGGTGGCAATTGATGTTGTTTTTAAGTTAAAAACTGATTGCATTTTTGGCTTGATTTAACGGATAATTTAAAATAAATTTATTAAATTAAAATTCATCTTGGAAGAGATTCAAAATATACTACGTCGAATCGATCAATACTCACACAATATCTAGATGAGGTCAAGGTCTTTAGAAAGCCACAAGATCTGTAACTTCCAAAAGGCTACATTTTTTTAATAAAACCTTAGTTATACAAATAAAAAACTTTTTTTATGTCTCAGAATCAATCTAAAACGTGTAAGATCGTCAGATCTAGAAAAAAACGATCTTAAAAAATATTCCTTTAAGAATGAATTGTTTCCGAATTGGACAGGAAATTAAAGATCCATGTGTGAAATAGAAAGCTTAAGGGAAATAAATATATATAAAGCAAAAATGCTTGGGAAAATTCTTCGTTAGCACTTAACGCTATAGAATATTAAAGAGTTAAAGTTGATGATTTCCATTAATTTTATATTTTAGTTTTATCCTAATTTTTTCTGCCATAAGAATTCATTAAATATTTGAATTTACACATTTAGGAATGCAAAGAGATGGTCAGACGCAGCTTACAAATTAATTTTTATTTATATATTGTAATATGTTTAATATGCAACATTTATAAGGCAAAATAATATAAAAGACTTGATTTATGTGTTCTTTGTATTAATCTACTCTAAAGTTTAATTAGTATATTTAATAAATGGCCAGGAATATAAATCGAAACATATAAGCTTTTGACTTTTTAAGTTTTTAAAAATATGCCCACAGGCCTATTGAGGAGCTTGCATAACTTTTGGAAACGTCTGATTGACAGCAAGTAAATAAAGGAGTTTTATAGATGGAAGAATGACCCAAATATATTGATATTTTATCATGATTGTAAAAAAGTTTTTAGTTATAAACAAAAAGAGCTTATATTTTTATATAATTTCTTTATTATATTCTGTATTTAATAAACAAAAAGACTAATATTGAAATTTATTATTTGGGATATTCTCTGCAACTAGTCAATTAAGTAATTGTAGCAATCATATACGATCGAGAATTCCTAGATTATGTGTGATTTGATTGGCATAAACATATGATGGTGAATGTTTTCACAGACGATTTGGTTGAGCGCACAAAAAAAAGTTCGGCATATAAACTCCTAGTCATAATAGACAATAAATTCTTTATAGGAAAAGAAGGTTTAAATATTTTCTTACGCTTACGCCCTAAATTATTTGGCTCATCTTAATGTAACTTAAAATATAATGAAAAAGTCGTAATATTTTAAATTTTATAAGCTTTAGAAAAGCACTATGGGAAAATTGAGATAAAGTTACAATAGCTAAATGTATGAATTTAGAAATTTACTAAAATTTGACCTTTGATAATGATATGACCTTTGATAATAATTATTGAGAAAAGAAATAAAAATCTTGATGCTTCCATATGTAGGCAAAGGAACATCTCTATTGAATTTTCCAAAAGAAAAAACAAATTTTCACTTACAAAGGATGGACATTTGAAAATAGTTACAATAAACTAGTGTCGTAAATTAAACGAAAATTAATTATAGAAATATGTATTCATGTAGATTTAGAGACATACATCTTTTATAAAAAGACAAATATTTTTCAAAACGAGAAAAAGCCAAAGGATTTTAAGTAAGAAATTTTTTCGTTAGACTTCCAAAGAAGTTGAAAAGATGGACTAAAGAATTTTTAAAAGCAACAAATGTTGTTTTTTAAAATTGGCTTCTATTTTTTCCACTGTAACCTTGCAAATTTCCATAAAAAATTTTTAATGAAATGTTATTTTTGTTATAAAAGTAAAGTCTACTACCAACATTAGCTTATAAAAAGTAAGATCTTGTGCCGCAATTTTCAAAGATCACTTTCTATTCACAAAACTTGCATTGCCAATTATCTTGATGTTCCAGTGAATCATGAGAAAAGCGTATCCTTTCATTGATGAGCCGGTTTCTGAGTTGATAGTTGAAATTGAGTTTATAGTTTTAAAAAAGCCCCTAATTAAGATCTTGCCAAATAAAAAACATTTTTCTTAGTACTATAGTTGAACTGCTTCGTAAAAACATTTTCATCAGCCCATAGTGCAGGTAGATTGCAAAATACATATTTTTTTTCTCAAACAAAAAATTTTATTTTACTGTTATTGTAAGAAACATTTTAAAAATCCTACAACCGCATTGTGGCTGTGGTTTAAGTGCATTAGTATTTTGCCTGTTGTTGTTGATATTTGCAGTTTTTGTTGCATGTTGCATATCAAACACACTACAATATGATGTGTTAATGTTGGTTGCCACTAGGTGCAACTATTGCAGTATTAATACAAATATTTGCCTGTAACGCAATGTTTGCATTCTGGCACTATGTCTGTTTCTTTTTTTTTATTTTTGATTATTTTATTTAACAATTTATTGTTGAAGAACGTGCCACTGCACATGATAAAAACGAACTGTGTGTGGTGCTGTTGTAAATATAAACGAACGGGCATGAGTGACTGTTTCAACTTTCAATTCATTCATTTAATGTTTTTCCTTTAATAATGATAAATAAAGTTCCTTTCGCTTAATGCAGCAATTACACACATTCAATTCAATACTTGCAACTCACTCATTCGTATTTTTAATGTTACAGTTGTAATAGTAAAGACAGCACCAGCTCTTGATTTATTTGTTCATTTAGCAAAACACACATGACATCCCTGACAATTAAAAAAAATACGACTTGTGAATTTTTCCATTACATTTTATTTTAATTTAAATATTCGTTTAAAATTTTTTCCCCCAATTTTTTTTTTTTTGTTCTCTGTGTGGAGCTTTACTTATGTTGGCAAGTCATAAATTGCATACATTTACTGCCACATATGCCACACATGCAAATCTCCTGAAACTCATAGAGTTCATTGCGAAACTTGTGTCATTGCGAGTAAGTGCGAGTGCATGGGCAGATTCTGCTCTGAACAATAATTATACATGCCACAACTATGACTACGGATGCAATTTAAACATTCATTTTATACGCAGAAGTGTTGTATGGACTGAGTAGGCGTTGTAACAAAAAGTGAAATTTAAATATTTAAATTATGCATGAAAGCGTACCTTTACATCATATTGGCTTTATTCTTGACACTGAGAAAATGAGTAATGAAGTACTCAATATATCAATATATATTGTTGTAATTGCATATAGAGAGACAATTAAATAGAATCTGTTTGTTTTCATACAAAAATTTCATTGGAGAAATTTTCAGTGAATGTTAAAATAATGATAAATTCGAGTTACTTTTTATATCTTAAAGTAAAACTTAGTTTTTCTATATGTTATTTTATTTAAATTAAAAAAAATCACCATTTCTTGTGAGCTTAACCCTGTATGTGCCTGTATTTAATTGGCACTAACCAAATCATCAATACACTCCAGCCAAATCATATTTGAAAAGCTTTTAAAATTATGTGAGTGTTTTTTACAGAAATTTACAAATATTTTATGGTATATAAGCGTGAATGCATTTCAAATCTGATGTGGTAAAAGTGTGCTGATTATTTGGTTAACGCCAATATAATTTAAAAATATATTATTTGAATTGTTTTATATTCTAATTTCTTGACCGTTTTATTTTAGTTTATCAATTTAATTTATTTTTCATGCTTAAAGTCTCTCTTTTCTAATTTGATTAATCGGTATTTCGGTACTCTTTGACTAACATCTTCAGGATATTTATTTACTTTATAATTTTTTAAATTTATATACAATAAACAAATATCCTGAAGATGGCATGCGAAGAGTATCAAAATATTGATTAATTAAAGAGACCTTAATATTGAAAAAATAAATTAAATTGATTAAATTTTTGTTAAAAAAATAATGTGCGGATCAGTTCTTTAAAAAAAATTATAATTTTCTCATACCCGACTAAAATCATGTCCGGCCAGTGAAAAAAACAAACGACATTTTTATTACTTTCAATAATTTATCAGTGTATTTTTCAGCTTCCTAAATAGTCAATTTGAACAAATTATGATATAAAATATAAATAACCTCCGCAAAACATGTGAAGCTCAAATTTAAAATAATTTCTGTTTTTAAAAAGTATATTTCTTCTTTAGCTCTAGACTAAATAATTTTTTTTTTCACAAATAAATGGAATATTTTTTCACATAAAGGAAAAGATATCAAAAATATTGGCAAAATTGTAATCTTTCCATATATAAAGTTTATTTTTATATATAATCAATCCTTTAATGGTATATAATCAATCCTAATTTCATTTTCAGTTATTTTCTCTGCAAAAGAAAATTTAAATAGTTTGTTTTTTGTAACACAAAAAATATTCTTCAAATCAGTGAATTGGAATCCAAAAAGAGTATATCCTGCAATATCCCGCCAGCCAATGTTAAAATTGTTAGAATTTCTCCGAATTTGCCCTAGTTCTAGATCCTATTTTACTGCGTATTTATGTACGAAATATATTCGCCGGCTTAGTTTGACCACTTTTCCACACGAAAAACTATATTTTCCGCCAATAATGAGCTTTTGCCGGTTTCATATTACAAAAAAAAATATTTATCAGTAGTCCTGAACATAGTCCGGATTCGCACAGTGTTTTTCATCGCTTGCAGCAGTTGTAGTTTTGCAGTGTCTTATTCTGTATTTTTTGAGGTATATTTTTAAATTTTTTATTAGTAATGAAACTACATCAATACAAAAGTACACAAAAATAATTTTATTTTCTGTGTATAAACACTACTGGCATCCATGTGTATCCCCGCAAACAATATTAATTTATCCTCATATCAATATTTTTTTTTATCCTTTACATTTTTTAATTTTATTGTCTTAAAAAATTATTGCTAATAATAATATACAAAAATATAATATACAAATAATAATATACAAAAACTTCTCATTTGAACAAAATAAATTATATTAATAAATTTATTGGAGAAATATGTGAGGAAGCAATGTAGAGAAATAATTAAGAAAAAAACTTGCAAGATTACGTGTTTTTAATAGAGCAAATTCTTTTCATCTTATTTTGTTCTTTTAACGTTTTCGTTTCTAAATAAAAGTTACTTTTATATGATCAATTAAAAAAAAATATATATATATATATTTATGCTGTTTTTCTTTTTTGGGCGTATTAAAGAACACAAAATTTTAATTTTTCTGCTTTTTTAGAAATAAAAACGACTTTAGTTGTTATCTGGCAATTTTTGCCAACATATTATTTATCGCCTTCATATTGCTTTGGGGATATTTTCATAGAGGCACTTTTGCGTAGTACAAGATCGATTTTTTTTCGCAATAAGTACGTTTTATCCAAGCAATATCTCTAGTAGTACGTTCGTCTTATTTATTTGCTTGCTGGGCTGCACTAACATTTTGTTAATACATTTGATAAAAATTTATATATCAAGCAGATATAGAAACACAAACCACGTAAAAATAAACACACTAGGCCTACGATATGTTGTTGTAATTGTTGACTAAATAAAACTTTTATAATCTAAACACTTCCATTCTTGCACATACAAGGGCTGATATGTACACATTTATCAAATAAAAGGGAAATATGGAACCTTCTATAATGCCTGCTTTTATTTCTTTAAGCAGGCAATAGGATTTCACATCACATTCCTTACTCTCTTTTATTGACTCGCAGTGGGTCTTAGGGAAGGACGCTAAAGATCCTAGGGAAAATAAATTATCACTGAGTGCGTTTTTTGCAAGAATTCAAAGAATTCAAACTTGACTTTTAAAAGGCTTTACAATAAACTTCTACCACAGTTAAGATGAGGACATTTTCCTTCATCCACTAAAACCTTATAAATCTCTTCATACGCAGCATTTGATTTTGTAGTAGAGAATAAAAGCAACGAAAACAAGTACATGTCTTTATTTACTGTCAATTTATATTTGTTTTGTAATCTAAAATTTTGAGCTCAAAAAAATTAAATAGAACAGGGGGCAAATTACGGCATTAGATATCGATCGAAATTTCAATACAATTCAAGAAAATTTTGTTTGAAATTTCGATCGATATCGAATGCCGTAATTTGCCCCCTGAGCTGTGATATGTAGACACGAATATACTTTTTTGAAATTGCTGATAAAAGTGATGTACCTGGCCGCTTATATTACTGGTCTTTAACAATATATAAATATGCTTTGAGATATTATGTCTTTATGCTACAAAAAAATCCTGCACTCAGGAGGCCTTTTGAAGGACCAGCAAACAAACTCCTTCATTAACTTTTGGACTTTAATCTTCAATTTGAATATACATCCACAACGACTCCTGCTGCCTTGAGTTCCTGGTAAAATTAACAATGCGTCTTCATTCTAAGAAAATTAATTATGGAATGTGAAGTCGATTTTTTAGGAAACGTTTCCTGGACTTTATATGCAACTTTACATGAAAGGGATAAGCAAAATTGCAATCGAATCTTTATATATAAATCGTTAAGACAATTAAAAACTCGGCTAGATTTTTGCTTAAGCTTGTGGTCTACTTATTCCATAAAATTATAATATTCAAATACCAGAGAAAAAAATATTAAAAATAAACAAAAACTGGCAAAACAAATATTCTTTCAATGACAAACAACTTAAAGTCATGAAGTGATTGACCAGAAGTCCAAACCAAACGTGCAGAGAATGATTTAAAAACAGGGAATAATGATCAAAATTCTATCGTCTAGGTTGTATGTGGTATAAGCTTTTGGCTAAGATCCCTCTAGAAATAGACGTTTTAACGTCTTTAGAATAACCTACTCTTTCTACTCTTTAAACAAAATTGAATAGTTCTTCCAATTTCTCACTTTGTTCTTGCGGTATAAACGACAGAGCTGTAAACTTTTCCTGCAATTGTAGTTGAATTTCAAAGAAAATACTATTTCCTTCATATTGTTAGATCTGGCATATACTTTTGAAACCAGCAAGGACCTTTTAAATTTATCAATTTTTAAATATCATCACGACTACAGCGCCAAATGTCATTTATAACGACATTTGGCACTTTGATTTTTGTTTTATTTTTGTCCTCTTGGCCTCCATTATTATTTTTAATTTTAGGATCGTGCTTATTAATATCTTCTCCTCTTCTTTTATTGACCTCTTGTCTTTTCGCTCTCTTTCTGTACAGATAATTTAATTTTGTAACGAATTAGTGGAGAGTGCTTGCTAACAATCTACCTGACTTTGGATACCTCCCAATAATCCGAGTAATAGCTGAATTCCGTAACTCCATATGGGTTTCAAAAGCGACTTGTAAATAATTTTATTTTCTGTGTATAAACACTACTGGCATCCATGTGTATCCCCGCAAACAATATTAATTTATCCTCATATCAATATTTTTTTTTATCCTTTACATTTTTTAATTTTATTGTCTTAAAAAATTATTGCTAATAATAATATACAAAAATATAATATACAAATAATAATATACAAAAACTTCTCATTTGAACAAAATAAATTATATTAATAAATTTATTGGAGAAATATGTGAGGAAGCAATGTAGAGAAATAATTAAGAAAAAAACTTGCAAGATTACGTGTTTTTAATAGAGCAAATTCTTTTCATCTTATTTTGTTCTTTTAACGTTTTCGTTTCTAAATAAAGGTTACTTTTATATGATCAATTCAAAAAAAATATTTTTATAGCTGTTTTTCTTTTTTGGGCGTATTAAAGAACGCAAAATTTTCATTTTTCTCCTTTTTTTAGAAATAAAAACGCCTTTAGTTGTTATCTGGCAATTTTTGCCAGCATATTATTTATCGCCTTCATATTGCTTTGGGGATATTTTCATAGAGGCACTTTTGCGTAGTACAAGATCGATTTTTTTTCGCAATAAGTACGTTTTATCCAAGCAATATCTCTAGTAGTACGTTCATCTTATTTATTTGCTTGCTGGGCTGCACTAACATTTTTTAATACATTTGATAAAAATTTATATATCAAGCAGATATAGAAACACAAACCACGTAAAAATAAACACACTAGGCCTACGATATGTTGTTGTAATTGTTGACTAAATAAAACTTTTATAATCTAAACACTTCTGTTCTTGCACATACAAGGGCTGATATGTAAACATTTATCAAATAAAAAGGGAAATATGGAACCTTCTATAAGGCCTGCTTTTATTTCTTTAAGCAGGCAATAGGATTTCACATCATATTCCCTACTCTCTTTTATTGACTCGCAGTGGGTCTTAGGGAAGGACTATAAAGGTCCTACGCAAAATTAATTATTACTGCGTGCTTTTTTTCAAGAATTTAAAGAACTCAAACTCGACTTTTAAAAGGCTTTACAATAAACTTTTACCACAGTTAAGATGAGGACATTTTTCTTTATCTACTAAAACCTTACGAATCTCTTCATACGCAGCATTTGATTTTGTAGTAGAGAATAAAAGCAACGAAAACAAGTACATGTCTTTATTTACTGTCAATTTATATTTGTTTTGTAATCTAAAATTTTGAGCTCAAAAAAATTAAATAGAACTGAGCTGTGATATGTGGACAAGAATATGGTTTTTTGAAATTGCTGATAAAAGTGATGTACCTGGACGCTTATATTATTGGTCTTTAATAATATATAAATATGCTTTGAGATATTATGTCTTTATGCTACAAAAAAATCCTGCACTCAGGAGGCCTTTTCAAAGACCAGCAAACAAACTCCTTCATTAACTTTTGGACTTTAATCTTCAATTTGAATATACATCCACAACGACTCCTGCTGCCTTGAGTTCCTGGTAAAATTAACAATGCGTCTTCATTCTAAGAAAATTAATTATGGAATGTGAAGTCGATTTTTTAGGAAACGTTTCCTGGGCTTTATATGCAACTTTACATGAAAGGGATAAGCAAAATTGCAATCGAATCTTTATATATAAATCATTAAGACAAATAAAAGCTCCGCTGGATTTTTTCTTAAGCTTGCGGTCTAATTATTCCATAAAATTATAATATTCAATTACCAGAGAAAAAAAATATTAAAAATTAACAAAAACTGGCAAAACAAATATTCTTTCAATGACAAACAACTTAAAATCATGAAGTGATTGACCATAAGTCCAAAGCAAATGTGCAGGGAATGACTTAAAAACAGGGAATAATGATCAAAATTCTATCGTCTAGGTTGTATGTGGTATAAGCTTTTGGCTAAGATCCCTCTAGAACTAGACGTTTTCACGTCTTTAGAATAACTTACTCCTTCTACTCTTTAAACAAAGTTAGAGTAGTTCTTTCAATTTCCCACTTTGTTCTTGCGGTATAAACGACAGAGCTGGAAACTTTTCCTTCAAAGTTGAATTTCAAAGAAAATACTATTTTCTTCATATTATTAGAGCTGGCATATACTTTTGAATCCAGCAAGGACCTTTTAAATTCATCATCTTTTAAATATCATCACGACTACAGCGCCAACTGTGCTTGGTCTCGTTCAATTATTCATAACGACACTTGGCACTTTGATTTTTTTGTTCTTTTGTCCTCTTGGCCTTCATTATTATTTTTAATTTCAGGATCGTCCTTATTATTATCTTCTCCTCTTCTTTTATTGACCTCCTTTCGCTCTCTTTCTGTACAGACAATTTAATTGGGTAACGAATTAGTTGAGAGTGCTTGTTAACAACCTACCTGACTTTGGGTACTTCCCAATAATCCGAGTAATAGCTGAATTCCGTAACACCATATGGGTTTCAAAAGCGACTTGTATATTAAAAGTTTACAATCTACATTGAGGGTAGAATTTCTACCAGTCAGCCAGTATATCTGGGTTAATTTAAGCTTCATTTGTGTCAGCTTAGAGTCAATGTGGTGTTTCCATGTAAGCCGTCGGTCAAGGTGTATACCAAGGTATTTCACCTGTGAATGTTGAGGAACAACTTGATTGTTGATTCGAATGGGAAAACAAGTGTTTCTTCGTAGGGTAAGTGTGACATGAACACACTTTTGTTCATTTACTTTTATTCTCCATAAGTTCAACCACAGTTCCAATAGCTTAATATGTTCCTGAAGATAACGTGATGCCTCGTGAGGATTTTTTATTACCCAAATTGTTATTACCCAAATTGTTTATCAAATCGGATTGAGTTATATCAATACCAGTATGAGTATTGGTAATAGTACTATTCCAGTTGTTAGAGATTAATTCCATGAAAAGCATTTTACCCGAGCCCGAATATCTTTTAGAATACCAGTAATTTTTACTACCTGAGTTTCACCATTTTGTAGCCTTTTTCAACTTTACCAAAGTTAGGAATTTGTGGAAGTACAATTTTAAAGAGACAATGCAAAATAAGCATGATTTAAGGAGACTTTAAATAAGGCCTTTTTACTTTAAGGCACTGGCACTAACACTCATCTCTGGTATATAAAAACCAACTATAAATATATGGACTGGTGTGTAAACTGTAGAGCCATATGTAGGTCAAAGTTAAAAGTTACTGTTATTGTTGCAATTGTTTAGTTGCATTTATGACTATGAAATTTTGTCGAAAATCATAAATATACTGTATCATTGTCAATAAAAGTTTATTTGTTCATTTGTATGGGTTTTTTTTTTTGCTTCAAATTACAAGCAAATAATTTTTTTTTTAATTCACTGCTTTCGAAAACTTTTAGTCATGGCACTGGCAGTTCATATATCCTTTTAATTTAATTTTTGCAAAAATAGTAATAAACCGTGAGAATGTGTTGCAATTGTGTACGTTAATAAAGTGTTCATTTTGTTGCAGTGAGTATTTATTATAATAATTGTTGTGTTTCTATTTAGCGATAATTGCAGGCAAATTTTGTTTTTCATTTTGCGAATGTACTAAATTCAGTTCTTTAATTTAATAGTTCGCTGAAAATATTTAAAACAGCAATTAACAACTTTAAATAAGAGTTTTGACGTCTATATGCTTTTGGCTCTCTTTCACGCTTAAATTTTAGTGTTGAATTGTAAACAAATGCATTTCCTACAGGGGTGAACAATATATTTTTAATTTTTATTTCAGTATTTTAAGAGTCATAAGCATTTCAAATTGTTACTAATACAAACAAGATACACATACTCGATACATATCCAACAAAGGCATGAACTAGAATAAATTGTAATTAAATGTTAAGCAGGGTTGTTTAAAAATATTTAGTTTCGATTAAAAGATAATTGAACTATAAAAATTTGTTGAATTTCCGTTAATCGGGGGAGCAATGGTTAATGCCGTTGAATATTTCATTTATGTAATTAAATGCTTGGCCTATTCTGGACTTACATCTAGAGCTGATTTTTGCAATTTAGACCTTAGATGTAGTTGAAGAGGAATTTTTGAATCTTCAATATAAATTGTACTGACAATAATTATTAAAATCTTAACTCTGAAATGATAAAGTCCAGCCAATGCTAGACAAAAATTCACTTCCTGCAGCATCTTCTGTAATTCTCTTCAGTTCTCTTGAGAGCGATAGTGTTCCTCCTTCTCAATCAAATATGGCCTCTATGGCTTAGAATATTGGAGACAAGTCAACTTGAGTCGCTCTTTATTATAATGCAGACTATTATTTATATGTATACAATGGAACGTTACTGATCATACAGAGGATATTATTGTGTTCCTCTTGGGATTGCTCTATATGTGATATAGAAATAAGCCTCTCAGCTGAAAAGCCAAACAATTTGGTTCAATTTCAATTTCCCTGGATTAATTTTGCGTCCTACTTTTTGGGGTCTTGGTATTTAATCTCACTGCGGAGATTATTAGTTTGAATTAAGTGATATTAATTAGTATATGATAATAATATGTGCTTGCTTTTCCTCGTTAATCTTTATTTTTTAATATAAATATTTTTTAGACATTTAAACTATGAAATTTATTTCTAGAGGGAATGCTATTTAGTTAATACTAAATAGTGATATTGGCATATCAGAGTAATATATCAATTATTAAAAAAGTCTCCCAAATACTGACTGGGAGACCTCCTTCTGCGATGGGTTCTTGTATGCTCAAAAAGCTTCTTTTTCTTACCATCCTTTATTACATTTATTTATTATTCCTTCGACAATTTTCCATCAAAAACTTGGAAACGTCAATAAAAGCAATAGAGCAATATATACAATACTGAATTCTCATATTGTATTTGATTCGTTTGACATAAATATACGAAGCCGAATGTTTTCACTGAAAATTTGGTTCAGCGACCAATGAAATGTCGCCATATGAGCAGCTAAAGCTACAGCAAACAAAACATTTTTTTAAAACTTTGATTATTTTAACAATTGGTTGCGGGAATTTCCTAAAAGACTAAATTTTCAATATAATTTTATTTTTCTATTTTATCAGAAACACTTTTAATATACTTACTTATCACTAAACAAAATCGCTCTAATAAAATGTTTCGTTTTATTTTTAAATTTTTGTCAAAAGTGTTAAGAAATCAATATTTATATAAATCTGAAATATTTGTTTAAATATTTTCATTTAAAATTCAGTGTTCATTATCGAAGTTATTAAAATTTTCAAATACATTTTTATCTATCAATATCAGCAAAGTGTTTAGTGCAGCTATAAAATATGACATTTATTTCCACAATTTAATTCCAGGAAAACGCATATTTTTGCAAAATAATAATTTAAATGAAAAAAATCTATCGTGATTTAAAGTACGTGGTGGCGCAAAAGTAATGTCATGTATTGAACTGGTTGCTATTTCGCTAAACATGCATATAAAGAGCTTCGTTTTCCAAAATATAAAAATGACAACACTAATTGGGATATCGTCCAAATGGCCAACTCCTGAGTTGATTCATAATTGTGCTCGTGTAAGACACATTGGTAATTAGCGCGATCTGAAAAAAGCAGCCAGTTCAAATAATGACATTCTTTTTGCTCCACCTTGTATTTTCCAAAGTAAAACCCATTTTATGCGGTCACTGTGTGTATAATTCTGCATTTGTTTCTATTTGAAATCATATGTAAGTGCTTACATTAAAAAAACTATTATCAAGTTTTAAAATTTTACGTTGCAACATCAGTTTTATTTGGTAAATGTCAAATAAAACAAATATGAATGAAATAAAAGGAAAAATAATAATATTTTCAAATGTATTTGACCCACATGCTAGACCACACAGTTACACTAAAATAATGACGTTTTTCAAAATTTGTAATGAACAAAATTTACTCGATACTGCCCAGTAGTTAATGGAATGTCACTATTTGATAGTATTAGAAATGTCCTTCCCAATCAAATTTTATCAAAATCAATTCTAGTTTTTTTAATTAAACTAATATCAAATACTTGAATGAATAATCGACAGGCTAAAAGTGTCCATGCAATTGCTTGGAAAATTTATTCGATTATATGCTAAATGATATCTTAAAATACCTCACGGAAACAGAGGGGATCTAATACTTGAAATCATATAAACAGCAGCGGTTCTATCACATGTCATCTTGACTCTACTGGACAATTTGCGTGCAATAAAATACAGTTAAATACAACCAATCTTCGCATTTCAGCTCAAACAGAAATATTCATATATTTTCCTTCTTAAATCCTTTCATTCTCAAGAGAAAAAATGTGGGAAATTGCAAACAATACCATGTTCCTTTGTCTGTCCTCCAACTAAATTAAACCAAACTTCGTGGGGTCGGGGAATTCAGCTCGTTTTAACTGGGCTAAATATCCTTTTCTTCCAAAATGCAATGGATGGCCATATTGAAATATATTACAACAATTTTCTCTTTTTTGGCATATTCATACAACATTTTGTATAATCTTAATGATTAACTTGTAATTAGCTTCCCGAAAATGTTTCTAAATAAATAAAACTCTTTTAACCCATTTTACCTACGCCAGTGACTCTGTGCTTGAAAATTGTGTAGCAACTCCTTGATAAAATCAAACAAAAGGGTTTTTTTTAACAAAAATAAAAATAAAATAAAATTTTCAAAATTAAAAATGGCGACTGCCATAAATCGGTGGATCATTTTGTTTATCATGCTCTCGATAAAAGTTAAAATATTTCAGCCCGGTCCACCGTGTACTTTATATAATGTATGGAATATTTTGACAAATGTGTTACGTTTTAGCTGATAACTCGTTATAACAGGTATATGTTATTACCAAAATTTTAGTGTAATTTGCTAATACTTTGATTTTTTTCCTTTGACATATTTGTTTTAATATGAAAAGTTCCTAAAAATATTAGTTTAATTTAATGCAGTGCAATCCTGATTTCAATTTTCTTTGTTACAAATAAAGCATTAGAAATTTTTAACAATATTGGTTTTTATCCAATTTAGTATATGTATACTAATAATTTTGAAGTTTTAAACACTCATATTTAGTTACATGTCGTGCGGTGAGTACATTTTGCACAATGAAAAAATTCAATAGGGCGAATATTTTTTTGCAAACGGGCCCACTGTGCCCTAGTTACATAATACAATTTTTCATTGTTATAATTTTTATTTTTGTTGCTCAAATCATCCTTATTATATTAAAAATATAAATAGACCACAAAATGTTATTAATATAAATTAAGCCACACTACAAATGGATTTACACACAAAAGGTGATTTTTTTAAGAGTTTTTGGATTTGATCAAAAACACTCATAAAATTTTAATAAGTGTATAAAACCTTTATTTGAGCCGATAGAACAATGTATTTAATTAAGTGTTCAAAGATGATTTTATGTAAATGTTGACCGCGGCTACGTCTCAAGTGGTTAATACGCTGGGTCCAATTTTGGCGTTCTTTCCCCAACATATCGCCTGGTATTATACGAATAAATTCTTCAGTATTGGCTTCCAGTGCATAAATCGTTGTAGACTTATCCTTATAGACATGAGTCTTAATATAGTCCCACAAAAAGTAGCCTAAAGGCGTTAAATCGTACGATCTAGGCGGTAAATTTACCGGCGCCAAACGTGAAATAAAAACTGTACACCGAACTCTCCTCTCATTATAATCATTATTTCGTGTGCTGTGGCACCGTCTTATTGAAATTACATGTGAGCCAAGGCCAGCTCTTCTATTTTGGCCCAAAATTTTTTTAAATTATAGCACGGTAGCGCTTGCCTTCCAATGATGGCACAAAACATTGCATTTTTCGAGATGCAATGCTTCTCGCTGCTCTTCACACCAATCACGTATCTATTTGACCACAAATGAGTTGCATCGCTGCACACAATTTTCAGATATTAAAGTGAAATCTGCAAGCGATGTTCGTTTGTAAGTCGGTTCATTTTTAACTTATAGGCCAAACTGAACATGTTTAACAGTAACATGTTGCACGAAAACAGCTGAGCTGACAAAAACAGTGTTGCCAAAAAAATAAAGTTTCAAAAAAATCACCCGTTATGTATGATTATGTAAATGTAACTGGCATAATTAAAAATTTTTGCTTTAAATTAATTTATATAAATTCAAAAGATTAATTTTAACAAATGAGTTACATTCTTTATTGTTTCGCCTCTAAACCATTTATATATAAAAACCATTTATAATAAAAAAGTAATTTAAAAAATCAGCCGCACAGTACATATACACACAATAGTTTGCCACGTCATTTTTTATTTAAATATACGTTTGTACAGTGTGTAGGCAACTGTTATAAAATTTTTATTTTGTTAGAGGAAAAAACACATTCTTTTAATAGAAACTGAACTTAAAGCACTTTAAAAAATCTTAAAAAATAATAAATTAGTAAAAGACGTCAGAGTGGCTTGCACTCTGCCTTTTTGTTGTTTTGGATTCTTTTAATTTTTTATACTCTGTTGCTTTTAACAAGTCCTTGCATTTTGCAGCGAAGTACAATTTTCGTTTGTCCTTTCTTTGTATGTTCGAGTTTTATTTTTGTTATTTTTATGCTGGTTTACTTTTGTATCCCAGAAATACAATAGTATTTGCAAACATTAGAAAACAGCACGTCTTCGTACTGAAAATATACAATAGCAATAGTATCGAGGGAAATGGCTAAAAGAAAAACTTTATTTATATATTTTGCTTTCGTTATACACTCAGAACTGGAAAACATTTAGCACTTAAACTTCTTGATGAAGTACTTCATTTCAAGGGCTCGTATATATTCTTAGTATTGATTTTCTTCTCTTAGCAAATCTGAAGAGAAAGGTATTTAAAAAATTTATTTTCCGTTTCCTTAGAACAAACATTTTTCTTTGAGGTTGTCTTTATATGTCTTGTTGCACTAACCAGGGTCCTTTGGCATAAAAAAAAATTAAAAGCAAAATCAACTAAATCAAGTGAATTATTAAGTAAAAAAAAAATAAATATAAATCTGTACGCGTGAACAACATCAAAAGTAACCACTTTTGAAACCAACAAAGAATAAATTCAACAATTTCTTAAGCATTTGAAGAAATAAAGAACAAAAAAATTATTGGAAAGAGGCAAAGGCACTCCATAAATTTCTTTTTATACAATAAAATAATTTCTCACAATTCTAAAAACAAGCCTGATAACAATTTTAATGCACAATTTTCCATTCCCAAGTTAATTTTAATGCATCTCACAAATCATGTAGTGCTTAACCCCCAATAACTGACACTCCCAGTATTGACTTGAAAAAAAAAAAAAAACAAAAAACAAAGAAAAATCTTGAAACCAAACAATCGAGCACTAAAAACGTGTGTGTTTTCCATATGTCGGTGTGACTTAGTTCCTTATTCATTCCTTCATGCCATCTAGCATTTCATTAATGTGACTTCCATATATGTAAGTGTTAACCAGCAGTGGTGTCAACTTTTCTGAAAAATTCCACTCAAATTGAAAAATGGAAAAATATCGCCAAGGAATGACAAAGTGGAATGATAAAGATTTTCTTCTGAAGCTTTTCTATTACATTTTACACTTGGTTGATATTTTGGGGGTTTTATGTTAATAAGCCTTATCGCTTTTTTTTTGGTAGGTATTTAATTATTAAAAAGTCCAATTATTTAGGCTTTAATTAATTTTTACCTTTGGAACTTATCGAACTTTTTTGGAGTTTATATGATTATATTTTTATTCGTTCCAACTTTTCAGATCATATTTAATTAGAGGCCATTAATTCGTTAGTGCGAGTGCCCATGTGGAAGTATTTAATGATCTAGGTTTGCTAATCTGAAGGTCTATTTATTTTAGTCTATGGAGAAGGAGGGTTTCAAATATAATCTCTGTCCATTTTTCCATAGAAGCCAAAGAGGCTTTATAATCTCTGTTTATTAAAAATATGTAAATTAAGATAAATATTCAGTTAAATATACATGTGTAATACAAAAATCGTTACATTTGCATCACTGTTTGCCAGAAGCAAATATAGCAGGGTGTGCTGCTTCAATAAATAAATCAATTAAAATTTTTAATAATGCAGTGCACCATTGCCGCTGTCGTAGTTCATTTAGCTGTCAAAATATTTGAATGCATGTGCTTCTTTATGACAAGATCAAGAATCATTTGGCAAAGGGGTGAAAATGGTCAGTTACCAAAAAAATAAATAATAAAAAATTTCAATAAATAACAAAATTAAAAATGATATGAGTTAATAACAGTATGAAATATAAACAAAGAAACATCCTGAAACAAAGAAATCTGCAGTATATGATGGTCACAGTTAGAGACGAAAATTTATAGTTCAACATTCGATAGTAGAACATTTTTAAGAACGGCATCATACAACAGATTATAAATCCTCCCTAACACTTTGAATTTTGTATTGCAGCACTATTTGCATTTAACTTCATTTTTCTTATTTCTGCAAGCAGCCTGTTGCCGTAGCAAACACTATTCGTAGTTGTTTAACATAGTTTAACATTTTACCTCGGATCAACTCAAGTCCAACTTGAATAATTTTAATGAAAATTGATGTTTCCAAATATGTGAACTTGTCATCCGATATTCCAACAACCCTGGCGGATCCAGTCTGTAGCCTGCTTGACTATTTCATTTGGGTGCTAACACCATATATACCCGATCAAGGTCCACAGCTGGTGTCCCTCCATAGATGGCGTCTCTTCATATATGACTGTTGCTAGTACAGCAGCATTCTAGACTTTGCAACATTAAGGAAGCGCAGGTTGAGGTATCCATTTCTTAGTTCTCTCTCAAATTACGTTAAAGTGGTGTTAAAATTACGGAAAATATAAATTTTCGAACGATTTAAGAGTGGATTCGGGATTGACTTTAAGCAAAAATAATAAAATTTACTTGATTTAGGGGAGAATTGGTCTTGGAATCTTATTCATTGGCTTATAAATCATGCGAAATGTTTATTTTATTTCTGCACCAGACTTGAATTAACAATTTTAAATACTTACAGCCATATTCATAAAAATTTATAAATGGCTTAAAAATCGTTAATAATGAAAATTTACTAAACCTCTAGTCATAAGTGATTAATAGCTTAAAAAAACTTTCAGGTCTTAACCTTCCACAAGTCAAAAATAAGCTGAAAATTATTAGGGCACAACCTAATTGTATGATACAAACTTTTATTTAAGTTTTGGTTTATAATCGTAATTCCAAATGCTCTCGAACATGTTCGATATTTCTGTCGAACCTAAGTTTTTTAATTCGTCTCAGCTTTTTGCTTCGAAAAAGTACATAAACACATGAAAAAATTATCTATCGTTTTAGTACTGACTGACTTAAGAATTCCATGATGGATTTAAATGTTATGTGTACTTACATTTTCAGGAACGAATTCTACTAAAAAAAGAAGCAAAATTTTAAATTTAAAACCAGAGTTTTCTTTCTGTGTAGAAGTATAATGACGTGTATACAGCTGAATATTCAATATAACAAAGTAAAATAGACTAGAATGGCTGTAAAGTATGTATGGAAAATATATTGATGCAAAAATAGGGGGCCATTCCGAAAAGATCTACTTTTTATTCTTGGCGACTTCGAAGAGTTAATTCAACTGGTCCAGATTATTTAAATAGTTTTCCTTGTAGTTATAAATTCATATGTTTAACTCAAGAATAGCCACCACTATGACTCAATAATTAAATGATTGTAACGACATTGACTATTCCCCCCAGGCCATAGTAAACCAAATGCCAAACAAAGGTGCTGCTCTTTTAATGTGCAAGTGGTATTTAACATGAATGTACATTAAAATTATTGTAGTATTTTATTATTATAATGTAAACAAATAAAAAAGAAAATTAAAAACAAAAATGAGATGAAATAAGTAATAAAAGAAATAATAATAAACTTTGATGATCACTCCTCGTTTTTCAAACACATGGCGAACACATTTTCTTTGCCACAATACGAAAACTTTGTTGTGAGTGTAAAGTCAACAACACAGTAGTCATATTTAGGTTTCCATGCATGCGTACATTATTTACAAACAACATTTATGATTCAAGTGAATTTTTCTTGAAAAGCGATAATCATGTTTATACACACACACATAAGTATATATTTCATTTCTTAATACACTTTAAATATTTCCATTTAAACAAGGTCTTTTTAAGAAAAGAAAAAAAAGCTCAAATTGTTAATGTTGACATAACAAATAATTAATATCAAACATCAAAGGAGAGTATTTTTCTTTTTTTTGGGAAATGCCAACGACAAATGAACTGTTAAGACTTGAATTTCATTTTCCTCATTTGGCTTTTTTGTCTATATTCATGTGTTGCTACTTTATTTGTTTCTTTTTGTAACAGAAAAGATAATTAAAAAACATCAAATTAAACATCATCATTTGTCATGCATTTAAAAAATGACAAAGGTCCCATGACTCATGTCATGACCCCCAAAATAAACACAATGAGTGTTTGTTTGAACAACAACACTCCTCTGGCCCAACGATGAATATGTAAATATTTCAAAGTTAAGTGAATAAGAAAGGACTGCATCATTAAATACATAATGCAGCTGTTGAAGAGATACAGGCAAATATAATTAGTACACTGAGAGAAAAAAGGGTTGAGCTGTGCCTACTCAGAAGTCATCTTGTGGCCGCCAACTTATGCTTAAGGTCTACCATTATAATTTCCTAAATTCTTGTTTAATTCATTTTCCCGTAGAAATTTCGCTCCGAGTGGCATAGTTTTTACATGTAATTATCTCATGATTTGGTGCTGTGCTTTCTGCGATAAATTGGGTTTTTAGCTTTCTAGGCCTTGGCCTCTTGTCGATAACCCCTACGGACTTGTATGTTACATATTAAAACAACGAGTGTCCTTGCATATCAAAATGAATGTACTTGCAGCCAATACTCTAGACTGCGTGATTTGTGGAATTCTCCTTGGCCTATGTTCCCCTTGGGAACAATTCGTCAAAAGATTTGTCTACTTTTTTACATTCATTTAAAATTGTTCTACACTGTATATTTTTTGGACGACAGCAGCGCCGACTTCCTTGGGGATTCCATTCTAATGCAGTTCTCGTAATGCTGCCAATAGGTTTACGGAGAGTATGGTCTATTCATCTCCATTTTCTTGTTTTTATTTGACGAGCTATTGGTTCTTCTTTTGTTAACCTCCAGAGCTCAGTGTTTGTGATTGTATTTGGCCAAAATATACCACATATTATTCGTAGACAGTTGGAGTCTCTGTGCTATAGTGTTTGTCATCAGCCAAGTTTCACTTCCATAAGGCAGTGTAGATTTTACGCAAGCGTTGAATATGCGGCTTTTCGTGTTTTGTGATATTTGTGGGGCCCACCACTTTTTATTTAGGCGACCAAATGCTGACCATGCCCTATTTTTCGTTTACTAGACACATCTTCTTCTACGCCGCCATTTTTGACATCATACATCCCACATAACAAAAGTGCTTTACGAATTTAATCGTCTGGTTTTGAATGGGTTATCGATGACGTTATTAACTCGCATTGCATGTGTCTTTTCAATGATTATTTCTAAACCAGCGGCCCTTATTAGCTTGACGAGATCGTCCACTTTGCTTTGCATGTCGTTGAATTTGTGCGAAATGAGGCAGATGTCGCCTGAGAAATCCCAGTCTTCCAGATGTTTGCGAAATCCACACACAATACCCTTTTTGTGGAATTAATATCACGGTAATCGGTAGCCCGACGGATTTGCGTATGTTATTGAATGTCCTTCTGGGAGCATTTGAAAACTATAGTTGAGATCACATGATCGTGTGACTTTTTCTTGCAGGGTTTGCCTAAGTCACAGACCTACGTTATTAAGCCACAGATATTAGCGGCCCTCAGAGATAACATAGTTCGTTTCTTCGTATAAATTCAGTCTGATTTATGCACCCGGGTCATTAAAAATTTGAATGCGCTTCACCTATCAAAGCTTAAAGCTCGGATGTTATGTTTCATGCTTAATGAAATCTACTGTGTTTGGAAGCGCATAGAAATGATAGAGCACACACGCTTTATTTTATTTAAATTTAACGATAGAATGCCCTAAATAAAATATATTTTATATAAGTATATAAACAAGGGGGTGCAAAAGTAAAGTCATAATCGCCAATTCCAACTGCGGACAAAAGTTAAAAATGCCGTAGAAATGAGCGCAATTATGTATTAACTAGGGAAGAGGCCATTTGGGCGATATAATTTTTTCAAATTAATATTATGGATTTTAAAGATTCAAATAATTTTTATTTATAAAAAAAGGCCATATCAAATAATGACAATACTTTTGTGCCACCTTGTATATATTTCTGTATATAAATAGTTTACCTGGTATAGAGATTACCTGGTATAAATTCCGCTTGAAAAAACAGTTAAGTATATAATAGGAAGCAAACACAAAGTAAAATAAAAATTTATAATAAGAACATGTGATCAAATTAATAAAAATCACGATTATATTTTAACTCTTCTGTTTCGGTCCATAATTAATGGGGATATACACATTATTTAATTTATAAGAAATGCCCACGAGAAGACTGTAAAGCTTCTACTTATAAAATTATAAGAAATTTAATATTTTATTGTTTGTTGTTGGCTTAGCTGGAAATATGCCGGTATTTTATTAGTATTAACCAAAATTTTCAGTAGCCTTTTAGCCAAATCATGATTGAAAAGCATTCAATCTCGTATACTTTTGCCAAAGACTACAAAGGGTAACTGATGATTTGGTAAGCGCCAGCTAAACCAAAAACAAACACTTAAATATTAAATAGTTATTTTGGAGAATATCTCGAATAACAAATTTTATAAATATTATTATAAGAAATTGAGAATGAAAAATTTGCTCCACTGCTTCCATGAGATTGATTTAAAAATATTAAATTTATTAATTTTTCTTTTATTCTAGGCACTAATTCGTTAAGTGTTTCGACTGAAAAGGGGTGTTCGCATATTTTTAATGAATTTAAAGTTTTTTTTTTTTTAATTATTTCATACAACTGTTTAGCTTTGTTAATTTCCGCACTTGCCTTTAAACCATTTAACTACATACAGGGCAATAAAATGTAAATTAAACCTAAAGAAAATTCTAAAAAAAATTCATAATTGTATAGTTGAAAAGAAAAAAATTTTAAATTTGAGCATTGAAATAATAAGAAAAAAACATAATAAAAACTTTTGAATTGCACTCAACAGATACAAGGACTAAGAGCTGGCAAAAAGTTTACTTTTGCCAAAAATTACGTTAAATAAATGCGAAAAAGCAGCATGTGTTCCCATATGCAAATGTAAAGGGAAAATATTTTTTCTTTCGTTAAAGTGTTTACAAAAAACTTTTTCCATAAGTATAAAACATCAATAACAGCAAAAAAAAAGTTTGAAAAATATAAAATCTAAAAGTTCACAATCTGTGCAGCAAATGAAATTGAGGCGCCTCTTAATGAAGCGTATGTAATTAAGTGGCAAGTATAACAATGTATACGAGTGCATGAACATTTTAATGTTTATTTCAGCAAAGATACACTATTTGTACGAAGAAAAAAATTCAACAAACTCTCATTCCATTGGAATTTATGCCAAAAAATATATGCTGGCCTTTTTCAAATATGGAATACATGAATAATTTGTGGCGTTAATTAACATAATATTATTCATTTGCATTTAGGGCGAAAGTCAATTAAGTAAAAGGCAAATTGGTACGCAAGATTATTATTATGAGCAAATGCAAACTGCGAGACCATTTTTAATTGACGGCAAGAGCACTCAGAATCTTTGTCAAAGCCACAATGTGCAGAGTATTCGTCTGTGATGCCTCTAAAGTATTTAACACAAAAAATTACAATACAGAAAGAACTAAAAGGGTTATTGAGGGCTGTATAGAAGCAGATTAATACACAGTAAATCAAGTCCTTATCAACATAGTGATGAAGAGAGAAAGCGAGGGTGAAGAGAGAGCGAGAGAAATATACACAGGTAGAAGGAGAGACCCAACCAAACTAACAAATAAATCGGGAGGTATACGGAGACCCACGAGAAAAGAACAATGGGAAAATGATTTTGTAAGGAAACTAACACTGGATATGGCACCTGGCTAAAATAATTACAAAACAATTTTAACGAGAGATGACGTAAAATCTTTCCAAATTATTGGAAGCCCCGTTGGAAGAACAAGACAACTGTGAAGCTCTACAAGTTTACTGACTCTTTTCTTTTAAGGGAAGTTACACTCAGTCAATTAATGCCTACTACTTACTTAAGGGGTTACTTCTTTGCGAAAGGGATAGGGTAGAGAGAACAGGTGGTGAAACTAGAAGACAGAGAGAGACAGCTTAGTTTTTGTTTTACAAATCAACTATTCCGCGTTATAATTATTATTTTTTTATAGCAGATTTGCAGCGTCTCTGGTGTAAAGTAGATATATTAAGTGTCTTAAGCTGTATGTGTATAGCCATTTTAATAATTTTTCTACTTCGCCTAAGACTCTGCTAACATTACCGACGCAGGAGGGCGCTTTGATGCATCAAAAATTAGTGTACAGAGTATCCAATCGCTGTTACTGTTCCTTCAGCACTTTAACAATCAAACAATAATTAACATAACGCTACACTAAGTAAATGAGAAAAACTTACGATACAAATTTGTTTAATGACTTGTCTTGAACAGGGATCGAAGCCAGGCTCTCAGTCATAAATTGCTTTGTAGTCAACGCGATAACTTCTTCAGTCAACAGCGCGCATCATTGGATTTATGTATCGATGGAAAGCTAATTAAAATGAACTTCTTGCTGCAAACACCTCCGAAATTTAAAAAGCATCCTTTACTCTCATATATCCTGGAAGAGAACACCTCCGTTTCACATTTGTCATTTCTCAATATTTTGATTTTCTTGCAGCAGTTACAAAATTTTTTTTTAGCTTTAGGAAAGCTATTCGAAAAGTGTTAAAATCTCGTTCAAACAATCAAAATAAAATATCGAATAATTTAAAAACTAGTTTCTGGACTTAGGGGTCGAAATCAATTATTTCCTACTTTTGACGCCAGATGTTAAAAATTTATTTTTTAATAGAATTGTTAATTTTATTATCAGTGTGGAAGTTGTGGGTTCAATTCCTACCTTAAACGCAGCTTTTCTTTATTATAAATAAATTATAATGTAAACACATACAAAACAGATAAAAGAGATTTGATAAAGTATTCATGTTTAAGAAAGTGTTGCCAAAGTAAAAGAATATTTCTATGACTTATAACGACTTTTAAAAAATATATAACTTCATAATCATAAATTATAAATCTTAGATTATATGTCATAAGTGTATTCTGCATTTCCATTTATGCAATAAGCCAAAAACAAGCTTAAATATTGTACCAAAAATGCATGTTAGACATACTTATATACATTCGTATAGTATATCATGGCATTTGGTTTCTGTTTTCGCATAAAAAGTTTATTATTTTAATTGAATTTCAACGAAAAAGTATTTTTTTACTACAATTCAAAGTTCACTTTTAAAATAATTTAAAAAATGTATTTTTCTCAACGTTGTAAAGTATATTTGCCATCACTTAATTCTTATGAAGTAATTTCAGTTCGTATATATATATATATATATATATATATATATATATATATATATATATATATATATATATATATTATTAATTAATTAATTAATGATTGTTAATGAACAAATCAATGATTGTAATAAACACACTTTGAAAACTTTTTCTAAAACTTTTTCGTTGCGGATGTATTTCACGCATGTATAATTAATGAATGACATCTTTGTGGCATAATAATAATGAGATAATTGGGAATGAAGTTATTTAAAAATCATCTTGGAAACTTAGTAAAAGATGTGCAGGCTACAGTGCACTACTAATTATATTAAACAAAATGTTGTAGAAGGAAATCAAATTGAAATTTTCTATCGTCTAAGGTAATCAAAGTATTTTTACAATATGCACATTCCTGAGAAAATCATAAAAAATGCTGTGCAGATCATACATGAGTTACTCGGTTCATTTTAAGGTACTCGTCGTGTAAGACAGTTAATGATCATATTAATATATAAAAATTAAGTATATATTTATTAATTTTATCGACCTTATGGTATATAATTTACGTATTTTTATTCAGGCTCTAGGTCATATATAATTTTAAATAAAACTAATTGTTTTATTAAATGTTATATTTTATTTTTTATTCAATATTTTGATCACAATCGAATTTGAGTAAAGCCGTCTTTTTCTTTAAAAAGAAGAAAAAAAGACGGCTTTACTCAAATTCCTGATGAAGAAAACCGATGGTGATCGAAATATTGAACAAAAAATAAAATATAACATTTAATAAAACAATTAGTTTTATTTAAAATAATATATGACCTAAATACATAAATAATATATAAAATTTTTATTAAAAATAAATAATTTTTTTATAAAATATTAACTCAAATTTATGTGTCAAAATCGAGTTTCATCAGTCAGTATTTTTGTTTTTCAAATTTAGATAAATATTTTTCAAATTATTTTTAATTTTAATTAAAAAAGAAGAATAAACCATTTTCGCATTATCAGTATGGAACAATACTGTTTTTGGTAGTCGCTACGACAATGATGGGGTAGAGGCTATCGGAAACATTATTGTTCCGCTCTGCTAGTGTTAAGTTGGCTTCTATTTGTTTTTCAAGAAAAATAATTTAAATAAAATTATTAACCTGAATTGAAAAACTTTAGTTACATGGCTCGTCTTAATGTTTGGTCGTTGTTAAGTGCATTTTCAAAACGATGTATGGTAGTACAATATTGACGCCACTTTGAGCGTCTTCTTCAGGTAAAAAAATTAATAAAGAAAATCACGGGACCTGTTTACTTTATAATACAAAAAAAAAACACCATATACTTGACAGCCTTTTAATTACTCTCTCACACCGAAAAATTTGACTTTGTTGATATTTTCAATCAACATTAGTGGATGACTTATAGTGGCATTCGTAGTGAAATTTCGATATGAGATGTTTTATTACCTCAAAATATTTAGGAAATCATGCAACAAAATATATACATGTCTTATAAAAAATACAGATTTGGTTCCCAAGCTCTTAGGTACAGTGGGCTTCAGTTATAACGAACTTGTTATGGATGATTTTCTATGATCTTATATAATTTTGTGAAATAATAATAAGTGATTATTACAGCGCCTTCGAAATCAAAGTATTCGATATAACTTTGACAATTTATCTTCATTTTTGTATTAAAAGTACTCGAAGAATTTCGATGTAAGCGAAAATTTGCTATAATTAAAGTTCGTTATAACCATAATTATATCTGGGAAATAAGTGTACAAAACTGTTCGTTATAGGCAATAATACGTTAAAGCACGTTTACTTTTGAAATAAACTCCACTCTACATAGAAACGTACCTTAAACAAGAGAGAAACATTTGTATTTAATATATTTTTATTTATAAAATGGAATCTATATACAAAAAAGTTATATATGGTAAATATGATATTCATTTTCATTGACGATAAATATATTAAATCTGCAATAAAATGTAAAAAAAGTCTGTGCATAAATCAATATCATATCAATTGCAAATGGGTATAAAATTTATTCTTGTGCGACTGATGAAACAAATTCTGTTAAAAGTATTAATGTAGATATGAGCAAACAACAGACTTAAAATATGATCGCAATAGTCAAATATATTTTAGGAACGTACTCTTTATTTTATTTTAGAAAATAATAATTGGTTAAAGCTTCAGTTATGTGGGAAAATATTACCAATATTCCTCTGACTACTTCGTTTTGTATTGTATATTTCATGTAAGATTAAAAGCTTGTTTTTCCCAAATCATTGCTGCGCTTATTGAGCCAAATACATCCGTAGTCTGCGTACAATTTAAGAGGCAGCAGTATTGTTGCATGTATGCTTACAACTGACGTTGACTATGTCGTAGCAAAAAGGTGATGGCACCATTTTTGTCTTATTCAAATGTATGAACTTTCCCCTTTTATGCTTTTTATCAAGGGTCACTAGAAGTATTGCCAGTTTGTTTGACCAAAGTGTTTATTCGATGTACTTCTATCTTCTACATTTCCTGAAATAATAAATTCATGAGGACCAGAATTTGATTTTATAGAAGCACATGACGCACAACATATTAAATTAAGACAAAAAAAAAAAAAAAATTGTTGATCCTACAGGCCATTCCCAGAATTGGCTTGACCTTTGAAGTAATTAAAACATTACTATAATGGGAAATTTTCTAGAACGGGTTGTACGACCAATAAGCCTATTAAGGTATTGTAGTTCTAAAAGTAAAAATTAATAAAATTATAAATTCAAGAAAAAGAATTTGAAAAAAATTGCGTTTAAAAAGGTACTTAAAACCATATTTTTTTTTAAGAAAAAGCTAAAAAATATTTGAAATATTTTTCCCAGTCTAGAAAAACTACTGAAATCACAAAATTTAAAAATGTGACAACTCACCATTCGAAATAAGCAATTTTAATATTGTCCTTCAATTAAGTTCCTTTTGCCAAATTATATTCTGATTAGTTTTTGGGTGGAAGTTAAAGTTTATTTCCTATTTTTCAAAAATCAATTTTGGAAAACTTTAATTCTACTACGCTGAATTGATTCATGGTTACACGAGATCTAAGTCACGTCATTATTTTAAGACCACCACAAAAAAATTTTTTTCGCCCCGTTAAAGTATTAAAAGCTTTGAGATGTTCACATACATAGCTATATCGGCAACGTCCCAGGAATAGCCAGAGTAGGCTTTAAGGGCTTCAAATTGCAGAAATCTGATGAAATCATTATCGTAAAAATTTCCTTAAAATCGGTAAATTTCTCTTTTTGAAAAGGGAGGTTAAAGACGAAAAAAGTGCAGGTCAAAAGATAGAGCGACTGCATTTGATATAGATCCTGAAGTGTCCTTTTTTGCTTTTTGCACACTACTAGTGCATTACACTACCTACTAGTATATAAAGGCGTTCTTTAAAATCAAACAGTATCCGATTATGATTTCAATTTAGATCACAAGTGACTTTTTTCCAAGGATAAGGAGCTACTTGGTATTCCTTACTAATAAGGGTCAAAGTATTTTCAATGTTTAGCCATTTGCGCAAACTCGATTTCAGCATAAGAAAATAAAAATTTCTTAAATTGTTTATTTATTGTGGCAACATTGATAAATGATGGTAGGGGGCCTCACTGCAGGCTTCATGCACTTGTTTGTAAACACAACCATACAATTCAATACAAATATAAATTCATTAACGCTTTTCTCTGACTCTTATATTTTTCCATTTTACTATGTAACAGAGGTTGTGCTTAAAGCTCTTATTGAACATCCATTCAGCAGTTTTTATTTTATCCCTTCACTGTATGGGTGGCGCAGAAACGATCAAAGAAGTAATGGCAGTAATGGTGCTGCTACTTATAATTGGGAGCTGTTTTTTGCTCGTAAGGGTGTTTGCTTTTGATTACATCAGTTGGCAGAAAAAAAAATAAAAATTAAGAGGTCTTTCATAAATAAAAATGTATTTAAATTTAATTGTCAGCTTCAATTAAAATTGATTTTCAACGATGTTGATGTTAGTGTTATTATTGCTGCCGCTTGTAAAGATGTTGCAGTGCATTTAAGTGAATATCATAAAAATGTGGCGCCTCTTACAAAATAAATTAACGCGTTTTCTTTTATTTTTATATTCGCCCTGTTGCCTTCCTTTATTTTTTGAAGCTGTCGGTGGCAAAAACAGAATTCTTTTTAATTTGCTGCTTTTAGCATCCGTCAAATATCCACTTATACAAAGTAAATATTCTTACATAAATGTATTCTGCAAAACACACATACACAGTTATACATATATATCTGCATATACCGGGTGGTCCAAATACAATTATCATTTTAGAAATTAAACAAAACTAGCTAAACTTAATTTCCTTTCGTATTTATGGATTTATTAGAAAAAACAAATACCATCATTATTTATTGAGCACGATATCAGTTATGTGACGGCCGCGGCTGGCTTCCCAGTACGTTATCCTGTCAATCCTGTTTTCCATGATTTTGTTGAAGGTTTCTGCGAATGCTTTGACTATAGTAGCCTTAAGGGTACAAATAGTTTCCATAAATAGTGTCAATCTTTAATAACATCCTACAAGTAAAAGTCTAGAGGGATCAGATTGCAGCTGCGGCATGGCCATTTGACTTTGCAAAGAGTGTTTATAACACGATCACTGAAAAAAGTGGAAAAAACATACATTGCTTATTGTGCTGAGTGATATGGTGTGCAAATTTTGATAAAACCAAAGATAAAAAAGTTAATTTCAGGCCATCAAAACTCCCTACTAATGTCTCTGTAGCATTTGACGTTGTCTAAAATGGCCTTTTCAACAAATTCGATGCTTTCAAGATTCTGTAATTACCAAACTGAGAATTTTTAATGAAGTAAAAAGACGTTTGCCTCTAACTGGCCAGTGATCCGAGACCTTTATGTGAAATTTTCAGCATGCACGGGCACCGTGAATGTTGTCCACTATCAAGGCGAAGTTTTTGTACAAACACGCGTACATCACTCACGATAGGTGCTTCATTTCGGCCAAAACCTCTATTTAGCAAACTCACAGTTTGGAAAACAGTGCAAGTAATTCTGGAAATAAGCTTCCAATATTTCCTAACGTTGTAAAGCGTAAAGCAGTTGATTTTGGTTCTATCAGTCAAAATAACATGTGACACAAAAAGCTACTTACATTTGAACCACCCGCTATATTGTTTAAGTATTGTACTTAAATGTCAGTCAGTTTCCTTAAATAGTCTTCTTGGCCCATTTATGGTTTTTAGCTGTTTTAATTTTTAATAGGAATTTTCTGGTAAATCTCTCTTATTTAAATTCGTTACTCAATAAACATTTCATGAATTTCAGTGAACTGTTTAACATTGTACTTATAAGTTCTTTAAAAAGAAGAAGTTAGAAAAAGAACTTTTGGTTTTCAAGTTAATACTTTTGCATAAAATAGATTTTCTGCTCAATAATTTTGGCTTAAAACGTTTCGGATCTTAGTGGTCTCAATTTTCAATTTAAAAAAAATTATAAATAATATTCTTTTTGCATATGTAATCAAAGTGTTATTACAGCTTGACATTATGTTTGAGTAATACCCTGGACATGAAGTTTTTCTATTATTTTGCATGTGAGTGGCTGCACTGTGGGGTGATTCATGAGAAGGTTAAAAGTTGCTTCAATTAAAAACCTTGTAGAAAAGTGAATATTTTCTAATTTAAGTTGAAAAACATTTTCCGAAATTCCTAATATTCCTTTAATATTCACATAAATTTACATGTGCTGCTACATTTTATGGAAATTCAAATTTTTTTTGAAACAACTCCAATATCAAAGAATAAATTTTTAAGAGTGCTGCAGACTTAATTTTTTTACTATTTATAGTTTTATTTGCAGTATTAAAAAGTAATAATAAAAACTAACCCTTCTATGAAAAAATATATATATATTGTAAAGCCATAGAACCTTTTAAGGCTGTCAAGCTTTTAACAATAAAGTGTATTCAAATTTACTCCACATTGACAACCCAATCGTATTCAGCAATGAATTTGTAAATAATAAATACAGAAGAATGTGGTAACATTTTCCATAATATGAAAAATGTAATAAATTTTCTCTAAGAAATGAGATTATAATAGAATTTTAACACTTACCAACATCTAACAACTGCCATAAATTTTCTAAGGTTTTAACAGATCTTCCTGTAAGAAATATACGGGGCTGAAAGTCAACATCTTTCTACATCTTTTTAAGATCTTCCTTTTTCATTTTATTCCATTCAACATCTTTCGGCAATTTTAGTTTCATAACTATGAAAATGACATTCGATAAAAAAAATTGTGTTTAATTTTTTATCATTAAAAAAAATTTGTTTGTTTAAATTTTCTAAAAATATTGTTAAGATTTTTATTATGAAAAATCTATTACGTATATATCCGTATGCAAGTTTTTTCTACTAGGACTATGAAATGAACCACACATGTGCAGATTCCATTGCAAAAATCTAGCAATGCGGCCACACCAACTGATACCTCATCCGCCCTATTCACCAAATTTAGCCTCAAATGACTAATTCTTGTTTCCAAATCTAAGGAAATAGCTCGTGAAAAAGAAATTGAACCCTTACTATGAAATCATCTCACAAACAAATACATATTTTAATAACTTCGACAAATCTTATTTTTTGGAAATGAAAAAAAAAAAATTATGATAAAGAAACGTTGGACAAAGTTAAAAAATAAAATGATTTTTTTTATCCAAAAACCTGTGTTTCATTCAACAATTTAGAGACTTACTGACCTGCCTCGTATGAGGAAGAATATTTTTCACTCTGATTGTTTAATTCTTCAGTCCGGGTATCACACAATAAATATTATCCAAAAAAACCTTCGTGTAAGACCATCAAATTGTTATACGAATTTATTAAAAATGAGTTCAAGTGCTGGCAATAAACTTCAGCTAATGACATTTGTTATTCGCATTGATTTTTAAGCCTAATTAGCAAATAATTTACTTAAATTAAGTTGTTCTCAACAAAGAAGGCATAAATACGACAATAAATTACCATAGAGATAAAGAGAAATGGACAAAAATGTAAGTGAATAAATTTTCTTTGATAATTAAGAATTATTTTATTAAAAATAATATTTTCAAATTAAGTTACCACAAGAATATGAATAGAAATCACGAGCCTAAAAAAATTCTGTTGGCTGCCAATGTTACATTAAATAAAATAATTGATAATTACTTATAATTTATTTAATAGGAAATCTTTGACTTAAAGGAAGTACCACATAAATAAAAAGAAGTATAGGAAACAATTGCTGTAATAAAAGAGACAAAAATGATTTGTGGTGGAAATAGTCTTATTTTTACTTAATAATAAGAGTTTTTTAGTGTTACTCATGCACAATGGGCTAAAATAAAAATATTTCAATTATATATGGTTCACTTGTCATAAAATTTCATGTACAATCAGCAGAAGGATATTTTTTCAACTATTTTTATGAATTAAATCTTCAATTGAATTGAATTTACAATATGAAATCCTTCACAGCTCTCGTGTTTTGCTGCATTGAGTTTTGTTGAACGTAGTGTTTAGACCAACAATTTATTTTGCTCTTAACCAGGCTTTCTGAAGATATAAATAATTACTGATTTGCGAGGTTTTTTGGATTACCATAATTATTAGTGTGTTACATTAAAATTGAATCCATTTCACAAGTAAGCTTTAAAAATTTCAAATTAATTAAAATATTAATAGAAGCTTAAGTTTAGCGAGATCTTTGAAACTGGTGCTTATAAGGACCTTAAGGACAAGAGCTTGTTTACAGCGTTAAGTCATCTTAGCACCGGCTTCAAAAATGTATATAGATAACATTCATGTAAATGTTTTTAGTCATTTCACAGCCTATTTGAAAAGACGGTTGAATTTTTTGTGAAAAAAATTTGTTTCAAACTTTTTAGATAATATTTTTAAGTCGGTTCCATTCCTTCAGCTGCTTAAAATGCAACCCCCTATGACGAACATTTCACAATCAGCCAGATATCAGGATTATATCGTATATTACTTGGCCATATGGAAGGCCTCCTAGATTTGTAGCTGGTATACTAGACTAGTAGTCAGAGTATTTCAGGCTCGCTTCCTATCGAAGACTCTTGTTCTCTCTGCAGATAACCCGGTTTATTTGTAAAAAAAATTATATGTATATAACGAAACAGTTCGAAAGATCGGACGACAAGCATATTATTTTTGAAGCATGTGTTTTTTTTTATTAAGTAACTTTTCATTTAGATTTCTGAGGCTGTGTAGCATCATATTGTCATAATGTTCCAAATGTTCTCAATTTTTTAATTTGGTTTCGTTTAGAAAAAAAATTTATTGAAAAAAATTTTATGACATTGTTATTAATACCATACCTTGTGAGTCCCCCAATTGTGTATAATTTTTGATAGAAAATAAGTTTTGTGAACAAAAAAAAATTAGTCATTTATGTTTCCTAATATATAAAACAAAAGCATAAATTTTTATATGCTTTAAAAAATTGTTTTTTATTTGTTTGAATTTATCACGGGCTTTTCTCATGTGTCATAGTGATTTTTAATTTTAAAAGTGGCCCGAGGAATGTGTTAAAATTCTGATGTTGAAATTCCCAGAAATGTGACTTTTCTTTATTAAAAAATCATTTTTACACTTTTATGATGTTTCTTTAAATAAATATTTAACAAAAAAAAAAAAGCCCCCAAAAGAAGTTGAAAAAAATAATAAATAAATACAAACACACACACACACACACACATTCTTAAAGCCTCTTGAAAAAGATTTTTTTTCTTTAATTTTTGGTGCTTTCAAAAAATGTGGATGTGATTTCAAATAGAAATTAAAAAAGCAAAACAAACTCACTTGGCATGTTGTCAATTTAAAGAAAAATACTATTAAATACTTTACGCAATATTTTCGTTAATTTAAAAATTTGTTTCTCTAATCTAATTTTAGTTCATAGTATTTGGGGTTTTTTTTATTAATTTTTGTTTTCTTGACACAAAACAAGAAAACTCTTTTGGGCAAGTCATAATATAATTGACGCTACACCAGTTGCCAGTGTCAATTGACATTTAATTAGAAAATGTTCATATAAAATATGCAAAGGAAATAGAATTTTAAGCTGTTAATGGCTGAGAATCAAAGTCAAGTGTCATAAGTATTTATCCGAATTTCAGGTGAGCTTCATGAATTGGAAGCATATCTGCTCTTGCAAGAGGTTTAAGCATCTTTTCCTGATAGCTGGCTTGTCCAACGCAACACATTTTATAAACCAGAATAGTATTAGTGGCTTCAATTACCAAAAACCTTGTTTGAAAGATAAGGTCTGTACGGTATTTCACAATGGCTTAAAATAAAAATTTTTAAGCTCGGAAATAACTTAGTGGCTCTTAACCGATTCAAGAGGGAAAGTGTGTTTGAAGAAGAAAGATACAAACAGTCTAAATCGAAAGGTGGTGTTAAAGGAGTATAAATTTTGCCACTATTGTATAGCCGTAGACATGCCAGAGGAATTATCGCCAAAATCAACAAGGTGCTGATTGATTCCAACTCCATGGTTAATATACCATAAAGGTCGCTGAAGTACCTGATGCTATGTAGGCACATTTAGTATAATTCCATTGTAGGAAATAGGAACAGAAGGAGTTTTACCCTGTCATCATCCATTTCGTCTTTACAGTTTTGACAAAAATCGCTGCAGGAAAAGCTCAGCCTCTTGGCACGGGCACCCAAACCTCAGTGCCTTGCAACCGTGCCCATGCAGACTTGCGATTGTGTCCCTTTAAAATGTAGGTGCTTAGCTTCCCTGTACTTCTAATTGCAAGGCCAAATGATAATTTTTGTGGCACAAGTTGGCCCCATATTCTACCTGATTCGAGTCAGCCCAATTACAAACATTTCGAACAGTTATAAAACATATTTTTTGCGTGAGGAAAATATTTATGATTATTCTGAATAAAATGTAATTAGATTTCCAAAGAAAGTTAAAAGTTCTATTTTTTTTTTTTTTTGGTCAAAGAAAACTTGATTTCTTTAACCCTCGACCATAATTGGAATTTGTGGAACGTATTTTGTGTAGGGTATTAATACCTCTATCAACAATTTAACATGTTGTTGTGTTCTTGACGTCACTCCTTCGGTATATGCCTGCACTCTTGAGGCTGAATGTGTGTGTTCGAGAGTGCGAATGTTATTCACCCCAATAAGTGCCAGCAACATATGGGGAAATCAGACCAAAAGTTTGTAGTAATACATTATTTTTACGAAAATAATTTTTCATTTATACAAAAATAGATTTCATATTGTAAAAATGAAAAGTTTAGCGTGAGTATTTTTTGTTATTTTGTTGTTAAGTTTTATTTTTAAAGAAAAAGACGGAGGAAAACAATTTTTACTAATTAGAAAAACATGTAGCAGAGAGTATGAAGAAAGAAGCTCCGAAGATTGATGTAACAATATAAAAAGGCAAAGGGAACTTAATTCGATTTGGTTTTTTGAATATTTACAACAACAATAATAATAATAAAATTGAAAATCATAGATAAACTAATTATAGTTAGAAGCATTAATTTGTTATTTAATAGGAGAAATTTCAAATGAGTCAAAACTTATACATGGGGAAAGCATGACGTTATTGATGGGAAAAACTGTTGCGTTATTTAAATGACGAAATGAGTTTTTTTTTGTGAAATGTTTTATTTAAATTTGTGAGAGAGTGACATAAAATTTTAAAATACCAAAAGAACACAACAAAAAATGGATTATTTAGAGCAACCGACAACACTGAAGTTATGATCTAAAAATGGCTCCATATTAGAATTGGGAACTGAAGACTCTATTTTCATATCCACTAAAAATATTTAATTTTACTTCAAATACGACCGCAAAAGCAATGTTGCCATAAATTTGCAATGGAAAGTACTTTTCGATATATTGATCTTCTAAGACTAGAAAAAATTTTTTTCTGCTTTTTCTAAGTAAAAAAATGATAATAGTTTTTAGTCCTGGCATTTTGTTTCAAAAAAAAAAAAAAAAAAAAAAAAAAAAAAAAAAAAACGATACAATTTGTTGACCACTTTGGCGAAAAGTTTAATTCAAGGCTTTGATTAAAACAATTAAACTCTCAGTGTTGCTCGTAATGTTGTACTTGTTAAATAATAAGACGGCGGGTCAATCAGTCCGTGATTTTTTTAATATCTAGCCTCTTAAATAAAAAATCAATACTAGTCCTCTCAACAGGCCCTGGTCAATTGATTTTTGTAAGAATTTTAACAAGGTGCGTTATTTAGTTTGTCTTTAACAGTCATTGATAGCAGATTACTCCGTGATTTGAGAAGAAAATGGAAAAACTTAAGTTCGTGTGCTCATTAAGCATTAGTTATTGCGGAAGAACTCATCACTCGAACCAGTGATAAGCTTGATAAATACTCGTAAATTCTGCATTTTGTTGTGATCGCACAAGCGCGGAATACTCAGAATCAATTGAAAAATGCACGATATGATCTTGGCCGATCGGAGATTGAAAATGTGAGAGATTGTTGAAACCATACACATATCAAATAGTTCAGTGGTTTTAGTTTTCAATGATTTCTTGGGTATGAGAAAAAGCATTCCGAAACGCGGGTTCTACTTTTGTCCACAATCGACTATAAGCGGAATTGTGTGACGACTTTGCTATATGGTCTGACGTTATGCAACCGCAATACGATTTCCTATCCACGGACGTAACGTGGATCCAACACAACACACAAGAGAACAAACAACAGTCAAAACAGTGCGTTTCTCGGGCTTTATTGGCGCCAAATAAGACAAAGGTGGGCTTATCAGCCAATACTGCAATGCGACCGTTTTTTTGTTTTGTGGATGCACGTTGTATAATCCTTCGAAACGTAGTCAGTATTATAGCCTTGGCCTTCGAATTCAGCTCAGAGTGACTATTTTTTGTTTCCAAATTTGAAGAAATTGCTCGGCGAAAGTAGATTTGACTCCAACGCTGAGATCATCTCACAAAGGACCTAAATTTAGAATATTATTTTTTGGTAGGGTTAAAAAATCAAAGAAACGTTTGATCAAAGCGTATAAATCTTAAAGGCAACTATTTCAAAAATAAAATAATTTTTTTGGAAACGAATGCCATTAAGCTAGTCTCTTATTCATATAAATTTATTTTGTCTAAATCCTCATTGAGACTGAAAATTTAAAATTTTCGCCTGTAAATCTGAAAATCTATATGTTTTTAATAGATTTTGATAAAATTAATCACAACCATGACAAATTACACTATGGCTTCTGCTTCATTTAAATATAAATAATTAGAGCACACTTTCATTTGCTTGATTTAGTTGGCAAAAAAATGCAAAAAATTAACATTTGCCAATGCCAACTTAATATTATTGTGAAACTAAAACTAATAAATAAATGTTTCAGAACTAAATAAATAGTCGTTTGGTTAAAAATAATAGAATTAACAGCAACGTTACATAAAAAATCTGCCATAGATTTAAGGGTATTTGAAGTGAGTTCTTTTATAAAATTTACGTAATAAAATTAGTTTCTAAAATGATATAATTTTCCATTTTAGATGATAAGATATTTTCGAGAGAATTATTAGACTGAAAGGAAAAACAATTAATGGGAATAAAAAACTCTTTACTATTGTTTTTTTATTAATATCAAAGCACTTCATATGAGTCCCTTACAAGGAAATAAATATTCATTTATCGCTGACCAACACAATACATTATCGGTTCATTTCAATCTTATTACGTGCAACCTCTAAGATTCCAATTTTTCAAAACTAATCGTAATCTAGAATGAGAATTCATTTATTTTAATATCATTATATATATATATATATATATATATATATATATATATATATATATATATATATATATATATATATATATATATTCTATTTCCTGATCAAACAACTGCTAAAATTTTCAATTTCCTTCATCCAATTCTGACTGGTTAAAAAAAAGGTTAAATTTTCAGCAGACCACTGCAATAAGATATTGAACCTGATTCTTATAATTTTTAATTAAAATTTGAATAAATAATTGTGTTTATGGACAAAAACTAGAAGACAAAAAATTGTGCAAAAGTGACCTTTAGCGGATGTAGACGGGCTGAATTAGAGGACAGTAAATCTTCCTTTTTTTGTTTCAATTACAAATGTCAGCAGCAGCCGTTTTAGGGCGTACGCTCCATTAAATCCCTTTTACGGTAATTTGGCTTCAGAGATTATTCTATATGGGTTTCACAGAAAAAAAACTTAAATGTGCAAGGCGTTTATAAATCATTCATATGCATTACAAAAACATGTGACTTTATTATGACCAAATGTTTTTTGAAAATTTTATTGTGATATACAAAATGACCTAAAAAATGCATACATATTGCATGGAGTTGCACAAGAAAGACTTAAATTTGCTTTCTTATTTACCATGGATGGAAAACACTTGAATGCATTCGTAAATAAATAAGAAATTGGATTAAAACATGAGTACATTTACAATCAGTTGACATTAACAAACATTAAAAGCCCTAGTTTAAAAAAAATGATTAAGATTACAGCCTGTCCTTCGATTCTGACTACGAAAGAAAACTTAAGCGCATAAAAAGCACTCACTTAGTTTCATTCGTCAAAGCGTCCCACTGTCTTGCGACTTATCACTCGTAAAGTCTTACGTTATAACGTAACACCTTCGAAGATTATCCAATTATATGGAAATTCGAGCAATAAATAGTCAATTAAAAAGGGAAATCACTGAAATAACTATATTAAACTATAAAAATATTTAACTCTGTAGTTTTTTTATCTGAAATCGGTGGCAGTAGTATGATTACCGACTCATTTGGACTTCAATTGAATATTATCAGCTGGGCGATATGTGCTCTCAAAGAGATGGTGCCACGAGCCATACAACGCGTCGGATTTTGGCTTCATTGCATAGTTTCCAGAACGCGTAGTTTCACGTTTTGGCGACTTCAATTTAACAACAAAATGACTAGACATTTTTGCGGGGCTACGTCAGAGACGGTATCTAGGCAAATAATTCACTAACGTGGAAGCTTTTGAAAATCAACATTCGTAAAGTTGTTGCCGAGATACGAATAACTAGAGGCGATCGTTCGACGAATTTACCTACAGGCGACTATTGTAAACATTTGCGATGGAAAAATTATTTCTTTGTTTTCGATTCGTTCGCAACCTTCATTTTCGTTCAAATTGTCATGCTGAGATTTCTTAGTAGAACGCAAATCAGATGTTTGTCGTTTAGAATGCTTGCGGGTGAAAAAGATCAAGATCGCAAAACAGAGTGTTAAAGTTGAAATGTACTTGTAATAATTCAAAATGTCTTTTAAGCATTGAATCTTAGTTTCTTATTTTTTTTATTGGATGAAAATAAATTCATTATGAACTAAAAATTCCCAAAATCATTAATTTAAAACAAACTTAATTTATAAAAATTTTTATGAATTGTTTTTCTTTTATCCAAAAAGAATAAATTGATTAACATTTAAATGGTTTCATCTACAAGCAAAAGAAATTCGGAAATTAATTTATTATAAAAGGAAAACTGATGTGAAGAATAAAATCAGAATTTTTTAAATTTTCTTCTTATGGAAATTTAGGCTTCGGCTTGTCGATCAGAATCTTTGAAATTTGCGTAAGAAACAAAAATGTTTAAATTTTGATTTTGTTCCCCATATAAATTATACACTAGTTGTTTAGTTTCCAAAATTACGCTTAACATTATTTGGTTTATCGGTAATGGATCATTCTAGTTTTAAGTCAATTCATTACTTTTGGCTTAAATAAATGCATTGAAGAATATTCAGTTCCCTATGCACTTAGTAGCATGCAAATTTTAATTTCAATAAATTTTTGTTTGCTTTCAAGTAAATAAAGTAAATTATTTTATAAAAATTTTTAAATTCTTGATTTCATATAAATAAATTTTTGTAAAAAAATTAATTCATTATGAAATCATTCGAATTTTAAATGAATTCATTTAAATTATGAGATTAATTCTTTCAGGGTTATTATTTATTCATAACGAACGCATTCACATTTGAATTTAATTCCTTTTTGGGACAAAATGGCTGCATTTAAAATATTGTAAGTTGTCGTTATTACAATTCACTATTTTGTTCAAAGAAGAATTTACACATTTACAGCTCTGTTATGGCATTATGAAATAACTTAAAATTTTCAAGAATCTAAATTTATATTTCCTTGAAACAATTTCATATTTTAATTGGAATTATTAAAATTAAATAGAACACATTAATATGTTTGTTGTTTTATCGAAAATAATATTTAAAACTCATTTAATTCCATTTTGCATTTATTTTAATTGCTTTTGGTGGTTCCTCCAAAAGCGGTTTCAATATCTTAAGGATCCTTGCGCTATAAGTTTTTTGCAGGACAAAAGTATTTTCTCCTCTGTATTTTGCCCAAAGTTGCCTTTTGGGCTTATGCACATTAGTTTTTCTACATGGAAGCCGTTTAACAGTGAACAGGTATCATAGACACTTAACCCCACTTGCCACTAACTATATGTGATACAGTGTTGTGATTATCATCACTACAAACGTAAATAAAGAACAATTAGCCGAAATGACGATAGACCAAAATTTAACCATTAGATGAAGATTAGCTCTTACCAATTTCGAACACTCTCACTTTCTTAGTCACTCAGCTATAGAAGAATTATGGATAACTTTTTAATGGAAGGAACAGTTACCCCTTGTCCTACTACAAATTGTTCCAAATAAGCCAACCTGACGAAAAAATCGCTAGGCATAAAAAAACTATTATTAAAAATATAAGCCCTTAATTTTTTTAAGGCAGTTAAAAAATTATTTTAAATACCTTCCTTAATCCTTAAATTTGTTGATAAACTTCACCTGCTTTTGTTAATAAAATTTTCACAATTACATTAGCAGAAAATTTATGTTTTGACGCCAAATTTCATTCAGTTTTCTTGTCGCACACAAAAACCATTCATTATACAACATCTTAAGAAAATTGTTTAAAAATCATTTAACGTCTTTGAAAACTAGATGAGAATGGCTCAATTATGATTGTGTAGTAAATGTTTCGTCTTTTGTGGTCTATTTTCGTTCAGGACACGTACAAAATGGCAAAAAAAGACAATAAAGTTCTATACAATAAACAAAAACAAATATACTTCTGACACGCGTATCTCTGTCATAAATAGCAACTGTATTTAGTGTCAGAACTGTGAAAGTGGTAGACTTTGGCATCATACTGGACTTGAAGAAGATGACTCTGTATGTGTCTGTCTGTCAGCTTGTTTGTCGGTCTCTGATGATGTTAACAAAAATAGAAATGATTTTGCAATTGTATACAATTTCATTCATTTTAAACAAGTTGTGTTTGTGGCCGGGTAGCAATAACAGACTGAATTGTATTTGTTAGCCAAGATATGAAAAGAGAGAAGAGAATTGAACAAAGAAATTTTATGTGATAAATTTAATTTCTTTAATAAACTGTAATAGGCCGACAATGTGCTTTGTGCACAGGAAACATTTTGGAAATTATAAAAGCCAAGTCAAGAATAAGTATGATATTTGACAATGATTTTAATGCCAAAAGAATAAAAACGTGTTTCATTGTGAAGAAAACACATGTCAGAACCAATCAAGCAAAACTAGAAGTAAGAATGTTTATGGAATAAGTAAAATAAAGTCAAAGCCAGCCATATTTTTAATTAGGAGAAAATTTGCCATGGCGCTTTAGACCCACTAGGAGCTTGCTACCATTATATGTCCATATCTCAGTTTGTGCTCAAGATAAAATTTAAACAAAAAGCCAATATATTGACATAGATTACACTGATAAGCAGCTCAAAAGAAGGAATGAAATCTATTGAGAATTCCTTACAATCTACTACATAAATCACTGCGTATACGTTATATAGAGTTTGAAATAATAGTATATAAAGTATACGCACAGGGTCAAATAACCCAAAAGGATATTGCTTTTTTAATTCTTACCCAATTTTTAGGTTTTCCAGCCAATTTATTTATGATCTTGGAAAAATATTCTTCTAAATCCAGAAATAATGATCTATAAGTAGTGAAAATTTCTAATGACTGAAACCCCAGCGTGTTGCTGCAGGTTGCTTGTCCTCGATACTTTATTATCGATTTAAAAGCCTTCTTCAATATGTTGAAAACAGGGACCGAAAATAACTGTTATATTTTTATTTCAGAGCAAAAAGGTTAGGCAAAAATGCCCTTTATCTGCATTTGGGAATTTTTAACCATTATCGCGACTTTTATATTATATTGGTTACCGTAACTAAATAATTGAGAAAATAAAAATTTTGGTTACAAATAACCATTATATCAACCAAAAAAAATTTTTGGTTAAAAATAACCATTAAATCAACCAAAAATTTTTTTGGTTGAAATTAACCATTATAGAAAAAAAATATTTTTTTTGGTTATCATGTATCAAAAAATTCCAAAAATTTCAATGATTTATTGTTGTCACCAAGTTCGTACATACATATATACATAAACTCAAATATACAAAAATTTTTTCTATATGGTAATTAGATGTGTGGCACACGTCTAACCGTTACTTACTGTCTTTTGATCTGGTACACATTAGGTTGGTAACTTTTTAACGTCAAAAGAGTTCGTTAAATCATGTTTCAGGACCTAGAATTATTTTAGTGTGATACTGAGTTTCGATCTTGCACAGTGTAATTTCTTCATTCGTAAGGCACTAAAAAAGTCGATTTTTTGAAGTAGTAACCAAAAAAAATAAAATTTTTTTATAATGGTTATTTTCAACCAAAAATTTTTTTGGTTGAAATAATGGTTATTTTCGACCAAAAAATTTTTTAGGTTGAAATAATGGTTATTTTCGACCAAAAGTTTTTTTGGTTCATATAACGATTATTTATAACCAAAAAAATATATATCTCATTTCAATTGGTTAAAATAACCAAAATAAAATATATTTCTTGTTAATGGTTGACTATAACCATTACGTCAATGTATCAGTAATAATTGTTAAATGTGATTTTTTTAGCGTTTATCTTATAACTGTTACGTCCCTGGTTGAAAAGTCTACTTTTTAATGTTGTTTGTATAGATGAGATGATTTTTTTGTTTGACTACAATAATTAATTTACGACTTGAAGTCGGCTGACGTCTGCAGTATGAGAAATTATGTTCGTTTACTTACCAGATTCTTGTAGAAATTTTATTAAAATTTGAATTGAATTGTTTTCACATAAATTTTATATAATTTTTATATTTATCTGGATTATAAAAACCATACAAAATTATGCATAATGGATTAATTATGTTCTTACTTCTTGAACTTTAATTTCTATGAAGTTAAAAAAAAATATAAATTTATACCTTAAAAATATTAAGGCTGTTGTTTCCTTTAAATGATTTGTAATAATTTATCACTGGGATGTATCAGCATATGTTATTTCTTTATTTTATAATCGTTAATGATGTTGGAAAAACTCAGTTAATTTAAATTTTTCTAAAATAAAAAATCTAAATGGTTTTATGCTGGTGTTCCTTTGGTAATTTTAAAATTTACTGATGTACATATACCAGAGTAAACGTGCATATTTCCAGTAACTGCTGTTTGAAAGCACAAATCGATAATTTGGAACCCAATCTAAAGCACATACATATATCAAAACTGTTGGCCTACAGTGAATTATACCAAATCTGATATTTTACATCTTTATACTGCCATTGACCAAATTTGCAGTTTGTGCTTAATTTATTGAAAGTAAATTTTCATTATAACTTTTAAATAGGAAAAATTATTTTTAATGTTAAACTAAGTCTTTCACATTATTTAAGGCTACTTTTTATTCAAGTATTCAGAGAAAATCATTATCCTTTAAAAAGAATTTATGCTGATTTGGTTAAGCTTTATAAGTCGTATTGATTTGCGTTTGGGTATTATTTGTAAAACGTAAAATTTCTTTCCATAAATCATTAGAATGTTACGTTAATATAAGATTATATTACATATTGTTCCTTTTGTTGTATTAAGTGACCTGAAAACCACACATTTATGTAAAAAAATAGAAAGTAGGTAAATAGGATTAGGAAAAATTAATTTATATTATCCAAATTGAAATCACAACAAGAATAATTTTTAAAGGCAAGCTTAGTAGAATAAGAGAGATAGGCCTTCAATTGAAAAGCTACGAAAGTATAAATCATATAAATAATTTTTCTTATATAAAGGTTAATAAATCATAAAGAAAATAAAAATAAAAAAAAATTGTTATAAGCTTGGCTAATAACAGTAACAAACTTCACTATAGTTTAGATTGAAGTATTTGTTTTGAAAGATTTATAATAAACAAGACAGACTCAAAACCATTTTGTCCCATTTATTGTCCACAAGAGGTAATTTTATATTTTTGAACATTATTTGAGAAATGTGACAAACCGACGTTACGATTCGTTTTTATTTTGAATGGAATACGAAATTCAATAAGAACCCCACACCAGCTTTTAGTTACTAGCTCGTAAACCAAATGTTATATATAAGATATTGCACCGAACCACACCGATTTTATTTTTTTTAGTTAATTTTCTACCAACAGATTTAAAGAATCTTTCTTTAATATAATATGACTTCTTAAGGCAAAAAAATCGCCATCTTTTTTTGTGAACAATCCTCTCAGAAAAACTTTCATGTTCTACAGCTTTTTGCGGAATTTTTGTAAGTGGCAGACAAATAAGAAGACAGTTTTTAAACAGCTTAACTTGAAATGTGAAATATAAAAAAAACAGCCACGCTCTCCTTATATTTGCAAGTATGAATCCTACTTATATCCTTCATGTTTTTTCATGACTTTTCAGAGACGTTCATAAATCAAATATAGTTTTTAAGGAGACGAAATTTCCAATCTCACAACATAGTACGTACTTTTCTTTTCTTAGAAAAGCCCTGAGCTTCTGAATAAAAATAAAGGAAAGAACTGTCATGTTCACTTGCTTAATACACTTGACACTTAATAGTGTAGAATATATATTTATGAAATTTTTTTGGCGCTTTTTATTATATTACACTCATGTAACTGTTGCACACGCCATCGCAAAATGTGTTTTCTTTTTTCTCTCAACTACCCCCAACGTTTATCCCAAGGGTATTAAAAAATTTTATTTGTCATATTTTATTTAAAATGTCACGCCATTATGTGTGCTTGAAAAATAAGAGTTGATAGTCGAATAGGAAAAAGGTAGTACTTTTTTATGTTTCGAATTTGAGAGAAAATGTTTTTAAATAAGACACTGATTAAACAGGACCTTAAGATTGTTGTGCGACTTTGGATAGAGTATACACGAGTGGTATGATTGGACCCTTGGGACTTTAATACTAGAAGCAAGATTTTTTTTGCTACAGTTTTTTAAAGAAAAAAATTCAAAAATAAATACATGTGTGAGCAGCATTTACTACATATATTTAAAAAAAAGAACACGTTGATCACTCTACTTGAAAGATTATAAAAGTAAAACATGAAAGAAGCTTTTTCTTCGTAAGATGGTGCCAAATCTGGCAGAAAAAATTTTTTCTTCCATTATTTTTGTTAGTTTGACCCAAATACTGCTTTTATTTACAATTCGTTTACCGCATTCGCCCTTAAGATGATAAAAAATGTGCTTATAATCTAAATATAAAATCAATTGAACGTAACAAATTTCATTCCTAATCAGAGCTGGTTTTTTATTTTTTATATATTTTATTTTTTTTTTATTTCTTATATATTTTTTTATATAATTTTATTTATGTGATTATTTTATACCCAAACAAAGTAAATTGAAAACAGGACTAGCAGATTGTTATAATTACAAAGACAGTAGCTAATTTTGAGAGCATCGAGGATTCAAAAGTCAGGTACAGATCTTAGGCATTGCTTTTAACTTACTGCCTCAAGAATGCCTCCCTAGTCTAATAACTGGTGTGCTAGTCTAGTAGAATGAACTTCGCAGGGTCAATTCTTACCGAAAACTCTAAATATTTCTTCAGGCAAGCCAAGTAGCTGCGCCGTTTGTGTCTGTTAAATTAAAAATAGAAATGATATCCTACAAATTATCCGTGAAATATCTTTTTAATCCGAAATTGTTGAAGGATACCATTAAAAATTACCCTAAAGGGAAGAGATGACAGTAAACATCCCAGCTTCACTGCTGTCAATGTTAAGTATGGTTCAATGGTACTGCCATCGTGAACTACAGGTATTCTCTCTTTTGTATTGCGATATTGCGTCTGTGTAAGGTTAACATTTTTTTCTGATATACCTTTACCTGCCAGGGGTGATCATATAACATTTCTTTGGATTGTGCCGAAAGCCTTCGTGCACTCTTCTATCTTCTATCCGAATGTTGTTGCACCGTCATATGAGAGCAATGCAAATACTTACAGCATCCAAATGTACAATAGTTGAATGTGCAAATCTGTATAAAATAGAAATTCTTAGAGTTGACAAGTTACAAATGTAAAGCAGTCATGGGATTTTTTATTTTGTTAAATGATATGGGGATATTTTTTCTCTTTTTTTCATAATATCTGTCGCTTTTTGAAAAACAACTTGAATATATTTTTAGAAAATTTCAGTTCATAAAATTGTGTTGTGTGCCTTTAAGGAATATTGTAGATTATTTTTTATATTTATCAAATTTGTTATTCGAAATATTCTTCGAAATAACTTTTTGACATTTTATTGTTTGCTGTTGGCTTAGCCCAGTATATGCCTTCATTTTTAGCCAAATTGTGTTTGAAAAGCAAACTCTAAATCAAACTCGTACACTTATACCAAAAACTACAAATATTATATGAGAATGCAAACAGATCTTAATCATATTTTCCTATTTATAATTTACAAAACATATAAGTATAATAGCTTTAGAAAGCCCAATTGTCTCATCCTTTAGCTCCTGGATATTTCTTGGCTTATTGACGTACAATTTTTCCTTTAAATATTCCCAAAGAAAGCGGTGCAACGTTGTCAAATCACATGATCGTGGCGGCCAAATAATATCATTACGACGTGAGATAACACGGCCATTGATTTTTTCCGCAAAAGAGCCATTATTTCGTTATCTATTTAGCAGTTGGCACTATCCTTTTGGAACTACATATCGACCAGATCCATAACCTCAATTTGTGGCCACAAGAAGTCTGTTATCATCTCGCTATAGCCAACATCATTCACTGTAACTGTTTAATTTTTGAAGAATTACGGCCCAATGACACCGCCAAGACATAAACTGCACCAAAAAGTCACTCTTTGTGGATGCATCGGCTTTTCAACAATCATTCGTAGACTCTCATTTACCCAAATGCGGCAATTCTGCTTGTTAACGAATCCACTGATGTGAAAGTGTGGCCCGTCGCTGATCACGAAGTGCACAAAATGCATCTTGATTTGAATGCCCATTTTCGTAAAAGCCTTCAACTATCTTAATGCGCTACTCAGTTGTATACTTCTTCCATAAATATACAAATATAGTTGGTGTAATTCATAATTTGCAATTTATTATGCGCAAAATCTCAATAAGGCATCAACAAAATTAGTGACGTTCAGTTTGCTTTTAATTTGCGCATCAATGACTTTTGTTATAAGTTTTGGGGGCGTGTCGGACTTTGTAAATGTTTACTCGGTTGCCCTTGAAATTCATCTTTTATTTTAAATGTATATTATGAATAAACAATTTTAATTATTAAAATGGCATGTCCTAAGGCTCTACTGAATGATTTAGTATCATCCTGTTGACAATTTTATTTACAGTAGATGTTGGCGAAATACCCTTCCCAGTTACCGAATTTTTTAAGTTAATATTTTTATTGCTATCTTGGCAAAGAGATTTTCATTCCACTCATGTGGTTTGGCCTCCGTTTTATATGTGATCGGAGATATTGGTCAAATTACTGAATCATACATTCTAGATTTGTTAGAAATGCCAAAAATTGTGATTTTCTCAAAAAATTTACACATAAAATAATAAGTTTTGATTTCATTATCAAAATTCTTGGAATCAATCAATATTATGTATGAATGCATTAAACAATATTGTACAAATATTATTAAAAAAATTCATTTTACTTACACTTTAAAAACTGCAACTAATAATCAGCAGAACCAGCAAAAAATGTTTTACATAAATTGAAATTTTCTTTGAACAAAATGTTTCATTTTTTTTAAATAGTTTTTACTCTTGATTAAAAATGATTATTTTCTTAAGAATTTTTACTCATGACTATAAAATTCTACAATTTGACGGCTACATTTATTAAACTTAAGAAAAATTAAATATGCATACAAGAAACATCTGTATCTACTTGAAAATAAAAAAAGGATTTCCCTAAAAATTCTATTCTTCCCTTAAAATTTCAAATCTGAAATTAATATTTGCAATCGGAAAAAAATTTTTAAATATGATTACAGACATTGTAGAAAAAGCACGTATGAAGTGAAGCAATATTTTTTGCTTACTTTTCTCTGTTTATTCGGGCTAAAATAATTTTAAATAAAACACAAACACAATGAATGAATCCTTTTCCAAAATGGTTTCGTGTGTGTTAAAATATTTATATATCCGTAACAATGTGTATGGAACATATTTCCTCTTATTTTGTTCTCGTTTTACTGGACCGTAAAAGATATTTAAAATTTAAAGGAAAGAAAAATTAAGTGAAAGAGCAAAAGAGAAATTGAATTCAAAACTAAGACGGAAGTAAGCAAGTTTCCGGGCATTTTTAGATGTTTGTGCTTTACAGGAAGTGTGTGTTTAGGTCAGACTAAATAAAAGACTACTTGCAGTAATTTCACTTGTAATTGGTTTAAAATCTTACAATCACAACACAATTAAAAATTTTTAAGAAAGTTCAAAGACCGATAACATTTTATAAATACGAGTAGTTTTTCTGTTATGGAAGATAAATTTTCTGTTCAGAAAAATTACCAGGAAAACATTTGAAATAAAAATAAATGGTGAATGCATAGTTTCTGTTGACACGGCGACTAATCTAGGAGTTACATTCAATAATAAACTTAACTGGTCCAACCATATCAAAGTCGTAGTGGGAAGAGTATACGGTATGCTACGCAATCTATGGTCTGTTAAAGATTCCACTCCTTTTGCCATTCGAATGTTACTGGCAAAAACGTTTCTTATCCCAGCGCTTTTGTATGGTTGCGAGCTATTTGCGAATTGTGATAGCGATGATCTACGTAGATTAAACGTTGCATATAATAACATAGCAAGATTTGTTTTCCAGAAAAGTCGCCGTGACCACATTTCATATTACTCATACCAAATCTTCAAGATGCAATTTGTTAATCTTCTCAAACTCAAATGTCTTATTTTACTGCACAAAATCATTACATCGCAACAACCGACTTATCTTTACAATAGAATAATTTTTGCCAGATCCAGCCGCGGAAAGAAAATAATTCAACAAAAACATAGAAGTCTCTTATCGCAACGCCAATTTTTCATTTATACCGTCAGTCTTTGGAATGCTTTACCCAATTTTATACAAAGAACAAGCAACGCAGTTATTTTTAAAAAGGAGTTGTGTAAATTATTTGCATTAAATAATGTAACTATGTAATTTTTCTCTTCTTAATTTTTCCTAATCGTCCTATTTTTTATAACTCTATTAGATGCTTTTTTTGACTCATATTTACTGATAATTTATTAACAAGTTATTAAGTCATATTAAAGTTAATGTTAATTTTTGTAATCCATGTATTCTATTATCTGTTCAATCACTAGCACTCTCATTTATAAGATTATGTACATATCTTGTTGTGCTAGATACCTCAAAATTTAAATAAATAAATAAATTAAAAAAAAAAAAAAAAAAAAAAAACTTCCTTCTTTAAATTTATCAGTGGTAGTTTGTTAAGTTTGCTTTTCATTTGTGTCTCTCATTAATTTTAAGCAGGAGACTAAGCGAAACGTATTAATCAGCTCTATAATAAATGCAAAAACATAAAAACATCAATCAAAGATACATAAATACACCAGGTAGTAGCGGTACCACAGATGAATTCAGTCCCGAACTGACAAAACTTAGCGACGTCTTACAATATTTTTTTTAAATTTGCTTTTGCCAACTTTTTTATTGCTATTTGTTAATTCATGCAAGTACAAACATTATGTTTTATGATTTTATATTAAAATTATCCACATCAAGTATTGGCTACACCCCCAACCCCTCTTGATATTTGATCTTATAACAAAATTTTTTAAAATTAATATTCGCCAAAAATTGTTCTTATTTTCGTTTTCAAATTTGTAAGAGTCAACAAGGAAATTTTGAAAAATAAGCCCATATACTTATGTATATATTATTATTACTTTTTTTTTTAAATTTGACTATGTCATTTAGTTGTCATTTTCTTCATTTATGTTCCTTGTGTTCTCGTTAATAGATTATATAAAAATATATTTTTATCAAAAGGAATATGCTCATTTGAAAAAGTCTTTAATTAAAAAAAGAATTGCGTTGATTTTAATAAAAATTTTGTAAACGAAGTGCGCGCCCCAATAACCTCTTTTTAATTTTATTTTGAAATGGCTTTAACAAAAGGAGGGGTTTTTGTGCATTATTTTCTTTACTCTTTTTTAATAATTCTAAACGCGTAACTTTATCATTTGTGAACCGAAATTTAACTGCTCGAAGAATTTACTATCCCATAACTTCATCATTCGTGGATCGATTTTCAGAATTATTTCTTTATTGCTTGTTGTTTGGTCCCATTATTTTGTTTTACGAAAAGCAGACGCGCGAATTGCCTACCCCCTGTCTAAATATTGGTTTTTTCATAGCAGCTTTATTTATAGACCGATTTTGAAAACAACTTTTTAGAAATTGACTTTTACAAAAATCTAACCGAAAGGCAGACGCCAATTTTTTACGTAATAAGATTTTTGATATTTCTAAGATTTGAAATCAAATGAGTGTCGATTTAAATTATGAAAATATTTTTGACTATTCATTCACATTTCTTGCTCTATGCTATTTTTTCCCATTTTGTAGGGGTAATAACAATTCATAAACTTTAAAGAACGGGTCAGTATTTTGCTTCTATGTTAAATAAATTAAATATTCTTAACAGTTCTTTGTCTATTCAATTTGTAAATTTTGCACAATTCCCTTTTCTTCCATATCATTCTTTTCTGGGAGCAAAATTTAAACTAGAAATGGATTCTACTCAGTCTTAAAGTTAATGCAGTGCTATAATTTGCTTTATTGGCTCTTTGTATTTAAGTCAGATTTTTTGCCAAGATTATTGTTTAAAATGTAATTGTAAGATTTTTCTTCAACATCATGTAATAGGAATTTATTTTGTATTGTTTTTTAATTTATTAAATTTCTCCTTGATATTACCTGCGAAATTTGGTTTATTTGGCATAGTTTCAAAAAACCTCTTAATTTCCTCATTCACTGTTAATTCATTAAAAAAATGTTTCCTATAGGAAGGAAAATGAGGATATTAATTCTTTTCTATAGTCAAAAGAAATACTTTGACATAAAAAATTATTTATGTATACAAAATATTAAACATGTTTTCAGTTCATATTACAAAAAATATTTTGTAATAAAACTGTTAAATAATATATTATTTTCTGTTGATGCAGCTGATAAACTTTACATCAAGTCCGGTTGGATTGAACTATGAAAATAAATGCATTTAACTGAGGGCAGTTACGCACAATTACAAAAATTTATTGTTCATAATACACGTACATATTTTTTAATTATTATTAAAAATATTAATAAATGATTCACGACAATGGTGATTATACAAAATATAACAAAGTTTTATAAAAAACATTTATTCATACCCTTACAGGCTGATATTGCTGGAATCCTTTCTGGTTTTAGTGTTGCATACAGGAAAAAAAACAAAAAGATTCTCAGCAAAAACATCTTTCTGCCTTTACGCGTTGCAAACATTTTTGAACAAACTCTTGTGTGTGTTTGTTTTATAAAAATTAAACTTTAAGCCGATTCAACAAAAAAAAAAAATAATTGTTTTCTCTTCGCTTTCTGTTACAAATGAATATTCATACAAATGCATGTCCGTTTTGTATTTTTTTTTTATATTTGCATGTTTTTTATTGTACTTTTGCAGTCTCTCTGTTTTAAATTAAAATAACTACTGTAAGCTGATTTTAATGTAAACGGCCAATTGTTTATGAATCAGGTCTGCTACAACAATTTACAATTAAGAGACGTAACAAAAACATGTTGAAAACATGAAAAAAGTTTTTTTTTTATAATTTTGTTCAACATAAAAATACTGCTAATGTACAGATGAGGTATATAAACATATTTACTTATACATATATTCTATACATATACATACCATGTGCTTGAATAGTGTATGTTTATATATTGAGGATTTGTATTATTCACTTTTTTGTGCCCTTAGACTGACCGATATTAAGAGTAATTCCCATATTTTTTGCTTTCTTTATGTGCATTTAATATCCCTGTGGAGTCTGTATTTGTCTTTTATGCAGAAACATGGGTTTCAATACAGTGTCCGGCTAAATTTATAAGGATAACAAGTATTTATTCTAATTTAATCAATTTTTCGGTAAGTTACTCAATTTTAAGGTCCAACAATTATAAAAATTTAGTAAGAAAAATATATAAAAATAAGATTTAAAATTAAAAAAGTTAAGATCTTAGCGATTTTTAATTATTATTATAACAATAAAGGGTGTTTTTTTAGTAACTTTCTTTTTTGCAGCATTGTTTTTGGCAGCTCAGCTGTTTTCATGTAAAATATTACTGTTAAACATGATCTATAATTTAACCATAAATTGACTTACAAACAAACAACGCATGCCGATTATTCAATTTTTTTTATCAAAATTCATGTTCGATTCATAAAGTGTATCGTCGACTTTTTTATACGAAAATTGTGTTCAGCCTCGGAGATTATTTTTAGTTGAATTCTGGTTAAGCATTGCAAGAACTGCCAATGCATCCCGAAAAATCCACTGTTTGGTGTGGATTATGGGCCAGTAGTAGCAATGGACCGTACTCTTTCAAAGACGTTGGAGGCAGGAACGTTACTGTGATTGGCGAGCGCTATAGTGCGGTGATTGCAATATTATTTTTTTTTAACAATTAGAGTTTTTGCAAAATGCATTGTTTGTTGTGGCTTTAGCTCTTCATATGCCGACATTTCTTTAGTTTTTTATATGAATTTTTATTTATTTTTTATAATTTATTTTGCATATTATTTTTAATATGAATTTTTCATATTCGTTTTAATTCGCATTTATTGGCGACAGAAAAGTCGTTTCTTATTTAATTGTTGTTTGTTGTATTTTGTTTATTTTTTTCAATTTTTTATTTTTATATAGATTTATTAACACAATTTTTGTCGCTCTTTTCATAATTGCTATTGGTGTTATTGACTCACATTTGTTGTGTTGCGGCAAATACACTCGCAGGAAAATGTGCTATTAATTGCCCTGGCGCTAAAATACTTGTGCAGCTTAAAAGTCTTTATTAAGAAAAGGCAAAATTTGAACTCTTTGGTAATTAACAGAATATGGGCTTAAACAAATACGGTTGTTCAGATCTATTAACTCAAGCTTTAGATATTCGCATTAATAAAATGTTCATTTAAGGAAAACAATTTATTTGCTTTAAGATTCATGTCATTAGCTAAACGTCGTGTTAGACAGTGTGTTAATGTTTTAATTGAGAAAATATTTTTTCAATTTTCTATTTAAGATAAGTTTAAATGCCGGCGGCAATGGCTTGAATTTCTTATTATTTATAGATTTCTTTTCAAAGTCTTTGTGGATCTCCAATATGAACTGGATTAAATATAAATGTAGGTTTTTAAAGCGAAGACAAACACAATGATCCATTAAAAAAAACAAGATAAAAAAGATAGGAAAGCCAAAAAAGGAAAGAAAAATAGAATACAGAATCGGAAGCAACCAAAGCCGTGTGCACACATGCTTTTTTGCAATCTAATAAATGATATAATGAATGCAGGGGAAAGAATCATGTAACAGTTTAGAGACCCCGGAGAAAAAGAAATTAAAAAATTAAAAACAAATTGTCCTTATTAAACCATTAGAAGAATATAATAAAAAAGTTCATTAAAAGCTGCTGGAAGCAATCAAATTAACACATTCACGCTCTGAAGTGTGTACGTGCAGGCGTGCCTACTCGGCTACACGTACATACACGTTGTCAGCAATGATTGATGATAATCAAAATATTCTAATTTTTTCATGTGTAGACTGATTATTTGATCGTCTCCAACTCTGATTGACAAAAACATTCTCCGCTGCTTTGTGATTATCGTGATGGACAAGTGCACGGCTAAGCTTGACGTATATAGAAATCGTTAAGATAAAATAAAGTAATATGATTGACGTTCCTATTTGCTACACACTTACACTTGCAAACATGGGATATGCGTAGTTATATTATCATTATTAAAACACATGACACATGTTATGGATTTTGTATTCAAAATATTATGCTGCTGGAGTTATAATACAATTTAACATTTTTTAATATACGAATTTATAATAATATTCTGGTACTATATGGAACCTATATCTTAAATTGAGTCAAATGTTTTAAGATCTTTTATGGCTATTTGATAATGTTTTGTTAACTTTAGAGTTAAAGAGTTTCAAACATTATTAAGGCCAATAAGTTCTAGTGGATCTACTTCTATTTTTACATTATTATTTTCCTTATTATTTTTTCAATATTTTTAACATCATATTTAAAACATCATATTTCAAAAGGACTTTATTACGAAAAAAGACTTTATAGCAAAAGCTATAAAAGGGTACTTACTTCTAAATTCATTGCATTATCCCAAAAATAAAAATCCTTAGAACGATTTCAATGGATAACACAATACTACCAAAGCTAAATGAACTAAACGGTCAAAGAAAGGTGCCTTAATCTGATTAATAAATTATTTAGTTCATTAAACATTATGTTTTATAAAACGTGATATCAAATATCAATCAATGTTCCCTTTAGGGCTGATAGATGCAGTAAATTTTCTAAAATTTATAACTGCAGTTTACTATACCTTGATTTTCAAAGTCCATATTCTATAAAATATGTTCTAATCAAAAGAAAAAAGCGCATCAAAAAAATTCTAATTATATCAAAAGTTACAGAGTTGGGATGTTGGATTGGCAAACTCCAGAGTTACTTAAGTTTAATAATGATACAGTACTTCGGCTAGACCTTGGGCAACAGTTTTACAATTTCATTCCCAAACAGGTGGAAGTGTAAATGGATTCTGACAGTAGGACTTACATACATTGATTACAACTGACCTTCGTAGATTAGTGGGTAGTGTACTAGACTCGTAGTGCGAAGATCAACCCAGAAAAATCTGTAGTATCGGCTCATGTTTTTTTTTGTTAGAGGACTTTGCCATACGTTACCCACCTTGTCACCCCAATGAAGCAGATGCTATTATATATTTTGTCTGAAAAGAAAATATATTTTCCATGAGTGTAGATTTCGTACTTTATGGGCACATTTGTTGAAATCTATCATTTTGTTTCTTTTCCAGGAATTGTGCAAATGTGAGGATTTTGCTCAAATTTGATATCAACAACACCGAAAAATAACACGTTCGTAAAAATAAATTTATAAACTTTAACATAAACAAAAATTTACTAGCGCAAACGCATTCACACACACATACACATATACATGTCTAAAGGATGATTGTGTATATGTGTGTTGCTTGAATATAAAATGTTTGAATGAATACAAAAGTGCCAACATGAGTTGTTCATCATCATTTGATATTTTTTTCCTCTATTTCACGTACAGTGGATATTTTTTTTTATATTTCATATATGAATTTATTTATAAAAAAAAAATTCTCACACATTCCAAATACTTGCAGAATCACAAAGTGCGGGAGGTGCAACAATTTGTGCACATCAGACAAAAACAATAATAACAAGTTGCATAAAAATTAAAAGTCAGTAAAAATATATTTCAAAACTTTTTTTGGACGTTATGGCCAGTTGTGTTTATACATTAGTAAACGTAGGTTACAAACAATTAGAGGGGAAAAGGGCAATATCATGTGTGTGTGTGTGTGTATGTTTGTGTGTGTGTGTGTGTGTGTGTGTGTGTGTGTGTGTTATAGAAATTAATTTCGAGTAGAACCGTAAATGGAATTATATTTGGGTTAATCCCAAAATTTTCGACCCAAAATACAATTTGAAATTTCTTACGGTTATGATTTTTCTCCCGCCATATTTACACTGTGGAAGCGATTTACAATATATATAAAAAAATTTACTTCTTATTTTCATCAGATGGTAATTGTGATTTCAATAACTCCCCAATTGCGAAAACTTTGGTACCGATATATTAAACTTCAATAGTTTTTTCAAAAACTTTTTTCACAGAAAACTAAAACAAAATCCTTAATATTGAAATTTATTATTTGGGATATTCTCCCCAACTAATCGTTAGAAACAATTAGAGCTTTTGCTAAATGCATACAAAAATCAAAAATGTTTGTTGTGGCTTTAGCTCTTCATATGCCGACATTTCATTGGTTGCTAAAATCAAATCGAAACAAGGAAAATATCCGTTGCCTTAATGAAGGTATTGACTTAATCCAAATGTAATTTCAGAAAGTCTATGATAGTATGCTTTGCCAAATATGGAAAGGCGACAGGGTGAACTACTGCTTCTTTCCACTCTTCTGTATTACAGCGTACAAGTTTTAGATGTAAAAAATTCTTATGCCCTTAAAATCTGCGTTTCGTTTTATTATTAAGCAGAAGTCATTAAACAGATTATGAAACTGTAAAGAGTATGTAATAAGCCCGCAGGGGCACATACAGGGAAATCAGCAGGTATGCTTTAGAAAAAATTAAGACGTTTTAAATTCTTTCTTTCGGTGATAAGAAATCAAAGGATTCTCATCATAGTGGAAGCTGTCTTCGCATTAGCATTAAAGAATCATTTGAAATTAGATTTATATACATAAAATAAGACATATCCTAAGCTGCGTTAAAAAAATTTCCCAATGAAAAAAAAATGTCCTTAATTTTAATAAAGCTTCTAGAAAATTAAAAAAGAGTACATATAAACATCGCGTTTGATTACATATATATAAAAAAGTAGCAGGAAGAAAAAAATCAATGATACTTTATATCAACACATCAATATGACTGAATAAGAAATTTCGCTATCTGATTAGCAACGACATCATATTTGCCAGGAATACAGTCCATAATATATGGTGGATGTCTTCTGACTCGTTTTGGTCTCCTTATAGTTCCTTGGGCATCTGGGAGTTGAGATTTTAATTGATCTTAACGCCCAATTTTAAATTTGCTTCATATATTGGGGTTCTAATTGTGTGCCTTATTTGTTCTCCCTCAATTGTAGTCATGTGTTGCATATGAGGTTTGGCAAATGTTTCTGTTTTTCTTTGCGAATCGGTTACATCTAATTTGTATAATTGGTTTTAAGTCATACCCATTATCTGACTTCAGTTGATATCCAAGATATCCAATTTGTTTCATGTCTCTAGAAGGGTTTATTTTTTTTCTTATAACAGTACCATCGTAACTGCAGCCTGTCTTTAATGTTAGTTTGACCACCAGCGGGAGTGTCTAAAATTCATTTTGATTGTTTCACTAATTTAGTCCTTAAGTAACGACCAAGATAAAGTTTTGCTCATTTGCTAACGCAGGTTGATTTGCATTTTATATTCAATACTGTTTCACCTACTGGAGAAAATTATGAAAATTCTTGGATCAGAGAGCCTTATTTTGTATTTAAAAACATTTATTTACTTTATTGGTGTTCATAATAACAGCATCTTACTTTGTCATAAGGCAATGTCCCACCTGAGTGAAACACATATTAAGGGGCAGAATTAAAAAAAAATAAAACAAAAAAAAATTCGATTTTGAGATGCGATTTCAAAAAAAATCTGGAAAAATGTGCATCATATTGTGGATTCTTAAAGAGAAGTAAAAATATTGCTTCTTTCAAAGAAATGCATCAAGAATATTAAAAAATTCATGAGTTTGAATTAATAAAAAAATTGCTGAATTTTAAGAATGTGTTGGCAGTTTTAAAAATTGTGAAGAGTTCCATGAATTAGTTTTTAAGAATATTTGAAAAGCCTTCAAAATATTTAGTAAGAATATTACTGAAATGCCTTTGGGGCCATGCAAAAAATCACCTTGAAACCATTCAGAATAAAGTTCTCTAAATCTTAATTTGTTATATTAATCTAAAAAAGCAACATAATACTCCATTCGTAAAAATTATTTGTATTGAAAACATGATAAATAAGTTAAACGAGATTTTCTTTAAATTTACAAAATCAGACGGCAAATATGTTGCAACTTCTTTAAAGTGGATGGAAAAAAATCTGTTGTATTCTTAAGATTTGTGTACTGAAAATAATTTATGTTTATTTTTATTCAGGCTCTAGGTCATACATAAATTTAAGTAAAACTGCTTTGTTTTATTAAATTTTATTCTTCATTTTTTTACTTTTTATTTAATCTTTAGAACGTCATCCATTTTTTTCATCAGAAATTTTGAGTAAAGCCGTCTTTATAAAAATAAAAAATGATAATTAAAATTTAATAAAACAAAGAAGTTTTAATTAAGTTCATGTATGACCTAAAGCTTGAATAAAAATGAACATAAATTACATAAGGTCGATGAAATTATTAAATGTATACTGTACTGAAAATAATTAAAAGAGGGCCACATTTTTTAAAATGAACTATTTCTAGGTGTTTGAATTTTGTACGGAGAAAATTACAACATCCAACAAATCTTCGGTAGTTTTCATAATGCGTTCAAACGTTTAAAAAATGTTTAAAAACGTGGTCCTAAATTAAAATGCTAAAGGAACATTTACATTGAAACGAATATAAAAAATTTAAATTTGTTTCGGTTTTGAATTTTCATTAAATTTACATATTTTTAAAAACAAAATTTTTTTAACCCCTTAAAATTTTTATGTTGCGAGTAAATAACCCAGTATTAAATGTATTCAAATGTATTCCAATTTCAAATGCTTAAAAACATTTCGTTTTGAAAAATGTGGCTTCTAGAAATTAAAAAAAGTACGTATATATTTCATCCGAGTTGCTGTATGTGATTTCTAATACCGCCTTCGTATCTTCATATACATAGATTTGTTAACCATGCATATATATATATATATATATATATATATATATATATATATATATATATATATATATATATATATATATATATATATATATATATATATATATATATATATATATATATATATACATATCGAGCCTTTGGTGCAATACCGTAGTAACTCAAAATTTGAATTTTTTAAGGTTATATTACGAAATTATTAGTCTTGCCGTTTTTTATATTCTGTAAAAGTTTCATAAAAATATTTTGTATACTCAGCTCTTGAGAAAAGAACCAAATTTTCTTTCACCATTAAGTTGTGTATAAATTCAAAACTTTAAACTCAATTCCTGCAAAACAACATTTTTTGAATTATTGCGTTATTGCAGCAAAGGCTCGATATATATTTGTTGCATGTATTTGCTAGCAGCTATGCCGTTCTTGTCTCCCTCCTATCGCCATACTTTTTGCATTTTGATATTCATATAAACGAACTGATGCGGAAGTTGACTTTTTTACAATTTATTACTGTATTTATATTTATGATAAAATTCATGGGATTGAATATAAAACATATTAATTCATAGTTTTTTATAGGTAAATATATTTGTATATATTTTTTAAGGGTTTTATACTAAATTTATCTTTAATTGTGGTTGTGTTATTTTTATGTCTGTTGTCATAGTTGCTTTTTGGTATTTGTAGTTTTGTTTTAATAATTGTTAACATCATCAGTTAGATTATCGGTCGAGGTTAGTGTTGGTTTTTTGTGTGTTCATTTATTGTTGTGTGTTAAAAAAAACATTCGGAAAATTTTCGTTTTTTTCTTCATAAAGCTCAATTGTCATTTACATGGTGTATTTTTTGTAAATTTTTTATTGCTATTGGGAAAACGTAATGTTGTAATTCTCATAAAATTTATGTTTATATTTAGTTTCTATATTTTTGTTGTAAACAATATTTTGCTTACATAAAAATGTGGTATCAGACAGAAACATTGGCAGTTATTTGTAACCTTGGAATTTTAAATTTATTAAACAGGACCAAATATTTTATGCAAAACTATTCTTATAATTGAACTCAAAATCAAGCAAATAAAGTTTAAAGCTTTATATTCTTTTTATTTAACTAAAAGTATATTATTTAAAAATGCTGACCACTTTTATTTTAAATTTTTCTTTTGACTATGGCTTTATACAATATTTATTTCTATATCGGACTAATTAATGGTTAATTAAGTTTTCTTTGTGGTTCCAAATTTAAGTGATGGCAAAGTAGATAAGCATGAACGTGAAAGGTTTATCTTTTATTTTTCTTCATGTATGTATAAATTTACTTCCCCGTTACAGCAGGTGGACAGACAATTACCTCCATAAACTGTGCCAAATCTCTATGGTGGTTTCGCTGTACGACTATACGCAGTACGCTGCATTCTCTGTGCAAGCTTTCTCACATAATACTTCATTAGCACTCATTACTTGACCTAATATCTCGAGACAGTACAAGTAAGGTGTAATACAAACAGATAAATACAAATGATATAATTTTTAATATATGCTCCCAATTGAAATATTAATGAATCGCTAATAAGATCTAAGACTTCCAGCTTAAATTAAGGGTGCAGCATAAGTCCATTTCTGCTGCATTAAGATATGGGTATTTTTAAAATTAAATGATACTTTGAAAGTACCAACTTGAAGTAGGTTTGTGCCCCATTCATCGTTATCAACCACTATCTAGTACAGTATTTTCTTTAAAACTACTCTAATAAATTAAGAAATTTTATTTCTACCGATTTATATCTTTGACCATTAAAACTAATTTCAGTTTTTATATAAATCGTCCAATATAATAATAAACTTGAAAATTTTTACACTTCTAAGATTCCTTTTTACAAATTATTGTAGTCCCTAGAATAAAATAAATAAATTGAAAAATATTTTTTTATAAAAGCTCTTATGGGTATGATAATTGATTCTAAGTGAAATTAACTCTTTTATTAATTTAAGATTATAGATTTTAGCAAGCCCACCCTCCAAGTTCTCATGATTGTATATTCTTACGATTAAATTTTTAAAGCTTATGCCTTGAATTGAAGCTTAATATTTTAGATAAAGAGAAAAAAGTATTGAAACGAAACGAATTCTATATACAATTGATTTTGCTCTTTTAACTGGCTAAAAAATTTCGAATTTATTTTCAAGTTCTGGAAGTATCAACCGCTGGTGCTTAGAATCTCATTATATTTAGGCTTAATTAGGCACCCAAATAATACTATTCCATCTCTTAATATAATTCAGTCATTGTCTGTTAAAAAATTTACATGAATCGTGACTAAATGACACTCAATGAAAAGCAAATACACTATGAGACTTTGTCAACTGATTTAGAAACATGATTATACCTTTAGGTATATCGGTGTGAATATTTCCTTTCTGCATTTATTGCTCCCCTTAAAGCAAATTATTGAAGCAGATAATCACTGCTACAACAAACGATTATTTACAGGGACCATTTAATTTTTAGGTTACGCCAGCAAGCCGTCTAATAAAATGAAGCCATTTCACTAACAAATATCTCGTATTATTTGAGGGCATTTATATTTACAGATTTATACAAGAAATGCTTTGCTGGTAGAGCAGGTTCCAGTTGGAAATTAAAATTTTTGTTGCCCATGACAACTATGTTTTTTTATTTATTTTTGTTTTAAATTTACCTCCCCTCTCTCCACCAATTGAAATGAATTTGCATATATATGCCATCTTCTTTTTCAAAATTAAAGTAAATATTTCGGTAAATGCCATTTGTACTCCCCAAAGCAACATTATCTTGCTAAGCACTATTAAACACTTACTTATGTATATGGGGAGCTTTTTCAATCTGAAAAACAAATTACGTTAAAAAATTTTTCTTAAACAGCCGAAATGTCTTTTTCTCTCGTTCTGCCTTTTGGTAAATTAAATCACTGTGCAAAATTGTACACTCCATTGTCTGTGATTTAATAAATTGTAACTCGAGTTTTACGTTGAAAATGGGACACATGTACGAATGCGAATTTATTTCAACTCACGTAATATAATAAACGTCTAAAAACAAATGTTATACTTGGCAGTTACGTTATAACAATTAAGGAGTGAAATGAAGCAAATTGGCTAAAGGTACAATGAGTTGAAAAATAAGCAGTGAAAATTGTGTTACCAAACGGACAGAGCTGCTTGAGTTGCAAATATTCTTCTTATGGAGCTTGAACTGGTTAAAAATTCATATATAAGCAAGTACTCGTATATATGTAATATATCCAGACAATGAAATAATTATGTACTTCAACAACATGTTGGTGACTATGCAGCAAAGAACACTTTTTATGACCGTCTGCTTGCTGTAAAAGGAGCTTGAGCAGTATTGCAAAACGTATATTTTGTGAAGCAAACACACAGTCAAAAATGAGCTCTTAGAGCCACAGAAAGCTGAAAACTTAGTAACTTAGTAACATAATAATAACAACTTTATGTGCAACATATTGAGTGATTTTTAAGAGCTTTTATATTTTAATTAAAAAAGAAGCACATAAAATTTTAAGAAGTGCATGAAATCTTTTTTTAAGTCGATAGAGCGATATATATAACTCAATGTTTAAAGATGATTTAATGTAAATTTTTACTGCGGCTGCGTCTCAAATGATTCATACGCTGGGTTTAATTTTGCTATATTCTGTGCAACCGGCCGGTATCTCACGAATAAATTCTTCTTGCTTCCAGCGCGTCAACCATTGCAAGTTTGTCCCTATAGACATGAGTCTTAGTGTCGTCCCACAAAAGATAGTCTAAAGGCGTTAAATCGCACAATATAGGCGGCCAATTGACCGGCCCCAAACGTCATAGAACGGTATCGCTTGTTATTCACACGAACGTTGCTGCCTTCATCGCCTTTGAAAAAGTACAGGCCAATGATGCCACATTACCCTACAATCCAAACCAAACAGTGCATTTTTCGGGATGCATTGGCAGTTCTTGCAATGCGAAAATATACAGTCAGCTGTTCATAATAGAGATGGTGTTTGAAAATTTTTGCGTAGTTCATGCTTATACATAAAAGGTACCAAAATTATACTAAGTATTTTTGAAAGAAAAAAGTTGATATTTTGAAAAGTTTGTGTAAAAATTAAAATTTTAAGAATAAACATTAAAATTTTAAGAATAACATAAACGTACGTCCATATATTTATTATTTGTATACAAATTTGTACTTACTTCACAATGTATACGTAACAAAGCTTTTGACTTGCAAATTTGCAATATTTTTCAAGATGAGTATGTAGTATGCAAGTGGCAAAATAACAAATATGTATGTTTATACGCGTATATTAACTTTTATATTCAAAATAATTGGATTTATAATTCAATCTAAGATTTTATTTGCATTTAATGGTATTTACTTGTTTTTATTAAAGTCTCTTCATGCACATTATTATCTCAACATTACATTTTTAGACCTTGAAAATTGAATAATTTTTTGTATTAGATCCTTAATAATTTACATATATCACTAAAAGTACCGGAAAGGGATTTTGGGCCACAATTTAATTCAACACAATAATAGTCCCATCACTGGTATACAAATGTCACGTAAAAACGTTATGAAATTCTATTTTATACAGGTTCAGCCGTACCGTCAACGTGAAATTTAATTTGGATATGCAATTACATTGGTTTCATATGACAAAAACCAACGTCACTTACATTAGCTAACGTGAACGTTCGTCTAACCGGGCCTTTATTCGGCTTTCTACGACTCAACACGTTTACTGACTACATAGGAGCGCTATGCAGAGCTTAGTTTAGCTATAAATATGTAATATAAAACGTTCCTATGGCAAGATAAGACCGTTCCTTAAAGCAAAGCGATTTATAAATTAAATAGTCAAAAATAACAATAAAAAATGTTTGATTATAAATAAAATTTTTTGCTAAAAATCAGTCCTTATTCTCTACAAGCACTAAAAAATAATCACAAGTGAATTTAAGGAAATTAATAAAAGATATGTTATAAAAAGAAAAGTGGTCCTTGTTTTCTTGGCTTAAAATATTATGTAAAATAAGTTATTTTTTATGAGGTTATCTCGAAATTTTTGCACTCGCTGTACTTACAAATGTTCCTTAAATGTGTCTATAAATTTTAAATTTATTATTTAGCTTCTTGTTTACTTAACATACACACACATACACAAACTCTTTCTCTCACTAATATATTTACTTAAATAAGCACACAACCTCCTTAAATGATTGTAGACATTTACAAGCAAATTTTTGCATACTTTTGGGCGCGCGTGTGTTCGTATTCATAGACATAAATACAAAAAATTCAAATTTATTATTTCATGTTGAAAGAGAATTATCCTGTTTGAAAATTATATGTATTTTTTTAAGTTTTATTTGTAGAAATTATTTTACAACAAATTACGTACAATTGCGTAAATAAAAATTGAAAGATGGAATGTAATTATTTTTATTCTATAGAAATTTATTTATATTGTGTGTTTAAGCATATTGTGTGCATATGAATCAAAAAGTGTGCCGGACACTCATAAATAATACAAAAAAATTAATATATATTGTTAAATACGAGTAAATATAAATGTATTGCATTAACAATTTCATGATTAAAAAACACTTAATAAAATCGTTGAAATAAGATATCCACAACACCCTTAAGAAAAGGCTGATCGAATATCTACGAATATATGTTTAAATCATATTGTGTGCATGTTAAAAATCTGCATTCTTTTTTGGACCATTTTCCTAATTTTTGTATGATGCTTTTTGGCGCCGGACCTTAAAAGTTAAAACTAGGAGATGTACAAGGTCCGTTCAATAGAAAAGGAAAATTTTATTTGTTCTCAAAAAATATTTACTTCCCCTTCGAAGTATTTCCCCTTTGCGACAGCGATTTTTTTAATCTTCGGAGCAGTTCTGTTATTCAGTTGTTGGTATGGCCTTGAGCTCTCTAAGTGGTTCGGTTTTTATTTCCTCAATCGTCACAAAACGCCGTCCTTTTATTTGTATATATTTAATTTTTGTAACATGATAAACTCTCACGGATCCAAATCTGGTATATATGGTAGCTGAAGCATGATTGAAGGATTCTTTTCGGCCAAAATGATAAAAAAAACCCATGAATTGTTTTTCCACAATTCCAAATGTGTAACTTTAAAATAATAATTTGATGACTAAACGGCTTCGAAATCTGTGTACATGAGAGCTTTTTGATCCTACTTCTGCCTTAACCAAAAAAAATGACTTAGTTAAATTATTTTTTTCTTCTTGCTAAAGTTAAACGAGCTCAAGGTTAATAATTTAAAATCTAAAATTTAGAAGATGTGTTCTAAAATCAAGTGTTCCATATGTGGTTTAAGAAAGTTCATACTTACAACATTTTGGACGCCGCTACAAAATGCATTCATTCATTAGCTTCTGCATTTATAAAATAATTTATTCACAAATACATCACAAAATTAATTATTAATAAAGTTCTTTTTATATAAGAAAATATAAAAAAACACTCATATATCCATATATTTCTCTTTGAATTACAAATATCCTTTAATTTTTTAGTTGTTTTACAAAAACTTATTCTATTTCATATTAGAGACAATACGTTAATACACTTTTGAAAAGTAGGCTGTAAATAATTTTATTAATAACATTAACATTAGATTTTGCAACTTTATATAAATTATAAAAGAGACATTAATATAAAAATTAATTTATGCTATTTTTGTTGAAACAGGCTTGTAGTAGAATTGAAAATAAAACATTTCTTACAGAAAAAATTTATTGGTTTCGATGGTACAACTGCATTTTTTTGAAAATTAATAATTATGTCACATAGAATCCATGAGAAGCAAGAGCCAAAATTGGAGCTAAGAGATACTGACCCCCTTTCGCAACAGTTAGCCTCGACTCATAATCACCACAAAGGACTTTAAAGTAAAAAATTAAAGAAAATAATCACTGAATCATGCCACGCGCGTTTCTTAGACTTTTTGCGTTGTCGTTAATATTATTTTTCATTTCTTTGTATTCATGCTCTTAAAAAAATATACTCTACTTTTTAGTCCTTGCTGTGTTTCCAACTGTTTAATGGGTTGCCTAAATAGAGACAATTTCTATTACACTATGTGTGGCTTTTTCTTTTAAATTTTTAAGGCTGTATACACAGAAATTGTAAAGATAAAAAGATAACTGCTTATGTATATGTGCACGTGTCTATAAAAGCCACACTCACACAAACACACACGTACACTCACATAGAAAGAAAGACTGGTTTATTCATGCACATACATTCCCAAGATGGGAAGGAAAGTTGACCTTAATGTATATTTTCGCACTTTTTATTATTAAAATTAAATTTAAAAAAAATCTAATAACAGATAAGGAAATTTTAAATAATTAAAATACAAAACAATGAGCAAATTCTACATGAGGAAACTAACTTTGTAGCCGCCATGTTGTCATACTCTTTTGAATTTAGAGCGGTATGGTGGGGGTGGTCTGTAGCCAGAAAGTAACTGCCAATTGCCAAGTGGCTCAATGAATACGTACTAGAATTAAATATTAAAATAAAATGACAACAAACGGTTTTGAATTTTATTAATTGTTTAAAAAACCTTGGAGAGGTTAAGTTAAGCCAAGTTGAAAAGCCAGAGTAGCAGGAGGTTTCATTCCAATATCAAAAATTTTTTTTTGTTTTTGATAAATTCCCAATTGGTATCATATAAACTAATGATTTGTGAAAGTTAATTCCTCTCATTAAATATAAGAATTTCAGGATGAACAACTATTTCTTGCAGTAATTATATTTTTGTTACAGGACGTACAACGTATTGCTCCGTCTTGTGGAAGTGGTATCATCGATACTATTTGAACGTTTTCTTTTGAAAGAGTTCAAATTAATCTTTAGTCAGGTTTACTAACAATCTCGAGTAATGACTTCATATTAATGCTTGAATCGATTGCTTGTGCAGTACCTTCATTTCGTTCAGTACCTCTAGATATTTCAATTGTATTTCCTCTCTAAAAAAAAGGAATATTCTAATCGTATGCAGTTCGAAATAATTTTTTTTTGTACGAATTAAAATCCATGCAGCTTTTAAGATTTTTAAGTCTTACTTGTCAGCCTCTATGAAATGACGATGAAAGATTGATTTGTATATGAATAATATCTGATGGATCATGTTTCTTTTCTCATCATCAAAAGTTTAGTTGATTGTGGTTTTCTTAAAATTAAGCTGTATTTTCTTTTATGATTAAGTAGAACGTACTTGGGGTTTAGTTTTGTTGACATTAAAAGCTTTTTAATATCAACGGAAACCGTGTTTTTTAAGGATAAATATTTGCTTATATTTTTTATTAAATTCTTGCGAAAAAGTGCAAAACAATCAAAAATCAAAACGAAGCATGTACCTAATATGGCTTATCCTCAAAATGTTGCTAAAAATTCTTTTAAGCATAAAAGAAAAGTTTTATTTTCTGTCAAGGACAAAGTGAAGTGATTTCTTAATTTTAAAATTATTTTCTTAAATAACTTAGCATCAGATAACTCTTTGTTCTTTTTACTTAAATCTAAAATTATTTCGAATTTTTTTGACTTATTGTTGTCTGCTTGCAAATAAAAGAATTCTTTTTGAAGCCAAGTGCGTCAGGTTTCAAGTAATAATTTCCTTCTATAAGATTATTTGGGAAAAAAAGATTTTTTAAAGATTTAGTGTTTTTTAAAGAATGAGAAGAATTAATTATGTCTGCCATGTCAGGCCAGAAAAAAGCAAAACATTGTGTACTTGTATCTAAACTTGCAACAAACTTTTTTAAATCTGAATTAAGTGCTCATTATCTGCACGTGTAGTCATTTTTATGTATCGCTTATGAAAACGGAAATAGACTACACGTAGTGTTTAATTTATTTAAAGGGATAAATATGAGCTAGAAATCCTCTTGTCTGAACTTCTAAGATAGGTAGTTATAATAATTACCTTAATTTTTGTTACCACATTATCACATTAAGTAGTAATTAATTAATATTAAAGTAACACCTGAACTTGATAACAATATATAAATTTTGTATACTGGATCTTTACTTTGCATATTATGTTATGCGTTGTATCATATTGCGACATAGAATATATTTGCTGGAACAAGGTATTTGTTAGTATTTATCTGGTAAATTTTAGTAGATATATTAGGCTCTACTTAGTAGGTATTATACAACTACATATTACAGTAATGGAGAAAGCCTGCAGGATTGCACTTCGTATTTGAAACCCGGAATTTTTAAAGGGCATTCTAGGACGACCTGCTGGACTACCCATATATCAGAATATTTAACTAAACACATTCTACTCTTGTGTTACAAAAACTTGATGTCCTTTTTCCTGATAGTGCCCAATATTTAACTTAATCGTAAGGTACAAAGATGTTGATTAAAAAAGAAAATTATCACACTTGGCGAGTATTTATGGTCTGCATTTTTAAAATGACATTATCATGGATAAATATTTAACCATCTAATAGATGGAAATAAACGTTATTCCTATGTGTGGAAATTTTTTAGGAGACGTCAGAATATATATTTGATCTCGATCAGTGAAGCAGTTTTACGTTCACTACTATCGTATAAGATTATAAGGTGTCATTTCCCTTATATCCTTTATGGGACTTGTACCCTATAGAAGATAATACGTGATTTATTTGTTGTCTCCACTGGAAAATTTTTGAACAAAAAAGTTGATTTTTTTGTGTGCCAATATATCAAAATAAGTCACTCTACTCCATAATTAATTAATCGCTCGTCAGCACAAAAAATAGAAGTAAGCGTTGCGCAGGAAATTTTAGTGTACCTCCAGACTGTATGTCTTTTCAAACACATAATACATATTTTCTAATAACGACGAAGATTTTCATACATCAGTATACGCTGGTGTCGTATGATTAATATTGCGTGTTGTACATCAACATATCACTCATACGTAAAATATTGCAAATACTATTGCATACTTTTTGGAATTTCATAAAAACTGCTGTATTCACTTGATATTGTAAATCGTTATAAGCATAGAAAAAAACCACGATTGAGATTGATATTTTTTTTCTTTTTATCTTGCCATATACATATGAATGGGACATTAGAATTACTCGTATTATAATAGAAACACTGTTTAAATATTTATTATATTTAAGCTTCAATGGCAGGTCCTAATGCCATATATTTGACTAAATAATTATCACTAAGATCTGGCTCCAATGTAATTTTAAAAATTAAAAATAAATTTTCATTTGGCTGTATCTACTCGTGAAGCTTCAAATCTATGGATCATATTCTTAAAACTTTTAATAAATGTTATGAAAAATTGTTTTAACATAAATAAGTCCATTTAAATTTAAATACATTTGTTTTTTTAAAGATCCTCACCTCAAAGCTAAATACAAAAGAGGATCAAAGCAAACAAATAAAGAGAGACACAAATGTAAAAACAATCTTTATTATCTTCATACGTTCAGAGCATTTATATTTACTCATTCTTGCTCACTATAAGCAAGTCAAAGTAAGAAAATTTTTGCTGATATGACGTAAGTGTTTTTCTATATATTTATTTTACCATATGAGTATTTTAAGCATTGAAGTCAAGCAATGGTTATGACTTTTTAATGTGTTTTAATTTCCAAATACGCAAAAATTGGATATTTTTTACCCATCCCAAAATTGAATTTTTGAGTTATTAAATTTTGGTGTAACAAAATTTTATTTTTTTTTGATATAAAAAAAATTGTTTTTATTTTTTATTTTTAAGAATCATATACCTGCCCTAATAACGGTTAAACAACGCTTGAGTGTTTAGCTATAGTTCGTGAACATTTCCAATTTTTTTTTTTTGTTGGTTACGCAATTTATTATTCATCTTTCGAATAATTTTTGTATAAGATTTTACAAAGTCATAAGTTAGATGCGAGCATTTTCAGGATATATGCAAAATAAAATTTTTAAAGTCATTCAAAATCAAAACTTAAAATTTTTTCCAGTTTAAGCTATTTTTTAAATTGTTTTTCAAGTTCTGTAAAATTTTTCCAACGCAAATTAGATTTTTGTAAATTTAGATGATGATATCTGGGTAGATATGTTGATAATTTGATATCAGAATCAAACTAAACGAAAATGTAATTTCATACAAATAAAATAAAAATTACAAAAATACCCAAGTATTATACTAAATGATTTAAGTACGACTTGCCGTAACTCCAAGCATGTGCAAGTTTTATTATTAATTTTGCTTACTTCTTCTATACTCTTAAACTTGCGGTATTTATTTTGTACAAACACAATATTTGTTGTATTTGTTTCTTTTAAGAGAACAGCCATTTGCTTTCTTAAGAGAAGAGTACAATAAGACACATAAACGAAATAAAGATGATGTATTTAAGTAATTGTTTTTGTACTTTTGCAAATGCCTAGTACATACATATATATGTGTTAGAATTTATTATAGAATTTGTATATATTTTCAATAAAGCTTATACATATGCAATTACATATATTATCCATTCATTCTTGTGCAAATATTGGAAATACACAAAGTAGTTTTCACATTAAATAATATTTAAATAAATTGGATAAATTTTTCAGTATGATCATCACATGTTAGGCCATATCATGTGCTTAGCCAATGAAATAAATTATTACCAATTTTGTGTTCGAAACAACTTTTCTAAAACACATGATATAGAAATGAACAGTCGTGTAATAGTTTTCCATAGAATAACAATCAATTAGAAAAACCCATACTACAATACAAATGGTTTGCACATCAAACAGAACGTGTAATAAAGGGTTGTTCATTTCTTGTAATTGAATTTCTAGGGGCCTTAAAAAATGTTGGGGAAAAGTGTAATGGAACAAACCATTTCATGCTTAATTAAAATATTTTATTTATACTTTTCTTCTTCTTTTACATAGTAGTAGTAATACGTTTCTTAGAATATAAACCGTAGTCCTGATAAATAATAAAAAGCTTATGAGAATGGTTCATATAGATTTACTAAACGTATGATTTCATATTCGTGCAATTGTAATTATCTTTCAAATGCTATCAAATAAAATTATGTCTTTCTGTATAGTTATTTTACCCATAAATTATAAGTTAGTAAATAAATTAAAATTATTTATAACTTAAAATTTTTTTATTCTCCGTATATTGTTTATTCAACATTTCTGTGATCACAAGAATTGACTTTTGATTTTAAAAAATCGCAGACAAAAATTTTATTAAACTTCTTATTTTTGCATTTTAAACGACGATATACAAGTTTTTCTAAAACGATTTTATTTAATATAAACTAAAGTCTGTACACATAATAAATTCATATCAAGTAAAATATCGCTAACAAGAAATTTTCTCAAATTAGTGTCGGTGTGCGAAGTGTTTTTTAAGTGTTTTGCTCTGTTTTGTTCTTCATTATACATTTATTATGTTTGTATATGTGAACATGTGTGTCTATGTATTTGGCTATGGGAGATTTTACAACACATTTAATCTCGTATATGTGTTTGAGTTTTTTTTTACATGTAAATATTAACATTAACGTGAATTTAATATTCCCAGTTTATTTACCATTATATTTAAGTGCTTAAGACCCTTTTTTGAGATGCATTAGGTTACAGTGCATTAACATTTTCTTTTTTGTTTCTACTCTTTTGTATATATAAAAAATATTAAACTTTTCGTTTTTATTTTTCATATTTGTCTGCTCCCATTTTCTTTTGTTTCCATAAACGGTATTTCATAAAGAAAAATACGATTTTGCATGTGGAATAATGGAAGCGATAGAAATAAATATTTAAAATTTAGACTAGATTTACAATCTAAAGTTTTTCAAAAAAAAATTTCTATTTCTCCATATAAGGTAGAAAAGACAATTGGTATAAAAATTTTTCTAAGGATAACTTATGAAATATATTAGTTTTGCTATCCCGTTTCCTTCAATTGCTACTTTGAAGTTGCAAATCACAATCAACTTGTTTTTGGCTTAAGTCGATTAAAGCACTTTATTTTCTTTATTCTCACAGATATATTTAAAAAAAAACTAGATGTCATATTACGTTATCATATTAAAGGTTCTAATGTGATCTTTAAAATCATTTGCATTATTATTTTATTTTCGAATCCTTGAATTTCAAATTCACTGACCGTTTTTTCTTTACCGGTGATTTTTAGGAAAAAATATTTTTATTCATAAGAAAACACAGGCTGATGAAAAAATATTCCTCTTTACTTCTACCAATTCTATTTATAGGATACGAAAAGTTTAAATTTGTAAGAACAAGTCTTTATTAAAATTAATAATTTTCAATACTTCTAGTTCACAAGTTGTGGATCTTAATGACTTCATTGCAAGTTCTGTTTTTATTGGACCATTTGCAACAGCTCTTTGCTAGTAAAAAAGGTATTAAATGTTACATTGTGCTGTTTTGTATCCGATATGTGTTGCAACAGTCATGATTCCTAATTGACACCAACACAATATTATTGACTTTTAACAATCACTAAATATAAAATTTATGGTTAAACCCAATGGAGCGCACAACAAGCCTTCACTGGCTTAACTGTATGCCGTATGGCATGGGCTATCACACCCCCGTAATCAACCTCACCTATATATAAAATCATTATATGGAATCTAAGAGTAATAATATCCTTGACTGGGATCCATTATCTGTAACCTGATAATTTTGGCTTGCCTTCCATTAACACTGTCATGCAATATAGACATGCATACGTTCATCTAGATAGTTTAATATTCAAAATCTTTTTTTTTTTATTAAAAATCATTCTGCAAAACTTAAGTACGAATACTTAAGTCGAGCACGAAAGCTGTTTTATAACTTTGTAAAAATATCTCAAAGAATTATGTCAGTACCTTTCCTGAGACCTACCCCGACGGTGCTCTTTGCATTGGGATAAAAATGGCGTTTACCACGGTTCCCGTCGTTCCTTTCAGAGGTACACATGGGGAGAGGTACTACTTGTTACCCAGATAGGGCCTCACCAATAACCTGTCTGCGACAAGTTATAGAGTCCACTGGTTCCCATTGCACTAGATAGGATCTCTGGTCGGCCTTGCGTTAAAAACTCCACCTAGGTCCCGTAAATACCTGAGATATCGGTAGCATATCTACCGATACTAATGCAGACAAGCCTCTTTCCTTAAATACTTATATGCTCATCCAATACCCTGTTATTTCAGGGATTTGTTAGTTGCATATTAAATTTTATGGGTAACTGGCCAAAGGTCAAGATCTGAAAAAACCATATTATCCATCCGAACGATCAAACGAACTTGCTGTAATTTTAGGGATTGGGTAGCAAGACAGGATGTATAAGCCGTTTCTCGCGGTGGAAATTTTGTACAGACGATATTTTAAATGTTGTTGTAGAGGCTTCTTTTAAAGACAAACTATGAATTCGGTAGGACTAGGATCAATGCCAACACTAATGAAAGGAAAATACTTAGCGAAACTATTAACAAATAAAAAAATACACACACTTTCATATTGAAATTATATATTTTTAATTAGGCATGTTTCAGGATATTAATTATATATTAATTAGATTAGATTTCTGCTTTAACTACATCATATCTTTCTTGTTTTCCAATAGTGTCTATGCAGAAAATGTAGTGTGCAGACACCAACCTCCTTTGCATTTGAAAATTAACGTTATTGAAATATAATTTCTTTTAACCATTTGCAGCAACATCATCATATTCATATATTCATATTTCAGAAATAAAAAATTTAGGTGTACAAAATACAAGAAAATTATTTAAAATTACATTTAATTTGATTTTGGGGTCTCTGTTTTTTATTTTATTATTTGTGTTAAAATAATAAAAATGAATAAACTTTAATTTAAAATCCATCAACAAAACTAAACTACGACTAAAATGAAATATTCATATTTTCGATTTAGTAAAATATAGAAAAAGCACAGATGACACAAATTTTTGAAAAATAAAAGCAGCAGGCAGCTGAAAATATACACAAACATTCACACACACATGCATTCATTAAAAACTGTATTAACACAAACTCCATTTTAATAGACACACACTCACACACTCAACGAACTTAAATAAACACACGTATTTGCTTAGTGTTTATTTTGTTGTTTATTACGATTTACGGTGACATATGCAATGACGAATGAATGAATGGATAAATAAATGAATGAATAAGAGGGAAAGTTTTTACTTTGAGATAAATGCATTTGAACGTAAATGCTCAGAAGAGGGCCGATTGTCATGGTTGAATTTGTGCTAAGAGCCCAAATACTGGATTTGTCAAGAATTCTATTTTCAGGGAGGTTTCCGAACCTCATTGTATTAAGATCTTTAAAGGCGTTCTGAGATTACAATCAGCAAGACCAAATGTTTTCTGTAATATAATTTCAGTTATAATAATTATATGTAAAGGTTTTCTTAGTATTTGTGGTTGATTGACACTTGGAATCACCTGTACAGCCTTCCCACTCACTGTTTCAGGTCGGTTTGGTTAGAGATCATCTGCATCCTATAAAGTCTCTGTATTGGCTGCAAAGAATTTCACCATTTGAAAGCCCAGGAATGGAAATAAGGCTCTTGCATTTTTGGAGAAATCAATGTTTTCGATGGTTACTGGGGGTATATAAGACGATAGCGTCCAACACATCATCTTCAAGGTAGTTGAGGGTAATTCTTGTTGAACAACTTTAGAGCTCAGGATGTTTTTCGAGAGAGTGTAATAAAATCCCATATTAATTTGCACTCTAATGATTCCTTTGGAAGTAAGAGTTTCCTTTGGAAGAAAGAGAATACAAAAATCTATTATTGTTAACATTGAGGGTGCTGTTGCCTAAAGTAGTTAGCGCATGAATAAGAGCATGTGTTCGATCCTTGTTCAAGACATCAAACTCATGTGTTTCTCTGATTTACGTAAGTGTGGCGTTGTGTTAATTGTTGTTGGACGGATGAAGGTATATCATTCGTTAATGAGCAGACCGGCAGCAATTGCTACTCTTTTACGGTAATGTACTTCTTCACAGCGTCCTCTTTCAGCGGTAATGTTAGTAAGTCAGTAAGCAAAATAAGACGATTAATAAAATGGCTACACAATGCAGCTTAAGAAGGTTAAGTGCGTATCCTTAACACCAAACTCGCTGCAACTCTAATACAAAACAGAAAGCTAATAACATTCGAAATAGTAGAGTTGAAAAAAGAATCTAGCTTTCTCCCTCTTTCGATTTTATCACCTGTCTTCTTTACACTATCTTTTTTACACAGAAGTAACAACTTAGGTAGTAGTCCTGAGTCTTACTTCTTTTTACATAAAAAAAAATTGAAGCTTGTAATTTAGTGAAGTGGGCTGAAATATAAAACTAAAAATTCACTCAAGTCATTGTTTAAATCCTAAGGTCATTTTGCCTTAAAATTCTTAACAAGGAGCCAGCCAGAACTTAGTTTGAAGTACGAGATCCATTTCAACTCCAATAAAGATATATGAAATGCTTGATAATTTCCTCTGAATATATAGCCTGATAACTGCAACAGATATAAGTGTGTTCAGCTGTTAAACTTTGTCTATTCCCTATGCATCAAGGTATTCAAGGACACCAATATTTACATCTCTTCTCTATTTTTGGCGCAAGATAGTCTGTTAACTCCTTGCTCTGATAAAGCCAAATTTGCTCAGTTGTGGCCTAGAGCGTATTTCTTCTCACTACTGTGCAAACCTATTCCGTAGATGCGTATAAGATTTTTGCTACATCTAGCTGTGTCATCATCTTATGAGCTTTGGGTTCCAAATGATTATTAAATTAGAATTTTTAGCCGTTTATCTGTTATATGATTAGCAAACGCCGGGACTCTAAGGCGATTATGGGGGTTCGGTTATCAAAGTCACACAATAAAAAATTGCTTTCACTGAGCAGTCTTCTATTAAAGGCCCAGAATTTTCGCTTTGAGACAAAAGATTGAAGTCGCTTTTGTATAGTCCAAGTACTATATCCTTGTGATATTGGAAAACCAACGATAAGGAAGTACAAACGAGATTTCATTAATGTATCACAGGATGGTATCCTGCACCAAAAATTTAAGATTTTTAAGTCAAACTATAGTTCAAAATCATAGGATCTATAATATTTAATTACTAAAGAAAGGACTCATGAAAAAAGTTAAAGGTAATGGTAATTTGGGTTGAATAAGTCAAATTAATTTTTTCCCTTTATTAAAATAATTAAACTCTTTTTATAAGTTTTCTCAACTTTCTGCAGTCACCCTTCGTAAATTGTGATTTAAGAGTCTGTTGTGCCTTTTTTGATTTTACTAAGTGGATTGTATATTTAGTTGCATATTTTTGTATATCAGACTGTTTTTTGTTTTTCTTGCTGTGAAAAATTATGTTACATTCAACTTCCTAAATAGAAAAAAGCGAAACGAAACAACATTTTTATTTGAAGTTCTAGATTTTTACGAACAAAGAGGAAATGAAAAAAAATGAACAACTTCAAAAGACCATAATCAACAAACGAAATAAATGAAGTATTCAATTAAAAAACACTGACTATAAATGCAACATTTGAAATAAAAATGTTTTTTGTACATATGCATATTTAAGGTGTAGATGGAAATCAAAAAAGGAAACGAAATTGAAATTAACAAAAAAAGCAAAATAGATTTTAAATGAATTTGTATACTTTAATTAAAGACCAACCAAAAAGTACTACTTTTCTCTAAATTTTTCAATATAAAATAAAACTTTCCATTTTATTCAAAATGTATTTACTTATTATTTATCTATTAAGCCAACCATTGAATAAAAATTCTCATTTTGATTAATATTGTACCTACTGGTTACTTGTGTTTATAAAAATTTATTTCATTTAACTTTTTTTTGCAACAATTTGGTAATTTTTTTAATGGTTTTGAAGTTGATAAAAATCCCTTTTTTCTTGTAAAATGTATATAACAACCGCAAAACCAAGCCAGATGGAATTGAAGAGATTTAGGAAAATAAAATTTACGAAGACCAAAATGAATGCAAATAAATTAAACTTTTATCATTGTAATGATGAGTGTTAAATGTCGTATGTTTGGTATGTGCATTATGCATCGTTTTTGTTAAAAGAGAAAAATTTAAATACTACAGTTTTAAGTTTGAATATAAAGGCAAGGGGGGAAAAACTCAAATGTTCACCGAAAGATTTTTTTTTATATGTACTTAATCGCAATTTAAATAAATTATATACGGTATTATGGCGCAAGGCACTCTCAGTTATGAACTAAACTTGTAAACTTTTCAGATCTAATAATTCTCAAATATATTTTTCATTTCTTTAAACCATGTCAAAATAATTATTTAAGATTTAGGGCACATTTTTTAAATTTGAATGAAAGTACGTTTTGCTTATTTGTGTTGAAAAGAGTTATTGCGAAAATATGTTTTCGTTTTCAATACGAATAATCGAAATGAATTTTAGTTTCGTTATCTAAAATGACATACAAGCCTTATGTATGTTTTCAGGGATGTACAATTGTATATCATCATAATTTTTTTATAAAAAAACACAGGCTTGGCTTCAAATGTTTCATATTTACAAAGTAATCCACATTTCATCGTACTTTAGTTAAAATATTCGGTTTGGAAAGGTGTTAAATTCACGGCTTATCAAGTTTGACAAAAAATATTACCTGACCGTATATGAGTATGAGAGATTTCACAGAAGTTCAGGTCACAAATATGTCTAGCATTTCTGCTAAAATATAATTGCCTATAATTTCGAAAAAAGCTTTCTAGCTTTCTTATAGGAATGCGCTGTGGGTATAAGCTGCGCCGTCATTTTAAAAGTATTTTTTTTCATGTTTCGAAAAGTTATTATGTATCGCAATACATGTAAATAAATTCACATGATAATAGTGAAGTTGTTCGCTATCAACTGAGATAGATCGCCTTGTTATCCATCATGCAACCAATTTGTAAATTTCCATGTGCTTGATATAGCACTTTGGAACGTCTGCAGTTTTATACTCAGCCCATAATTGTATTGGAAAGGATTTAGCAATAAGCATTTATCGCACTTTTAAAATTTCTAATAGTCTTCTTCATTCTCTTAAATGAACACCTTCGTAGACTAGTAGGTAGTGTACTAGACTCGTAGTGCTAAGGTCCCAGGTTCGAATCCTTTGGCAGAATTCTAGCAGTTTGTGTTTGATAATTAAATGGAGCGCACAACAAGCATTCACTGGCTTAAGTGTATGTCGTATGACATGGCCTATCACACCCCTCCAATCAACCTAACCTAACCTAACACCAAAAATTTTCTGCATTTTTCGTCCTCATAGAAAGGAAGTGCCACACCCCTTGAAATATTTAAGAGAAATATAGTCCTTAGCTTTTCCAGAGATGCCAGCAGCAGTCTTACAAAGTATTATCGCAATTGGATAAGCGGTATAAAGACGCTTAGAATACGAGCGAATAAACAAATACTAATTTTTATTCACAAGATTTGTTGAAAACGTCAAGGATAAGTCGTCGCAATAAATTTTTTTGGGCAATTATACAATAAAAATAATCACACATGGTACGAAACATTCCAACACATATCTTGGGCTTGTAGATATGCTGGGAGGAGTAATTAGCACTTAAGAAAGAAACAAATATTTTCTTGAAATAGAATTAAAAGGTGTGAGTTTAACCTCTAAAAGTAATTTCTTATAGAGCAGAGCACTCACATTTTAATTTTGTTTAATATAGATCGCTTCCAGTTTTAATCTATTTATTTTTATTTTGTCCTTAATTATGCTAATTTTCCATAGATTTTTCCTCTGACTCCTAGTAATTTCTTTTCTGAAATATTTCATTTTCCCCTATTGTTAATGAAAGAACTGGCAATTAATCTAATAGTTTTACAAAAGTTTAACTCATACCTGGTCTCTATCTCAAATTACCATTAAGGCAGCATGGCTGCTTCTGCTTTCGTCGATGAAGGTTTTTTTCCATCTAAACTTTTATATTTTTTAATTGAACTTTAGCAAGTCGCAACTGTTTAGAAAACTTTGAAACAAGAAGTTAAGTTGCTGATTTAATTTACTAGTGTTTAATAAATGCACTTATACCCAACAAACTGAGAAGGAAGAGTTCAAAAAATGTTTATAGAGAGAAAAGACAAACTGGTTAGTGAATTAAATAAGTATTTCGTTTGATTATTTTCTCATGAAACAGTTGGAAAAAAGAGGTCAAGAATTGTATTTTTTTCTTTTAATTAGAGATTTTTACTTAGAAGTTTTACAAGGATTTAATGAAAATGTTATCAACTTATATTTTTGTCAACAATTAAGAACCACTAAAGTTTGTAATTAGTTACAGGAATTTGTGGTAAAGTTTTATTTTAAAGTAATTTTTAAGGCTTGTAAAGCACATTTTAATTTCTAGTGTGTTTTTTACACATTAAGAAATTAATTTTTGTCTTTACACTTAAAAGAAAAATAAGGTCATCTTTGCTTTAGCAGCAGCAGTTGTAAGGGTACGAAAATATTGGGTTTTCTTAAAACAAAAAACAACACAATATTTGATTCTAGTACTAACCCTTTGGTTTTTCTTAATTAATAGGTCTTCTTAATTTTTTACGGATTGTACATTACGTGATGCTGCATTCCTTGTTTCGGACCCGTACAACAGTTTGGATTTTATGTTCGAGTTAAACAGGTTAAACTTTGTCCTGATTTGTATGATAAATTCCATACCGGCTTAAGTTGTCCGAATGCTTGCCTTGCTTTGCTTACGCGGCTTGAGATGTCTGCCTTAAAACCATCACTTTTGTCCACTATACTTCCCAGATAATAAATTGATTCTAAACGGATTGTCTTTGCTCATTATAAGAGTTTATTCTCATTGTTCTAATTTTGCCAATATTAATACTCAGGCCACCGTTTGATGCAACATCTTGGACTGATTATACTGCTTATATAGAGTAGTAACTGATTTAAATATTTTTCAAGAAAGTTTATTGACTTAAGCGACAGGGAAATAATAAATTAAATTTCAGAATTTAATAATTTTACTTATGAAAAAAAATTTATTTGCGAACAAAGTTATAATCCAGACATTCGTAGAAATGTGAATTTTGCTCATAATCACCCATTTTACAGCAACAACTGTCGCAAAAAAAACATTATGCAGATAAATCCTTAAAACATATAAAAACAAATTGCATGCTTTTAGGTGCAAGCAAGAAAAACATGCCAACTAACCAACCAAAGAACAAACATGCTAACACTGGAACAAGTCATTTAGGAAAGCAAAAAATAAAAAAGTGAGAAAACAGTGACAAACAGTAACAATAACAACTACACCTACACCTACAATAGCAATTTAAACAACTGCCATACGTTGAGCTTTAATCAAGTGAATAAGAGAGCAGGAGAGTGCAAGCAACAGCAGAAGCATTGGAATGAATAGAACAAAGACAGACAAGCGATGAAAGTAAACGACAATTGCAACACATTTGTAAGGATTAGGTGTGAATAACTTTTATGACTTGGATTTTATATACTTTTTTAATGTTTTTTTTTTCTGGAACACTTAAACTAAAACACTCTGTGTCGGAGTAGACAAATTATTTGTCTATTTATCATTTGCCAAAAGGGATTATAAGTTTTACCCAACAACTCCATCGTACTCTTTGCCTGCCCATTTTGTTCGTGAGTATTGTTAAGTTGAGGACTATTTTTTTTTAAATTTGTGGTTTAATTTTTTGTTGCTTAAGTATAGTAATTTATTAACTAATGGCCAGAGATAGAAATTTAAACCAAAAAGTACAGGAGGCGAGCAAAATAAAGTTTGAATTTGCTTTTTCTTAAATATTTGGCGAAAATAGTGGTTAAATATCAATAGATAATTTGCTTTCTATCGTTAAAATGGAATCCAGCAAACAAAATGAAATATACAATATGCAAATTGCATGGATGTACTTTTTAGTGGCACAAAAATCTCTTAAATAAAGAAAAATGTATTCATCCCTCTTGGTAGCAATGTACCTTTACAGATATTGCCAATGAAGTAAAATAAATCCAAATTTTGGTGTTTAAAACACCTCACCAACAAAATATATTTAATCATAATTTACTACTCGACACGAAAAATTCATCAAAACTTGCAACAGATTTTTTGTTAGTCCAAATTCTAACTTTTACGTACATTAAAATAGCAGAAGAGAAAACAAAATTTACTTTGATAAAAAAGTCATTTGTACATAAAGAGAAATCTTCATATATTTAAGTGTGTTTTCATTTTGATTTACAACCACAATATTAACAAAAATAACTTGATGTATTTGTATGAATTGCAGTATTGAAAATTTCATTGAAAGATTTAGTACCATAGAGTAGCAGTTTATAGTCAGTTCTTTTTGTTTAGTTTTATAATATTATTTTAAAAGAAGATTTTTTTCTCAAAGTGGAAATTGGTATTTCCAATTCTCCATCGTCGCCCGAGCTATGTGAGCGGGTGTTTATTTGCTGCTGTAATCAAAAATTATCCAGTCTCAATGCTGCAACTTGAGGCAAGAAAAATCGCTTAGCATTTGTAGTGTAGCGGTTACGATGGTGCCATCGACATCTTCAAGTGTATAAGGAACAACCATTTTTTCACTGCAAATATGGAGCTATATAGCCAATTTGGGGGGACACAATGGCTCTATATGAACTTTATGCAGATTTTCTGTGCCCCAGAAAGCCAAATGTTGCTGGCTTGTCCAATTATGACATTGCTATTGCGCCACCTTCTACATTAACCTATTTATACACCTATACACTTAAAACATATGCCCAAGGCTTTTAACATTTTTTATTCATTCTGAAGAGAAAATCAATATGATCTGCATTTTGCTTTTATTTTTGTGATATTTCTAAAAAAATTTCTCTACAACTTTCTTTTACTTTATTTCAATTAACAGAACTGAGTTCCATCACATATTTTTTTGTTTTGCAAAATTCTTCTTATTTCGATTATATTCTAATGTCACGAGTTATGCTATAGGGATGCATCAGAGCAACTTTTATTGCATAGATTCAGCAATAGAAATTTATGTATATATAAAGAACAGAACTGAAAAACTTAGCTTTCTTATCCCTTTTTTTCAAAATGACAAGTACGCAATACAACGGGGTCAAAACTCACAATCTGTGCGGCCAGTTAACATCACCTTCACGTGCGATTACCATGCCCATAAATCGCTCGCGCGGAATATTCAATGTGCTGTCTTTATCATTCAATTCAAACCAAAGGATGGTGTTAATCATCGACGCAGCCTGAACAAAATCCATACCAAACAGCGACTTTTTCGGGATGCATTGTACGTTCTTGGTTATTATGTGGATTGGTGTCTTATCAAATACGACAATTTTGTTTATTAGGTCACTCATTCTTCCAGAAATGGACCCCATTGCTGAAGATGATTTTTTGATGGAAATTACGGTTAATTTCCAACTGCTCCAGGGTCCATTCAGCGAACACATGTCATTGTTCGTGGTCGTTTAACTTCATCTATTGAAGTTGAAGTTGTATGTGTACATGCTCAGCTGACGATGCAATGTTTTGTAACCTACGCGAAATTGTTTGTCTCGGATTCCCACGGTCAGCGGAGATCTTGTATTGATTCATTATGGTGTGAACTAGTGGGCTCAAATTTATCCAGGTAACCACACATTTATACCTTGACAATAAGGCAGATAAGTGCCCTTAACATATTTCCACAAAAACTCCTGCAAGATTTGGCTTCATTGCTGATACAAAGTGACTGTATAAACTTATGCAAACACAAATCCAAAAATATCATACTGATGGTTTACACAAATACCTAATATTAGTCTGTAAGAGAATGCAGTCCAATGGCAATAAAATATAATAAAAACATAATTAAGAATTTGATTTACAATCTCCACAATATCGTTAGACTTAACGCAGCAACGTATTACATTTGCTGCCCCATGAACATTCACAAAATTATGAGTTAGAATAAAAAATATTTTCAATTTATCATCTTTTTACTGTGATGCATTTGCATCAACATCAACGAAATACAATCATGTTGACATTTTATTTTACAATCAATAAGATTTTTTTAAACATTAATTGGACAAATATACCAAACAATTTTGATTAATTTTTTACTTAATTAGTATTCAAGTATAAAAGTTTTCGCTTTTTTATTACATTATTGACACCAAAAATTTAAATATATATAATTCTTAAATAACAAACACAAACTGCAAAGCTACATGGCTTGTCTGCAGGAACACCCGGAGTCTGCGCAGGAGTCGAACCTGCGACCTTCGGAATACTAGTCTAGTACACTAGCTACTAGTCTACGAATGCATTATTTTCTAGGAATAATAATTTTATTAATAAAGTGTCTTCTTTACATGGCATTTATGACACCAATTGGGGCTTCTTTCAAACAGAAATAAAAATACATTTTTAGAAGATGTGCTAAAAAAAATGCCATACTTTTATAAACGAAAAAAAAAATATTTTTATATATCCTTTTTAAAAAATCCTTCCATTTTATACTGAAATATTAAAGAAGTAAAAAGAGAGTGTATGTTGCTTCATTAGTGTAATGACGAGCATAAATTTATCAACTTTTGTTGATCAAATTATTCATCATCCTTTTTGAAGCTGCATTTACGTTTACACGCGTCAATTTTTGCTCATGAAATTTCTCTTCTTCTCCTCCTTAGAGCTTGTAATATTTGTATTAATGTGTATATGTGTGATTATGTAGGAATGAGAGAACAAAACGTGTACTAGTTTATCTCCGTCTTGCGTCCATTGCCAACAATCCAAGAATTAACTCAACAAAAGTTAAGAAATATAAGCGCACAGTAACGAAGTAATAAGAAATAAGCGAAATCTAAAATATATATTTTTATCACTAAAAACTTAATTTTAATCCTAAAAATTTAATAACAAAATCAGCATATCAAGGAGATACTCACTTTGAGACACATATACCGTATCTGCCAGTGTTCGAAATGGCAGTCCTGTTACTGTCCTTGTTGCTTGTTTCTTATTCTATGCAAAGTAAATGGATTTAAACAGAAACTCAATTAGAAAATTAAATGAAGGTTTATCCAACACTCTCAACTCTTTTTGCAAATGAACAATTTTAGCGCAATTTTTATTTCGCATTTTACATCTATTTCTACTTTTACTTTTTTTTGTGCACCGGTAGTAATTGTGGTTGCTGAGATTTGGAATATTAAATCAAGTTGCCAATTTGTGCAAAAGACTGACACAGCTAAATTTAAGCATATGGGTTAAATATTTATTTGGAAGTAATATTATGTATTTAAGAGATGGCCAATATATTCTAGTTGTTTTGGATTGCTTTTTTTACTCTGCTACGTTTCGTTTTATATAATTCATTAATGACAGAAAATAATGTACAAGGGTGTACGTCAAAATGTTGAAATATGGATATACAGCTTGCCACCACATGGGGTAGCACCCAGACTAGAGTAGTTGTCCTAGAATGATGGAATTAAAGTAAAGTTTAGGCAAAGTTTTCGTGTTGTGCAGAGACAATCATGTGCCTCATATGTCATTAATTTGACAAATATACTATTTTAGCCACAATTATAATCAGAATAATATGAAATTCGGCAACTTTTCTAAAGTTGCCCTCGTACTTTAATTCATTCACTCCAATGTTGTACCTCTTTCCCATATATTGGATTTTTCATTACAAAGAAATTGTTGCAATCTTCATTAGATAACGAGTATCATCTAATTCCGGTTTTTAGAAGATCAGTGATGTTCCATATCCTTATAACTATACAATATAAGTAGGAAAAAACTAAATTGCTATTAAATAATTACGTTTTTATTGCCTCTAGCATTTTCTAGTACATTTTTTTTACTTTTTAGGAAGCTAAGTGGAGAAAATCTTGACTAAATAAAAAAAGGACTTATTTCTTTAGACTTACATGAAAAAGTATTATTTTTCTTAAACTTTCAACTGAAACATATAAGAAAAACTATAGACAAATTTTATCCTTTTAGGATTTCTTATTTATCTCATTTGATCTTTATTCTTCTTAGTCTGTTAAGTTTATAACTCAGTTATGGACATTAAATAGAAGTATTTTTTAATAGCAAGTTTACATATTTTTTACATCTCATAAAGCTCTTTGTGATTGTACTATCATCTCTACCAAAGATTTTATTTCCACTGCTTCTGTATATCGTTCCTCTTTCATATGTTGAGGTGGTAAGCGCATAGACTGTTAAATACGTCATTAGAAATGATATTCCCAAGTTTAAATAAAAAATGAATAATTCAATGTAATTAGAAAGCTTTAAGGTTTTTTTTTGATAGTTGTTTGAAAAAATCCTTTTCTGATAACATCTTGAACATGGCTTAAATCCAATAAGCAGGATCAATAAAAGAGAACATTTTGCAATGCCGGGTTTAAAATAAAAGAAAATTTCGAATATTCACTACATCCGAATCACAAGTAGCGGATCCTTTTTTATAATTGAATCTGTCTGTACTCAGAGAAAAATACCCATTTATACGGTGCATCGAATTTGGGCGTCAATTTTTAGAGTTGTCAGCCTATCCCCTTTTATACTTCGGTATAACATTAGCATCCTTCCAGCGCATAAGAAAAGAATTTTGTAGTGTTGAAAAGCAGTGATTGAAAAACAGTGCTATTGTTTCCTTTAGTCCAGGATACTAATTTATGATGTGCTTTTTCGAAATAATATATTAAGCCCTGGTAGTGGTTGACTGCCTTACACAAGTTCAAATTGCTTGAAAATAATCCTGCCATTAGGGTAGCTTTATCAGCCTGATTATTGAATGTTTGATTGTCCATTTAAAGAGACGAAATTGAAGACCTTGCCAACAGCTCTTGCTGCACTAAGAAGCAGCGAGAGCTACAGCATGAATGCGCTGCTCGTGCAAACTTTTTCCGCGCCTTCTTTTTACTGGGTTGATTTAAGTCTTGCCGAGCTTAAATATTATCTAAATTAATCCATATTCTAAACTCTAAGTATAAATTAATATTTAAATTAATATTAAGTAATTATTTTGCTCTATTGTGAGCTTTAAAAATGCAAATTTTTTTTCAGAAAATAGACGCTATTAGATAAAAAAAAACATTTTCTATAGCAATAACGAAATAAGAAACAAATTCTACATGTTTTTGCTCTTCGTCAATAAAGGAATAACGAAATTCAACATAATTTGCTTTTGGGCACTCCAGAAATAAGGAAAGAAAAAAAAAAACATAAAACATCCTCCTGATTTTGTGTTATAAATTATGTTAATTATAATTTTACTTGTTTTAAGACTTCAAAATATTTTTTCAAACAAAAGAAGTGATCACTTAGATGTTTAAATTTAGCTAGAATATAAATTCTTATAAAATTATAACGAAAGACAAATAAAATATCCATTACTTTCCTAAAATTCAAGGATGCTAGTACAGGAAAAAGGAAAGAAAAGGTTCAAGGCACTTATCAAGAATGCAATATATAAAAGAGACAAGCAACAAATAAAAAAAAAATTAATTAAATCTACAACAAATATTAAACAGGCTAAACGCACTGGTATGCCCTTTCCATTTCGCTAGACTTGAAAAGGACATGATTAAAAAATTTTCTTTAAACATTTTTCGTATTATTTCTTTTTAATGCAAGATATTATTATTATTGAGATTTAAACTTTGAACTTAAAAAAATATAGAAAATGTTAAATGAACTCGACATGTTAAGAGGTCATAAATATTTTCTCTACCAATCTTCTGCAGTTGGATGTGGATGTGGGTGTCTTTATGTATGGGTTCTTGTAACAACCGGCAACGAAAGACATGAAGAGAGCGCAACATTCAGTTTGTGTTTTCTTCGGTAAGCATATATAAAATATTTTGTAACGGAAAAAAAGAAAATAAATTAAAAGAAAGAAATAACAAGAAAGGAAATTGTGTTGCTTTCAAATCAAACAAAAAAAAAAAAAAAAAAAAATTAACACATACACATTTATATATACAAAAATACAATCATCAGCCACCCAGTCCCCTTAACAACACTTTGCAATATCCTTTTGCTCATAATCATACTCTCTGAAACGTATAGACAATAAAAATAACAAACACTTAACCACTGAAGCCATAATGTCCTTTCCTGTTATAAGTATTACTTTATTTTTTGAAATTAACGAGTAAAGAAATAGTAAGAAATTAAAAAGGAAACCATATAAGAGAGCATAATGAAAATTATAAATAGCAACAATGGTTTCACAGGGATTCTTAGTTTGCTTTAAATTGAATTGCATATAAGACTTTAAACGTGACTCCTCATAGTGAGTTTACCCAGGGAATTGTGCAAGTTGAATTTTCAAATAGCGGAAGGATGGCAGAATATGATTTCATTTTCTGCCTGTCTGTTACCAGACACAGTGCTAAGCTGGTCTGCGTCTTTGTTTGTGAATTGTGTCTTTGTTTATGGATGTGTTTTTGCATGTTTGTGTGTATGTGGGTGTGTACTTTAAATCTATAATAATAATATCAAACTAATATCCTTGATTTAATATCATTTTTCATTACTTTTCACACTTTTCTCCGTCTGCCGTTAAGTTCCGACCATTTACAAGTGCTTTCTAGCATTTATTAATATTTTTTGCTCTGGTATTTATTTTATATGTATTTTTAACTTGTTCTTCTTTGACTGTTATTTCTAGTTCCTGCACGTCTGGTCTGGGCAGCAGTGGGCAAAAGTGTAGATTTACCTTGCGATCTCACGCCACCCTCGCCGCAGGACTCCGTAAAGCTATTGCTGTGGTTCAAAGATGCAACAGGAATTCCACTCTACAGGTAAATAAATATATGTATTATTTATTATTTCTTACAAAAGATATTTTTTGTTTAATATCTTTTGCACGTATACGTACTTAACCGCCTTTTACTGCAAGTAAAGGGTATTTCAGTAATAATGAGCTTTTTCATTTTAAAATAAAAACTTGCGATTTTTATTGGATTGTAAAGAAGGCATGTTTTTACTGAAAATGGAATAAAATATTTGTGAAATGGCCCCCTGACGGCAGGCCATTACTTTCTTTATGAAATTCTCCATTAATTTTCCAAAGAAACTGTTTCTCACCGATGACGCGTTAGATCTCGGATTTGAGCTAAGGAATTGTTTCGTATAAGCCCGAGATTTCAAAAGACCCCAAAGAAAAAAACCAAATGGAATCATCGAAAAATTGTCATTGATTTTACTCTGCTCCATTACCCATTAAAAGAGCTGCCAGCGCTTTCCATGGTCTGCTGGTTTGAGCTCCGGAGTAAGTGGAATTTTATACGCTTGAAGTGCAAGGTGTTTTTTCAAAGTTCGCTGCACAGTGCTTCTTAAAAATTTTAAGTTTTTGAGAACGATGACGAATTGATGTTTTCGGCTTTTCGACGACACTCTTACTTATAGCAGCAATGATTTCAAGATACTGACCTTAACGTTGACACACAGGAGTCTTGATGTCCATAACCGACCAAGTTTCTTCAAATTTTTTCTACTCTACTCCTAGAATGGTTGACACATTAAGTGCACTTTTTCGATTGAAAACTCTTTAAATTTTACCAACATAACTTTCCAAAATTTCTTAAATAATTTTTCATAATTAAAAAGCATTGTTCGTTCGTAAAGGGCGGAATGAACACATGTGACAGCTGTCAAATTTGAGAGTTGCACCTTCCACAAAAAAAAAAAAAAATAAATAAATAAAAAAATAATAAAACTAAAGTAACCGCAAAGTGCCTTCTTACTGAGGCACCCTTTATAATGAATTCAAAAGAATGTTTTAAAGTTATAAATAAAAATGATGTAATAAAAATTCCTTTACTTAAATATCTGTGGCATAGAAGAGTTTAAAAAATTACATGCATTGCTGCAGCACAGAATTCTTAAGTCTTTGTTCCTTGATGCAATTTTCTGAATGAAATTACTGGAATTTCTGGTTCAAAAATTACCAATATGAAAACTAATTTTTAATTGAATGCTAATTAAAATATTTGAATTAAAAATTATGTAAGTTACAGCAGAACATGTCATATATCTTACAGTCGGTTTGGTTATAAATAGTAAAATTAGTAAACCTTGGTAGGATAGTGGTTAATGCGATGATCTATCAGCGTAGCGATGTTCCCAGTCTCATTGCCACATAATGGAGTTTTCTTCCTATTTTTGTTAAAATAAAAATGAAGGAACTATTTATTGCCTCAATTTAAAAAAAATTTTCCCCATGAAAAGTTTGCTCGCTCTATCCTAATAAGTTTTCGATTATTAATAAACAAATAAAAATCCCTTTTTCATGAGGTAAAGACTATTCAATTGTAATATATAAAGATTTATATTAATATGCTCTTTAATCCATAGTACATAATATCACCTGTGTGCGAATCAATGAACAAATATCCTTTAATTTTCCTTGATGCTTAGGCGTACAATAGGCTGTTTGCGGTCTTACGTTAGCGAAGTTTAATTTACGGCTCACCAGAGTTTGGTGTGATGGTGGTACCTCATCACCCTCTAATGCCTTTTCCAACAGATGCTTCTCATGTCTTGAATTGATTGAAACCCGAAACAGGGAAGACATTTTTACATTTATATTGGTTATTGGTGTGACCTCTCAAGTGATACCTGTGATACCTCATGCCATGACTGACGAAGAGATGACAAGAAGTTTGTTCATCAAGTGCAAAAACCACAAGGTTTCTGAAATTCTTGTGTCTTGCTTTTGGGCAGCAAAAGCCACACTGGAAGCTGATCGATAACTCTATCGGTGTTCAGTACACGTATAGTTTCGCACAGTGTAGACCTCATTTTTCCAGTTATTCATCAACAGGCTTGTGCACGTTTGCTTAGAATCATGTATGAAAATCGCCAATTGCAAAATGACATGTTCAAGTATATGGAGAGTAGTAAGTGGCCACGCAAGTGAACCTTAACCATACATCCTTTTTAATCCTTTTATTATTTTTTTATAAATACTTGTGAAGGCCTCTAGGCAACTTTTATCAGATAGCGGTTGTGTCAATATATTTTTTACAGCAGTGTGTATATACTTGTTGTTGGTAATTTTCTAAGAATTATACTATTATACAACTTCATTTGTGGTTTGGAAAAGTCATATTGAATTTATATCTGGAATAACCTTACTTTTTTAACTGGAATTTTGTTAACGTAATGATTAGAATCGAAGCTACGATTTGTCAATAATGGTGTATTATTTTTAAAGCTTTTATACTTAAAATGTCCCATTTTACTTAATATTTATATAATAAGAAAATTATTTTGTGATTGGGCTAAATTTTTTGAATTTTTGCTGTTTTCCAATACAAAACACACCCAAGAGTCATTTGTAAAGTGTATGCAGGGCGAATTGATTGTATTAAAGCTAAAAATGCAGTTTTTAAACTACTTATAAAAAAGTTCGCGGTTAAATTATTTAGAATTTTGTATACATATCTAGAGTTTGGCAATTATCTCAACTACTAACTGAGCTGTGGCATAGATTTTGTTAATGGTACTTGATACAACCAATATATAAGAACTGACTGGCCGACGATATGTATTTCAGAGAATACAAGTGGGGCTTGTAAACTGAATAATTGTCTTAAATATCTGGCTTATATTAGAATCCAAAGTTTAATAAATCATTTCAATAATTAAATAAATAGAAGCCAATTACTGCATTAGCAGAATGCGAATTTACTTTTTTCAGTGGCTTTTAGGTGGCTGCTGCCGGTACTGGCCAGTATTGACTATCTAATATGCTTTTGTCTTAAAAAATAATTCAAGTAGCAAGTGCTTTACTTGTTTGCTCACAAATAATAGGCTTCTGCTCTCTGCTAAATAGAAAACAAAATTATTGCCTAAAGTTTTTAAATGCAGGTGGAGAATTTAAGCTGGAATAACTATAATTATTACCCCGTTTAATTGGTTACATTCGAATGTACTTTAGATCTCTTAGTCTAGATTAGTAGACAAATTTTGATGATGAATTTTAGTTAAGAAAGATTTAAAATAAAAAAAAATATTTTTATTTTAAAAAAATTTTGGCTATTTTACATATTTTATTAGGTATTATTTTGTTTATTGTAAATTGCTGTCTAGATAAATTAATCGGTGTATAGTTTTATTCAAAGAGGAGCTCCAATTTTATTCACTTACCAGAAATGTAATGTCCTTCTTAATTAAGTCCTAGCATATCCTATTAAGGAGGGAGGGAAAACTTTTCAATGCACTCACATTTATTCTCATATTAATGAATGCCTGCAATAATTGTATTTATTGCATTTTTGGCAATATTTTTTATCACCTTTAAGCTTAACTACCATCGTATCTATTTATTCGTATATTGACTCCCTACATTTAAGAAAAACTTCTTTCATTATTCTTTAGTTTACTCGTTAGTGTTTTAGCTGGATTTTCCAATTGTGTATTTTCTAAACCACTTTTTCCCTTAACGTCTTTTCTGAGTACAACCGATTACTGGTTAGTGCCTTCATAATAACAAAAGTTATACATTGTGAAAAAAGAAAATTGATTTTTCACTTGCTCGAAAATAAAACGCTCAAGTGCTTAAAATAGTTTCATAAGGTAAATGGGTACTTTAATATAAAAAAATACATTGTAAAATGTTAGAAAGCAGCCAATAGATACGAAATACATGTGTATTTGACAACAACGAAGCGGACTCGTACTATAATCAAAATAACAAATGCATTTACAAACAACGTCCACCACCATCGCCATTAACAATATCATGCATGCGCTCACGCATACACACACTTATAAACACATACTTATTTAAGTATTAAACATTGTGGAATGTTCCTTGTGTGAGTGTCCTTTAGTTAAACTTTTTTATGCAGTCATATGCAGCAACAATTTTTTTTAGTAGGTTTACTAACAGTTTTGCGGATGTAATAGAATCGCTTGTACCATGTTTTGGATGACTGTGCATGCGAACGTGTGTTTCTGTTGGCCCGAAAGTACTGGCCACCCAACAAACATTAAATTAAACATTTGGTATATGAAACTGTTATTATTTAATTTTAAACATTAGATTCAAGTTGTATTAATACAAGTCGTCGCTAGTGCTCACAGGGGACAGTTTTTGTTTATATTTTTTCTGTCTAGTTCTTTGTTTCATAGGCAAAAACTTATTTAAAAAAAACTGCATCAGATACATAAATTTTGTTTAAACTTTTTTTTAAATTTTTGAACAAAATATAATTAAGTATTTTGCTCATATGTTTTCAAATATCAGCAAAAAATATATGATACTCTTACACTTCTGGAGAGCATAGAGCCGTAACAAAAATCATTCCAATGAGCTCGATCATCAGCGCGATGTCTAGTCTAGTCTAGTCTAGTCTATGACTTTCTGAGGTTTTTATTTCAATTGCTTAATTGTTTTTCACGTAATACGCGCCATATTGCATTGTTGTACAGCGTTTTTATTAGATTTATTATTTTAACAGAGACACCCATGCATGCCAGTGGACTCTTTATGGACGCGTGATTGTGAGTGTCAAAAGTTTTTTCGAGTTCAACAAATACCAGTTAAAGAGGCGATTTTCATTCAACTGACACCGAAACTATTGGCCTGATCGACGAATTTTTTTTGTTGTTGCAGCTTGTTCCCTTCTTAATATATAACTACCTGTTCATTTAACTACAAGTGGCAGTTGCTTTTTTATGTTTATATTAGAAACAAAATAGTTTTATATTTAGGCAATACACGAATATTATTCCAAATTTTCAATTAATGCTTAAGAGTATATGTAGACCGCATAATCAAAAAAGCAAAGCTTTTCAAAAGTTTGTGTGAAATAAATATATTTTGTTTTTATAAAATAAGAAACTATTAGTTTTATATATAAAACAAAAACTTTCTTAAAGTAAAATAATAATTCTCAATTATAAATTCCTGGATAAAATAAACAAAAAATTCACGAAACTTCGGGAAATATGGAATAAGAAACTTTGCATTTCTATTGTCATAAAAAGACGTTAGACCAATTTAGCTAAACAATATAAATAACTAACATAATTAAGATAAAACCTGGCCAAGAACAAAAACAACATAACTAATAAAAAGTTTATTTTATATCAAATTGAGCCACAGTAAATTGTGGCAGGTTGTAGCAAGTTGTTATTTTCCCAATATTAAGAGAATAAGAAAACTAAATAAAACTAATGCAGACTTTGCTTTGGAATCCAATATTTACAAATCGTTGTTATCAAAGCCATTTGAAAAAACCACAAACAACACTCACCAAATATAATAAGATTAGGGACAAATGTCTCATGTAGCTTATAATATACAACGCAATAGAAACAATAGTTAGAAATGTAATAAGTTATATTGACTCAGTTAACAACATACTAAAAATTGGTGTGGCAGGACACAAAACGAATGAGAAATAGCGAGATGCTTCTTTACAAAGAGGGGCAATGTTATTATCACATTGGGCTTAACTAATTTAGTACCACGATTATGAAAGTGATTTTCTATCGCACATGGAATACAGTTACTAAAGATGTTAGATGCTAAATGTATTCGAGTTTCTTAATGCCTCCACAAAACTAAAAATTAATTTTTCAACCAAACTTGAGAACTTCAATTTATAAGAATAGAAAGCAAAATCAATAAAAAATAATTTTTTTAATTACAGAGTAGCCCAAAGTTTGATAATGTTAAAACAACAGACTGAAAATTTTTTCAAATAAGCAGCTACACAAATTCACGTTATTAACGGCCAAGGCATAGTAACACTTGGCAACATCTGCAACTTGGCAACCAATTCAAATCACGACATTTACGGAAATATGGCAGCCATTTCAAATTATGATATTAACCATTGTATAAGAAATACGAGGTAGAACCACTTTCTCTTTTTTATGCCCATTTCCATTTGACAAATATGGAGGTTTGTTAAAAAAGTGCTAACGTATTTGTTTTAAATGTTCCCAGTTTTCCTTTTTTTGAACTTAGCATTCAAAATATTTTCTCTGAAACAGGATTTTCGAATTAAAAAAAAATAATAATAAAAAAAGGAAAAAAAAAATAAAATTAGAGCAGCATCTTTCAAGCCTGCAGAAACACAAAAACAAAGTGCAAGGGATACGGTATACTATTTTTCAAAGTACCGTTTCTGCCATTCACACGTAAGGAGTGGTTGAATGCCTGTAGAAAGGAGGAAATACATTTAAAAAAGGAGTCATTTGTTTGTTCACTCTATTTCAGCCAAGAAGACTTTAAAATCAATGACCACAATGTTAAGCTTAATAGAATTGCCATGCCATATGTACATAAGAATATTACTTTTAAGGACATACATACATATATACATACATACATATGAATAGGTTCAGACATAAGTATTTTTGTTTTCCACAGTTAATCACTGCTAAATTATCCTTCAGTCGATTTAATGAATGCCCTGGGTCTCATTATGAAGCATTTCTTGCGGAAAATACTCAAGATCGGGATGAATATTTGAATGGATAGGTTTAGGATTTTATACATACATACCTATGTATACACGTAAGCACGTACTCATATGTCAATTTATTATCTGAGGGGGGGTTATTCAAACCCAATGAGGCGTTTAAAGCGATATTTTCAAGTTTTAATGAAAAGTTTTTATAAACAAAACAAGATTATTTGAAAACTTTAATTAATATGTCCAAATTGCGTTTAGATTCCCGTATTGTGAAAATGTTTTTTTTTATGAAGAACATTTTTTAGAATTCGCCGTTTGAACAAAGACCATATAACCAATATTCGTACATATAAAAAAATGAAAAAAATAGTAAAATAATAAAATGTTTTATATGATTTATCAGCAGCCTTTTATTTATTTATGTCAAGTTTAGTTTAATTATTACCAGCATATAGTCTAATTTATGACAATAAAAGTATTGCAGAAACGCACCGGCCTCCTTTCCAGTTATTCTTCATATATTTAAATTTTGATATCTTTAAAATTAGATTCTCTATAAATTGAAGGTTTAATTCGCAAAAAATTTTTATTCATTTCAAACTACACAATTTTTATTGAACTTTCTGGGAATTTTTATCACTTTTCGACATGTGGCAACGCCCTCCTAAAAAATAGTAAACAAGTTGAATTTAAAAAAGTCAATACTTGTCAAAATATTTTAAATGGCATTACCTTATATTCCTTATACCATAATATTAACTATAAAAATAAATATTATTTTTTTGGTAAAATTTTCTTAATCATTTCATACGAAGCAGTGGCAAAATATATTGATAAATATTACAAAAAAAAAAAAAAAAAAAAAAAAAAATAATACCAAATAAACATATTATTAATGGACCCGAGTGCAAATCGCATTAGGTGCCATTATGAATTAATGTTAATATATAATATTTTTCGTGATTAGAAGAGAATAATGAAGTAAATTTTTACTACTGGCCGGGTAGTTGGGGTGCAACTGCAGATAGATTTTGTTAAAACAGCGTCTGTGTTTAAGCTTAAATTCACTGAAAGATATAAACGAGAACTTTCCTTCGTCGTTAGTATAAATTATACCCTTTTCAAAATTTTTAAAGAATACACTCTAGAAGTGTTTCGTGGTGGGCATAAGCGTTTTCTGTCATATAGAGTCGACATCCATGACAGATGGTCGTGAATGTCATGTTAGGTCTCAACCCATAGCCTTTTTAAATGTAAAGACTTTGTTGTTTTTGCTTTTATATATTTTTATTTCCGTTTCTTATTATCTGCAGTCGACTTAAAATCAAGTGTCAAATACCCAAATCAATTACACACTAACTTTTTTAACTATAATAAGATTAAGTTTTTGTTCGGACAGACAAAAATCAAATGAGGGTTTTTGCTATTCCCTTTTCTCCCATCATTAGTTTGTTTTTCATTCTTTTCGATAAACTACGGGAAGGGGAAAGGGATCGGCAGAAAGTAATAAGTATTATGAATGTGCCAAAAGAAGCAGAACTTCCAAATTTTTTTCAATTGCAGATTACAAAATAACTTTCACAAAAATGTAAGCTTTTCGTTAATCTTCATACGGACGAAAAAGCATAAATAGAGAACATTTTCATCACTAAGAGGACTGAATGGAACTGAAGGCAACGTGGAAATCAATGAAGGCTGGGAGTACGATTTTGCTCTAAACACTTCAAATTCTGTATATATATATATATATATATATATATATATATATATATATATATATATATATATATATATATATATATAAATATATATATATATATTTTTTTTAAATTTTTTTTTTGTGAATATTATTGAAAAAATGCAAAAAACGTCATAGTTTTCTGTCCATAAAAATATAATATTTATACTTAAAAATCGTTACTGCAACCCATTAAGTGGGTTTGACACATCACTCAACTGCCAACTGAAAAGAGTTATTGATTTATTAATTGTTGCTCTCCTGCAGCAAAAATATTTTCACACCGGCAATCCTTTACATTAAAACTGAATTGTTTTATTGGAAAAATTAAATATATTTTCAGGCTCTAACAAGTGCAATTGTAAAAAATTTAACGTCACTATGCAAAAGAACTGTCTGGAAATTCTATCCTTCTTGTTTCTTTTCTACGGAATATATAAAAAATCGCGGGAAATTATATCCTTGAGAGTATGTGTCATTGAGCTAGTTATATGTTCGTGTGGGGTAAAAATATTTTCTAGCATTTTGCATATGCAATTGCAGATGATTATGAAATAATATACTTAAACGAACAAAGAAAAGTCTGTCCTTAGCTTAGCCTTAGTTAATATGCGAAATGTCAGACAAAACCTCAATTGGTACCTGAATCAATCCTCTACATTTCCAAAATTTTTGGCAACATTATCTCCTATATTGGAGCTTTTAAAACTAGATTAGTGCTACTTGCAATAATTGCCTCTGCATTCTAAACTTGTAAATATTAAAAAAAACATGACCTAATCTCTTTATTCTTATAATCTAAACAAACTAAAGGCTAGAGCTTGAAAAATATCACATCATTTATTGTGTGAGTGAATGGATTGTTACTGTCAATCAGTTGAGTCCATTTGTGATCATACTATTGTGTGTGCTGGGTAGTTGGTCTAGCTTTTGCAGGATATTTTATTAAATGTTACAACTAGGGTTTGTTTTTTCACAAAAATTTATGTTTTTGTTTTCTTTTGATAAAAAGAAAGAACGATAGAAAGTTACTGGCTAATTTTTTTCTAAAGATCCAAATTTTTAGTGAAATGGCATAAATTTGTAGCTTCGTATTTTTGGCCAATATTGTTGTTAAATGAATATTTTTGCATATTTTGGTAATAAATACATATTCATAGCTTTAAGCACATACCTACTTAATATAAAATGCAACTTTTTAGTTTTTAGATAAAATAGACAATTCAAAATATACTTTTTCTGCAGAATTGGCTGTTAGAAGTAAATGTATTGCGTGCACATGCAGCAGCTGATTAGATTTTTGGAAAATAAAACTTACCCATATGTATCGAATAAATTAAATACTTTTAAAGATATTGACGAAACTATATAAAACTTTTGTTAATGAGGTAGAGAAAAAGATTAGATTCTAACTTTACGTGAAATAAACTAGACCTTTTCTACTCAAATTATATATTTCCAAGTGAAACTATTGCACTACTGCATCGGTTTAAAATTCAAACAAAATAAATAAATTGATCGGAAGAAATAATTTTCGCAAAAAATACCAATTCAATACAAAGACACAATCAAATGGATTGCAAAATGGAAACAATTGTGTTTTAGCTTAAAAAGAAAGATTAAATTATCGCTTTAAATGAATGAAGCAGCTGTGCGAAAACTGATTCTTCGGGTGACGAATTGATAAAATCCTCCTTTTTAAAGTCGGTCATACGAGTATTGAAGAGATAAAAATAGAGAAAATTTCGTGCTTTTCTTAAATCCATCTCCTTAAATGAAATTATTGCTTCTTAATAGACTTAAATAGAATCGAGCGCAGTTTTGCAATAAAAACAGAGTTGAAGTTTGATAATAATAAAATAAACATAAAAACACTTTTTTTGTAAATAAACAACAACCCTCTTAAAAAATTTGACATTTGATAGCGGTCATATTGTTAAAACTACGTCTGTCGGATTGGCTGTCCTTTATTTCTTCTGCTTTGCCAAATTGACATGGACGTATTCATGCGTTCAAAAATACGTGCAAATGATAAAATGGTTGTATCAAAATGGTTTTTCTGTTTGGACAATGTCCTGCGCTCCTTGCTCATTTTACGGTCCCCGCAGTCGTCTAACATTTCTGGATCAATGCGTACTTCAACAAATAAAATTGTGACACTTCGAAAGATGCCAATACACATAAGATCCAAGAACTTCCAATGAATCTTGCAAAAGATTGGGAAGGCTGCGTCAATGGGACACATGTCTTTGAGAACAATGTTGGCCAATTAATCACCGTCAGCGGTAAGTGTTACAGGTCTATGATAACCAATTCTTTTGATGTGGATACCAATAATATGTGTTTATAACAGAACGGCAGTAGGTGCCACACAGGTCAGGAAACATTCCACATTTTGTACGAGCGATTTGAGGGCATAGTCATCACACGTGGAGGTGATGTGAATTGTTCACCGACATTGCAAAATTTCACCCTCTTAGAATTTTTCTTGTAGAGACTTATTAAGTCGCACCCAGCTCATGCAACATTAAATATTATGCAACACCGACTTGATGGCACAGTCTCATGTGGAGGTGAAGTGAAGTGGCCAGCGAGATCGTGTTGTTTGACTTTTTCTTTTGGGTTCTGATAAGCTCGCAGATCCATACGAATAATTCAAAAATGACAGCGACCCATTGCATCGGTCAAATTGAGCGGGACTTATGCGCCAGAGTCATATAAATTGTGATATTTCGGATGTGCACAACACAGCGAACCCGCAGCAGTCTTTTGCTCGAGGTTAGCATTAACACATAATGGCATCGATTTTGCTTTTATATAAACGAAATTTTTTATTGAAATCTAAAGGGCACTTTATTTTATTTGAAGTTAAAAATGGGGGAAAATAACTTGGCTCTTCTTATTTGTGAAAAATGTAAGGGCTACTTTTTTTAAAAAGCTTTTAAGTTTTACTCTTTAATTTTTATGACTGTTTTATGTTTTTTTGTTTTAGTTACGAGTACTAAAAAATAAAAATATTAACATATTATCAAATTTTTGGTGCATAATCCACACTTCTCATTTTAGGTGCAATTTAATTTCAAGCGCTTGCAAAAAGTTTTTAGTTGCACGAGAATCGGAGACCTGGTTATGACTATATTAACGTGGCTTTTAACGTCCGCTAAGGAATCTTTACTGGGTTATTCTATAGAACCATATACGTATGTATACATCAATGCACGTGGCTGGAGAGTGAAATAGCGTTAAAATTGAAAAGCAACAAACATAAATAATGTTAAAATTTCACTAACTGCTTTTCTATTGTGTCGTATGGCTTTTCTTTGGTTTTGTGAACATTTACCTCATGTTGTGCGTTGGAGCTGGAGTCCTTGTTATAAGTTTCTCTGTTTTTCTGTTAGCCAGCTAAACAATAGATTAAGTCTGGGAGTGAGAATGTGTTTGTGTGTATGTGTGTGCGTGTGTGTGCATTTTATGTCTTCGCTGGCAACATCAAATTTTCGTTCATGTTGACAATTTGTTTAAGGGGTTCTTGTTTGGATTTTACTTAATGGTTTATGCGAAAAAAAAGTATTTTCTTGCCTTGTTAATGGTCCGTTGTTGGTAGTCTTTCCTACTTTCTTTAGCGTATAAAAATATGAGCTGGTCGGTTCCTCTATTTAGCAGTCTTGTTTTCCTATGCAAAATTTTTGTTGTTGTTGTTTTTTTCCTCTTAAATTTATTACTTTTTGTGGCTTAAAGCAATCATTTTGGTCATAATAATTAAAGAGGACTTTTGGAATAATAGAAAGGATTACGCCACAGGACATTGAAAACAAAGAAGAAAGACCTCACAAGAACGACATTCGCTTGAATGTTGGTTTTAGAGAAATTTTATTTACAAAATAACAAAAAAAAAAGAAATGGATTTTTTGAACAAATTGCTAAACAGTTGCTGGTTTTTAATAACTACGCTAACGTTTCGGCAACATGTAGAGTAGAAACTAATTTAATTCTAATGAGAAAATATTTAATCTTAATTTAAATGATTTTGCGACAAAGCATCGTATTTCGAACGTTTATTCTTCACACGGAATGATTTAACAATGGATTGAGGTTTAGAGGCAAAAAGGGAATCTTATTTTACTTGAGTTGAAGCTCTTAAATGGGATATGTTTAATTTTTTTTTTATTTTTTCAATAGTAGAATAGGCCGCCTTTCGCAATGTCAGATGTGATTATATATCGCCAAATGTGCCTCCAGATGATTTTTTTGGCGTTTCAGTTTTCAAAGGTCAACATGGCGATTTTGATTGCTGCTTCTATTTTAATTGAAAATTAAAATTCATATAGAACAACCTTTGCTACTTTACTGGTCAGTGATGCACCCTTATATGATGAATCGGAAAAATTAAAATCGATATTCTGGAGAGATTTTTGTTTGCTTACATATTACATCTTAGTTAATAAAAGTTTGAGTTTTGCGGAAAATTGCTACAAATAACACGAGTCCTTCCAATATATCCCGAGTTAAGAAAATGTCATTTCAACTACCATTACATTGTGAGCTTAGAATATTTTTCATATATAATCAATTTAAAAAGTTTAATTGTAGCTTCCACTACAATCAAAATAAAACACATGTTTTGCAAATATAAAAAAAAGAAAATCTGTAATGAATATTTTTTTAGTCATTCAATCCAAGGAAATGGTCGTAATATCCTAATATTCAAATATGTTAAATATTTAAGATCAGAACACCGCAAAAGTAAGTCTTTTTCAATTTTTGTTCTTCTCTGTTACATTTCATTGAAGGAACATGTCTGCATTTAATATATCCTTGATAATGAGATGTGAATTCTCCTTAATTTGCAATCAAAATGCAGTAAAATGTAGTAAATTTTTCTAAAGTTTTGTATTACAAATATCGTTCCACTTTCTTAGGAAACATGACTATGTCCTCTATGTTCGAAATTTCAGAAATTAAATTTTTCCACATCTGTGATCGAAGCATAATAAAAATGTTCCTAGAATTATGCAGATTTGTGCTTGAGTTGACGAAAAATCTTTTTGTAAAATGACTTGGAACTATTTTTTATGGGATTTTTTTAATTTTACTTCATTCATTCATAAGTATGTTCTTATGTGGTGAATATTTTCTTCCTTGAATGTAAAATATTGCGCTTATTTTGTGCATATGATGTGACCATCACCAATTTGTGATTGAATATCAGCTTTGAAATGTTTTTTGCGGTATCCGCAGTCGTGTACAAAAACTGTATTCATTTTAAGCCAAACAATCTTGAGTAGCAATGGATGTCTCATCAATCGCTTTCGATTTTTTAAATTTATATAAAAGAAGTGATTGTTCGATATCATTTAATTTTATTTATGTAAAAGACTTATCTGTTGCATTATGTATTATATATCATTATTATTATAAATCATCATACAAATGTCCACCACGAGTTAAATTTTAATGTCTTTCAATTTGTTGCATGCAATTTCTGATAGGAGGACATTAAAGCAAAACTGTCAACATATGAAATTTTATACGATTTACCTTTACCTTATATTGGCAAATAAACAAAATTTAACATAAATTACTTAATTATAAATAAATAACAAATTATTTTATTAAAAAAATACTGAGTGTTAGTACAATCTTTATAGAAATTTTTGTCAGTTCGAAAAAAAATATTAGTTCCTCAAAAAAAATAAAAGCATAAGTTGCAGGCAGAATTGGTTTCTGCTAGAAAATTTTATGAAAACTTGCAGGAATACAATTCCAGTGTAGAACCAAATATTGAGATTTAGGGTTTTAATAAGAAGTTTAATAGTCGCAAATGGAAGTGAAAACCGGCATTTGATATTTTTCGAAATTTTGATAATTTTCAAGAATATTTTCTTTAGTTTCCATCGATGTCGTACTCTTTATCTTGGCTCCAGCTTTTTGGTGCTAATGGGTTCAGATCATATGGATCTTATCTATGTTCCTCTTTGAAGCCTAAATACCTTATTCGAATGAATACAGGAATGACATCATTTATTAACTTTTTCAAGAGATTTGTTAGTTATATAATTAGGACTTTTATGTACTTGAATTAGTTATGAAAAATATTCTATAAAAAAATTTAATGCAATTGTGACTTACAAATTTTAGCCTAATAATAATATTTGACACTGTAATGACAGAAAGGCCAAATATTTTCAAGGACTAAAACTAAAAAATTTTATATCAGTTTCCTTTTTATTTCATAATCAGTATCATTTGATGTCTTTTACTTAATATACAAAAGGACATAGGACTTGGTTTTCTTCATCTATAAAATGTATATCCTTGCCGTGGTTTTCTTCTCGCCTCTTATTCATCTATATCCAAGTTTATAAATAAATCTGTGCTTGTATATTTATTTATTATAAGACAAGAAATATTAATTTAATAGTTCGCATTATTTTACTCACGATCGGGAAATAAAAAGAGGCTCATATACTTTTTAAGGAAATGGCAAAAGAGTACCCTATACAAAGTAAATACTAATATTTTAGACTTACATTAATTGAATTATTTTATTGAGTTTGAGGTCTTCTTTTTTATATAAATATATTTATTTTGTTTTGAAAATATTTAAACTTTTTTCTTTTGTTTTTTTTTTTCAAATTCTATAAAATATTTTTTTCCTGAAGAAGACACCCAAAGGGTGTTGAAATATTGAAAAATCAAAATAAAATAAATATCTTGTTTTTAATAAAAAAAGAAGACCTCAAACTCAATAAAATAATTCAATTAATTTAAAATAAAAAGGGTTGATTAATAGCATCAATTTATTTCAGACTTACCAAATTTTATGCAGGTTTATATTAGAATGAGGTGTATTTTTGTGCAAAAACTTGAATGAGTGGTGAAAGTAGACATACATATACTTCCATATCTGGAGTATTCCATATCTGGAGTATTCTATGCAAATTATTGTGGCAATAAAATGCTTTTTCACATGTAAACTTACGCTTTACGCTTACCAAGAGACTCAAAAAGTTCTGAGGATACTAACAGAAGCAACTCTAACTCTTTGGGCAACGGATATGTTTTAAAATATTACATACAAATATTACATTAAAATATATCGATTTTTAAGCCCAAGTGCCAAAAAGGTAATTTTACAGGAGAAGCTTTTTTTGTACGGACTTTTGTAAATTTCATTTTGCAAGAAGTTTTCAATTCTACTTTTAATTGCTAAGAAAATTTTCTGAATTCAGTTTATTGATAGTGAATTATCAATTGCGATGAAAAAGTGAATGTCAAAAATTATATCGTTTCCGTTTTCTCTTTTTTTAAGGACATGATAATGATCCTGGTTCTGACTGCATTTAAATTCAGTGACCGATTTAACGATGTCTTTTACCGATGTTTCTTAAATATTGAGGTTTGCTATATATCAAACCATTTTAGGAACGTTGTTGCATCCCCAACCATAAGTGATAACAACTACAAGAGGTTTTTTAGAACCCTATAATGGTTAAAATTATTTTTTATTTTGGTCTCATTCCCAAAAACTTAAAACAGTATTATAAGCCATTGTTAAGAAATAATATAAATAAAAAATATAGAATATAAACAAAATATATAGAAATATAAAAAATTGTTATATGAACAAAAACTACACAAGAATAACGTTTGATTTTCTCTTAATTGATATATTCAAAAAATTAATTACTATGTCGGATGCAGGAAATAGGGATTCATGTTGCACCTTAAATTTAAGCCAGAAGCTCTAGCTGTTAGAGGAGGTTTAATAATCTTTCATATAATGGAAATAATCATGAAATCATGCAATTTAATTAAAATACTAAGGGAAAAAAATTAAAAGAAAAAAATGTGCTGATAATATACACAATGTCCCAACCCTGTTTAACTATGGCATGTGGGAAGTTCGTTGCTTGATCCAGCATTCAGTAGGGAAATTATCGATATACCATAGATGATATTTAAAACTAAAAGATTAATATTTATTTCATTAGAAATTTTAAAATTTTTTTTATTTAATTTTTGTTTTTATTTTTATTCCGGCTCTAGGTCATATATTAAATAAAACTCTTTTTTTTTTTTTTTTTGTTTTATTTAAATTTTTTTTTTTATTTTTTATTCCATATTTCGATCACCATCGGTTCTCTTCTTCAGGAATTTTAAGTAAAGCAAATTACATGTGATAGTTATTAAAGAACAAATTACAACAAAGATCAAAATGTGTAAATCATTCTGACAAACACTAGCAGAACGGAACAACATGCTGTTTTCGAAAGCCGCTACACTTTCATCATCAGCGTTCTTGTGTTTGGTCCACTTCTGTGGTGTCAGTTGATGTATGTATATTTCAGCTATTCATACAAATCTTCACTGTAAATGTAATACGAGAATTGTTTTTATTCATCGTATCATAATTTGTGAAAACTTTTTTTTTGTAATGAAGATCTCAAATTACACCTCACTAACTTACAACAGTCTTACCTGATGATGAAAGTGTAGCGGCTTTCGAAAACAGCATGTTGTTCCGTTCTGCTAGTGTTTGTCAGAATGATTTACACATTTTGATCTTTGTTGTAATTTGTTCTTTAATAACTATCACATGTAATTTGCTCTACTTAAAATTCCTGAAGAAGAGAACCGATGGTGATCGAAATATGGAATAAAAAATAAAAAAAAATTTAAATAAAACAAAAAAAAAAAAAAGAGTTTTATTTAATATATGACCTAGAGCCGGAATAAAAATAAAAACAAAAATTACATATCATAAGGTCGGAAAAATTAACAAATATATACTTAACTAACGGAGGGCACACCGAAGAACATCAATATGAAATTAATAAAATATACATACTTATAGTAACAAACCAAACAAGTTTGTCATAAGTAAAAAATAAAATAAAGCAAATTAAAAATAAGCATGTGTATGGTTGGTAAAGAATAAATAACGATGGTAAGACTGTTGTAAGTTAGTGAGGTGTAATTTGAGATCTTCATTACAAAAAAAAAGTTTTCACAAATTATGATACGATGAATAAAAACAATTCTCGTATTACATTTACAGTGAAGATTTGTATGAATAGCTGAAATATACATCAACTGACACCACAGAAGTGGACCAAACACAAGAACGCTGATGATGAAAGTGTAGCGGCTTTCGAAAACAGCATGTTGTTCCGTTCTGCTAGTGTTTGTCAGAATGATTTACACATTTTGATCTTTGTTGTAATTTGTTCTTTAATAACTATCACATGTAATTTGCTTTACTTAAAATTCCTGAAGAAGAGAACCGATGGTGATCGAAATATGGAATAAAAAATAAAAAAAAAATTTAAATAAAACAAAAAAAAAAAAAAAAAAAAAAAAAAAAAAAAAGAGTTTTATTTAATATATGACCTAGAGCCGGAATAAAAATAAAAACAAAAATTAAATATCATAAGGTCGGAAAAATTAACAAATATATACTTAACTAACGGAGGGCACACCGAAGAACATCAATATGAAATTAATAAAATATACATACTTATAGTAACAAACCAAACAAGTTTGTCATAAGTAAAAAATAAAATAAAGCAAATTAAAAATAAGCATGTGTATGGTTGGTAAAGAATAAATAACGATGGTAAGACTGTTGTAAGTTAGTGAGGTGTAATTTGAGATCTTCATTACAAAAAAAAAGTTTTCACAAATTATGATACGATGAATAAAAACAATTCTCGTATTACATTTACAGTGAAGATTTGTATGAATAGCTGAAATATACATCAACTGACACCACAGAAGTGGACCAAACACAAGAACGCTGATGATGAAAGTGTAGCGGCTTTCGAAAACAGCATGTTGTTCCGTTCTGCTAGTGTTTGTCAGAATGATTTACACATTTTGATCTTTGTTGTAATTTGTTCTTTAATAACTATCACATGTAATTTGCTTTACTTAAAATTCCTGAAGAAGAGAACCGATGGTGATCGAAATATGGAATAAAAAATAAAAAAAAAAATTAAATAAAACAAAAAAAAAAAAAAGAGTTTTATTTAATATATGACCTAGAGCCGGAATAAAAATAAAAACAAAAATTACATATCATAAGGTCGGAAAAATTAACAAATATATATTTTTTTTATTTCTTATACTCCCATTTTTGTTGTTTTAAATACAAAATGATTTTTTTTTTTATTATTTGATTAGAAACAATTTCTTTAGCTTTAAAACGGTGAATAGTTTTTACATTTTTGACTAATCGCTTCCAATTTAAATCGTTTTTTTTTACATCATAAGCTGCAAAAAGGCTCGTGGACGTACCTGCGTTGCAAGTGAAATATGTGTCTAGTGTTTTTGATTACAATTCCTTATTAGAGATTGGTTGGCCTTAAACTTTTTTTGTAAATAGTTTGTATTTTAAGCCTAAGATTAAATTTTGTTATACTCGTAGAGTATAAAAGGACCTTCTTCATATATAATTTAATGTCGTTGTTTATATTATTTCTTAAGTGAAACTTTTCAAATATTTAATTTCAAAGATCTATAAAAAAGCAATATTGCAAAAAATGTAAATGGAAATACGGACCACAGAGCTTTCTTTATATATATTTGTATTTTTTCTGTATATATTTTTAATATATTATCTTTATCATTATTTTATTTATGATTTGTTATAAATTTCTCTTACTTTCATATTGTGCACTTTTAACTTTGAAATAAGTGTAGTTTGTATCGTCGGTCTGTGCAGTTTTTTTTTAAGAATAAAAGAAATAGGTGTGACATCATTATAATTCACTTTGTTGTAAATATGGTGGTTTACCTCTTAAATGTCTACTTACACATTCTAGACTTTCATGTTGTGAGTTTCCTTCCGTTTTAGAAACTGTTGCTGTGTCGAGCCAAATGACAGCTTTTCTTTGTGTTTGTTATATTATACTGTTGCGTTTTTACCTCAAACTAATATAGTTTCAAACTGCTTTAATCGCAACAACTGTATGAAATAAACTGTTGCAAATTGCCACTTGACGTGCAAATCCTCAATTGTTTCATAAAATAAAATCTCAGTTTTATTATTTGGTTTTAACATTTTCTCTCTTTTTCTCTCGCTCTCTCTATGTTGCTTCCTTCTACCTCCTACTACCCTGTGAAGTTTGTTATATAAAATTATTATTTTCTTCATCTAATTCCTTTTTCAGTTTGTATTTGTATCCTTTATGATGACCCATTTAAGACTTGAAAAGAGATTGTTATCTGAATCATAAAACGTCAATTATATTGTAGAATTTATGACAAAGCCACAAACAAGGATTTATATGTATCGTATATATATCAGGTGAGCAAAAGGCTGGGGCACATAGAATCCGTCATCCGTCATCCTTCGACTTTTTCAACTGACGTTAACGCAATGACGGATGAGGTTGGCACAATGAGTACTTTGTTAACGTGTAGAAAATCAGTTTTTTTTTTTTACATGTTTGCAACATTTCTTTTTATTAAAGAGTAAAAATTTTCTATGGATTTTGAAGAAATTACGGAGTTTATTTTAATTATAATTTTGCTTTATAAAGCTCAAGCTGTCTTGATATAATGGATAAAAGTCGAAGATTTTTGGTCAGACCCAAAAAATCAACTGTTAATTAAAACAAAACATACCAAAAAATCAACTGATAGTTGTCAAAGTACTCGACGTACGCCAAAAGTTAAAAGTTGCCCAACTTTCATCCGTTGCGTTGAAGGAGACGTACTGTATGTAACCAAGCTCATAACAAAACCTGTATTTTAACTTAGCTGTCAGTTGAAAAAGTCGAAGGATGACGGATGACGGATTCTATGTGCCCCAGCCTAAAGTCTGTGCAATTTAAAAATGCTTAAGGATTATGATGAGATTTTTGTTTGTTTGCTGCAAGCAATTCTCTATTCTCTGTCTATAAGTTATTGCCATTTTTGCGGTAGAGTTTTAAAGACATTTAAAATGGAAGTTAATTTTATGGCAATTGCATTTGTTAATATTTTTTATGGACATAATTGTCAGTGTGCTGATGTACATGATGTTTCTGTATTTTTAATTAATTTTGGTACTACAAATTTTTTAATTAATTTTGGTACTGAAGACATACAAATCGAGAAGCCAAAAAAAAAAAAATTGGCCAAGACAATTATTTTATTTACAAAAAAGTTATGGAAAAATAAGAACAATCAAACGCGTAATCCTAGAAATTTTTAAAGTTTATTAGAAAAATCCCAATTATCTTACGTGTACACGTGTACCAGTTCTATTTTTGGCGGATGAGATTCTTGATAAAAAAGTTCATTTCTGAGCAAATTGTGGACCTTATTTTAGAAATTCTTAGTCGAAAGTAGAGAAAGTTTCGATATTTTCCAATTTTAGATCCTGCTCATTGGATCTGCAGTAATTCTGAAGATGTTATGAAAAAACAAATTGTCAGACACTCTACAAATGCTATTTTTCTTTCGTTATATTTTACATTACGTTGTACATGGTATTGTTTTTATGATAAATCTTATCTCAGTTCATATAGTTAAGTATTCTTCTCAACTGGAGTTGGACTTGAATATGTAAAGGTAGTTTTATCACGACATGCTTTTTAACAGTCAACGCATTCAGCTCATCAACCACACTAGCACATAAAACAGTTACGGTATTACAATAGTATATTCACAGAGGATCTCTAAGAGCATTTGGGTCCAATGGCTGATTTAGAGACCGTCAGTATAGTTTCTGTAAGAGCCGTTGTACGCGTGACTTAGAAGCACTTCTCTCGTAGAAATAGTGTTATTCTATTCACCACAATAATGAAAGTAGTTGGTGGCGCTAGATGTTTCCAATATGTTGGATGGAATGTTGCATGGGGTAACATTATCAAAATTTATTACTTTTGGTGTCGGTATTAACTTTTCTTGGTTTATATCGAGCTTCCTCAGAGATCACACATTGTTATTATATACGGACTTTCCTCAGTCGACACCAAGATCAGCTTAGGAATACTGCAATGCTTTGTTATCTGTTCTATTTTTTATTTTTCTTAATGAGCATCTGTGTTAAACTTTTAATCTTATTAACCCTTATTCACTTGACAGCGGGCCAAGCATCTCATAGATTGGGACTTTAAGTCGGAATATGAATGAGACAATAAACTATGATCTTGTAATAATCTCTGAATGGAATCACACGAATAGGTTAGACTTTAATGCTCGTAGGACTTAGTGCTATATGTCTAAAGACAAGCTGTAATTATGGGATCAAAAGCACTCTGTGTTTTTGGTATGAAAATCTAATGTGTTGTCCGATAGACTGAGCCCTTTTTTTTGCTAAAAAAGCATTCAAGTGCTTTGCTTTTCTTAAGAAAAGGCAACAGATACTCCACTCCTTCTGAACTTCATATAATCTACACTACCAATATTCAATCGAATATGGAAGACAACTCTCATGTATTGGCCTGTGCTTTAAAGTCCATTATTAAGTTACTCAATAGCATACAAAGAAGAACGAAGAAGCTTATCGGTGACAGGTGTATAGCCGATCCTACTGAATCAAAGAAGCAACGATGAAGTATAGGGTGTTATTCTATATGAAATGTACTCTAATAATAAAAGCACTATGCATTACATAGAAAATTCGTTGTTTAAAAAAATTATTTGTATGTGGAATAATCTACCTGCGGGGGCCTTGGCTACCACTCCCTTTATCCTCTTTCTCATAACGTATATTCCTAGTTCCACGAAAATGCATTACACGAGTAAAAATTATTACTTGTTGGTGAGAACTATGCACCACTGTCCATTTCAATAATACTAAAGAATATAAATTATATTACTGATGTACATTTGTACTGGAAATATATATTTTTATTTAAATATTAACATACAATTAATGTACCTAGTAAATATACCATATACATATAGTAAAATCATTCTATGTATGTATGTTCTTTACATATTAAATAAAAATTTAATTCTCTTTGTTTAACAATTTTATTATTAATAATTTTTGATATTGAATTTTTTTCAACTTGGAAGGTTTCAAATCCAATATCCTCTTATATGCTATTTCCGTAGACTATATTTTTTAGTTCCAGCACAGAGTATTGAACAAATCGGATGAATTTTTACAGTGGGTCCTTTAAAAAAAGTTTATGTTAAAAATCATTGAGAAGTAATTTTATTTGTTTTTTAGTAGACACTGTTCAACTTCTCTTGACGTGTTAAATTTAATATTAATTTCAGTTGATTATTTTAAATTCAAATTTAGTTGCAAAGTACTTGCAAAATAAACATTTTCCCCTCATAAATTTTTAATAATTCATTCTAGTTTCTGTTCCTTGTTTTTTGTGCTTCATTTTTCGCCAAAGTGCCAACTTGAGTTTAGTATTGCATTTGAGTTGTGTTGCATGTTCTCGCTATAAAATTTATCAAAAACGTGAAAATGTAAAACATTTAATTACCAGCTATTAAGACTTAAACTCATTATTATTATACTTATTTACCTGATTTGAAGTGAAAACAAACTAGATCGTATTGCAAAAAGGAGAGCAAGGGAGAGGGGAACTATAAAAATAAATTTAAAAAATTTCAAAGGAAATATAATTACTCGTGATATGAAAAAATTCATAAATCAAATCAGAATGCAACACGAAGTAATAATATTTTGGAATTAAAAATTCATGAAAAAAATTTTGTTTTAAACATGCCTTTCACATTAGCTGACTAAAAAAAGCACACAGGACTTGAGGTTACAAATTAAAATATTAGATTAGAATGTTTAAAGTTTTGGACACAAATAAAATTTAAAAATTTTTTTTATTCACTTGCTTTAAATAAAAGTTACATAATATGATTTAGAGAACAACTATATTATATTTAATTGATTTTATTTCTATAAAAAAACATAATATTTTATGTGCTCTCACTATTTCCTATAAGAAGAACATTTCCTTTCGACTCACGTGTTGTTCTAGTTCATCATTGGGAAAGGAATTTGTTTTAACTAGTGTTTACTTTCATGTAATTAATAACTAAAAAATGGTTGTTGTTACAAATACAAGCAAAATAGAACAAAAAACATGTTGTTTGCATCAGCAGCTCTTATGTGGTTCTACTCGTTTGTGTCGCTGATCCCCAATAGATCCTTTAGTTACACACAAATTTCAATCAAAAAACAAAACGAAGAAGTTTATTGGTTTATTTTTGTAGTCAATTCTCATTAAAAATATGCTATAAGAATAATAAAATATTTGATCTTATATTTATGTGGAAATTATATCCAAAATCTAGTCCCTCAATATGTAAATGTTAAAAGCGAAGTATGTGCAATTTGTAATTGATCTCATATGCCCCTCAAACGATATCGTATGAGTACATGCCCCGGGCAATAAAAGAGGAAGGGCGATTATATGCGTAGAATTCACAAAAATTATATTCACATTTCATACATTTAGGCGTCCACTGGTATTAAAAAGGAAACTCAGAAGAATACGCATTCAAATATTCATACAAAAAACAAAAACAAAATGCAAATTTTGGAGAAAAATTCTTTGCACATTCAGTTGCATGTTTAGAGTTCTAGATTGTCCTTTTATTGTGTACACTACAGTAGGTAGTTGCTTCAACAAGAATGGTTGCTCATTTTTACTACAACTATATAAAGAAAGGATGGTTGTATCCTTCGTGACCTGGGAGGTTATTCTATATTGCGATGCGTAAGCTAGTTCGATGCGTTTGATATTTTGTTAGCGCAAGATATTTATTTTTAAAGAACGATTTTAACATACGCTTTCGTAGTACAGATTACACTGATGCCAGGTTTGTGAAAGTGAAAAAATTAGATGCGAAAGACGCAATAAAGTGTACCAATTATTCGATTAGGTACCATTTTTCTTACGCAATAGTCAATAACCTCCCTGAGCTTATTTTTAAGAACAAATTGTTTGTACTACTTAAATAAATAACTGAGGCCATTTGTAGTCTAACAATCCATGTTTAAATTGTAATAAATAAAAGCTGCCCATGTTGTAGACTCGGGTGTTGATGAGTTGTGTGGCGGTTCATCTGTTCCTACAGCTGTAATTTATAGTCATGAAACACTTTAAAAATTAATAAAAATCAATTTCTAGTGGAATTCAGCTGAGATTTGTTTTCGAGCCCATAAAGAAAATTTAAGTTCATTTAGTAGGCTTGATTTTTCTTTTGAGTGCCCGTGTATGAACTACTCATTTAAACTAAGATTATATATTGACCGATTTGTTATAATAGATAATTTCTGCAATTACCATTCTAATGCATCCCTAATAATAAAGACGCTAAAAATAATGCCTCTTTGAGATCTAGGTTAGGTTAGGTTAGGTTGATTGGAGGGGTGTGATAGCCCATGTCATACGACATACACTTAAGCCAGTGAAGGCTTGTTGTGCGCTCCCTTTAATTATCAAACACAACTGCCAGAGTTCTGTGGCAGGATTCGAACCTGGGACCTTCGCACTACGAGTCTAGTACACTACCTACTAGTCTACGAGATCTAAGTGTAGATGAATTTAAATTTTAGACAAGAGTTAGATAAGATCAAACAATTTGTCTCTACAATATTTTTGGTGAGATCTTTTTGTGATCTTATGGTAAAACTAGCTCAAAACAAATTGATCATGTCATGGGACGAGCTCCAAGCAGTCAAAAATATTCATATAAGAAAAAGCTCATTCTAAATTTAATTCTTTTCTCATTATTTTTAGTTGAAATCTTTCTTATGAGCTTAAATAATTATTACTATGTATGCTGTCTATATAAAAATGTATATGGTATATGCAGCATATATACCTTATGTAGTAAAGCATTTTCTTATGTTAATGAAAAACTTTGGGCTCAAGACGGATGTTAAACAAGGAAAATTTTAATTAAAATGTAAACAAGCATGAGAAAGGATATAAAAATTTAGGTATTAAAAATTGTAACAAATCTGTTCTAAGATTAAGAAAGGAGATGTTGTCCTTGGACCAATTAGCAAAATTTGTTTTTCTAATATTGTGCATAAGGCTGTAATTTTTTCCCTTCTCTTCCAAAATTGTTTCTTGCTAGACATTCTGCTGCCATCCTCTTTTATATTAGAAAATTAAATCAGTACATTTTAATAATTTTCGGGTGAAATGGAAAACACTAATAGAGACGTTTAACATAAACAAAATTGGCATTTTCGAAAAATGACCAACACCCATCTAAAATGATCTAATTTTCTAGCTGCCATTTAAATGTAATCAAATATTATTTGCTAAGTAAACAGTATGACATGAGCAACAGTAGAGGCAATAAATTTAGTATGTACACACTAAGTTTTGATAACAACTATTTATAAAAGTTTCTTATTCCAATTTTAAATAAGGATAATCAATTGAATTTCGAAAAATATTTTGATTAAAAGATTGAACTCCTTGTGGAAAAGTTATATGCCAAAGTCTATGGCGCAAAAGTAACCTTTAGCTGCAGCAAGGATTTAAATACTTGTAAGCTTTATGGAGAAGTTTCTGCATTTTAATAAAGTGGCAAGACTATCGTTTCCACGGTTAATGAATATCACATTAAACTTAAGCCAAAAGTACCAAGTAACGGTATTGTTCGAAAGCTGCCCGGAAGTTTTAAAATTGAATTTGAATATTTGTTCTATTATTATTGGCTCCTCTATTTTAAATATGACTAAAGCTGCATTTTGCTAAAATTTATTTGCTTCACTCAAGTGGTAGGTAATTTTTTAAAGAATTTTTTTTGGCTTTTGGAGTGCACATTTTTCCACTGTAGAAAGGATAATAACAAACTTCAAGAGAGCACGACACAAACATTAATTTGTAAAAAAAACTACTTCATACTCAACAAAGAAACAAATTAAAATTAAAAACGTCCATCAAATGGTAGCAACAATAATTGCAACTACATACAACCAAAACAAATTGCAGTAATTTATACTGCACATGCAAAGGCAAATATGTGTGTATGTATGTGGATATACTAGTGCATTCAAATAAACATTTTTACACAAACACATAGAAAAAATAAATTTGCATGCGAAAATTTAATATTTGTTCATAGGATTTCTGCTATAAACGCTGTACAAAAGCAAAAACCATTTTTACCATTTTAGCATAAATTTATTTTGAAAAATATTTTTCATATATGGTAATTAATATTAATTAAATATTTGCTTATTTGCTTTTTCTTTTAGTTTGGACTCTCGCGGAGGAAATGTCAAATTAGCGCCACACTCTGCCATAGCTAGCGATTTGGGTCAGCGCTTGTTCTTTTCGATTGGTGACAATCCTAAGGATTCACGTCTACAAATACGAGATGTCAAGCCAACGGACGGTGGTGTTTATCGTTGTAGAGTAGATTTTTTTAATTTTCCAACACGTAATTATAGGATAAATTTAACTTTAGTCGGTAAGTGTTTTTTTTTTGTGGAAAATATTTTTATTTCAAATAACGACACAAGATGTAGCAAATTAAATTTGTATCAGTATAAGGCATTAAAAATGTTGTATAAATGAAATGCATCGCCTCCATACTTATAACTGTGCATAAAAGCAAAACTGTTGCTTATGTAGCGAAACGTTGTATGAACAGATTAAAGGAATCGTAATTGTTAGTTTTTGTTTCAGCTTATTCGGACTAGTGATTCTCGAGTTATGACAAACAAGAGCCTAAAATGTGACAAATTCCCCTATACGTTACTTACTAACTTCAAAATAAATAATTAAATTATTATTTGATGTACCAAGACCAAACGAATGATGCAGAATTTCTTCTATTTGCGGATACTTTCATAAACAATTATCAGAATTGAGTCCCGAATCAATCACCTGAAAAATGTTGTACAGTGTAATGCAACACAGTCATTTGTAATGAAATAGATTAAAGTTTTTAAATTATTAGCTTTCATAACGGTATTGTTTGGTATAGCTTTGGTTTAACTTTGAATATACGAGTTATTCAGGGGAAATGTTTTTCCCAATATTCACACATTCAACATTTAATAGGTAGAACTAAAAAATAAAATATTATAGAGGCCTCCAAAAATTGTCAAATTGGCTGTCATTTATTCAATCTCTTTTGCTAAATTACCATGCAAGATGCAGCCAAACACAGTTTGATTAGGCTAAAAATAAATCAATAGAAAAAAAACACTAAAAACATCAAACTCTTCAAAATATTTTATTCTCATCGGCCAACTGAAGAGTAGAATTCATACATGTAATAGTGATTCGGTTCCATTAAATTCATAGCCAAAGTACCAGTAAATATCTCCTTTTAAGGATATTCCACCATTGTTTATTTTCCTCCCTGACAACTTTAACCATAAACGCAGGAAAGTTGCAAAAATACATTTTTATCACGTCTTGTTGAGCTTCCAACACAAACACCGTGAAAGAAACTAAACTAACAACAAAATTAGCACAAACAAAAACAAATGAAAGAAAAAGTTAATTTTTACCTTTACTTTTTCGGTGTGGACAAAATCAAAAACTTTTTCTTATTATAGTTAAAAGTTTTTTGCTGGAAGTTTGGGGAAGATAAAGCTTGCCGTGTTCAAAAGTACGTGAAAACTGTAAAATTGTGATTACGCACATGACAAAATAATGCATACAAAAAAGACAAACAAGTTGCACAAACATACACACACATACACATTCAAACTTGTAAGTATGTCCTTGACACGCGTAGGAAAACTTTATTCAGATCCTAAACCAACAAAATTTGTCATTGTTTAATGCACAGATTGAAATACACTGGCGAATAAAAGTGGTTGAAAAAAATAGATGACACGAATTTCACATCGACTAAGAATGATACTTACGGATAGGACAAGGCAACGTTGTGGCATTGTGTTGAAAGCACAGCCAAATTTACTATTACCAGGGCAAGTCAATAAGTCCGTAGTTAAAATTATCTGTCAGTTGACTCCTGTCAATTGACTCCTGTCAAATTTTTAACAAGCTGCGTCATTTGGTTTGTGTCTGACAGCCGTGTGATTTGAGGGGACAATTATATTTGTAGGAAGAAACCGTCACTCCAAGCAAAGCTAAGCTTGATAAATGCTATGGAATTTCTCTACCATCAATTTCAATGACAAGGAAATGGTTTCCTCAATTTTGTTGTGGACATACAAGCACGGAAGATGCTGCATATTCTGGACGACCAGTAGAGGTCTCAACACATGAAGCAATTGTATGAATTCACGATCGGAGATTGGAAGTGCGAGAGATTGTGGAAGTCATAGGCATATCATATGGCTTAGTGGTTGAAATTTTAAATTGATTATTAATTTTATAAATTGAATGACCATTTTGGTATGAGAAATCTTTGCTCACAATCGAATACAAACGCAATCATGTGAAAACTTCGTAAGAATGTTTGATGTCGCTCAAGCGCAATTTGGACGAGTTTTTGCACCATTTTGTAACCGGGGACGAAACATGAGTAGACCACAATACAGGAGAAACCAAACAGCAATCAAAACAGTGGTTTTCTTAAGGTGAAAAGGAACCAAAGAAGACCAACGTGGGATTATCAGCCAATAAAGTCATTGCAATGATTTTTTGGGGTGCACGCAATATAATCCACATTGACTTTCTTCAAAATGGTAAAACAATCAATGGCAAATATTATACCAATTTATTGGATATATTTAATGAGGATTTGAAAATAAATATCGCATTTGGCAAACAAAACATTCTTTTCAACCAGGATAATGCAAAGATTTACAAATGTGAAACTACCATGGCAAAAATTCATGATTTAGGCTACAAATTTCTCCCTCTTTCACGCCATTAATTTTTTTCATCCCCGAGTGCCTATTATTTGTTTCCAAATCTAAAGAAGTGGCTCAGTGGAAAGAGATTGAGTCCAATGATGATTATATTTCACAAATAAATATCTAGTTTGATAAATTCGACAAATCATATTTTTTTTTTGGAAGGGATAAAAAAATCGTACAGGGTGTGAAGAACTCAAAGGAGATTATATTGAAAAATAAATAATTTTTTATTAAAAAACCTGTGTTTTATTCAAAAAGTCACGGATTTATGGATCTGCCTTTCATTAGGCAGCTACTTTTAATAATGGGCGCTACAATTATGTTCTTATGTTTTTTGTGATTAATTAACTTTTTTTTCGTCGTTAAAATATGTTTGTTACATCCTCGTGTCTGTTTTATTAAAATGTCAATAAAATAAATTCATTTATTTTGTTTTAGTTCCTCCCGAAGAGCCTCGAATATTCGATGCTCAAGGCAAAGAAATTAACCAGACGCAGACTGCCGGCCCATTTCGTGAAGGCTATGAATTGTTCTTATGCTGCCAAGTTAAAGGTGGTAAGTAGTTTCAGTTTTCATTAATTATATCATATTTTTCAATTAATATCTTAATGCTTAATATTATTGTTAAGAACAAAAAAAGCTTTTAAGTGTGTAGTTTTTTATCATTAACATTTGACATATAATTTGTTGTAAATATAAGACTAAAAGCAAATAAAACAACAATAATTAATGAATGACTGATAAGGTCAAAATAGAAATATAGAATTTATTTTTGTATGATGGCTTATGCGCAAATGTAGGATTTCGTAATGGATTTTATTCTGTGATGTATTTTATTCCATGATGTATTTTCATGTGTGAAATTTTTACGATTTTCCAACAGGAATGTTTGAGAATCCTTTAACTTCGCATACTTATAGAAAAGCTTTCAAATATAATGTAAGACTTTTAAAATCTAAAATAGAAATAAGAGTAGAAATCTTCTATATGGACAAAATAACAAACTGCTGTGACTAACGACCACAATTGTTGGGAAGAAAGATGCGAGAAACTCGACTTCACCCATTAAAAGAAAATCTTCAAGGTTTAAAAATCAATCTTGGAAATTAAATTCCAGCTTGCCGTAATCAGGTCCATTGTTATACATTTTTAGGTAGAAAAGCTTTGTACGATTTATGTAATATTGTATATGCCATTAGTGTTGCCAGAATACCTTCACTAGTAATGGAAAAATATTTAACAAATTCTTAAAAAATGACTAAAAAATATTGAGTGCAAAAAATCATGAATATTTAACAAAATTAAATCACTTTTTACAACGAATTGAAAAATTTATTTAATTAATAAAAAAATTATTAATTTGGTTTTAGTTACTCAAAAACAAAAATTAAAAAAAATGCAAATAAAAAATCATAAATTTGTACGTAAACCTTTTAAGGTACTTTTTATCCAAACCTTAAAAAATAATATATTATTAAAATATTTAGATTAAAAATATATGAGCAGTTTTAACGTTATTTTTAGGATCGAATCAACTTTTATTGGATATATGTAGATTGTTTCTTATAGACTTTAAAAAGTTAACTTGGTTGAAAACTATCTTTACTTCTGTTTTGGATCATAAAAGAGAGATCATTTTAAAATAAACCCAATAAATTTCTTTAAATTTTTTATATCAACCATCATCTCTTTACTTATACACTCCTGTAAAAAAAGCAAATTAATTTTTTGTATTATTTAATTATATACTACTCTGTTCAATATATAAGGAGTATTTTGAAATTTGTCGGGCTACGGACATCCAATTAGGGATTTTTTTCTCTTTATGTTGGCACACTTGTCTGGAATATATGTTTTTAGTTGAGTATGTTTGTGAAAGGCACAACAATTAGACATATTTTGCTTGTTTGTTGATTTTGGTTTTGGCTATCCTTGCATCTTCCATTGGAACGATTGGACTCTGGTTTCGATGTCATAACCATATACTAATGACACTTCTAAGCAAACCTGTATCGTCGTTCACGTCATTAAACATTTTCTGAGCGATATCCATGCCACGGATTTTTTTTTCAAAATTCAGTAATTTTGAAAATAGCTTCGCTACCAAACGCTTCATGCCCGCAATTTTTAACAAAAAAAGTTTTCGGCATGAGCAAACCGATATACCAAAATCCTCTGCAACTTCTTTAATAATAATAATGTTCCTCATTCTCTCAATATTTTCATCGTTTTTTGATGTGATGAAGCTTCCAGGACGACCGTCGTCATTCACATTTCTTCGGCCTACTTTGAAAAGTTTGTACCATTTGTAAACCAGTCTCAACATTTTAAGTGATTTTAAATTTGGAATTAAATCCATTTTTTTATACAAAATTTGATGCAAATTCTTTGATCCATTTTTTCAAACCAGAAAATCGTCGGACAAGCAAAACAGGTCTAATTGTTATGCCTCTCCCAAACAAACTCAACTAAGAACATATGTTCGAGGCCAGTGTGCCCACATAAAAAAATCGCTATTTAAATGCACGTAGTTTGACAAATTTCAAAATGCTCCTTTTCTATTGAAAATAGTAGTAAATTGAATGGTGCGGCACTGATTTTTTAGTTTTGAAGCTAAAAAGCATTCGGAAAAATGTATAAATTCAAATTAAACTTGCTAAAAAATTGCTAATAAGTGGACTAGTCATTTCTTCTCGCCAAACGAGAAGAAAAGTGACTAAACTTAAGCAGAAAATAGCTAAGCTGGCAACATTGGATGCAATAAAGAACAAGGCGAATTCACTTGCCAGGTGATGTTGATAACGCTGTCGAGTTACGTTTTTTCTGGCATATGAAAATGTTTTTTAATTGTTGAAAGAAACAAACAAATAGTGTAAGGATTTGTTTAAATATTTAATAAATCATTCATTCGAGATTTTCTCCAAATTAATTAATTATATAAGAAATGCATTATTCGTTGTTGGCTTAGATGAGTATATGCCTCCTGTTCAAGTATGATCTGGGTGAAGAATTAAAGCCATATACACAGTGGAGCCAACAAGAAAATAAGACGTTTGCTTAATTTAATAAAAAAATTGGTGCATTATAGTCTAATTACTTATTAAAAAAAAGGAACAAATTTGATTTAAATTGAAAAAAAAAAACTCATATGTGACCAAATAAAATAATCACATTTTTATCTTTAATGTTGTATTAATGCCACCGTATAGTCAATTCATCTTGGTAAAGATTACCGAAAACTATATGATGAAAATTTTCTACCCAAAATTATTTTTGTATTGTCTACACTTAAGGCAACCTAGAATTACAGCTGACTTATTGTATTATTTCTTAAGAAATGTTTTCCGACTTCCTCAAACTGACCAGTAAAAATTATGGACACAAAATTGCTATACGTAATTTAAAACAGACAAAGGGAATAATCCGTATTCTCTTAGGCATGGCAAAATAAAACTTTTGTCAAATAATCAAAAGTATTTTCAAACATAATATCAAAATGAGACTCAAAGATGATAATCATGTATTATTAGTATAATTTGGTCTAATTTGTTGAAATGCTTTGTGTCTATTCAAAAGCACATACTTTCACTGATGTGTATACATTTACAGAAAAAAAAACTAATCTATTGATTAAGATTGATGATTTATTCACAAATGTTGCAAGTACATACAAGTGCATGATATTTTATATGTCATGCATTTCACTTAAATTATATTAAAATTTTTTTGCTCAACTTAAGTACTTTATTATGGAAAACTACTCATTCAAATCATTAGGAAAAGATGAAAGTGTGCTGTCATACTGTGACTATACAAAATGTGAACAGTTTGTTAAGGACAAAGAATTGTAACTTTTTTTCGTGTTTAGAGAAACAAATGTATTATAAAGGGAATGATTGAATACAGATTAGATTATTCCCTGGTGGTAGTCAGAGCTCCATTACACCTCCTTAAACCTATTGATTTAATGGTATATCATAAAAGTTCTACTAAGAGTGACAGGTACACAAGGAAAATTCTTATTTTACTCCTCTTTTTTATCGTGCTTCGATTAGAATCTTTGTGTTTCATTCCCTTCTCCTGTGTATTCTTGTCCAGGAGGCAGTATCCAGTTTTCTTTGATAAAAGTACTGTTTTATGTTTACTACTTCGAGGCAGTAGAAATGTTGAGTGCTCAACGTCTAGGTGAAGCCATAAGTGTCCAGAACTTCTGGTTTTTCTGTGTCTTATGGTCAATCTTTTATATGTTATCTTCTCATTCCTGCGCTTGAGTTTCCACAAATATGTGTATATGAAGGATCGTAAGAACTTGTGTATTGCGCACAAGCACAAGGCTGGATAAGTTATACCCACTGGAAATAGCCTACAAAAAAATAATAATAATGTTAATAATTCCCCAACAATTTCTGGGACGTTGATCCATTCGAAATTTTCAGGACATCATTTAATATTAAATAAGGCCCTCCAAATAAAGAAGACTCCCAAAAATTAATTGATTAAATTAAATAATTGTTTTGTCGTCTGTGCTTTTTTGAGAACCTTATATCAGACTTTGTTGGGGGGTCTACTTCCTAATTGTTTCCACGTTGTTTTAAGCTGTTCATATATACTTATGCTCAATAAAAGTTTGCTACAATTTATTTATTTTATTTTACATATTTATATCCTTATGCTTAACGAATATTTATTTCATTTTATATATTTAAAATTTTTTTTTTTGATATTAACTCTTGGACATATGCATGGGTCTGGCCACAAAGATAGAGTTTTTGATGTCCTTCCCTAATGAATCAATCGCACAAGACCATGGGCGAATGTTTATTTCACATTTCTGCTATTTTAATTTTCCTAAGCAGATTAATTTCTATGGCAAATTATTTTTTGTTTTATTATTAATACTTGGAATATTCTTCATTTTAATATATAAAACAAAGCGAATTATCAAGAGTTGTGTTTTTCTTCCAAATTCAAAGAAGCTTCAGTAATTTTTATTTTGTATAAAAACGTTGTAGAAAATATTGCAAGGATAAATATAATTTGTGACATGAAAACAAAATTAGTTAAACGAGTTCTTATGTACACAATATTAGAGAAATTTATTTGCAACAGAATTAATGTGATCTTTGAGATTGAGGTTATTGTCCAAAATAACTCCGAAAACGCTTCAGAGTGTGAACAAGGACAATTATGTGCCCATTTATAAAAATTCTTGGTTGAGTAGGGCGATTAATTAAAATTTTATAAATAGAGTTTTATTGCATTCGTTTTTTTTTGGGATTAATCTCAAGGAAATTTTAACGAATATGAATATGAAATTAATTATACAATTAAATCTCGGTCATTTATTTCGTCTATTTTATCATATCGCCATGGGTGGCTACAGCATTCAACAAGATGTACACCAGAGACCTGCAACCGGTGATTAAAAAAAAATGTGATTAATCAAACACTCGAAAAACATGTCATTTTCGCTCAACCGTTCAAATATGCCTTTATCAACATTGTGTCTATTCTATTTTATGCTAAGCAAAATAAGGGTTGTTTGCGAACATGTAAATTTAATCTGTTGCCGCATGCCAGCTATTCAGTTTGAGTGTTTAAAAACTGTGTGTGCATGAATTTTTGGACAACTCTTCAAAGCACACATTTTTATTTAATCACATTCATGATCGAAATCAAAAACTTAGAGGCATTAATGCAAAAAGCATTAATGTGAAAAAGGCAAAAAATCAACAAGTGTACATTTATGCACAAGGTGCTGTGTGTTTATAGAATGGTTAGGCAACACGGTTGCCAGACTTAACAGTTTAATAGCATTTTTACGACGATACGCTGAAACAGATAATTAATCAAGAAATATATTTTTAAAATTATCCCGATTTTTACAATTATCATTTTGTAATTATATAGACATGTGTGTATATGTGTATACATGAAGGAGGTTATATTATAAGCAATGCGTTTTGTATTCTTATTTTTTGTTAAATACAGTAAAGTATTTTAAGCACTTATATATTAAACACTCTCACTGTCGCTCACAAAAATATAAATTAGCCTAAATCTACCACAGCTACAACGGTGGTCGTGTAGCCATGTAGCCGTGTTGTCGTGAAAATAATCATTTTCATATAAACGTGTAAAAATTTTGCGCTGTTGAATAAAATAATGTTGAAACGGGTGTATTTTATTGTACAAAGATTTTTTTTCTCACACTGAAACAAATAGATTTGTGGAATTTGCTTCGGTGCCGCCAAAAATTAAAAAAAGCACCAAAATTTAAAAAAAGCGCACCGCGCTCAGAAAAATACACTTAAAGACCCTTCTTTTTAAGTAATCTATGTACCAAACCAATAAAGCGGTATTATTCTTGGGAGTTAAAAACGACTTTAATTTCAGTAAAATTCAATAAAACAAACAAATTTGGCAAGGTTGAAGTATTTCTTATAAAAATAACAAGTTTTTTTGAATGAGTAAAAAATAATCCGATCTTTAAACGATTTTAAACCGAAAATTGCGATTTTTAAAGTTTATTGTAAAACCGACGTTTTTTGGTAACTTCGTATGGCATCCTTATTTCTCAACCACAATGTTTAACAACATACATACCTACACACTCAAGATTATGTGCCAGCATATATCATTGCATGATTTTTCTTAATATTCTTTGCAAAGAAAAGGCATGTTGAATAAATGCCATTCGTTTTTGTGTTTAATCAATGCAAACGCTCAAAATAGCTTGTGTGTTAAAAATCTTGCTTGAAAAATTCATATAGGCATTTTTGTATTTGCCTTCCTAATGATTAACACAAATAAAGATTATGAGCGTACGCGCATGCTTGCTTATGTGTTGGTGAATAATTGGACACAAAAAAGTTATGCATGAGTGAAGGCATAAAAAACGTGATTTTTGCCGGTCTCTGATGTACACGACAACATCCCCCACACATCCATATGCAGTATATGGGTACGTAAACAAACAAAATTTTCAAATGACACAATGCATGCCAAAAGAGTCACTGGTTGGAGTGGATTTTAGTCAGGCGACGTCATTGTTTCATATTTATTTGAGAACAACGTTATACAGGGCATCACCATCAGTGACGAGAGCTGTAGGTCGATTATTATCAACTTATTTTGGAAAATAAATTGGATGACATAGATATCAACATTGTGTACTATGAACAGATATGCGCTACGTGTCATACAACTCATGCCACTTCAAAGATTCTGCACGAACGATTTGAGTGCAAGGTCATCTCACATGGAGTTGAGATATGACCCCGTAAGACTTTTTCTTGTAAGGTTTCCTTACGTTTTAAGCTTTATTTGAATAAGTCAAAAGCCACAGCGGCCCTCAAAGCCAACATAACTCATGCCATCGGTCAAATGTAGCCTAATTTATGCGCCAGAGTCATGAATAATTTATTAAAAGCAGTTGTGCAAAAAATTGTTAAGAGTAGTAAAATAAAAGTTGAAGAGAAATCTAAGATAGTGATATATAATTACCAAATTGAAAATAGTATGACATTTAGAAATATTTTTTATATTTATTTGTTTATATCACTGATTGCTCTATTAGGCCAAAGTTAATAGTTTTACTTTTGCAAATATGGACGTTTTTGTATGCGATTAGAACCTAATTTTGTGTGCAATAATTATCTTATACAAAATGGTTCAAATCAGACTAAATGGCCTAAAAGAATAAACGTATATAATACCTTGTATGTGACTGTCTAGAAAAGGCAGTCACTAGATTAAATATACAACCTTTTGTGTACTTCTACGCAGATGGAAACCAGTGTGACTTTTCGGACTAAGATAAATTATGTCGCTACTATTATATTCGTCATAATTGAAAGTGAATCTAATGATTGAGGGAAAAGGATGTTAATTAGCACATTTGGTCTTTGTATAAATTTCTATAATAACATATGTTCACTAAACACTTCATATATCAAATGTCAGCCATATATTTTGCATCTTCTCTTTTACCAGATTAGTCCTGTTTACAATAGCTTTTGATTCATTTATATAGATTAAGGCCTCTATACTGATATACATATATGTATGCACATATTTTTAAATAAATTCGTTTACAATTATTTTTATTCAAGTGCTATTGTCACTTTCAATTGCAAAAAAATAAGCCCACTTTCATAAAAAAATTTATTTTTTTGATGCATTACGATAAAATTAGTAAAAATCTCCCACACAGATATTTCGTTTTTATTTGTTGTCTTGAAATATCCTTGAAGATTTAAAGCACATTGATACTAAAGGATTTTAGAAAATTGAAATATTAGAAAGAAGGTCAAAATGTTTCTCTTATTACTTTCTTCTAAAAAATAATTTACAGATATTGCTAAAATATTACTTCTGAAAAACATTATCTTCCATTTGCTTGCAGGGATAAGTATGACAAAATCTGCGTTTAAGCAAGGATTCATTATGTTTTAGTGCAACATCACACACCCATACTCTAAAATATTCATATATTAAATAGATGAAGGCGTATGTACATATTCGTATGTGTGTTCATACAACCGGCAAAAAACAAAAATGATTTAAAGGATGCCTTGAAAATTATGTAAATTTTTTATTACTTTTTATTATCCTATTTGCTTATGAGTATTTTTTTTTTTTTTTTGATATGATTTATTAACAACTATTACGAGTATGCATGCACATAGATAAACATGTGTGCATGTATGAGCATAAATATACATACATACATATATATGTATATATGTAAGTACTTATAAGTGTCTACATACATATGTACCTTTATTTATTATAATATTTTACATGATATGGATAAGCTGTATATTATATATATGTACATATGTACATACATATTTATTTTTTATTTCTAGGACGGCCGCCACCAAAAGTTACCTGGTGGATGGGTGATACTGAACTAATCGGTACTAGCCATACATCAGTAGAGGAAGGTATTACGGTCATAGTTAATCAACTTTTAATAGGAACAACAACGCGTGATTATAATGGAGCCAAAATACAATGTCGTGCCCAAGGCACAAAACTGATAGAGCCCGTCATCAAGGAAGTACCGGTGCAAGTACAATGTGAGTATTGAGATTGAAGGGCTAAAAGTACTATGATGACATATCATATGAATGTACATACATACATATATTATTAGATTTTGATTTAACTTGACTTAAATAGTCAACACTTTCTAGGATCCATTTGTAATCTATTTTTTTTCTCCATTACCCCTCTTGGGAGCATTAGCCTTTCACAAAGCATCTCCATTTTACACGGGTTGTTGCAATTGTTTTCGCATTGTTATTTTTGCATTGTATCAGTTTCATTAATCGCTTGTTGTTGCAGCTAAGAAGATGATTGGTCTGCTGTAGCAGAGCTAGGATAATGGGGCTGTTATCTGCCGTTGCCCAGAAACAACACATTCTGTGTATTTTGGTGTAGTGGTAAGGAACCTTGCTAATTTTTTTTATTCCTACCTTTTTTCCTTGGAAGTGGTGACTGCTTCACTTTTGTCATGATTTGATCATATTTTCCATGGAGAGGGTGGCTAGAAAGCTTCTTGAATAGATTTTTTGGGGAGGGGTTAAAGCCATTTAATCTTAAAAAACGAAAAGCCAAGGTGAAAATTTTTGTCATCTGCCAGGAGACGAGCCTGCGGTACTTGGTTTTGTAGACAAGCACTTTAACCAGTAAAGCATGCCACCATATACAACTATAACTATAAGAAAATCTTTGGCTTCCTCTGGAAGGTGAAGATTTTTAGAGGTAATTGTAGATCTTGAACTACGAATAGAGTTTTCACCACGTAATTTCCCAGGACGAAGTGAAATAAGTCATACAGAAGTAGACATTTCATCGAGTAGTTACCAAGCATGGACGGTCGTTCTCAAAGGCAAATAGAAGATCCTTTAGGTTAGGTTAGGTTAGGTTGATTGGAGGGGTGTGATAGCCCATGTCATACTACATACACTTAAGCCAGTGAAGGCTTGTTGTGCGCTCCCTTTAATTATGAGACACAAACTGCCAGAGTTCTGCGGCAGGATTCGAACCTGGGACCTTCGCACTACGAGTCTAGTACACTACCTACTAGTCTACGAAGGTCAGTCAGAAGATCTTTTACTGAGTGGTTTCCTTGCCATATGGGGAAAAATTTATTTATGGTTACCTATCACGTGTGTTTCTGATGTTTCTGATCCTAATCCTTGAATAAAATTTTAATCTGAAGGTTACAGTATTACCAATGAGACGTTAGCAAATGGAAGTTTATGTACGTGTCATTCTGTAATCACAAAGTGTTATTTTATTTGATCCTAGTTAGTCAAATGTGCGATTTCTTATAATTCTACAACGCCAAAGACAAATAGCATTCAAGAAATTAAGACATTTAAAGAAATATAATTTAAGTCCCTGAAATATTGCCCATCGAAATAAGTCCCAATAAAATAAACACTACATAAGTAGGATCAAGACTCAAATTGATAAAACTCCTGTGCAGATAAAGTTATAAAATAAATTAGTGACAATGTAATAAAACCTAAACAATGAAAAAATAAACGTGAAGCATAGAGACAGTCGTGTTAGAAAGCCAAGCAAGGCTTTTACATTCCCTATAGGAAACATATTTGACTCCGGTCAAAAGCTGGAAATACAGGATCACTTGGACATACGATTGGAAATGCTTTAGAAAGCAAATTGGACATACAAGAGGGGAGAAAATTCTTGTGCTTAGCCCAAGGCTAGTAATACATAAATGTCTTAGAAAGGGAAGCCGCGCCAGAATATAATTTTTACTTTGTAAGAAATTATTAATTTAAAAAAGGGGAACAAGTCCGAAGTAAAAGTTATTATTTAAATTTAAAGTTTTTTTGTCTATTCAATTCCTTATTCGAGATATTCTCCAAAATAATAATAAAAATAAATAAATTATAAATTATTTACAGTATTTTTTGATTAAACTAAACTGAAAACACTAGTAAGACCTCAAAAAATCTACATATTTTTTGGGGATGCTGTTTTATACGTTATTAAAATAAAACTGAATTAAGCCCCTAGAGATCGTCATCTTTTTCCTCTGTATTTTTTCTTGGCCTTCATTTCATTTGCATTCTGTTTGGTAGTTATTTCGCCATTATCAGGAGCTCCGTAGCAAAAAGTATTAGGATATCTGTAAGCATCCTGTTGCAATGACAAAGGTGGTAAATCAGGTTAATAGGTAATAACTGAACGCATAAGCAGAGCGGAAGGACAGAGTCAAAAAATAAACTTCAACGAGCCTCTAGGCTAGAGTGTTGACCCAGACGTAAAGAGCATTGTGACCAGAAGCCTGGTAATATTGTAAGGAATGCTAAATATGAACCTTGTCAAATCATTTCAAACAAATATTATACATTTGTTGTAAAAGAAATAAATAGTGTTAAATGTCCTTGTAACGAATCCAGGACAACGCATAATACTTCCTGGAAAATACTTAAAAAACTTAAGTGTTAAACAATATAATTAATATTCCCAACAACTGGTAATGGAAGTATAAAAGATGGCTCTTCTTTTATCGAATTGGTGTATATTGATAATAGTCATTAATCCATTTTCCTGTTTAGTAAAGTGCAGAATTGTATTCAATAGACATAGGAGACAAGACAAATGAAGTTGCACTTACAACTTCATGTGGAGTAAATACTCTTTGTCATATTTAAAGCTTTCAAGAAAATATACAACGACAAATGGTGCTGTTTAATTTGCTATATCTTGTGTTGGTGATTTTTTCTAAAAAACCATTCCCCATAGCCTAGACGATTTTGCAAAATAGACGATAGGATTCTAAATTTTTTTTTAATATTGTAATAACAAGCAATTTTTTAAAAATTATTTTAATTGAGTTTATCTTAAAAAAAAATTTTTATATTTTCCTGTTATTGACTTTCCTTTTGATTTTTTTTTTCAGTAAAACCTGTTCGAGTGAAAATAGTTACACCAAATGACCTGCTAACAGCTGGTCATCCTGTGCCTTTACGCTGTGAATCATGGGGTTCATATCCAGCAGCCAAAATAACTTGGCTCTTAGACGGCGAACCCATACGAAATTCTGAAATTACGGTGCACAGTGATCGTGAGGTAAATTATTCTTTATTTCTTGTTATGCACCATTATATTATCTAAAACTAGCGTATTTTTTTAAATTTTTATTTGGGCATCATCTGCCTTTGCATATAGTTCTGTTCATTTAGTAAAAGTTCTTAGTAATTCTCGGTAGTTATTATTGAAAATGTTTCGAATGATTTTTAATGGAGGAGTAAAAAAGATATATATATATATATATATAAATTAGTTAAACCAATCCATGTAGATAATTTAGTTATAAATTGTTACTAGCAAAGTCTACATATACTTGTTCTTATTTTCGAAAATTTGAGAGAATAATTTGTAAATGCCGATTTGTAAGCATGCAAAGCCAACAGTTCGATATGAATTTCTTTGATCTCCATTAAAATTTTCTAATTATCAATTTCAATTTTCTCCAATACAACTGAAAAAGAACTATACATATTTAAAATTTGATGCCTGTATTCATAAAGAAATCTTATTACAGGATTGAATAATACAATTTTTATTGAAAATTTATCGTTTTTCCAACATTATGTTCGTATTCAAAAACCTACAATAATAAATGACTATTAAGCATTTTAATCAGTTTTTTTCATATAATAATCCTTCTCATTTTTTTTACTAATTTTATTGTTAATTATGCTTAAATCTGCAGTTGATTCACCCAATGTTTAAGTAAAAGTGAATATCAACAGCAATTTTAATGTGAATATGTTTTCGAAATTATAGAAAATTAAACTAAGCTGGGAGTATGTATGTTGAAAAATTTATATATTATTTATTCTGGTGATAGACAACGTGAATGTTATTCGAGAACCCGGTTTCATTGACATCACTATTAAAAATAAATAAAACAAATTCAATTTTTTTAAATTTATTTATGTATTATTATTGGTTTTTTTTGTAGTACATATAACAGAACATAAAAAACTTATGACAATTTTGTTAACTGCATGACATTTAACAAATAGATACTGTCAGGTTATAATCTACAAAAAAAAGCTTCCAGAGAAGTCATTAAAATGTTGGCAGTAGGATCTAATACAGCAAATTCAGTCGTTTCAAATTATTTAAAAAAAAGATTGTTGTTGCAGGATTCTGTTTTGGCTTCTTATTCACCGCTTTCGAGGCAATCTTTATTAAAAATCATCTTATATTTAATTAAAATTGTTTATAACAAACTGGAAGGCTTACATATTTGCCAGTAGTTTAGATCTCCTTTACCCGATGTTTATTTAATTTTATCACTTTTTTATTGAAAGAAAAAAATGTTGTCATGTGAATTTAATGAAATAAATATGTATTTCTTTTATAAAAATATTTTTTTTAAACGAAGCAATTTATATTCTAACTTAAAAAAATTCAGATTAAATTGCTAAGGGGACTAAAAAATACACTTATGGATTTTAGGTTTTGTTTCACTTCACTAGAGTATCCACATGTGCAAGCTTCATATGAATTCTTTCAAACTGTTATTCGATTTTAAGTTGAATTTTTGTTATGTGACAAGTCTAATATTTTGCAAATTAATTTGGACTACATTTGTAGCGAAAAACAAAATCTTTGAAAAAAGTTTTGCCCATACAAATTAATTGCGCCCAATAATGGCCCGCTTATTTTTGGTTTATAGAAAGGTAATGCCCCTATAAGATTTCTGATTTTATAAATGGTTCATTGAAGGTTTTTTAGGACTTCAATCCTTTATGAAAACACCTTTATCAAATTTTCTTAAGAATGGTTAACAGTTTTCTGAAAATTACTGTAAGTTTTTGAATATTTCTTTAGAAAAAAAATTTTTTCATATTGGTCCGAATTTTAACATAATCTTAGTTAAAATTTCAGATCGATTTAGAATGCCGTAATTTTTTTCACAGCTTAACATTTATTTTCATTTCCTTGAACCAACCAAAGCAAAGTTTGTTTTATGATTTTGTCAAGCAATATTTTCCAACATTTTCTTAACTCAGCAATAATTTTGCCAAAAACTAGATTTTCATTACAGTTTTTTATTTATTTTTTTATATCTTGTCTACGTGTTTATGGCAAAAAGTCAAATTAGTTTTGTAGCACATAAACATAAATCTTTATTTTTCTTTTTCCTTTTTTTTTTTTGGTTTTGTTTGCAACATCTTTCATCACCCGTATGTGTATGTTTATCTTTTTTACAACTCGTTGTTTTTCTTTCTTGTTGCAGGACTCAAATATAACAACTAGTATTTTAACATTAAAGGTAACTTCGGAGAATGATAATGCTGAGCTCACATGTCGTGCATCTAATCCATGGTTTTCTGGTGGCGCCATTGAAGATAAACGTATCATACGTGTGGCATGTAAGTATAACATTGAAATAATACTTTGTGATTTTTCTTTTTGTTGTTGTTAACTTCTTCAGCATATATTGCAAATGTGTTGTTTCTTTTATTACACCAACAACTCGCTTCACACTGTGGCATGTTGTGTATTCATTTTTGTCATCTATATATATATATATATATATATATATATATATATATATATATATATATATATATATATATATATATATATATATATATATATATATATATGTTGTGTATTCATTTTTGTCATATACATATATATATATATATATATATATATATATATATATATATATATATATATATATATATATATATATATATATATATATATATATATATATATATATATCGTGTGCTCTTGGCATTTGTAAATATTTATTCAATGATTAATATTGTATCAACTGTTTTCTGTTTTAATATTGATTGACTGCAAGAAAATAATTTGTTTATATATTTAAGGAAGAATATAAAAATATTTGGCAAATTAAAGACAACAAGTTACTAAATTGTGTCAATTCTGTATCAAAATATATATTGAATGTCAATATTGATTAAAATCTTTGAGATTTAAAGTACAGTGGCAAATAAATGTGCTTGGAGCTTTTACAAAAATTATACAATTATAAATTGAATTCGTGCGACGAGATAATTTAACATGAGAATGTGTTCGATATGTCTAGATGTACGTGTAAGAGAATGATATTGTGTGATTGACTTGAGCTCCCCGTCACCAAATATCTGTACTTATACTCATAACGCATACTACTATCCACTGACACTCACGGAGTACTAATTATTGACTCACTGTCGTTCTCTGGTATGCACATATACCAGCTGCGCCTGCCGCTCTGTGGTTAAATTTTAACTTAGATCTATAACGATATTACAGCTTTCTGGTAAAACTTTTGTTTTTACTATTCAGAAGTAGACTGTGAAAGAACAATAGTGAAAGATCAATGAGTTTTACCAGAGTCAATGGAGGGTACTGAGGGTCATGATACACGCAGAATTTTTTTTGGTTTAATTAATTGCCTTTAGTATACTATCGCTCTATTAATAAGCTGTAGGTTTTCAAGCCATTTATAAACTAAAAGTAGTCTTATTCCCCAGGTAACCAGGGAAAAATAAAGAAAAATAGTTTCTGTCTGGAAGTTCGTTGAATATTTTTCCCAACTGGACAGAGTTGCAAAAGATTCACGTCAGTACCTGCCCGAAGGCCTAACCTGACGGTGCACTATTGCACAAGGGTGAATAAAGCACGTTCACCACCGCCCCAGTAGCCCCCGCCAAGGGCACATGAGGAAACGCCAACTAACATGTGCCCCCAACAGGGACAACATGGTAGCAAGTTCCGCACAGGCTGCTGGACCATGTACAGACACCTTGCTAAGATGCTTGGAGCTATCTAACCTCCTACTACCCAAATGGCACGGCAGTGGAACTTTTACCCCAATCTGACCTGAAGCTTCACCTACCGTAACCATTAGAGCAGCTCTGTCGAATAGCAACAGCACCTAGAGATATATGGCCTGAAGAGAACATCCACATCATGCCACTAGCCTATGATTGAAGACACACTCATCCAGCCCATACCTCTCCCCGCGTATCTTTGGGTTTTAACCACAGCCACCACGTGATCCCCGAAGGGGCCTCACCAATAACCAGTCTAGGACAAGTCCTAGGGGCTACTGGTTCCCGTGGCACCAGATAGGACTCTGGTCAGCCGCGTGTTAAAAGCACCTCCGATTTTAGGTTCCTTGCACACCTGAGGCATCGGTAACACCTCTACCCAGACTAGCGTAGCAAGCTACTTCCTTAATTACTTATATGCACGCCCGTTACCCTGGTATTCAGGGATTGGGTAGTAACATATTAAGTTTTAGGGCAATTGGCCAAAGGTCAAGGTCTGGAAAGACCAACTACCCCTCCGGACGAGCGAGCGAAGCCGCTTTTACCTTTAGTTTACTTGCATGCGCGCCCGTTACCCTGTTGTTTCAGGGATTGGGTAGCAACATACAAGTTTTTAGGGGTTATCAGCAAAAAGGCCTAGGTCCGGAAACCTGATAACCCTATGCCCCAGGAGGTTCAACACCAAGCCACCAAGACAGGATGAATTGACCGCGCCCCCTGGGGAGTCCCAACTGGACAGTCGTCTTAGAATCAAAATAAATATTACCTGAACAATTAGAGTTTTAATAGATGTACTATTTTTTGTGGCTTTAGTTGTTCACATGCCGACATTTCATTGGTCGCTAAGCCAAATCGCCAGTAAACTTTAAGCAGTTGAAAAACAGTTTGACAATTAGTTGAAGAGAATAGTCCAAAATAATAAATATGGATATTAAATAAGTATTACCATTAAAACTTAAAAGCATTGAATTTATACATCACCATTGGTTTATTATTAAATGAAGTGATTTAAATTCACCATCAGCTGACTCACTCTCTATTATAAGTATTTCCCTTAACACATCAGGCACAAAAGGATTAAAGAACAAGGGAAAACTTTTACAGGAGTTGTATTTTTATTAAATGCTTTTAAACTTAGTTGAAGGGCTACTTCAAAATTGGATTTGCTCTAATTTTCTGATGCCTCTCGTAAGGAATAACTAAATTTTAAAACTGAAAGTAATTTCATGTGATAAAAATACTAACACTAACAAGATTAAGTAAACCCTTATCACTAAATTGTTGCAATTTTACGCCATATGTTTAGATCGAACTCAATGTAAACCTGTTATCAACCCCCATTTTAATCATACAACAAATTGATCACAACTTAGTGTCCTGTGTAGCTTTGACTGAACTCGGCCTAGATTAACTGTTGATATCGGATGCAGCTCCTCCTAACAATGCTTTTTCACTTACAAGTATTGTTGACTAAAGTATTTGGAGAGTTGACTACAAAGCAAATTATGATTGAGAGCATGAGTTCGATTCCTGTTGGAGACAATATCATTAATTTTTCTGGTGTACAATTAGGGTGGCATTGTTTTAGTTGGTGGACTGTTTAAGTGATCAAGTTTTATGTGGCCACTGAACATTAATGGTAACGATTGTCAGTAATATCAGCAGAAACTTTGGCGAAGAAAAATTTCTGCTCAATACCAGACGTGCTGCAACTTTGCTCTTTTCTGATTTCACCACTTATCCTCTCTATACTATTCCACTAGACGTTTAAACCTTAAATGATAGGGATTAACTACTTGAGAGTTACTTCTCTTTATAAGCACAATAGACCAACAATGGTCGCAGTGCAAAAAGGCCATCCTGGCCCAAACCCCCATTACATTACATTGCTTCTCTTTATAAAAAAAGTATTTTACTTATTTTAATAGAAAAAAAATTAAACTAGATTTCTTACCATTGCTTTCACTAACATATATCGGTTGTAGGGTGCTTGGCATGAAATTCATAATTATTATACACCTGAACATTCCGCGTCACTGTATTTTCCCCCATTATAAGAGACGCATGTTTTATTTTACATACAGACTTTTTATTTTAAGAAAACCCAATTATGGTGGCAAAAATTTGTTTTACAAAAACTGCCTGACCTTGGATTGGTTTAGCTTGAGTTGCTGAGTTACAGAATGGCCTTCTTTATTTACAAAAAATTGCATTAAATAAAAAAAAGCTCTAAGTTCGGATTTGCTCATAAATAAATCACCAACAATTGAAATTAATTCTTTAGTACATGGCACATTTTTTCTGAATATCATGTAATAGTTCTGAGTCAGATGATGGGCCATGTAACTAATTTTTAAAGCTAAGCAAAAGCTTTCTTAAAATAATCTGAAAATTCCTAAAGTAATCGATATTCATCGGCACCAACGCAGATAAGAATAAGAGTTGGCAAAAAAAGAAAGTGCGGAATTGAGGGCAGGGTGGCATTAGTGTAACAGCTGATAATTATTTGCTAGTTTTCAAATAAAGCTGATTGCATTCGGTATTGCTTTGTTTAATACGGCTAGAACTATTGTTTGTGTTTTTTGTAGTTTCGCCTAGCGTATGAAATATATTTTATTCACATATTTTTTAAATCTGTTGTCCGTGTCAGCTTGTTTGAGCATTTGGCTGTGAAAGTGAATTTTGCATAGAAGTACTTATAAAGTAATTTTATCGACAAAATTTGTCCTCTTACTGTGATGTAAAAAAACAAAATTAAAATAAATCGCTCAAGTTTTTTGATACTGTCTTGCACTTAAATTCTTAGAATCAATCCGATTTTTGTTCATTTCAGGAATAGATTCCTAATAATAATATAAAAGTAATACTTTTTTATAAAGATATTGAATAGGAATGAAACAATCGACCTGACTTGTTTCATAGTTTTTATTAATTTATTGAACTATTTGTATAAATTAAAACAGAATCTATTTTTGAGTTTTAAATTTTATCTTTTTATGCCAATCCCCTTCTCTAAGTAAAACAAAAACCATTCATACTAATTATTATTTTATTTTTTATCGACTTTCAAACTAATAAATTTAAAATATTTTATACATCGATGGAAAATGATTTGTAAAAAAAACTTTCAATCTTCCAAAAATTAATCTAAATTTATTACAGACATTTTATAATAGGCCACTTACTTGATTAAATTTTAAAGAAAAAATATTTTCTTTCCAAATTGTCTTTATAGGATTTTCAAAATAATAAAGTGAGGGAACTTCTGCATAATTTTCCCATTTCATGCGTTCATATTATTCCATTGTCTCAGGATTTAAAAGTTACTTAAAAAATTATTTATAGTGTGCTTTTAGGAGTTATAGTATGTAAAGATTTTATTATTTAGAGTCACGCTCATTCATAGTTACTCTTATTAAATTATTTAATTTTTTTATATATCCTTTTTCCTTTTAACAATGCCGACCACCGTCAATAGCTCTATTATATTTCATTTTCTAATACATAGCATATTCGCAGGCGTTGCAGCAATTTGTATAATATCCATTTTTGTATTATATGCTACAATATAAATTGTCTCATCCAAATTTTTCATTTGTCCAACTGACAGTTCCAGTGGATACTTTAGGACGAGTTTAGTTAAGCAAAACGGGAATACAGTTCAGTTTGAAATACTAAATTCCCAAATGTTTTCTATAATGATTTCCAACATACTTGTAAATATGTTTGTATGTTTGTTTGTAGCAAAAAAGCTGCAATTGTCATCGTAATAATAAGTAAAAAAGTTCTTAACGAAAAATAAATGAAAATTGCTCTTAAGGAATAATCCTCCTGGTTCCATTTTTTCTTTTCATTGGAAGTTCTAGTAATTTAGCTAAACTTTTAAGCAAAGCTATAAACTTTACGTAAGAAATAACAAAGTGCAAATATTGGCAGGCTTTAATTCTCTAAAGACCTTCATTTCTAGGAGTAAAAAAAACGTATCTTTATTTATTGTCAAACTGTTTTCTTAAAAAAATCTACTTCTCCTAAGGAATGTAGATCATTAGTTAGAAACAGTGCTTAAAAAGAGTATTTAGTATTGACAATTCTAGACTTCGTTTATGTGAACTTAGTGACGAAAAACTAGGTGATTGTTAAACATATCGTATTGAAATAATATTTACAAGTTCGATTCTAATTAAAGTTTAAGAAAATATTAACAAAAAAAATTTAATTATATGAACAAAAATTAGATATGCAATAGTAAAAATTTCGTATACAGAAAATGCATATATTATTGTAAGAAGTACATTTAAAATAATGTTATTTTTTTCATCACACCTTCAATACAACTTCAGATCCAATGAGTAGGAACTATAAAAAAAATTCTTGCAATGACAAGCTTTTGTTGAAGACATTGGAATTTTCGAACATTCACTACTTCCGGATCAAAAGTTACGGATCCTTTTGACTTCCTTGTGAGTGGTTCTTTCATTGGGAATAATCTAATCGTTTTAGCATACCAGCTCAAGGTACCCGTTCTAAACGTCTACCACACAGATGTAGCAAATCTTAGCAGTCTGCACAGTTCTATTTCTGATATAAATTCAAGATTTGGGAAAGTATGAGAACCCAAAACTCTACATTTGGTGTGGCAGAGAGATGATCAATGGCATAGTACGTGTTTTACTTTCTCAGTTACCTCTTCTTCCCTAAATCTCGTGGAACTACTATCTAGCATCCGACCCATTTTGACAGCATACGGAGCTGTCTAATACTTTCCAGTCAATACCGCTACAAAAATTCTATAGTCACGTCTAGTCAGTAATAAAAAGCACTTAGACAATTTCGAGGCATAATATCTCCACATGATCCTAGAAGTTTTGCAAGTCTTCGTACTGTGCCAAAATTTCTTCGCTTCATCTCTTAAACTAGAGTCTATGACTCTCTTTATGTTATGCGTTAACGTAGCACCCTTTTACGCCAATGTAACCACCATTTCATTTCCACCAATACCTTCACGTCTACGGACCGAAAATATATTTACCTGCCTGCCTGCACATAATTCATTTATGGTGTCGTTGCACATACCATAAGTACAATCATTCAGTAGTTTCAAAATACTAATTCTGAAATCTTTCAAACCAATTATAGCATCAAATCAAATGTGTTACTTTCGCAAAAATTCCTGAAAAATTTAAAAAAACAGGATGTACAAAAAATTTCATCAGTGATATTTTTAGCACAAATAAGCTGCAGTCATTGATTGCACTTTTCCGAGTCTTAAGAAATTTTTGAAACTTTAAAACTGATGTGGCCTAAAACTTTTAAGATATTTAAAAAAAGCTTTAGTTCTTTGACAACAGCAGCTCAGGTGCATAGCACTTGTTAATAGTGCGCCATAATGTTGAACAGAACTGTTTACACTTGGAGTTCGATTCACTTATTGAAAAATTGAAAATAAATTTTTCTTTTCGAAAATTTTATATTCAATTCATATTATAGAATGTTCTTTTTTATTCGACATTTTAGAGAAACGAAATTGTTCAGATTGGCCGAAGCTTTATTTCTATTGGCTTGGCTATTTAAAGCTAACGATAGATTTATATAACTACACGCACATCGATACTTTCAAACATACGCAACGAAACAATTTTCGGAATGGCTTTCTAGGGCTTCAAAACGACGTGATCTGAGAAAGTCTGGCTAGGATTAGTGCCTTGCGGCAAGGTCGAGTTGAATAGTTCGAGTAAATAATGTCCAATTATAGTCAGGAAACTAAGTAGTGGGATAACAAAGCCACTTCACCATAACAATTTTTTGGAATCCCTCGAACCAAAAAATATTCGACATTTGTTACGGCGGGTTTTTTTTTTTTTTTTGAATTTGAAACGAATCGCTTTTAATCCACGTCAAATTTGATTGGTAAACAGATCGGTTTCGTCTCGTCGCTCATTTAGTGTTCCTTTTCTTTATGTTGTTCGTAATTATAATTTATGTTGTTAGTTGTGTAGTTGTGTGTGTCTTTTTCCACTCACTTTGTGACCACTTGTTTGTTTTGATATTGATGTTGTCGCGTCACTATCTCGTATTTACTAATTTTCTTATGGAATTGTTCTCCTGTAGCTGAACAGAGGATTTGCTCCTGTACGAATTTTAGTCAAACACAAAACGATAAACAAGGATTGCGCATTTAATCCTGCCACAACCAATTGTGGTCATAAGGCTGCTCTTGTTGCTTCCAAGTAGCCCCCAAGATACTTTGGCGAAATTAAGGAAGACCTTTCTAATAGTTTTACTTTCATCATAAAAATACAAACAAATTTACAATAATTTTTATTACAATACACGTACATGCACACAGTTCGTGAAGATGATGTCTAGATGCTTCAGTCATTACAGTTTAATTTATGGGAAATAAAGCAAGTTCTTATTTTTCTTTTATTATAATCATCATTATTATTCCCTCGTTTTTTTTGGTCTATTTGTTATTCAAAGGAATATTGTGCCTGTTTCAGCGATTTCTCCAGTGTCTTCACTATCCACGAAAGTTCTGTCTACCGTATGACAATGAACACAGTGGCAATAATGATGACGTTATTGCCGAACAATAATAATGAAAATAATATTGAGTCTATGTTTGTGGAAAATAGTAATGGTCATGTATTTCAGACGCCTTCGCATTCATATCGTTGTCGTCATCGACATTTATTTTATTCTAGTCTATTACTTATTTGAGTGGCGTTTCAATTTTTTTATTTTCCTTTTTAAGATTTCGTGCTTGCGATATTTCCTTTCGTAGCAGAGACCAATTGTGTACTAATTTAATTCCTGATTTTTGCAACATTTAAAGGCTGTGTGTACGTGCGTGTTGAATTTCAACATTGACTTTTTAGACAACATTTAAAAATTTTGTCTTAGACTTGAGTTGTATTTCTTACAATTAAGTTATTTTGTTCTAATAAAATTATTTAAGCATATAATTCCAATTATACTTTACATTGTACACGGTCGCAGCAGGACTTTAAGGGCCGTAAAATATAAATAGATGAGTAGAAAAGGCAGCAGATGGGTTAATATGGACTTTGGAAAGGAAAATTAAGAAGTGGGGTTTCCTCGCTCATTAGCATTTTAAAAGGTTGTTGCTTGTTTTTATATATTTAAAATAATCTACTTTTTGCTGTTTTATATTGAAAAGAATACTAAGAAATAACTGATATTTTCGGCGTTTAAAAAAAATTCGAACGTTATATTTCAAGTTTGTAGAACATATTTTAGTTAAAACTAATGTTTAATAATTATAAATAAAAGTGATTTTTAATCAGCTTAAAACTCACTCTTGGTGTGAAAGTCTCAACAAAAAAACCAACTTTGCAAAATGCCAAGTCTAACTCAGTTTAGTTTCCGAGATAATTTTGATTTTATACATAAAGAGGATATTGAGGAAGACTTTTTCCTTGGTTACTTATTAACTTAAATTCCTTGAGACTTTACTATGTTGCATAGAGAAATCAATGAAATATTTTTAAACCCTGGTCTCAAGTAGCTGTTTAATGTAACAATTGTCCTTCTAGTCAGTGAAAAAAAAACTTATGAAAAGTCAATAAGATTTAAAAACTGAGATCAAAAAGGAGATGGTTAAAATCTCTTTGTAATGACTTTAATACAAGTTTTTCATTAAAAATGTTACCTGTTCACTGGATATAAAGTCGTCTTCAAGATGACATTGGAAAACAATTTTTGTAGAAGTACATCAAATACTATTTGTGTGAAATTCATTCTTGTTCCACAATTAATTTTTATTCACAATAATTAATTTTTATTGATATTTTAATCCACTCGATCATAACTCGAACTTTGCATTATTATTTTATCATAGCAACCCACCAAAAAATTATAAATCATATCAAGGAATAAAATTTTCATGGCTTCCAGAAATCCATTTATGCTCGCTTTAACTTCCTTAGAAGTCCAGTTGACAAAATTTTGGTGCAAAATCGAAATTATTTCTGCAGATTTGTGAAATACTCTTCTAATTTGGAAAATATTTATTTTCCTAAAATAAATATTTTTTTTAAGTCATAAAAAAGCAATACATTTCTTCAGTTACCCATTGATAAAATAACTTTCATACGAAGGATAATAGATCGCGATAAAAAGCGATCTCATATACTTTTCAGATTATGATTTAACCTGAAGTAATAATAAAAAATTAATTAGTTTTTTTAATGTATTGAAGGTAAGTTCCAAATATGTGCATAAAATTATTGATAATCATTCGAATTTGTTTTTTTTCGTCACAGCAATATTATAAAAATTTTGAAACACTTTTTTACTCTCAACGTGTAATTACCTCAGCAACATGAAATTCGTAATTAAGTATATCATTCATGTTATATCTCGTGGGTCCAATATATAAATGGCTTGGTCTTTTTCCAAAGAAAAATGAACTTAAAGGCTCAGTCATCCACAAAAAAAAATTTAAAGGAATGAAAATTTTACATAAGAGGACAATCAAAGAAATAGTGCAATAGAAGCACCGGCATCTTGGGGGTAACTTTAAATTAATTTTGGACTCGAACTAGAACATGTTTTAGAGAAAAAATAATACGATAATTGATATTTTTTAATTAATCAAACTGTCAGTTATTAAAATGAGAATTTAATCAACTGGGGTGTTATGGCAGAATTCCTCTAGTCCTGGCCGTTGAAGCCTTAAAGAGAAAAGTATTAAAATGAAAAGTTTATAAAGTTAAACTTTTGTTTTTTTATATAAAATTTGCTTAATTCTCTGGGTGCTTGGATAATAAATGCTTAATATTTTGTTGGCAGGCTGCCTTAATACAAGTAGACACATTTCGCTTCCAATATTTTTCATAAAAATTTCAACCATAATTGTATCATGGCAATATATCGCTTAGTAGTTGAACTGCTTATGACGGTTTGCCATCAGGTTACACATTGCATAGGGTGAGTAGAAACATTATGGTCAAATTTCAATTGCGACCATCACAAATATTTCCTCATTAAATATAACGAAGAAACACATTCTTTATGAAGAGGAGAAACAGCTTAAGTTCAACTCTAAGAAAAAGTATATAAAGTGGTTGTAATGGACCATTTCTTACAAATCAGATCTGCAGCCCGCTCTCCTCAACCAAAAAAAGAAAAACATCAGTCTAATAATTCACAACGAACGTCAGCAATTTTCTTCAATGAGTTTCCGTTTTTACATTAATGTAGTATTTTGGAATTTTCCCTAAAGCAGTGATACTCAAACTCTCAATTCTCATAATACATGTGCATGGGACATATAGTGATATAAAATCTATTACCACGTTTATACGCACGTCTTATTTGCAAATAGAACTATTTGCAAATAACTAATTCACTGTTTATACGGGAAATTGCACACGGAACTTATGTTATTATTAGTAATGCCATGTGATGAAAATATGATTGTTTGGTAAGTAAAACACAAAAAACGTTCATGAAGTGGCAACGTATTACTTTTTATTTGCAAATATTGTCGTTATTCACGACTTGTTAAGTGAGTTAATAAGTTACAATAAAAAAGTTATACGGCAACATTCTTCTTTGTTTTTTGCAAATAAGACGTGCGTATAAACGTAATATATAAAAACGATATAAAATCATTTGTGATAGTTGTGAGGAGATATATTTGGCTCTTGATATCGATGGTCAATTTAGTTGCCATTCAGATTTGATTGAAGTGAATCTTAACTTCACGGCTTTTAAGAGTTGCACTTAGTGAAATATTTAATGGAAAATGGAGAAATTGTTTCTTCGGAACACAGATAATAAGGTGCAGTGCGTTACTTGATAAGGATTGTTACCATTTTTTTATCAATCAATTTGAAATAAGTTTTTTCCTGCCTCTCACACTAATGCATAATTTTATTTGCAACAGTTTGTGTTTGGGCATCTCTGCTCTAAGGCCTTAAATTATATAATTTGCAATAAGTGTGTCAGTATGGAAATAAATTGAAATTGTATTTTGTGTAGGAGATAACAAAAGCAGGGGGAAAATCTAGCAAAATGAAAATGAAATGCGTACACAACCGTAACTAATGGTTTAGAATGGATGAATACTCTCGTTGTATAACTGTTTACCAATACATATACATTCACACATATAAAAGCCCCTAAGCATTTTTCACATAAAAAATAAATAACACTAATGAAATTTAATGAATACCAAAGCAAATTCAACTTCTATACTTTCAGTTTTGTTTTAGGCAGAATATATGATTAAATTTTTTATTTCAATTTGATAATTTGTATTAAAATTTTATTTGATACTTGCTTGTGTTATTGTGAGCCAGTAACTTTTTTGCTTCATGTTAATGTATCATTTAGGTTCCTATAATCCAATTTGCCAGGGTTCACTACTTTTAGGTTTGCATTTTTTAAAATTATTTATCTAACCCCATTTTTTGTTGTTTTTGGTATTAAGTTATAAACAGTAGCTTATTAATTTATGTATATTGAAAAAATCTTTTTCATTCCATTTTAGATCCACCCACCGTGTCAGTGCATTTAGCAAATGAAGATCCCAGTCGAATTGTTACCAGAGCTGAGGGTCAAAACGTTACATTCAAATGTCGTGCTGACGCCCGACCTCCTGTTACCTCTTACTCCTGGTTTAAAAATGTAAGTGCTTAATGATTTTTTTATATAGGGCGGACGTGGCATATACACTCACTCGCTGTTATAGGTATCAATACAGTAGCCCGTGTATAATTTGCCAATTTGACTCTGTGTAAAATCCAACGGCAGAATATAAGACATTTCTTAATACTGAACTTAAAAGAAATATATTAAGACTCATGTAGGTAAAGAATAGTGTTTCACTACCGAAACTTTCTAATTAAGATTACACAACGATTTCGTAACAATTATACAAATAAATATAATTTTTTAAGTATATAGAGTTTGGAAATTGAAAAAAAACATAAACATTGCAAAAGTAAATAGAATATTTATTAAGGATAGTAAATAAATGACTGCCATTTATTTTTCAATGATTATTTCATGTAATTGCTACTTCGGCTACGCCGTAGGTGGTCCACTCGTGAGCTTTAATTTTGGTTTACTTTTTCCACCATTTCGGCCGGTGTCTCAACAATGGCAATTGTAATGTTGTATTCAAGTGTTTGAATTGAGGCTGTCTTGTGCCTGTATATGAAAAATGTCATGGTTCTCTACAAACAAATAGTCTAGTGGAGTCAAATTGCATGATCCTGGCGGCCAATGGACAGCTGCAAAACGTAAGATTAGTTAGTCACCAAACTTGCATGTCATGTGACATGTGGCAATGGCCTGCTGGAACCCCATATCTACCAAGTCTAATTCTTCTATTTTGGTTAAAAATTGTTCGCTAACCATCGCATGGTGTTTTGCTTTATTGACCGTAATGTTTCGATTTTTATCTATATTGAAGAAGTACGATCCAATCATGCCGCCGGCCTACAAACTGCATCGACCAGTACATATCTCAGACTTCATTACCACCACTTGAGCTACCTCTGGCTGCTCTTCTTGCCGAATTCGGTAACTCTTTATGCCAACGTATCTAAAAATGACCTAAAAATGAGCTTCTCCATTGGATCTTACGAGTCATTCACGAAACAAACGACGTTGTGGCACGTCATCTGGCTTAAGTTCTTGCAGGAGCTTTATTTTGTATGGTTTTATACAAAGGTCCTTGTGGAAAATCTTCCAGGTGGTCGAATAATACAAGCCTAATTATTGATTACGGCGACGAATTGACATATCGCGATCTTGATTGACACTGGCCTATATGCATCAATATTCTCCTCGGTACGCACCCTTCTCACACGCGTTGTTGGATTAGTGACAACTAAAGTGATAATGGTGCGAAATCTGGTCAGAACAGCTTGAATTGCCTGTTCGGTGGATAGATTATGACGACCATAAAGCGAACGTAGTTTACGAAACAAATTTTTCACACAACACGAATTTTGCAAGTGTTGTTCATTGTTTAATCTATTCATTGTGAAATGGCAGACCTCATCGAGTATTTTTGGGGCTGCCACAACCATAAAATCTGTATTACCAAATTGGAATTTTTTTTTCCAGTATATATACGTATTTACTTTATTGGTTAAAAGAAAATCAAAACATTAGTTTTCACCAAATTCTAACTTTTCGGTGAATATTATTTAATAAAGACCCTTTTTGAATGCGCCTTATGTTATATATGTATTTATATAAGTACATAATTAATTATTAAATTCACAATTAAATTTTCAAATTTATTTGTTGTGGATTTCGCTGTTCATATGTTGATATTTTATTAATCGCTAAGCCAAATCGCTGGTGAAGCTTAAGCAATTTGAAAACATTAATTTTATGGGTACAACTTCGATAAATTTCCCTATTGAGTTTAAATAATTGAATTTTTTTTCAAAGAAATTTTCTGGAAACTTAAATATTTTTAACATGCAGTTTTTTCGAAACGACTGAGTCTTTTTGAACTTTGCAGAACGAAAGTTATTTTTTGATACTCTTATATATTGTGATTAATATCGTTGCTTACAATGAAAGTTTCAAGTTGTTGCAATGTTTTCATATTTATGTATATATCAAGATAACTTTTCAAAACATCTTTAAAGACTTCAAAGACCTTAAATATGAAATGCTAAAACTATAATGTAAAATTTCTGATATTAATTAAGTGTGACTTTTGAAATCAGGTCGATCTAAATAAACTACAAATGGAACCGAAAATGATATTATATTTGGATCAGAGATTCAACGTTTGGTCATATGAAATTTATAAATTTTTAGAGAAAAGCAAAATTCATCGTCTTGTCTTAACAAACCATCTTCCCAAGCCATGGACCTGGACATGACATGGACTTAACGTTGACAGAGCAATGATATCAATAATTTTTGGTTTTTTAACATTGATAACACTGGTCAACAAATTTGTTAATTTTTTTTGTCACATGAAAATTTATATCAAATTTTGAATATACTAGGGCCATCAAACAATAATATATCAATGAAAAAAAAATGTGCACATCATGTTTTCTTGTGACATCAAAACATATATTTTCGTAAAAAGTACAAAATTCAGCCACACTTACAGAATTATTTCCTAATATCTAATAGATACTTATGATTTTCTTGAATACTTGGCTTCCGGTAGGTCCCTTTTAAGTCTCCAACAATAGTCTGTTAACATTCCTGGACTCCATTTCCCTTGATAACGCTTCTCCATTAAGGAAATGTCTTGATGGAACCTCTCACCTTCTTCGTCACTCACAGCACCCAAATTTGCCGGAAAGAAATCCAGATGAGAGTCCAGCATATGTATTTTCAAGGACATATTACACCCCAAAGCTTTAAATGATATCATAAGTTCATTTATTAAATCTTCGTAATTTTCCGCTTTATGATTACCTAGCAAATTTTGAACAACATTCACAAAACATTTCCAGGCGAGTTTTTCCTGATCATTCAGTTTTTCTTCAAAGCTGTTATCCTTCATCAATTGCCGTATTTGTGGGCCTAAAAATATTCCCTCTTTGATTTTCGCCTCGCTGAGTTTAGGGAATTTCTCTTTTAGATATAAAAATCCATCTCCATCTTTAGGCATAGCTTTTACAAAATTTTTTATCAGGCCAAGCTTTATGTGCAACGGTGGTAAAAGTATGTCATCAGGGTTCACTAGAGGATCATTTTTAATATTTTTATGGCCTGGAGCTAGTGATTCACGCTTGGGTCACACTTTCTTTGTATAGTGACTTTTTCTGTCTCTACTGCTCCATTCACAAATAAAACAGCAAAATTTCGTATAACCAAGCTGTAGTCCAAGTAAAAGTGCAATGACTTTATTCAATTTTTTCAAGTATAAATCTCATATTTTCATAAGTCTCTTTCATATTAGAACCTTGAGCAATCGGCACTGAAGGAAGTTTGTTTCCGTTATGCAGTAACACTTTCTTCAAACTAGTTTTTGAAGAGTCAATAAACAGTCGCCAGTGACTTGGATCATATTCGAAATTTAATAAATTCATTACAACATGAACGTTATTACAATAGACTAAATCACCTGCTTCAAAAAAGTAAGGTTTTATTTCATCGTCACGATGTCGAAAATAAGAAATCTTTGTACCACGAGAAAGTAAATTCCAGTCGTTTAATCTAGACCCCAAAAGCTCAGCCTGTTTTTTAGACAGATTCAAATCTCGTACTAAATCGTTTAAATCACATTGTGTCAATAAGTGCGGTTCTTTTGAAGTTGACGGTTCATAACTTGGGTCACTATCTTCAGATACCTTATTATGCTGACTGAGAAAAAATTCCGGACTATAATTCTCACTTTTTGATCGATTTGGGGGCATCGGCACTATGTAGGATGGGTCTCTTGGCCGAAGACAAGTTTGGATACTGGATAGTGTGTTTTGATTTGGTAGTAATACCTTTTATTTGAGTCAAACAAAAATAACAATCACTTACATGATCCTTTGGTTCCGTCCAAATCATTGGTATAGCAAATGACAAGTGTCTAGGTTCTTGTTTAACCAAACCTAAAACATTTATGTGGAACCCAGGATTTGTCTTGATTCATCACAGGAAAACCAAAATAGTCTAAATAGCACTGTTCAATTAGTGATGTGAAATTTCGACGCTGAGATGTAAAAACTAATTCTCCACACACATAACAAAAATTGTCCGGGTTGTTCAAACACTTTCGTGGCATATTTACGATCTAACTAATGCAAATAAAATGTAATTTAGCAAACACAATAGTTACACAGTCGACTAAATGCAGTTATGTAAACAAAGAAACGTATATGAGGTCAGAAATGAATATGTAGCTGTCACAGGAAACTGGATGTGATAGAAACAATACTGTTATATATTTTTAATGAGGGTACACCAACATAAATAAAAATCATAACAAAGTTCATGTGAAAAAAACAGTGTTGACCAGTGTAATTTTATCTATTTGTGTTGAATTTTTTCATATGTATGCGTTGTTTTCCGATTGGCATTTGTTAGTGTTATTTTACATTGCGAACACCATGGCGAACATAGTTGTTCAAAAATACTCCTATGTTTGGGCAGGGATGTCAGCAGGATGAACGCGAGCCCCCTTCACGAGCCGAATTCATGCGCGACATACGTTTTGTTCAATTTTTATACCAAGTTGATGGCTGATGGAGACCGCCAATAAAGAAAAATAAAAAACGTAAGGATAGAAATAAAATTGGCTTACATTTAAGTCGTAAAGTTGCAACATATTGATGCTGCTTGAGAAGTTTTTATTTTTTATTTTTATGCTTTTTTAAAAGCTGGGCCATTTCCTTGCAAATTGTCTTCATTACACACGGAAGGTTTTAAATATTATTTTTTGGTTATGAGGTGCTTTTAAAAACACATCTTTTGTTTGCTTGATTATCTACCACCAATAAAGGCCACAAAGCATGCGTTCAATAATGATCTTTTAGACTGTAATTTGTTTGGGCCATCTTTATTATTTTAAACACATTCTACTATTTATTATGTTTCTTTTTGAAATGTTGAATTTTTGTGTGTGCAGTAAATGGCTCATCAATTAATATGTAAAAGTAACGATTTTCTCACCAGCTGTGCTCTATCATCGTCATCGTTATCCTTGACTTGATTTCCTCATTTTTAATGCCATGACTGTTTCGTTTTTTTTGCAATTTTATTGCTTTCGAAGCGGCTTCATTTATCTCATGGTAGTTGGTGTTGGCTGTTAGTGCTGCATAATGTGGCTCTGGCATATTATGGTCAATGGCAACATTAACGTTTGAGTGTAGCAGTTGTACGTGACTCAGATCCCAAGAGAACAACATTAAAGATGACATTATTTGAAAAGTTACGACTTATTTGGCAGTTGGCCTAGTTTAAGGTAACAGAAGATTTGGTGTTTTGTATTTCGTTGGTTTTGTTGTGAGAATAAAATCTATAAATTTTTCGGAATTGCTTCAATAAACTTTTTAGCAATCAGATATAATGCATATTGCTTAAAGTTTTCATATAATTTAGTTATTTTTAAAATTATGAACTCCGCTTTTATGTGTCTACGCCATTGGCATTGTTATACAAAAATTTTTGCCTATTCACTAATTCCTAGTAAGTTTCATATAAAGTTTTAACAACATGAGTCTATTAATAGAATATTTTGAAGTTTAAAATGATATTTGAAAATCCAGGAAACTATAAAAACAATATTCAATTGAAGAAAACCCAGGTTTGCAAAAATTATGACTCATTTAAAATTAAATATATTTTGATTTGTAATTATTATTTTAATTTTTTTTTACGATCAAGATGTTTCCGTTTCCCAGGCTAAAAGTTTAACAATACCTCTCCTCTGATTTATTAATATTTACTTTATGGAAGAAAAAAAATACTATTTCCGCTAAAAGTATGGAAGTTTTTTCCGATTTTTATCCCTGCACGTATAAGTATAATATTTTTTTTAAAAATCCTATGATATTGCAATAATTTGACGTATACGACTGAAACCGGATATGGGAGCACAGACTTCCTTTTTGCTGCAAGTGTGTATATCTGAGCAAGTAAATGTATTGCAATTTTGCTCTTATTTCTATCATTCTTTACTATTTCTTATGCGTTATACGCAATTCAACACATGACTGAAAACAATGTAAAATTAAAAAAAAATTTATTGAAAAATACATATATACGGCTTAGCCGAATTGTGTACACCCTTCTTTAAATTACCAAATTAAAATATATTTAGTTTCAAGTTCTTGCCATACAAATATTTATTTACATTGTACTTTTCGCAACACTGAAAGGCACCTGCAGAAATATATATTTTCATTATATGAGAGTTTGTATAAATTTATTATAAAGGGAAAGCATAAAATAAGTAAAACATATTTGCTTAGAAAATTTTGCAATTGCCCACAAATACATTTTAATTCAAGTAAAAGAGTTTTTTATTCTTTCGTTTTGTTTGTGGGATACTTAAAATTTTCAGGTTTTTTTTTATAATAGCTTATTTAAATAATATAACAATATATAATAAATTTTTTAAATTTAGGCTGGATTTTGACGTCCTGTGGTCACTCGAAAAGCAAGTGTAAATAACCAGCCCCTGAGTTCATATTAATGGATGTATAGACAAGTCTAATAGCATCTATGGTTCTGCTGTTATACCCCTTCAAGTTGGGAGTTTTATTAGTATTAACTGCTTCATTTTTTTTTTGATCCGTCATCATATTCAAATAAAAATGATATCGTGAGAATGTGTGAAGCATCTGTTAGTAAAACTAAACTGTTGAAGTTCGTATGAAAACTAAAGAAAATTTTTTTATGTTAAGAATTTTAACTAAGGATCTCAAACGTTTATCAACTTTAATTTCTACAAAATGTAGCTTTAATATAAGCATAACAAAAATGTTGCTTATATTAAATACCTTATTTTTAAACGGATTTTACAAGAAATTAATTATTCTAAACATAAATTCCTTGATTTTCTATATTTTTTATACAAAATAAGCAACTGTCATTCGTATGATTATCCATGCAATTCCAAATTTTTTTTTTTTTTTTTTTTTTTTTTTTTTTTTTGGGACAGCGTAATATATATTTAAGATTCCAAGAAATAAAGTTCTCCCTTTTCTCGCTATAGATGGTAAGCAAGTATTTTAACTTTAATTTCTTTCTTGCATCAAATCTGACATTTTTGGTCTAAACATTTGTTGTGTCTTAAGCCCTGCTGTGAAAAGTGCAGGTTTCATCTCTCCTGCCAAAGTTATTTGAAAATATGTAAATATTGAGAACAAATTCTAAAAAGATCGATGAGTGTTATTTTAGCAAATTACGGACAGAATCCAGTAAAATGTTCGCCATTATACTAGAACAATTAACCCTCTCATGCCCGAATTAAAATGTGCAGAGCTAAAAAATTTTTGAGGACAGATATGTGTTAGTCTTGACTCAGATATGAACTGATAAAAATTTCAAAGTCCTTGGTGTCCTGGTTCGTTAGTTACAGGATGTTGCCTATAGGCAACATTGGGCAGTGGTGGTAAATTTAAAAAAAATGTTTTTTATTTTTTTAATGCATTTTTATTGAAACTTAAGTATGATAAGACACAAAACAATTTTTTTTGGATTGCAGCACAAATAAACATTGCATTTGCTACATTTGGAGCGCGGATAACCAGTGTAGCATAGCCTGCATCTGCCTTTTGCTCCCCATTCTACCCAAGATTTTTCAAATCGTATGTATTTTGCAGGTTCTGCAGTATACGCTCTTTTATAAGAGCTCGATTCAGAGGCCGTCGAAAGAGTTGGTGATGATGAAACCGATGGTAAAAAACCCGGTGATGATGGGCTTGACTCCATCGTTGAAAGGATTGAAAATGGGCGACCTCTTTTCCTTGGAATATTGGATGCTAAATATAAAACAATGTCTGATGATATTTCCAAACCAAAAGACAAACAATCAATCAATTCTTCTCCAATGTAGAGGGTAAAATCATAAATAATGCCCTAGAGAACATTTTGAAGCCCCACTTGTGGGGCTTATTTGGCAGATATTGTTTCAAACTGTGTTGACCTAATGAAAAATATATTCTGAATTATATCGAAATCTATGTGTACATATTTGTACATATAATTAATTAACTTTATATAACTTATCACAGCCAGGTTGCCCTGTTTGAACTAGGTGAATAATTCGATTGGTTGTTTTACCTCATTGCTGCGCACTTCGCTTTTCAAACTGGTATTACATTACCTCTACACTCCTCCACCTCAAACTTTTCAAATCAATTTTTTCCGTCACTTCCTGTACAACCTCTTCATTTCAATTTCTTTTCCGTGATTTTCTTTGCTAATTAGTTGCTCAATCAGACCAACTTCCATAATTTCGCCCTTATCAATCACATTTTCCAATGTTTCTTCGATGATGTTTTCAAAAGTTGATGTTGTTTCCTGCTCTTCTTCTTCATTTTCCTCATCCGCAGAATCATTCCAGTCAAAATGAACAATTTTTTAAATTTCTGTCTGTGTAAGACCTTTTGGACGTATCTAAATATGAATATATATAAATAAATGTATATTGTTCGGAAATTACCACAATTGACCAATGTTGCCTATAGGCAACAGCACTTTTAGAAAATTATTATAAGCAAACTAAACACTTTTTTCATGATTTATTTTTTTTAAATAACTCTCTTAGCTTTATTTATTTATATTGTTCACTTGGTTTTACAATGAAACAGTTATTTCAATGATTTTAAACACTTTTTTTAAAAACACTTTTTTCGCGAAACGATCTTGACAATTTCACTATACGGAGAACGTCTACTGAATGAACACGTGCACAGCTTACAATAAAACAAATCGCTATAATCTTTTACAACACATAAGGCTACACAATTCAAAAAACCGCAGGTTGCTAAAATTAAAATAACGGGACTTAGAAGCCGATAAGTACAATGTTGCCTATAGGCAACAGTGGGCATGAAAGGGTTAATTACTTTTCAGTGGCGTATGATTGATGAGGAAATACTCACGACGCTTATACGCTTCCGTTAAACAATTTATATGCAAATAAATATATTAATCAAAAATATTTAACGAATCGCACAATTGCTCTACTAGTTAAAATTTAGGAAAGTCTTATCTCTTATTATTTACGACTTAAACCTTTCATCCGTAGCGCTTTCGAAATGTAATGGAAATCTCAATCCTTATTATATTTTCTAAAAAATAACAAGTTGTAAAGAACTTCAGCTATTTGATTTCTATATAAAGAAATGTAGTACCAATTTATCCGTTTTTTAATTTTTAAGCTTAAGGTCTTTTATTTTTAAAAAAATTTAATTAAAAATAACAATCAATATTTCGATACTCATTGAAGATGATACTCAATGAGTATCGAAATATTGATTGTTATTTTTAATTAATTTTTTTTTTTTAAATAAAAGACCTTAAGTTTAAAAATTAAAAAACGGATTATTATAAAAGACGTCAAAAAATATAGATACATTAATACCAATTTATCGTTAATGTTTTATTGTTTTCGAAAGAAATACTGCGATTCTTCTCCTGTTATAAATTTAAAAACGTACCGAAACCCCTTTTATTGTCTTTTATTGTTATAATTTTGGAAAAGCAGGTTGAAAGGAGTTTTCACTTTTAGACATCTACTAAAAACACTTTCAAAATCTAATAGAGTTTATATTTTTAGCCTAATCTTTTATCAGGAAAAAGTACAATTGTTTTTATATTTCGAACTTCTTAGAAAAAACACCGAAATCATTTTTCGATATTCACCAGAAATCGATATACACCAGAAATACTGCATAAATCTTTTCCAATAACTATTTTGAGTTCTTTTTTTTATTCTTTTCGAAAAGAACTTTAAAAAAAACGTTTTTTAATAATCAAAATTTCTTTTGCTGTAATAATCTCCAGGTACAAAGAATGAAGGGACTTTCAACTACTGGACATCCAGCAAAAACTAGTTAAAAATCTTAAAACCTTTTTTCCGTGCTTAAGTGTTTGACTAGTAGTTTTACTAAATTAAGAAAATACTTTTATACGTATATGAACAAGGGGAAGAGCATCAGGGTTACATTAACAAATAATTCAGCTACTAATTTTCAGACGTTGTTGAGTAGACTGAAAATGTGAGTTTTGAAAATTCATTTTGAGAAGTTACAAGGATATAAAGGATCATAGGAACAGTGTCTAGTCATCTAGGCTAAATATTATGGGCATATTTTATATAGAACAGTAAACAAAATCACAAATGATATGAACATTTCATATATTCCCATATTTTTAACAAGAAACGAAAAGTATAATAACCTGCCTGGTATAATGGCATATATTTATATATAAATATATGTGTGTATATGTACATATGTGTATATATGTATGAATATGGAACAAAATGTTTATATGTTGTAACACGAAACAATGCATACATGCGTGATTGTGTTCTAGAAGAGATTAAATGCATGCTGTTTCACTCAGTAGGTGGCTTACTTTTTATTGTGTTCCTTCTTTTCCCCTTGTTTTGTTTTTTGTTTTTGTTATGCTTCCTCTCAGTTCATTTTTTGTAGTGCTCTTAACTTCCGCCTGAAATGTTTTATATTTATTGCCAGAGACTTTTAAACTCTCACATACTCCAACGATGAGTATGATGCATTTGAATCCTTACCCTTAGCATTTACAAGCATTAAATTTGAGTTTGTTGCACCAGAGTTGCAAAAAAAAAACAAAAATTTAATAAAAACTATAAAACTGAAACAGGATAAACCGTCAATAAACTATTTCAAAATATAAGCCAAAGTATGTGAATCTATATGTATCAGTAATAAATTTATTTATTACTATATGGCCTGCCATAGATGTTCCTTTATTTTCTCTAGTGGCATAAACTTGCTTCTTTTAATCCTTTTGTTGTTGAATAGAAATACGATATGCATTCACTGGCAGCAAATATCAAAAAGCAATGCATCATCTACCACATCACATCAGTAAAACAATAGGACAGTTCTTGCAAAGAGTTTATTTATAGAACGATAATGCTTTCAAATGCTTAGAAAGTACATGTACATCCACCTGCTGTGAAATCAGTTCATTCCACTTTGAGAGTGTAACAGCAGGATTTATATAACTTACCCTGAGTTTTAATATTTCATAGCTAAAACTTACGTGGTTTCTTAAACCCCAATTGAATAGAAAATGTATTAGATTAATGTCGTTTAAGCATGTTATGTTTCCTCTTTCATTTATTTTAATGGACCGAAGCTATAAAAATGTGGAAAGAAAAGTAGTTTAGATTGAATATAATTTGAAAATTTACAATTTAACTAGAATATGGCAGTAAAGATTTTTCTAAGACGTTTATTACTTGTGTGAATTTATGTATTTAATTCATCAAATTCAGAACTTGTATCCAATTTTTTTAATTAGTTCAGCAATCAAAGAATGTATTGAGCTGGAACTATACAAATGGATTTTGGGTAAGAGAATAGAGGATGTTATGTCTTTAGATATTCAATTTGAACTGTACCACATTAAAAGTGACAACAAGGACCTCTGCAGGGAGATCATTCTACAAATGATTTATTTTGCAAAAGAAATAATTTTCTCTATATTGCAAACTGCGGTTCACTAGTACAACTACCACAAGTGGATACGATCATAAATGTACAAAAATCCCTGATTTCTAAAGATCACATTGCATAGTAGTAACAATAGAAGGGCGAGGCACACCCCCACTACGTCGATGCTTCAATGAGCCAATAGACTGACAAAACTACTGCCAGCGGTGAGTTTTTTCGTAACTTCAATATAAACTTTGAAGCAATGGCTCATACATTAGAGTTTTACTCTATTTTTGATCGGAGTGAAGTTTCTCTTTTAACTTGTTAAAAAATTAGAGCAGCACACAGCTTTAGTGATGGAAATAATATGGTCATTCAATCGAACATCACATTATAAATTAATGCTAAAATAACTAAGAGAGCGTGTGATCAAAATTTATACAACCCATAATTTTTAATTGAATGAAATGTTTTGTCGTACATACGTTTACGCATGGGTCCTATGAACATTAATGTCACATGACATCAATTGTTGATTGTTACAAGATTGATGATGGACGAATATGAAATGCAAGTGCCGCTCTCATATAATCGCACAACGCACTACAGAAGAAATTTTATCAATACTCAAATAGCTTGTATGTGGATTAAGAAACTTGCGAGGGTCTTTCCTGTTACTCTTAGCATGGAAAGGTTTAAGCTTATTTTTTTCGTATCAGCCCAATGCACTACATAAGTGTAACAATGGTATAAATAAAAATATCAACAAGTCTGCCAATAAGTAGAGAGTTTGAATAACGACAGAGAAACAAAAAATAGTATAGGAGAAAGAATGTAGCCTTGATTTATATCTGAAGGAAGCTCAGTTTAAATATGAATACGCCACTACCGACACAAATAACAATAATTTTCGACAGAAGTGCACAATGCCGCACTCTATACAAACTTTTATTTGGCCAATATGGTTAGTGGAATGATCACACTCTTCCGACAGAAATGCTAGTAGGTCGCTCGGACAGCGTCTATTAAGGAAACTATATTGGCGATAGTGAAAGCAAATTGTACCTTTCATCACTTTGGAAAGTTGGGAAAAATTTCAATTGAGCGGTAATTTAAGCTGCAATATTAAATGTTGCCTTAGTAATCGGGTTAATATTGCATAACTTTTTGTGAAACCACAACTTTGTAACTTTATAATGTGAAATAATTTATTTTTCTATTGCATTTATTAATAAATTAAAAAAAAAGGTTTTGGAATTGCCATTCTAATTATAATTTGTATTGTATTTGATAGAGAAAATCTGATCAAAAATTATCTGTGCTTGTTTTATATTTTTTTTTTTTTTTTGAGATATTGCAACCAATTAATTTAATTTTTTTCTAGGAAACGCTTAGAGTCTTTGTAACATCATCTATCATATGAAATTATTACATGTAAACATGTTATGGAAAAAAACTTAATTGTTTTTCTTTTATATTTTAGGTTTAAGATTTCTCTTTATTTATGAACATTTTTCCTGTTTGTGATTTTTTATTTAAATTTAAATAGGCTACTTAGTTAGTTGTTTTTCTTTTTTTTTTTTTGTGTAACAATTCTGAAAAAAATATATTTTTTGTACTAATTTGATTAGCCTCAAATTTCGTTAGAAAAGGCCGGTTAGATTTTAATTCTATCTATGATTTTTTTGAACTATTTCTTGGCAAAAATACCAATTTTTGTTGATTGAAAGCATAAACTAATGGGAAGAAATCATCCTAACGGGCCCAAAATCTGTCTGTTTCAGCTTTTTTCTATAAAGAGACAGGCAGCTTAATTTGAACTCAAAGGAAAATTTTATTTAATACCTAGAACGAATAAAAAAATTCAATTGAATATTGAATAATTTTAGTGGGAGCTCTGAATTTGACCATCCAGACTAAAGGTATTTTATTAAATGGCCTTGTTTTTCTAAGCAAACTTTTTTCCAATTAAGTTTGGCAGTCGAAATATCACGTCATGTCTGAAATGATGCCTCAAAATTTCTGCTTCCCAGTGTTACTTACAAATTTCCAACATAATGCTTATTTCAATTGCATAGCACCTGTTTTCTTTACAGTAAATAGAAATTTGTGAGCCTGATACAAAATATCAATCAAGTTGAGCTTTTTCCAAATTTTACTTCCGGTACAGCACAATTTCTAAGAAACCATAGTACAAATCAATAAAGAATGCAAACAATCTATTTTATATGCTAGAAACCACTCTAGAAATATTAAGAATAAAGAAAATTGCTTTCTTTTTCGATGAATATTTGATCGGTTTCCTGTAATTTACTTACAACCAAACCTACACATCCATAACTTGCGGTCTTGCTGGACGTAATATATGAAAAGAGAACAAATTTTGAATATTTTTCTATGATTCAGCCTTAGTTTTCAGGGATTAATAAAATTGTTAAGAATTCACTATTTTAAGATCCTTTTAGACACACTCCTTATGAAAAAGCTAATACCAGCACATTTACTACAACATAAGGAGTTTATAATGAATGGATGAAACTGCCTCATTGGTTGGAACGGCAGCATGCAAGTACTTATGTGAACTTTATTTATTTGGCTTAATTATAATGGAAGGAAACATTTTTTAAAATATAAGCACTATTTCACACACAACGATATAAAAAAACTCGTTTTTAAATAAGCTTTTGTAAATTTTTCATATGAAGTATACATATATTTGTATATTTAAATAAAGTTCATACAGTATACAAAAAGGATTTTAGAAAGTATTGTACTTACAGTGCAATTTTTTTATTTTATTTTCCAAAGATTTCCTAAATATTTTAGGCTTAAGCAGAGCTTTTTTTATATCACATTTTCTTTTATTGTATTGAAGATTTTGCAAGTTTCCTCAGAAGCAATAGCCAAGGGAATGCTGATAGCTTTTGTAAAGCTGCAAAAAGGGATAAGTATATTTTAAGAAAAATATATGTTCTATTTGCCTGTTTAAAGTAATTGTATTCAATAATATATTTTATAACACATCACAGCGGATGTACTTGATATTATGGATTATTTATTAGGTGGCATTCAATCAAAGAAGACCATGTTCCGGGACCTTATTTCAGCATAAAGTTTCATTCGAATTTCGTTACGAATTCTTTTCCGCTTTTGGTTTAAATGTCCTTTTTTGATACACTTGAATGAAGATGTTTCAAATGATGAATAAATGATTTCTCAGACCTTAAAATATCATTGATGTTATGCATGTCATCAATGGCATATCACACCATATCTATATATATATATATATATATATATATATATATATATATATATATATATATATATATATATATATATATATATATATATATACAAAATAGGAGGTTTGTATGTATGTATGTATGTATGTAACGTAATGGCAAAATTTTCAGTGAACCTTCAGAATACTCGGGCGGGTGACACTGATTTTTTATTTTCGGTCTGTGGGCGGAGGGGCGTGGCAAAATCCAATAATTCATAAAATGAGAACGGCTTGGCCGATGTCTGTAAAACATTTTGTCAGTTGTTCGTATTTTCGAGGAGAACGTTTTTATGGAAGAAAATTTTGGAAAATCCCTCCGAAAAAGTCGAAAAATTTGAAAAATCGAAAATAGAGTTTTTGTATGAAATTTTGTTTGAAATTAATTCTTAATGGCTTTTCAAATTAAAAAATAGAAAGTTTGTCCGCTAGCCTTTGAATAAAAAAAACGAGCTCGCTAATATGAGATTTAAGAGAGAAAGACAAATACTCGTAGCTAAAAAAAGTCAACCTGGGAAAAATTTACCGGCCCAAAATTTTTTTTGCGAAACATCCAAAAATATGTTTAAATATAACATTATAATATAAGGAAAACATGTTTTTTATCTGTCTAATATCACCTTCTCATATAAATTTTTATAAAGAAATCCTTCCAACTTCAACAAATTCAGTATTTTAATATCAAGAATTTTATGCTTAAAAAGAGATTTAACACAGACATAAATATATAATGTTCATGTAGCAAAACAACCTGAACATTATATATTTGCAGACTCTAAGCAGAAACTTAAGTTTATTATGCTTCTCTTTTAACAATTTAATTATGCACTGCACTCAAACTAATGACACTTTTTATTAAATGACAGCAGCATCCAATACTACTTTAATCCGAAACTTACAGACTCAAGCGTATGTGTTAGTATACACTCCTGTGTGTATGCTTTAGTTTATATTAAATAATAAAATGCATGTAGGGAAATATGAGACAAATGCACTAAAATTAAAAACAAGCACAAATACTCACTCTCTGCCCAACTCCTTTTTCTTACACTTACATTACACTCACTTTATCCCCTTGTTAAGGAAAGAAAAATTTCATCGATTTTTGTCATCTTTATCTCTCTTTAGCAACTTTTTGTATGAAATGAAACTTAAACCTATTTGCAAATTAGTGGCAAATTAAAAATTAATACATTTAACTTTAAAATTTTTATACTAAAACACAATCTATATGACTATATTATGTGTTTTTTAGTAAAAACAAAATGTCATTTTTAATAAAGTACAGCTGTGTGAAATGAAATCAAATGGAACAAGTACAAGTCTTACTCGCTTATGTACCCTTAAGAATACGTACATCCGTTGAATATTTAATACCACATATTGTTTGAAATGGCTTAGGAAAAAGCGAATAGTATTATGCTTTTGATATACGAATGCACGCATAAAAAATTTATCAAGTGTTAAATTAGAAAAGCTCGCAGGACACACGAGCTTCGGTATGCTTGCTGTGAAACAGCCTTTCTTGTGTTTTTATTTTAAAAATTTTCATAGTGCCTTATGTTGCCTATATCTTACGAGAATTTTATCTCTTTAACCCTTCCGGTACACAAAATTGGAGAAAAGAATAAACTGACATACATAGAGATGAACAGGTAGATTAATGGACGGGGGACATTTTAGGGAAAACAATTGAGTATCCTTGTCATACTCTGCTCAATATTGAAAATTGTTATGATGGTCAGTTTGTAATTCAGTTTTTTTTTTTCATCAGAAGTAGGCGTCTCCTGTTTAGGATCTTGCCAAGGATCTGCTTCCACTGAAAATGAAAACACACAAATAAAAATTAGCTTTACTTAAGCTGCCCTAAATAAATTATTTATATAAATATATATTAAACATAAGTTGTCATGAATGTGTCCACTTGGATTTGTTCTCGCTTCGATTGATTAGCAGCCTCCTTTGCTAAATTAAAGTTCGTCCAATAGTTATCGAATACAGGAAATCAGCGTTACCATAAAAAAATTTTCAAATGAGACATATGACGGGGATTTCCATAAAAAAGGGAAATAACATTTTCATTGCTTCCAAAGGATCCACTAAGATCCAATTGACAAAATAATAATTTCAAATAGGAATTAATTTTACAAATTGGTGAAAATCTGTTTGAAAATTCGGGAAGAGATTTCGGGCCACAAAAAAAGCGATAATTTAAATTTAAGTTTTATGCAATTTTTTCTACTCTAACGCTTAATAAAAAAACTATTTTGTCTGACTCGAGTTCCATTAGCAAATTGGTTGATACAGATTAGTAAGTGAGTTTCATCAAGGCAAAACCAAAGCGAAGTCATTTATGATCTAGGTGGACCTAACAATACTGGTTCCGGTAACCGCCACAACTTCAGCATGATCGTTTATGAGTCTGCTTATTACTAACTTTTAAGAAGAAAGAAAAAAATATTAAATATTTAACATACTTGCATATGATAGAAGAAGCTAAATAGTTCTGAAGTTGGTTAAGAATAACACTTATGTGTGTTAAAAGCAAATTTTAATGTTTGTTATTTCCATTTCTTTCTCATATTCTGCTTTATTGCTTAATACGCAAACCATTAAGCCGTTGTTATAATTATCCGCAAGTCCGTGAATTTAAAAAATTTCCTGTCTTCTAAATGACAAGTTAACACTGATCCTGTTGAAAGGTATTTGTCAGTTGACTTCTGTCAAACCAAAGCTAGCTTGATAAATAGTCTTGGAATTCTTTAACATCAATTTTAATAAAGAAAGGGGTTTACTGAAACTCCCTCTTCGTGGCTGTATCAGCCTAGAATATGTCGAACGTTCTAAATTAAAAAAGTCATAATATGGTATTGACCGATTGGAGCATTAGAAAGCATTCCACAAGATGATTGACGCGTTTGCACACAACTGGCAATAAGCGCAATCATATGACAGCTTCGGAGGGGTGATAACTTGTAACCGTGGTCGAAACGTAGATGCACCACAGCACACTAGAGGCCAAACGGTGAGTTTTCCGCCTTAGAAGGAAAAGGTGGACTTGTCACCCAATAAAATTGTGGTGAACACAACTTATCTTCAAGAAGGATAAAATGATTAATGGTAAATAGATAACAAACTTATTGAGCTAATTTAATGGGAATTTGAAAAGAAACGATGACATTTAGCAAAGGAAAAATTCTCTTTGCTTGCAGTTTCCACTGAAAAATTCCATGAATTAGTCTAATAATTGCCCCCTTATCCGCCTTCTTCTTCGAATTAAGGTGCGACTGACTATTTCTTGTTTCTAAGTCTGAAGAAATGGCTCGGCCGAAATAAATTTACCTACTGGTTTTTATTTTGTATTTAATATGATGATGATTCCTATTTCTTCTTAATGCTCCTTGTCTCCAAATAAAAACAAAATTTTTTTTTGCAATTTTTTTGCCACTCCCTGGAAAAATTGTACATTAAAATCGCATAAAATAAACACAAAAACTTGTCATTTTTCGTTTATTATTCCATATTTTATGCTATTTTTGGGGTTAAAGAATACTTTAACGTTGACTTTTTTGGTCATAAAAATAAACACACATTTGTATTGCATTCATACATACAAAAGAAACATATACACAGAAATATTTGATCTATAGGACATTCATATCAAGCTTTTATATTTACAACCATTTTTGAAGAAACCTTGAACCGAGCAGTTCTTTCACTTGCGCGCGAAGCACTCACTCACTTTACTGTTCCAACGTCCATCAATCTAAAATAAAAGGAAATTAAGGTTTAACTACCAAACGATCACATTTTGCTGTAGTTCGAGCAACATTTGTTACAGTTTTACATTTAAAAGAGTTTTTTTTTATATACTGATGCTGTCGGTTGTTGCTATTTGAGTTGAGCTGCGTAAAATTGTCCTTATCCTTTCAGTTTCTATTTTTTTGTATGCGTGCCTCAGCGCCTGGGTATAAGTGTATGGAGTTGAGTGTGGTTGTAAACACTTGTGTATTTTTATAGCATGTTTGAGTTACCAAAAGAATAAATATTCAGACTGGTACCGGCAAAAAACTACCAATTCATTCAACAATGGATGGAAGCAAAATATTCTGATACAAATAAAACATTATTGTTATCATCAAGCGTTATATATGTGGAGCCAAAAAATATAAGATTTTAAATCATTTTGGCCTCCACTATTTTTTATGTTATTCTGTGTTGCATGAATGTATTTAATGGTTGTTGGTTACAGGGGTATTAAGGTCTCAGTTTGTTTTCTTTTAATGAATTAATTTGATATTGTTAAATTATTTAAATTTATTTATTTATTCTTTCATGTTAATTTGTGGTCTTAGAGTTGTTTACTTTGGTTTTCCATATTATCAAATTGTTTGTTTAATGTCAGCTGTAGACATTTACTAACTCGGTCGAAACTTAAGTCGTTAGTACGCGATATGTGTTGCTTAGGAGCTGATCCTTTGAAAAAGTTATTAATTGTGCAAAAGATCAAAAGTTTCAGATTATTTGACATGATGTCTAGCATTCATTTACTTGTTGTCTAATATTATTTAATTTCTTGATCTATTTTAATAAACATTGCAATGCAAAAAACATTGTGATTAAGTTTTTGCAATAAACATTAAAACAAATTAATGTTTATTAAAATTCTGAATCGTGTTTGAAAGGTATTCAAAATCATATATGACGCACAAGAACAAGGTGGCGCAAAAGTAATCTAATAATTTGAATCGGCTGCATTTTATTGCAAATAAAAAAACAAAAGCTCTGTTTTCATAAAAAGTTTATTCAAAAGTATAAACTTGGTGGCATTAATTGGAACAAATTATATCTCTTAAATGCACCCGTTTCGCGGTATTTTTAATTGTTGTTAACAAAATATTTGGGTTCAGATTAAAATGTGCGTAGTGCGATATTTTATAAATTCCCAAAGGACAATGTCCGGTGCTGCTAGATCTGGTAATCTGGATGACCAGTTCAAACCTCGATAGCGGACCCTTTAATAGAGTTTCTCAGAGTATGGTAGTAAATTAGCCTTGTCCCATAGTCAGCAGGAGGCAACTTATGTATAGTTTGCACTTTGCAGGGTAACATTTTCAAATCTTTCATCAAAATTGGTTGCAACGAACTTTTTGAAATGACCAATTGTGTGCATAATGGTCCCGTTAAAATTTTTGTATTCTTTCTGACGTCATCGGCAACAGCACTGATGTACTCGGGCGGACAAGCAATACGAGTCCAACCAGTTTTTGCCACATCTGTAGATTACCCAGTGTACACGAGGCACTCTGATAAATTGGATATTCATGTTTATTAGGATTTTCTCTAAAACTATGGAAAACTTAAAGATGATTATCCAAAATTGTATATTCCTCTATACTTTTCCCATAACCTGTGTTCTTAGCGCTAGCACAGTAGGGGCTATCCCCTGAGAAATGGTCTGGTTTAAAAAAGCAGAAACAAACCAAAGTATTAAATTATAAAAAAAGTCTATTATCCAAAAAATAAAATATCATTGATCCTATTTGTGTACGTTAACTTTGCTAACATAAAAAAATAATTGTTTGAATATTCAACAATAAATTAGATTTAAATATCTTGTAAAAATTTACAATATTCTTCTTTTTATTTTTTTAAATGATAAATAAAAATGTTCTTACATTTGTTGTTACTTAAGCTTTATCGACTGACTGCACATTATAATTATGTTTATTGATTTGAATTTGTACTAATTTAACTCTGATGTAAAATTTTTAAGGTTAAAATAAGAAAGGAATGAGTTTCAATATCTTTGTGAAGCCATAGAGCTTCAAAAAATTTACGACCACCATGTTCAACAAAGGCTTTCTGTGAAATTTTAAAGCTTCTGTATGCTCCTGTATATTCATGTATACTTAAATAATGAAACATTCATTTTTATACTTCTTTTGATGAAGAGCACTAAGCGTTGATTTGGTCCATATAAAAACAGATTATTTATTATGCCAGTACTTAAGTTTGGATCTAAAGCTGCTGCTTGTAATAATGCGTAAGAAGCTAAAAAATGCGTTTGAAAAATAATGTATTATAATCCCTTATTACATGAAGCATATTCCATTAGATCTCAATAGCAACATAAATCTGCCTGACTAGCAACATCCTACAGCTTACTTCCGGTGTTGTATAACCAATGGCTTTTAACGAAATGAAAATCTAATGACTATATGTTCCTTTGTATTTTGCTCTTTGTTAAGCATAATGACTTTTTTCTCATATAATAAGAAAGTGCTTTATTTCCCACGCTTTATTATCTTACGTCTATATTTATACGAGTATTTACAAAATTTCAATGAATTTCAAGAAGCCAAATGCTTTTACAAAAATTAGTGTATGTATAAGTTTTAACTCTAGAATGTTTAAATATTTTTTCTGAATTTAAAATTGGAATCAAGAGTTTATTGTACTTTATTAATTTTTAATAAACCTGCACACATTTATTTAATAAGAAAGCAACTTAAAATTTCGTTTTGACTGATATCAAAACCATTAACTTTTGCACTCTTCCATTTTCTTTACCATATTTTGTACTATTCATTCATTTGTATTTATTATTATTTTATTTATTCATTTTAAAATTGTCTCATTTTGACTTAATATTCTGTGTATGTGTGTTTTACTGATATTTCTGGTTTTATTTTCGCTTATTTTCCGTTTCCTGTTTGTTTAATATTTTCATTTTCTTTGTTTTTTAGCTTTACAGTTTAATCTTGAGAAATATAATAATGAATAATTACGGACGTTAACTGGCAAATAAAATGGGATTTTCGGCTTAAAAAGTTTTTAAATAAGTTGTCCAAGGAAATGAGAAATGCAAATATGCATTTTATTATATTTATTTAAAGTCCTTAAGATTTAATTTAATATTTCTGTATGTATGAAAACTTATATGCCCTTCCTTGTTCAGGTCTAGCGCTATGCAGAACAAATGTAATTAAATCCAATTTTAGCTTGAATTGGCCATCTTTATTATTATTTTTTAATGAAATGACTATTATATAAAATACAACTTCAGCTTAAATTAATTGTTTGTGACTATATATATGTCACATTGGTTTTCCTGATTAAAGGTTTAATCAGGTTTAATGGTGCAGTATTAAAAAATCAGATTTAAAAATACTTTTGTATGGAATTGCTCTTTAATGACTATTGAAAAATTTATAATAAAGTATTTAAAAAATCTGAATTGATTTAATTTAATTGTACTTTCAGTCTTTTGGATAAGACTAGCAGGCTTATACTTGCAACGTTTTTTAGTCAAGAAATAAAATCTCATAAGGAAATATTACCAAGTCAATAAGAAAAATTTTGAGTGTTGATCCCAACCTACACTGTAGAACATAACAAAGCTATTTTTGGTAGCTGCGACACCATCCCTTGAGAGATCAAGCTTGATATTATACATGCTCCAACTATTAATTTATGACTGATAATTTAAGACTGATGTTGAACCAACATTTCAGGCATTTGAGAAAAATTAATAAAATTCAAACTGAATAATAAAACTAGAAATAAAACTAAATATTGAAATTTATAATTCGAGATATTCTCCCCAACTTATCGTTAATACAATTAGTGCTTTTGCCAAATGCATAGTTTATGCTTAGTAGCCTTAGAATGCCTTCTATAATTATCTATTTTGTTATAATTTATACACAATATTGAATTCTCATATTGTATTTGATTCGTATGGCATAAACATTCGAGATTGTGTGCTTTCAAACTGCTTAAACTTCACTAACGATTTGGTTGAGCGGCCAATGAAATGCCAGCATATGAAGAGCTAAAGTCACACCAAACAATGCATTTTGCAAAATCTCTAACTGCAATAACTAAAAGTAATATTTTTTTGTATTATTTTTTTTCTTTCACTTAATTTATTAGAAATTGTTTTTTCAGTATTCCTGATGTTAAAATATTTATTTAAATATATTCAATGCTGAGAAAAAGCTTGTGGATGAAATCCTTGATGAGCTAAATAACGACCTCTATCATGTATTAGAAGTTATAGAGTTGTAGTATATCAAGGTCCTTTCAATGGAACAGGGACATCTTTATTTCAATGGATGAGAATCGTTTCGGTAAAATGCTGAGAGGGGAACATTCATAATAAAATTTATAATAAATTTTCTGCCAAATAATTTACAGCAGACCTGCAACTCGTTATTTTTATATGAATTAGGGTCGATAGCTTCCACTTTTTAGTGTTTGCGAGTTTTTAGTGCATTTTTTGCTTCAATATTTTTATTTGGCAGATGTTGTGAACAGCTCTGGATCAGAGCCTGCAATTTTACCCGAACTATATTGATGGTACTGAAATCAAACCTGTTGTAGTTATAATTTAAGATTATGTGACAAGAGTTCATTAACAAAAAATTATCATTGAATTATAGAAAATTTGTAAAATTAATTTAAATATTTTTTTTAAACTTAAATTATTTTTTATGAATAAATTGAATTTATAATGTTACAAAAGCAAGAAATGATAAATATTTTCGATTTTAATCAGTAAACAGTTAACAAATGCAGTGTGAACCCATATTATTTTACATACGGATTATTGGCTTTAGGCAAACTTTTTGCATAAATATTTTTTTAATTTTTTTTAATATTTTTTTTAACTCTGTTTCATTTCATTAAATATTTCTTTTGAAGGTTTATAAATTAATGGTTTGGTAGAAATAAAATCAAGAATGTTTGATTATATATATAAAAAAATTTATATATATCAGAAATGGTTTTTATTACCTTAATGATTTAATAGATGTCTTTTTTCCTGAAAGTATACTTCAACTTTCATTTATTACGTTTAATAGTATTAAATTAAGGAAATTAAATTTATTTCCTTTAAAGCATTTCTTTCATTGAATGCACAAGTGTTGCTTTAAACGTATACAAATTTGCTTAAATTTATTATTGAGATAAAATTAAATACATGTTGATGACTCATGTCGATAAACTCAACAACATTACAACTTTGCCTTGTTTTTGTTGTAATTTCTTTTGCCTTTTATTCAACGAGTATATGGTTCAGTCAGAAATATTTTATTTTATTAAAGACAACAGTGTGTATGTAAGTGGAGCTTTATGTATGTGTACATGTTTACAAGTGCAAGAGTTTCTTTTTGATTTAATTAAAGTTTACAATTTTTTTTAATGAGAGATGCAACATTGACACAGTTTTTGTTTTCAATCATTAGGAAACTGATAAAAATTTAAGTTTAATTTTTTTATGTACTTGGCAATATTGTGGAATAAAAAAAGTTTTTGAATTTAAGGACAAGATAAAAAACTAACATATTTCCTAGTTATTCCAATAATATTAAATTCTACATATTATAAATTTTTTGTTATAAATTTAAATAAATCATTTAAGACAACGTCTGTATTATTGCTTGCAACATTAATCGCTTTTGAACTTATTGTGGCTTTAGTATTTTTATATACAATTTTAGTGGTCGCTATTAATAATACATTATAGTATATGAAAACAATTTTTTTTGTAAAAAAACATTATATTTAAAATAAATGATATAAGCACATTTGTATTTTTCTGTTAGTTTGTTATTTACCCAGTCCATAAGTAACACTTAGATGCATATTTATGAACTTTAGTATCAATTTAAGTAAATAAAATATCAATATATCATTTTTATTAGACACTCGTGTGCGTAATTGTTTCATAACGACTTTATATATTCCTCAACGTTTTCATATTTACTAACAGAACATATATTTGTACAATACGTAGCTTGCCTATGGCTATTAGTACGCAAAATATATAAGAATATAAATAAAAAAGAATCCACTTCTTTTTTAAATCCTAATAAATCAAACTCAAGAGGCAGTATAATGATGTGACATATGTGGTTGTTAAATATCTTGCAGAATAAAGGAAATGTAATGTAAAAAAATTGAAAACCCCGCTTTAAACTATTTGCCATAAAATTTGGTGTATACAACGATTTCCTTTTTTCCAAAAAAATAGAATCCGGACATCCTACTACAGTTATTAAACATTTCATATTAAACACTTAATAGGAAATGTCAATGCTTGACATTCTCCACATCTTACCTTTAATCTTTATAAAGGGGATTTTCAAAAAAGTTATGAAATTTTCACTTTGCAAACAACTTCTTCGAAAGCATAGATTAACAGAACTCGGCTTTATAAAGCACTGCATCAAAAAACGTCATTCAAAATAGTAAATTAGTTAGACGAAATATCAAAACATCAAAAAAAACAAACTCAAAACAAATGCCAATTTTAATAATATTAAGAGCCTCAAATGTGGAAAACAGAATAACTCACAATTTTATATGATTATTCATTAGCAAATTACACTTAAACTTAGGAATGAACAACTATTTTTTTTATTTTATTAATGAAAGATTTGACTGTTCTTCATATTTATAGACATTGATTTATACATGTTATTCATTAAATATTTTGATGCAATTTTTGTGTAAGGATAGAATTTTCGATTTTTGTGATATTCTTCCGACGGGGTTTGTTTGAATTTGGAACGATTTTCCGTCATCCCACGTCAAATTTGGTTTATGAACAGACCGGTTTCGGCTTTGTGCCATCTTCAGTGTTCTCGAATACTAAATCAATTTTGAATTTTCAAGACCAATTTCATTAACAAAATTAGTCGTGGTATTATCTTTAATTTTATTTTTAAAATCCTTTCAATGGTGCTCTCTAAAATAGTTTTATTTATCCTGATAATAATGAAAATATAGTCTTAATACTTTGAACTGCCAAATATATTTTTTTAATTATAAATGCTTTTTGTCATTTTACGTACATATATGTCAGCCTTTTCAATATTGGCTCTTAAGTCCATTTGAATGATTGCTTTTGTTTTAACATAGAAACGCTACTCTGTTATCTATATATAAATTTATATGTATATAAAAGGTTTTCTATCAATCAGTTTTTGCTTTTCAATTAGAAAATATTTCGTAGAAAAAAGATAAAAAGTTTGGTATTATTTTTTATGGAGTGGAAACAAAATGTAGATGTCAGTGTATCAGAAATTATTTATTTGCTGAATAACTTGTTAAACAATGGTGCCATTTTCAATTGTAAAAAGTTGACTTGAAATTATGATACTTTTTACTAATGTGACACTGTTAGAATACGGTCCTTAAATGTTAAGTTACAGTCGTCAACATTTTTTACTAGATACTGTTAATATATAATAGATTTTACATATTGTCGAATCCGTCTTTGCAGCAAGAAATTGGTTCGTGACTTACGCACGGATGGTGCATTTCATTTATAAGACTACACCATACCGTCATGTACCCACACATTTTTAAATAAATATTTTAACAGTAGCATAAATTTCTTATCAGGAAGTGAAAACATTTGATTGAATCTTTGGAAATCTTTAGGCATCTTAAAAGACCTTCTAGCACATCGGGAAACAAGTTACTTGTTACTGAGAAATCGTTAGAGGCGAGTTTGTTGTAACTAAGATATAATACAAAATATCTTAATTTCATATATTTGGTTATATTATGTTAAATATTTTATTATCTACTTGTTACGGCCTGTAAGACAAAAGCTTGCGATAGGGAGACAAATACACAAGCGGAGAGATGGGCATATTGCCAGTAACAGGACCATAAATTTCACACCACAGTTTTATCATCTATTAAACATTCGCAGTGAGTTCTGGGGGGTTACTCTCTATTGCGATGCGTAAGCTAGTTCGATGCCTTTGATATTTTGCGCAAGGTATTTAGTTTTAACGAACGATTTTAACATACGCTTTTATATTACAGGGTATACTGATGCCAGATTTGCGAAAGTGAAAAATTTGGATGCGAAAGGTAGCAATTATCCGATTAGGTACCATTTTTCTTACGCATCGCAATAGAGAGTAACCCCCTGATCTATTTAAAAATGCATAAAAGTATAAGTAGTTACGTATAAGCGATATTTTTTGGACGTCATACTGAATATTACTCATACGTCAGTTATAAGAAAAATTTTGTGGTATACGGTAATTCGAACAATTTTGAACGCAGGAGGAATTTTTATTTGCTTCACACATATATTGTGTTAATTTTTCCAATATTTGCTATTTAAGCCAAGGCGGTGTCGGATTCAAATAAAATTGTTATCATTGGCAAGTATGGGACTTCTTCTCTTTAGAGAGCTTATTTAAATGGAAAAGTTTCTTGTTGCCAGGACCCTTAATATATTAAGTGCCTTTCGATGTTCTCAGGTATCAATATACTATTTAAAGGAAATAGAGAACTATAAAATGTGTGGCTTTTGTTAAAGTTTCAACAGGTTCTCTGTTTTGTGACTGTTTTATCACTGTTAAATAAAATTTATATATTCACATTCTTATTTGAATTCGATGACACATTCTAAAGCTTTTTAGTTGTTAATGTTAATAATTTCTCAAAAATTTATTTGCAATGTTCGAAATTAGAATTTCTGATGCAGAAAATATATCCAACTGGCTTATGCTTCGTATTTATAACGTTTAAATATTTTTAATAAACCTAAATTGTTTTTTTAACTCGCAACAATTTGAAATTAACCTATAAAAGTTTATCAATTTTAGCTTTTTAAATAATAAATTAAAAATATTTTTTAGTAAAAAAAATTACAAAGTTTAAAAATATGCCAAATTTGAGGAAAAAAATTATAAGCGATCTTAATAAATCATTTATGTCCTCCAGGAGATTTTTTGCTAAGAAAATATTGAAAATATTTTTAACTTGTTTCTCTACTACAGTAGGGTGTTTTTTTGGCTAAACAAAGTTATAAGAAATTCAAAATTATACATTTTGCTTTTATTCAGACACAAAATAATTTTAACTTCTATCGTGTTCTCCAGAACAAACTGCCGAGGATTATGAGCTGCCCTAAATCGTGGAGAGTTTTACAGTTTGGTCAAATGAAATATTAAAGTCATGTTTTATATCAACAAACGTTTCATGTTGAATTTATTATCATCCAAATTTTATATCAATATCTTTCTTTTGTAAGTAAACGTTTTAAGATTTGTGTACAAGGTTGTAAAAGACAAACGAGAAAGACGGCACGGCAAAAACTAAGGAACAAAATGAATTGGATATTGGAGAGAATAAATGCATAAAAAACAAATTGTTTATATTTTAATATCATATTTTAGGCCAACGTTTCTTATGAACTTCTCTTGTGTAATTTAAATGATAAAAGATAAAAAGTAATTTAAAAAACAAATATTACCAGAACTTTTATGCAAAATAAGTGTAAACGTTATGTATGAAATAAGCACTAGGCAAAAAGCAATAATATACACCGATTTTATATTGCATAGTGAAAAACAAAACAAATTGTAATAAAGTTATCAAAAATGGGCTTTTTAGTTTTACATTCAGCTATAGAAATTTTTTGTTCATATATTTCTTGTCGTTTTGCATATCGTGGAATAATTTTATCTAGAAATAGATGTTTAACATTAAAAGGATTTATTATTTTAAAATGAAAGATGCACAGATTTTAGCGCCAATTTCAAGAGTGAAGAGGTTTTAATATATTTTTAAAATAATGCGTAAAAAAGGGGAGCGAACCGAGTGAGTTACCATATCGAAACTATGAGCGCCAAATATCTCTAAATAAGATAGTGAAAGAATCAAATCTAGAGCAACTTTAGTCAAAAAAGCCTAGAAATGATCCCAGAAACATTTTGAAAATGAATTTGTCCATTTAAGCGATCGAGATTCGTATGGCCTAGTGGCCGCCTTTTTAATACTTTTTAGAAGACAACTTAGCAGAAAAACAAACAGAATAGCATTGCTACTAGATGATGCAGTAAAACCTCTCTTCAAGACCTTGGGACCAATTAGCACTAGATCAATAGTCGAAAAAGAAACATTGCAAAATCAGCTTACACTGCGATGTAAAAGTCCATGGCAAGAGATTATTTATTCCTTTTGACAACTATTGTACATCGCATAAGGAGATGACAATATGAAACACCTCGTCTGATATTGCCCTGCTCTCTCTAAGGAAAGAGCAATTCACAAAGGCAGCTTATTGGTGAAAAATTCAGGAAAAATATCGGGTTGTGTTATAAAAAGGATAATTTCTTTTACCTGAGCATCGCAGTGGATCACACACAAATTTATTGAGGGAATTAAAACAAATGGCGCATGTACTCTCTGTTCTATCTTCTCTTTTTGCTTATTGAAAACACACTCTTCATTCTAGGCATCGCACTTTATTTGGTCGCTCAGTCCCATAAAACTCTGTCCATAAACTAAAAGCTGGTAATTTTATTTATGATACGTAGACTCCAAAAACTGGCACCAGTGCCTACAAAATATATTCGGTATTCATTTTGTCTCCAATACGAAAATGACAAAAGGAAGTACACGGTCCATAATTGTTCGTCCAGACGGAAATAACAATGGCAGACATTAAATATGTTTGCGTCTTTGACTTTTAAGAAATCTTAAACAAGAAACTTGACACAAATCCTTACTGATTATGAAGAAGAAACTCGATTTGATAAATGTGACATTAAAATGGCATAAGTTGGAAAGTGTTTGTCCCTTCGGCTTTTTTCCAACACAAATATTAATTTTAAGCCACTTCTGTTGTCCTCTGTTTCAGTTCATATTTAAGTAGGTGTATGTGTGAGTGTGTGTGTGTGTAGTAGCCTAAATTTGTGTTTTTATTTTTTCCTTTATTTGTTACATTTGTTGATACTGTCATTTGGCTTTTTTGTTGTTGTTATTGTTGTTGTTGTTTTCTCTTTGTTAATGCTGTGTGCTAAAAGTGCTACTGTTATTAACTTTGATTTATAGACTTCCCATGGTTCGTTCGTGCTTGTTTATCAACCATTTTTAAAGCTGCAAATTTAAAGGCTGTTACGCCATTAGACAAAATACATATTTAACACTAAGAGAGTATAATTTTCGATTTTTTTTCTAATATAATACAGAAACATTTCGTTTTATTTGTTTTTCTTAAATGTTTATTTTGTTACTACTAAATCTTTGTACTTAAACATTCTACTGTCACAAAACATATAAATGTCATAAAATGAATTTTACTATCAAATATAGATTTTGGTGCTTAGAAAATGCAGAGTAGAGTGCAGAAAAGAACAAAGTGGGGCAGATTAGAGCAAAGTAAAATAGAGTGTAGTAGTATATAGAAGAATAGAAAGTATAGAGCAGAGAAGAGTAGACTATTAAGGTGCGGAAGATAAAAAGGTAGAGAAGATCAAAGTATTCTAAAGTAAATAGTGTAAAGAAAAGTAGAGACGAACGGAGCAGAGTATGCTAGAGTAGAGCAAAGTAGAACACTGTAGAGTTCAAAGAAAATGGGAGAAGAGAAGAGTGAAGTAGACTTGAGTAGAGTAGAGTAGAATATAAGCAAATTAGAGTAAAATATAGGAGATTAAAGTGCAGGTCTGTAATAAAGTAGAGTAGATTACGGTAGAAATAGGGTAAAATAATGAAGTAAAGTAATTGTGTAGTTTAAAGTAGAGTAAAACGGAAAACGATAGAGTAATGTAAAGAAAGGTAGTGGATTACAGTAGAGCAGACAGAAAGAGAAAGGAATTAAAAGCCTAGAATGCAAAGAAGTGTAAAGCAGATTAAAAAAAAAATAAAATAGAGTAAAGCAGGGAGAATAGTGTAGAATAGTATATTAGCTTATGAAAAAGTATATTAGAGCAGAGTAGGCCAGGTAAAACAGAATAAATGCAGAGAGTAGAGTAGAGAAGAGAAGAATAGATAAAGGTGGAGCAATGAATATTAGAGTAGATAAGAGTCATGTAGAGAAGAAAAGAGTCTATAAGGGCAAAGTGGAGAAGAGTTGTTGGGCAGAGTAAAGCAGAGCTGAGTAGAAATAATGAGAATGAAGATGAGTAGAAAAAAATAGTAGTGTAAATTACAATAATAAATCAAAATAGGACGAAGTAGATAAAAAAGCATAATTGGGTAGAGAATACTAGAGTGCAAGTAAGAGAGAATTATAAAGGCACATATATAGTAGAGAAAGTTTTGTCCAGTGGAGTAGAAAAAAAGGAAATAGAGTGCAGCAAAGGTTAGTAGCGTAGAAATGAGTAAAAGAATACAGTAGAGCTGAGAAGGGCAGTGTAAAAAAAATAAAATAGAGCAGAGAAACAGAGGTGAGCGAATGATAGGAAAACCAGTGTAGTTAAGGTAACTGCATTAGAAAGATTTAGAATGCAATAAAATAGAGAATAGTTGACATTTAATATAAAGTCAATGTAAAAATTTTCATCTTCAAAAAAAAAATCGTTTTATCTATCGTTAATAAGAGAGACAATTTTGTAAGAACTTTTTCCTCTTCACTAAGGTACTAAAAATATGTAAATATATGTAGACAATCCCTACCTCTTGTACTTAATTCGTATCAAAAACATTTACAACTTGTGCAATAAAAGTCTATTGTTTATTAAATTTTTATCATTACGAACAACAATAATGCCATGAATTTTATTATATGTCTTGCCGATAATTTGTTGTTATTTTATGTGTTTATTTATCAATGTTTGTAAAATATTTCTGTAGGTTGTATTTATTGAGTTTCTTTACGATTATACATATGTACATATATTTCATGAAATATTTTTTTATTTAGCCAACAGCAAGTGAATGAAACATTTGGATAAAATCAAACAAATGAGAGAATTATTTTTTTGTTGATTTAAAATTCATTAATTTTATACAGTCTTCAGCCAGAAAGAGGAGTAAAATAATTCAATTTACGAAAATGCTACTCTGGAATATTCGAATATTTTAGACTTAGGACATGTAAGGCAATTTACACGAAGCGGACAAAATATACTATAAATTGCTTTTTCCATTATGTTTAGTTGTCGCGTTAAAGCGTGTTGCCGTTCTTACAATTTCTTTTGGAACTATTATTTCAAACTAACGATTTAAAAAAATTATTTAATCAGTTAAAATTTACTAATTAATTTAAGAAATAGTTTTTTATTGCAAAACCGGATATAAAAATCTTAAATTAAAAAAATTCAATCTTTTAGTAATATTATTAATATTATTTTTAAATAAAAATTTGCGTGGGATACACCATTAATCCAGCAAAATATTTGAAGTAAAATATGCGGCAGTTTAAAAGTTATGGAAATTTGTGTATAGGCTTCTTATATTGAAAACCTAGAAATGTTAATTTTAGCTTCTATTTTTCTAATTCAATCAACGTTATTTTTTTAGTTTCTTAGGATTCAAAATTAGTCTAGGGCACATTCTTAAATCTGTAAAAGTTTTGAAAATGTATGTAATTATGTCCGCATATACACCACAAAACCATTTAAATAAAAAAATTAGATCTTAACCCATTTTCCTAGTTTTTCAAGTTACGAAATTACCTAGATTAAGCTGTAAAAGTTTCGCAGTTTTAAATATATTTTTTTTAATTCAGTTTATAAGAAAATCATCTTTCATTAGGTTACGTTAGGTTAGGTTGATTGGAGGGGTGTGATAAGCCCATGTCATACGACATACATTTAAGCCAGTGAAGGCTTGTTGTGCGCTACATTTAATTATCAGACACAAACTGCAAAAGTTCTGCGGCAGGATTCGAACCTGGGACCTTCGCACTACGAGTCTAGTACACTACTTACTAGTCTACGAAGGTCAGTCTAAATAAATACAAGGGCGTCTTGTAAAGTTCTTAATTATTTTTAGAATTTTTTTTATATGGATTTTGACAGGAATTTCGAATAGAACATGAGCAGACTAGCTAGTTCTAGTTTAATTTTCTAACTATAGTAATAAAATAATTTAATTTAGGAAATTCAGCGATAGCGTAATTTTTTCTTCATAAAATAAAAGGCAACATTCTTATAGTACTTTATAGAAATGGGCAATTATTTCTGTTTATAATTTTTAATGTAATTAAATTTTTTGTCATTCACTTTATGAATTTATACAAAAAGGAACAACTCAATTTTATTATTTGTAACCAAATTCATTTAATGAATAAATATTTTGTGTGAATGTGGACCTACAAAAAAATTTGTTGAATTCAAACAAACAATTGTTAAAAGTTTAACAGGAAAAAGGAAACTATTAAAGCTCTAAATAATAATTATCAGGAGCAATGAAAAAGTTTGACTGAAAAACAAATTTACTTTAGACAAAATGTTTGTTTGAAATTTTTTTGGCAATAATTTTTTTCTTCAAATTTGTTTCTATCATCTACATTTCAGGAATATGAGCAGCAGCTTAAAGGAAAATAATACAGATTTATTTATACGTTTTCAACTGATGTACTACTCGTATGTGCTTACACAACTGTGTTGATGTATGTGTATAAAGGAGCACTTGTGCATGTGTGTGTATGAATATATTTAAAACTAGTTCATGTTTTCCTAACTTGATTCAAATTTTAGCACTTGTGTTTACTCGTTATTATTTTTTCAAAATCAGCTTAAAATATTTTTTTATGTTAATTTAAAAACATTTTTACTAAAAATGATTTTTTTTGTACACAAATACATTCTTTATACATACGAGTAGATATAATTTGTATTTAGGAGAGAAGGACTTGTATGACAATTCGATTTTTTTTTGTTTATCTAGTTTATTTGCTAAAGTATCAGTTTAAATAATTGTGTTTTAAGAAGCGAAATATTTTTTTAATAGCAGTTAAATAAAATATATTGTTTTTGCATACAAATGGTATAAGGTCAGGATAATAAATATATTTGATGTACTCGTATTGTATGTTCATTAGCATTTTTATTTATTTATTTATTTATTTTTTTCATTTACTTTGTTTTCTTGTCATTTTTTATTCTTATCAGTTCTTATCCTTATTTTTGTAAGAATTATCTCAACTTCAGAAACATTTCTGTTCATAATTTATAATGGATATCAAATTTCCATCCAGCAGCAGTTCCTAAACATACCTTTGATTTTTTATATTTTTTTGTATTTTTTATTATTATATTGCAACAGTTTGATACAGTTTGATTTTGTACTATTATTCATGGCATTTTTATAAAATTATTTATTGTGAAAAATCAAATGAAATGTGGCATGTTTCGCAATAAAATTTTTACTTAGAAACTAAAACCTCTATTCAGAGAATACAAAATATTTATATATATTTTAATAATTATTTTGAAAGTATTGCTAAATTGTTTCAATTTTGTTGTTATAGAATTTAGTATTTGAAAAAATTCAATAACTTTCTTCGTTTCCATAACTCCCACTAAACACTGCGTTCATATTTAATTTTTTAATTAATAATTGTTTTATAAATATGGCTATAAAAAAATTAATATTGATTCCAAATGAAATCGAAAACACCAAACAATATTAATGAAATGATTTTTTTAGAATAAGAACTTTTTAACAAAAAACTTAACTCAGTTTAACAATATGTTATATGCATTACCTACAGAGATCAGTGAAGTCGGTGCATTGACTACTGCAAACATTTTTTAACGCTAATATATATTTATTGCATCTCCAAAACTAAACTAGCAATAAGTATTCAAATCTTAAGTATAGATATAATTATGAGACCCAACCAGTGTCAGACATAAACTTAGTGATTTCAATTAATAATACATAAATGTCCTGTTAAGCACAAAAATATTTTCAAAAACTTTCAGCTGGATTATTGCGTATTAAGGCCGCAGTGTCCCTCTATTTTAAGCGGATGTCTCCAGTAAAATTCAAGATATTACGAGCAAGGGGATTAGGATGGAACTCGATTTTTGTTAAATATTTGCCTGCATATTTTGCAATTTCAGCGGTCACAAGTGGCATATTTAAATCACGATGTAGAATAAAATTTTTCATGTACCATGGGACTGATGTAAACAACCTTAAAATTTTGTTTTGCCTTCGTTGGATTCTCTCCACATTGAAAGCTGAAGCAGTGCCCCATAGCTGAATTCCGTAACACCATATGGGTTTCAAAAGCGACTTGTATATTAAAAGTTTACAATCTAGACTGAGGGTTGAATTTCTACCATTCAGCCAATTTATCTGAGTTAATTTAAGCTTCATTTGTGTCAGCTTAGAGTCAATTGTGGTGTTTCCTTGTAAGCCGTCGTTCAAGGTGTATACCAAGGTATTTCACCTGTGAATGTTGAGGAACAACTTGATTGTTGATTCGAATGGGGAAACAAGTATCTCTTCGTAGGTTATTGGGACATGAGCCTACATTTGTTCATTTATTTTTATTCTCCATAAGTTCAACCACAGTTCCTAGAGGTCAATATGTTCCTGAAGATGTCGGGATGTCTCGTGAGGGTTTTTATGCATACTAAGGCAGGCTGTATCATCGGCAAATGTAGAAGTGTGGATATTATCTGCTCACAGGCATATCACAGGTATAAACCAAATACAAAACTGGCCCCAGTATACTCCCCTGAGGCACACCGAATGAGATAGTTTTGGGAGGAAGTCCCCTTCCACACTAGTGAACTTTCGGGCAAGAATGTAATTTTCCAATGTTTATTGGTAAATATGATTTCAATTTTAAAATTAGTCCTTCATGCCTGAGAATCATCAATAAAGAGGGAAAAACAATACTTCTTTACTTCAAATGTTCTTCTTCAAGTATGAATAAAATTTTTTTTTCGGTTTCTGGCACTCGCTGCAAATATCTCTGCCAATGCATGTATTTCTTTTGTTACCTTTCTAGGCTTTGTTTGAAGTCGGCTGAATTTTTTTTGGCATACTTCTATCCATTGGACCATATTTTCATTGTCAGTGAGATATAATTGAGGTTAAATGTCGCTAATATGCCGAACTATCTCATACTTCTAGCTCTTGAATTGTTCTTGGCTTTTTGACATAAATTTTTTCTTTTAAATATCCCTAATAAAAGTAGTCTAACGGTGTCAAATCACAAGATCGTGGTGGCCAATTTACATTGCCAAGACGTTAATTTTCCGCGCAAAAGAGCCATGGTTTCGTTGGCTCTATGGCAAGTGGCACCATCCTATTTGAACCATATATCGTGCAGGTCTAAGCCATAAGAAGTCCGTTATCATCACGCGATAACGAATACCATACTGCTTGTTAATGATTCCACTGTGGTTAAATCATGAGTCGGAGCTAAAGTGCAGGAAATGAATTTTGATTTGAATACACATTTTCATAAAAGGCTTTCACATTCATAACCGCTCCTCAATTGTATACTTTCCTATGATTGAATTTGTCAAACACTGAAAAAAGAGATGTCAAATTAAGTTGGGCAATTAACAACATGCATTATGGTTGGACCAGCCTTATTAGTACTTGATATATTTTAGGACATATAACATTATATTATATATACAGATTCGCATTTCGAATAAATTTATATTTAGAAAATAATTTTCATATTGGCGCTGCTTTGTCCGAGTAATACTAAGAGAGGACCTCAATAACTGATCTCCATAGAGTTCCTTTAACTTCATTTCAGGTTAGTCCAGCAGTTTGTTTGGGCGTCTTCATGTATCTTTAGGGCATTTCCTTCTTCTGGCTCCCTGTGGGTTGTAGTCAAGAGATTTCCTATTGATGTCATTTGTTCGCTTACGTAGGGTATGATCCAACCATCGATATATACGTATTTTGATCTTATGGTCAATTGGAAGTTGTTGCCTTCTAAACGATAACTCACAATTTTAAAAGTTTAATTCAAAATGTTTTGAGGACTTGGCGAAAGCATTTATCGACGAAGACATGTAGTTCTTGTTTATCTAGTTTCGTTTAATTCCAGGTCTACGAACCATAAAGCACTACTGACTACAAATTCACTTTTCGTAAATACTGCCATATTGGCTGCCCTTCAATATTCCCAAGGCTTATTTAGCCTTAGCCAGTCTGTTTTGAATATCTTCGCTGCAACCACCGGAAGTAACAATAATGCTGCCCAAGTAGAAAAAGGTTGTGTTATCTTCAACATGTTTCCCCATCAGTGAAAAGCGTAGCTGTTCGCTATATTGAAACGCAATGATTTTTTTCGAAGTGTTTATTATCAGTCATGCATTCATCGATTTAGCTGTGATGTCATTTGTTTCATGTCTTGCTGATTGTGTGACAGTAAACAAATGTCATCAGTATAGTCAAGGTCTGTAAGTCTGGAAAGTTATGCCTATTGTGATCATATTCCACGGTATTCAGCGGTTCACTTGCAGCATGTGAATGAGTTGAAAAGCTTGGCAACAAGTAGACGAGAATGGGTCTAAATCGTTGAGGCCTTATGTTCCTTATAGAAACAACAGAGAATTACATATATGTGTGATCTATATTTTGCTACTTTTTCAACAAACCAACAAAAATTATGCAGCATTTAAGGAAGATGGGTCAGAGTCAGCGATTTTAACAAAACATTAAAAATTGTTTGTTTAACCAGCAATAGCACATACGTGTAAATGATAACAAATATCTTAAAGTGCTCTTTAATATTTAAGTTTTCTTTGTTTGTGTATGAGTAGGCTTGTATATATACGGTGTGGTCGTACGTTTAGACAATAATTGTTTGGCCTTGTATGTGTTTGTTTACAGATGACGAAATTTGAAGAGCAAGTCACATTAAGCCAGTCGCAGAAAAATAATTGAAGTTGTTTTTCTGCTTTAAATTTCCTTTTTATTTTTATTTTCATTTCCTTTTTCTTTATTCTGGGGATAATTATGCAAAAACAAGTCAACGTTATGTTCTAACGACATTGTGGAACAGATTTACACTTTAACATACAGACATATAAATTTATAATGAATGCGAAAAGAAAAGATAAAGATTACAGTAGGCCTTTTAAGTTTGACAAAGTCAAACTTAATGTGTTATTAAGGATGTGTTGTACAGGAATTTTTAATAGCCTACTCAAACGTAATACAAGTGTCATTTGAAATTCTGTATGTCGATGTTAGAAAAGTTGTAGATTTTTAGCTCTACTTACGACTGTATGACATCATGAGGAATTTTCTGTTAAAATTTTTTTTTGTTTACCAAAAAAAAGCTGTCTGAAAATAAAATAATTTTAAAGAACTTTCTATCTTTGACTGAAATACTTGTGAACTTAAACAGCAGATAAATAGGTTAAATTGCAAAACACTTCGAAAAAGGATGGTATGACATCATCCAAATTATCTTTTTTTATATGAAATCATATTCATATACCCTTATCAATGCCACAAAAAGGAGTGGCGAAATATTAAGATTATTAAGTACTCAGCAATTAAATTTTCTAAGAGTGATTATTCTATTTCAAGCGTTGTTTATTTGCATCAAAACGTTTTTAGGCGGTTGAAATTTTTATCAACAAATTTAACAAATATTTGTCATCCAATTTAAAAGTCTTTTATGCGTTTTTTACAAAGTGATGTCGTTAAACTCAACTTTTTTAATAACACATGGAAGTAAGTTAAATTAATTATTTCAAGCCTAATTATACGTGATATGTAGCCTCTAAAGTATAGACTGGGTCTCTCCTATTTTACGTATTCTTTCTGTTTATATAAGAACATAGAGTGATTTCGTTTATTCCTCTAAAACAAATTTGAAATGCCGCAAGCTCTTGGTATGATTGTCTGATTGAAAATTGCACTCCAACAGAAAAGTGACAAAAAATTACAGGGACTCGAATATAGCAACTCAATTTTTCCACAGTTAATAAACAGTATAGATTCTCAGGGTGTTTCTCGAACCCTTCGTAATACTTTTTCATTTCCTAAATAATATTTTTATTGAAACTTAAATTTTAAAACAGCGTTACTCTATTTTCATGAAAACAATTTTATTATCTTAAAGAAGATACAAGTCTTAACTTTTAAACAAATAAAAACGTCTGAAAATGTATTGGCTAATGATGGAGTTATAGGTACTTCCGATTAAGTTAAAAAACTGAAATATAAATATTGACAGCAGTAGGAATGGGTATTTTATTTGATACACGGTTAAGAAGCTGGTGTTAAAAATTAACTTGTTTAGAACGAACGAAAAAAAATCACGAGTAAAAAAAATTAATTATTACATTGTTATTTCTAGTGTTTCGAGAATAAAGATTGAAACAAAACTCAAGAAATAAATACTGGTATTTGCAAGTGCAGCATTAAATTATATTTTACCAAATTTTTAAATTTAAATAATTTATCTGTAAAGTGTGCTGTGTTATAACGTCCGTAGTTATACATAAGGATTTGCAAATAGAACTATGGTAGTTTTAGGCATGTTACAATTATATAAATGCAATCGCAATGTTTCTTGAATATTAAGTGTTTGTCTCTAGATACTTGACTTGGTTCCCTTTTTAATATTTAAGAAATACAGATTCCGATTCAAAATTTGCTTTATTTGTATTAATTATGTATTTACATTTTGATCTTCATGGTCTTCTTTTATTTTCTTTTTAATTTACATTACATATTTTAATTGTATTGTACGAAACTGCTTATAGTTTCCAAGTTATAGATGCTAAAAAATTTAATATATTGAGTATTTTTGTAAAACAAATTTAATATCAAATTATTCATAACTCGAAACAGGGATTTCGGATTAAAGTAACATTGGTAACGTGATAAAATGTTTGACTTCCTTAATTCAAATATTAAACTTAAGGCACCAACATTTTTGTTGGAAGGACGTCTAAGATCTAAAAATGTCCTCCTGTTCTCAAATATACTAAAAAAAATATGTCTGAATTTGTTTTTCCCGAAAATAGACAACTATTAAATCTTTATTTGATCCAAGAAGTCTCCTGACCTCACTTCGTTCTGGAACATATAATAATATCATTACAAAGGTCCGACAAACACCATCCCCTGGAAAAAAATGTAAGGAATCAAAGATTAGTAAGATTCCTAACTACTACACCTAATCAACAGAGGGCGTTGTTTCTAGGCAACGATAACTATATCCTAGGAGATGCTACAGTAGACCAATCATCTACAATACTTAGCTGGGACAACAACCGATTAATGAAATCGAGATAAGGCAAAATAACAATAGACTGGATAGATGCTTTATAGAAGCCACATGCTCCCAAGAGGTGTAATGGGATAAAGAGGAAGAAAATCTTTATTTGCAGAAAACTTTAAAGTGAAATTTGGGTTTGTTCAAAAATAACGACTCACCTTTTACTGCCAAATAGCATTTTTTTCACATAATCTCTTCTATTCGATAAAAATTTTTTGGCATCGACATTCCAAATGGTAAAAAATATTTTAATTCAAATTTTAAAAAGGATCACTTATTCCAACTGATTACTATTAACTAGTAAGAAGGCAGTCATAACATCTGATCCAATTGAAGACACAATATGAAGTTTTCATCAGATAAAGATTTAAAATTTTTTTTATTTTGTGTAGGAAAATAAAGATACCAATCAGGATATTTGACAATGAAGAATCTCAGAGATCTTTGCATCAAAAGAGTTTTTATTTTACAATCATTTTGATAGATGAACACCAACATAATGGTACTTGTTTTATTTAAATTCGATAACGTGTTCCTAGATTATGAAGTATTCAATGTTAGTTATTATAAATAGTCCGTAACTAAAAATTTTGAAGGACTTAACCTTGAAATCGTAGCTGGTATCGCCTCAATAACGGAAGTATGTGCTAAATTTAGTAATTCTAAAAAGCTAAATTTACTTAATGAAAACGGTTTTCTCTTATCCGAAGTGAATTAAATAGGAACCCCGGTTAAACAAAAAACAACTGCTGAAATTTTCCACTTCCCTATGTCCGAGCTCGTCTGTATTAAGAATCTTTATTATTAGTTAATATCAAATTACCACCTTATAACTAAAAACATTGCACTACAAACAATATCAATTTAGAGATTAAAGTCGATAAAGAATAAACTCAATTAGAGGTCCAATCTATATGTTTGCTGGGAGTACCGTGATATATCCAATTCATACCATATCTATAACATACACTTGCAAACACAACCAGACATTACAGACATACGCGTAAGGAATGTTGCCAATGACAATGTTGCAAGCACATACTCAATGTGTTCCAGTGTTTCCTTTTTTCCATTAGAGGTATCAACTTTGACTTAGCAATGACGTTGTTAAATATAAGATTACCTTGATGTTATTTTCTTATTTCCATTATCTTGTTTTTCCTTAATAAAATAATGTTAATTAACGCATTGTCATTACATGCGCACATACAAACACAAACTTCAATACAAGCAACTGTGACTACATGATATATATTCAAGACCGGAGATATAAAGTAATCATCAGAATGAGAGAAAAGTTTGTCGTGTTTTGTATTTTGTTTTAACTTGTATTATTTGTCTTGACGAAATTAAAAAAAATTTCTTATATGTATATCTGTTTCTTGTTTCATTCACAGGGTATGCGTATGTCTGGCGAGAGTTCAGAAATAATGCATTTAACTCAGTTGGAACGTGAAAGTGCTGGTGCTTATGCTTGTGGTGCAACAAACACTGAAGGGGAAACACGTAGTTCTAGCATAACGTTGAAAGTACAATGTGAGTAAATTATTATGAGATGATTCTAATGCATATTTTCATTATATATAATTTTGTTGATAATGAAAATATTGTGAAGGGAAGTTTTATGAACGAAAAAATAAAAAATTCACGAGTAAATAAAATTAATTATTACATTGTTATTTCGAGTGTTTCGAGAATAAAGATTGAAACGAAACTCAAGAAATAAATACTGGTATTTGCAAGTGCAGCATTAAATTATATTTTACCAAATTTTTAAATTTAAATGGTTTATTGGTAAAGTGTGCTGTGTTATAACGTCCGTAGTTATACTTAAGGATTTGCAAATAGAACTATGGTAGTTTTAGGCACGTTATAATTATATAATTGCAATCGCTATAATATTCTAAACGCAAAATTAACTGTCTATAAAATATAATAATAATACTATCGTGCTCATTGTCTCGAATTGGAAAACAGATTTTTTTACTGAAATCATTTGACAAAAATCAAATATATTCTAAGGTTTTGTACGACCTCTAGTCACACTATATTGGTATATTTGATGTTTCATAGACTTTAGATTTATTTCGCATTTATTTGTAGCAGTGAATTTAATTTCGAATGTAACATTAGCGAAAAATTTATAAGGCCCTTGATGAAAAAATTATTTCGTTTCCTCTAACAACAATATTTGAACAACTAAACAATAACTGCGGTATTCATAAAAATTATTGTAGGTTTATTAAGGGCTTATTTGACAAATTTCTATGGGATATTTGTCAAATAAACCTTTAATAAACATACAATATTTTTTATGAATAAGGCCGTAAAACTTCAAGTCAAAAAATTTGTTTTTTTGTTACAAATAGTTTCTCATATCACATATTAATTTGCATACAAACTAATTAACAAATTATTTAAGTTAATAAAAGAATGATAAATCTAAAATATCGTAAAGGAAAACAATTGAATTAATAGCCAAAAAAGCATATGATTTTTTAACTAAACTTTTGCTTTAATTCTACAAATTTTATAACGAAATTTCAAAGGCAATAAATGTCAAATTATGATTTAATTCATTTTGTTGACTACATGTTGTTGTGTACTACAACTTGGTCTACAAGAGTACTTTGTTATCAAGACTTAAAATCGTTACTATTTTTTGTGGATTTTGGAAGGAATAATGAAATTTCTTTTTAATAAAAATAATGTTTTTCTAAGGAATAGAAATTCATCAAAAATTAGAAGTTATACATATTTTTTTTTCAATATCTTTTAAGTTAAAATCCTTAGATTTTAAAAGGATCATTTGAAAGTATTAAAAATGTCTTCTTTACACTAGATATTATTATTGATCTGGTAAAAAGGATTTTATAAAAATATTTTGCAAAGGAATTTTCTTTACGAGATCAATCCCTTTGACGTTAAAAATCGTTAATTATTTTTAAAAGAACTTTCATCGATTTTGATTTTTTTTTTTTTTGGTAAAATATTATTATTAAAACACATAAAAAATCTTATTATTTTTAGGAAATTATTTATTTGCATTTGTAATTTTAAACTATTTGTGTATGTAAAACTACCAATTACTTTTTCACCTTCTTTTTCTTGTCATTATAAGATGTTTCACTAAAGATGACTATTTAAAATCATTACGTAAATAACAACCTAATATTTCTTGATAATAATAATAATATTGTCTCTCTTTACAATATATTTTCTGAAATAGAAGTTTATACCTTTGAATTTGCATGCGTATTGTACTTTTCATAAGGATTTTGAATTGTCAACGATGAAATTGCTTAGAAATGATGAATTATATTTTCGTATTTGTGCAACTGCATGTTTTGTTTGTGACACTGTATGTCTCCAAAAAGAGACACATACCGTAACACACACAAAAAACATTAGATATTCAAATATTATTAATGCTTCATGCACTGTGCACTCATATACACACGTACACATGTGTTCTTGTCGTTGTACTGCAGCGTGTAAGTGATTGTTTGTGTATGGCTGTGTCTGTGCATTAGCGAGAAGAAATAAGAAATAAAATAGAAGAATAAAAGCAAAGTTAGTTACAATATCTTTTATGTTGAGTATATGATGGATAAATATATGGATGTGTCACTGGAAATGACAACCAAGGAAACACTCAAGTGGCACAAATCAGCAGTGCTAAATGTAAAATGTTACAAAAAGTACCAAAGAATTCTTAAATATTTTTCATTTCCATTATACACATTGAGAGTAATATTTCTGAAAGTAAATTGATTTCAAAAATATAACAATAAAAAAAGAAAATAGAAAACATATTCACTCGACCTCTAGAACCTTTCTATGGTGGTGGCTTCAAGTAACTAAATAAATAACTAAAAAACATTTACAATACAAATAATTTAAAAAAACTCCATAAAGATTGCCTTTTTCTAACATATTTTAGATGAGGTTCAAATCGGTAAAACAAAAAATGTCCTACATTATCATGCATGTATTGAAAATCTTTTTCTAGGACTTTTTAAAGCTCCTTTTTTACAAGAATTGTAATGAAAATTTATGTGTTAGAAAATTTTGTCTCAGAAAAGATCATGGCATGACATCGACAATATATTAAGATCTGTGATTGAAAAAAATTATATCTAAAATCAAATATAAAACTGAAAAATTTATCCTTGGCTAAAGAAATTGGCATTTTGGGAGCGTTTCTTAGTTAGTAAAACCGCCGTTCAACAAAAAATAACATATTTTATGTCTTATGACTTTGAGTTATTGTTAAGACTTCGTTTCTCAAACCTCTTGATTTCTTTGTCCTTTTTGCACATCTGCCATTACAAATGGATTGTACTCCTTATAATCCAGTTTCCACTCTCTTAAACTTGGTGGCCTATTACCTACGCACATACTCAAAAAAAATTTTAAATTTTAAAATTTTACATTAGTATTGGTTGTATTTAAATAATTAATAATTTTAGAATATAGTTGTTGGACAGTTTAAAGTGATGAAGGCATATCGGAGTAGTTAATGAGCCAGCGATTGATGCTGTTCTACGTTGATGTACATCACAGCGCCATCCTTTAAGGCAATATTAGCAAAGTCGTAGGCGAAGTAAAATAATTCATAAAATGACTACATACACGACTTTAGAAATTTAAATGGATCTTTTTAAAGCCAGAAATGCTGTGTAATAGAAAAGTTGTAAAAGAGAATTAAGTTTTCTTGTCTTCACCTTTTTAGCACCTGTCCCTTAAGAGGATAACACCTTAAGTAGTTGACATTAGTTGCCTGAGTTTTACTTCACTTAAAAAAAGAGTCTCGATTTAAGTTTTTATTGCTAGTTTTATTTATATTGCAAAGCAATTACCAACGATTTTTAAAGTCACTTTAGTAGTAGAAAGCACAAACTGCATTGGATTTATTTCGAAGTTATTAATATTTTGATGTTATTTTTGCATACAAGAATGGGTGACAGATTTACGTTCTTAATCTGTTCAGCAAAGCTTTTCTTAAAAGCGAATGTTTGATCATTATGTGAAATAATTGCTTTTAAATTTTTAATATTGATCACAATTTACAGCCGAGCGATTCACTGTGCGTGATCCAATTGAATGTTTTACAATAGCTAAGCTGCTCACAACATCTAACATATTTATATTTCCAGGACATTCACAATAAAATGTATCAATTTGGCGAAATCCGTTAGGAAGATATTTCTAATTCAAATTGGAAAAACTATTTGATCATATTTTTAACTTAATTTTATATAATACACCCAAATGTCATCCCTGATAGGAGTATATAATAGAGAGGATGTAAAAGGAAAGGGAAATAAAAAGCTTATATGGAAATTTATAAAAATGAGCATTATTTAAGTGTTTTTTGCTGTTGATATTTTTCCTCAAAGAACTTTATTAATAAAACTTTACAATCAAAATCAGTCGTGCATACGCACCAAACACACATACACACATGCCTGCACGTTATAATAGACTCTTTAAATGCAGCGCCTTACTTTATGCTATAATATTTGAATACAATAAAATGCGTTTCATGTAAATGGCATTTTTTGCCATTTTCTTCAGTTTTTTTCCTGATTGCTTTTGTTTAGTTTTTTCTTTGCATTTGGTTTCTCTACATGCGCAGCAGGAATAAAGTGAATAAATAAATGTAAATCTAAGTGTATGTCATATAATATTTTATATTCATTGTAAATATAAAATATTCCAAGGAGATGTAATTTCTTTCCTTTTAAATTCAATACAAGCTCACACATTTAAGCAAACATTTGCAAAGATATGCATGTAATATGTGATCCCTTATGTATTGCATATTCAAGGAAATATTCGAACACATTCATGCACGAACTCTTAGGGATTTGCTGTCAACATGCCCTGGAATATATCTACGTTCTATATACTGGTTGCTTATATTTAACAGTTGGTTGTTTTTTTTTTTGCTCTTGTTCCAATTTATTTGTTTCCCCTCTTGTTCTTATCTCTGCGTGTTACTGAGTCTTAAATTCAAACTGATTTGAAACTTTATGCGAATCAATTACAGATTAGGAATTTTTTTTCGTGATAACAAAACGAAAAAACAAATGTACATATAAAGAAAGGGAAATCTTATCATATACAATTCCTTGCATACTTTGGTATTGAGACAGCCATACATGTGTATGGATTTTATCTATACCAGCTAAAAAAAACAGTTCTTGACACTAAATTGTATTCCCAATGTTTCGAAAGGCATTTTTTATTTAAATATTTTATTTATATTCGTGCTGGAGCCACTTCTTGTTTGTTTTTGTTTGGTGTGGGGAAATAGAGTAACACGAAATGTTGATTTTATTATATTTAAATTATTGTGATTATGGAAATAAAGACTACATTTTTGCCTGATATTATGCTGACATGAACTCCTCGAGCAGTCTTTTCCACAGGAACTTTATTCACACATTTCCTAACGCGCCTCTTAAGTTTAAAAAATTTTTATGAAAATAAATATGAACAACGATGTGCCTAAATTTAGCATGATTCAATAAAAAAATAAAGGGTGTACATAATGGTTGTATATTTCATGGTGTAAAACATTATATTCTATACAAATATATAAAACAGTCTAAAAATTTTAAAATATTGGAATAATAATTGTGAAGCAAAAAGTGATATTTTAACTGTTTCACAAAAAATAATAATAATAAATAAATAAAATAAATAAAATAAAATAAAAAAATTAATAATAATAATAATAATAAAATATTTCATAAAAGGTAAAAATTCTTAGAGCGGTATTTCATTTCAATTGTTAAATATATTTAATATATAAAAAAAACATTTTTATTTTATAAAAAATAGTCTGCGCAAGGCGAATATCATTTCTAATTGTATAGTATTGCAACATCATAAGCATTTCAAACAACCAATTCAATAATACCACCAAAGAGAATCCATGCACCCACACAAAATAAAAATTGATTTTTAGGAGGTTTCGGATTTGATTGAAAAAAAATACAATTTAAAAATATATATGAAGTCTTTATTTGAATTGATAGATTTTATGTAAATGTTGAATTTGGCTACGCCTGAAATGGTCCATTTTTGCCATATACTTTCCAACATATCGGCCGGTACCTCACGAATAAATTCTTCAATATTGGCTTCCAGTGAGACTGCCGTTGTAAGCTTATCCCTATAGACATGAGTCTTAACATAGCCTCACAAAAAATAGTCCAAAGGCGGCCAATAGGCTGGCCTCGAATATGAAATTACCTGTTCATCGAACTCGCTTCCCAATTGGTTAATTGTCGCGCATGCTGTGTATTATATGGCACCATCTTATTAAAATCACATGTCAGCCAAGTCCAGCTTTTCTATTTTGGTCGATTTTTTAATTATAACACGGTAGCGTTCGCTTTTCACAGTAACGTTCCTGCCTTCGTCATGTTAGAAAAAGTACGGTCCAATGATGGCACCGGCCTATAATTTACATCAAACAGTGCATTTTTCGAGATGCAATGTTTCTCGCTACTCTTCACACCAATTAGTTTGTGTAAAAATCCGAAACAGTTTTTTTTTGCGGATGCAGAGAAGGACTTTAAAGGTTGCCATATAGTACGTACTGGATGCCTTTTAGTGCTGCATTTAGCACATCTTCGTGATGTGGATCGCTCTGGCTTATGCATGTTGCTTTTCTTTCTCTTGGTACCGACGATTTGTGACGTTTTATTCATACAGATGCTATATTCATTACAAGTTATTTTAGTTCTCTCTACATTTCGTTCTCGCAGTTGGATCTATGTAGTTGGTAAGAATAAAAACGGATTTTCGTTACTGATCTTGTAATCTTTAGATATTTGTCTTCTCGTAGTTGTGGTAGATATTTGTGATTTAAATTGACAGTGCCACTGGCCAATATATTGGCCTTATATAAGTCTACTTGCTAAGAATATCTGTTGAAATAGTTATCCAAGAATACTTTATGCTTTTTCGATTTCAAACTAGCGCAAAATTTTCGAACAACTTTTGCACCTAGATCAGTTTGTACCTTGTCACCATCCTCTCCAGTATATATTTCGAAGTCTAAGCAATGTCCAGACTCACCACAAATCATCCAAACTCTATACCCTCGTTTAATTGGTTTTTTAGGCATATATTGTTTTAGGTAATTTCGACCCTTGAATTTGATCTTATTTTCGTCTATAGCTATTTTCTGGGGCATTATAATTTTTACAAAAAATTTTTTTTCAGTATATCCAACAGAGGTCTAATCTTATATAGCTTGTCATAATTAGCATCGGTTTTGTTGGACTTTAGGATATTGTCATTAAAACGAAATTATTAAGAATCCAGCCAAAGCGGTTGAGTGTCATAAAAGAAGATATATATGGATCCTACATATCAGGGACTGAAAACCAGTAATCTTATAAATCTGCATTTTTTTACAACCATCACTAAATTCAAGGCAAGAAATACTTCTTTTTCTTCCGCTTAAAGATTTGTTTGGAAGCAAATAATTTCAACTAAATTCTCTGACCAAAACAAACAGAATAGATTTGTAGGTATGACACTCTTTATTTCTTTTATATGATTTGGTGCACCTCCATATTTTGTGTACTCACCAATATCTTCCATTATAAATTTTTTTCCATTTCGACTGAGTCGTAGTAGAAGCACCCCACAAATTTTATAATGGCATATCATCATCCGAGTCAAGTGCCATTTGATCAATTGTCTTCATTGACAAATACAATACTGTAAATACTTTCACCGTCAGAAGGCATATCTTCAAACAAAATATTTTCTATATCACGTTCATTTAGTCCTCGCGGCATACTCACTCTATAAGTATTGTAAAACTTGATATAATCACACATTATATAGAACCTACTACAGTCACGGTGCTTAAAAATCTAACCACTATGTTAGTAAGTTTTTTATCGATGAATATAACAAATATTATATCTATATTATCATAGACTAACAAAAGAAGTAGTAATTTATAAAGTAACACTAAATTATAAATAATAAATAATCTAAGCTTTTTTATTGAACTAATTAAAGGTCGTGTTAAAAAGCAGTCGACTGCCACCTTTTCAAATAATTATATAAATATAATCAGCGAACCTTAAAGCAATTTTTTTGCAATAGACTATAAACGAATACTTAAAAAAATGTATTTTTTTTAAATTTGTCAACAGACAAGTTAAACCATATTTTATAACATCAGCAATAAGTTGTTCGAAAACTAACCGCCAAACCTGAAAGAGTTAATAAAAATCGATTAGAAAGTTTCCAGAATTGCCAAATATTGCCACCAACAAAGTTTGAACTTATATGATACTTAACATCCTTAATATGCACAGACAAGAAAAACTGAAAGGATTACAATTTATAAACTTCTAAATCGAAAAAACAAGATGTAAATAAAAAGAAATTAATTCTTTATTTAATAGGAAAATTGTTTATCTGTACTTTTATGACAAAAAACTTTTTTATATCTAAATTTGAAATAAATTTTTCCAACATTTTACATTTAAACTTTTTTAATTATTGTACGAGTATCACATAACATGGCAAAAACAAAATTTCATTGGGCATTAAAAAAACAATTTGATGAAAAAAAAACAAAATTTTTCACTTCCCATCGAATGAATTGCAAGTGCACTTTAGTGCCAATTCAAAATCAACATTTAAATAATGTTTATGTAACAAATTAGCTGGATTTATGGGATGCATTTCAATTAAACAACAAAACAACTGGGGTTCATTTATATCTAAAATGCAAATAATTTATTTAATTGAACAGAAACATTTTTGCACGAATCTTTTTTCATTGAATACTTTTGTAGTCAAAAACACCATTGAAGTGAATATTTGAATGTTCGGCAATTAAACCTCTTGATACTCTAGACACTTGCTTGGGGACAGTCCTTCTTGATTAGTTACATCTCAGTTGCTTTTATTGTTGTAGAGCTTTTAATATCATTTTTCGTTTAAGAGTGTAAAAAATTCATATGTTGAAGTTGTAGGCAAACAAAATATATTAGTATTGGTATTAGCGCAGTCTTATTGAACCCACTGTATGCTCAGTCTGAAATTTTTAGCAATGAAAGACATCATCGTTGCCTCTATTCTCCAAGAAGATGCAATTTTCATTATGTGTTCTAATTTTCTAAGGGTTTTATTTGTGTTTATCAATTCACTTTATTTTTTCATGCTGAAGGTCTCTCTTTTTTACTTTTATTTTTCGATATTTCGATCTTCAGGATGTTTTCTTTTGGAACACGACAACTACCGAAATATCGATAAATATTAATAAAAAAGTGAAACGCTAAGCTTTAAAAAATTTAATTCAATTGATAGATAATTTTCTAAGATTTTTGCGAATAAAACATATTTTCTCATTTTAGAGGTCCTCGCATTAAAAAGGTAGGTCGGTCATATGAATGTTGGTGTTTTAAGAAGGACAAATTTTAACGCTTTTTAACGATACAAATCATGTGTGAATTGCGTACGATGTTGCGTTTTAAAGTTATTAAGTGTTTAATTTTTAATTTTACACAAAAATGTTTGATATGTCCAATTTTGAAGAGCTCTTACTTTGGAACCACAAGCGATATTACAATTATTTATGCATCATATAATGCCTAAATAAAAGAGTAATGCCTGAATTTTTTCTTACACAAATTGTAAAGGACGACTATTTAACTTGGGTTGAAAACTTTTGGATGTACTGGTATCCTACATTAAAAAAAAATTTCAAAAACTCTCTTTTTATAGCAAAAGAATTGAAAAAATATTCAAAAATTTAAAATGGACAAAAAGAGAATAATTTGGGGATCTACCAATATCTTCTAGCATTGAAATATTACCAAATATTTTTATATGTGGAGATAGTTTTAGCATCAAATCTAAAGCTATCCGCTGTAAGTCGGTTACTGTATGGCTTTCAATGTAATTAGATATAGAAACTCTGAGTCTGTTTTGCATTAAATCCTTGCTACCGAGATATAGGAAGGCCCCACAAGGAATATGATCAGGTATAGGAATTTCTGCCCGGTAGAAAAAAATATTATTTTTCATCTCCCAGTTCCCATCAGTCACATTTTAACAATACTGTAAAAGAATTTATGCATTACAATTCAATTTTCTGCTGTAGATCTATATGATTTCTCACTTAAAGTCTAATCTTGTTAGCTAAATATTCGCATATTTTAAATAGATTCAAGCTGGAAAACCAGATATTGATCACACGTTGGCCAGTACAGAAAAACATTAAGCCTTCCTTCGAAGAAAATCCATGGAACTGTAGTGATAGAAAAGCATCCAAACAGTTTTTAAAGAATTTAACGAACACTATATTTTGAAATATATAAAGTTCAGTCTAGTTTAGTTCCGAGATTGATTTCTAGACTCCGCTCGCTGATCTTCGCTATCATGATTTTCATACCCAAGTTATACGCAAAAGCTTTCTAGAGGATCAAAGAACAACTATACAGGCTTCGATTTGCAGATAATGAGGCTTCTAAGATGCTATTTCTAAAAATGCATTGTTTCAGAATGTATTGGAGTTCAATATGTTCGGCTCAGATGGTATATCTTAAGTGTGGCAAAAATCGATTAAAGAAGTCAATACAGAATGCTTGAAAGCAATATTAAAGCATGTTGAAGGGAAAATCATGATTTTTGGTACCGGAAATTTGGCACTTATAGAAACAGCTGAGGACAAAATACAATACGTTCGGACAATATATTGCAGAAAGCAGCTAGACTGCGCAAACAAACGAATCATCAAGATTAAGACACTTGGTCCGAAATATTGTATAAATGGAGTATTATACAAACTTTGCGTATTAATAACTGTCCGCAATTGATACCTTAATGTATTAAGCTGGCGTTGTCTATGATGGAAGACAGTGCAGCATATCAGAGAAAATTTACTTAAAGAAGTCTCTAAAGATTAAATATAAATATATTTTACCATGTTTTATCCAAAACATGGTCGTACCGGCGCCGGAGCCCCTGAAATAAATTATATTAGTAAATAATATCATAATAAATACTAACTGCCGTGTTTCTAATATCAAAGATAATAAGTTCCTGCATAAAACTCGCAGAATGTAATAAAATAAAAGAAATGAAAAAATAATATTTCTAGTTTCGTACGTTTTTATTATCGAAATGTTAATTTTTGCAATAAATGAAGATTTTTTAATGAATCTATTATACTCTGTCCGCTGTTATAGCATCCAGAAAATAAAAATACCCACTAAATAGAATGAGCTGTGAGTAGCTTCAATCAATATTTAGGTGTCCAGGAAGATGCCTACAAACTTTAAAGCACATGCAATCATATGTTCTTAAATTTTTTCCATATTGTTAATAAACATTGAATCACTTTTGCCAACAATATATTAAAATGAGCCAAATTAAGAAATAAGAAAAGAAAATCAGCGAAATATTTTACTTAAAAAACTAACACTACCCAGCTTTTGTAACATAAAATTTTGTTTGGTGTATAGTTATCAAAATTTTTTTAAATCCCCTTTGCATTTCAGTCAGCGATATGTCCGTATTTTAGTAGTTTGATGAACAAAACTTTTCGATAGATCATGTTTTATTCAGTATTTTCAATCTCATACTTAATACAACTGCCACTTATTTGCAAAACAAATGTAAGATATTTTTTAAGGCCAAATATTAAAGAGAACCATGTGTATTAAATTGTTATCCTCTGGCTAGACTTTTTTATTATTATTTTTCATGAATGTGTATATGATGATGTCATCATTTTAAGTTGTTTTCATATTAGAGATAGAAAGCATTGCACATAAAGATGACAAAGCAAAGTCCTTATCAAAAATATAGTTTATGAATAAAACTTTTTTATAATGAATTTCATAGACAAGTTATTAATTTATAATACAACGCATTATATTGGCATCAGTTTACAGCAGGACAATAGTCATTTAAAAAAAGTTATACATGTATATGTTTTATGGTTTGGCTTACATCATTGAAAGCTAAAAAAAATATACTGAGACACATATTTAAAATCAATAAGTCCTTGAAAAATTTCAAAAGGATAAAAAATTCAAAAGAAACAAGTTGTTTAAATGTGCTGGTAGCAAACAAGGACTTTTTAATCACAAGTGTTTGAAAGATGATTAATAAAACCTCCTTGTAGATTCGAAAAAATAACGATGCTAATTATTTATGGTCACGTCTGTACCAAATGGCTTCATAGCTTTTATTTTCCATAAATTATAGTAAAAGCTGCTACTTAGCTGATTTTCATCCTGATTCAAAGATTTAGCATCGATGTCCTGATGATAAAAGTTAATGAAATATATTCATTATAAAGTACCTTAATTCAAGCGAGATTCAGCTGAACGATATTTACAATTTAATCTACTGATCACAGTATGTTGATTTACAAGGAATTACAGACGTTAATAATTTAGGAAAAAACTAAAATAATAAATGCAACTGGAATACTATTTTTTAAACTAATGGTGTAGAGAAGCCAATAATATTGTTATAAGACTAGTATTTCGAAGAAATATTTTTGTATGTTACAAAATGACAAAAACCCAAAATGTCCTTATTTTAACATATTTCAATATATATGAAATGTTTAAGAAATATATACATATAGTACTAAAAAATTCAATTAATAACATGAATGTCATTTTTGCCTTTCATTCAAAAATGAAACATGGTATATACAAACCATGGTATAAAAAATAGAAGGTACATCCACTCTCTCAATTTTGCCTTGACATTCACCATCTGACAAGAATAAGGATTGTGACATTTTCTATAAAATTGTGCTACCGTATTAGTTATTTATATATCCTGTTTTTCGTTTTATTTCAAATTGTGTTTAGAAATAATATTGAAATTGTGACAAACAATAAACAAAGAAAAAAAGTGAAATAAATATACAAGCCAAATTCAGAATTTTTAAAATCCTTATAATATTTAAATTCAGTTTTTTAAGCTCTAATGCAAATACTTTATCAATTAATAAAAATTATATTGCGAATTTATTACAGTTAGCAACTTCTAACTTAGATAAAACTGTTGTATAAAATTTTTTTTGGGCAGAACATTTTTCAAAACAAGATTTTTAAATTCTCATTTAAAGCAAAAAAGAAACACATGTTTAAATAAAAAGATGAAAAAATCTATAACTTAACTACGTTGTAAAGCTAAATCAATCTGGTATGGGTTCGTAACATACGTGAACGGATTGGCAATCATACGAAAACAAACGATTTGTACGTTCACGGATATTACGATTCGAGCCCTGTTTTTTTATTTCGCAATGAGAGAACATTACATTTTTTTAACGTTCAAAAATACGTTGCAATCAGGAATGTTCCACAAAAGTAAAAGTAAATGAAGTATACTTTTCAAACTTTTAAAATTTGGTTTTTTTTTATAAAAGTACCAGAAGGTTTTTTGTGCAATACTTGCAGGGTAAAACGTTAAGGTTTAATTTTAAAACGTTATGGTTTAATTTTAAAACTTGGCGGTTTACACTAAAGACTATTTCGGACTAAATTGCACTCTTTTTTTTTTTTTGAATTGGATACTTTTAATACTGTCCTGCTGTTCAAATATGTAAAATTAATCCAAAAATTTTTATCGTGTTATAGTAAATTTGCACTGCAAAAAATAACAATAACATCGTTAAAATGTTTTTCACAAAGTCCTCAAATACCTACATACATATTTATGTACATCACATAATGTAATATCATTACACATTTATTTATTATTACTATTATACTATAATAACTTCATTACACATTTGTGTAAAAAAAAATCCAGGAATATTTTTTCTTTTTCCTTGTCCGGCAACGCTATTTTAATTTTTACTCAAAAAACAAACTTCAAAAATCCTTTTTAAAAAAATAAATTGAGAGTGGAGGTACCTTCTTTTTTTATACCATGATACAAACATATTTACACTCATAGTATTATGAAAGTAAAAGTAACTGAAAATAAAATAAAAAATTAATGAAAATTTAACTAAAAACAGATCTACTCGCCTTTCGTTGTATTCAATTAATTTAAAAACTCAATATGAAGCTACAAATAACAATTATTTCCGTAAAAGCAATAATAATCTTTTATTATTTATTACTATAATAATAATGGCAATTACCAAAAATCTAAAGGTATATAAACTCTAAACGAAATAACTTTTAACGTTAAATAAATGCCCAAGAGAGATAAATTATTCTCAAATCTGTAAATAAAATAAAACCTTAATTTAAGATTTCTTTTTCATATTGATAAACACCTTTGCAAGAAGTGATATAAGATCCAAAATATATGAAATAAGTTCAAAATGCTTGTGCATGCGTACCTACAGTCGTGTGTCAGGACTTTCTCCTCTGTGGTATATCACAAACCGGCTTTGCCTTCCAAAGTATTTTCGAATTATCGGTCTTTAGCTTATGATATGGATTTATCCTGAACCGTGAATAAATGCTTTAGAAAGCGAAGCCACGATACGATATACCACAAAGGAGAAAGTCTATACGCCTGACAGTATGCAGGCAAAGCATAAATACCTTAAAAGGTGTAGCCAGGCTTTGGCATAATTTTTCCTCTTTAAAAATTTAATAAATTGAAAGAAGTGAATTAAGTAACAAATAAAAAGATTTGAGTCCTGTTTTTTCCCCGATGGAATAACAGAAAAAATATTTATTTGCTTTATTTCGTTGCAAGTATTTGTGTAAATATAAAGAGTTCCAAAAGGAAAATGAAATAAATATTAAATGAAAAAAATAAAAAATTAATTTCAAAAAATTTAGACTGAATAGATTTAGAATGCCGCAACTCCCGAAACGAATAAAACCAAATTATTTGAAAAAAAAGTAAACATATACTGTATTAATACATAGTTAGATCTTTAAAATAATATTTTTATTTAAATAAAATTCTGATATGACTACTTTGATTAGCATAAAATACAGAAAACCCATATGTGAATATGAAATGAATTGTACACTGCAAGCATTTATGCACATTTGCATAAATTTTCATCCACATTGTGCGTATGATTGATATTTAATAAAATATTCAAAACAATATCACTCATACGCTACAATGACAAGTAAAAATAAAAAAGCCAATTTTGTTTTCCAGTAGAACAAACGAATTGATGACAGACAGTCTTCAATTTGTTCATCTAATTGAATGATAAAAGTATGAATAAATTTTATATGTTATATTTCCTGCAAATTCCTGGTTATATTTTTCATGCTTAGAAAGGGAAAGAGGAATACGTTTTTAACATCATACTTTATTTGATGGACATTTAAGCTGGCAAAAATAGAATAAAACACACATTGTTCAACAAATAAAATTTATCAAACAAAAGTTGAAAAAAGAGGCTTATGTTATTAATATAAAGATGTTTGTCTTGTTGTTGGTGTCAACATTATACACGTCACAATAACAATATTTAAAAAATACTTTTTTTGCCAGCGATTTGATAAAATAAATTTTTACATAAATTTTATTTGTGCATGTACGTGAAATTTTATATAATTTTTTTATTATGGTACTTGTTAGATTCTCTTTTTACAAATATCCTTAAACAAACACAGTCCGCGATTTTGTTGTAAATTTTATTCTGCTTTTTCAATAAAGTTAGTTAGTAAATTTGCAAATGAAAAATCATGTACGAGTATTTTTACTATTATTGACAGAGAGTTCTTGCATATACAGATTTGATTGTAATGATTTTTTACTGCTTTTGCATGAAATAATATTAATAAATTTGAAAAATAAAATAAAGGAAGCACAAGCGTACACAATAAGTCTTAATACATAACATTTCTGTATGATATTCTTGATATCCATGGGTTTTCATGAATATTAAATGGGCGACACCAAAACCAGGACAACACCAAAAATAAAAGACAAGAATGAGTAAAAAAGACACAAGGAGAATAACAACAAATATTCGTGCTTATATAAATAAATAATTTAAGTGCGATAAAAGGTCCCCATTAAGAAACAAGTAAAAAGTATTTTTGCTTTACAGTTCAAGTCCCAAATAAACAGAAAATATTAAAGCAACGGATAAAAAATGGAAAAGCCATTTCGAAGAAAAAGCAAGTTGTTGGAAATCTTTTAAAGTTTTGTTTCATATCAGTGGTTCTATACATACATTGCACACTTGTTTGAAAAAAGTTTGACTAGTGAAAATTTTTCTTGTTTTCAATTCTGCAAAAACTCGGCAATATTTACTTGAGCAAAGGATTTCAAAAGCGGAAATCCAAATATTTATGTTGCATATATGTCGAATACTTAAATTCTATGCAGGAACTGACATAAATTAGGTATTTATGTTTTATTGTCATTAAAGATTAAAAAAAATATCTTAATGTAAAGACAAATTATAATAAAAAATACGCAATTGTTAATAAATTAGGATACACACAACAAAAGTGCCCTTTCTATCAAAAACCCCTTTTGTTAATTAGTTTCAATTTCATTTCATAATAGAATTTTCAAGGAAATTTAAAAATACTACATAATTTACCTTATCGGAATATCGTACAATATAAAAACTCCTCTATATTATACGAGTAAATATTCTTTAAAAAAATAAAAATGTTTTATTTACATTTTCCCTTCCAATAAACAACAACTACAAAATTCATTCATACGTATTAATAACAAACAACCAGAGAAGACACTTAAATATACTGCTTTTCTCAAACAATGGAAAAGTAATAAAACAATGGGAAAAGCTCAACGATATCGAAAATAAATCTGATATGAATGGCGGAAACTACATATTCAAGTAAATTATATAAAAAATATTAACCAAAGGCGGACGAATAATGTTTGTTTCTTGTTTTTATATATTCTTTCTTGTGACTTTCTTAAACTATTTTTTAATAAAGTACTTGCAATAAGTAGAGTTCTAAGCTTAAGTTTGTTAATTGTAACGTTCGTGTAACTAAATATGTCTCTGCATTTAGCTTGGAGTAGGATTTCTAAGCTTGAATGATATGCTGTGTTTGAGAGATATTAACGATTTTGCTTCCATGCACCTTTTGGAATTAATGTTATTTAAACACCCGTATAATGCGATTTTTCTTTACTAGAATTTTCTTAAGAAACTGGCAAAAATTATATATTAAACCATAACTTTCATTTGAACTTCAGATCAACACACTTTAGGCCCAGCCAACACTATACACATCCATAATTTAAACTTTGACCTCCTTTTTGCTTATCAGCATGAGATGCTGCGTCCTTATGGAATAACTTTTTATATGTCTTTATATAAATACTGTCACTCCTTGCTTGTATGGTATTGTTCCATTGTGACAAAAATAAGACTTAAAAAATTAATCCTTTGAATGTTTTTTTTTTGTGTTATTCTCTCATTATTTCATTTATTATATACGATTGTACTACATTAAGTCCTTAGAAAATATTGGGTGAGAGTCTTTGATTTTGCTAAAAGCACTTTCCCTCATGCACTGAATTATGTAAGCTGGGGTTTTTATTTTAACATTGTTTTATAGGGTCGTTTACCTGTAAGTTGTAGATAAATTTATTACACAGTTCGACAAAATTTCTAAAAATTCTTTACAACTAAGACCGACTTCTGTCAATCTATTGAATAAATTTAAATCTTTGTCACCTTTAATTAAGTTATTAGTTAATTTAATTTAAGTGAATTTATATTTTCAAAATTTAATTTCTAACTACAAATATTCTTGTTATTGTGTGCTATACACAGGAACTCTCGTTTTACCTTAAAATAAAGCATGAAACCTTAATTCCTTTCAAAGGATTATTATATCTCAATTATAATGGAAAATTTTACTATATTATGAAAGTAAATAAAATATTACCTCAATATAAATGATGTATACCAAGCAAAAACATATAATAATACTTTTATATGTTCTTTATTTATTATACTTTTATTGCATTATTTCATATAAAAACTTATATTCCTTACTAGCATGATCAAGAGTCGTAAATCTTAATAATATTTTAGTTTAATTTGTTTTGCTCCTTTTCTTCGAATTCAAACAAAAACCTTGAATGGTGTAAATCCAGTTATGATCAAATATTTGTCTCAATATCCTTAGCAAAAAGAGTAAAGTCCTTAAAATCCCTTACAGTCGTGACCCTTGAAACGTTATGAAGATCACATTATGATCTTACGCACTTTCTTATATAAAATTTGGAACACACAGGATCATGTACTTGAACTAAAAAATCTTTGCCACACTCATTTTAAAACCTACAGAAGAATTTACGGCTGCACCGATTTAAATAATTTTTTAGAATAAACATTTTGAAGTGTCACTCCAAAAACTTATATTTTTTTTATATATTTTCTTTAAAAAAATTTAACACACAAGATCATAAACTTTTTCTAAAAAATATTTTGTGACAATTTTTTCAAAACATACAGAAAAAATATTATAATCTCAAGGAAGTAATTTTTGTTTTAAAGCAGTAGCATTTTATTACAATTTTTTAGCTTGTCTGTCTTTTTAAAATTTCTGCTTAAAATAATTGGTTAATCACAGAAGAAGCACAACCTCTCAGCTTCATTTCTATCACCGCTAGAGGGTTCCGTTGTAAGCCATCTTTTTGGCCGCTCAGATTTTTGGTTAAATGTTGACTGCGTTCCTTAAGATTTTATATAATTTTCATGCTATGTCAAGCAAGTAGTAAGTAGAAATAGTATTTTGGATCTTAAAATCCTTAAATTACCTAAGAATTTGAAGCCATCTATGACTTATAGTATATTAAAAAATTGAAATATGCTCTTTTAAATGTTGTTCAAGATTTTGTTAAGGTTTTTGACACAATATGGTTATGTCCTGCTAATTTTTTCAATTACTAAAAGCTACTACACTAGAATAATAGTCCGAAGGTTGCAGATGCAATTCCTACCAAATAGTCTGGGTGTCTCTACAGATAGGCCACGTAGCTTCGAAGTTTATGTGTGTTAAGCTAAAAAAAAAACGAACAGGTCTTAAGGCAGCTTTGCTCTAGGAGGTAACAATCTTGCGAGCTCTAATTCATATGAACACAAGCCTTTGACAAAACTTTGTGCAAATGAAACTATTACAAAATTAATTGATTCAATTAATTTTGATAAGTAAGACTACATTGCTTATCATTCAATTTTCATTTGTGCAATATGTGCTCACGCAACCAGATGCACTCGCATAGTTTGAAAGCCAATGCTTGTGTTGCAACACTGTATGCTGAATAGAGCCGTGGCGTATACTTATTATATAAATAAATCTCTGTTGACCATACGTCTATATGCACGCAGTTGTAAATTAATTTTAATTAAAACTATTGCAGACTTTGGACATTATGAGAAATTGTTTTATGGTAAAATTAAAAATTATAAACAACAATTTAATACAAGAAGCGCGTAGGAATCTGGAAATGTTCAATACTTTCCCTGAAATTATATGATTATGTATATAAAGGTATATCTCAGTTAATCTTGCCAAATACTAATTCAAAGTCCAAATATTTATTTTATGCTTTAAGTTTCTATTTAAACGTCCTTTTTCTTTTAGCAACATGTGTTTAAAGAGAAACTAACATTTTTGATTTTTATATGAGTTTAATACTTTTTAAAACTTCTGTTTCACCTTTTCTTTTGAAAGTTTAAGTTCTAATGGCAGTTTGATATATTTTCTTAGAAGGTCACTAATAAAAACAAAAGTTTTTTCTCAAATTTTTTCAAAACAAAACTGTCATGTACAAAATTTTTTTGTTGCAGCCATTATAAGAACAACATTTTTATAAGTGAAGAGATGGAATTTGTAGCAACAAGTACGAGTTTTGGAAACTATATTAAGTACTTTTTATTGCGAAAAAGAATTATTGAAAAAAATATCAAAACTCTAAGCTTTTTTTTCTCAAGAAAGTATTTTATCATGTTGCACAATAATAAGCACAAATTGAACACATGAATAACATTAAAAGAAAATAAAAATAAAATCTTAAAAAAATATGTTTGTTTTAATATACATTTTCTTAGAAAATAAATTTTTTTCAGCAATCTAAAATAAGAAAAAATCTTGCAAACAAATGAAATACTTGAACATGGATCGCATATATATGCTTATTTATTCTTTCTGTTTTAAGTTTTATTCTAGAAATGTTTTCATTTTATATATAAAATATACAGAAAATTTTTACCTGTGGCTGTTGTGTTGAAAACTTTCATTTTATTTTCACTATAAACCTACAACATTTTTCCATTAAAATGATATTTAAAGAAATAAACCATTGGAAATACAAAAATGTATCACTATGATTTCAAATGTTAAAATGAAATTAATTTGTAAAATAAAAAATACATACAACTGGGTACTTGATTAGAATGCAAAAATTTTAACGTTCAGAAAAATCATAGAGCTTGTTATTCTGCAACATGAAAATACCAATAATCACTTTAGCCAATGTAGATAAATAAAAGCTATTATAGAGCCAAACAATTATAATTTATTACAGTGTAGAATGGAGACAATTCGCCATAAGGGCACATCTGCCTTCATCAATTATCTTTAAAAAGATGTATTCGTTTTTCATGCTGTAACTGACATTGCTGCCATTTACTGATAGTCTTTTATCTATAAAATCTTTAACCTTAATAATCGACGGAAGAAGTGATACGTTGTTTTCCAAAAAATTATGCTGCCGGTATTTTTGCAATTACTTTTTGAGATCTTCCTTGATATAACGAAGAATTATTAAGATGACAATTGCGAAGAATGATTAGGAATGGCTGTTGCCATAAATTTACTTGCAGTGCAAAAACAAACTTCTTAAAAAACAAAAACCTAAGATGTGATTCACTAGTCACATGATGAGGATGTTTCTTTGGCGGAATAGCCTAACTGGTGTTATAGACACAGTTTTTGCACAAAAATATTGTCAATATTGTTACTTTTTCACCGCATGTGCGGCGTATCACCAAAAGCCATTTCATACAAGAATTTCTTGTATCATATTCTGAATCAAACCCAGAGCAATTCATGATATTTCTATGCTTTCTAACACTATTTTCCGAAAGGTAATTTTACAATAAAAACTATATTGGATTGGAAATATCTCTAATTTGCCCACTTTCCAGACAGAATTAGATTTTGTCAGAACAGTCATATGACGTACATTCAATAGGAGATAGTTCCAAATAAAAATTAAAGATTTGAATGAGTTACTACTCTACAAGCTCTACTGAAGAAGACCGACCTTTCCCTAAAGTGCAGAAAGCAGAAAAGGATGTAAGAAAATTTTTACGTCCACCCCTTCAAAGAAAAAAAGGAATAAAAAAATTCAGCCAGAAATAAATTCAAATATAAGGAAAACCACTTAAGGAAACAACTCCAAAAACAGTATCCAAAAAAATATGTTGCAGCATCCTGGGCTTATCAGATTTAAGTTTCGACGAGTCCAATATAGTTTCTGTTAAGCGTTTAATATTTTTCTTCGTTAATATTATCTATGAAATGTCATTCAATATAAGTCTGGGGGCAAATTACGGCATTCGATATCGATCGAAATTTCAATACAATTCAAGAAAATTTTGTTTGAAATTTCGATCGATATCGAATGCCGTGATTTGCCCCCTGTTTTTTATCACATAATTTTTTTTTATTATGTACAAAAATCGTACAATAAGTTTTATTAATTATGTCAAGTTTTTATTTATAAGAAGGTCTTAAGATTTATAAGAAGGTGTCAAAGGATCATAAGAGAAATTAAAAAAAGTGTATTAAACGCCAATTGACATAAAATTCAAGTAGCAATTTTTAAAAAGAAATGAACACAAAATGTGAAAAAAGTAGCTTCACTATAACCGGGCCATTATTAATTTTGAAAGAATTTTTTCTCCAAGTCTATATCCTGTTTTCATTGTTTGAACAGGCAATATATCCTTATCGATCTTCAAAGTACCATGAAATCTTTAAATTTCATTTGCTTAAGTGGATCAACAATAAACGTAAGTAATTCTAGCAACGATTTGCATTGTAGCTTATTACTATAGAATATACTCTATCAGCTGGCGATTATTTCAGGAAGCCTTATACGACTCCTTTGCCATAAAACTGGACTAATGTCATATTCCTAATGAATTGTTGAATTCGGAATTTCTAGCATTGGCTGTTATGGTATGTGTTCTAATTATAGTTGTGTTTAGTTTAGTTTGTATATGAGAGGCATAATAATTAGACGTATTTAGCTTGTGCGGCGATTTTCTGCTGTGGTAAAACTGGATCAAAGAAATTGCATAAAATATTTTGTAAAAAATTGAACTAAAAACTCAAAAATACTTAAAATGTTGAGATTGACATATGCTGATTATGCTCTGAGTCAAAAAAAAAATTATACATATGGAACAAGCTTTTCGAAGACGACGTTCATCTTGGAAGCTCCATCACATCAAAATCGATGAAAATGTTGAGAGAGTAAGGAAAATTGTTATCAAAATTCGTCAGATCACTATTAGAGAAGCTATAGAGGATGTTGGATTATTGGTTGGGTTATGCCAAATAATTTTTTTGCAAAGAAAAACTCGTTCCGAAATTGCTGAATTTTTAACAAAAACCATCGCATGGGAATCGCTCAGGAAATGTTGAGTTACGCTAAAGAGGATCCAGATGTGCTTAAAAGGGTCAAAACTGGTGACAAATGATGGGTATATGGTAATGACATCGAAACCAAAGTCCAATCGTCCGAATGGAAGAGCCAATGACAGCAAATACCAAAATCACCGAATAAAAAAATACTTCTAACTATTATGCCTCGCACAAACAGACTAAACTAAGCACAATCAAACTCAACTGAGAACACATGTTTGAGACAAGTGTGCCAACATAAAAAATCGCTAATCGAATGCACGTACCTTTTCTCTTGAACAGACCACGTACATCAATTTTTAAATTGCTCTACTCGCAAACCCTCTTGTATCGTGTATGGTTTATTGAAACACACCTCGCAAACATTAAGTTTTTATATGTCGGTTGTACTTTTTATTCATGAATCTTAAAAAAATATGAAAATTAAACAAACAAAAAAATACCCTCATGAAATAAATTTTAAATAAAAGTAGTCAACTTTGAAGGATAAATACGTTACAATTGTTTACCATTACACACAAATCTAAACACTAATTCTGATGACCACCTTAAAAAGATTTCAAATGCTTGGTTTACTAAATAATTTAGTCACAAACTTTAAGAAATATATAAAATGAAAGTTGTATCGCAGTTTTTCACTGAAAATTACCAACAATATATACAGCTTAAGGCTAAAGAAGGAATACAATGTCGCGAGTGAATTAAGGATACTCGTTTATATTTAGAGTATATCCAGTATTTTATTCTTGAACTTTCTTGAGTTTCTAACTATTGCTAATGAGATTTTTAAAAAGGCTGCTTTTTTATAATGGATTTTTCTAAATTAATCTTAATTTTCAACGATCACTCTCTAAGTTTGTTAATTTTTAATTAATAGGTTTGTCTAGGATTCATGAACATATTAGTTTATTCTACTTCCAAAAGCCAAAGTTTAACCCTGGAATACTTACGTAATATTATACTCTTTTAATACTAACGATACGTAAACTTTACCTTCCATAAAGCACTCAAAGCTTTTAAGCTTCGAAACTGTTTTTTTTTTCAATTTTTATTTTTTAAACTATTTTTATTAGAAACCACTAGATTACCACATACCTGTATGAAAACTATTTTTAATCAAACTACACATGTTATTTACGTACAATAGTAACGTAAGGTTAATAACGTAACTAAGGCGCATACACATATATCTAAATATGAATATGTAGCATGTAAATATTTATATATTTCTGCCTCTACATGAAAACAAACATTGGATATTATTCTTTTTTACACTTGAAGTAGACCAAATTAATTGCTATGCTCAAGGCTATTTTAATTGTTTTCATACCGCTCTTAACAAAACCAGCTAAGAAAACAAAGCTGCAATAATGTGTAGAAAAATATAAAAAATAATGAAAAAAAAATAGAAAAAGAACATTTTATTATGCACACAAAATCCCATGTGAACCAGAAAAGAAATCAGAAAAAAGAAAAAATATAAAAGATTTTACTCTACTCTTACATAAAAGAATGTGAGTCCTGATAATATTTAATGTACTACTCTCATTTTTTATTTTATTTCCTTGTAGTCACATACATACATACATAAATAAAGATTCTTTTGAAATTCATTTTTATATTCATTCTTTACAGATTCACCACGTTGCAAGCCAGGCACAGAGCAAACATCCATTGGCGCTATAAATATGCACTCGATACCGGTTAAATGTGAAATTGATGCCGATCCACCGGACTCGGTAAAGTTCAGCTGGACATATAATAATACCAGAAATGTGTCACCAGTAAGTACACACAACACACAGCATATACACATCCATATACATATCACACACTCACAAACACACATACACTCGCTGAAAAGTTATGATAGCAGTTAACGGAAACGAGAATTTCTTATAAAAAAATTTATAGTTCATTTTGGTATGAAAGTATAATAAAAACGTAAGGAGATTGTAGGAGCAGGCACATTTATTTTTATGAATAAAAATTCAGTCACATGCTTTTTTAAGCTGTACATACAAAAGGGTATTTATTTCTTTAGAAATAATTGATATAAAATATTTATAATTGATCTGTGCATATTGTTGTGCTCGCCTACTTATTTCTTGTTATAAAATCATCTTAGAGAAATTTTTTTATAAAAGGTGTATGACCTTTGACACAATATGGTCATTAACTGTGCAGAGCCTTTGATTTCCTTTCAACCATTATATCTTTTCTTTGTAATACAAGAATATTATTGTTTACAATGCCTTGGTAGCATTCATATGTTTCTCAACAAAAATAAATTAATTTGGCATTAAGCTCCTAAACACATTTGTTTATTTTTTTATAAAAAATAGGAGTATAATTGTCAAACAACAATAAATCGAGGAAACTGTATAAAAATAATAAATCGATATGAGAAAAATAGAATACATTGTTAGTGCCCCGCAAAGAAAAAGTTTAAAGTGTCACAAAATGACTTAGAGAAAGAAACACAGAATTGAATAAAAGTTTAAAAAAATATTACATTTCTTGTATAAGTTTAAATCAAATATGAATAAGTATTAAGAATCTAGGAATTGTTTCCTTATTACAATGGATTTTATTAAAGTTATAATATAAAATGAACCCTATTTTGTTCGTAGTGTAACTTTTTTGATCAACATTTTGGATATTTTTTTTCTATACAAACTGGCATAAATCATTAGAAAATGTATTATATGCACTATAAGTTAAAATGGAAAAAAGATGAAGGTTGCTTTATCACGGCAGCAACGAAATGTTCCGGCATAAAAATCAATACAAATTTGACAGGTTACCTTTACTTGGCGTGTGTGTGAGAGTATTTGCGCATACACTCTTAATACATAGAGATTAAATTTATATACGTTGCGACATTTTACGCATTTGCTGTTATTCAAGGAACTGTTGCCGTGGTGGTGCTACATTATAAAATTGATTTGCCTCAAACAGAATGTAATCAAATTCTCATATTTTGTCAAGAAAAATTAAAATGCTGAATATTGCTGCAGCATGATTAAAAAATCAACACAGAAAAATAATCAAGCGTCACCTAATTTTACGACGAGTTTACTGTCCCGTAGTACAATTACTGAGAAGGGAGTGCACAGAGCTAGAATGCCAACATGAAAAATTCATATGCAAAAAAATTTAATATTACAACTATAAACACTTTAAAGATAAGCTTAAATCACAAGGTCATTATTTCAAAAAAATATTTCTTAAACTTGTCTGGTCGCGAGTGTTTTTCCCTTATTAGAATTTTAAAGTTATTGCTGTATTCCACTTGTAGTCCTTGCGCTTTTGCCACATGCCGTAATAATTTCACGTCTGTTTATATTTGACGGTCGAACGAATGTGTCTTGAAAAACAACAAATTTGTCGAAATTGAAATTATTTGGGAAAACTTCGTCTGAGCTTCAGATATAGTTCTGAATTTGTTTATAAATATAACGAAGTGTTTAGGAACACTTTTTCTTAAGTAATTATAAAAATTTTCAACCATATGTTGCATTGTACAATAGCCATATCGAATTTTTTTTGGTAGAACTTTAGGTAAGATTCAGATATTATTCTGATTTTTTTCCACATCATATAAAAAGGATATTAAGATGTATATCTTTTTTTAATAACTCAAAAATCAAAAATTTGGAGTTGTGTCTATGTTGCATTAAAGGAATGAAAGCACTAGCGCTAAAATTAATTTTCTAAAGAAGAGAAATATTGTTTCCTGTATTAGAAATTCCAAACAAATGCGCGTGGTGGCCTAAAATTTTTCTGAAGTTGGTTTAGCCCCCACTAGAAAATCTTCTATATATCAATTAGTTGAAGTTCTACCACATATTCACTAGAGTACGAGTCTCTTTGATGAAGAAAAGAATAGAAATTTTAATTACCGGTCTAGGGCAAAATAAAGTTTTTCAGATTTCGATCTTGAAAAAATTTTTAAAATTTATTACAATTTTTTAATAATTAATATATATTAGTTTTTATTTATTAATGACAAAATAAGACATATGAACTGATCAGTACAACAAGTAAAACTCTATTATTGTACATTCTTAAAAATAGCAGACAAAGAATTAAAAACAAAAAAAAAAATATTAAAAAGCATTTAGAACAAATAAGCGTATTGGGACACTGGGCAATGAAATTTATAATAAAAGAATTTAAACAAAGAATTTAACCGAGTTTCTTAAAAATTTCGATATAGATATAATATCATTATATACGTTACCTTTGAAGCCGGTCCCCAAATTACTAAAATTATAAAACAAATTTTGCATTTTGTTGTGAACATTATTTTCGCTGGCTTCAGGGATCTCTCCAGATATATATAATAAATATAAATTCTCGTCTTTCCTTTCAGAAAAATAGAGCCTCAGAGACTTTATTTGAAGCCGTTTGAAGTTTTTTCTTCGAAACTTTTAGAGACAAGATGCGTTAATTTCTAGATAGTATTAGCTTTAAATACTCTAACTATTATAATCAGCCAGATATAATATATTTACACATTAAATTTGTATGGGAGGTACAACCCACTTTCTTTGCATTTGAGGTGCTACTCACTTTGTTTATCCACTTATTTTTTTTTCGAGACTACGTGCATTGGGTGCAGAACAGCTTACGTTAGTGACAGTCACTGTATTAGCAAAAAATAAAATTATTAATTTTAACTTTGTTTAGAAGGTACTAATTCGATCACATATTGGTTAAAATAGGACCACCTCATGGTATTACCATCTCATATAAGAAAAAAAATTAAAATCGGTCCACAATTTTCAAAAAACCGTCTTACATTCAAAACAATAATGTACAACTTCCTTCATTTTTTACGTCGCTCGAAAATTTTTATTTCAATTAATTTTGTTAAATATATTAAGGACATGTTTTCAAATGACCAACTACTCATTAACAGTAGCTACGGCTTTAGGTTTGTTAACAACAGTAACAGAAGTAATATCTCTTGAACAAAAATGTTGATCACAAATATTACTTAGAGAAGGTAACAATGAACTTAATAAATTGTCAAATATATCACGAGCGATCTATGTAATTTTTAAATGAAAAGTTTTCAAAATACTAATACCATTAGAGGGCAACAACGTATAAACTTTGTTTTATTTTCAGTGTATTTTGTTAGATGTACAGACACTAGAGACAAAATATCAAATACGTGACTTGGTTTGCAATATGTAATCGAATAATATCAACTATTTATCATATTGTCGGTCCTCATTTTTTAAAAATGCTTTAGCCATATTCTATTTCACTTCAATACATATACATGTATATCAATACCCATATGTATGTTTACACATATTCATATGTATTTGTATATGTATTCATCCATGGTAACATAATGACTTTAACATGCACATTTACAAGTTTAAGGACACACATACACACGCTGGTTAAAGTCGTTTGTCATGACATGCTTGTATGCATTTCTCCTCTACCGCTTGTTAAATGGCAAATAACTTTGAGGACTTGCCTATGGATATGGTTAGATTTCATTAAATGTCACTTTCCAATAAATGTATGATGCCATTATGATGATCATTAGAATAACTACATGAACTAAAATCATAAACAAAATAAAGGACAACATCTACCCTTTGGAAAGCAGAAGAAGGTCTAGTATTTCACTTATACAAATGGAAGAAATATAAAAAATTGTAATACAAACATTCCTTTTTCTTGCCAAGAGCCCTTTTAGACTTTGTTTTTAGTTTGTCTGTTTTTGTAATTACAGTGGTGCACATTATGCCTTTTATTTACATACTTTTTTTAAGGAAACAAAAAATTCCTTGAAATTTTCTCAAATACATACATATATAATGATATTTACTATATAACAACAAAATTTTACTTTTATAAAAATTTTGGAATTTTAATTTTGATTGAAGGATTGAAACAGGAAAAGTAATAGTATGATTATAATAATAGAAATCAAAATGAACTTAATAGTTTTTTTTTTGGTATTTTTTATATATTTTTAATTGTTTATTTAATATTTACTTTGCAAAAATAATGAACAAGTGGCGCGCTTATACAATATTCAATATTAATGAATGTTTTATAATTAATATTACTCTCGTTCCCCCCGGACAATTCAATAAATGATACAATGTTTTCAAAAAAGTTATGGCTCAATTTTTTTTAATTAGAAAACCATAACAGACTTACTCGGTCGCGAAAAGAAAATCTTGCACAATGGGTTCAAACATGCCTAAATGAATTCTTAAAATACTCAATAGTATATTCTTGGACAGTCAATTTGATAAAATTTTTATTAAAAATATAAATAACTCCTACAAATCTTTGGAACTCGATTTCAAAATAAATCTTTTTATAAAATTTAATAAAAAAAATTATTTCTTTAAATATTAATAAAAAAAATATTTTTCTTTAATCAGTAATTAAAACAAAAACAGAAATTGTAGCTCTTGGAATATTTGGAAGCCTTCCAGACGTGAAGCTTATGCCTCGAGCCAACTAACCAATCAAATATAAAAAAAAATTAAAAGTTTACTTCTCGCAATGATAAGCTTGTGTTAAAATCCTTGGAGACGATATAAATTTTCACTGCCTGTTTGCTTCGATGTCCCTCCTATAGCCATCTTAAGTTCTCAGCTTAAAAAGGCAATATTTAGGTCTACGGATAAAAATTGATGCCACATTGAACACAAGCTATAAATATATGAGGGCCTCAGTCAATTTATTAATATTTTATTATTTTTTTTTTGGGAAGAAATTTTGTTGATAAAGCTGAATACGCACATGTTTATGGCACAGAAAGAAGAAAGAAATGGTCAAATTAATAACAGATGCAAAACTTGATGACATTCACTCAACCGAATTGTTTAAAATTGGTTTTGGTAACTAATACTTATTTCGTACAGAAAGAGGACCCTTTAAGATAATAATTTTGTTAATAAATACCCTCAACAGATTCACTCAATTTACTTTGTCGACTCTAAAGCATATTATGTGTTTCTTTTTCCTTTTAGTTGGGTTGAAGCATTTTAAAGTTTTGCACCAATCCCCAAATTTCTTAATATAAAATATTAAAGTAAAGAAAGTGTTACATTGTATGGTCCATTGATAAGCTTTAAAAAAAATTGTTTGAATTTTCAAAGAATTTCATTGCCAAAGTGGTCCTTCATGTGTTAAATTATGTAAGTCAACATGCAGCGATCCTCAATATGGTGGTTATTGAACACTAAGAATTGATAGAATATATGTGGGAGTAAAACATACAATCACTAAACAAACAGCAATTGCTGGACTAATAATCAATAATATCCACTTTAGTTGCTATGACTTCTTAATGTTTCCCCACTGTTGCCGGTTCCTCTTCTCATCACTGAGTCCAATCTCGCAATTAATATGTAAATATGTAGGTTTTGCATATATTATTAATTGAGTCTTCAATATAAATTGAGCAAACAATCAGTATTCAAAACTTTACTCGCAAATGATGAAGGCTGCTTCCAATTATAAATCAATAAAGAAAACATCCTGCAATGATGAGCTTATGTTAAAATCACTGCCTTCGAATCCTCATACCACCGTTTTCATGACTTTTTGAAAGCTCTTTTTTACTGCGTACTTTGTAATTAGCTGTCAAAGTCAGATAACTTTTGCTGTTTGTATGAAAAGCAAAAATATTTAAATTCTATAGAAAAACTTTTTTATAATTTTAATTTCGTTTTCACTGAAAAAATGGAAGCTTCTCTTGAGGCTTGACATATTTATTTTTTTAAATCCGTTAAAGCATCTTTCTAAATTCTTAGGAAGTCAAGTTAAGAAAATCTTGGTTAAAATGAAAAACGAAATGCCTGTTTTTTAAATTTTACAATGAAAAAATATTTTTTAATTTAATAATTAAAAAAATAAATTTAATTTTAAAAATTTTTCTAGTTAGAAAATTTTGTAATAAGAAAGTAAGTTTTTTTGTTTTGAAAATTAAAAAAAGAAAATTTCAATATTTTTATATGAATTTTTAATACTTAAAATTTTGCTTAGAACACATCGATACTATGTTGTAAAATTATTGAATTATTGTTATTTTTTTATTTTTTTAAGGAGGTAAAAATGTATTACTGCACTCACAGTGGGTCGTTCCCATCTGTGATATGTCGGGCTCCCCTTATAGGTATACCGACTAAAAAACTTCCTTTCTCCGGGAACAGTCCCCACTCCGGGACAGCGTTAGCATTACTTCGAAGTGGTTTCCCAATGGCTGGCTATCAGCCACCCTGCTTTATGTAGCCTATTTTTTAGCTGCCGTCTACATAGATGCATTTATCAGTCATCCTGCAGCGTCTAAGAAAGGTTTCATCGACCTTAATATTGTTTCGCAGTACTTCGCGACTGCTCGCCACTTGGTCGCAACAGATATCATATTGTCCACAATGTTCTCCACCATGAGTGGTCCTGTAATGGCTTCCAACTCTCCACGGTGTACTGTCCATCGGGAACACTTGAAAAAACACTTGCAAATTTTGCTGTATTGCAAAAGTGTAAACTTTTTTCAAATATTTTAAATTTTCGCTTAACAGAATTTTACGGTATAGAGGAATATGAAGAAAACAACAATTATTTTTGAATAGTTCAAAATACATTACCAGTATTAAAGATAATTCCTGATACCGGCCTTCGAATAATTTGTTCCTCATTTCCGTTTAATTTATATTTTAAGGTTCTAAATTCAAGAATACAATCAAATGGCTTGGTAAGCACTGTCACCTACCTGCCACAAACCGATTCGGAATTAATAACATTGGCCTGTTGGGCTAGCAATTCAGTGGGCCGACAAACTATACCCTGTTTGGTACACATACTGCCAGCAAGTAAGTGAAATATACGGAAAACTGGAAGTTTTCCGTTAAAAAAACTTATAATAATAATTTTCATTTCAGATCCTCCAGAGTCTCCCAGATCCTGTGAAATACGTAACGATACGGTTTTAGAGGTGGTTTGTGTGGCTGGCAACGATGGCGGCTTGTCTCAGTATTTTATCTTGGAAGTTGTAGGAGGAGACCCTTTATATTCGAGTGATTCGACCAGGGCTTTTAGTGATGCCAGTCTGGGAGATAATGAAATTTCTACCATGAATGATCAGGTAAGAATGAAAATTCTTGGCTTTGATATTTATTGCCATTGCAGAAAATGCTTTTGTCTATCAATTAGTGATATTTATATGTGATTACGATATCCTTATACAAAATAAGAATGCTGAAAAAAACTGTCGATAAGAGATTTACTTAAGGGTACACCCGAAAGAAAAAGGATGTAGAACTATTTTTGGAAAAGGAAATTTTAATTTTAATTGTTATATTGATAATCTTGAACAAAGCGATCGAAGAGTCGTTGAAGTATTGTATTAAAGAAAATAATAGAATTGTTAACGTAAAAAAATGATATTGCCACAAGAAAACGATCACCAAATTGATTGTAGTCCTAATTGCTGAAGGAGCTATGAGATCGGTATTTATATTGGATACAGAACTAAAAATGAAATAAAAAGTACGAGGGCAAACGCTATACATTTTGCCACTATTTGTGAAGACATCTTTGTAAAGACATGGTTTTTCTTTGTGTTAAGCTTACAAATCGTTTAGTGGCAGGATACATTATGGACAGACTGTATCGCTAAAATGTTTTAATTAGTAGGTCATGTTTGTGCAATGTAAGTAATTTGCCCGAATCGCAGATCAAACAAAACTTTAGCATAGATATAACCTTCTTAACAAATACTTGGATCCTTCGACTTTTACTTAATAAGAGAATTTTATTTTTGTTTTATTTTTTGAAGGATGACAATATTAACCTTCGATGACTTCCTCGTTTTCTATATAACAACACTAACAAAATTTGGAAAACAAATTAAAAAAATATAGATAAAAATTTTGGTTCAAATTATTCTTGTGGATGATTCGAACATTTTTTCTAATGCTTGTAACTAAGCTAAACGAAACTCTCATTATGTTTGCAATAGTTTTGTAGTTTAAAAAGAAAAAAAATATTTTTATAGTCCTTTTTCAAGTCAAAAATTGAAGTGAGGAGACCACGCAAGTCTGTAAAGACTTAAATATTTTGGCTTAGAGCATTAAAGATTTTTTTTATAAATTTAAAAAGATATTTGTTCATAAAAAAGCTGCAATAGTAATAAAAATGTTAAAAGTTAACGACTAAGACTATCTTTTTTATCCCTTTCTTTAACATAACTTGCCGGCGAGAAAACCTGCTTGATGTAATTTTGACATAAAAATTATTTTACTTTGACCAATTTTTATATAAAAGCAACTTTTATTCCATTGCTTTTTAATAGTTTATTTCCTTTTATTTATTCCTCGCGGGAACATACGGCTTCGACAAGATATATTCATCTTCATCAATTCACTATAACTATTGTTTATTAATTATAAAGGATTTTTATCCTTTTTTCCAAAATATTTACGATTTTAAAACTCTTATTCTTACGACAAGAAATTGACATTTTTATTTTTTTTTTATTTTTATTTTATTTTTTTTTTTTTTTTGCATATGTAACAGGAATTAGTTTTACTTCGTCTTTTTTTTAACAGTCCTTTTAATCCTTTTAAAATTAACATTTAGTATTAAATTTTTATCACAACCTATTTCAGTTTGTCCCGAAAAAAATTTATAATCAATAGTTAGATTTTTTCGGCTCCATTATGTGTTATTTATAAATAATTTTATTTTATTTTTTTTAATAATAATAAGATTTTTCTATATTCAATACTTGTTAAGTTTCATTTGTGTTTTGTTTGCTATTTTTTGATTAACTTTTTTATTTTATAAAATTAATTAACTTATCTGTATATTAATTAATGGCTGTGTTGAATTTTTCCACAGATATGTAAATATACAATGTCAGAGGTGGACATCACGTATTTTATTAAAGCTGGTTCAGCATTTAAAGAGTTATACACATTTCAAAATTTTACCAAACATACATGCACATCATACATTTTTGTTTTTGATTAAAACTGCTTAAAATTGTAAAAAATTAGAAATTGTTTGAAACACTCTTCCATCGCGTAAAAGTCAAAAATTGCAAAAATCTAAACGATAGTATAAATTAATAAAATGTTAATTAAATTAAAATGAGATTCAAAAAGCAAACGGAAGTCGGAAAAATTACGATAATTCCGCATAAATCTTTTCTACATCCGGTGAAGTTTTGGTTAATGGATGATCAAAAATAAAACAATTTTCAAAATAAAACAATTTACATGAAAAATTATCTAAATTTTTTTATTAAAAAGACCATAATTTAATAATAAACAATGTCCTTGAAAAGGATAAGGTAAAAAAAACTAGAGTAAATATAAGAAATTTTATGAAATAAATTAGCAAATATGATAATTTTACCGCAAAAAAATTTTAAACATGAATATTAAAATTAAAGAGAATATGATTTTATAAAATCCATGCTGCTGGTGTTTTGAGGATTTTATCCTTTGAATTTTGCTTTGAATATTCAAAACTAAAAAAAGAATTTTTTGTCACTGGTCTTCTATTATAAAAACAAAAAATATGCAAAGAAAAAAAAATAAAATAAATTAGTACAAGGCCTATTTGTACAGTTGATTACAAGAGCTGAACTAATATTTTTTGTTTAAATTGTAATTATATCAAAAATTTCGTATGTATTTGCATCTGCACAGTGTTTTATACTGTAGACAAAAATCTGTAAAAACAAATATTGCTTAAAAGTTTTAAAATTAAAGGCATTAGATTTGTTTCCAAATATCTAGTGCAAAAATGTAAACTTCAAAAAAAAAAAAAAAAAAAAAAAAAAAAAAACATTAATAAATAGTGTCTTGCATAAAAAGAAATTCACCATAGTTTAAAAACTTTTTTTATTTTCATATTAAGTGAATGTGATCTTCTGGCTCAGATAATGTGACTAATGAACATTGTTGGTATTAGTTTGCTTTCTTTTGCAATTTTTAACTTTCTATCTATAGCAGTCAGTAAGATATAAATTTATTAAATATTTCTTAATATCGAAGGAACCCTTCTCCCTGCTCCTGCCATATATTGGATAGAAGGGTCGGTATTGTGTGCGTAACATTAGATTTATTAAAACAAAAGGTTTTACAACTCGGTCCACTATTAAAAGATAAATAGTTGATTATAAAATACATGTATGTAAAGTTTTATTCTATTTTTAAATAACCATAAATTAGATAAAAATTAAGCAAATGAGAAAAAAATTTAAAACAAAGAAATTGTTGCATGACGCTTTATCTACTTTCCAATAGAGTGAAACGCTTGCGATAAGAAGCACTACAAGGAGCCATATGAATCGAATGTGGTGCTTCATTTGCTATCCTATTTGCTTTGATATCCCTCCCATCAGCTATAAAAAAAAAGTTTAATGCAACAAATTTCCTGAAAAATCGCACAGTATAACTCCAGTCTTAGCCATCTTAAATTCTCAGCTTAAAATGGCAATATTCAGGTCTATGGATAAAAATTTGAGCCACATTGAGCACAGGCTATAAACATATGAAGGCCTCAGTCAATTTATTAATATTTTATTATTTTTTAGGAAGACATTTTGTTGATAAAGCTGAATACACACATGTTTATGGAACAGAAAGAAGAGAACAATGATCAAATTAATAACAGATGCAAAACTTGATGACATTCACTCAACCGAATTGTTTAAAATTGGTTTTGGTAACTAATACTTATTTCGCACAGAAAGAAGACCCTTTAAGATAATAATTTTGTTAATAAATACCCTCAACAGATTCACTCAATTTACTTTGTCGACTCTAAAGCATATTATGTGTTTCTTTTCCTTAAATTGGGTTGAAGCATTTTAAAGTTTTGCACTAGTCCCCAATTTTCTTAATATAAAATATTAAAGTAAAGAAAGTGTTACATTGTATGGTCCATTGATAAGCTTTAAAAAAAACTTGTTTAAATTTTCAAAGAATTTCATTGCCAAAGTGGTCCTTCATGTGTTAAATTATGTAAGTCAACATGCAGCGATCCTCAATATGGTGGTTATTGAACACTAAGAATTGATAGAATATATGTGGTTGTAAAACATACAATCACTAAACAAACAGCAATTCCTGAACTAATAATCAATAATATCCACTTTAGTTGCTATGACTTCTCAATGTTTCCCCACTGTCGCGGGTTCCTCTTCTCATCACTGAGTTCATTCTCACATTTAATATGTAAATATGTATATTTTGCATATATTATTATTTATTGAATCTTCAGTATAAATTGAGCAAACAATCAGTATTCAAAACTTTACTCACAAATGATGAATTATTTAAGACTAGCCAAAGACACACGAAAAAAAAAATAGTTTTTGCAACTTGCCATAATCCTCCAGTTTCGCGTTCTCAGGTAAGAGCAAGAGTGTGCCTCCTACTGAGCCGAGTGTTTCCCCTATGGTTTAGGATATTGTATTATACTCGTGTTTCCACTTGCCTGGAAACCTCAATTTTAACTAGTGAAAACTCCTGGTCTGTAGAAATGCGCAAATTTGTTACATGCCAAGGAGCAACTGTAATTTTACGGTGTATTTTGTCTTCGAATTTTTTCCACAATAGATACCAAAGCGAAACTCCATAACTGAGTCTTACAGCACCATAATATTCAATATATGACGGCATATATTTTTTAACTCAATGCAGCTTGTGGCTGGCCATCTAGGCTATCTGCTGCCATAGCCTGACTACGAGTATATGATCTTTCTATTTGAATTCTATTGGCTGATATTTGAAGTTTGAATTTGTCTCCACTCATGCAGTCACCTGGCCTTAGATTTTACGACTATGCATCAGTACCGATTTCTCGGTTTTCCCCAAAAAAATTCCTTGAGCATCTGTTACATTTTTCTTTTCTTGGCATATCAGGGATCCTTGTGGCCGCTAGGATAATAAAAATATATGTTATGAGTTTGATGGACAAACATATTTGGCTTCCCCTGATGTGAAAATCGTACATTTATAAAAGTTTGTAAGTGTGCTTGCTAATATAAATTTATGTTGCAAATATGTTACACAAATAGCTGTCCTTGATGGAAAAAGGATAAATTCATTAACTTAGAAAAAAGCCTAGCATTTATAAATTTGTCCTTTAGTTTCTTGGGTTATGTTGAATACATTATTTATAACACAATTCTTAATAATATTTTCTTCCACTTTTTGATGTTAAAAGTTTCCACTTAAGGAAAGGGACGTCTTCGTAATAATATGGAAAAAAAAAGAAATGAGAAAAACATTTTTAAGAGAATGTGCCGAAATTTCAGGCTCGTGTATTTAATAAATTGTAGAATACGTGAATATTAAACAGCAAAATTATTTTTAGAAACAAATTTGAGGAAAGAAAGTGTTGATATCTTTTGATAATAGGAGAGTGTATTTTTTTCTGTTAAACATTTCCTACTTCAATTTAAAAAATTTTATAATTCCATTAGGGGATTTAGTTTCTCAAAAAAATTTTTTTGTGTTTCCCGGATATACGCACCATTTTTGTTTTTGCTTATATTCGAGATTATCTGGAAATTACCGAAACCAATATTAAGAAATATTTTGTGCACAAAAATTGCATTTCAATTTTCATCTGTTTTCAAATCATACTTTTCTTGTTGAGTTTAATTTGTTTGGTTCGATTTTTAAATTAATCAATTGAGGTTAATCTTTTCAAAATAAATTTTCTTAAAAGAAAAATGAGGAGTTGGTGTTGTTTTGCAGTATAAGGAAAATATTACTTTTCTTTCCTTGGTCTCTCCTTACTTTTTGCTTAGTAAAACAATAATTTTTATCTTATTTTCACAAATTCAAGACTCAAACTCGAGCCAGTCTAATAAATTTCAATTTAACCAATAGAGTTCGAAAAATTAAAAATATGTGTATTTTTCACAGAATCAAACTTCAAATTAAAGTTTTAACTTTTAGGCTTAAATATAAAATTATAATAATTAAAATCGAAATTTATTATTCGGGATATTCTAACCAACTAATCGTTAAAAAAATTAGAGCTTAATTAGGGCGATTAATTGTATGGGTGTTGAAAGAAAAATAAAATAGACTCACGTTGAGTATAATTGTTTGTTGTTTTGTTTGTATAAAAGCCTACTATGATTATGTATTTTTTATGATTCATATACAAAATTGCATTCTCATATTGTATTTGATTTGTATGGCATAAACATCTGAGGTTGAATGCTTTCAAGCTGCTTAGACTTCACTGACGATTTGGTTTAGCGACCAATGAAATGTCGGCATATGAAGAGCTAAAGTGTTTCTACTAAAGCAATCCCTCCTCCTTCTCTGGTGTGACTGCCTTCCTGGGCCTTCTATATATATATTACTTCGGGAAGGCCCAGAATCATCCTCCTAAAAGGACTTTACTCTATGTACCCCCGTCGGGGTCCGTCATATCCGTAGCCAGTGATAGTAGTCCATCTTCTTGGGTATCTGTCAGTGGGATCTTATTGCGTTGTGATACATCAAGGTCATTCTTCTTTCTCTGTGAAACAAGTTCGATGTAATTTGCTACAGCGCTCCAATTGTTATCGCACTCAAGCATTTTGTCAACTACATCAGTAAGGGTAAACTCTCCAATCTGTGCGCTCAAATTGTTTCGCTCAGTATGCCATTGGGTGCACTTGAAAAACGTGTGCAATTTGAAGAGCGAAAAGGAAATTAAAAGCTGAATTTTAAAAAGGCCTACAATTTATTCCTTAGAGTATTAATAATATTTCTTATTTTTATAAAAAATAATGCTTTTTATATCACGAAAATTTCAACTATTTCAACTCCAACTCTAAGACTCTTAGCATAAGATAACAAAATTTTGTAATAATACAAATTTCATACCCCAATGCACTGTACAGCCAGGACTAGTAAAGATAAATAAGCAGCAAAAAAAAAAATAATAATAACAATAATAATAAAAAAACATTAACAACATTAAAAAAGAAAAAATAAAGTTTTTAATAGAATTTTCAGGCATGAATAATTTTCTTAAGCAAAATATAATTAACAACTGAGAATAACTGCAATTTAATCCTGCCGCTCTTAAGAGTCCTCTGAATAGACTAATAAATTGTGTCTAGGTTTCTTTCTTGTTCAAACACATTCATCAGATGCCATGATTCTTGTTTTATTTTTTATTGCGAATTTCTTTTCTCATTTCTGTTTCTACTTCCTTTGTAGTGGAGAGCTTGTGCTTCCCACACAATAAAACTTATCATCAGCATTGTTACTATATCACCTAGTTTTGGGTTAAAATTTTGTTGTATTATTTACATTTGGTTTTAATACACATTTTTCATAAGATGTTGTACAAAAGAAAGTAGTAGTATGTAAATAATTTTAAATTTTAAGCTTTTTTTGTTAACAAATTTCCTGATTTTCGTCAATCTAATAAAGTTTAAGTTTCTTATTCAAAACCCTCAATAGAGCTGAAGCTTAAAGAACACCTTAAGCATCATAAGCATATAGATTTTTGTGTATAAAATGTAAAGACTAACTATTTTCTAAGAAAATGGCTGTATACATTAAAGCTAATAATAAATAATTTATTTAAATATTTTTTCCATTTGGCAGGCTACTTCAGCACCCATTTTTCGTATACAAGAACAAAATCCACAATTTCGTTTAAACAATTTGGAGCCAGGGCGAGAATATCAATTCTTTGTCTATGCGGTCAATGCAAAAGGACGTAGCGAACCCCCAGTGGTTATAGAACGTGTACGCGTGGCTGCCCAATTAGGGCCATATGGTAAGTTATTTACACAAGCTGAGGGAGGACAAAAAAGGAATGACACACCAATACAAACACTATATTTGCTTGAATATTGAGAATAGGATGAAGTATAAATTTATTATTATTTTAATTTATTTTGTTCCCTTTATTCAAAGTAATTGTAATGGATTCTGGGTTTTGTGTTATGGCAAAACAAATTATGTAGAGAAGGCAAAAGTCTATTGTATAATATATAAGAAATCTATAGCTTGACAATATTGGGAGTTAGATTTTCAGTTCGTAAAAGCAAAAAATTTTAAAATAACTCTTCGGGGATCCCCTTGGGTTCTTACAAACGAACGTGCACCACGACTTGTAAAAATAGCACCAGTGTAAGTAGGAAAAATAAACATATATATTTTTTGTCTTAAGCATATGCAAACAAATATATGTATATCCGTTACCGTAGTGATTGGGTCTAAGGACTTGAAAGGTGCCCTAACAAAATACTTAAAAATTCTATTTAAAATTTTTAGAAATATTACCATCTAACAATTTATTAAACAATAAATTTTATTTAATAGAATTTTTTGCGAGGATCATAATGGTAAACATTAAATATAAGTATATATTGATTTGATGAAAGATTTTTCATTCATAAGGAACAAAAAATAAGCTAAAATCATAGACTCCTACGAAGACTACTAACTTTGAATTTTATTTATTAAAAAGAAATTATTCTTTACATTTTGTTACTTGTCTCTAAATTGATTTCGAGATCCGCCACAACTAAACCAGATGCAAATCCCTTTGCCTTGTGTTATTAAGTCAGTTAAACACTTACATATCCTTGGTAAAATATGGGATCTAAAATCCTTATTTGTTAAAATTAAATAAAAACAAAAATTTAGATAGTTTTATTATAAACTCTCTGGCGACTATTACTTTATATATGTATACGTTCCCATCGATCCTATAAGGAGCATAAGGCCTCATCATTTATGTTGTTTGAGGTTTCGTTAATCATTATATTTCGGATGAGCAAATGATTAGTCTACTGCATCCTAGTCTGATGATGGGGCTGCCATCTAAGCCAAGAGACTGGCTGCTTGTAAAATACATTTTATATGGCGAACCGCTTGGTATAAGAACAGACGTCCGCTTGCAACCGCCCTAAGTAGGAGAACAGACGTTGCAGGTGCCTCTCACAATGCGCCGATGTTTGACGGGTGTCAGGAACATCGCCCAGGGACCACTACGTGGAGGTTTGTGAGTAGACTTGAAGTGTAATTGATAAGGATCACTGTGGATTCACCAAGTAGAAGCAATCAAAAGTTTTGCCTTATCATTACACCCATTATACTATCAAAAAAAGGGAATTATTTTAATTCTTTTCGGTTTTTTTTTCAGCCAGCTCAGAAGAGCTTGGTCTTAAGCAGTTTCCTTGAGATCAGTTATATAACTACTTTTCTTTGAACCAAAACCAGCATTTTAGAAACTGTAACAACCAGGTTCCTGTAGACCATTTTAGTTTTTAGTGACCCATCACAAGGTGTCTATTTATAAAATTAAATAAAACAAATTGTTTATGAAATTTAATTAAATATTTTTAGAAATTATTAAAACGGATCATTTTTAATCATTATAAAAGCTGTCAATACTATTATGTCTTAAATATGACATTATGCAAAATTTGCAGCATTTTTTGTGTGGTATGCATCTGAAATATTAAGTTTTTATTGACTAAAGCATATAAATCAGGCTGAATTGGACCGATGGTATGAGCTATGATGGATTTAAGGGCCGCTGTGATTTTTGGTTTATTTGCATACAACTGAAACGAGAAAAATCTTAACGAAAACAAATCGCATGATCTCGGTGACCAGTTTAGGTCACAACCACGTGAGATAACCATTCCCTCAAATCGCCCGTGTAGAATGTCCAATGTGGCATAAGTTATGTAGTACTTAATGCTGGCCTGTTGAAACCACATGTCATTGCTCTTCATATTATTCGATGTAGGCCAAAATGAGTTTATAATCATCGACCTGGCCAATATCGTTTTCAAGTAAATATGGATCGATGATACCGCCAGCGGAAATTTCATACGAAAAGGTTACTATTTCGGGATACAAATTCGAAATTTTTTTTGTTGACTTGCCCATACATCCAGAAATGTTTCCCTCAACACTGAAGATGATCTTTTTATGAGCGCGAGCAGAACGTTGCGCGAACGAAACGTTCATTTTTATAAAACAATTTTATTATATGTATGTAGGAGTGTTTTAACACCTTTTTTTGTACATGATGATTTGCCAAAAAAATTATACCCAATTCGACAGCTTCAGTAGTATGGCGGCTATCAACTATTAAAGTTTAAAAGTTCCTATTGGAAGACCCGATATATCTTTCCACTATGACAAAGCCATGTAAAAGTGATGAGTCACTTTCTTTAAACTGAAACTGTCTTCTATCCCTAAGGAACTAGTAATGGGACATGTTCTGTATCAGCTCCCTTACCGCAAGGAATATCGAAGGTGTCATATGGAAATGATTGCAAATTTAATAAAAAATACAAAACAACTACCGTGCAAAGTGCTGCATATTTAATGATGAAATGCATCAATAGAAACCTAAGCTCCCATAATACAAATTTTAACCACCCAGTATAAAATAGTTTCCAAAAAGATAGAGAAATAAAATAAATTCACATCGAATATGAATTGTTACTTAAGCAATTTGTCTTAAAGCAAAAGAGGTTTAATGTTGTAAATTTGGTTAAAATCTACTTCTGATTTGACTAGCCCCAACGAAGTTTCGACATGTAGACACGACTACCTTAAACCTCAAAAAAAATATAATTTTTTTCAATATTTATTTTTCAAATTATTGTTTTTTAGAGAATATCTCCAACGATTTTAAATAATAATCAATCAATGTCATTAATTGAGAATTGACACACACGCGGAATATATTAAATTACTACAATATGTTATTTTTTCGCGTGGAAATAATTTGAAGGATAATAATGTTTGCATGTAAATTGGAAAAAATGGTAATATTTACTCAAATAATTCAAGATATCCTTTAAAATTATTACTCTAAAAATGTCTTTATTTATTTTGAGTTTATCCATCTGTACATCTAGTCCCTACGATGTCCAAAATTCTTTTTATACTGCGCTGTATACCACTGTTATCTGCAAACTCCAATTTTCATACTCGAGTGGATGGAAAATTTCGTAGGAAATATATAAAGTCTTGAGCTTTTACAGATAAGATTGAGTTTGCAATTGAAGGAGCATTTACACTCTCCAGAGAAGTACTATTTGCGCATTGCATAGTTGGACATGGTAGGGGGATGATATGTATGACATTTCCTGTTTACACAGGATTCAACCAGGTATATTTTGTACTTAAGATATTTATATAAATAATAATTTGAAGCTAAAGTAATATTGTTTTTGCATAATACATTAAAGTGGCTTAGTAGTTATTTTGTTTACAGAAAGAAAAAAACTAATTTTTTACTCTGTTAGAAAATTTCATTGTGATGTTATATAATGTGAAATTTTGCTTGATGACACTATATTTTTAATACTAAGCCAATTTATTAGCCTCAGGATAAACGTTTATGAATGATCTTATGTTACCAAGCCCATCATATCCCCTGCTGCTCACATAGTACTTCGGACCAGTTTGCATAAATTTAAGAATCTATATGCAGCGAAATTTTTGGGATTATTTGCTCTAAAAAGGGGAAAATAAATATCAATTCCTTTTTATCTCTCGCTATAAAGTATCTTACATTCCTCCCGCAACTTCAAAGGAACATGTTTAAAAACATCTTGAAATGTTTTCTTTTTTATTTTTAATACAACCTTTCTATTGCCGACTAAAGAATTCAAGAGTTAAATATTTATACACACTTTATAATTTTTACAATTTACGAAAATATTTACAAAGCTTAATATTACTTGACAACAAAACAAGAAAACAACACATGAAAAACAATTTCCAGTTAAAAAAAATACTCACACGCACGCACACACACACACACACACACACACACACACACACACACACACACAAAGAATACTCATAATAGAAACATGAAAGCAATTTAAAGAAATTAATGTGGAAAAGGCGATGGCCTAAGTAGCAAGTAAACTAGAAAAAGAAGCAGCAAGCAAGGGAAATGAAAAAAAACGATAAATAATTTATTACTTTTAAATTGCTCTCTAACAGCAAACTCTTCAGTATACAAAAATTCATAAACACATATACAGACGCAGTCAGCGGCAAGTAAAGGAAACGGAAATATATTAAACTCCACTTCGCTGTTATCAAAAACGAAATGAGAAGACTCAGCAACCTTCACATTCAATCTCATAATTTTGATGTGCAAAAACGTAGAAAATATGTAACGATAATAAAAGTGATGAAAGAGATTTTGCAATTTCAGGCAAAACACTTATTCAAAGTACTTAAAAGGAAGTGTTCGCAGTTGTTTATAAACTTTTTTACTGTAATTTTATAACAATTAATTGTTAAATAAGTGTTAAATTAAACAGTTTTAAAAGCCAGCAGATAAAATAACATTCCCATTAATAAAATAAAATAATTTTTTTTTGCAATTTTCAACACATGAAGATTTTTGTCATATTGAAACAACAAATTTTTATGATTTGTAAATTTTTTTCTATTACTATCCCACCACAAAAAACATCATATTGAGTGAAAACTCCTGCTGAATAATGTTGATGATCGTGTTGAAATTTTTGTCAGAATATTTGCTAAAGGCACAGTAAAATTTTGACTAATAATTTATTTTTTGTTGAATTTTTTCCAACTTTTATGAAACAGTTTGGCATTTTAGGCTATTTTTGATTAACCTAATTTTTCTAATTGTTTAATTGAATTTTACCAAACTGAGAACTGGTATAAATACCCTTTGGTTAACCCACAATCAGAAAAAAATTTTAAATTTCTTTGTAATATTTTTTCTCGCACATATCTTTGTAAAAAAAAAATTGCAAAAAAATAAGTTAACAAACACAAGCTGCAAAGCTTTTTGGTTTGTCTGCAGAAGCACTAAGAGCATTAAGAAATACTATAGATATTTGGCTACTGGTGCCTGCCATTTCTACAGAGTATAAACAACAAGGAGAAACATGAAAACAAAACAAAAAAACCATCTAAAAAATGTCATAAAAAAGTATTCAAAAAAAATATATAACCATGTAACTTATTCCTTTATGGAAGACGATACACTATTAATTTCAATTTTACCACATGCCTCAAATTGTCCAATTATTCTTTCCAAAATGAAACAAAAAGCATTTTACTCAACACATAAACATTTTTTCTTTCGTTTATATTGTTATACACACACTTCCACTAAAAACTTTCCCACATATGAAAGAATATGTTTTATATAGCAAAAAATTTAATAATAAGGAGGAAAAAAACCTTGTGTTATTTTGATCATAAGGCGGCATTTATTGCATACATTTGGTCCTATTAAAGTAAATACTCGTACGTGCAACATATTTATATGCCAAAGGAAAATGAAGCAAACCACACAAATTGTTTTTCATCCTAAATACCCAAATCTATTCAGCCGTACATACACACAGTGTTATAGAGACGTCATTAAATTTAGACCAGCATTATGTTGAAGTATCCTCACACTCACTTATTCGTCTTAACAGCCTGCCATAAAGCTACTTAAGTAAAAAAAAAAAACGCAGAAGATGAAAACAAGAACATCAAAACATTTAACGTGCAATTTTTTTATTATTATTAATGCCAGTGCAAGTTAAGTAAAACGTTGTAAATACGACTACATCCAGGGGAAATATGGTGGAGTAAGTGCCTTAGATTCATTATTTTAGGCTGCTTTTTTAACTGTTTTCCTTGGGTTAGCAGAATATTTTGCTATAGTCATAATGTTGCTTTAGTATTTGCCATTGCTGTTGTTTTGTTAGCAATCTCAGCCATTGTATTAGGCCCCGGGTCAGAACATTGTGAAAATTTATGTTGCAGGGACGTGTTCTTGTGCCATCAAAAAATGTAACCACTACACGAGTATTAAGTAAATGAAAACACTTGCACATGCACACAAGCATACAGCAACGCATATTGCAAACAAACACACATGCACTTCTCTTCGTAAATTTTGATAGATTATTGTTGCTGTTGGAAATTACACACAAATAATTTGTTAGGAAGAGGAATGTCAATATTTTTACTACTAATACAGTAGGTAAACACCCATAGTTTTAGAGAATTGAAACTTTGATTTAGAATTAAAAAATATATATTCCATAGATGTGGCTTTTATATATTTTGGTCTTGATAATACGTTGAATTAATAATCAAGGCAATGCCGGGATCGCACCCACAAAAAAGAAAATTAATAATGGTACAAATGTTGATTTAACCTTGGTGTGCTGGATTTGGCAATTTAATGAGCTGGAAGCACTCCGGTGGCGAGTTCACACTTCGGGCACAATAAAAGCAATCAAATTCCATCAGTGGATGCTCATTGTAGACGTTAATATGCACAATGGTAGTAGAAAGAAGGACATGTGCATCTTGATTCTAAAGACACAAGAACAAGAGTCCAATCAAATGTTTAAAACTTGCATTATATTTAAATTCTGACACATAAAATTAGGGTAGGCTAATTCAAAATACTTGTATTGCTGACTGCCATTGATCATTTGCAGGAATTAGAGGTAAGGGCAATGCGAATTTTATTTGCACAGTATATGCTGTTCTGGAGTGACAAATATAATTCGCTACCCAAGATATTCTGCATATGCAGACCCGAAAAAAAAGAGATGTACAGCCATGAAAATATGCCTCTAGCAGGGAAAATATTTAAGATAACGAAAATTGTTTAGGTGATATGATCCTAAAGCCCAAAATGCCATTGTGAAATGATGATTTACTTAAACAAGTGTAAGATTTCAGAAGGCATTGTCTGGCATTGGGCCTAAAAATTAATGTTACCGAAAGGCACCTTAGCCTAAAATAAACGTCCGTCCCCTGAGGAAAAACGAATTTAAGGACCCCCTGTCGCCAGCCTAAAACTAGTAAAGGCGACAATGGTTTCTGCCAGAGGTCCATTGCTTGGAATCCAACAATTATGGTGTACCAAAGTCTGTTCGCAATGAGGCACTGGGAAAAAATAATTTATTTTCGCACTATTTCTGCATATATTCCCTCAAATTAAATTAATAAAAAGACTAATACTCAATTTATTGATAGATACTACGCCACTGTATCTTGTTATTTGGAAGTATTTATGTCTATAAAATTTTAAAACAACTACTCACGGTGCCTTGCATACTAATAATCCTTGAGAGCAAAATAAAACTACCTGTACATGTGGCAGAGCTAAAATGTAACAATACGTTCTAACATCTTTCTCTTTCCAATAACAGGTCAAAATTAATGGAAGTGTGTTCACATATTATGTAAATGTCTAAAAGAAGGAAACAGTATTGGTTTAAAAAAATAATTATTTTTTTATATCAGACTTTTGACGTGTTGCAACAGAAGTATTAAAAATACTAAATATTTATTCTCATATTTAAATATTTAAAAACTTTAGAATAATTGACTACAATTAAAATTAAGAGAATTGACAAAAGACAAACTATTATACACGTATTATACTTCCCACAAAAAAAAAAATATTTTCCAGAGAAGACAATGAGTTCCTGCAAATTCAGCAAATGAGAACCATTATAAAAATTTCTTAATTTCAAGTTTTTCGTGAGTATTTTTATCGCCTGAAGTTTTTGTCAAAATGTTTTTATATCAAATTCACATTTTAGAATTATGTGTAACCAATTTTGAAAATTTTTGCTTTTTTATGAAACAGTGTGAAAGATAATTAAATATTACTTTATTTTTGATAAATAATGGTCAAATGCCACCGCCTCTGAAACAAATCTTTTTCATATTAAAAAAGCATTTTCACATAATCGGTCCATTGATCAGGAGATATATATCGTCTCTATCATGTCTTGCTATCGAATGTGTAAGTAGTAATTTTTCCGGAGTGCGTAAATGCGTAATGGGAGTCAAATTTTCTACGTTAAATTTTGATTAAAATCAGTTATAACTTCAAAATTATTCAACGGAACCGCCAAAAAACTGCGATAAAAAGCATTAATTTTTTTAAGCAAAATATTCAGTAGCAATACAATCTAATCAAAAGCATACAAGTGTAAATAAAAATTCAAACAAAATTCACACAATCAGACTGCAAATACATTCATCGCTTTTAAATTTATATAGTAATTTATACTTTTGTAAAAAAAAGTCTAAATGTATATTTTTGTATATTTTTTATATTTGAGTTTCGGGTACGAAAAAATTACGCCTATTGAATGTTAGTCAATCTATTGTTCAAAAATTTGCCTTCTAAGACAACCTTTTTAAAGGAATTTCTAAGTTTTTTCCATGTTAATTTGCCTTATACTTTTTTTCTCATAAGAAGAATAGGACGACATTCCTATCCTTGTCCGCAGAAACAGCCGTAACCTACCGGTAGAATCGAATCTGAGCCTCTCAGAGGACTGGTTCAATAAGTACCCTAATTACTAGTCTATGAAGGCAGCCATAGTGGCTTTATCCAAAAAGCTAAACGTTTTATATATTTTTTTAGAAAAAAGTTTCTATATTCGATAATTTCTGTTGCCTCAATTGTCTTTCACTTACAGGAATGAAAAGGCTTAAAACTTTTATAATTCGCTGATGTTAAGGATTAAATATGCTCAAAATTCATAGTTTATCGTCAAATTTCAAACTTAATAGTATTTGAACACAGAGTGTCATTACAATTTTTCCTTCTGACAAATTTGCTGGATAAAGTTCTTAGAAATTTCCTTTGAGTTGAAAAAATATGAAAACATTTTATTTTATTTATTTATTTATTTACAAAATATCTTATAAACTTAATTTATAAAATATATATAAAGGCGCCGGGCAACAGGGCCATATGCGCTCGTTTTTTATTTTATTTATTTAATAGGTATTACTAAGAGAAACAAAAAAAAAAAAAAAAAAAAAAAAAAAAATTACGATAGTGATAGAGCAAAAGGTTATACATTTTGTATTTTGTGTTCTAATAGACTATTTTTTATACAGGGTAAAAATTTTGTGGTTGTACAATCTAAAATTGATTCTAGTGGTTCGTTAATTTTTGATTTCTCGCAGGATGTGAGTATATGTGAGACAGACAGGGGGACATCGCATTGAGAACATTTTGCTTCTTCTGTTCTATTATAGTAGTGTTGAGTGTTGAAGACTGTTTTGCCTGCGCGTAGACGGATTAGCATTATGCAATCACTCCTTGACATGTTGATGTTGAATTTTGGTCTATTTGGGTGTACAACGTTTAGTCTCTTTGATGCTCTATATTGATTATATATTACGTTAGATGAAAACATTTTGTATTTATATTTTTATTGCGCACTTATTCTCATATAATGTTTGTAGATTTTTTTACATGTGTTCCTATATGAGTTCAAGTGCCTTTCAAACAGGATTTGACTGAAGAGATTTTATTAGCGCCAATGAAACAAACAAACAATTATTTTGGAGAACAAATGAAATAATAAATTTAAAAAATGAAATTTTCTTTTAGTTGGAAATCGCTTTGAAAGCATCAAAATAATGGTATCCAACCTTCGTTTATAAAAATCGTAAAATTTCGGAGAAAAAACAATCAAATGTCAAGATCGTCAAAATGTTGATGAAATGTCAAATCTGGTAATTATGTTGCCTGAGGCGAATCATGGCCTCTGGTATCGCCTCATAAATATCCTTTTAAAATCCTTGGAAAATTCGATGGATAACGAATACCTTAAGTTGGCCTGTGTCGAAGACTTTCTTTCTGAGTTCGATCGTATTTGGGACCCATGTTTCTCCCACACATCATGTACTCTCATCCAATACAAAAGAACTCAAGATCATTTGGTCCTTCACAACTTGGCCATTTAAAGCCAAGGTATAGCGATCATTTAACAGATGAATTTTTTAATTTTTTAATTTAAATATATAATTTTACTTTATTTAAATCTTCCCCGAGTATTTTGCATAAATGACTTTGATTTAATAATATTTAACGCACAATTTAACCTATATTTTATTTATTTTTATTCGCTTCTGTCGTACAATTTATTAAACATTTTCATTATATATTTTAAATAAATATCCATTAAACGGAAGCCAACTATTCTACTCAATTTTTTATAAAAATTTTTAATTTTTTATTTCCATTTCAATTTATACTCATACGGATATTTGATGCTACAAGTGCGTTTGAGTGTCCGCAAAACGTATATTCGAAATCGGTTTCATTTTGTTGACACAAACATTCCTATACACATCCATTTAACTTTAATTTTATTTACAATACAAGCACATACACACATGTATAAATTTTTGCGGGCGTATGAGTTTTTTACTACAGGTGGTGTGCGGATTTATATTTGTGTTCTCCTGTGTGTTTATAGATGATATTAAATTGAATTAAAAAAAAGAAGAACAAATTGATTGGTTTTAATTTAACATTATAGTAAATTTAATCAAAATTAATTTCACTTTTCTTGATATGCCCAATGAACAGGCATTAAAACTTGAAAATGAAAATGTACTCTTGTTTGCATAAAAAGGAAATTGGTAACTGCATCAACAACGTTAAAGCCCAAGTAAGCGTTTTTGTTACCTGATGCTTTTAAGAGATACTAAGTTTAGTTATTTGTAAAAATTCATTAGAATTCATTAGAATTAAAGCAATGCTTATTATCTAAAATCATAACAGCCAGATTTGACAGTGTAGTTGTTAAATTTTTTAAAAAATTTTTTATTGCTAAATTTCAAAATTTGTTCATTAGTTTTGATTATTTGCTGATTTGTTTTATTTTTTTTTTAATATTGTCCTTTGCTTTCAACTTTGATCCTGATATTTTTTGACATTTAGTAAAATTAGAGTTGTGGCTTTATCTGTTTCAAATTCACCTTGATTGCTTGGTTAGGAAATTTGGATGAATTAAAAAAGGGCGAACAATCATTTACAATCGAGTAATTTTGTATTGATAATCACTCGTCTGATTCAACTTGTTGGTTTCGAGATTCAAGATTAGATTTAATGAGCAGTATTATAATCGCATCATAGTAATAAGAAATCTCAAAAATTCACCTCCAAAGAATTGTATAGTAAACTCTTGCCTAAAAATATTTGTTTCGAAGAGGGCCATACCACATAACAAATGAAAAACTGACTCACTTTTCTTTACCTCACCCCAGTTGCGGAAGAGCGGTGTATTTGTCAAAGCCTCGTGGCTTATCTGTTACCTTTCTGCACTGCTATGAGCCTAGAAAAGGCAACTGCTGACTCTATATAAAAAACAGAATTATACCAATTTAAAGGCAAATAATTACTACCAAATATTCTAATAGATATTGCTATATATATTACAAGCAGGAAATGGAGTACAAAGAAAAAAGTATACGAATACAGGAACGTATGTATGTAATTTTGGAGATTTTTAAATCTGGTGTATTTGAGAATAAATATTTCCAATACAATAATCAAATATTTATAATAAACTTTTCTGTGTGCCCACGGTGTCACTACCATTGCAAATAATGGAAAGGGTCTATGGAACCAAAAAAATATTTTTTTTGCCAAGTGCAGTATTGTTTTATTTTATATTATTTCATGTAGTGTAATAGAATGTTAATATGTCCCCTTATTACATTTAATGTTTAAAAGAAGGTTTGTAGTTCCTATATTTTGACACCTTAATAATAAAAAGGTAAATAATTTGTCGACAGATTGATATCAGAAACCATTACCTTCAAGAAGAATAATTTCCAAAATTGTTCAAGAGATCCTAAAAGGATAATTACATATACCGTGAGTCTTATCGAAAGCATATTGACAACAAATGGTTTTTATTCCTACAAGAAGGATGTAATAAAGATTTGGAATATATCAGATAATAAGATAATAAAATTTAAATTTTTTAATTAACACTATTTATTTTCGACCTTTTTTTTAATATATGTATATGATTTTTATAAATGAGCTTTAGGTATTTTTTATAAAAATTATTTTTATTCAATATTTCGACGCCTCTTTGGGCGTCATATTAATAAAAAAAATTTTCCTGAAGAAGACGCCTAAAGAGGCTTCGAAATATTGAATAAAAATAATTTTTATGAAAAAGACCGAAAGCTTATTTATAAAAGTCATTTAAATTTTTTATATATATTACACAATCTGCACTTTTGAGACAATAAAAATACTTGAAAAGACATATCAGACACAATCTCTGAATGGAGAATAATTAAATTATATATAAATATATAACCAAGATGTCATACTATGTGAAGGTACTACCAAAAATTTATTAAAGAATAGAATACCAGGACGGAGATCTGATCAAAAATATAGAAAAGTAAACACTTCACAGGAAGCAGCACTTGTAACACATTATATGAATAATAGATACTATTCTAATTTTGATAATAGAAAAAATTTGACCGGTGATAGCGGCCATATCGGCGAAACTACATCTATCAAATTGTGTATCATTTATTTGCTTTCTTTTGAACGGATACAGCGTTCAATAATATGATTACGTACAAATAAGAAAATTGTTTTATCCGAATTGTTGCTTCATTCAGACATCGTTTTGATATTTGAATAGAAAGAAAACTTATGAGAATGGGACGATACCAATCCACATGAAATCTCCAAGATCGTCCAATGCATCCAAAAAAATTCACTGTTCGATTTGGATTTTCGGTCGATATTTATTTGAAAACGATGTTGAACAGGCCATAAGCTGCGAGCGCAAAAGGTCGATGATTACAAATTTTTTCACCTAAATTGGATAATATAAATAGCACTGGCATGTGATTTTAGAAGGATGAGTCTACATATCACGTAGCTTATGCCATATCAAATATTTTGCATGAGCGTTTTGAGGTTATGGTCATGTTACGTAGAGGTATTGTAAAGTGGCTGTCAAGCCATAGCGGCCTTTAAAAAAACATAGCGCCTGGCATCAGTAAAATTCGCCTTGAAATATGCAACAGAGTGATGACAATTTTGACATTTGGAATACATGCCTTCCACTGAAGCTGCTACGGTCATTTGCATCATGTTATATTTCATTAACTTTGCATGCAATTTAAGGCATTTTTTATATTGTTTGCTGGGTTTTATTGATTTATTCTTTCATATGGTACTTTAAACTATACTCATGTTACATGGATAAACGCTTACACACATACGGATATTAACATACACATGCAGTTTAACATGTTTGTTCAATTAAAATTGCTTTAATTTCAATATTTGATTTGGTGATGAATTAACAAGCTGTTATATGTCTAGAAATAAAATTTTTATAACAATGAATTTATTGATAAAAATTTTATTCAGTTAAATATTTCGGTTGGCGAGAGGTTGTGATATCAATAAAATAAAAAGTAAATAAATTGAAATGTAATGCAGATAAATAAAAACCAAATACGTATTTTTCATATAAGGCCTTTGGCATTAAAAAGGGGTAACAATCAACTTTGGTTAACTCTTTAATGTCATTTTATGCCGCATTATTAACACATATTTATTCAGCTTGTATCCTGTAGGGAATATATATTTGTTAAAGAAAGAAGGAGGGTGCAATAAAATCCAAAAGATGGAATCGTTCGCCTTAAAAGTTGGAGGAAGAGTTTAAAGTCATCAATTCCATAAAATAGTTTGATAATTAAAAATACAAAAATTAAAATTTGAAACGAATTATGGTTTACATTTTTTAAATAAATTCAGTAACGTTTGCGTATTATAAATTTTTCTTTAACATTTTCATAATTCCTTAAAATGTGAAATAATATTTATAAAAGCAAATTTAATCAGCCTTATTGCGAATGTCATTGTAGTACTTGCATTTAATTATTTTTGTTCTAGATTTAAAAAGGTTACAAGCCATCGTTTTTGTAAAACAAAAATTTTGAAAATGAAATACGACAACAACACTCGTAATAAATATTTCATATATAAAAATGGTTAGAATTACCATGAATGTAAATATGAATATTATTTCATTTAAAAATTTAATTCACTTTTGGAAAAAATTTCTATACTTGCTTTGTTTCCTTTATATATTACGACTTGAAATTTTTGTCTATAAAACTTTATTATTGGAGTAGAACTGTAATAATTAAAATTCAATGAGTAGCTTTATTCCTGCGCCACTTTATTATTTATAATTTGTTTTTTTTTTAATTTTTGCTGACTTTTTCTTAAGAAATTCTTGCAACCTTATTTCTATCTCTTAATTTATTACATATTCTGACTCAAAATTAACTTTTTCTTAGTCTGTTTAAGGATTGTGCTTTATAAATTATTGTCGTGAGCATTTTTGCAAGAATGGCTGTTTTCCACTCAAGGGATGTAGAGAATTGAATTATTAAATTATTTTTTTTTTCAATATTTTATTAAAAAATCAGATCTTGCCCATGTACTTTCGGAAAGTACAGATGCTTAATATTATTAATGTTCCAAATAATAAGATTATAAACTATAAAACTGATATAGAAATGTTGCTAAAAACTATACGCATTTGATTCGTTAGTTAAACTAACCAATAGGAAAAACAACCTTCGAATTTTTCCATTTGTTATTGTTAGATTAAAAAAAATTCCTGTAGATGATGCCCCAAGAGGCGTCGAAATATTGAAATAAAATAAATTCGTTATTTTATAAAAAATTTTAAAGCTCTTTAATAAAATAAAAGATATGTTAAGTAATGCCTGGCTTATGTCATTGTAATAACCGCGTATAGGGTTTTTTGAAGTAGCTTTCGACCATTTTTTCGAATATTTCGGAAGGTATCGCAACGAAAACTTGACGGATGTTATTTTAAACTGCTCCAAATTTAGGCGAGTATCCGAAAAGTCAGGGTCTTTGAAGTAGCCCCATTGAACAAAGCCTAACGGCCAAAATGTAAAATTACGCGTTCTGGAAGCTTTAGTGCAATATGACTAAAATTTGCAGAGTCTTGTGGAAATCTCACATTGCATAGCTTATAATCTTCAGTGTCCTCAATGCGATTCCCAAACAAATGTTAGCTTTAAAGAGTTTGTAACTAATGTACTCTAAATAGGTAAAGTGAAAAAATTGTTTTTCTCTTTACCCATTTCAAGGAATATTTCATATTCCTATTTAGCCTTTTACTTAAAATAAATATTATTCGACATTGCTTGAATAGAATGTCTTAGGAAGCAAGTGGGCAGAGTGCTAAACTATTAACCAGAAGTTCGAGCCCATCATTGGATATACTAAGAAATAATTTTATTTTTTTGTTGTAGTGTAGTTTTCAGAAATTAATGAAAATGTTATTGCATTGATGCATTCATTATCCAAAGAACAATAGTTTGACTTCTACGTTTTCACTTCCATTCTACCTTAAAAAGAGATCAAGCAGTACTAAAAAAAAGAATTAACAAAATTAAAAGACATTATACAATCTAAGTACATGGCCGTCATTAAAAATTAGGAAACATTTTACATTAGCGTAACGTTAAAATTAAGTAATTTTTTTTTTAGAAAATAAACAGTTTTTAACTAAAATTATGTTAAATGTTTGTACTGGCGTCGAAGAAATCTTTATTGAATTCCAGTAAAAACGGCCTTGATGCCATTCGATAACCTTTTTGTATACAAATTGAGTAAAATTTCCGAAATATAGCTTTTTAATTTTTTTTTTTTTTTTTTTTTTTTCAATGTATAGATATAAAACGACTAACATTTCAACGACCTTTAACAACCATGTTTTTCTTTATCTGTATTACTTGTCTATGGCAATGACTCATACGCCCTGAGCTAAAAAATGTTTGATTCGAATCCGAAAAGTATGCAATTGTTTTGCACAATCTTACGTATGAGTGATATTTTAACATGAAAGTGCGATTGTTAATCAAACTGAATTCGAGTAGTACATGCAATTTTGCAATCGTTTGTTAATAAACTAAACGAAAATAAACTAAAAATTATTTTCTCAAATAAAAAAACTAAGCAAAAGATTAATTAATGACTGACAAAATTTAATATATAATTCATATATTAAGATCGCCATATCAGTGGAAAAAACTCTCTATTGCGATGTGTAAGAAAAATGGTACCTAAGCGGATAATTGGTACCCTTTATTGCGTTTACGCATTTTCCTTTCGCATCTAATTTTTTCACTTTCGCAGATGTGGCAAATGCCACATCTGCGAACAGGAAAGCGTTTGGCAAAATCGTTCGTTAAAACGAAATATCAAACGCATCGAACTAGCTTACGCATCGCAGTAGAGAGTAAACCCCCAGGATTTATTTCTGCACCATTATGAAAAACTCTTGAATTTAGTTTTAAGCTGTCACAGTACCATATTATTACAGAAAAAAATTCAAACTCGAATATAATCAGTTCAACAACGTCAATGCCTCATTGGGCAAATTAATCCCATTGCTATACTTTCAAAATGCAAGCAAATCAAAAACAAAATTAAAATCGAACATTGTGTTTATGAGAGTATTTATTCGAGTTTCGCAAAGACGACACTCGTAATTCTGCCAATAAGTTGACGACATTTCGTAGTTTGCGATGACTTTGAGTGCGTCCAGAATTTGTTTCTGTTAGTTTCCTTCCAGTTTTGTTTAAAGGTTATGCGTCAGTTTACCTATATTTCAAAAAGCAAAAGAACATTGTTTATTGTGTTCTTTTTGATCGATAATGATAAAAAGTGTTGTTCTTTCGAAAGTTCATATAAGCAATATGAATTTTGAGGTTTGATTCCTGTCTATTATTAATACTTTGCTACTACATGCTAGACGATTGAGGTGAGTTGGTGAATATTTTATGATATCTATATTGCTAGACTACTTTCAGTAATGATTACTATCAGTTAGAGACGTGACAATGATAAAATTATCTTCTAAAGGCACAACCAATAAAATTTATATGTACAATTAAAAATTTATTTTTAAAAATTACTTTAATTTTCAGTAACCACTTGTATCAAGTTCGAAAAAAATAAATAACAAAAAATATCTTCATTGTTTCTTGTTAATAGAAGAAATGAATATAAACTTCTAAGTAATTTCTTAATACTAAGACAAAAAATCCAAATAGAAAATATTTATAATAAAAATATATACATAGTTTTGGATTAAATATAGTTTGGGATTATGTATGTAAGTAATCGTATATGTAATTTTTCTATTATACGAATTTGGATTTTTAATAGTTTTCCTTTAAATTAAGACAATTTCTTTACGGAAAAAACTCTAACCCACTTCAGTATAAATTCCAACCCTAAGTTTCATGTGTGACGGAAAGGCTCTATGTCTATGTGAATAAGAAATAATTGTTTATTTAAATCAACTAAAACTCAGGACTATAGGACTATAGCAATTTTCTACTTCCGAAGACACCGTCGGCGAAATTTCCCTCAATTTTTAGGGAAGCTACAATGGGATAAGCTTTTGATCTCCTTTTTGTGATGTGCAATTTCATTTAGAACAGTAACTCATTAAACTGCATACAGTATTTTGCTAAATGTAAAATAATCAATTTTGATTTCAAGAGGCTACAAAACGTATAATAAACCATTCGTTAAGATGTGTATTTGTTTTCTAATATCAACTTTAAAAAATAGAAATGCTCTCTTGTCAAGCTCAAATATTTGATTTAAGAAATTTTTGCTTTATTAGAAGAGGGGTGTCGTATATGCTCAAAAAAGGAAAAGGTTACCTTCCCAGTTTTTTTTTTAATTTCAGTCTCCACGTACGCGTATGTGCTTTTTCTTTGGTAACAAATATTGGTATTTCTCCCTTATATAACATTGTTTGAAATTAAGCGATGGTCTTTAAGATTTTCTGATATATTATGGATATTAGATACGATATGAAATTATTTCGTTGATTTTCAAAAAAAAAAAAAAAAAAAAAAAAAAAATACCGATAATGCTTGTGAATCTCTAACACAAGGCCAAACCATACCAAAAATATATATGGCTGCACATATTATGACAAAGAGGTACATACCACTTTATATTGTGTAGAGTATAACGTATCACTCATTTACACATGCATTAACACCGATGTGCTTACAACTGTTAACAATTTTCATTTAGTCATCAAAAAAGTTTGTAAGAAACTTAAAGTTTTAAAAGCAATCGAGTAAGCACGTCACTAAACCGCACTAATGGCAATTGCAAGTCGACCACTTCAGCTGCTTTCTGAGTACATTGTCGATTTTTGTTCCTTTGCAGATTTGCATGTTGATGTAACATGGATTAAAGAATTGACTGTAGTGTACGAATCTCTGCGTTTTTCGTCTATTAGCAAATCATAGTAAGTGAAATGTCCTAGTCTGCGAATATTTTGTACATTCAATTCTTGTATTTGTAGTGACTGATTTAAATATATACTTACAATTAGAGAGGCTGCACTTTTGCCAAAGCGGCTGATTAAGTGAAACGAGAACAATTGAAATATTTTAATTTAATTATTTTTATATAATAATTAGCTTAAATGTAGTTCATTTTCATAAATAAAGTCCTTTTTGTTTTTTAAGTAAGAAACCCTTTGTTAAGACTGACGGAAAAATATACTGAAAGTTTGTAAGAAACTTAAAGTTTTAAAAGCAATCGAGTAAGCACGTCACTAAACCCCACTAATGGCAATTGCAAGTCGACCACTTCAGCTGCTTTCTGAGTACATTGTCGATTTTTGTTCCTTTGCAGATTTGCATGTTGGAGTAACATGGATTAAAGAAGTGACTGTAGTGTACGAATCTCTGCGTTTTTCGTCTATTCGCAAATCATAGTTAGTGAAATGTCCTAGTCTGCGAATATGGCTAAAAAAAATACATATGCTGTATAGATCTACATGAATGATATATGTTTCATTTCATGCATTGCGTGTAATTTTGGTGCTCTTGATGACATTATTGAAGAAATAAGCAAAAAAAAATTTTATAAATTAAAATTCTCAATATAAATATTTTATCAAATTCTTTCTGCTGCCATATTTTCCTCCCATTATCAAATTGGTTTGGTTACAAGCAATAGTAATTGAATCAATAGTAAGTGGAACTGCAGAAATTATACTGTCAAACGGTCAACATTAGAACATTTAAATTTTTTATGTATTGTACCAATAATAAACTCAATAGTGTGTGAATATGATATTTTTTTTATAGATATTAAGTACATAAACAGCAGGAAAGATGATATTTTTAACACTTTAATTCCACTATTTTGTACATAGTATATTACGAGTAGAAAAAAATAAGCGTAAAAGCTTACAATTATACCACATAAATTGCCTTAGTTTACAACAACACATCTACCCATAAGCTTTTGACCATTAACATTAAAAGCACAATATGTTAACGACAAAAGTCACTGGTCCCCACTAACAATGAAAAAAAAAAATAACAAGCATTTCTATGATAGCAATCATACTTATACTATTCCTAAATACTTTTCCAATAATATTGTATTCGATTTCCTTCGTTGTTCTCAGCTTTGAGGGAAAATATACACTATTTCAATTTCTTTTAGGGAACATATCATGTGAGTCTTGTTAGACTTTAATTTTATTATAATCGTACATTCAGCTGCAGAAATAGGCACTAATACAAACAAACGTAATATAAAAAATAGAGGCAGAGAGAAAAACTTCAGAAGTGAGTGGCAAAAAGGGAAACAAAATAATTTCATATAAATTATGGCCAAGAAATCTGGTTATTTGCATGAGCACATGTATGTATATTTACATTTGCTTACGTCTCACTCATGTCAATATTTTCTTATGGTATAATTTTCATTTTATGCAAATGTGAAGCATATTTCGAGGGATGTGGAAGTGAAAATTTTGTTTCACTTGAGATTGAGTGGCGTTTGTAATTCAGCAAATGCTGTGGCATTGCTTTTTATATTTAGTACCTTAAAAATAATATTTTTTAAAATATTTCAAAACGAGTGCGATGGCTCAATAAATCCATGAATTTTTGAATGAAACACAGGTTTTTCACTTAGAGTCTCCTTCGGTCTCTATAAACAATATACATATATATTTAAAATTTGTATAATATTTTTATCCCATCCAAAAAATAAAAGTTGTCAATGTTATCAAAATAGGCATTTCTTTGTAAGATGATTTCATTAATGGAGTCAAATCTCTTTCTGCGGAAATGGTAGCGAATCTTGGCCTAGTTAAATAAAAGACTATTGTTCTTCTACAGGTAACCGGAATCTAAAAATATATAAATTAGCATACAAACTTGTATAAATAATGTAAACCAATATTTAAAGCATTATTTTTGGTTTTGCATTACAAAAAACAAATGAAACAGAAAGAAAAGTAGTAAAAGAATAACATAAATTAACTTCTTCTGCCTCGCATAAATTTACCATAACAAAAAAAATTGTTTTTATTTTCTGTTTTCCAGATGAAACAATTTTGTCGGAAGATCCAACGCCTGCTGAAACTACACATCATGTGAGTAGCAATGTTGGCGTGGCTGCCAGTGGTACAGGTGCTAGTATTGGCGGAGGGCCTGAAAAGCAATCAACGTTACTGCTCTTAGCTGCCGTTGTGGCTATTGGGGCGGTTATAATAACATCAATTATTGTGGCTGGCATAGTGGTTGTATGCAAACATCGACCCCGGCCGCCTCAGCCGCAGGATGTGCGAAAGAGTATGAGGTAAGAGCACAAGTGTTAGACATTCTACTCTATATAAATAATTTTTAGGAAAATAACGATTTTTTTTTTAATTTAATACTTTAGGTGTTCTAGAACGAATTGTTCTTAATAGTATTGGCGAGAAAGAAAATTTCGCGCTTGTTGTAATAAAAAATTATTTTGCTTCAATGTATAAAAAAGTGAAACTAATTTTGTGAACGGGAAACAAGTTACAATATAATCATACCTATTTAAGGCCACTTACGAAAGTACGTTATTGTATGGCCTACACATACACATACATATAAATATATTATTTGTTTTGTACACAGATGTTGTGCTGCATTGTTATTTTTGCTTGGCAAATTTTATTGGAGTTTTAGTCGAAAATATTTTCAATCACTGAAAATATAATAAAATATCACCCTTGATGCCAATAGTTGAATTAATAAGCAGCCACGTATGGTGTGAGAGTTTTTTTAATTATTTAAAAAAGAAGTTTGTGACTTTTTATTAAAACATTTTTTGCATGAACTAGAAATAAGAAAACAAATCTTTAATCTTATAGAAGTTCAGCGAGGTTTAGACTAAATTATGTGTAATATAAATTTCCATACCTTCTCTTTAAGCGAATGAGCCCAAGTAATAAGGTCTGATATATTGCGATTTAGAATTTGAATGGCATTCAAGATTTTTCAAATATTTCCAGTTTTTATCGTCAAAACAGCTGAAGCGACATTGTTATAGTTTTTTCACTATTTCCATAATGATCGATAATTTACGATCACTGAAACTAAGATTAAAAATTTGTCAATCCTTCATGGTGGAGTCGCAAAATTAAATCAAAATTAATTTAACAGTAGCGCTACAACTTAAATTAATAAAAGACAAAGGCTGATAAAAAGTTCTTTTTTGGCTTTTAAGGCTCGATTTGTCCAGATCCAATTAGACTTTTTGGCATGTCTGAGTTCTAAATGTTCAAAGAACTGACTACAATTATTCGCAGGACTTGGTTTTGCCGTCATTAAGTAAATGGCTTTTAGTGATGGAATAAAATGCAAACTTTTTCCACTTGTTAAAAAAAGTTGCATTAATTAATTGTTTGTTTAATAAAATCTTTTTCTTCTCTGCGAACAAATGCTCTTCTGTTCTATTTAGCGACTTCGGAAGGAAAGACTTCAATATTCGTCGAAATTTTTTTTAATTACACCGACTTCTTTTTCATTTTGAAAACCATTTTAGAACATTTTACATTAATGTTATAAAAGGTTATGAAAATAAGTTCCTCGGAAGCCATGGAAATGCTAAGATAAGGAACCGGGGGCTGTGCGAAATTGGATAAGTTCTAATGTTATTAACAAAGTCTTATCCTTGCAGGATGTTCTATTTTTGGTGCCTATTGAAGTGAGTAGGAAGCTGCTTTCAATGTGCTGGGAAAAGTAAAGCAAATAATTTTATATTAAATAAAAATAATTTACATTAGCAAGACGTGTAAATTTGCAAGTTATAATTTTTTTTGTATGAAAGTAAATACATTGAAGATATATTATGTTTACACGTAAATTTATATATTTTTTTTTAAATAATGCACTTACAACATTTTGGAATCATTGAAATGTTGTTCTTTTTATATTGAAGAACTAAGCCCACAGCAAACATTAAATTTTAGATACTTTTATTGCTTAAACGTTTAATTTGGGAGATTATCCCAGATCATAAATTTCATATTTTATATATAGTTTTGCCTGATATATACAATCATATAGAAATAAAAATAAAATAGAGTGTAATTGCTTATTGTTTTCAAACTGCTTCAAGTTAACTGACGATTTGGTTAAGCGACCAATGAAATGTCGGCATATGAACAATACAACTTATTGGTATAGTATTAAACTTTGTTAAATTTTCGAAAATATATGATATAAGCAGGGCACAATTATTGCCTAACGGTCGTATATTTGATCCATACTAGTAACAGGCTTCAGATATCGTGTTTTCATCAGTTCTATGTGAAATACTACAAGGAGCATCTATATGGAAAACTTTAATCTCCTACCTATACACTTTAAGCCTTTTAGTTTTCAATTTATGGGTGATTTTTGTCCCCTTTCATAAAAAGCCATTTAACGCCCTCCTCCAACAGCAATATGGTTGACAAAAACATCTTGTAAAGACTTTTGTTATAAAATTCTAATATAAATCAAATCTAGCAAAGATAAAACCGCCAAAAAAAAGTCACCCACTAAGAAAGTGAGTGTACCACGTCCATTTCTTCCACGCAGCAATAAAGTGATATTAAATAAAGCAAGAGCTAAAGCTCTTAAAAAGAAACTCATTTTTTTACTCCGTATATAATACATATACGTATTCTCAGTATGAGAATTATTGCATTTGGCAACTTAAGATTACGAAAAGTCAAATTGGCCACAGACTAACCCATGCTGATCTTATTAAGCAAAATAGATGATTTGTATAAAAGGTACTTACTGGCCATTTGATTTCATTTTATATAAAAGAATAATATTCAAAATTGATCCACAATCGTAGAAAAATCAATGTACATAAAAAGTGTGATACGGTGTTTTACTCATGTTTAACTTTTTTAAAACGCCTAAAAATATGTGTATATCTTTTAAAAGTAATCGTTTATAACAAATTTTATTTCTAATCTGTTTTGATGTTTTATATTTCTCTGTTAAACTGAAAATTTTTTACCAGTTTATTTAATATTCTTTTATGCTAATAGTCTTTTCCAGTGTGATAAAAACTTGGAAAAATTCTATATAAAAAGGATGGTTTTATTTAATTCTTAGCCAAATAATAATGTAACATCTAAAACGAAATTCTTTGCTCCCACACAAAGAGACTTTCTAAAATAAATATTATTTCTTTTATAAATAATACATTCTTAAAAGTAAATATTTGTTTTTTAGCTGCAAGCCACGTCAATCCAACTTTGAAAGCTTTCTTAATGGACGATTTTTTATTTACATCCTTCGCTATACTGGCAATGTTTAGTACTAAAGCTTTATATACACATACACCCACTTCTTTTCTTACAGGATTTTTATACGATTTTAGTGTAGTGCTGCTCAAAAGAATATATTTTGATTAATTTCCAATTTTGGAAACATATATAAACTTTTTTGGCAAAAGCTTAATTTTCTTTTTTGAAATGTTTTATTCTATGAAAATAAATAAAAGAAAATAAGACCAAACAAGTTTAGAATTCAAACTTATTTCAAGTCTTCAATTTAATAATTTTTCGTACAAAAATCTATCAGTCCAAACGCTGCTCACCTTCCTATTTCTACATAATCGGCCTTCGACTAGGCATTAGTACTTTTTTCCATGATATGACAAGACTTCGCTTCGTTTTCTTAAATATTTTGGAATTTTTAGACTTTATCTTTAGAGCAAGAGCTTTTTAACTTAGAATATAACAAAACCTGTCTCCTCTTTCTATACCACTTCTGCATTGATTTGTTAAGGGAAGCAACAAAGGATATAACCTTTATATCCGGCCTAAGGCCACTAACATAAAAATGGTTTTAAAAGCGAAACCAATTTCAAAAATACCACAAAGGAAAAAGTTCTTGTGACCTAGAGAGCGAGGCAGGTTTTTGATATACAATAGAGAAAATTTTTGGCAGTCGGCCGAAGAACGACAATGCAAAAATCTCTCGGGAAGCAAAGCCAAGTCTGGGAATACCACAGGGGAATGACAGAACTGCTTGAGAGTACTATGACCTCTTTAGATATACCACCACAGATAAAATCGTTTCGCTCGGCCGGTGATAGAGTTAGAGGGTTTTCTCCTATGAGGTATATAATAACATGGCTAAACTTTATAAAACATTTCACCATTTTGTACTAATTTCATACCTTATGGGTTGTAGTTTATCGAGACTTATTTCATCTTCCGCAAGGGAGCTAATACATTATAAAAAAGTCAAAAATATAAGGTTTTTTAATTTCCAGATTTGGGAATATCATTTTCTTTCGGATTTATTTCATTAAATAAATTGAGTCTTGGAACTTCTTCTTTAATTTGTTTGGGTCCAAATTCATTGGAAGTCTTTTCAAAAGAAATTTCGTCTAATTGAGAAGAATAGAAATTTGTCTTTGGAACTCAAGGAAGAATGTCACAAAATCGAACCCTAACAAATGAGCAGCTGCTGGACAATTTTGGGAACAGGAAAAAGTTACAGAGGGGCAAATCTGTTAAATACGGTGGCTGAGGCATGTTTAATGTATTCTTTTTGTCCAAGAAACTGCTAACAAGCAATGTCGAGTGTTCAGGTGCATTATATTCCTTATTAAATGTACAATCATATGTCCAGAATTCATGGTGCACTACGCCAATGTATTAAAAAAAAACAGTGAACAAAACCTAGACATTTCAACGAACTTGGCGTGCTCTTTTTAGTTTTCAGTTCCCTCGGCTCTTCCATTGGCACGACTGGACTTTGATTTCGATGTCATAACCAAATACAAATGATTTATTTATTTTGAGCAAATCTGGATTGTAGTTAACGTCATTCCACATTTGCTGAGCGATTCCTGTGCGACGGTTTTTTTTTTTTGTTTAGTTGAAAATTCAGCAATTTTGGAAGGAGCTTCGCTGCCAGAGACTTCAGACCCAAAATTCGCGAAAAAATTTTATGGCATGTCAGCATCCTCTGCAACTTCTCTAAAAGTGATTCGACGACTCTCCAGAACAATTTTCCTAACTTTCTCAATATTTTTATAAATTTTTGATATGATGGAGCTTCCAGGATGAAAGTCGTCAATCACATCTTCTCTTTGAAAAGCTTGTACCACTTGTCAACATTTTTATTGACTCAGAGTACGATCACCATATGCCACTATCAACATTGCAAGTCCTTTTTAGCACTTAGTTCCATTTTCTACACAAAATTTTATGCAAATTCATTGATCCATTTTTTCCACAGCAGAAAATCATCGAACAAGCAAAACACGTGTAACCATAATGGCTCTCACAAACAAACTAAACTAAACACAAACAAACTCAATTAAGATCATATGTTTGAGACAAGTGTGCCAACATAAAAAAAATCGCTAGTCGAATGCAAAAGCGGTAAATTTTGGTCATTTACTAATCAAGTTAAATACCTTTTTAATGAGTTATTTTTAAAAAAGCAAATTGTCGTTATTCCATCAAAGGTCGCTTTGCTTGCATAAAGCAAAAGAACTATTTTTTTAACAATTTTGAATTCTGGAATTAGTGCAGGTTCGCGCAGCGAGAATTTTTTTATAAAATCATTACACTGAAATCACTGCATCTCTAATTTTCAGAATTTCTGTTTATACCGTATGCAACATTTCTCGCACTATTTTCAGTATAATATCTACAAAATGTGACAACTGGTAATCCAGTGTCGAGAAGAGTGACTTAAATGCCAACAAAGTGTTGAGTTCTAGCAAACTTAAGCTTTTAACTTCTACAATTAAAAAATCAGTTCTTTAAAAATCCTAAAAATAATTATATTTTTCACATCCTACACATATCAATTTAATTTAACTTTAATGAACACATATTATAAACAATTTTTAAAATTGTTCCTTCATTATGCATTATTAAGCAGAAAACAGTACTATAAAATAAAATGAGCTGCCAGGATAATACATACACTTGTGTATGTGCATGTGTCACTTTGAAGTTGAAGTCCACCATTACAATGGCTGATATAGTTATGTATGTACCTATACATAAGCAGAATGTATTGTTGTTATAACTATTGTTATTCATTTTGTTTTTGTTTTCATATCCTTTCTGCCACAGCTAATTGGATTCACTTATCGCTTGCGCTCAATCTAAATTTGTTATAAAACGAGTTGTATTGTAAGTAAATAATGCAAGAAAACTCCATTGTTTTTCTAATGTTAATTTAAAATGATTTAGAGGAGATCATTTTATTTATGTATGAGGCAAAATTTAAAATCATTTAAAGAAGCAAATTATATCCTCAGCACATATTTGATATGAAATTATATGACACAAAAATATTTAGTCTTATCAGAGTTTTTATTACACAGCCCGACAAAATCACAAAACTTCTTTTGGTGCCGGCTGTTTCTGCACCTGTTTTATAAGGTTTCCAATAATTCGAAAATGAGGGGTTACATGACATTCCTACATGACTATAACTCAAAAGGGCCGTGTTATTTGCAACCAACGGAACAATTAAAAAGTTGCCTGGAAAATAGCATTAAAAGTTACGTTTACATTGTTCTGAAATCCATTCAATAGTTTTGGTAATATCGTCATTAGAAAGTCACAAAAAAATTCAAAAAATAAAATTACTTAAAAGAAAATTCAACATTAATTAGAAAATTAATGTGACTCCCAAATTCTTTGAGAATTTGTTTTTATTTATTATTTTTTTTTACTTTAGTATACCAAAACTTAATCTTATTTAAAAGTAATGCTGATATAATGGCAGGTTTTTTTATGCACTTGCTAAAAATTGGAGTATTTGGCAGTCATTTCATGCCTAATTTTGGGCGGCATATGGACATGACAATTAGCATTCAACATAAATTATTTCAGATGTAAAGATATCTCTAAGCGAGGTGAAGTGATGTCCTATCTCTTGAAAGTTTTCTGACGTTAGAGGTCCGTTTGCAAACGCTCAATAAGGTTCATCGCTCATTTACCGATTGACTCATGAAATAGGGTGACTGAAATTTTAAACTTAAGGAAACGGAAAATTGTTACTCACTTTTAAGCACCCATAAGTGTACGTGGCTTATTCATACACAAATTAGTAGTATTTCATATGTTAATGACTCAAAGTCAAGCAGCAGTCTAAATGAAAAACTCTTTATAACAGCATTGATTGAAATAATAAGGAAATGTATTTTTAATATATTTTCAATCTAAATTTCAATATCGTTTCTATATATGTAATTATGTCTTCCTAAGGAAACCTTAAAAAGGAAAATTAAATAGAAAATTAAATCAATATAGAAAATAAGTAGATGATTTTACCAATAACTGAACATGATACGCCATGCACATTAACTGGCGCACTCAGCGGCTTTTTAAAGCCCGCACTCCAATTCATTTACAATCTTGTATGTTCGTTTTCCCTGCATTTGCTCATGTATTTGTATGTCGCACATCAATTGCCAACAATATCTGCATAAATTTTTTTATATATTCCATATGTGCATATATGCATACGTATGTGTGTGAATTTCGCTATGATGCTGGCTTGTCGTGTCCCATATTAGAATTATGAAAAACACAAAATTTACCATAGAATTATGTCGCATCTCTACATCCGTTCAGTGGTTCGTTCGCTTACATTCAGTTTGTGCATATGTGTGTGTATAATAAATGCGCTTAAGTGCGAGTGTTTCTATTTGCGTGTAAATTTGCTACCACAATATAAAATATGTTTGAACATACAAATAATAAAAAAAGACAAACGCATAGATTATGTTTATTGTGCTTTGTGAGTAATTTTTGCAGGAAATTTTGAAATTATTTGCACCGTAATGTATGCATTAATTTTAATGATTTGTTACCCACACTCTCGTGCCTGTTCAGATGTGACTATATTTGTATGTTAGTGACAGTTTGATTTATAACTGTATGAGGGCAGCCATATGCATACATGTGTGAGAGTCTAACTCAAAATCCTCTAAGTGTAATGTATAATTTTTAAAGAAAGAGATGATTTACATACGTCTACATGACAACTGGCGGGGAAGGCTCTCACGTGAAAATAATCATTAAGAAAGAAAAGTTTGTTTTGTTTGCGGTTACTACGCGTGGTGCTTCTTTGGAACCCGCAAAAGATTTATGGAACATAAATATAACAATTCATATTGTTCTTAGTAATATATAAAAATGTCTAAAATGTCTATTACTTGAAGTTGCCATGAAAAATTTTAAATTTCCCGCCCACTGTGTCTGTTATAGTAAAAATATTGCAGTTTTAGTCTTGATTAATAAGTATGAAATAAACATGAGGAAGTGTTCCAAAATCAGAGAAAATATAACTTTAATTCCAAGCCACATAGCAGAATAGTCTGATTGAATGGTCATGTTATAACATTTACTTTACCCCCAAACTCTTTCCTAGAGTAAATCGATTCACATCGCAGCGCTCGGGCCTAGTAATTAATTAGAAATATCAACTAAAATATCTTCATATTCAACTGTGACTAATAAGTAACGTTCACCTTTACGTTGTATGATATTAAGACTACTTAGCAATAGTAGGGGACGTAGATTTAATTATAATATCAAAAGTAGTAGTAGTAGTTCTAGTAGACAATAACTATAACAACACCAGCAAGATCAATACCAGAAAAAATGAGAACATTAGCAACAACACAAACAATCTCAACGACAACAATATCGACAAAAATATCAGCAACATAAAAAATACGACTATATGTTGTAAGAACAACAGCACAACAACACATATGGCTAGAATCACTATTAGCGCAACAAACATCAATGACACAGCAGGAATCATCGAAAGGGCTTATCTTCATATAGACATTCTAATACAAAATGAACACTTATATGAGAATACAAACTCCATTGTACACTATCATGCCAAAAATCTACAGCTTCTAAATATAAAATATATTTACTACGCAACCTTAGCCAAAGGATTCTTGGAGGATAATTGATTTTTGCAGCATATTGACCATCAATAAAAATACCAGGATACGTGCCCAAGACATGCTTGAATTTGACAGAATCACTATCCCTGGTTTCCAGCCCATAACTCATAATTAGTTGCCCATCAGCATAATAAATATTTCAAACCCATTTAATCGTAACAAATAAGCTCAGAAGCAATTTATCAATTTGCAATGAATAAAATTTTTTAAGACATGAAAAACATTTAATAATATATATAACTTTTTCTACTAAATATTGAAATATTTTTACCAATTTTTGTATTTGTAATATTTTCTTATTGCTAATTTTTAAATCAATATAATTCAAAATTTTATGCAAAAAATATATAGTCTTATATTTCTAGCCTGCAGTGCAATTAGTATTAGCGATTAGTACGTAATTCGGCCAAGCGTGAAAGCTTAACGCATTCTTCTATAACAGGAAGTATTTTTTTAAATAAATAAATAACTAGTAAGCAGTAGCAATATTAGTTAAAGTAGTAGTAATAATGCAGTAGTAGTAATTAGTAGTTGGAATAGTAATAGCAATAGCAGTAGCATAATTATAAGCAGTAGTAATATTAGTAGGAATAGTAATAGCAATAGCAGTAGCATAATTATAAGCAGTAGTCATAGTAGTAGAAATAGTAATAGTAATATCAGTAGTAAAATATAAGCAGTAGTAAAAGTAGTAGGAATAATAATAGCAATAGCAGTAGTAAAAGTAGTAGTATTAATAGTAGTATTAGTCGTAGCAGCAGTTATAGTAGTAGTATAAGAAGTAAAGTAGTAGTAATGGCAGTATCACTCATATAATTAGTGGTAATAGCAGCAATAATAGCTTCAATATGCATAGAAAGTAGAATCGGCTAATGTCTGGAAAGGATCCAAAAAAGTCTGAAACCAAAATCACAATTTGCTTGTTCTTGTGTGAAAGCAATCGTCTAGATCATAATAAAATGTATGGAAGTAAATGTTTTCTAAGACTATGACACACATTCACAGGTTTATAGAAGTAATTTAAGTCTTTAATTAACATTTCGTTAAATTCATTTCTTAATGAGTTAATTAGGTAACATTTTAAGGGTAATGAATCTGTCATTCCACTCATATGCAAAAAGCTAAAATTTTTGTTATCGCGTCAATTCTTTTTGCAACACTGAGTTTCCTTCCCCATGAGCTGACGTCAAATCTCTTGTATGTGAAATTTAAATTACAGAAATGAACACATATACATGACATGTAACAAGCAACCACTTACGAGTATTTGAAAATAGGATTTTTTATATTATCATATAATTAAAATACATGATGGCACAGATGCGATAATTATTGTAAAGTTGTCATTAACAGATTTCTTAAGATCAAACAATTTAAATGTGATTTTTGTTAATATGCGAATCAGGTTTTAAATTAGTATGGAAGACCAAAACATTAAGAAATATATATCAATATGGGTTAGGTTAGGTTAGGTTGAATGGAGGGGTGTGATAGCCCATGTCATACGACATACACCTAAGCCAGTGAAGGCTTGTTGTGCGCTCCCTTGGGTTTAACCATAACATTATTGATGCAAAGGTCTAGAGAAACTCCGTGTCACTCACAAAGTTCCTTACTTTCCTCCAGCATATTCCCCGTAAACGGGTTATGTCCGGTAAGATGTCACCCCCAAGATATCGGGACCTTATTAGTGAGAAGGCGGGGCGTTGGCACAAATAGTATACCAATGTTTCGCTCTCCTCCCCACATGCTCTACATTCATCTCCTATTCGCTATTCCTATGCGTTTAAGATATGCCCGTAGTCAAGAGTGCCCTGTGACAACTCCCATTATTCTACTTAGTTCGGGCTTGCTAAGTCTTAGCAGCTCCATGGTTTTTCTCTCGTCTTGATCTCCCCATAGAATTTTTGTATCGATTCCCATGGTTCCGCTATTCCAGAGAGTTAAATGGGCTCTATGTGCCCAAGTCTTTAGCACGGATTTAACTGCATCGAAAGGTTTCGCGCATTCCATGCTTATATTATATAACACTGTTGCCCTAGAAGCAAGTGAGTTTGCCCTATAATTTCCAGTTATCCCCGCGTGTCCTGGCACCCATATGATGATCAGTTCGCCATGTGTCGCGTAACTGTTAATAGCGTTTTTGCAATCCCAAACTGTACGTGATTTAGTGCGTTCCGCTGAGATTGCTCGGATCGCCATCTGACTATCTGTGAATATATTCACAAGTCCTGACCTCCCCATTACATTGAGTTTCCTGATACACTCCGTTATCGCCCGAACTTCCACCTGCAAAACTGTACAATAGTCCGGCAGGCCGAAAAACAGTTCCGTGGTGTTTTCTATATAAACACCAAGTCCAGTTTTCCCTCTCCACCTTGATCCATCCGTGTAACAATGAAGCCCCATGGGGATCTGGTTCCAAGGGTCGGTCAACAAGGAATAGATGTCGGGGATCAATGATCCGCAGTTGGCCTCTAATCTAGTCTCCGGTATGCTGTCATTTTCGACATTTTCCGGTATGGACTCTCTTATGGACGTAAAGATTCGTTGATGATACGCTTCGTGTTCCTGATCGATCCACTCACCCATCACCTTTAGTCGTTTTGCTGTAAGAGCCGCTTCGCATTTTATACGAATTTCGATTGGCTGGATGGATAATATTGTTTCCATCGCCCCTGTTGATGTCGTTCCGAAGGCCTCACTTATACCAAGAGAGCAGGTTCTCTGAACTTCCTGTATTGTTTTGATGTTGCATTTATATTCCATCGATGTCCACCACACGATAGAAGCGTAGGTCATAATCGGCCTGATAACGCTACTATAAAGCCAGTGTGTCATCTCTGGATAAAGCCCCCATCTTGTGCCTATGACCCGTTTACAGATTGACCAACATATATGAGACTTTTTAACTATATCAATATATATCTTCAAAACATATTTATATTAGAGGATCTAAACATGCTATCGGTCGAAAGAGAGCCAGCACTATGAATAGAAAAATATTGCAATTTATCAATTTAAATAATTTTTTAAATCTTAAGGTCTCTCTTTTTAAATTCAGTAATATTGAAGTATCATGGTTAGAATATCCTTAAGATAGTACTAGGAGAATACTGCAATATCGATTAATAAAATTAAAAAAGAAAGACCTTACACTTGAAAAATAAATTAATTTGAAAAAAAAACTATAACATATATTGAAAAATATTTGAAGTTTCCAAATGTTCTTGGTTAAATAATTGAGTCAAGTGAGTCATTAAAGCCATGAAAACTTAATTTAAGTACTATTTGGACTGTAATAATTATATTTTACATATAATACAGATATACATTATTATTAATACATGTTATTTTGAAGATATCAGAACTAATTTAATAACAAAATTCTGTTGATATTATGTTATTTTACCTGCAATTGATGAACTAGCTGGGTTTCGCCCCTAAAAATATGCAATGTATTGTGAAATGAAGGAGAAAACTAAAGCACAAACGCACACAAGTTAATTAGATAATTAATTCGCAAAACTAAAAACAATGGATCAATTAAATGTTTATCTTGAAGAAAAATAGAAAGAAAAAATAGCATAAAGTTCTAGTGAACACAACTACACACATGTAAAAGGACTGTGTAACATATTTCAAGTTAGATGATATTTATATAGTAGCAATTAAACATATTTAGCTCACGTACTTTTAATACAACTGAACGAATGAGTATGAATTCATCAAGAGCAATTACTTTATTTTTCTTTTGTCTTAGGCCCAAAGGCACTACCAAACTAATACAAACGAATGGTTTCTTATTGACCCATGTTCTTTTTTACTAACTCCATTATCTATAAAATACGTTTAATGATATATAGCGTTTTGGTTTGTGGCACGTGTGTGTCTTTAAGTTTTTTTCTATTCATTTCATTGTCGTTTTTCTTTTAATTATTATTAGTTAAAGTTAAACCTACAATGCCAAAAGTTAAACAAAAACTCGATACAGGAACTATTAATTGATCAATTGAAGCATGATTTGTATGTATTTTTACACTCAATTCACAAGAAACAGGTGTGATTGTATTGGTTGTGTTGTTATATTTATTTACAGTAGTGTCTACTTGTTGAAGGTAATTTACAATGAAACAATTTAATTTCATACGTTTCGGAAAAGATGTATTAAATACAGTATTATCTTCTTGAAAAACTTTTGTGCTTTTAAGACACATATCGATATTTAGTGTTAAAAATTGTCATATGGATCTAACAAATAGTTTTTGAAATTTTTTTTATCCATCTATATAAAACATATATAATTAAATTCCTGAAGCTGATGTAATTTACTGCATCGTTGTATCGATGCAGTATTCAACATGAAACCAAAATATGACTCAGAGACAAGTGCCAGTATGCAAATCTTAACATTATCATTTAGCAATTATTTATTGAAGTTTGCTTAACATTTTTATTAAATGTATCATATAGAATTAAAATAATATTGTTTGTATTGAAATTTGTCAGCGAATTTGGTTTTATTTTGATTCATGTACCCACTTACGTGTATGTAAATATATTTAAATCTCTTTTCAATAATTTTTTATGACTTTCTTTGCAAAATGCCTCTAAAGAAAAACTTTGACTCCCCTTTGCGCCTAATCTTAGGTGGTAGTTTCTACCCCAAATAGACGGTTTGTAATGCATTTAATTACAGAGATGGCTAATGTGTGTGTTAAAAATATTTTTTTAAGATTTGTAGCACTAAAACAAACAACAAAAATATATGCACCACATAGTCAACTTGCAAATACGTGGGTCAAAACAATTTTAAATTAAATCTAAATATTTGAAAACTGTAAAAATATATTGAAATTCAGCCAGTAGGCGACCACAAGTATTGATAATTATTTATATTTTTTGACTGGCATTTTCAAATTTAAAATTTAGTTTCGGCTCGAAAATAATTCTTAAAATAGATTGGCCAAGACCTTAATTTATTTATACAGGAGCAGGCTGGAATATGCGAATATGTTGAATTGAAATACTAATTTCTAGAATGCAAATTATCATATCTTCTTACACTGAAAAGTTATCTATCCTTCCATCTTAAATAATACATACATACATATGTATATCTTTTATACCATAAGCATTTTATAATTGGTTATCGCGATTGTTACAAAATTTGTATTAATACTCTTTGACCTTTTGCTAAATAACTAAATATATAAACTTGAAAACTTTTAGTATGATATATGTACATATGAATATTCGTGGAAAACAAATTGCTCAGTATCACAATATGTTGCAAGATAATTTTAAAAACAAAGTCCTCATGCCAAGACTTTTAAATCACTGCAACACCAAACTTAGCCGCAGTGATACGAGTACAACAATATGACAATTTTATGTTAAAAATTTAAAACCTTCTCTAAAAAATTCGTAAGCCGTGTCCTTAAAATTTACATAACCTTTGTTTCCATTGGGCACCCTGCTTAGATTTTAAGCTCAAAAATTTTTTGATTTAGTCATCATTAGAGCTTCATTTTTATATGTACTTATATACATATAATGAAATACTATCAACCAAAAAGTAAAAGCATTTATTATTGCAAGAACCTTTTGGAAAACTTCTTTAGATCCCGCACTTATTACAAAGAAATATTTTAAACTCTATTTTTGACAGCTAGAGAAGTAGAACACGGTTAGTAATTCTAAGTTTCTGAAATATGTAACTCATATTCTTCTTTATCATGGAGATTATTGTCAATATCATGATGATACCTGACAGAAAAATATTGGCACTTGAATATAGTTTAAGCCAATATGGAGTTTCAATAAATTGTTGAGGTCTCTCGAATGGCAGTTTTAGCTAAAGTTCAAAAAATTGTTTTAAGCTTTACAGGATGTATAATGTGGGAGTTTTAAAATCAGCCATTTTCGGGTATTTTCTTCAATTTAATTTTATTCTCAGACAATGAATTTGTAGTGCTGAAACAAAAATTATATATGATAATACTTTTGCAATTAAAACAAAAGCGAAAGCAAAAACTTCTGTTTAAAATGGATTTATTCTCAAATTAAATATAAACTTTATCAAAAATGTCCCTCTATTGCCACATAAAAGCGATGCTGACTACAAAAGTATTTGCCTACAAAGGAGACTGAAACTGAAACACAATAAAAAGTTTTAGATCTATGTTTTAGTTTAAAAACAATATTTAGTTTTAAAGACAGTTTTAAACTTTAGGTAATGTACATTTTAGCTGTAAGTTGAGTAAAATTATGGTACCCCATATATGGCCGTATGACGCTGAAAAACCATTTGGCGAATTATCGTTCTAAAGGTTGACAACCTACAAATCTTTTGATGACCAGATGATTTTAAATGCATTTGGCCTATCATAATTTAAAAAGATGATTAAAAAAATTTGTTGATTCCTAAGAAATTGATTAAATTATGTCTTTTGAGTCCACTTAAAACTTCTCATGTCAGTATAAGGTTCCTCCTTGAAATAGAAAAGATCTCAGATCTGGCTTGTTCAGAGAAAGGTAGTCACAAAAATGATAAAGATCTTTGTAAGGATCTATGTCATGAATATATTATAGATAGTAATTAATAACCATGTGATATGGATACCATGTTCTTGAGAAATGTAATATGGATATTATTTGGAAAGATTTAGACGACCTCAGATGAAACTCAGTCTTTCACTACCTGATATCTTTTAAGTAGTATTGGAGATTGAAAGCATGACAATAAAAATTTTGACTTCAACACCTTCCATTAAAAGCCTCTGGACAAACTTTAACAATATTGTCAAATTGAAATTTCAAACCCGTCATAGAATAGCAGCCCATTTTATTTCAGAGTCTTTCGTGATAATCGATACTCACTCTTACAACTTTTTCTTTTAATCGATCATATTTGATATTTTAACTAAGAAGTTCTTATCAATTTTTATGTCAGAAGCAATGCAGTCTTTTCACCCGGTAGTTCTCTGCTTTACGTGTATATTTAAAATAGTTAAGTGGAGCATTCTCAAGAGGATGTAGCGAGGCCAAAATATATCCTTACGTGTATATAAACAATTAGTGGTGGTTTTTAAGCTTAAGGTACCAAGCACCACACATAGTCAACGTGCAACTTTTAGCTTGTACAAATGGATTGTTGAAAGAGGAAATGAAAACTCACCCAAAAATAGTTTTGTACTTTGACTATATATTGTGCTTTAGTTCCCCACAGTTGTAACTACAACAGAATTTTGGAGAATTTATAGTTCAACATCAAACTTATATCATACCAGAAGCACGACTGCTAACTTTTATATCCGTGGAATAAAATAAACGATAGGAGATCATCTATACTCGATTGATATGAGGATGGCTCTTCTCTACAACGGCTGATCAACTGATTAGCGCCAACGAAATGATAAATTCCTAAATAGTCGAAAGCAGTAAAAACTCTTTTTTTTATCACTAAAGCTTTGAATGTCCTTTTTACGTTCTTGTTTAAACTAATTCATTCAAATTGTTATTAATAATAGAAGATATTTTCGATATGGTGAAGTCACTTACATTTCCCGTTCACACATTTTGTTATTAATTGAGAACCACTGGTATTATTTTGCTTAAAAAATTCAAAGAGTTTAAGTTTTAAGTTTCTTAATGTTGTCGGAGTTATTTTAAACAAAAACATTAATTTTTTAGTAAAATCTATGATGTTTTAATTCTAAGATATTTAAAACAAAATATTACCTGTTTTTTTTTACTAAATAATATTGTAAATGACATGAGAAATAAATCATTAAATAATGTGGTTAAATTTTCCTTACATCCTTAATTAATTTCTTGTGATTATTTTTGTCTAAAATCCTAAATTTAAATATTTTTAATTTTTGTGGCTCATCGTCTTAATTTAATTCGTTGAAATAAATTTAATCTTGATAATAAATACCCAGTTTTTCTTACTAATTTTGACTTCATTCAGGCTTATCGCATTAATATCAAATACTTAAATAAGAAGGTTGTCTTTAATACCAAATATTTAATTTAAATACACCTGGGCAGATGCATAAGTTTAAATATTAAATAAAAGTTTAATATTTAATTCAACGTACACGTAGACCCCATGAAAAAGAAAAGCACATTTCCCCTCTACTTAGTGTAAAGTATACTGAGTGACAGTAAAATTTGGTCATTCGGGGCAAGAGGGTAAATATTAAAAACTTTGCTAAGCCAAACGATGACAGCACTTACATAATTATTGTCTTGCCAAAAAAATCACTACCTCACACACAGACATTAGATCGGTCTCTTTCTCTCTCTCTCTCTCTCTCTCCAAAGTCTCATAATTTTCAATCACCATAAAATGTAGTTGCCAACTCCGGTTTGAGATTTTATTTAAAGTAACTTTTATGGTCTGTTACTAAAACACATACTTTTGCAAAATTAAATAAACAGCAATGTATTATTTCATGTGCTAGTATAGTACATAATACAGTAGCACCTAGTTAACATGAATATAAAGTATGTATATTTATTGATGAGGCTGCTAAACGCTTAAATTATCTATTTATTGTGAAAGTTGCAGTCTAAACAAAATAATACCATATTTTGTTTGTTAATATCAATTTTAATGAATTTGTCCGAGTATATATTTTGATTAATATAAACTTTTTTTGGGAGTACCAAAATTATTTTCAATATGCCCTCGCTTTTTTTAATTCTCATTTAAGCCAATTTTTCGCCTTTTACAACAGCTAAATTATTTAAGAGACTCTTTAAGAGCAAAATTTAAAAATTTTCTGACTCGGTTATTGCAACTTTTCAATTTTGCTCGCCAAATATTGTTATAAAATAACTCCTAAGTGAAAGCGATGATTCCAAAGGTTTAGATAGTGAATCTCGCTTTCCTTAGGTACTCGTAAAATCAATAGAAATTATTTATTCTGTTAAAACACATATAATTTTAATTGTTTTAATTTTCATAGAAATAAATAAAGATCATAGTAGCAGGTCTCTTTAATTAAAAGAAATTTTAGTTTCATTTTAATTACATTTTTCCAATATTTCACCAGAAATTCGATTAGTATCGTTAAGTAAATTTTTATTTTTATAAAAAAAAAGTATTTCTTTTAATTAAAGAGACCTGTTGCATAAATGAAAAATATCGAAGGATATTTATATATAAAAAAATTTAATATTACCTGCATATAAAAACCAATAGTTCTTACTCTTTTTTCACTCATTATAATATTAGAAAATTATTGTGATTGATTGCATTCATGTATACTGGCATAACGCCTACTATTCGAAATCATTGCAGTAGTTTACCATATAGAGAAATTATGAAAAATAAAGTCCATATAAGCTAAAATAGATTGTGCCAATCACTTACTCAAGATTTGGCAAACTGTGATCATCTACATAAATTGATAAACTTACTCTAAAACTCTAAACGCAAGCTCTTCCTATTGAACTAATCACCTAAATACTTAATAACTTTCGTCTGTAAGCAAATTGAGACATGAACATACAAAACCACTGACGTCTAATTTAGTTCCACTGCGCAGACAAGTCGAATCACTTTTCCTAACGCAATTCCGTTCACATTATTTTATCAAAGAGATTGCAGGTTTAAAACGGAAAACTGACTTCATGAGTCTCTACTATACAAATAAATTTTATGCGATAAGATTTTTGACACTTTTTTAAATCTATACAAGTTAATCCATTGCGTTGTCAATTACCCTTTCATATGTATTATATGTGCATTCGATTTCGAATTTTCTTTACGTTTCATTTTATGAACTTTATCACTATAAAATGGAAAATAAAAATCCAGAGTAACTCTTTGTCCATAAACTTACTTTACTTTTCAAGCTTAAGATCTCTTTTAATTTTTTTTAAATCCGTATTTCGGTACTCATTGATTAACATCTTCAGGATTTTTGTTTATTTTATATCCTGAAGATGGTAATCGATGAGTACCGAAATATCGATTTCAAAAAAATTGAGAAACAGCTTAAGCTTGAAAAATAAATAAAATTCATAAATTCAATTAAAACGGAACATATAATTTTGATTACATCTAAAAAAAATGTATAGGAAAAATTAAATTTTTCTTGAATTGAGGTAATTAATTTGATGTTTTAATGAATAAAATTATTAATCGAACATTGGAACAAACTCAGATTTTGACGCAGTTTTGACTGCAATTTGTATCATAATGCAAGGGAGTTTTGTAATGTAATGTATTTTAATAATTTGGACGCCTCAGTAGGCTAACGAATATTAGAGGCTAGAGCTTGTGTGTAGTGTTCCCTGGCAATATTCATTGCAAATGTATGAAGGGTTTTGTTGCTAGTTAGATGGAAGGTACAATATGATTTAAGTAATCAAATAAATTATTGGAATTACTTATTTCATTTTGATTAACTGTGTTCACATTAACGAGGTCTCACCGTGCCACGAAGTCTCATTACATTGAAACTTTCCCTAGGGTAATTTCTGATTTTCAAGTTGATGTTGGCGGTTGGCTGTGGGAATCTCTGGCTATGGAATATTATTGTTACAGACTATGCCACAACCAGTACATTAAATAATATTGTCATGTTGATCATACGCCTGGCACAAGTATTTTCATTAAATGTTTTTTATTACCATTTAACACAAAAGTTATTCACACTGTCACACATACTTTTGCATTAAAAGTTATGAAACTATTGCCGTGTATTTATTGTTTGGCGGTACCAGGCTCATTTGTCTCGCTAGATTTATTAAAATAGGAAAACACAAAAAAAAACACTTACACTCGCAATTACAGACACGTTTGAAACATTAACTTATCTGAGTCGGATTTTCTTATACACAATTTTCTTTACTATTGGTTGCTGGTGTTGTTGTAAATACTTTTGGCACCACCAACATTATCATCATCATCGTCAGCAAACCAGCCATGTACAAATTAAGAAGGAAGCTTAGTAAAGTTGGTTTTTAAAATTCCTTGGTTGTAAAAGGAAATGAATTAAAATTAAGGAAATTATGTCACAGATTTTGTTTTACCTTCCTGTGTTTATATGTATATTTATTTTTTTATATTCCATTACGAAAAATTACAAATATTCAGTTTAATTTTGTGTTCTTTTTTGTACAGTTTTTATTTCTATGAATTAGAGGGATAATGATGTTGTAATTAAGGTAATGGAGTTTTGTTTTTTAAATGAAAGATATCAGTCATTATAAATTCATAAATATTTTTATATTTTATTTCACTTTTAAATTAAGAACAACTTAAATTATATTTAATAAGGTGAGGTTTAAGTGAGTCTGATGCCGGTAGGTATCAAAAAAATAAAAAGAAAAACATATAAAAATAGTTAAATTAAAGGTAAATTAATTTGAATTTTTTTCTACTTTGAACTATTAAAAATACTTTTGAACTATTTAAAATACATTTAAATAGAACCTGGAGTATAAAACTAACATTCATATATTAATATTAATAAAAACTATCACTTCACTATATTTTGAAATGTTACCGCCCATAGTAGTTTATTATTGTCCTTAAATTTTTACTAATTTTTGTGATATTTTAAATATTTTTATACCCACATTTGTATTGAAGTACAAGTTCTATGATACATAGTAGTTATGTGTGAATTTATATTTTCCTCTAGTCCAACGACTTATTTTCAATGATCATGGGGAGGTATCATGACTAGTTTTAGAAAATAAATTTTTGGTTTAAGGTATATACACAGAAGGTACAAAATTATTCCAATTTAAGGTTTCTTCTCCCTACTTTCAGAATAAATGCTAATTATTATTATGAAATGCTAAATACATCCTAAAATTTTAAAATCCCGTACGAAAACTCCCAGTCATTTCCAGTGCATAATATTGATCCTGTGCCGCTGCGCTATTTCTCGGTTGATGAAAAACTATTTTTTGATCATGAAAGACTTTCAGAATTATTCTCTTCCTGTGGCAATGAAACATTATGTTTAAAAAATTGTGAGCGACCCGAAACGTAAAATTAAATGATTTTTTCAACTACTTTTATTAGACCACATCTAATTCTAAATATAATTGATAAAGAGCGGTGCCATGCTCTTTTAAGTTAATAATAATTTCCATCTTCTTCTGTTATATAAAAACTTATGCAAATTTTCTTTTCATATACATTAGGCTCCCTTGAAATTTTAATATTTTGCAAAAGAAAATGGGGCGGAGCCACACCAGTAAACATTTTTTTCAATCACTTGCACTAAATCATAAATAATCTATTTTGAAGCTGTACGATCGATTGCAGGACACAGCTAAGGATCATCGGTGACGATTGAGTAGCAAGCACTATTGACTCCCCGGAACATTAAGGCAATGAAAGTTGTGTTTCATTGTTTTATCGTTAATATAATGAAATCAAAAAAAAAAATGATCCGGAGACCAGCTCTTAGTGTCAAGTTACGCGTTTTTCATTAAGAGCAAATCCATTTGCGTCGATATTACAATAAACTGATTTACTACTGATTACAAAGAAGATTCACCCTTTACGCGAACTGCTAGTCCGTGGATCAAATGTCCGTAAACACTCATACAAGCACAAAGGATTGCATTAGGAGTGCTACCCTTAGTATTGGTATAATTTCAAAAAATAAATACGGGTCTCACAATGGGTTGCTATAAAAATATAATACAATATAAGTATTTATATCATCAAAAAATTAATTCTTTTGGAAAAGAAGAATTCTTTCTTAAAAATATTTATTGCATTGTTCATTTATACATCTGAATATAATTGTTACTTTAGAGACTTTAACAATTTTTATATGAGACCTAGGAACTTAAGACATAAAAGTATTTTTTTAAATAACAATATATGCACATAATTTCACATACATGCATATCATATTTGAAAAAAACAACTCATTAATTCATTTATTATAATTAATTTGGCCTTATCTTAAAAAAAACATTCAAATACATCCATTTAACCACTAGACTTTGAGACAGACAAAAAATATTCATGCATAATAAAGACATTTTCTGTTAATAATGATTACAAATTATTTTTGAATAAATACATATATTTTCGTTGTTGTATTTGTAATTAGTACACGCTCATATATTTGTATTCTCTTGCAACTTTTTGTTATATGCTTCACAGAAAAAAGGAATCGTATATATTTATATGAAGGAAAAAAATTGAATTGCAAATATTTTTCATCTTTCGGTTTGTATTCATTTCGATAGGAGAATGGGAATAATCAAGTCCTCCATTCATCTATTTTCAGCAAATAAGTATTTGCCTGAAAATATTTTTTAATTTATTTTAGAGAAAACACCACTATTTACAACAACCAACCCCGTTTAGAAAACAAAATAAGACAAAAAATATTGCAGTCAACTGGAAATTGCCACAATTTAAGTGGCAATTACAAAAAAGGATCATAAATAACTACAACAATTTTGGCAGCAAAAATTTGGTATATTTTTCTGAAATGATAATACACCAAAGGAATAAAAATTATGCATCATAAATTGTGAACACAAATAACTAAACAAAAGAGGGAAAGTGAGGGATTCCCTAAAAAATTTTGCAAGTTTTACTGAAAATAGAAAAAAATTATAAATGTTTAAAAAATTTTTATTTTAAAAAGGATGCATTAAACCATTAAAAAAGGTTCCCAAAAAGCTACGAAAATTATGAGATTATTAACCGAAAGAAGTAGAAATTTATATAATTTTGAATTATTTTAACACACATTTCGCATTGGAGGATATGATCTTTTTTTATAATTATCCACAAATTTGTTAATCGGCTTCAATATATAAATAAAAGTATATTTATGTTATCCCTTGCAAAAATTTTGGAAAGAATAAAAGTTTGTCCATGGAATTTCATAACTTTTTGACCTTTTCTTACTGTACCACTTTTTAAGGGAAATATAAAAAATTTCATATTGATATAAAGAAATAAGTTCTTTTTTATTTAGATATATTGAGTGTTTTTTATTGAGGTATAGAACTTTAAGTTGGCATCACTTTTTTAACTGGCGGCCATTTTGTCAGCTGTCAAGTGATTAATATTTAGTTTGGTTTGCCATTTCATCATGAACAGGTTGACAAAAGAACAACGCTTGCAAATCGTGCAAATTTATTTCGAAAATAATGGTTCAGTTCGCGAAGTTTACCGCAAGCTCCGTCCATTTTATGGTCGACATAATCGTCCATCAGAGCAATTAATTCGGTTAACCATGGATCGTTTTCGCACTACGTTTACTCTATGTGATAATACGCATCCGCAGAGAAGTCGAACAGTGCGCACCGAAGAAACAATTGCCGCTTCCGAAATAATGCTGGAGAGTCAGTTACCGTTAATGGAGACCGGTATAGAGCCATGATAACCGACTATTTTGTTCCCGAATTGGATGACATGAATGTGGATGAGTTGTGGTTCCAACAAGACGGCGCTACATGCTACACAGCGCACGTCACAATCGATTTATTGAAGGAAATATTCGATGAGCGCATAATTTCGCGGAATGGGCCTGTCAATTGGCCACCAAGATCGTGTGATTTGACACCATTGGATTATTTTCTTTGGGGATATGTGAAGTCGCTCGTCTACGCCAACAAACCAGAAACGTTAGGGGACTTGGAAGCCAACATTCGTGGCGTTATTGCCAACATACGGCCCCATATGCTCGAAAAAGTGGTTGAAAATTGGACCTGTAGAATTGGCTTTATTCGAGCCAGCCGCGGCGGCCACATGCCCGAAATCATATTTAAACGTTAATGGCATAAAATTATCCTTCCAATAAAGCCAAATTGATGGACATTAAAAAGATTTTCTTGTATTTTATTTCAATTCGAAGTTCTATACCTCTAAAAAAACACCCTGTATTTATAATAAACAAATTATTATTATTATTTCAATTTTACACATATTTTTACATACATATATAAGCAAATTGAAAATATTAAAATAAATCCAATGTAAGTAAAAAATTTATAAAGAAACAAAAAAATAAAAAGTATTTTCATAATAAACATTTTTTATCTTAATCATATTCCAAAATGCAACTTGCATTGCATCAAAAATTTTTGGATACACAGTTTGTTTTTTTCTGTGCATCAATGACAACAGTATGCATTTGGGAACAGAATATATTTGAGGCACAACTTTTAGGATTCCGTTGCGATGTGTTACTACAATGCAAAATGCGTTTAGGAAAACAACCAATTTGAATTTTTTTTATTACAATCCCGAAAAATCTCAATAATGTAAACGAATATTTTGTATTTATTTTTATATGGGGCTGCAGCTAAAAATCTATTAAATTTTTGCAAAATTATAAATTCTATCTAAAATATCTAATATGATGTAGTTGACAAAACTTATAAAACTGAATCATATCGAGCTTCAACAACAAGTTAAATGCAACTTTTTTATGTCTTTTAGACCCGCCCGCAACGATGTTCCATCAATGTATATTGAAGAGGATGAAATTAACGATGAGGAGGCCGCTATGGGTGGTGCCCGGGCTGCCGAAATACGGGCACGTGTGGCACCGCACAGTATGGGTCCGCGCTGCAGTACAAGTACGTCCAGCTCTCAGCATCATTATATATCAGAGGGATTTATGCAATATGCCCAACCCAGTCTAAACGGTACTATACCCAGATCCATTCTAAAGAAATTATAGTAACAAATAGCACATTTTTAATATAGTAATTTTTATTTTAAATACAAACTTTTTTTCTTTCGAAATCGTAGTTCGTAGTTAATCTGCTGCATATAGTAGCTTAAATAATTAGTGTATGTGTTTTGAACTAGTTTTGTTTGTATAAAGTAGTTTGATTTTTTTCAGTTAGTGGTAATTCTTATAATAATCCAAAAATTTTTATCTATAGTAAAAACTTTTTTTAACACTTCAATACAGTATTAAGTTCTCTTTAATATTTTTAATCTTCAAAGTTTCTTTTAATTTCTGTATACAAATTAATCTTGAGCATAAAGCATTTATAACAAATAATCTCAATTAAAATCCAATATTTCGTTACATTTTGGATGTCTTGTTCAGGGAAAACTATGACTTTGCTAGTTCAAGATTATTTTAGATATAACAATTTTACATTTAATTATTAAGTATAATTTTCATTTCTCCTTTGTTTAATTTACAAATTCTTTAAACCTTAAACTAAGCAAAAAAATTAAATTTATAAACGAAAATCAATTAAATAATACTCTTCAATTTATTAAGAAAAATCATTAAAAAATAAATTTTTCCTAAATTCTTAATATGACTGTGTCTATAAATTTCTCTTCAAAATTATTTAAAATTGATGTTAAATTAATATGAAACCTCCCTCCTTTTGTTATTTAAATTAGATAATCTACTTTATATAATGAAAAAAGAGCTTTTATTATTTCATTTATTTAAAATATCTGTGTCGGAATGAATTTATTCTTTATTTCACTTTGTTTATAGAATCTGTCTATTTTGTATTATAATTTTATTCTAATGAAATGCCTGCCATGACACCTTTATATCTATTAAGAAAAAACAAACTTTAATTAAAGCTGTCGCTTTTAATTAGTTCATAAACAAAATTAGAATTTGTGACATTTTATCTGTTTGCTATGGAATCTGTCTGTTGACTTTCATATGTTTTTTAAGCGAAATATTCATTAGATGAATAATGAAGCGCATGATTAATATTTCATTAATCATACGCAAAAATGAAACGTTTATGTTTTTATCATTAATACGAGTATTTTTTTTTAAACAGATCCCTACTAATATTCTACGAATATTTAAGTTTTAATATTGACAGGGAAATATATTATTGTGGTCTTCGCCATTGCACTGCTATAAGTAGAAACGCTACTGTAAAACTGATTTTATTATAAGCTTTTACAAATTTGGCTTTATTGGTTGTAAATTATCAATGTCTAACCAAGTCAATAGAGTGATGCAATAATATTTGGCATGTATAATATTCTGCATGCTTCGGTAAAAAAATTAAAGTCGTTTGGATGGAAAAGTATTTATATCAATAAGTTATTCTTTCGACTGGATTGGTCTAGATCAGTTTATTTTTTTAAATTTATAATTAGAAAAAAATAAAAAAAATATTAAAATTTTGTTAAAAGAACTATAAGAAATAATTGCAAGCAGCTTTGCTTAAGACCTTAACCTTTCATTTTTATGAAAATAATTTATTTCTACACCTTTACCTGTAACTGCCACCTTGGCTCTATTAAACAATATAGTAATATACCAAAAATTTGTCTAAAAGACCGAGTATATCTGTATATTCTTATTTTGAAAAAATTTCGGAATTTCATTTCAAAATGTATCGACTTTTTGTATAATCTTATATTGATCTGGCATGGAAAACTACACCTTTGCGTGCTACATTCTTGCTTTAAAAGCATATTGTAGCTGCTTTTAAGAGAGGAAGAGGATACCGCAAAAATTAATGTCCCAATTTATATGGTCTGCCATTTTGGCAGATCGCGCTAAATGGTACGGTGCTTTGACATTTATGATGGATATATAAAGATTTAGTTGCCAATAAGCCATAGGGCGATGTGAATCTTAAGAAGGCGAAATTATTGTTACTGCTTCTTTGACAAATTTTTAGTCTATTGTTTTGACATTATTAAATTATGACATTATATTGCACCAACATGAAACATAAATACATATTTTACCATACCAATGCGCAAAGTTTAAATCGTCTAAAAGAGAATTTAAGCCTAAGTTTTCAAATACTGATAGTCGTATATAAAAAAAAATCAATATTGAAACCTTGTTATTATGTGAAAAGACTAGTTTCATTTGCTATAAATTACTGTTGCTAAATTATTTTTTTTTTGTTCTTTTCCTGTGTTAAAAATTTCTCGTAACCTCATCGGCATTATTTTCTTTAAAAAATTTCGCTAAATAAAAACTTTCTTATTCACAAAAAGACAACTTCTTGCAATTACAAGTCAATGTTAAAATTATTGGTTAATAATCTATAAATTTCTTCGGAAGGAATATTCTTTTACTTATATCCTTCAACTATCTCATGCCATCATTTCAATAGTTAAAATTCATGGCCTTGATAATTTATTTATGTTTATAGTAAAGAAAACTTTACGATAAATTTTCTTTGCAATCGAATCGCATTCAAGGTATCTTCATCAGGGACGCTACAGCTGCTCCCAAAAAGCTTATCAAGAATATCCCTAGTGACGTTCCTTACATAGAATTAATGTTGTTCTTAAATGATGAATTACGTGAAGAATTTTATTGCATTTAACTTTCATGCTTCAATCACTGACTTAAGGCCAAAAATCTGATTTCACTACAGATTTAATCGTTTGGGAGCCTAGAGGCATTAATTTTCAAGTGATTCAACACCATGTTAATATTTAGCTTGCGTGCTTACAAATTTATTTAATGGTGACAATGACATTATTTGGCAATATGAAATGTGGAAATTGGCTTTTAAATTTTTAATTTTTTTGATTCTCATTTGAAAAATTCTTGACCAAAATTTTTTATGGAATTGTACTTAAGTTGCCCCTTCATTGGTCACACACTCACTCACATTGACACAAATGTATAATTTTAATCACCGGTTTCAATAGCTTTTCAGAAACGGAAACTATGCATAGGGGGTAGTTATCCACCAAACTGGTTCGTTGGAAAAATTATCAAATTGGTTGATCTCACATCTTTAGATTTAAGCAAAAGGGTTGTGCTGTTGCTTGTTTTTTGTTATATAAAGATGAATTTATATACAAAATAATTTTGGAGAATATCTCGAATAATAAATTTGATAAGAATATTTTAATTTAATTTAATTCTCTTTAGTATTTTTTCAGCAGTCGAATGGCATGTTAAGAAAAATTCCAATATATCAATAGGTTATTGTAGTAGTATGCTGATCGCTGATGTAAAGTATAATCCACATTAGATAGAGAGACATAACAGCTAGTCTATTTAATATCAGAATCGTCACACTAGTGATCTTTTAATTATATAGGCTATTCGCAACTTGCACATAAGGTGAAAAATTATTCTCATTGATATGCAGGATTAACTGACTTGGTTATTTTCAGCCAATACATGCGAGAAATTAAAAGAGGAAAAGGTACCATGTGACTAATTTTTAGGTTTGATTATTGAATATTTCAACAACCGTGAGCTATAAAATATTGTCCAACTTTGTATAATGTTTAAAAAAAGTACTGTTTTCTGAATCTGTGCTCAATCTACGATAATACCCCTAGATCATGTATAGCACAGCAATTATAAACGTTAAAGCAGGAACACAGACAAACTGAGTATCATCTGGGACTTTTTTTGCTTATTTTGTGTCCATAAACGTTTCACAAATAATTTGTTTAATATGTTAGTCAAGCTTGAGGTCTTATTTTGTGGTTAAACAATTTTAGTTAAAACTATCGATATTTCGTTACTCATTGAGTTTAATCTTCACGACAATTGTTTTAATAATAAAATTAAATTTAATTTTAATGTTATTATTAAAAACAGAATTGTCCTGAAGATGATACCCAATGAGTATCGAAATATGGATAGTTTTAAATAAAATTGTTTAACCACAAAATAAGTCCACAAGCTTGACTAATAAATTACCCAAATTGTTATAAAAACGTTCAAAAAATATATAGATATTGTTTCACAAATATTTTAGTGAATTAAACAAATTTGTTTAAAGAAAAAAAATTTTTTTAAGGACTATTTTTTTATTGATTTTTTTGTTTCCTTTTTTTCTCCCATCAGTTGCAATTTACATCAATTTCTTTAATTTTTATTTAAAGAACTATATTTTATTGTTTTACCAGAATTCTTTGCCTCTACTTTAAATTCGTGATGTGCTCAGCAAACATCAAAACAAAACAAAAAATCAATAAACAAAATAAAACAACTCATCATACTTCAAAACACTATCCTAATTTTTATTCGTCTAATAATGATTTTAAATTTAAAACACGTTACTTCTATGAGTGTTTAGAATAATTCAATGTATGTGAAAACCTTGAAAATGTAACTCCTGTAGTTCTTAATTATTTGAAAACTGCTTAAACACGACAGTTTGGGTCCCAAAAATCTAGAGTGTATTAATTTTTCTACTCACCTACTAGATATCCTTTTTTGTTTATATACTTATTTTTATACACAAACTTTCTTGCAGATGTCTATCAAAATTAACTGATCTTATATACTAGTAGATAGATTAATAAATGTCTTCCAATATTAAAGTAAATGTCTTACCGTTGTGCACGCTAACCCTCAATAAGTATTGACAATAGTAGTTTTCTAATAATAAAGTAATTTGAAATAAATTTGAAATGTCTTATCTAAGCGAGAGGCATATGAATACTGCTTATCTTTAAACACCCAGTAGATACATCTTCCATTCCTCTATTTCCTACAAGGCTAACACTTAACAAAGCTTATTAAGCCCATACTATTGAGTCTACCTAAATACTATTTCCAGACAAAATATTTTAATGAAAAAATTATATAAACAAATTTTTAAGATTTTATTAAATTTTTTGCTAATATTTTCCCTTCCCCTGCAGGCGATGTTCTATTGCCATTGCTTGAAAGTCATGCTTCTTCCGCTGTGAATTGCTACACTTTGTATCCCCTAACTGTCACCACTAAAGCAATTACTAACAGCAATACAGTTGCAAATTCAACCTCTGCAAATGTGTGTAACAATACGTCCAACCTGGTAACTGCCATATCTAATACAGCCCTCTTGAATGCTGCCTGGTCTAAAAAATACGTGGCTATTAAAACGTCTACATCAGCTGGAGGTCTGAACCTCTGGATTAATAGCAGTGATGTTTAACTCTAAGCTTATTCTTTACTAAAATCTTTGCATCGTTTTTAAGCTTTATCTGCAAAAATTTCTTTTACCCACAAGACCTTTTAGTAACTCTCTTAATACCAAGAAGCAATTAAATTTTTTTTATTTAAAACCACAACAGTTTTCAAATTATAATTTTGAAACTATTAAATGATTTTATTTCTTTTATATATATATTTATATATTTCTTAGATTTATGTATTGGTAATAGATTTGTGTGAGTGCTCATGTGTATTGTATGTATGGAATAACTTGCTTACACTTTTAAGCCAGTAGTCATCAACCGGAAGTTTTATCATACAGTTTCTCTTTTTACATTTATCTTTGTATATGTTAAATGAAAAAAAAAATATTTTATCTTTACATGCTCTAGATTTTGTGGTAACATCTTGCACAGTAGTTGTAAATAAATATGCAAGTGGAAAAAAATTTTTATTATCAAAGTAAAATTATAGTTTTTAAATCTGTATTTAACAAATGACTGTAAATAATTCATGATCTATGTTCAGGTGTACTCGCGGAAACTTTTATAAGCAATTTCTGCAACCTGCATAACCACTGCGTTAGTCTTGGGCTGCATAATTAGCCGATCATTCTATTCGGTTTGAATTCATATACCATTATAAGTAATGAAGCAGCCTTTAAAGACAGGAACAAGCTCAAAAGCGTAATTAAAAATTGTAAAATTGACATAATCAACAACACAACCTAATTTTGTTGAGGACGTTGACTGAATTAGCTCCACATTTTGGTCTCTTTGTGTTGCTTGAGTGTGGATATGTTGAAGTCATATTTTATCCTGTATATTCGAATGTCATTTTATATGTCACCAAACCAACATACGGTTATAGCAGCATATTTTTTTTTATTCAGAACTAAATACTGTTTCCTAGACAATGTAGTACCACAAAATTTTGTGGTACAATTAAGTGGTGAATTGCAATATATAAATTTAAAAGTTTTTTGGTAAAATTATCAATATATTTAAAACTATATTAAATCGATCAAATAAATCATTAACATTAAAATTATAGAACAGTATGCATAAGAATTTCAAAGGCTAAATTCTGCCCTAGTTGTGATGGGGCGGATAAGGAGATGACGGTCTCGCATCTTCAATACGATAGACCGGATGACCTGGCGGAGTTCTTAGATATGGATTTAGGTAAAGTTTTTAAATCTCTCAATACTACAGGCCGGATCCAGTACCAATTGTGGGCTTCGGCCTTGAGTCCTAACATTGATGTTTTGACTCAGGCGAATAATGGCTTTTGTAAAAATTGGTTCTTTCAATTGTACCTGATTGCTCTTCTATAGTGGGAGCAGCTACGCTTACCAATCAATCAACCAAATTTCACATCCGCTTACATACTTAATTATTTCAAAGTTTTCTTGTTTGTTTACAGTATATGCTTTTAGTAACTGTCTTAGTTACACGAGTATATTGAGACCTACCTATAATAATAATACAATGAACAATTTGATATTAGCACTACAGGTGGAAGAGACAGATGTGCGTTTGATATCGTCCCTATTGCTACAAAGCTTGTTAGTCTAGTAACCTGTTGTACAGCTGTACTCCACTTACTTACCGGGACATCGAATTTTGTTATGCTAGATTGCTAAGTCCTACATGCTGCATTACCTGATCCTAGGTAAGCTTTTGTTTGGCTAATCTTAAGTTTTCTTAGGACTGTGTAGCATATATAGTTCCTGCTACATAATTATTTCACAACTTTCCATCTAGACTTCATTTAGTACTTGATGGACCGTCCTGTGTGAGGATCCCTTTTTACTTGTCATTACCGGACACGTCTGCTTAACCTTAAACCATGAAAAGTTCTAGGTTGGAATTTCAAACTTTCTTGTTTAGAGATGTCCGACTTTCCTTTACAAGCTGAAACAATATTTCAATAACTCAAATAGTATTTATCGCATCTTTGCTGCTAGTGCAATATTGAATATTTGACAAAATATTCTGTGGGACCTCAGCCAATTTGCTTTGCTTTCCATTCTGTATAACCATATGAATTTGAATGCTTTGACTAGCGGCTTCCTTCCGGCAGAGGAACTGTAACACGGCCATTAAAAAAATTATTAAAAACGCGTAAATATCAGAGATTCACAAGAATCAATTTCTATCTCTCTCACTTTCTCATCGTCATTTCTATCATCTTATTTTTATTCAAGCTCTAGGTCATACTTTAATTTAAGTCAAACTGCTCTGTTTTAATAAATTTTATTTTTTATTTTTTATTTTTTTATTCAATATTTCGATCACCATCGGTTTTGTTCATCAGGAATTTAAGCAAATCCATACTTTTCTTTGTGATATTAAATGAAAAAGACGGCTTTACTCAAATTCCTGATTAGGAAAACCGATGGTGGTCGAAATATTGGAAAAAAATTAGGAATAAATAATAATAAAACAAAGGAGTTTACTTAAATTAAAGTAGAACCTAGAGCTTGAATAAAAACAAGATGAGAGAAATGATGATGAGAAAGTGAGAGAGATAGAAATTCATTCTTCTAAATCTCTGAAATTTGCATGTTTTTAATAATTTAGTTAATAGCGTCTGCCACAAGGAAGGCGCTGTAATGTTTATTAGCATAGAAAAGTATCAATAGCTGGCGGTATTATTCAGTGAGGAGTGCTACACCTTCACGGCTTTTATAGTCTAATTAACAACGAACACAATGATACACCAATTCACTTAAAAAAAAATAATAATGTTGATGACTTGAAAACGACCGAACCCATGTTCTAAATCACTAATTGCTTTATAGTTATTGCGGTAAATACCCAGCAACAGCAGCTCGTTTATTGGTGATTTTTTTATAAAAAAAATTTTTAAATCGAGCAGAATCACACAAATATTTCACATTTTATTAAAAATTTCAAATCAACTTCCTAGGAAGTTGAAAAAATATGCTATTGAATTTTAGGAAGCAATGAATATGCAACAAAACTTCTGCTTTTTTTACTGGATCTAATTTATATTTCATTAGAGCCTATTTAGTATAACTCACGTGAGTCCAGCGGTAGACGAAAAATACTCGAAATTATGTTTTTTGGACGACTTTAGTTTATTTTATTTGATTGTTGTACAAAATATCTTTTAAACTTTAAACTTTTAAACTTTTTTAATTTCGGAACACAGGGCCTGGTTTTTAGTATTGCCTTTAGAGGATCCTTAAGTTTTATCCTGAGAAGTTTGGGGCTTCTTTTCAGAACTAGCAAAAAATTTTCTTAATATTTGTCGAAACTTAAATGTAGCGCCATGCTTTGTGATATACACCGATGAAGTGAAGTTTATATGGAGAACAGTAAAAAACTTTCTCTTAGAAAATCTAAAGCTTTTAACAGAAAAATTACACATTTGTCCGGTGAAAATTTGTACAAGAAACAAAAGCATAAAAATTTTTTCTGCTTCCTGTAGCTTGTCAATGTAATTAATAGAATTAAATCAGTAATTTAAAATTCTTATTGCATGTGGGGGAAAATATACATAAAGTTCGAGAAAGTCTACTAATATTGTAAGCGAACACATAAATCCCACTGTATTTTTTAGAATTTATTCATTCTTAATTCCTAGAAATGCATTTGTTGCGACAGGCACTCTAGTTGTTATTATTATTATTATTTTTTTTTTGAGATATTTCTATTGAAGTCTATACAACAATGTACATACACAAACTGTATGGTAAGTTTAACCAAGCGGACAAATTTACTTCAGTAAAAATAATTTAAATCTGACAGAAGTAACAACATTGACAGTACTCGGGTATTTCGTTTCAGGCTTTAGCTTTCCTTATTTACTCTCTGTAATAGTCTAGTAATCAAAACAACTCACAAAGAAAAAATCTTTATCCAAATTTATTTTGTTTATATTCAGGATTTGTTGCTTTCATTAATCTTCTCTGTGTTAATATGAAACCAAAAATTTCTTTTCTTCTGCTGTTAAAATTTTTTCCTTAAGTTTTTATATGAACGTTTATTTTAAAACTTATAACATGAGTGTGTTTACATTCACTTAGATAAATGAAATGTTTTATGTTTGTACAGTGTATACAATAGTTTGTATATATACGAGTGTGTATTTGATATAAACATATACATGTATAGTTTTTTTATGAACTTTATGTTGTTATTTTTGGCACACAAAGCACTCTTGTGGCTTTAATTGGCCATAATTGCAAAATGCTTTTAACTTTTATACAAATTCTATTTCTTCATATCCTTCATTCTCTTGTCTTGTCATACAAAGTACAACTTGCTCAATCACACAAATACGAGTATACAAGCACTCACTCACATAACCATGGGAAATGTTTTTCTCTTAAAAAAAAGGTAGAAATTGTGTGATTCTTTACACGTATGTATGTAGAGAATTTTCATACATGTAAATATATTCTACATAGAATAGTAATTTTCATTATTGTATAGTGTACCTGAAAACAGATTTGAGTATAAATTTTGTCTTGTAAATATCTAATGACAAAATAACAAACATTTTATCAAGGGAATCTAATTATTGTTACAAGCCAAAACACATTTAGTTTTCACAAAATTGTATGAATATTTATTTGAGGTATAATTAATAGTTAAAGAATCTACGTATTATTTAAAGAAATAAAAAAAAACAAAAATTTTGTGGATTTTTGTAATTTATTTAGAAATATATATCGAGCCTTTGCTGCAATAGTGTCACAACTCAAAATATTACGAAATTATTAGTCATTTCGTTTTTTATATTCTGTAAAAGTTTCATAAAAATATTTTGTATACTCGGCTTTTGAGAAAAGAACTAAATTTTCTTTTACCATTAAGTTGTGTGTAAATTAAAAACTTTAAACTTAATTTCTGCAAAACAACAGTTTTTGAATTATTACGTTATTGCAGCAAAGGCTCGACATGTAAACATGAAGCAGTTAATGGTTATTAAATTGCTCTACATGCAAACGAAGGACATGGACATGGGAAAACAAGGTTATGAAAAAGCTTTTGTAGACATGATATCACTACTATATCAGGACAATTTATACTCCATATGAATCTATTATATTTTTCTTGCCTTAGCAAACCAATTTGAAAAGTTCAAATATTTTTTGGGCACAATACTGAGAAATTTCAATATTAAGTATGTCTTAAAATGAAGATTTTGTTTTTTATTTTATGTAACAAATACAATCATCGTCACCCAAAGTTGTTTCGCTTTGCGTTTATAATGGCAGCCAAGGGGCGAGTACTTCATTTTAAAGCAATACTTCAGCCCCTTTTGATATGTTGATTATTCAAAAAGGCAACGTTTGCATAGAAATGGCATATTAAATTAAATACTACACCAACATTCTTTTGGGGTTTAAAATACAGTATTAACTTTATTAATATAATTATTTATATGAATGTAAATAATATTTGTTGCATTATGTCTAAGACGGAAACATGACAAAAAGTTTAATTCCAGTGCCATGCATGATACCGAAAACAGTAAAATGAAACCTGCCATGCTGAAGCTTATACCATGTTAGTATATATTGCAATTGTTTAAAATAACTACTTATGTATGTATATGAATACACGAGTATATGTGTCAGTAGGAGCAGACACATTCAATTATGTTCTTTCCTAGATATTTGTGTTGTTTTTTGTGAAATGAGTTTTGTGAATAATAATATATTATGAAATAACTAATCACATAATTTGTTTGGCCACTTTGCGATCTTTTACTCTTGAAAACACTTCAAATTTTTTTCGGGCAATTTTAAATGTCCATTTTGGACCTATTTGAGTACTGCGAAATACGTATTATTTTCCTAAATTTTTTATTAAGAAGATGCCGATGACATACAGCGTAGTTCTGCATTTGAACTCTTACAATTCCTTACTGCATAGGTTTTATTTAAATAACACTTGGTAATATGCGCTTATCAAAAAACTGATTGCAAAATATGGATTCTTTAACCAGCCTTCCCTTTTGTTTTAAGGAATTTATATTACTTTCCCTTCTATCAGATTACACATAAAATATTTAAGTGCTACGAGACCACCAGCGTGCGACGATTTATTGTCACCCATATTATCCTCAACATCAGTCCTTGGAACAACCTACATGATATGTACACTGCATTGGCACTATATTGTGAAAAAGGCCAGTTTTTTCATACATAAAAAAATGTTTTGCACACAATATAAATTTTAAGTTTCCTCTCTTCCGTATACAATCATAAGAAATTTTTATCCAACTTATAAACAATTTAAGTTTCTCTAAAGTCCAGCAAAATAATATAGACAAAGGAAATTATAACAACTTTTAAGCAAATTGTCAAATCGTCAACAACTGTTGAAAGTCAACATTCAAACAAACAACACATCTATACCAACACACATGCATATGTACAATTCAGAAGTTGTTAAAATGTGAACAAAACAACAAAGATATGGAAAAAAAGTAACAACAACCTTATCAATTGTCTGTCAAGTGAATGAAATGTCCCCCTGCGGATGTTGTACTCGTATGTTTGAATACAAAGTATACTAAACTCAAGTATGCCAAAACACTTAAGCACTCAAACATACAAGCGCACTTATATGCACAAATAAATACGCACATACAGTGGGTCATAGTCAAAGTGAGTTACTTATTATTTGTTACATTCTTATTAAAAATATTTGTTGTGCATTGATTTTTAATAATAATTTTTTGTTTGTTTCATCAGGCAAGAATAACAATGACTAATTTTCTCATACTTATATAATTTTGAAAAGACAGAAGAATCGTAGAAGAAAGGAAAGAAGACTCACAATCAAAGTAAAACTCTTTTTGTTTTAATTAATGTTAAGCTTTTTTCAAAGCTATAAAATTAGGCAAAATAGCAATTACTAGAGTTGGCTTGTTGAAATTAACTGAAATTGTTAAGGTCTGCATCCGCAAAAATATCACAGATCGGTCTCAGTAACAAAAAGTAAAAATATTTGTTACTGCAAACACTTTATTTATATAACTTATATACTGTAGGATAAAATTAGAAAAAGAAAAAGGACATTTGTGGGAGAGATGCTTAAGATAAAAAACTTTTACTTGAAAATTACTAATTGTTTCACCCATAACTTTTTTGTACACAAAGTGTCCTTATTTTATTGCGTTTAAATTCTAGAGGTAGTGAGAAACCGTTTTAAGTCAGTTTAAAAACGTCATATTTGAACTTGGTAGTTTATTTATGGTATATACTGTACTTTCTCTTCCTGACACGTTTAGTAATACACTAAAAAAATTTAATTTTATTACTTTGCAATATTCTCCTATATACTGATTTTAAACCACTGTGTATAGATGCATTCGATAGCAAAACAGCTTCAAGTCTTTGTCATGATATGGATCCACTAAAATAATATTAAATACTTTGTTTTTGTAAATCACTAACTTGCACAATGAATTAAATTTTTTAACCTTTTCAGGCTTGGTTATATATTTTTCATTATAACAACATGAAGATAAATATTTGATAAGCAAAAAATTAATATGAAAGATACTGGTAACTCGCTTTGCATAATTCTTTGAACTATGTTGGCTAAATTGAGGCTGAGTAGTCTGGCTTGTATTCGAATCCCGAATTCTTTTTTCATACAAACGTATTTTGTGTAGTTGATATTTCCAACATTACCAGCCACCTAAAAAGCAATTCAAATCAGATACATGAGAGTAGTTAATGCTGGTGTAATTTGCGCCTCCTTATTTATTCCTTAACAAAAAATAACAACAATTTTAAAAACAAATAGTAGTCTGAATTGATAAATTGAGAAATTAAACTTGAGTCAGACTAATCAATTTTAGTAAATCATTTTTATATTTATTTATTTATTTTTTGTCTACAGTGACTCACTTTAACTGTGTGCCACTGTACCTATAAAAACATAAAAACTGTTGTATTTGAGTTGGATGTCATTGTAGTTTTCTTTACACTATTGTATAACGTCTCGTCTTTGTTGACAATAAACAACAACAGAATTTTATGAAAACAAAAAAATATATATGAAAAATATAGACCTGAGCAACAACAATGTGAAAAACTGCAATTGCCAGTTGAGAGGCAAGTTAAAGTTGAAAGCAAAAGAGAACGAGGGAAGACAAATCCTTTTATTATGTACAACATAAATTTAAATTGTTGACTTTTTAATATACAAAAACCAAGTTTCTTTTTAACACGTACATACATTATACTTCAACGTATGTGAGTACAGGTGTTTGTGTACAAGAGTAATTTGCAACCAGCTTGAAAATACTTCTAGGACCTAAGTTTACATAGACTATAGGTAATAGAATCTTAGAATCTTTTGTAATATTAAACAATATAAGAGAGCAAAACATAATTTAAGCAACAGACGTTAATTTCTTAGACGTTTTAGCCTATAAATTCAAAAGGGATAAACTTTTTTTAAGTTTAAAACTTAATAAATAATAATTTGGGATATTTGATAAAAAGAAAAATAATGTTAATTAACGACAGACTTAAGTATAAAACTTTCTAACTCCTATCTCTAAGACCATTTGCTTTTACAGAACTTATTTCATTTCAATTGCTTAACACTTAAACCGCTTTTTTTCGTTCCTAACGAGCAGCAGCTCTTTGCCACTTCTTCATGCCATTTTATCACAAAAAATATAATGAAATAGAAAATACAGTTTAAATAAAGTCTGAAATACATATTTAATGGCAGTGAGACGCCACATAAAAGAAAAGTATAAATGCTTTTTATTTTCAAATACATAAAAGCGCCATAACAATAAAATTTCCAAAATAATGGGAACATGATAAAAGAGAGGCGATTGTATATTAACGACTTTAACTCAAATGGTGTTGCTGTTTGTGGCATGAAAAACAAAAAACAACAAAAATAGAGGGACGAAATCTGTAGCATTAAAATTAAGGGTCATTAAAAAATAAAGCACTAGATCAAAATACAAATAAGAAAATTGAAATAAAATATGAGATGATTAATATTTTTGTTTTGCTTTCTGTTTGGGTTTGTATAACATTTTTTTAAATATAAACAAATTAACAGCGTTGAAAAAATTTTTATTTATTTATATGTTGATAAGTTTGGCTACAAATTTTATAGGTGTATTTCAGCGAAACTTTGAAAAAGCTTTGCTAAACATTACTAAAAACCATTATATTCTGAAACAAATTTACTTTTAGATTTTCATTAAATTTTGTAGCAGATTAAAATTGTCAAAAAATCTAATTTTTTGTACAATGCTCATAAAAACATCTTAATTGTACAATAAAAGATTCACGCAACTAAAGCTTCAAATGAGCTTGAACAGAATTAGTAAATTGATCAATTAGTATTTAATTGCACCATAAATTTAATCGAACTGAAATTACATATCATCTACTTTTTGGCCTTCGTAGACTAGTGGGTAGTGTACTAGACTCGTAGTGCCAAGGTCGCAGGTTCGAATCCTGCCGCAGAACTTTGGCAGTTTGTATTTGATAATTAAAGGGAGCGCGCAACAAGCCTTCACTGGCTTAAGTGTATGTCGTATGACATGGGCTATCACACCCCTCCAATCAACCTAACCTAATCTACTTTTTGTAAAAATGACGTGAAAAGTATAAAGAAGGAGTAAATTTTTAAACCTCCTGAGTTGTTTTTGGGCTACATTCGCCATTGCCTGGGTATTTTTAAAAATTTTCATCATTTTCGCGATTTTTTTTTTTTTGTTTTCGATTCGCTAATATGCTTCTATAGTTTTGCTTAAATTGCTCTCAAAAATTTACTATGTTGGAAATACGTGTAGTTTGATGTCTATGCATTTTGAAATTAAATTAAATTGTGTTTACTTCGAAGGCTTATAACCTGTGACAAGTACTTAATAGAAATTAATAAAAATCGTTAAGTGCTATATAATCCAAAACGAAAAATAAAACTGAGTTGACGAACGGAGGTGAAAAAGAGTGTGAACTTTTTTGCCTTTTCTTAATTAGACATACTTACATATGTAAATCAGTGGAATAGAAAATATGTGCTTAAGTATATTTAAGCAAAAATATACTAACATTACCACTGTGATTTGCTACCTCAAAAGTTACCCACAGCAAAATTTCACCCATGTTGTTCAATATTGCTGGGAATTGTAGTGCAATGTTTTTCGGATTATCTCCTTATGATTTGCAATTTCATTTAAAATAATAAATGTAGAATAATTTATTCCTACAAGACGTTTATATAATACGTTCTTAAAAAACATGTTCAAAATTTAAAAGTTCTCTCGTGCAAACCTAAAAATCAGACATGGCACTTTAGCAGACTTGATGCGTTTCCTGGGACATTACGATTGAAAATCAAACGAGAAACTTGCCACAAATTTACAATAAAAAAATGTGCGCTTAATTTTCTTAGGTTTAAAATTTGTTTGTACATATTAATTTAAAAACAGCAAACACATTATTTGAATACTTGCACCAGTTAAAAGGGGTGATCTCATTCACTGGCACAATTCTTAAGTCGTGGAAACTGTTGGTTTATTAAAATTAATGCAGAACACTTTTACGCTTTTTTTACATGGGGAAGAGCAACATGAACAACATTTACTACTTTTAATTAAAATAGAGCTTGTCGAATCTCTTAATAAAAATATTATATTTACATACAAAGTTGTTTTCTCCATCAATTTTATTTGCTTATTAAATATGTATGCATGTTTTTTTCTACTTAAAGATCGACGAAAATTGATGTATTTTCAACTGCCCAGCAGAGCCTTCTATTATGACTAAAATAAAAGATATTATCCATTGTATAGGAATTGAACTCATTTGGGGTGACTATAAATACCCTTCGTGTGTCATAGCGGGAGGTAAAATTTCGTTGACATCTGTGTTGTTTCTTAAGAGATCTATGCCTTATGGAAAAGTTTTAATCAGTCCAATACCTGTTGTGTAAATATTTACTTTGTGTGGCTTATGTCTGTGGTAACAACATTTGTATGTACTTGAGAATATTGTGGTGATTGGTGATGTTTTGTGTTGGGTTGGGTTCATGTAATTGCTTGACGTGTGTAAAGGAGTATCAGGCCTAAGCCATTTGTTAAGTTGAGAGTCCATACCATCCGTTCTATGCGTATGCTTTGTGTGCGTTCTATGCGTTTCTAAAGTCATGTTACATACAATGCGTTTCATGCGTCAAGTTTTTTGTTTTGATCAGCTGTAGTATAAATATTTTTATCAAATAGAACCAATTTCGGCGAAAATGGAATGTGAAATTGTGATTTTAAAAGAATTTATGGAAGTCATTGACTTTATATACATAATACTTTGGTCCTACGGAAAGCTGCAAAAGACCACAGAATGAGAAGTGAGAGGTATTTTTGCAGCTTAAATAAGATTATACAATATATGATTAACATATTTATGAGTAGATAAGGAGTCAACCTCTAACCAAATGACTTCCAAACAACTCTCTCTTTTTCATCTCGAATAATTTCATAAAATCTGGTCTTTGCTCAAATAACTAATAGAGAATTTTTGAATATTATTAATTTTTTAATTTTAAGAGTTTGAGATTATGTTTTCCTCAAACTTTTATCCCGAATTTTATTTGTATCTTGTTATTCTTATTGTACAGATAATTGTAAATTGAGCCTTTTTAATTTTACAGTGGGGAATAAAATCATACAGTATAATTTTGCAAGGGCTCTCAGGCCAACTGCTGATCAACTAATTCATAAGTCTCCAATTTAAAATATTTTTTTTTAATAAAATGATAAACATTTAAATTATTAATTGCAGCTGTGTTATAATTTAATTTCGCTTGGCTTTGCTTTCCTTTTATGATGCCTGATAGAATTATGTATGTATGTATGTTTGGTATGCCTTAATCAATTTGTTTGTATGTGCGTTTATAATCTTTTTTAAGGCTATATTAATATGTGTGTGAGTTAATTTAATTATTTAAAACTTTTTAATCTCTTCCTGTTGTTCTTTTTCTCTTTTTTATGACTTTAACACACAAAATTTACCTGTATCTCACACTTGCATTTTAAAATTCATCACTGTATCCTGTTGTAACACCCCTTTTTCTTTTTTCCTTAAAATATATACATGTAAACGATTTATATAACAACGTAGTATATATTGCAGACCCTGATCTTATTTTACCACGTGGTGAATTGGAATTTACGACACTGGATCCTACGCTCAAATAATACACAACAAACACTATTGGGACTTAAAAAAATAGGTTATAAATTACAAAAAAAAAAAAAAACCAATAACATGACAAAGATGACAAACAAAAAATATAACACTAGTTTGTAATTACAAAAAAAAAATAATAAAAATAATAATAATCTTTTTTGTATGATTGTATTGATTTTCATTTTGATACTTACAAAAACAGCAGAAAAAAACAAAAAGTTAATATTGTAAAAATTAAAATGTAAGAATTATATTAATAAATCAAACTAAAAGTTAAATAAGTAATCAAAAAATAGTAAATTTAATTAAAAGTAAAGTTTTTTGTATTATGTAATTAAGTATGAATGTGTCTGTGTGAGTAGTTAAAAAATAATTTACCAAAAACATTAGGGGTATTTAAAAAGAAATGTTGTGCAACTATCAAAGATTTCTAATTCAAGACAATTTAAGAATAACAAAACAAAAATCTAAACATACTAAATTGATGATATTATTCGACCTTTTATTTTAAATTAACTGAATTATCTTTTTGAGTTGAGGTCTTCTTTTTTTATAAAAAGCAATATATTTATTTTTTTGATTTTTCAATATTTCAACACCCTGTTGGTGTCTTCTTTAGGGTGTTGAAATATTGAAAAATTCAAAAAATGTTTTTATATAAAAAAAGAAGATCTCAAACTCAAAAAAATAATTCAATTAATCTAAACCTACTTTTTAAATCTTAATTAGAGCTCTTAAACATCAGTTAGAAAAAAATATTTTTTGCAGAATGTAATCATTTGTGCTTCTGAGGCCACTTTATGATATTCGCGAAATTGAAATTTCGTTTGATATCAAATGCTGTAATTTTCAATTAACAAATTTATTTGATGATATTAATTGAATACAGCAATTTCACCATAACTAATGCAATTAAAATTAATTGAAATTTAATTATACGTATGCCCAAGTTATATAAAGATCCTTTTAATAATTAAATTGAAGAATATTAAAAAATTACACTAAGTTAATTTTCCCAGCCTCTTCTTATCCAAATAATAATGTATTACAATATTAAAAAATGTTGTCATTTAATAAAAGCTGTTTTGGTTTTAATTGTATAAAAAAATATTTAGTATTATTTATAAACAATTTTCTATAATTTATTTCAATCGTAAGATTTGATATCTCAAACAAATCTATTAAGAAAAGAGTTAATTAAAATAATTATTAATATTTTTATACGAAAGTATACGATTTTGTCCATGTGACTCAATGATTTTTCACGGCTGCATAAAGAACTTATTTCAAAAGCGTAACCAAAATATTGGTTGACATGCTGAATACATAAACAAATTCATTAATCATTTAAATTTATATCTTAAAATTTAAATTTCATTTAGGCTTTTTTGATTCTTGAAATCATATATATTTTTTTTATATCATTCTTAAAATTTTTATAATTATTCTTTATTTGAAATGTAGCAAAACACACGAAATTATAATAATATTAGTTTTTAATTAGAAATTTTCAACTATATAAATTATGTATATAATTTTAGTTACGAAGTCTGCTAAACTCTTTCTTTTTTTATGACACATAAACAAATAAATTTCTTTTTTTTACTGAATATTAAACAGCATCATCAAATATTTTTCATTTAAAACACATCCAGAAGGACAGTAGGATATAAACACAAACAGACAGGAAATTTTAAATATAAAAAATAAGCATTAGAATGGAAATAATATAATTGAACTGAATAGAAAACTCATTGAATTTAATTTTAGATACTTCTATCAGTGTTTGCTAAACTAAAAATGAGATGGAAAAAATAAATTGATGTAAAATATTTAAATGCGCGTAAAGGTGGATTATAATTTGCGCTTCAAAATGATAACATCACCAGTATTTTAATCTCTTAACGTAAGCTAAAATATTTCATGTCCTTTGTGGGAAATTATTTTGCTTTTATAAATTCTTCATGATTTTTTTTACATGGATGTGCATGAACTTCCTTGACCTAACATGGATATAATAACCATCTTAATTTTAAGGCGATATAAAGATTCATAAATGTCTAACTTTGGTAAAACGCCTTAAAGACATCTACAATGGCATTAAATCATTTGAGTTAGAAGCTTCATTCCAATCACTTTAGGGAAAAACCACAAGAAGTGCTTTTTATAATAGAAGACCTATTCCACAGGGTGCTTTATTTCTGAAACCAAATATTGTCCGCATCAAAATTATTCTGTTTAGATGGAGAAAAATTAGTTATATTGTCACATTTGTAAACAGTTCTTGTCCATGATAAACAATTGATGTTCATGAGATTTGCCCAGATTTTTCTTTAGGATATATAGACCTGCAAAACAATAACTGATCTATATGTGTGCTCACATATAAGAAATACTCCAGTTGGGAGTCGAATTAATGCAATTAATACAAAAACCATCCATAGGTATGACATAAACATCATCCATTTAGCATTACGATGTCCTAGAACTCTTGCCTCCCATAATATCGAGCTAATTGCTAAATTATTTAATGTAATCAGTCAGTGGACCAATCATGAACTCGTGTCGTACATCAAATATAAACATAAATCTTGTTGCAGCAAGTATATTTAAGCAGAATAAGACCATGTAACGCATCAATATTTGCCGCATGGTAGTTGCAAATACAAATGATTTGGAAGCTTCAATTGTTTCCATATCTCCATGTTACGTTATACACTACCATAATCTTGAAACTTGCACTGTAATATACATGTTTATTTTCGTGTTTGCGATGACTTCCTTCCGCTTATGTCGAGCTTTTCTTAATGACTCTTTCATAGCTGACAGCAGCATTTGCCATTCATATTTATTCAGCTGCAAGCAAACCATGTAGGGATCTTGTAATAATTTCTGAATGGGATCACGCAAATAGAGTCCAATTTAATGACATATGACCGAATATGCTGCTCCATCTGTAATTGTCTGTAAAGAAATCGAAAGCTCTTGCTTTGAATGTGGACTGTGATGTCTGATCGACTGAGCTTTTTTTTCGTGTCGCTCTTTCTGATCTTCCTTTACCGTTTATACCAACTACATCCGACCGAACATGAAATACAAGTCTCATGTATGGGCCGGTACTTGAAAGTCTATTTTGAAGTTAATGGACAGTGCACAAGACAGGGCTAAGATGCTCTTCGGTGCTTCGGTGAGGATCATTTTAGCAACTTACAGCATATTGCATTAATTTTAATTTTAATGAAAAAATCATTAAACTGTTTCAAAAACTTATTCCGTTTCACAAACAACACATTCATCATTAAATATACATCCATTTCAGATCGATATGTCATCGAATCATACTTTGCACTACAGAGAATATACGTTCTTTAGTCAAATAAATCGTATGTTCCAGATCTTTTTTCACCTGCAGCATGGGAGGCTTAAGAATAAAGTATTGAATAAAATGTAAATTCAAATGTTACAGTGGGGAAGCAATTTTGTAGCGTTGCCTATAAAGGCGATGAAAAAATCAAAAATTAAATTTTTATAAAAATATTTCCAGTTAGAAAATTTTTCCAGAATTTAGACTTCGACTAAACTAGTCCTCCAGCTCAGAAAATGCCAAAATCTGTAACCAAATGCATTTGAAATTTTTTAATATGGTAATCACTTTTAGCCTAAGACTAAATGATTTCATCAAAAGACCACGAGTAACTTTAACTTTAAAATATTGTAATAAATACTTTTCTAATTTTTATGTAGTTTACCGAACTAAATTTCTACAATTGAATTTTTAGTCTGTCAATTCAGATTATTAATATCCTTAAACTACTTTTATTAACAAAAAAGCAAGGAAATACCAGAAGGCTGATAGTGTTGTGTCTGCAAATGCAGATGGTTTCTCATTAGTTCTTCTTTATAAATATAAATAATTAAAAAAAATTTAATATTAATTGATAAAATTTATACATGAACTCCATTCGGACTGAATAAAATTTCAATCTAAGATATTCGTATTAAAAAAAAAAAAAAAGAAACGAAAAAAATTTACAGAGGCGTCAATAAACGGAAACTATTATTTTTTTATCCCTTTCTTATAATGGCGTAGTTTACATCTCTGGGTTGATATTCATATCACAACCCCTTGTTTGCAAAATTTGTTTCCTTTGTTCAATCGCGTAATCACCCATTATTAAGAAGTTTTTCTTACGTTAAAGCGCTTCATCTCTGTACGGTTTGTGGCAAGAAGTCACATTATCATATTGATGTGCACATTGTACCCTTTATGCGTAACTATACATATGTACAAAAATAAAATATTATTTCTTCCTGTAAATATCAAATTTAAATTCAAAATAGAGACAACTTTAATGTATATTAGACTTCAACCGCATAACAATAAATAAAAAGTTTATCTTAAAATTTATAAGAGAATTTGTATGAAAAACTACTTTTTTTAAATAATTTTTTCTATGTTTATTTTTCTTAGAAAATGAAAAAAGAAAATGAATAATCTCTATGTGTTTATAAGTAATAAATAAAAGGAGAATAGAAAATAGCAGTAGTGAAGGCAAAACATCAAAATTCAAACAACTGAAAAGTCAAAGAAATATATAAATAAATTAGTTAAAAAAATAATAGATCTTAATAAATTAAAATAATATATTTAATAATATTAAGTATTAAGTGTTTCTTGTTGAGAAAAAAATGTATGAAAAACTCTAATAAAATTAAGTTTAAATGTATTATATTAAAAAACACAATAAAAACAAACCTTTTATAAAGATACATAAAACTATAAAGCATTTATACACAGAAACGAAACTTCCGTATCAGAAAGACAAAGATCTCGGAAATTGGTTTTTAAAAATTATTTATTCGTTTGAAACTCAAAAAATGTTTCACAGGCTTGTAAGAGGCTTATAAAACAAATTTTATATTAAAATTCAATAAGATATTGTTTCAAAAGTTAAATATCTTGGCAACTGTGCTGGTTGTGTGGGCTGAAGCTTTGCAAAAACTGTGTGTTTATTATTATCATCGATAAAATGTTTTATAACTGAGTGAAAAAAATGGTCACGACTGAAAAAAATAAGTTGGACAGAGATGTTGAATGCGCTCAATAACTTAGCTGAGACATAAACCTGTTTAGACATAATATGTTCAATCGTCCCTTAACTGTCAAAAAAGGGACAAACATAAAATTGTACATTAAAATTGTTTTTATTAATTAATTTCAAAATAAGTTGCAAGTATACTGAAAAATTGATTTCACCGTAAATTTGTGACACAACTTCTAACAATTATAATTTTCAGATTTAATATAAGTGCTGGCACGATATTTTGATCTTCAACCTTAACAATTTAACGAATTTGACATAAATATAGATTTTACAATATTTAAATTTATGTTTTTATTATTTAGACTTGTGTCGAGTTCGTTCTATAGTTCACACAAGATATAAGTCTGTAATGACATTTATTTATATTATATGGACTTGGCTAAACTGCTAAGCGAGACATAATGTGAATATACAATGTTTTAATTTTTTTCTATTATCTAGACTTAGGTCCAGCTCGTTTTATAGTTCGCACTAGATATAAGATATTATGTGGGTTTAGTGTCTTAGCTAAACTGGTGAACTAATGAAATTCAAGTTTATTATTGGCCAATAGTTATAAAAAACGAAATTAAGTAATTTGGACACAAATAAAAAGACGCCGCTAGTTGCATGGAACCAAATTGAAACAGGTAGACATAAAACTTCAATCGTACACATGGATCAAACTCGTTAGTTAGTTGAGTTTGGACATCTAGGATCAAAGCCATATAAGTTAAATGAATTCGATCGTAGGTTCATCTTTTACCTGAACTAATGAATGAGTTCGTCCCAAAGATGTCTGCAGAGCAGTTTCGTTTATGTGTAAAAATAAGTTGAGCTATAAACCTAAAATAATTTTATATATTAATTTACAAACATAAAAATTAAAATAATATAAACCTTAAGTATTATCAAAATAAAAATCTTCAAGAACTAAACTGATTACTTTAAGTATTAACATAAATCAAAAACCAAGTCAAGTTAAATAAGAAAAAATTATTTAGATGTATTAATGTATATATATATATATATATATATATATATATATATATATATATATATAACTAACAATTGTTTATATTAAATATCATAATATAATTTCAATTTTTTAAACTATTTTAAAAACTTCTGTACTTACACTCGTATAATCGCGAATTAAGTAGTTTAATGCAGCGAGTAAAAAATTTCGCCTCCTTTAAATACTTTCTTCAAGCAAAAAACGTTAAAAAATTAGTTATTAAATTTGTATAAATTTTATTTTTTTGCAATCCAGAACTATTAACGTAGTTTCAGCAAAAACCTATTAATAAGAAATACGAAATTGTATTCAAAAATTATAATATGTGAAGAAATTCTATCGAAATTGTACAAGGATTATGAATATAAAATAAAATTTAAAATACAGAAAAATGTATTGAAAAATCTTTAATTTAATTGAACGGTGTTCGGAAAGAGGTAAAGTCGTAAAATGCTTGATATTATAAATGATTACGAAAGTTTTTTGTTTCAAGAGACACTGCAAAATATCATGATAAATTTTAAATGATCCTGTAGCTTTGAATCGGCCGGTACAAATTCAATGAAAGTTTTGATGACAATAAAACAGATTGGCCTGATTTCATAATTTCAAATTGGAAATTTATTTGGTTAAGGAAAAATATATAAAAGTCTTTAGTCTACGCCAAGTACAATACACATATTTAAAAACTAAAAACTAATTACACTCTTGGCTTGAATCTAATTTGGAGACTACATATAAATAAAAATTAGTTCAATATATACTTAATGATCCTTTATCGGAAATCAAAAACTTACTCTATATAAAATCACATCTTCTTCCTGGATTACATTGAAACACATCATTATAGAGTGGGTTGCAATGGACAGAAACATAAATAAGTTTATAACTTCGAAACTACGTTTAAGACTTGAAAGAAAGTGGAAAAGGAGGTCAGAGCAAATATTCGGGTTTCATAATATTGTCTGAGGCATATACCAGAAGCTCAGACGGGTTACAGTTGGCCAAAGTTGACCATCACGGATATGAAAAATGTTCAGACAGACCTCCAGGGGGCAAAAGTTGACTGGAATTAAAAAAGTTCCGCAAACTATTCAATCGTAGTTTCGTCATCTCAATATGTAATAGAGGTGGATGTTTTTTCTGTTGATTTTCTTAAGCAAACTCCTACCTAAGGAGCTGGAGGTTTTGGACCTTCACCGCTTCGAATGGTATCCGTTAAATTGGAGGGCAAAACTTGATAGACCAGAGTTTGTCGCTGCCCTAAGTTTTACTTATTGAACTTTTTCTACAATTAATTTTTATCCTCAGCAATCACAAGTTTCTCTACAAGTCTTTTCTACTCAGTTCTATTCACAATTAAATAGTTTTGTGCGACCAGATATTGTTTGTGAGTCGTGAGTCAAATTCCTTCAATTCGTGGATTACATATGTTATTATAGGCCAATCAGCCGCCTTACTTGATGAATTAGTCAAAATGCTACTATAGAGCTGCTTGGGAATTAATTTCTTTTTCTATACCAATACATTTTGTCCTTATTGGCGTTTTCGTTACTGAAGACAGTGTGTTTGCCCGTCCAAAGAAAAATTGGAATTTGGTATACTTTAATAAGAGACAAAATGGGCAAAAGCATGAATTATAATAAATTTATATCAGAAATTGTTATTAAAATTTTACACTTAGTTTAGAAATGAAAATGCCATTAAAATTTTGATATACTTCTTTTTTTTTAATTTGTTAAAATTTTTTCAAGAATTGAATCAACTAGAATTCATATATTTGGAACAAAGCCAATATTTTCGCATCATAACAAATAATTTTTAATAAAATATTATTTCATTGAAACGATGGGCCTAACAAGACAAAAAATTCTTCGATTACTCTAGACTTATAGTTACGACTCAATCTGTCCGTGATCCTTTATAAAAACAATTAAGTTTGAAATAATTGATTGCCGTCTTATAATTTTTTTTATACCCGTCAGTTGTTTTTACATATTTGTTGAGCCGTTTGGTATTGTACGCGTAGCGTTCAGCGATGCTGAGAGAGATGCTGAGCCAGTGCTCTGACCACTTAATGTATTTTTCTGTTCTTTTTTATATTTGAATGTTATTCAAGCCTAATACTTTCCTGAATTTTCTGTGTACTTTCCTCTAAAAAATCTAAGTGACACAGTGGCCTATTATTTCTTCCCAAACGTGATATAAAGTGAATGACATTCGCTTCGTTAGGTCCTAAGATTAGTGCTATTAGTCCACATTTACCTCTAACAATGTTCATTTGCTTTCTTACCGGCTCTTGCCATCAGTTTGTTACGCATACAATTCCACAGCACAATAGAAGAGGCTAATATATTATCACCAACTACTATTTGTGCGTTGTGCTCTAACCGAAAGTGATTGTAAATATTTACTACAATCAATCAATTGCTTGTTGATATACTGGAATTTTTTTGTGGGTTGTAGTTTTTTGTGGTTGTTAATTATTACCCTTTATGTTCTGTGGTTGTGTATGTTTTACTTTTGTCTACTTTTGATATGATTTTTGCTTTCTCTCTTGTCTTCGCAACATAATTTTTGGTTATTTGTTATATTCCTTGCTGATAAATCTCTCCTGCTTTCATCTACTACTATCAGGCCTCTGCTTCTACTCTTCTGCTTCATTTAAATTTTGCTGCACCACTAAGAGTTTACCAGAACGTATGTCACCATGTACGTCCTATAATAATTCCTTGAATTGAAGCCGTTGTTCGTCCTCTAACGTCTTTTGTCATCGTAAATTAAATAACTGATTTCTGCTCCGTGTTAGATCGATGGGATTCACCTCTATGGAACGCCTATAATTATGTGTAACACCTTTGCGTATGTTAATTGCCGCCAAGGACCCAATCCATTTCCTCCCCAGTAGAACACCACATTTCTTATTACACATTTCTTTATTAATTTCACGTTTTGTGCCTCGTGTGGATCTACGTTCCAAAAAGTTTGGGTCCACATTGTCATGCTTGCATCAATTTAGCTCGCACTCAGAGAAAAAAGACAAGACGTTTTTTAATGCATGATGGTGTACATACTTCAAATATTTAAAATTTTTGATTTTTTAAGATATGACTATGTTGCATTATAGGAGCAAGTTAGACAAACCTTAGTTTTAGTTTAATTATGGGTATTTAAGAAACTTATTGGCCAAAATTTAATATTAAGGCCATTAAGCTGGCATAATTATATCAAACTTTATAACTTAAAACAAGAAAATTAAATTGATACACAGAAGCATACAACGATAGCGGGTGAAACTTTGTATGCCACACAAGGTATCCAAATCCTTAATACATAAACAAATAACGCTGTGTAAACGAACGTGTATGAAAAGAGTTTTTGCTTTCTACTTGTCACTAAATCCAACAAGTAAATGACATTTACACTTGAGTATGAACACATTTTGTAAACACATGCACAAGCATGCAAAACACCTACACGCACACACACACACACAAATTTACACAGCAGGCATCGAATGTAGGTTGGAGTGTTTGGGTGCGTATAAGTGTGTGTTAGTGAGTGTATATGTGGCTTAGTGCCTGTTTGTGTATCTGTTGTTAACTTATAACTGTGACACACAGGCTGCGAGCTTTCGTGCTACACGTTTGCAAATAATATTGGTTATGTTGCTGATGGTTGTTGTAGATGAAATGCATTGCGACTTCTACCACTTAACACTAGGCAGGTACTTGAACGTCAAGTTAACGTTCGTAGGTACAGGTGTGTGTCTATACATGTATATATATTATGATCATGTATGTGTTCCTGTTCGTGTTGTTAATGATAACAAGGCCAAACATGTTAACAATTACGAACAACACTACACAATCAGAAGCAAGCAACAATTAATACATTAATAATATGTCCACTCCTTCAAAAACATACATTTATACTTACGTTTACGTCCCTTATATTTATAAACATCTTCACACATACAATTGCTCACGCTAAACACAAACAGCAACAGACCGACACTTACGTTGGCAAAGCCACTTATTGATTCTATATAAAATATAGGAGTGAGAGGTAGAAGTGTTTAATTGCTGTGTAAGCTTTATTGCGTAGTTGCGAATAATATGTCATTGGTTTCAACACTTCAGATACCTAAAATGAAGAAGTATTTAAACTTACACATGTGTAGATACCAGGCAGTCAATTACGGTATAAACGCCTTCTAAAGGGCCTCTGTACTCCTTATTTTAGATGCACAAGGCCTGCTTGCTCCATTCCTTATTCGCATTCTACTTACACACGATGTAGTGGCATGGTAAGTATGTTATTCTCTGCCAGAGAATCTAAAAGGACTTGAGTTGATTGCATCTTAGAAGGCTTAGGAAAAAATCTCTTTCAATGCACAAAACTTAACAGTATTTGTCCTTTAGTGTTTTTCTTGTTCTTATATTTTTAATGGAAAGGAAACTGAAATGTGCATCGCATATTTTAGGAGAAAGTACCAAGGCCTTCTTTGAGGACTTGAAAGTTTACGAAAACTGATGTTAATTTTTAAAAAAGGCTTAAGCAGGCGCTCATGAAGACCTGAAAATCTTCTTAGCCCTTCCGCTGAGTACAGCAATGTATGTACTCATCTGTGTTGCACATGTGTGTATTAACAGATGTATGTTGAGCTTCTGTTAACATTGTAATTAAAGCATCAAAACTATCAAAACATCAAGTGGTTATTTATGTTTTCAGTCATAAAATAGTAAAATTTATGCAGAATTTTAAATTGTTTTTAAACTGTTCAAGTCTGATATTCCGCCCGAATTTTTATGAAAATTTACTTGTACGATATTGTGATCAGAGAAACTTTAAGCGGCTCATATCTTTGAAAATGTAGATTCATATTTAATCAGTGGCATTTTAAAATTGGCATAAGGAATATTTGGGAAAATCAGGTAAACTTTAAAATGGCATGGATTTTTATTTAATTATGCAAATTGGCGCTAAGAAGCGTAAAAAGGGCACAAAGATTATCAAATAAAATTAATAACGATTTAAAACAAGAATATTTATTAAAATTCTTATTCCAGATAGTCTCCACAAAAAAAAACTGTTTAATATTTTATTGTTTGTTGATGGCTTAGCTGAGTATATGCCGGCATTTCATTGGCACTAATAAAAATTTTCAGCACCCTTCACCCAAATCATGTTTAAAAGCATTCAACCTCATATACATACTTATAGAAAAATTAAAAATACTATATCAGAATCCAAACAGAAATCAATAATATTTTTCTATTTATAATTTACAGAACACATAAGTAATACTGACAAAGAAATCCTATTCTTTTCACAGGCATATCCGCCTGTTAGTTCCTTTATACATCTATGTATAGGCTTATGTTTTATTAACAGAGTCAAGTCATTTTTTAAAGTTCAAAAGTTTCAAAAAGCGTTAATCTCTATGGCCAGTGTACATATATATACCAAAAATTTTAGAAAGTTCAAATTTGAAGTTTGTCCCAAAATAAATAACTTAATGATGATATTGATCTGTATATTTTTAAAATATGTTCGATATGTTATTAAAAGTATTTATTTTCATATTTTTATATTTCAATCCCTCTTTTTCTCAGCAACATATACAAGTGTCTCTTAAATTCCATATCAAATTTGCATATGATGCAAAAGTCTAGTGCGGAAATGCTGAAACACTTGGATTATAATATCACTTGTACTGATAGGGATGAAGGATATACGTCTGTTGATTTTTTTACATTCAAATAACAATCACTTTTTAGGTTGCCTTTCAGTTTTCGCTAAAGTAAAATCTCGCTGCACAAGGCCTTTAAAATTACACACGGCAAAATGGTGAATGAAAAAAGGGAAACAACGTGCCTGATTCAAAAAAGATTATGCCAATATTATATTTTCTTCTTATTTTAGTTTTTTAATAAACATTTATTTGAAGAAACATTAATCCACTAAACAATTTAATATAAATCTTTTTCTATTTATCAAATTCGTTATTCGAGATATTCTCCAAAATAACCATTTTAATATTACATTGTTTGTTGTTGGCTTAGCTGGGAATATGCCTGCATTTCATTGGCGCTAACCAAATTATCAGTACCCTTTAGCCAAATCATGATTGAAAGCATTCAAAGCTCGTATACTTAAGCCACAGACTACAAACAAAAGCATTCTAAAGCTATTTATACTTTTGTGTTTTTGTTGATTACAAATAGAAAAATATGATTAAATTCTGTTTGAATTCTCATATAGTGTTTGTAGTCTGTGGCTTAAGTATACGAGCTTTGAATGCTTTCAATCATGATTTGGCTAAAGGGTACTGATGATTTGGTTAGCGCCAATGAAATGCAGGCATATACCTAGCTAAGCCAACAACAAACAATATAATATTATAAATCTTTTTCATTAAAAAAGTTTATTATTTCCCTGCTATGCAAATAGGAACTTCCGTTTCGCTGCCTCTAATACTACTTTATGTCATTGTAGTGGTATGTGTTTGGTCATCATTGATTTATACCCCATAAGCATATGGAATTTCGTTTAAAGGAAAATTGACTGCTTTGACAGAAATAAATGTGTTTGGACAAATTGTTCAACAACAAATACAATATTGTCGAGTTTTGTACTATATTTTATAAATTTAAATATCAATGAAAAGTTTGAATAAGTCACTAAAAAGTTATCTTAAGTATACGAATAGTGTGAAAAGTTACAAAAGCAAAAAAAATTTATTTAGAATTTTTATTCCCTTTATTATAGTTTTTGTTACTAAGTAAAAGTGTTTAGAAAGTCACTTAGAGGTCAATAATTTTGAAATTTTAAAAATAAATAAAGTATATGGAAGTGATTTTTTGGTCGACATAGTTTATTACAAAAACAATGTACAAAAGTACTTGCATACATAATTTTTTTTTAATTTTTATTCCTTTAAAAAGTGAAAAATAGAGTCACAAGAATTTGAAAAAAACGAATTAAAAAAAATTAAAAGCTCCTTTATTTGTACATTACGGTTTTTTTTTGTTGTAAAAAAATTAGTATATTTCACTTCAATTAGTCATAGTTTGATTGTTGTGGTAAAGGATCGAATAAATAATAAAGAAGGAGTACAAGGAGTGAAAATTTAAACTTTATCTGGGAATATTTTAAATTTAATATTAGAAATTCTGACAATAATGCCAATGGCAATAAATTAAAAAGTCCTGGGCGACAACAACATTTTTAAAGTTTTTGTTGCTTGTATGTTTTCATACACACAAATCCCTCCATTAATGCAGCGACGATGTATATCAAAAATCAAAATTTTAAATCGACTGATGTAAAAATATTCCTCAATATCTTTTTTATATGTAGAAAAAAATCATAACTGATGCTGAGTCGCAGATATACCACAAAAAGTCGTTATATCCTTTAAATTAAGACTTTATTAAATGCAACATAGTCATACTCATAGAAGCTATGCTTATCCATAATTATATAAAAAAGAGTCGATATGACTACTAGCATTTTTAATCACTTTTTCTTTGTTTTTGAAATACGTCTATGTTGCATTAATGAATGATTTGTATTCCAATTTTTTTTTTTAATTTAACACTTTTTTCCTCAATTACTACAAGATTTTACATAAAATTAATCTAGATTAAGATCACAATTTTTAAAACTCTAGATAATAATAATTCGCCTCCTCAAACAGAAATTATGAGACCTGTATGACACTAAATTGACTCATTTGATAATCATCCACGTTGCTTGTCTTCCTCCGAACGGCAAAATTTCTTTGTTAAGAAGGCGTTTATCATATATGATGGCTTTGCACCTCCTGGTGGCACATTTTAGTGTTAATTTCACTACAAATGGTAGCAGGTTAGTATTGAATAGAATTATGTGACCATTTCTTTTAGAAATAAACCAAAAATTATCTGGCATATTGTGGCATTTTGTAGCAATCGAAATTTATTTTTATGTTCGATTAAATTTATCGAAATCTCGGCCAGTACCGAAAACAGTAATTTGGCTCACTTTATTTAACCAAACTTAAACGAACGAAACTTTAAACATATTAATCACATACAAACCATATATGAGATTAAGGAAATGACTAAAATATGCTGATGTGGTTATAACTCTTTCCAAATGTGGCTTCCCGTCCTTTAACGCACGTTAAGCCTGCTTAGAAAAAACAATTCCAACTCCACTGGACGGAGGAGGATCATTTGATGGTTTACCAGACAATAGAATGATGAGGCCATTTGATGTTGTGAATTAAGATAAGTTTGTAAGTTACAAACTCTTTTCATAGGTGTGCACGCCGTGATGCCTTTAGAGGGTACGTATATTACATGTTCCAAATCTAGACCTTGTTTTCATGAAAAATGTCGTCAACTTTGTATCGGGCTCATTAGTTTTCTGTCTTGTATTGGCTTCGGTAATAAAAGTTGTTCAAGATGTACAGCTGGTATTGGAGATGCCAACATCGCCACCAGGCATGCACCGTAAGTGCCGCAAGGTCGGACAACAAGCACCTGAAGGACAATGGGTGAGGTGGACTTTTGGAAAGGATTGGCTGTGTGAAAAAGTACGTCACTTGTGAATGCTTCACTTTCCCATTAGTATGTAATATTTTGCGGTAAAAAGCGAACTCGTTTTTAAGAATCAATTTAAAAATTTAATTTAAGCATCAGTATGTGGCGTACTTTGTCTTAATATAAGAACGGATGACTTGATTTTTGTTTTAAGAATCTTTACGTGTCTGAGTGCAGAAAACTATAAATTGTATATAACGCACTTGATGTACAAGAACTTTAATAAGTTCATATACATTCGTATATGCATATTATTTGTATTTTTTTTTTGTTTTTAGAAATTTACCTTTTCCCACACCATTATAAATTACAAGGAACTAAAATGAAAAAAAAATAGTAACAATAACAATAAAATCTTTTAGAGCTTAAACAGGTGTGTGTTAAATGCTGAACAATTAATTACAAAAATTGAATTTTGCCACACTCAATATTACAACTGTAATTGTTATTTTTCTGTGCGGTAATTTCCTTGCATACTTCTAGGGAAATAAATCTACCATCAAACACAAGCAATCAAATGCTTGTATTTAAGTGTATTTTATAAATATGAATACTTTAATAATTTCCATCATATCAGTGTGAGTATAAATGACGAGGGAATGGTAATTTTATTTTCTTTGATGTTTGACGCAAAAAAAGGGTACTTCAATACATATTTAGCTTTTTCCTTCTCCTGAATTCTAAATAATTTTTTTTTTATTTTTTACTCAAGATGTGTAGTTATTAATCACAAGAGGAATGCAAGCGAAAAAATATATAATTACATACACATGTCTTACACTTTGATATATAATTATAAATCTTGCTGTGTTATGGCTGATAAATGTATTTATATCATTTTATTATATAAGATAACCAGGTCGCTTTTTTCAATATTTATTTTTAGAAATTTGGATTGCACTATACTAGTTAAGATTCTAGTTATTGTAAACTAGAGCGTTCGATATTTCATAGTTTTTCTTAGTTTTGTCCTTTTTGACTAGTACGGATGTATCACTTTTGCTACAACTTCATTACAATTATTAATACGGCTATACCAAAACGTAACTATTAATAAATTTAGATTCGGGATAATATATTTTAATTAAGTTGCTTTAAAATAGCAATTTTTTATGTACATAAATGACTATTCAAATGATATTGCAATTATTTTTCTAAATCATGAGGTACAAATTTTATACTGTTTTTGAATATTATTTATTATCAAAGTCATATTATCTTTATAGTGTTCAAAAAATAATTTATTCTTTAAGCATAAAATAATATTAGTATGAATTTTTCAGAAAAAAATCTTAAGGAAGCAAAGTCTGTAAAATTCAGTAATTTGTTTTTACTTCCGGTATAAGTGCTCTCATGTTTCAAGCATTTTTCCCATCATGGTAACCCACTGTGCTGCACAGTATGTATCTTTCTTAAACGCACTAACAAGGTTTACCATGAAGTCAAGAATATTTTTAACTTTGAACAAAAATAAACTGCAAGGATATTTCTGCAAACACACTCAGAGTCTTTGACAGGAGTTGGACCTGCGACCCTCTGACTTTCAATGTAGTATTGTATGTATTGTATGTATGTATTGTCTTCTATTGGGTGTTTTTTATTGAGGTATAGAACTTTAAGTTGGCATCACTTTTTTAACTGGCGGCCATTTTGTCAGCTGTCAAGTGATTAATATTTAGTTTGGTTTGCCATTTCATCATGAACAGGTTGACAAAAGAACACCGCTTGCAAATCGTGCAAATTTATTTCGAAAATAATGGTTCAGTTCGCGAAGTTTACCGCAAGCTCCGTCCATTTTATGGTCGACATAATCGTCCATCAGAGCAATTAATTCGGTTAACCATGGATCGTTTTCGCACTACGTTTACTCTATGTGATAATACGCATCCGCAGAGACGTCGAACAGTGCGCACCGAAGAAACAATTGCCGCTGTAGAGCAAAGTGTTGAAGAGGACCCGAATGAATCGATTCGCCACCGTGCACAGCAATGAGCCATGATAACCGACTATTTTGTTCCCGAATTGGATGGCATGAATGTGGATGAGTTGTGGTTCCAACAAGACGGCGCTACATGCCACACAGCGCACGTCACAATCGATTTATTGAAGGAAACATTCGATGAGCGCATAATTTCGCGGAATGGACCTGTCAATTGGCCACCAAGATCGTGTGATTTGACACCGTTGGATTATTTTCTTTGGGGATATGTGAAGTCGCTCGTCTATGCCAACAAACCAGAAACGTTAGGGGACTTGGAAGCCAACATTCGTGGCGTTATTGCCAACATACGGCCCCATATGCTCGAAAAAGTGGTTGAAAATTGGACCTGTAGAATTGGCTTTATTCGAGCCAGCCGCGGCGGCCACATGCCCGAAATCATATTTAAACGTTAATGGCATAAAATTATCCTTCGAATAAAGCCAAATTGATGGACATTAAAAAGATTTTCTTGTGTTTTATTTCAATTCGAAGTTCTATACCTCTAAAAAAAACAAATTAAATTCGTTTTCAGAAACAAATAAAAAAACATAATCCGCTTACAAATAAAATTATTAGAAAACATCATAATAAACTTTCACAAATATAATTTTAATTAGTGTGTCTCTAGAAACGAGAGGTAATTCATATTATTTTCTCTTAAATTTTCATTCAAACATAAAATACGTATATGTGGCATTTTCCTTCCTGGAAAAAAGTGTAAAATTTTTTTTATCTCTTAAAAAAGAATTGAGTGATATTTCCTGATAAGTAAATATGTTATGTATATAACCGAATGCCGGGAAATGTCTTAAATGTTCAAATACCTATATTTTACTTTCAAGGGCCGTATCGAATTCTTCACAGACATTAATTAGAAGATCTCTTTATGTCACGAAGGTAACCATTCCATTTCATGCCTCTTTCTTCCGGAATTGCCTCCTTTTTAATATTTTTGATAATTTTCAGTATTTGGTACTGCTGAATGGATAATCATACATTTATATCCAAAAGCCATCTCTATTAAATCCACATAGATTTAATTAAACAAGTTACTTTAATGATTATGATTCAATTTCATTTATTACAATTATGACAATAATTCTTAAAAACAAAACTTCATTTATTTTCCTTTTAATATAAAACAACGTGCATTGCTGTCAGTAGGTATAACATAACTACACTCTATAAGTATGACAAGTATGTGCGTTAAGTGAGTGGAACGACAAAATTCCATTTGCACAGTGGCGCTAGTACTTAACAATCTCATTATTTGTTCCTTTTTTTTAATGGTCCTGAATTCGCATCATGGCTTATTGTTTACCCAGGTATTTGAGAAACAGCTACTGGACTACTTGCAACAATGCTGCAATGGGTTCTATTTACATTTGACTTAGATTAAAAAGAGATCAGGAGCTACATTCTTTATAATTAGAATTATGAGTTGTATATATAAATCTAAAGTTCCTAATAATTTAAATGGAAGAACAAAATTTACAAAAACCCAATTTAAAGCCACTAAGATAAAATGTTTTTTTTTTTAATTTACAATGCAATGAGTTCATTGGTGTGCTGGTGTTGCAAAGAGAAGCATTTTGCGCTGAAATTAGACATTAATTTGAACAGTTTAACATGTAGCATTTCAAGTTACGAAAAAACGTGCAGACGGCGAGTGAAATAGTACCATGGCAAGTTGTATACTATTTTTAGAATTATATTTTGGTCTACTTGAAGCTTGTTCAAATGATATTTTGCGGAAGATGATCAAACTGGAGTACACTAGATCAGTGCGAGATGATCAGCTTTTTATTTTCAACTTCTATTAATAATAATGTACAACACTATTATTATTTTAATAACTTTGTCCATAATGTATAGGAAAATGCCGAGAATACTCGTAGCTCCTAAATAATTTACTTTGTTGTCTCAAGGTAATGTCAAGGTAATAAATCACATGGAACTCTGGGGAATAAGGCTTTCCCTTTGTTTTTTGTAAAATATAGAGCTCTTGTTTTCCCAAGACTTATTTGGTGAAGTGTGACTTAAGACCCGTAACAGCAAATTGTAGGTTAGAAATTATATCAGCGAACAAAGTATTGAAGTATCGTCTGATGAAGATGATGTAAAGGGCAGGTGATATGCGAAATTCCTGATAGCAGCCGGCAGTGATGTATGTCCCAAAAAGACATTGTGCAGCAAATCTTTTATTATTTCCAACAGAAAATTATATTTCTTCAGTTGGAAGATAATTCATATGGTTTCAACAGCGTATTTGACATTAATAAGACCATGACTGTGGACTTGCCACTGCTAAAGCTGTTTTTTCTTTACCAGATTACTAATCTTTGGGAATGGTTGAGAAGTGGTGTGTTCGCTTTTGAAACCAAATTGCTGAGGTCTGCCACATCAATATTATTATATAAAAGGCAATCACCCTTATTCCATAGAGCGTCATTAATACGAAACGATATTGTTTTTTGTCGATTGTTGTAAATCGTTATGCCCATTGTCAATATCAAGTGTTATCGATAAGAGTCGATGTGTTTTTGATATGAAGTACCGCAACGTTAAAGCCGGTATCGATATATATTGAATCTGATTATGTCGTCAGAAGTATTGATGTCGAAACCGTTTTATTCCTTTTGAATTTTTTGCAATAATAATCTTGAATTAAAAAATGGAAAAAGAAAAAAAGTACAAACACTGTCCAATTCAATTAGTTAGTGTAGGAGATGGAAAAAAATCCTTCACTTGCTAAAGATTTTCAAAAAGGCAGTCTTCCTTGTGATTTTTAAGAGCAATGGGAAATAGTTTCAACGATACTAAATGCTTTTGGTCCACCGAAAAAAAGCAGTTGACGGTTGGCAAAAAGTAAAATGGATAGTGCTAAAACGATTGTTGCATGACAAAATTTTTCTTAAATGTTTCGAGGGGTTTAAAATTTAAGGTAAAAAAAATTTGTCACAAACGACGCAGAGTGCACGTTTGCTGGAGGCAGAACTTATAAACAAATAAATAAAATAAATAATAAACAATAAATTTAAATAAAAAACAAAAACAAATAATATTTAGCTGAAGAAGTTGTGGCAAACCTGCTTAAATTTCAGAAGTAACTAAAGGCTGAAGGAGCTGTTCAGACATATTCCTAAGATCAGCGATAAACCTAACTTAAAATCATTAGCGACACTAAGCTGGTAGGATCCTTGCGCTAAAAACCTTAAGGTGCCAATTTTGTGGTATTCGAAATATGTGTCGACATCGTTACATTGCTGCTATGGAATACAAGATTTGTATCGAATTGATGACGACTTCGATAAAAATTGACGATGATGACGACGCTAAATGAAATAAATGTGAATATATTTATTCCTACAAAGATTTTCCTCCATTTTGTCAACTTTTTATTTGTTTCTGTTATAATGAAATGACATTATTGGCTTTCTTTTCAGACCTTCAATTTTGATTTGCTATAAAAATTCGGACTGATTAGTTTATATTTGGAATACATGAGCATATAAGTTTTCAATAGAACACTTTTAGTGACTATGTCCCAATTTTATTGCACTTTATGAGAGTATCGGACTAAAACTAATTCCTACCCGACCCTATTTTATACTAATTACTAGTTACGATCTATTTGGCAAAGCAAAAGAATTATGAGACGAAGAATATTCCCAGACGATTTGCTGATGTGTTGAACCTTTTGGTTGGCAAAAGTGCAGTTGTTGCAAGTAGAGCTGCATGTGACAGTGGTGTCGGGATCATACTATGGTTTGTTCACATACCATTTCTGTGTTGTGGGAGTCATGTGCTAACTTACACATTTAGTTATTTTTTTTTTTTGCCTAGAGGAACTGGCTTCTCTTTACTTATTAATAAAAATAAAAAAATTCAACGTAACAATACAAAATTCACGGTTTAAAGCTTTTTTGTATTTTATTGCATGAGTAATTTTTATGCAAAAATACTACTCGTACTTCAAATAAGTGCTGCATCTATAATTATTTCATTCACTGTAAAAATATCAAAGAGCGGTAATATGAACTTAAGTGTATATATAAATTTTATTCATAAAATAAGAAATACAATAAAATGAGAGAAGTGGAAAAAAGAAAAACGCAGAAACTCATTGCATATAGAGAATATGATGAAAAGAACTCCAGCGTATATATTCACAAGCAAGTGATTGCTGCAAACAAGACTTTCAAAATAATATGGAGATAATTGTCATGTACTCTACAATTGGCATTTCGCCACAATTCGCCTTGCATTATGCAATAAAATTTTAAATGCATCCTTAAACTGCAAATATTCTAATTCACTTTTAAAAAAGATTTACTCAAATGACTTTTCAGCATTATTCTACAAAAGGATAACATAAAAATCGTAGTCTAATATCTAACAAACTTTTTGTCATGTGTGCTTGTAGGGTATATTTTTAGATCATACGAACATAAAATTGACGAAATTTTTCATAAAAGTCATATTAAATCGTTATCAATTTAGTTAAATTTATTTCAGCCTTTAAAAGACGCGTTAAAGTGCCTGACATGAAGTAATGACGCATTTTGCAATACAAGGAAAGTTAATAACAACGCTTATCTCCTGGCAAAAATACTCACAAGCGATAACAATAGCAGCTACACGCTAAATGCACGTAAAGAATTCAAGTGGAATACTGACGATGTCGCTATAGAGGGAGACAATATACAAAAAAAAAATCAAATCAACTACATCTTTCAGGGACAAAGTGAATAAAATAAAAATATTATAAAAATATCTACACCACTTGCAAATGCAATGGATTTTATTTAAAAATGAACGACAGCCCCAGCAAAAGGCATCATGGGATCAGACATTTTAAGACGGCGATTTTCATTAATTAAAAAAAATTCTGTGCTCCGAGTTTTTTCAAAAGGTCTTTTTGCTTTAAAAGAGTCTTCTTTTAAAAGGTATTTTTCTTAAAAGAAGTTTTTTTTTTAAAGAGGTGCAGTTTTTAAATTAAAAGTTACTTTCCCTAAAGGACAATTTTTAGTGGAGTACTTTTTTATTATGAAGGATGTGATTTCTTTTTAGTAGATATTTTAGTAGACAGGTAACTTCTTAATTGGTTTTTTTCTATTTTCGATAGGTTCCTTTTAATGAAACTTTTCCTTAAAGGTCTTTTTTAGTTGTAGTTTTTAATATATAATTTTTAAATATACTTTTAAGGCATTTTTAGAGGTAATTTTTATTGCAGTTATTTTTCGAAAAGCTTCGTTTTTGAAGGCAACTTCATTTTACAAAGTAGTATTTTTTCAAAAGGACTTTGCAAATCAAAAGTTACTGTTGTAAAATTTAAAGGTACTTTTCTTAAACAAGATGCACTTTTTCAAAATTTCAAAAACATTTTTCAATAAGAAAAATTACTTTCTTTTAGTTATAAATTGTTTTTTTTTTTTTTTTTTTTTTTTTTTTTTTTTTTTTTGATAAAATGTATTTCTTCACTTCCTTTTAAAAGTAAATTTTAAAAATGCGAATTTTTAACTTTATATTTTTAAAGGAATTTTTAGTAAATGAAAAATTTTCGAAAAAGGCCCTTGAAAGCTAAATTTCTGAAGAGAAAAAACGAATAAAATTTCCTTTTATAGAAATTACATTGTTAACCTCAAATTTATTCTACATTCTTCCTGGAAGTCTAAACAATTTCCGTGCTTGTCATAATTTAAATCAATATCTCATCGCCTTTTGAAAAATTATATTTATAAGGGATGCAGACAAATGGTGACGTTTAGAAATTGTGTATTTTTCCTGTTTCATTGATGCGGTTTTGCGGGAGTTTTACGTCCAGCTAAAAACGTTTCTCTGATTTCCTTATATTTCTTGAAGGAACAAATAAAACATGAATGGGAATGAAGCATAAAACAAGACAAATGATAAGAAAAATGACTTATTTTGATGATGGCTATTTATCAAGATTGTAAATTTTTTTCTAAAAAATCCATTTCATAGCAAAAAATAATAAGATTTCGAGTATTTACTGAAACTAGTTCAAGTACGTGGTAAGAGTTTTATTCTTCAGTTTCTTTTTTAATAACAATTAAATTAAAAGATGCTTAAAAGAAATTTTAAATTATTTATTACTTTCAGCAAATCAAACTGATTTCATTTTAAATTAAAGGCATAAATACATATTAAACACATGCGAGTACATAAGAGAAAATCCATAACACATCACACAATAATTTAAAGCTTAAAGTATAATTAACGGATAGAAACAAGCGAACAATTTGTTTTTTTTACAATCTTTTCTAATACTAATAACTGAACTGTAAATTTAGTTTATCTAACACAATATTATATGAATAAACTACGTTTATTTCGAATACTTCTTAAATAGTTATTTGCCTTCGCAAGTTGTTGCACAACTCTTTGTTGCACATTGAACTCTTGTTTTGTTGTCACAATTGTTTCCTGTCTGCTGTTGGTCCTTATCGGTTTCCTTAACGGTGAATGTGACAAAATATCGTTTATTACTGTCCAGTTTCTCTGATGGCAGTGATATTAATTGCTTATTCTTGCCATGCGATAATTCGAGTGCAACTTTGCCGCTGCAACCGGTGCCGGTTGTAAGAATTTTGGGCAGATAAAAACTACCCACTCCTGTTTTTTTGTATGGTCCAAAACCAAATTTTGGCATTGTGTGATGATTCATCATGGGAACTGAAACAAAAGAAGAAAAGAATACGAAAGAAAGAAAATTAATGAATTAAAGCTAAAATACAAAAAAAATACTATATGAATAAAAACTATAAAGAATTATTAATATTTAAGAACTTTGGCATTACAAGATCATTTATCAAGTCAAAATACAATAAAATTGTTCGCATTTAGAATATGAATTTTGCGTTGTTACGATGTGTGTTTAAGATTGACGTCAATTTGATATGAAAACAAAAAAATGTGCGCTTGTGTTCATATTTTTCCTTTAGAAGGAAAAAATTAAGTGTGAAGGGCCACACTAAAAGGAAATGTTTTAGTAATAATACAAAAATTAACAAATACAATTTCCTGAAAAGGATACTTATTAAGTAACAAATAAAAATTTGTAACCACTTAATAAGACCTTGGGGTTAAGTAATATTTCAATTAGAATAAAGGAATCACTTTTAAATCAGAAATCTTTTAAATCTATAAGCATCTGAAAAGTACTTTTATTAAAAGCTTAGTAACCTCCTATTTACAGATTCACAAATCTCAGGTAATTAAATTTAAGTTTTCTTTTTTTAGTGAGTCTATTATTTGCCATGAAATAATTAATTTTTAATGAAGTAAAAAAATTTAATGTAGAGCAAATGGGTTAGACTAGTCTAAAGAGGCAACTTCCGCTTACTCGGGTACATGATTTGATCCCTTCTGAGATACCCCTGAGAGATAGAGAATCGAAAATTGTAACCAAAGGACTAAATAAGGCAGAGAGCAGAGTTTATAGCAGACGTCGGACCTGCCAACCTCTGGCCAATAGTGTAGTACACTAGTCAATAGTATACCATAGTATGACGTGGCATGAATCATCTTAGCCTCAGCAGATGTTAAGCCTAAAACAAATCTGTTTTGACATCGAAAAATACAGACTTTAGGTTTGTAAATAAGAATTTTTCTTGGGACATCAGGGAGTTGAAGTGTTTTTTTTTAATTTAGAGATTTATAAAAGGAAAATGCTTCAATTTTTCGGAAAAAGCAGCAATTTGAAAACAACCAATTATTTTTAATAATGAACAAAAATATTTGCTTGTCATGATACATAAACTAGTCCGATACTTACAAAGCTCTCCAAAGTGGGATATGTCAGACCCATTTGCGAAAAATTATTAATATCAAAGACTTAATGGCCTTGGAGTGCTTTGCCATTCGAAAGCTTTGGAGTTGTTCTGCTAAAGTAATTAACCTAAATGTGATAAATATATTGTGTATGAAAAGACTTATTAAATGTGAAAATATCCTTTATTCTCAAATATCCTAGAACACAATATTCACAGTTTTCTGTAGAGAAGACAAGATAACTATCATAATTTTATTTGCTGAAAATCTAAAATTCGCTTTCCTTAACCTTTAATAAAAACTTTTCATACAAACTGCTCAATTCAATACTTTATTAAAATATACATTCGTATATTACAATTGAAATTATTAAATAAATATTGAATCTAAGAGTTTATATGAAAATATGTTACTCATCAGTAAAAAAATAGTCAAAATTTTTCAACACATTGAAAACCCAAATTGGAGTTTCGAGCAAATAAATATATGATACTCTTAAAATAAAAATATTAACATTTTTTATTCCTGTGAAACGCTCATGTGATGCCATTATCTATAAAATATAACATCTTACAAATGTCCGCCACGGTTTAGTGTACATCCGAAATGCCCAATCTTCTGAGACTCTGGTACCAAAAGCAGTCGGGATCTACTATATAGCATGGGTTATATTGGCTTTAAGCGCCTTGTGGCTTAAAAAATACCCACAAGAAAAATTCTATTGCGATAAATCGCATGATCGCGGTGGTCAGCTCACATCAGTTCCATGTGAGATGACCGAAGGCATGGTCATCATCAATCAGGCAGAGTGTTCAATGTGGCATGAGCTGTATGGCACGTAGCGCAATCTTATTGAAACTACATATCATTGGTATCCATATTAACCAACTCAGTTCCAAAGAAGATGGTACCCATTAATCTACAGCGTTGTAACTGATGGTCCAGTCAACTTTTTTTCTCAAAGAAATATGGATCGTTGACATCACCAACCCCAAATTTACACCAAACGGTTACTTTTTCGGGATCACTTTATGCCTCCATATTTTTGGATCCCACCATCATAGTTATCTAGATGATTAACAGTTCTTTCCCCTTTACATTAAAAAATAATGGATAAGTCCTTTTTATATTTTTATATCATCGGTTTCTAAATTTTAATACCATTGGCTTTCGTGTTTTTCTTCTTTTAAATCACAAATAAGCATACAAACACAGACTTGTTTATATCAGCTGCATCTTGCAGAGACCTACTGTGACTCAGTTAACTAGTAAACTTCTTTACCAAAAAACTTTAGCTGACTTCAAAATTAGGCTTTTAAATATTAATTTAATAACTCAAATATTAATATGTGTGTTCTTTGCCTTAAGCAAGATTGTTGACATCTTTTCTCTCTCTTAATGCGACGCAGAAAAAAACTTTCCTACTGTTTCTTGTTGGTCAAACAAATTGGAAATATACATAGACGTATGCATGTTTTTTTCACCTTGCACACATTAGTAATACGTGTCCATGTATTAGTAATAAATGTTAACACTTATAACGCCCTACTTGGCCGTCTTTAATAAAATGATAGTGCTTATGCACATGTGCAAAAAAATTTCCTTTAAAGTGGCATAATTTTTATCAACATCGGCTGTATAATGTGAGCGTAAAAGCGAGGACACAGAATCGCCTTCCATATTAATTACATAGAAGTGTATAAAGATTTATACAAGAGACAATTTGTATGCACTGCGTATACTTGATAATCTCTTAAAGAAATAAATATTGCTCATACGTAAGAAAAATTATTTGAAAAAACGTGTAAAATAAAACTTCGATATAAAAAAAATAATAGTGCTGAGATATTTCCGCCTTCAAAACATGCATTTAATATAAAACGAATTAAACTATTTACTCATTTACATATATGTAGGAGTATTTTACTATTTTAATATTTAAGCCACAATAAATTCAAATCCATATCGTAGTATCTTGTTGTTAATTACATGACGTTTTTCATAGCCAAATCAAAGATCTTCCACATGTTTATTAACTGACAAGTCAAATAACAAAATGCCATTTCACATCGATGCTTAAAAATTCCTTGAAGTAAAAATTGGCTTGATAAGGTCATATATAAATTTTTTTAAATGAAAAATACATTTTATTTATAGTTTTGTTCAAACGATATTTACAAGCAGCCTCAATTTAATTACGAATGGTAAAATCAAAACTTTAAATTAAGTGATAATATTTATTTATACATGATTAGCTTAAGTAGCACCCAAAGGGTGAAAAATAGACACACTTCTATAATTGTTTGTCCTTTATAATTTTTTGTTGTGCTATGATTTTTGTAATCCACAAGTATAAAAATAATAGTAAACTCTTATAATGTGTATAAATAACGGGTTATCCATTTTATGGTCTCAAATATACCTGTTGGATTGTCATTAAAAGTTCATTTATTTAGTAAGAGGCTTATCATTTACAAATATAGATTACGTAGTAACTAAATGCGTAAAAATAGTTAAAACTTACTACAAAATTGGTGCTTTATATGTGGCTACTTTAAGAGCATAATCGGCATATTACATTTTGCAAGAAATTACCAAGATTATAGAAATATGAAACAATAACGCCATAGATATGGTGATTGGTTGCTAGAGAAACATAATCTCAATGCTGATCTTTCGAACAGCATTGTTTTCAGCGAAGTGGCTTATTTCTCGCTCGATAATTAAGTCGGAAAGCAAAATTGTCAAACATGGGCACAGAAGTCACTGTAGAAAAGCCATTGAGTGACTGCGTGGTACGCATTATGGTTTAGATGTGTCAGTGGGTCGCATTTGTTTTAACGAAGCTGGAAGAACCGTTACCATCAATTCAGAGTGCTATGATGGTGTGACAAGCGACTCTTTTGGCCTGCAATGAAGGCTTATGGATTGGACGATATATGGTTTCAGCAAGACTTTGCCACGAGCCACACAACATGACCGATTTTGCATTTATTGCATGGGACGTCAGTTGGCAACCAAGATCATGCCATTTGAAGCCATTGCACTTTTTTTGTAGGAATACTAAAAAATCACTGTCTACGCGAAGCATTTAAAAGCCAACATTCGTCAAGTTATTTGCCGCAAAAGGATCCACTGCTGCAAGCAATATATTGGCATTTATTTAAATAACATTTTTTATACAAAATGGCAATGTGTACATATAGTAATAGAATTAAAATTACATCAAATGATAAATAGATGATATTAATCGACCTTTTTATTTTTTATAAATTAATTAAATTATTTTTTTATGTGTTTGAGGTCTTTAAAAAAAAACAATATAATGTATCTATCTTTTTTGACCTTTTTATAATAATTTGTTTATTTTAATATTTAAGCTTAAGGTCTTTTATTTTTATAAAAAAAAGAGAATTGTCCTGAAGATGATACTCAATGAGTATCGAAATATCGATTATTTTTTAATAAAATTGTTAAACAATAAAAGACCTTAAGCTTAAATAAATATTAAAATAAACAAATTAAAAAACAATATATTTATAAAAAAATAAATATATTGTTTTTTATAAAAAAGAAGACCTCCAATATACAAAAAAGTAATTCAATTAATTTTATACATCAAATGTACAGCTAAATGTATATTTAATTGAAATTTTCTTTTAAAATCGAAAAATGTGAGATTTAATTTTATTCAAATATGATTTGGCTAAAGAACACTGATAATTTGTGTCAGCATCGACTAAATTCTGCCATATACACGACTAAGCTTATAAAAAACAATACCTTTGTTCAAGCTAATTTATTATAAATAAATTTACAATTCACCTAAAGAGTCCCATAGTTCCTATAGATCTTTAAAAAATAGTTCCCAATATACACTTTTTTCCAAATCTATTTATTTTTCTAGCATTTTCAGCATGTGCTTCAAATTGATATATCAAATGCTTTCAAAACTCTTGGAGAAAGAGGAGCGACAATATCCTTTAAATAAACAAATATTATTTACGCTGCATGAGTTCGCATGTGGCAGCACACATACGTTGAAAGCTTAAAGGTACTGCTACCAGTATTTTCCTCACCACTATACTCGTATTCTTATAAAAAAAAATTCTGTTGTAGAATGACTGAAAACAACAAGATAAATTACATTCGAAGTCCGGACGACTACATGTGGTTTTATTTTATATTTCATATAGAGCGCAAAATAAAAACAAACAGGAACATTAAAGCAATGGAAATAATACAAAATGATAGAAATAATAAAAAAAAAGTTATTCGCGATAAAAAAAGTATTGTTTCATAAAAAAATAAATTTTAACAAATTTTCTTCACGTCAAAAATTTCTCTAAAAAGGGGGTTTTCATTCAGTTCAGGGTTCCAAGGATACCAAAGAGCGTAACGTAATCACACAAAGAAGTTACAGTAGGAGAAGAATAACAAAAATCAACGGGACAATTTTAAATTTTTATAAACAATTTTAATGGGAATATAAGAAGAAAATATCTTTTTCAAGTTGAGCGTAAAGAACTAACAAATATTTAATCATCCGTGCAGAAAAGTGACTGAATTTTTTTCCAAAACACTGTACCAAGCCAACCATACAGATGCTTTTGAATATTTTTCTTCATAAATAAAACAGCAAGAGTTGAAAAAATACAATAATAAAAAAATTAAGTATACAATTCAAGACACAACATCAAAGAAACATTGTTTTAGTTGCTTTAGAATTTTTCACACAGTTGTTTGATGTGTCCCCTCAAGCGATGCATCGTAAAGTTGCATTATTCGAGCCAACAAAACAATGCAAGACAAACCAACAAAAAGGCAACAGTTTTAAGTAACAGCTGAAGTTGCAATTGTAATAGTCACACCAATGCATAAGCAGTTAAACGGAAATAAAAAAGGACAATAACTACAAAGAGAAATATTTCAACATTTTCACTAAAATGTACTTAAAAATATAAAAAAACAAGAAAATGAAACTAGAACAAAAGCAACAGAAAAAAAAAGAAGAAACATACAATAAACGCAAACAGCAACGTCAAATGGTTTTGACATCAAGGGATCATTTGCATCAACGTCAAGCATGTAGCGATGTATGGACATACCCAACAAGCATATTGTTAGATGTTCGTGTTCAAATGAAATATGCATTAGAAAAATACGTAATTTTTTTACCAATGGCGGCTCGGTTTTTTATATCTCGTGTTTTATTAAGGAATTATCCATTTGTGAATTGATTTGCTGGGAAAATTTGTTGTTGCGACTCCCAGTGCATATCAGTATGTGGAATAATACCCTCGCATTCATATTCATTTCAAATGCTGATAGGCCCACTGTGGATGTTGACGATAATAATAAAAAAAGAAGAACCTCTTCTCGATTTAAGTTGTCTCCTTTTGCTTTTAGTAAAAACTGATCTTAAAAATTCAAGTATGAAAAATTATAAATTATTCTGTAATTCTCAATACAAGTAAAAACTCTCAGTTGTTGTACTTTTATGTGTACCTTGATCTTGTGCTGACAATATTTAAGGTATTGTTTTAGCTGAATTGGCAAAGGAATTTCCTTATGGACAGACGATGAACGAAAAATTATGGGGGGTTATTCTCTATTGCGATGCGTTTGCGATGCGTAAGAAAAATGGTACCTAATCGGATAATTGGTACCCTTTATTGCGTCCTTTCGCATCTAATTTTTTCACTTTCGCAAAACAGGCATCAGTGTACTCTGTAATACGAAAGCGTATGTTAAAATAATTCGTTAAAACTAAATATCTTGCGCTAACAAAATAGCAAACGCATCGAACTAGCATACGCATCGCAATAGAGAATAACCCCCTGGCTTTAAGTACAATATCAAATGGAAAAAAAAAATTTGGGATTCTAAGCAGATAAAAGAAAGGATATAAAATTTTAGGTATCAGTAGCATTTTCAGTACTAAAAACGAAAATATTTAAAACATCCTGCATAATACCACTTGGATCACGAGCCGAAAATCTAGCATAAGGCTAATTCGGCCTTAAATATGATCCATTTTTCTTGAACTTAGTGTATTGTTTTTGCTTAGTATCAATTTCGAATTCCTTCTAGAGTAAAGTTTTTTGCATTTGGTTTAAGATAATACATATTTGTCGATTTAAGTACGGATGACTAAGTTCTTTTGGAAGTGTAAGACGTCTTACAACTTATTTAACGGGTCTTGGTAGCTTTAATGAACTCAGTTTTTTTAGCCGAATTAATATAATTTTTCTTTATGCACTTGAGTTCAAATCTCATTAGAATAATGCTGCTTATTTTTTAACGTGTTATATGATTACAAATGACAGGAAAAATGAATGATACTATTAGCGGGGAGATTTTGTTTTGCTTTTTCTTAGTTTTTTCATCAGACACAAAGTCACCCATTCAGATTTTGCAAAAAATGTATTTGAATAATGTTCCTGGCATTGTTAATATAAATGCAAGATCTTGATTCATTATTTCTTATGTTTGGCGAAGTGTACCCATTTGCAAATAGAAATATTTAATAACATTTACCGACATTGTCGTGTCATATTGAAGATCACAAAATGGCCTCTAGAATATTATAAATATTTTAATTTTATTATTCATTCCTCGAGGTATCCATTCCTCGAAGGTAAAGTGTTACTGAGCCTTCGATTGCGGCAATTTAATCGAGAAATGGTATTTTTTTAAAATATGTACATGTTGCGGAACTCATCTCCTTTACTTCTGAGAATTGTTATGGTGGCACGTTGGATACTTCACAAGTTATTAAAAAGATTCTTATTTTCTATGATTTTTTCAAATTAAAATTTATAATCTTAATAATCCTCCTTATCGTGTTTGGCGATTTTCGACTGCAAATTCGACAGGATGTACTAGATTAAAGAAAAATGTTGCTCGGTATCTTTAGTCTATTACAAACTGTCGAATTTGCAGTCGAAAATCGCCAAACACGATAAGGGGGATTATTTTTGGTCTTATTTTAAGAAAATAATATACATCTTTTTTCAAATATTGCTGGTTTTGAACCAAAAGTGTTGTTTTAGCCGATGCTTTTAATCTCTCATTATCCAAGCTTATCCAAAATTCCAGAATGTGAACCTAATAATTCATGATTAAATTAAAAAAAAAAAACCTACAAAAATAAAAACCTGACAAAAGAAATAGTTACAGGACTGGGCCTTATAATAATTATTTAAGGAAATTATATGCAATCCAGCCTCTTCAAAGTGCTACCCCAGGAAAAATTTTGAACGCTCGTAATAGAAAATTTAAGAAGCGACATTTGACCACTTGTTAGAAATTAACGTTGACAAACGGACTACCTAGAAGAAGTGAAGATAGGGTTTAAAGAGAGTTAAAAAATACCCGGAATACTTTTAGGTTCACTGTGTAAAAAATTGCAACATACTTGTGCCCATTTCCTCACAGACACACTACGTGCTGACATATAGAAACATAAAGTTTTGAACTAAACTTTTTTATTTTCTTATTCCTAATTTAAAGAAAGTAAAAAAAAAGTTATTTTCTTTATTTTGACACTATTTTGATGGATATGAATTGGCTGCAGTTGAGAAGTCAAAATAAAACGAACATCACCTTAAAATACAAATTTCATTCCAAAAATTTTTAATTTGCCCTTTAATCGCTTCTAAACTATATTTCAAATATACTTCAAAACCATTATGATTTGAGCATTTAAACATGTGTTTGTTGGGCTTTCTACACATTTGCTGTCATCTAAAGAATAATGACAACATTCTATCAGCTGAAATAACTTGTGCAACACCCAAAGGACAAGAGAAGCGAACAATAAACATTAACCAAAATTTTCAAATAAATGTCACAAATTAAATTCCACTTCTCTCTTTTGGCGTAACTATAATTTATCTTAAAGTAGAAAGAGAAAAAAATGAATACAATCCAGAAGTTTCAAATACAACTTAATATTTTAAACCAACAAAAGTAATGAACCCACAACATGAATTGAGAACTCAAAATCACAAAAGGAAAACATCAAAAGAAAAGTTGACAGTTTGAGCGTTTAATTAAATTCTTGCTGCTGAGGGCGATAGTAAATTTGTCATTATGTGAAATGGATTGTTTTAAGTTAAAATTTAGATCTTGTTACAAAAATTTGATGGAATTTTAATTAAAATTTTTATGGTGAAATTTTTAGATGTCATTACTATTATTATTATTATTATTATTATTGTATTTATTTACTATCATTAATCAATTTAAAACTAAGTAATTTGCTATATGTATACAGATGAGATGACATTTTATATGGAGTAATTCAAATATAATAAAAATAGATGCAGAAAGTTAGAAAAAATGTTGGAATTTTAAATAAATAGATTAATTTTTTTGAAAAAATATGATATGAAAATTTAGTAATTATTAGTAGTTGTGAACAGTACCTAAATATTAGTTAGAAATAGTTATTAAAATTTATTGAAAATATTTTTCTCTTCTATCATCATGCAATGGAATATGGCACTCGAACAGTCGAGTATTCTGCCCTCGCTTAATTTTAATTGAACCCGATGTATGCTGCAGTAGCAATTTTATATACATAATTAAACTTAATTTAATTATTAGTGGTTTTTCGTGTTTTTTCCTGTAATATTTTTTATTCATTTTTTATTTTATGATAAAAGATTATTGCAATATGCACGAGTAATTTCTATTGATGTCTTCTTCATTTATTAATGCTGAGTTTTTAAGTCACGTCCTTTGTAATATTTCATGGAAGGACTTAAAAAGTATTACTTGGTGTAATATTAAATTGTTAACTTTAATTGGGAATGTCAATTTTACAAAAGGTGCAAATAAAAGTTGAAAATTGTTATAATTGCTTAAGAGGTTGTTTTGCATTCCAGATCAGAATAATCGTTTAATTTTAAACTAAGGTATACAAAAAAAAAATTGCTCATCTTCCTTATATACAAATTATTTTTGAACAACAGATTTATTTAGAAATGAAATATAAGTGTATACTTATATATAGTGAAGAGAAATGAGATTTGTGCAGCAAACCTAGCCCTATTCAAGTCAAGATCTCCTTGCAGCTTTTTAAGACTGTGAGTTTAAGCCAAAAGCAATTTAAAAGCTCATTAATCATCTTTATATAAATAAGTTTTATTTAATACAAAAAAATGAACTGACCTTCATAGACAAGTAGGTAGTATACTAGACTCGTAGTGCGAAGGTCCTAGGTTCGAATCCTGCCGCAGAACTCTGGCAGTTTGTGTTTGATAATTAAAGGGAGCGCACAACAAGCCTTCACTGGCTTAAGTGTATGTCGTATGACATGGGCTATCACACCCCTCCAATCAACCTAACCTAACCTAATACAAAAAAATTCATTGTAAGAAAACATATAAATATATTTTAAAATAACTCCATATTTTTATAGCAAAAAAAACTTGTACATTTTTCTCTTCCCTTGTATAATCACCTTCAGCACTAAATTCAGTTTAAAATTTTGTTCTAAGTACATTAATCAATTTTTCGACATCATTCGAAGTCTTACTTTTTGTAGTCGTATAATCAGGAAAACAGATTTCAGTTCATTTTTACTTAACCTGGCACTTGCGCAACTTGTTCCTACATATGCATGTCTACTAGTGCCCTATAAGATTAAGCCTAGAACCCGGAAGAAGGTGTGGAAACAATATTTTATATCATACAGTAGGCATTCTCTCAATATTAAGCAATAATGCTTCGGATCGTTACCCTGAACTAGATAATAGATTCCACTGCAAAATTAGATATTGCAGCTGATTATGGATTATTAATTTTTAGTATTTGTAGAGAGTACCTCTTATTTATTTGAGACACCAATTGATCCACATGTCATATTATTACCAGAGTCATGCTTAACCATTTTACTAAAATGTTTATTATTCGAAGCTTGACCCAAGTCAAAATGGAAGTGGCTGCGTCCTAAAATTCATCAGACTGATTTATGTGATATTCACATCTCATACATTTGACAAATATTTTAGCAGATAAGTATGCCTCATTTTGGGGTGAGTGTATATGCCCCGATTTTGATTTTTTTAGCTGTTTAGAGAAAATTACCGCCGATATAAGGCTTTTCAGCCCTTCAGTTAAAAAAAAAAATGCTTTTTTTAGTATTTGGAGTTTACGTACTAGATTGTAAAGTTTGCTTTGTAAAAAATTTTGCATTTACATCTAACATTTTGAATTAAAAAACTGCCAAAAAGCCACTACAAATATAAAGAAAAATTTGTGGTGAGCAAATATAAGTTGGTTGCACAAAGTAGTGAGTTTAAGGTTCTGTATTTTTTAAGGAGTTATTTTAGGTTTTTTTTTCTGCCAATAAAAATTTTCAAAACTAGGTAAATGCTTTCTTTGGATATCTAGAAAAAAAGTTTTTATTTTTTTAGAAAACAATATTCTCTCTGACTTTCATATAAGAAGAAAAGATTATGACTATTGACAAGTTTTTGAGCTTCAAAACTGGACTGGTAATTAACACATTCATCATATTGTGGGAAGGATAGCTTAGAGTTGAGTGAAATCATTTGAAAATGATTTAAATTTACATTCCATTCTCTCACCGCATGAATATATTGATGAATATATTTTCACATTTATTCTCTCTAGATATAAATGTTTATTGATACGCTAACGTAGCTGAATAACTGACTGACTGTTAGTCATTTCACATTTCCAGGTTTGTGTTTTAAATCCAGTCGACAAAAGTACGAATTAAAAAAATTGTGTGAACAAAAATAAAAGCATAATAAGGATTAGTTGTATGTACAGTAAGAAGAAAAATATGTTTTAAGACGAATAGCATTTTAAGTGCTTCCAAAAAGTCACTTTTTCATAAAATCTTCCACATGAGCTTAGATCTAATGAACAAGATCTATCACAGAGATAAGATCACTGGAAAAGGGCTGAATATTCACTTCTGGATCACAAGTTGTGGATCTTATGGACTTTATTCATATTTACTAATTTTGATACCTTAGGAGCAGTAAAAAAGTTATTTCCTTTTTGATTTACTTTTCAGTTTTAACAAAAACTTCTCTTTTATTGTCCAGCCATTAAAGAGCGTAAACACCTAGCCAATCAGTGACTGGAAGGGGTCCGCTGAATCTAAAAGGTGACTTATAAATTGGACCGTACGAAACGCTCTGGATACCTTGAGATGCCGTAACTTCTGCAGTTTTAAGTCTAATATTTTGAACCCTCAGGTAAGTACAGGCAAAAAGTACACTTCAACTACTGATAAAGTCGTCAGCCATATATAAAATAATTATCTTACCTATTTAAACTATCTATTATTGGTCTATAAAATCTGTTTTAATAGCGTTTGAAGAAATCAGTAATTGAAATAGACGACAGTTACTTCTTTAATCAAACCAAACTTCTACCCGCATTACTGCACTTTGTATGTAAGTCTTAACAATTATGGTTCATATGAGACGTTATGCTGATAGGCCCTTTGCCATTTTGCCATCCAATGGCATCATATGACAACTGCCAATAGGCCACATATTATTATGTATTTATTCTATGAAAGAACTCATGGTTGATTTTATTTTTAACAGGAATTTGCCTCTTGATTTCTCTGATTTCTTTCAATATGTGAAGACAGAAAAAGCAAACACGCTTTTCATAAAGTTTACTTTTGGTGACATAAATGTATTGTTCATATAGAGGTCATAAGCACATCCATTTAATTTATTTATATCCCAAAAAACACACTTATTTTCTATGTTTTTATTTAATCAATATGTGCATTAATATATCTGAGTGCTTGTTAAATATACTTACTGTAGGCGGCACATGGAATACCCGTATAAGCGTGAGCGGCATGCAGGCAACGATGAGTTCTTGTGGTACACTGTAATGCCTTCTCATACGCATTGTAGTCAGGACTTAAACGTCGTTCAGCCTAGAGGGAAAAATAGCGCAAATACATACATACATATATTCAAATACACATAATTATTTGCATGTGTTTGTTGTGTTCACAAGTTAACACCACGACGAAAGCGAAACTCAAATTTGTTTATTTTTATTTTTCCATTTGATTAACAAATATAGAAAATTCTCATATACACTTACCTCTTCGTAGACTTCATTGATATTCTGGAAATTATAAGTGCCAGGCTTTTGCAGGGCCTTTAGTGTTTCATATAGAAAAAGTTCGAAATTTTTAAAAGTATAATCGCTGAAATTATACCGACGCAAACGTGTGCCTGTCTCTCCGCCCAGGGCTGTACATGATTTATGATAATCATCTACGGCGCGTTTAACCAACACAGCCTCATTCAGTTTGTTTGAGCGTATTTGCAACGACTTAAGTTCCAGCAAATGTTGAAAGATTTTACGTTCCATATAATATCTGCGAGGTATGAAAAGAAAAAGAACATACAAAGATAATGAAAAGCCAAAGACAAAAATGAACTTATTTATTTGCAAGCAAGAAAAAATAAACGTTGGAAGAAAATTAAAGTCACAGTATGTTGGCAATTTCCTAGGGCAACAAAGGCGTCTGTATATACGTACGCAAAAGCTTCAAAATATACATACATGTGTTTAAAATTATGGGGAAATGTTCTAAAAGAAGGTTCAAATCACTGTAAGAGTATAATATTATATCTGTTGCTTTATTTCGCCTCTAGTTATAAGATAAAATAAAATAATCTACCTGGAAATGGAAAAATCTATTTACAAACAACTTTGATATTTAAACACATACCAGGACATACTCCAACATATTTACATTTGTAAGCTTAAGCCACTTCGTTAGCTCTTAAGAAGTAAGAAGATATTTGTTTTTGACGTCAACCAGATTTTAAATGAAACCGTTTCATTACAAATTCTTTCGAAAGTTTTAAATGTTAAAAGTTATTTGGGAGAAAATTTAAGCAGGAGTTTTCAAAGGTTAAAAAAGAATGTTAAAAGTGGAAAAAGGAAAGCTTTGATAAACTTACGAGGGGTGTAAAAGTAATCAATTACTTCTTTTGATATTGATAAACACATGTAGTCAATCGACTTTATTGATCACATAGCATTTGAAACCATTAATAGCTTACAGCCCTTTATAGCAACATATTCCTTCTTAGTTATTTCTGTTGGACCAATATAAGGATGCTTTCGAATTTTTTTAATTTGCTATTATCGAAAAGTCAAAACCAAATGATTCAAAATTGATATTGGCATAATTTTTTACCATTATTTACAGACATCTTAACTCTTGTTCAATATAAAAGGTTTTGGTATTTTCATGGCATCTCACAGAGTGTGGTATGGAGCACAGTTGCTAAAAAATTATTACTTTTGGTGTTGTTGCTGGCCTCTTTGTTTATATCAAGATGTCCTAAAGATCGCAGTTGTCAGATGAGTTCAAGGGGTACCACAAGGCTTCATTCTTCTTCCTACTCTATTTCTTATTTTTCTGAATAATCTTCTCTGTCAGTGTTCCAACCCAATATACTCTTTCCCAGATAATAGCTGCATTTTTCATTCTTATTTATTCAGTAAGAGGAAAAACATGTCGCTTTCTAATATACGTTTTCTAAAATATTGATAATTTCTTTTGATAGACAAAAATTTTCACAACAGAATCTTATTTATTTAAGGCCAGCAAAGAATTTTTTAACTCGAAAATTGCTTATACATATCAAGAAGATTATTCCATTGGATTTTTAATAAAAAAAAACAGCTTCAGTATCATTGTATTCTTCAACTCTCCCGGGGAGTATGTTTTTTTTACTTCTTGTTAATTATACGTAGAAATTTATGCCGTAATAACGAATGGCAAACGAACCTTAGTTGGGTTGCCTGTAGGCATTCAAATTTATATTTACAATTTCTATTTTCCGATTTCTTGTTATTATCCTTAGCAACTGACAGCTCATTTATATCTCGATTGTAGCCCATAACAAAATATAAGAGCGCTATGGACGTAAACAAAAGAATCTTCATAATAAGGCCTGTGTACACTAGTGGGCCTAGGGATTCCTCAGGTTGTAGGTACCTAAGATCGGTGGTCCGCCTAGTTCAGATAGGACCAACAGCTTCACAACATGGCTAGGAGTGTTTGTTGGTTAGGACCCTTGCGGCAATAAGTGGGGAATATGATGGCCTATGGTGGAATTTTACTCTAACAAGGTTAGAGTTAAAATTGGAAGTACGCTGGTCCTAATGTTCCATCTTATTTATCGCTTTCTTCTAGATATGGCTTCTGTGTCGCTAGTTATGAGTTGTAAAGAGCTTCTAATTAGAAGGGGTTAGCAAAAGGAACTATACAGTTGTTGACATATCGCTTTCGTCCGATGTTTCCACCACTATTAGGTCCAGGTGTAAGTCAAGCTCTTGCAATTAGTTTTCACCTTTAAAAAAAAATCGAAAGACTCGGGACCGTAAAATTAAAAATAAATCCAGGTTTTTAGGACTTCGGGATTGGTAGACTTAGGAATTAATCAAAAAATTTGGTACTTCATTAATTTAAGTAATTTTAATTTTTCAACTTACTGGAAATTGCTTTTATTAAATAGCAACAAAATTTAATTTTGCGTGTCGCTATATAAGTTGTTTCCTTAAATTTCTTTGAAAAATATTTTGATAAAAATTTTTCTTAATTTTTATATGTGAATATTTTATTTAGACATCAAAGTAAATTTACCAGTTCAAAAATTCTTTTCGTTAATAAGAACTCCAACTTAATTTGATTAGCAAAAGAAATAATTTTTTAACTGATCGATCCTTCATAATATCAAATTTTTTCCTTGCTTAAATTACTTTTAAATTTCTCAAAGGAATTCAGTTTTTAACATAAGAAAAAATGGTATTTTTATATGATCACATCTTTCATGAAGCTTTTTATTAAGCTTAAAGTGATAATGAGTCTCTTATATAAGATTGAATTTTTTCTGCCTAAAAAATTTATACACATACAGCGTATATATAAATGTATACATACATACATATACTTTTACATATTTCTATTTTGTTTTTTATACAAAAGAGTGTAAAATGACAAGATTCAACAAATATTAACAGATTTCAAAAACGTCGAAGATTTCAAAAAATAGTGTTGAAAATACTTACCTGTATATTACAGTTTTGCTACTTTTTCATAAATTTTCTGTGTAGAATTATCTTATATTTACATATTTAACATCTATAGAAAATTATCTTTCCCGCTATGCCAATCCTTGACACCAATATAATAATAAAAGACACTTTTATTTACGCTGTATTGCATGTGGCAAAGGAAAACTGATGTTTTCCGTAGTTGTCTAGAAAATATCAAGAGAATGTGTGCACACAAAAAGCGTCTAGGTGTTAACCTTTTTCCACTATTTCCTTCCTCTGTTCAAGCATACACGCAATCATAGTATTTGCACTTATATACTGATAATGACATTATTTCAATAAAATTGTATTTCATATTCCTGTAGGTATGAGATTTATTTCGTGCCCATATCTTAAACTGTATGCTAAAAGCGCTAGTCACTTATAAACACCAAGTTCACTTCCAATTTATTTTTCCGATCCTTAACCTCTCCTACTAACGTATTTCAAGTTGAAGTTGAACAAGGCAAGACAAAAATAAAACATTCGCTCAAGGATATGTTTACCTCTCAGATGTACTTTTTATCAAAAAACAGCGAAAGTCGCAAGATATATAGATCACAATTTGTGTACAATATTATTTGAAATCGCTGTAATGATATGGGAACTTCTCATATATCCTTTTGTAATTATGATATACGAAGGCTAAATAGCATATAATAGCGGAAGATGTTCAGAAGCAACAAAAAATATCCTTGCATGTGTATATACTTTTTTTTTATTTATGATTTAAGCAAAGCTTATATGCAAAGAAGTACTAATATGACTTATTATCTTATTATCTGACTTATTATTATTATAACTCCAATTTCGTATCCACGTCGTGTGTACGTTGTTCTACAAATAGAGGTTGGAATCATAATAAAAATAATTTTTTCGACGACATACACACCTTCTATGATTGTATATCCTTTTTTGAAAGAAAAAATATGCGCTAATGTTACTGCTACTTTTCTGGATAACGTTTACAACAGCTTTAAGTAATTTAAGAGTAGTTTTATTACAGTTTTATAAAAAAAGTACAAAGTAGAATTTAAAATTTTTATGAAAAAAGAGTGTTATTTATGATTCCAAAAACAATAGGACAAAAAATAATTGAACCAAAAGGAAGCCAACAAATTAAGAAGCATAAATACGTATTAATTTTAATCCTGAACTATTAATTTTGCTTGAAGTGTATATAAAGTATAAATTTGTTACTTTTAACTCCTACAAGGAGCATAGGGCCGTAGTGTGAATGCGCAGAAGCTTAATATAACTTTACGTTAGTTTTTGTTATTTCTCTCTTGCAAATTCGTATACGTATTCTACTCGTAAGTAATTAACGAAATTTAAAACTAGAGGCAACATTTACGTATGAGCAACGAGCCCTTTTGTCTTGAAAATATATCACTCATACGCACTGACTTAATCAAAAACTGTTGCATACTTTTACGAACTTTTAAATATTGCAAATCAGTGCGAATGAGAAATATTTAATTATTTACTTAGATTTTTTATATGTGCTTCACAGCAAAAAAAATATAGCATATTTTACTTATGAGTGATGTGTATATATTCTTACATCCTTTTGTTTGTCCACACTTTTTGAACTGTACTCGGAGAGCATCTGAATTTTAAACAAAGTGTGTGTGTATGTGTATTATAATGAAAACATTTAAAATATGTAATAAAAAGCATACAATAACATATTAAAATTAAAATGCTACTTAATATTGTGTTTATACAAACAATATTTTTTTAATTACAAATGTTTCCATCCTTGTGGCCTTTTATCGATCATTTATATATATTTTTCGATACTACTCCATATTGACTTACAGACGTCACTATACAAATTGTGCTCATCTGCATATTTATTTCAAATCTTTTGCGATATTGAATACAGAAATATTTTTTCCTTGTAATAATAAATTCTCTCGACATTTATAAATTCTATGGATGTACATTATTTCTAATCGTTATTTTTATAAAGATAAAATTTTTCAATAAACTATTAAAATAATATATTTTAATATTAAAATAATTATATATAGAAAGTTTGTTTTGGACAAAGCCTATAAGTAGTTCTTATTGTAATTCAGAAGGGACATACTGATGCATTCATAAAATAATTCAGGAAATCTGTTTTTTATCTAGAAAAAAATTTGTTAATTTTAGTTGATTGTATATGATGGTGACTATTACTACGTTTATACGCACGTCTTATTTGCAAATAAAAAAGAAGAATGTTGCCGTATAACTTTTTTATGGTAACGTATTAACTCACTTAAACAAGTCGTGAATAACGACACTATTTGCAAATAAAAAGTAAGACGTTGCCACTTCATGAACGTTTTTTGTGTTTTACTTACCAAACAATCATATTTTCGTCACATGGCATCACTAATAATAATATAAGTTCTGTATGCAATTACCCGTATAAACAGTGAATTAGTTATTTGCAAATAGTTCTATTTGCAAATAAGACGTGCGTATAAACGTGGTATATATTTGATGGTGTTTGTACATGATAAAAAATAAAAATATGTATTATATACTACAAAAAAAAAATAATAATTACTAAAATATTTTAAAAGTTCGGCAAAAACTGGCTTCGGGTATTTTGGGCAGATTTTCCAATTAATAATAAGCACTGGTAAAATACATCATGCAATTTTTTCCATTAATTGTCTTTTCTTTTGGTGCACAAACTGAAAAATCATTAATGTTTGATATTGTTGGATGGCCAAACATACAATTGGAGCAATTAAGTTCTTGTATTATGTACATACGATATTTATAACTCCTTCATTAACTTAAATAAAAAAATACATTAAAAACATACATTAAATCTTTTTCATTTGCTGCCTTATTATTTGCAGTATTAAGTCGTAATATTTTTCTTATGAAAACTCTTAAAATATTAATATATATTGTATTAACTTCAGTCCAACAAATTTTGGAATAGCGAATATTCTAAAGCGTCATACTTTCTTCTTTTGATAAACCCAAAAAAACAGAATCTTAAAGTCGAAAGCCCTAATCCTGAGTCTTATTAGTCGTTGGGAAAATTTACCGACTGGGTTTACACCAATGCACACAACTACTAAAATGAAGAACAGAAGCAAACAAACAAATCATGAAATAGCAATAGATAATGTGGTATGACATAGGGTTTCAAAATTCTTTAGATACATTTGATTGTATGTGTGTACGAGTATAGGCAGGCACATGTGTGTATATGTAAATACGTATTTTCTTAATACTTTTTTATGCATGAGTTTGGCCGCAAGCAATCGCTTATTATAACATGCTGGGATATGATATTTTATAAACATAAATATTTTTTTTTTCATTACATTTTTGCTTTCTCCATTTTTTTCCTATATGCGGATGTGAATGCCTGCTAAATAACACATACAATGGCATTAAGTTAAACACAGCTCTGCAAACATTTTACTATGCCATTGTTGAATTGGTGTTGACATTTGGAGACAAAAGCAAACGAATTATTGAATCATTGTATGTAAATTTATACAATGAATGGATATGGAACAGATGGAAAAATATGTGTACTCATATATGGGCATTTACACATACTAGTCTATTTTTTCCTTTTTTTGTTTTGAAAACTCCACAAAAGGTTTACGACTAGATATACGCACGCGCCTGTTATTAGCAAAAAAGTTTATCACGAAATATTAATAATAGAAGAAAAAAATTCTATTTTTTGAATAATCAAACAACATTGATTTTTAGCAACAACAAAAAAATGCTAATGGAAATTAAATTTCATTATTTGCACCAAGAAGGAATAAGGATAAGGATGGGTAACATACATATACGTAAATTTTTTCATTTACTATTATCTATTGAAACTTCCATGTAAATTGAATTAATAATTAGTATCCTAACAATAAAATGATTAATTCCTTAAGTCCATCCCAATGCTGAATAAAAAACATAGTTTTGCCAGTGATTATTTTCTAGTTTCTTTTGTTCGACTAAGAACAAGCGTGTCCCTCTATTGATTGGAATGTTGCACTTAATTGGGTTGAGATGATTCTAAAATTTCTTAGTGCAGGTAAGATAAGTTTAAAAGGGGCAGCTGTAATGGTATGGAGGATTTCTTTATATCGCTTTAAAATTTTTGTACATTAGATGCGGGGGCGTGCTGCAATTCTCAAAGCACTGTATTGGTGTTAAAGTCGAGTTGTTTAGTATTAATTTGCAATCTTAGCTTAGAGTAGAGACTCTTCAAAGAGCCAATTAAGTTAAACTCTTATCAATTTCATTTGGATTAGTTTGTCACCCATATGAAGATTCCATGTTTAACGACGGTCAATGTGCATTTCACGATATTTAGCTTATGAATGTTGCGGAATAATTTGGTTATAGATATGAATAGGAGGACGTATTACTCTGTACAATATAAACGTAATATGAATGTCCGTTGACCCTTATTCTCCATACTTAAAGCAATGTATATTCTTTAATTTTGAGGGATATTTAATGCGATTTTTATTAACGCCTTATAACCTGCGAGTGTTAATGTGTGAATTAAATCTTATGTTTGTTTTTTGGCTTGCCAAAGGCATATAATAGAAATATAATATACGACCTATGATATTGTCTTAAAGAACTTTGTTTTCAATCTGCAGTGATGTGCGCAAAAAATTACCTTCTTTAATTATGAGTCTTTATCCAGTTAAATTGGTTTCAAATTTATTATGGGAATTTAATGAATTACTTCACCGAAGGGCCGAGAAACGTCAATGACGGGAGCAAATGTATATTTCTGTTCTTTGGCAATTCGTGTATTTGTTCAATAGTGCTAAATTTTCGTCTAAAACCGAATTGATCACGTAGTATGGGTGTCAGCTTGTTTGTATGTGGTTTCTCAAATAGTTTTGACATATTTGACAATAGATTTATAGGCCTTTTCCAGGTTTATGTAGCATGGTATTCAACGAAATTTTTCACTCCACAGGATAGTAATCTGGAGGAGGTAAAATGTCAATGAATATAAAAATATTTAAAATTTCATTTAGCAGAACGTAAACGGTGATCCGTCATTAGGTGCTTGCTTCGATCTTAAGCCAGCAATATTATTTTCAATCTACCGATTATTAGATATTAGGACGGTGGCAGGATAGGCAACAGCTGGTTGTAGCGCCATCGTATCAGCAGATGTGTTTGGAGTAAACATTTTTTCAAGTAGCTTACAGAGTCCCGTTTTTACTTTAGTCCTTGTTCGAACACCGCCATTTAGACTTACCTTTTACAGAACGTTTAAGCCTCCAGCGACTCACTATAGCCTATTATTTGTTCGGGATGTTGCCTCCACAACTTTGAAGAAATATTTCCAAAGACACGTTTTTTATTTATATTCTCTTCAAAGTCATTGTCTTCGAAGTATTTAGAATACATATTATTATATATCACCTGTAGGATGTTTGAAGTTGAATGCTGATCAGCCTAATTAAGGCTTGTTTCTAGCATCATAATGGAATTATTTATGTCTGCAGAGCTATTAAGGGGGAATTTGTACTCCTTGCAATGGGCTCTAGGATATTTTTACTATAACCATTTATTATGTGTGATTGTTATCCCGGTAATCAAAATTCGGGGGAGTATAACATATAAACAAACGGAAACTCTGCTTTAAGTGGCTTTGGCACGCTTTCATAATATTAGAACATATTACGGTTCGTGAATGTTTGTTTTTTTATATACAAGTCATTAAAGTAGTTTATAAATATTCTGGAAGACACATACCAAGAAGTGCTAAACTATTCTGTTCTGCTAGATCTTCTTTAACTAAAATAACTTTAAAAAATTTAAATTGAATTTGCAAACGCGATGCTCGAGCTAGAGCTATTTGAATTATTTGCAATAAAATGTAATTGATTTCACCTAGAAAGCGGACAAAGAATGCAAATATTATTTTTTACTAAAAAAAAAAACATGAAAACTTTTTTAGTTCAGATCGAATGCTTTTAAACGCGTGTAAAATTCATGAAAACAATAATGATCCACATTCACAAATCCCATTAAATATAATTAAAAATCTCAAATAACGTAAAGAAACTTGAATAACAAAATTTTAAAAATGTAATAAGAAAAAATGTTTGTGGAATATGTAAAATCAAGCTCAAAGTCAAAAGTCTCAAGACTTAAGCCCAGTAAGTCTTCAGCAATTTTATTTAAAGATTCAGCAATTTTATTTAAAGATTGCTGCGTTGAAAAGAAAATTTAACAGCAAAATTAACAATTTCCTATTGATTTTAAACTTTTCAAATTTGTTGTTTGTTGATTGGATTCGAAACCAAATCGTCAATGAACTTGAGGCAGGTTGGAAATATTCCTACTAAATAAATTTAAAACAATATGGAAATTCTATATTGTATATGATTATTACGCAATAAATAATCATATTAGGTTTAGAATGATTTTATGCAAACAATACAACAAACACTTGTACTCGATATAAGTCCATTTTATTCCTCTTACAATATATACGAGTACAATCCTAATAATTTCGCCTTGTTACATTAACTATTTATTATATTAACGATTTGCATATGTTTAGTATGGGCCTTATATTACCATACTTTTTGGACACGAAAGTAAAAGATACCCGAAGGATATGGAAATATTGAATTAATATCGAACGTTTGTAAACCTCTAGCTCTTCTAATTATATATAATAATTTGTTCATAATTTTCAAATGAATTCAATGCGTACAAAATCCATAAAAAGGTTTAAAGAAAATTTTACATAAATATATGGAAATAACAAAATCTTGTTAATTTATATACAATAACAGCAAATAAAAAAGTTTAATAGACATATTTTCCTTCCATTTGTTTTTATAATAAAATCCTGTGAATTCGCCTATAATAAATTTCGAAAATGTTTCAGAGTGAATAATTATTATTCTATAATTTTCCATTCAGATTGTTTTTACTGAACTTTCACTTCTTACAAATGAATTTGCTGCTCTTTACATACTGTAAGCTTTGGGTCCAATTAATAAACAATGACTTAATTTTAAATATTTTTTGCAATTTTTTCTCTTCGTCGAAATTTGTTATAATTACTGCCTTTTTCTCTGGTGGTTGATTTTTTTCTCTCGGTCTATTTGTTTTATTGTTTTAACTTCTTTTTCTATCGTTTTTCGCTACTTTAATTTCTTTAACATCCATTTCTTAAATATACGAGGCCATAAAGTTTTTCCCCTGCAATGAACTGCCAACTTGACCAACAACTTTACGATCTCACTTCCGCTCGCTTTGATGGCAGCCATGTTGATGTGCAATTTTTCTTTTACAACATTTTCTTTATGGATGTGTAAGTGCACGAGAGAGTGAGTAACTTTCAACAATTTTAATTTTTTATGTGGATATTTTCTTACTTTGATTTTAATCTCTTTTTCTCGCGGGAGTTAAATCTTAAATGAAATAAAGAAGCTGTTAAAAACATAAAGCGGTAGGGCCAGCAAACCGTGCGTACAGAGTATAAGTATTTAAATTTTTTTTAAGTGGTTTAAAATTTTTTCTCGAAATTTTTAAAAATTTAAATGTTAATCTTTTGGAATATTTTTCGAAGTTAATCATTTACACAATTAAAGTTTCTAAAATCTATTATTTACATCCATATTTTGTTAGAAAATTTCAATTACTTTTAAAGCATTCCATCCCGTGTGTTTATACAAAAAGCGATACATACAATATGAGAACTCAATCATATATAAAAATTAAAAGTGACCCAGGATGCTTTAATGCAAACTGTACAACAAAAAATTTATATTCGATATGAATTTATTGAATTTTTTTTAAATAGGCTGTACGGAAAATAAAACAGGTCATTTACTTATCTATTAGGAGACCACCGACAGAAATTTGTTCTTATGAATTTTTGCTTTTTATCACTTTGTCACAATTATTATCACCCAAGTACATTTTAATTACTTAGTTGCCAGTTTCTTAAAAGCCTTATTTAGCAAAACTAATTTTCTAACTCACATCTGCCAGTGAAATCTCTATGGAAAACCTAAACAAAATTTCAAAAATTTATAAAAAAATGGATTTCATTAAGCGTTTCTTTTTTATAAATTTTAATAAAACAAAATATTTGTAAGATATCATTATATTTTGTTATTATAATAATATTATTACGCATTAAATATGTATTAAATGTGCAAATGTCCTCCGCCTATAGTCCGGCCTACAGCGTCGTTGACTTTGATGTCCTGTCGAACGTCGTTCTCAAAGAAATACAAACAACGAAATACAAACAAAACATTGAATTTTTCGCATTACATTCTTAAGTCTCATGTAGGTTGATATCGTCCCAAATTCGGCAATATTGTTCAATCACGTACTCCCTCATGCACAAATACTTCTCATGAAGATGATTTTTTTAGTGAAAATTGCGGTCAGTTTTTAACTGCTGTAGGGTCCACTCAGCGAAAACATGTTATAATCTATGTTCGTTTACCTTCAACTCAAGGGTCAGTTGGATTCTGTTCGTGTTAAGTTGCAAAATTGGAAAAGTTGTTTTCTGCAAGAGGCCGAGTTCTTGTGAGCGCTGCGAAAAATAACACCTCGACATCTCCTGGACACTATCACGAACAGCGGCGATCTTTTCGGTATAGCTGTGACTATTTCCCTCAGTAGCGATATTATGGCGACCGCAAAACGGAAAAATTACGGAAAAGGTTGCCAAAACGCATGTTTCAAGTGTCCACCCATTACAATTATATATGGATGGACGCTATCAATTGGAAAAGTTTTGTAAGTCCATTTTGAAAGAAATTCTTCATCAATTAAACATAGATATGTAGATGATGCTTTGTCTATCAAAAATTTAGGACATTTTTTATAAAAAAACAAAAAAATTTAATTACTAAAATTTTGTTTTTATGGTCCATTTCGTTCCATAAAAGCCACACAGATTTGTCTCAGTGATCTTTTTTGATATAACTGCGGGATAGCCTTAGTTATGATTCTAATATGTATCCCAATCAAAAGAAAACGTTGGGGAAAACTTTCTCATCAATAACTGTAGAGTTTTGATTTTAGCGATATGACTATGTTGCATCTAACGAACGATATAAATTTTAGTTTGGTGACGTGACTTAGAGATTTAGGTCCAAAACGTTTTAAAGGCTTACAAACGTTTTTTTGTTTTTAATCAAAATGAAGGTCTCAATTTACTGTATAATTTCAAAATTTTAACGACAAATCTGTTCAAATACATGTGTATACAAATTTACACCAACAACGAAAACCAAATTTTTTTGTTTATTATTTTTAATATAAATTTTTTAATAAAACTTTCGTTTGAGGTAACAAAATCAGGCAGTTGAGAGAATATTGTGTTTGAGAATTTATCGCAAAAAATAAATTCCCTATTGTACTTGACATTCACCAAAAGTTTTTAAATCAATAAAAGTGATTGAAGAGTCATATTTTAACAGTCGTTAAAGAAAAAATTAAATACTTTTTGTTAAAATCTCATCCGATAAACTTGTATTTACGCTTGAAACTTTTGTAAGAAATATTCTTTTAAATTAATGAAAACAGCCAGTAAAATAAAAATAATGAAAAAAACAATTTTTTTGTTCAATAAGTCAGAAGTTTTGCTTTGCCATATCAAGGCGAATTAACAAGGGCTGGAGTTGACAGCAGAGTTCTTCTTAATCAATATCAAAAATGTTTCATATGTTTTGATTAATTGCTTATTTGCTTTGATGACTTTTGAATATTTTGCTTTGCTTTATATTATTATTCTGTTATTTTTGACATTGTGCAATTAAAAAGTTGTGTTTATTTTATTGGCACGAATTCGCTTTGGCTAATATTGTCTTATTTAATGGGTTACTAATTGAAATGTTCTTCACTAAAGAAAATATTTTACAGAAACATTTGTTGTTATTAAAAGAAAAAAATGAAACCAGTTAGACTTTTTAATTTTGAAAAATCTCGTACACTATTTGATGGACAGACAATCTAATGAAAATCTTCACAAAGCTCCTTTATTTCCATTGAGTGCGGCCATGTGAATGTGAATAAAAATCAAAAAGTAAATTTAAGCTTTTGCCACGTATTAAAAGTGAGATCAGCTAGTGTCCTTTATATTCTTGATTGATTATCTACCACTCATATACGACATACCGGTCAGTAAATCTTATTTTTTTGTTTTTGTTAAAAGTCTCCATGCCTCAATGAAAATTTTATTTTAATTTAAAGCATTTTTGGATTTTAAAATACAGATTTTCAATTGGACCGTTGTACTATAAGGGCACAGGAATTAAAACGAAACCGGTAATAACAAATATCCAGCTGAACATTTTGATAACCAAAGCCCTTTGCTGGTGTATTGTTTGCACTTCTTTGATTATTTGTAATACAAATAATTATATCGCCAGCTGAAATTTAAAATCCAACAATTCATAAAATATTTCCAAAATCTGTGTTTGTGTATTGTGATGCTTAAGTTCAAGACATATATTTCTTATTTGTGATTAAATCATCACATAGAATCAAATAAAGTTGAAATAAATATTTGCTCCAGTTGTATTGAATTTTTAATTGATACTAGAATCTAATACAACTTCTGGTAGATGATAATGGATGAATGTTACAATTTTGAGGAACTATATAACCACCACATAAACTTTAATAATAAATCAAGTTACGTGAAATACATCGCCGCTAGTAGTTTTTATTGTGTTGAATTGGCTAAAAGCAAACACAATGTCCCGAAAAGGATATCTCAATTGAAATAAGCGTATTAAATAATTAAAAAAAGTTAGTATTTATATTTTTGAAAAAAGTACTTGAATCTTCAAAGTGAACAAGTAAAACTTTATCCAGCGTATTCCTAGTCATACTTATAGTTGCAATTAAAGTCTTATCTATTTTTAGTTTGTCGAAGTGGAACTAGCCCCTTAATTGCAGTAAATAAGTTTGTTGCAACTCAAGCTGAAATTAAATTGAAAGTTATGGCATTTCTGAGTAATATTAATACAAAATTTGATTATTGTTGTAGTAAACTAGAGCTTAGTTGATGATGGAAGAATTCAATATATTTGGAAACGCTAACAATTTACCATCCATATGAGTAGATGTAGTAGAAGCAACTTTGAAGCAAGAATAAAAATTTTATATCTACTTAAATATATGGGCAGCTGATATCTAAACTTTTACAGATTGGAGAAAGGATGCTTTTACAATAAGAAACTGTTCTGGGTGTGCTTTATAATGTTGCAAGAGAAAAAAAACTTAAGTTTCGCCATGTATTTACAGGCACTTTGTATGCCCAAAAACATGCTTTCAGTGAAGCAAAGATTGAAAATTATCAATTGTCATTTTTTAATCCTTTTTATGAGTCTTTCCTTATTATTCTCGTATTTTAAACAATCAAATTGGTAAATTACGATTATTCAGGTGTAAAATTCCAAGTCGACAGTTTTTGGTATAATTTCGGTTTTGCTACAAATATGCGGCCTAGTTTTGTATTTCACCTGAATGAGTTTTTGCATTATTTCAGTATAAGTTGCTGTTTTTCTTAACAAAAAATTGGTTTTCCTCTGGAAGAGTAGTAATTTATCTGATTTTATTATTAACTTTTCAATATTGCCTTGTATTTTTATTTCATTCATCATAATGTTCGTACATACAACAAAATAAATATTTGTAATATGATGTCAGATGTTGCAAATATAAATAAATGTTAAACTCTTTCAATATCTTCTCCTTCAATGCGTTCCTTTAAGATGTACTTAAGTGTAGAAAATCTATGATAGTATAAATGTTTTCGTTTATATTTATGGATATTTTATTATTATTATTATTTTAAGTAATTTTTGCAAGTACTAGTAAAACTTACATTATATTTTAAGTAATTTTTTTAAGCAAATAAAAGACAGAAATCACAAACCTCACACCATTAATTGGAAACTTTGAGAATAATATCTATTTAAAAATATGAACAAAAAACATTTGTATTACGGGGTTGGGGAAACTTCAATTTGAGCAAGAAGCACAAAGCTCAGTACAGTGCCCTTCACAAATTTGTTTTTCGTTTTATTTTTCTCTTTTTTTTTTGATTCCTGTTGCTTGATTTACTGGCTTCATTGCCTTTACTGATAGAATCTTTAGTCCAAGTGGGTATTTTCTCCCTTTTGTTTAACCACGGCTCTACGAAGCTCTTGCACAATTCATTCATGAATTGCCTTCGGGTCAATGGTTTGTTATTAATACTGAATGTACTACAGTTGTTTATCTACAAATACCATATTTAGTACGTCATTTAAGCACACATTGTCTGGCTATTGATTTATCGAGAAACGCTACACATTTGTTCGAAAGTTCAATTCCTCATTTTATGAAATTACAATACTCGACCATGTGGGGCATATTAGTTTCGGGTTTTACTATAACTTTTGGCATGAAAAATATGGCTTTACTTGGCTTCCGTTTATATAAAACTATAGCAAAAGAATAAACCTTAACACTTTAGTCCTCCCATGTTAAAAAATTTCTTCTATAATTTTTGTTGTCATTTTGGCATTCAACTGAAGGCGAAATATACACAAAATAATATCCTGCAACTAAAGCATTAATAACGAACAATAGGAAAAATTTCCTAATCATTATTTGTTTTATGAGCAATAAATTAAACAAGAATACACTTTCGAAACTATCGGATCTTCCAATAGGGACATTAAGACCTTGGCAGTTGATAGCTCCCATATTGTTGTATTTACATCTGTCAAAGTGGCTAATATTTATTGAGTCTGTCAGAGTGGATATAGGGCTCAACAACAAGTGCAAATGATAAAATTGGTTTTATTAAAATGGCTGTTCTGTTCGATAAAAGTCACACGTCCTACCGAAAGGACTACTCGCAGTGTGTGGTGCCTAAAGTTGAATTTATTGGTTCCGCAAACAATAAAACAACAGCCGTAAGATGATCAAACTCAAGTTCTTTAGGGAAAATTACCGCTGTCCGTGATAGTGAATCTAAGGAGAAACTAAGACAGCCGATTTTAGATCGCCCACAAAAAGTCTGCCCCTTTTAGGTCAGAACTTGGTAAATCTTTTCATCATGAATGGGAACGCCAACAGACAAAATCGTCGAATCTATGATGACATTAATCCACATGAGACCAAAGAGGGTCTAATGCATCATGAAGAAGTCGAAGTGGATTTTGGGCTGGCGGATCGATCCATATTTCTTTTAAAACCACGTTGGACAGACCATCACCGTCTGCAACGAGCACTATACGTGGATGAGTACCAACTTATTGTGGCCTGAATTTAATGATATGAACGTGCCGCATAGCACATGCCACATTAGACATTCTGCACGAGTGTTATGAGTGCATAGTTATCCCACGTGGAATTCACGTGAACTGACTAACAAAGTCACTCGATTTAACTCCTTTAGACTTTTTCCTAAGTCGCAGGTCTACAAAAATAAGCCATAAGCACTCGAAGTCAATATAAGGCATGCCATCGTTCAAATTTAGCACGTTTTATGCGCCAGAGTTAATGAAAATTGGACATTTCGGATGCGGGGAATATATGCACGATGTTGAATTATACACATCCAGAGGCCTTTAAAGTGAATTTCAATAATATCTTACATACACTTTGCTTTATTTAAATGTAAAAAGCACATAGTGAAAGGCCTTTACAAAATGAAGAATCCGCTTACGCTACAGAAGTGCACTTAAGGGCGGTAGTAAGGCGAGAAACAAAAAGGAAAGAGCGATATTTGTCGAAACGATGAACATTAGTACTCTACAGCAGCGAAATTCACGCAAAAAAAAAACTGAATATATGAAAAATTAATTTCTGTTTTCCACAAAGTAAAATTTATTGATTTGCTTGCTGTTTGTTATTACATTTTCTTATTACATGTGAGACACTGAGCTTCACCAGATGCGGAAATTAAACATTCATGAGTTGTAGTTTATGATCAAGTCTTCCCAGTGTGTAAAAAAAGAGTAGAAACGCTTATAGAATATAAAACGGTTACTACGGCCCTACTGTATTGAAAGATGGCGAGATACTAAATGAAATAATTGTTTTTAATGATTGTTTACTTTGATTTTCTTGTGAAATAATTGTAAATAACCGATGATTTTTGTTTACTTAGTAATACAAGCTCTGATTTCTGTTTAGCATTAAGAATATTGTGTGCCATTTACATAAATTTTATATAAAAATACACTTAAGCTAATGAAGACAACAATGTAGTAGAATGGTTTTTATTTTGTTTCTAAATGTTTGAAATTTTCATGTAAAAAATTCAAATTTATATGAACTTCATAAGTGTGGTATTACAAAGTGTGGCGCTTAAGCTGGCGATATGTATAACGCTCTCATATTTAAAATTTATCAAAAGCATTTTTTCGAATGTCCTTTTGTTGCTGAAACTAGAGTTTTATTCCGTTTAATCTTATCCCTCCATCATGTTTTGCTACGGTTTATGTTTTATTTCTAGTTAAACTAACAAACTTGACATTTTTTGTATTTAAACGGACAAGAACTAAACAACATGAAATTAAGAGAAAAAAACAAAATCTTTTTTATAAATATTTATGCAACTGTCCTTGGCACATTTTGTTACTGATTTCCGCTTCCGTTTTAAACATTTCACAACTTTGTTGTACTAGTGTTTATTTATTTTTTACCCGCTATAAACTTAGATTTTGTTGTTTGTTTGTTGTTGCTGCCATCATGGTTTCCATTGTTGCTGTAGTATTTTGTCATTTTTGCTATGCTTCTTACTATTATTTTTTTCTATTTTATATTTTTTATATAAATACACAATATTTTGTGTGTGTGTGTATCTTCAATAAGGACGATGGTTGATAGTCTCTCTGCTGTTGGTCGTTAAAAATGTTTTGCTGTTGGGGCTCTTCCTGTTTGCGACACAAATGTGACAAGCGAAAAGTGTGTTGTGATCAAGTAGAAAATACTTGAGCGCATACATACAATTCGCTTCCATACATACACACACACACACACACACAAACTGCAACTACACCTATGTAAATAATGTTATTTTTCTGCAACGTACATCTATAGAAATTGTTATTGCCCTGCAGATGCTTTATCGCACAATGACAGATGAACAATTGCGAATAGAGAATGAAGAATAAAGAACAACTGCTTGATTTATTTGAATGGCAATTTTATATTTTCTTTATTAAATAGAAAAATGTCTGTTTACTCTTATTTTAAAAATGCGTTCAAGTTCAATAGCAAAATTATTTATTCATATTTTGTAGCCACAACCAAATGTATAAAATATTGGGAAATTAAGGAATACATTTTTATCAAGGTGTAGCCTTGTTGTTGTTGATTATTTATTTATTATTTTCTGTTTATTATTACTCAGGCTCTAGTGAATAAAAATAAATATACATTGCATAGCATAAGGTCGATGCAATTAATAAATATGTATTTATTCATTATTATTAAATGAAAGCTAATGAATTAATTTATCGTAAATCATATAAACGGCAGAAGTCTTGTTAAGGCATATTTTCTATTTTACATACTCCTGTAAAGATTCTTTAAGACACATCATGCAGAAGGTCTAATACAAACATTCTTAAGCATTCACTCGTTTGCTATTAATTGAGCAGAACGTTGTATTTTCTAATCAAATATGAGGCTCATACGATTCCTTTTTTAAACTTGATTTTAAATGCATGACTTTTGAATTTGTTGGTGTTCGATATTGAAATATGTAGGGGGTAAGAAAATACGTACACAACACAAGTTTAAAGGGATGTTTGATATTTTTTTATTGCTTCTTTATACGCTCAGTAATAATTTCGAACAGGGAGGGCAATGTTTCAAAAGTACAATGATACATCGATCAAATGTAATACTATTAAGACATATTACCAGTCTCAACAATTTTACATAATGCTTTCTAGTCCTGCGATCCAACGTGTAATTTTATTTGAAATTTTTAAGGTTTCTAAAACAATTCTTTTCACTGGTTTTTTGAATTCTGTGCAACAAGTTAGTAATTGTAAATAATATTGCTCAGGGAATATTTACATTTTCATTTTAAAATTAAATATAAACGACAGCGCCTGGGTCCTACTTGATCCCTGCTAAGCGATTTTCACTTGCTTTAATAGAAAACTCCACGCACACATAAAAAGCTGTATCGCGATATAATAAGATAATGAATACTATCCTTGTGATTCCTACAAAATACACGTAAATACAATAACATGGGATTCGTTATCCAATTCACAAGCGCTTTACAAATGCATTATAATTTGAATAAAATACATTTAATATACAAAATCTGGACCACAGTTTTGAATGGTACTTGTTTCTTTTTTTTTGTTTTTATATGAAACTTGTTTATATTTTTATTAATTATTTAAATGGATGCCAATGTACGTGCTTTGCAATTTATATATTTTTAATTCTAATGGTTTAAACGATTAGTTCAGGATAATATCCCAAATTTATTCACTAACTTTATTAGTCATTAATTTTATTTTTCGTTTTAACTGATAAATACAATCACTGACACCCAAAGGGGGTTTAGTTATCTACATGTTGCAAGAGATATAAACTAGACTCATGTTAAGTATAATTTTTTGTGTGTTGTTTGTATAAAAACATTCAAATCCTACTATGATTATATATTTTTTTAACACCTTTATACAATTCAGAATTCTCACATTGTATTTCTCTATTTGCCATAAGTATAAGAGATTGAATATTTCAAAATCGCTTACAGTAAACTGATGAATTGGTTTAGCGATCAATGAAATGTCGGCATATGAACAGCTAAAGCCACACCAAACAAAAAGTTTTTGGAACTTTATTTATTCAAACTGTAATTTGGGGAAAATAACTCAAATAATAGTTTTCAAATTTAAATATTTAAAATTCAAAAAGGTGCAATACAACAAGCCTATTGGTACAATCTTATGATTCAATTTGCCAGCTCTGTTTAACACAAACAACATTAAAACATAAAAAATTATGTCAAAAAAGGCATGAGGAAAGAGTCGTAATATAAATAATTATGACTTTTCTTAGAAACTCGAATAGAAGGTTTCCAGAGAAGTCAAGCAGCAAAATGGTCGTATGAAATGGAATTTAAATAAAATGTCTTGTAAATAGTTTGCTTTGCTGATTTTACTTGATTATTAATAAGCAGACAATAATTAAAGAAAATCGTAAAATTCTAAATTATTGAAGTAAAACTGATTCTTAATTAAATGGTTAAGGAATTATAGCTGATTTGCTTTATCACAAATTAATATGTGTCATTACTAGATTTTAAAATATAAAAAATGTTCAATATGGACAAATTCAAGTGCATTAATAGAACCAAAACAAATCCTGTCCGGTGAAAATATCAGCTTTTGCAAGGTGTGTATAAAAAATGCTGTACATTTTTTTAATTTCCTCAAATGCCGATTTTTTCTAATCTTGCAGTGGTATAATGATAAAGAGTAATGGCCGTATACAAACATAATATTGCACAAACACCTTATGGTTTACAAAGGTTTATTAAGAAATCAATCGTGTGATCCACCCACGTACCTGGTAGTTTATGATGTTTAGAACTACTAAAACTACTCCGAGTGGCGATCTTTGGAGAATATACCCAACCCATTACCAGCATTAACTTTGATGTTGTTCACTAAGACTGAATACGTGTTATTCTCAATTACAATTTAATGGTTTCCACTTTTTCTACTAGATAAATTGAAAGAGAGAGATCTGAAAAAGTTTATTTTAATAATAATACCATTTTACTGCAACTGCCTAGATCAATAATAATATACTGGTTTGCGACAGTCAGATTTTTAATATGGAGCCAAATCATCTGGAAGTTGTTTACAACAATCACCCGATGTGTTGATTACATTCCTTGTATATTTTCAAGATGTATAGTGTGTCGGATTTATATTAATTAACCATAGTAAATAAACTATTTTTAAAGTGATTATTTGATTTTAAAGAGTTAGAAAAGAATTTATCTATTTGCCAATATAAGGTTGACCGAAACAGTTGGGATAAGAAATTTAGTAAGAAAGTCGTATGAAATTTCGTATGCTGCCGGTTTTGTTATGCCTTTTACTTCAACATCACTCTTGTAAACGATTCAGAGAAGTTTCATGTAGAAAACAAGAAGAAATATTCGTAATAAAATTCCATTTAGCATGATTTCATAAGGTCCTAATTTTTAAAAACGAAACGTTTGCAGGCTACTGAAATTTGGATAGAAAAAGTCATAAAATCTTACGAGTTCCCAATTTTTTTGTATAGATTTCAAACGCTAAGAAACGTTTCGTAGTACAAAATGTGAGAATTACTAGAACAGAGAGTATATTTAAGAAACAGGCAGGCAGCTTGATTATACGAAATACCAAAAATATATTGTATAGATTTGTGAATTATTGTATCACAGCTTATTCCGTAAGTCATTTCTAAACTATTTTATTTAACAACATTTAATAATTTCTGTTAATAAAATTTTGAATAAACTACATAATCGAAGCTGAGTAACAAACGCCTTGATTTAAATTAAAATTTGCAATACTTTTTTAATACCTTCATTATATCCAACCGTCCAAGTTCCCAGGAATATTAAATTTCCAAAAATATTGTACTTCCATCAATACAATTTCTTCGTGTATTATTTCAGATCTCTGTCTCCCATTGGTTTCAAAGAAAATAAGTAAAAAGATAAACTATAATATCAAAAGAAAAGGCAAACAAATAAATGTTGTAAAATTTTACAACGTGTTAGAAAAGTTGCTGGCTTTGGTTGCAAAAAATTATTTAAGGTGAATAAATGTTGCGAATTTCGGAACCCTCTTTTTTCCTGCGAAAATTCGCTCTTTTTTCAGTTTTCATTTCACAGCCAGTAACATTATAAAAAATGGATCACAGAAAATAAATACACAGATAAACGTTGCAGTTACAAATTCATGAGGAGAAAAATATAAGCAAGTCAAACTAAAACAAAAAAGAGCAAAAGGACCCTTTTATTTTCTCTGTGTGAGTTTGCGTGAGTGTGTGTATGTGTGTACATGATTTTTCACACTTTAACTCCAGCCTCAGTTTTTTACAACTATTTGAGTGTGTGAATTTGTGTTACAGCGTTTTTTTCTTTCCTTTGTTCTTCCTTCCTTAAAGCATGCAGCGGACTTTTATTTTTTCTTCTTTCTGTTAGAGTTTTTACGATTTTTTTATACATTGTTTGTTGTGGCTTAAGCTATTGATATGTCGACATTTCATTGGTCGTTAAATCAAATCGCAAGTGCAGTTGAAGAAGTTTGAAAACATTCAACTTCAATCAATATGAGAGTTGTATATTGCATATGATTATCACAAAATACATACTCTTAGTAGACTTAGAATATTTTCATTCAAACAGCACAACAAACATATTTTCTCAACATAAGTCTAGTTTATTTTTCTTGCAACATGTATACAATCAAACACCCTTTGGTTGTTAATGACTGTATTCAGCATGCTAAATGAAAAATTATATCTTTATTTTAAATACTTAATATTCAAATTTAATATTTTCAGATATTTTCTCCAACTAATCGTTTCAAAACAAGGGTGTACTTCCGCATGAGTATCGGTGAGGAAATTACATAGTTATTCTATGGAGTAGTGCCGATATGATCCCCAAAGTAAATTGGGCTTTGGAAAACATAAAAATATAATTTCATCTAGTCCGATAGGGACCAATCGGCAAATTTTGTCAGCGAAACCCTAAAAAAGGACTCGCGTATTTTACTAAATGCTAAATATTTTTTGGCTAAATATTTTTTTATTTTTACAGAAAAAGAAACTAAAGATGCAGAAACTGATGTTAATTTGGACCAGCATTAGCTCAATGATGAATCATCATATTTTATTGATGATCATTTGATACTCTTAAGGTAATTTTACTTTCGTAAATTTATAAAAGCTGGGGTATGCAATAATTTACAATTATCCGTTTTCTATTAACGATTAAATTAGTTGATTTCAACCAATAAGCCAATTAAATAATATTTAATATTTTTTTAAGACTTTAACTCAATTGTTCATCTCTTATACATAAATGCTGCAAGATCCCTAATAAATTAAATGAGAAGCAAAAAAACTTACAAGTCGTAAACATAATGTAAAATATAACTGGTCATCGTGATCACATTCTGGCCAATTTTGATTAAAAACTTTTCACAAAGTCAAAACTGCTTAAAACTTTAATTCAAGCTTTAAAACCTCTAGAGGTGACTATTAAAATAGGTTGGTAAAGATTCCGGTATTGTAGTTTTATTAATTTCGAAGGAAGCCGATAATACACTTTCAAGTAATTCTAATAAAAATCTAATTCGAGTTTTAGATGCACTAAGTTTATTCTTTAACTTAAAATTATTGCATTTTAGTAAAAGCTTTCATAACTGACCTTCGTAGACTAGTAGTTAGTGTACTAGACTCGTAGTGCGTCCCAGGTTCGAATCCTGCCTCAGAACTCTGGCAGTTGTGTTTGATAAATAAAGGGAGTGCAGAACAAGCCTTCACTGGCTTAAGTGTATGTCGTATGACATGGGCTATCACACCCCTCCAATCAACCTAACCTAACCTAACCTAGTAAATATGTGGTACAAAAACAGAATCTAAGTAAATTGGAAATAAGCTCTTTTGTAGAATATTCCGTGCTGAACTATGCCAAGCTGGAAGTGCGCAATAAGTAACAAAATTTTTTATTTAATTAGTATATTTGTTAGCCTGTAAGGATTATTTTCCATAGATGAATTAAATTAAATTAATAAATAAATTTGCCGACCTGAATTTCCTCAAGTTTTTTTCTATACTAATCTTGTTTCACATTTTCAAAAAATTTATAAAAAATAAAAATATATTTAGGAAACAATTTTAGACCTTCCATTGGAAAATGAAGACTTTGAAGATGTTTTATCAAAAAATAATTGGTATATTCTGATTTTATCTATCAAAATTTTGGAAGTGCTATTAGTAGAATAAAAAAATTATAATTGTATAGAGAATCATTGGATCTGCAACCGTAATATGTAGTCTTCATTAAAAAAATAAAAATAAAAAAATTAATAAGAGCCTCTTCATTTCGCATATGAAATTTTAATCTCCAGTGTTTTTCATATAAATTTTAAAAACTTGCAAATGTTTCGTCCTTTGATCTGCAACGAGTATTGGACGTTGGAGGGTATCCGTTCATGTACTTTGATTTTCTTTGATGTAGTGTTGTTTTTGTCCAATAATTTGTCCAGTAGGAAATAATTGCCAACACAATCAATCATATGATTTCATAATGAACATAATTGTTGATGTTTGTATAAATCTTAACGGTACGGCTAAAAACGAATATGCTGTTCAAATCATTAATATTCTTTTTCTAAGACTCCATCCACTGAATTTGAAACACAAAATGTATTACACACGCTGTCATATGTTCACGTAAGCCATATCGGTGTTGTGACCTTACAGGACCAACGGAACATTTTTTCTCCACATGTCTCCTATCAGAAAAAGTCTGCAATTTTGCCAGACAATCAAGCGAAATGGCTAAAAGTTTTTTGGGCATTTGGCAGAATTATCGGCAATTTTGTGGTACGATATTTTTGCACATTTCCTGTAGTATTAATCGATTAATATCAGACAAGTCTGCACGCTATCGAAAGAGATTATTTTAAGATAATTATTAATAGTCTGAACATTTTCTGAGTTTCTTCATAAATTATTTTACGAATTTTCTCAAAATCTTTTGAGTCTGTGTGCGATTTGTGCACGACATTTCTAATAACTTTTTTATTTCAAGGCAAATTTGTTTCCGACAGATCGCTAAAAGTATCAGAAAAGTTGAAAGACTTTTCATAGTTTTCTTGGATGTTCTTGCGACAAACGTTCTTCCATCAGTATATTAAAATTTCCCCAGAAAATTTGCTTGAAGTTTGCAAACGATTCTCTCACACACAACGTACAAATATTCAAAAGTTTCCTCAGATAAAAAGATCCCATTTTTTAACAACCACTAGTATGATTTTCTTTACATTTTCTGACCAACTTCATATACAAAATCGCCAACTTTTGTAGTGTTTTTGTATACGAGTATGAGTATTTGCCTCGAACTGAATAACTTTGCAACGATCTAACACGCGTTCGTAGAATTACTCCAGTTTTTGTATTTCGATCACATTTAAATCGTACAAGAAACATTTCACTAACAATAACAGAGATTACTCATGCGTAAGACATCAATCCAAGTTAGATGAATCCAAGACAGCTGAACTGCCAAAGGCTTAATGGGTTTGTACTAAATTTTTATCGATATTGAGTAAGACTGTTCGGCCATACTTAATGCTGATCCTCCTCATACAAAATTAAGTTCTGATTTAAAAAGTTTTTCCGCCTGAATCTTAAATACTTTTGCTCCCATACAATTTTACTGCACATTAATGTGAAAGGCATATACGATTCACTGGTCAGGTTTATTAAAAATTATAAAAGTTTTTCTTCACATCCACACGCATCCAGTCAGTGAGCTTTTCAAGGACTTTAATCCGAAGCATTAAAGCTATTTAAAGTTTTAATTTTTTTGTATTTCAATACCAACCGACATTAAGCATTTTTCCACCAAATAAAACTAATAGAGGGAGCAACAAATGCACCAACATAAAAATATATGTATATACATATAAAAATATCTGAGCAGCTTAGGGTTTATGAAAAAAAGCGAAATAATATTTCAACATAAAAACCACAACAATTAAAAAAAAACATTTCAAACTATTTATGTTGCAAGTGCAGTCACTGTTATTGTGGTGGGATGGGCAATGTTAGCGGAAGCAGAAGTAGATGTTAATTTATCATTTGCTGACGCTGTAAAAAATAAAACATTTTCCGCTTATTTCTATTTATTTATGCACGCAAAATTATTCATCAGTGTGAGTGGAATGTTAAATGCAAACTAGAGAAAAAGTTCTCAACTTTGGCGTTATTTTTTTTTTTTAATTTTTTGCATTAAATATTGTATTAAGTTGTTTCGTGTTGTTATTTCCTTTCAGTTGGTTTTATACTTTTGCACAAATGTGAATGTATAGGCATTCTTATGTAAAATGTTTAACGTAACCATTTCCGGTAACACTTAAGCAGCATAAATTATCATTATGATCATCATTATTATTTAATGATAATAGAATTCAAAGTTAACAATTGCTGTGCAGAGCATGACCTTTAAGTTTTAAGTTTAATTATGAAAAATTTTAAAACCTCTTCTTCTGTAACATAAATATATATTTTTTCATGATTATAACTCATCATTTAGAGGAAATAATGTGTTAATGACAACCAATTATAATTGTTTATTGTGTTTTGTTTGTACAAAAGCTTTCTGTTTTTGTTGGTTGCTTGAGCTTATGTGTTTTTGTTGATTGCAAATAGAAAAATATGATTGAGTTCTGTTTGAATTCTCATATAGTATTTGTAGTCTATCGCATAAGTATACGAGCTGGAATCCTTTTCAATCATAATTTGGCTTAAAGTGTACTGATGATTCGGTTAGCGTCAATGAAATGTAGGCATATTCCCAGCTAAGCCAACAACAAACAATAAAATATTAACATAGTTATTTTGGAGAATATCTCGAATAAATAGTATTTTTTATTTCAAAACATAAAAATACCAGCCTTTTAACAGTTCATCATAAACATACATAAATATCTATTCCTAATGTAAAAAATATTTGTCATTCTCAGGGAACGTCATTCTTATTACCTTCGAGAATCCATTAATTAAACTTTTTCACTTCCTACGAAATCAAGTAGACAAAATATTTATTAAAAATTTAAATTGCCTCTACAGGTCTTTGAAATTCTATTCTCATAAATAAATATTCCTGCTTATTCCAATTGTCGTCATCGTCGTCACATTAAGGCAACATTAAAAAAAAAGTAAATTCTGTGCTCGATGTGAGCAACAATTGAGTGTTAATGATAATATATAATTATTGTCGACATCGATCCTACAGTTGCCGAAATATTGGTGTTGACTTCGTGTGACGTCGACAACGACAAATAGAATAAGGGGATTTTATTTCTTATAAGGCGTTTTCGTGTCTGAAAATAAGTCTAATATGTTTGCCCTTTCAAAGGGAAAAAAGCAACCTAAGTGTACCTTAATAAGTATCAACTTATTAGGAAAGTGAATGCAATCCTTTATGGAAGTGAAATATTAGATCCATATGAAGATTTTTTATAATCATAAATTTATCATTAAAATTTTTAAATTTTTCAGCAACGAAATTGTACGTGAAAATATTATTTTCTCAAAATAATATTTAATGCAATTGCCTTCATTTTCCATCCTTTTCAGTTGCAAGTCTGTGGATAAGCGTCAGAAATTAGACCATCATTGGAAATGATCTGAATTTGTACAGCTTTCGAATAATAGTCTCGGCATTTTCATATCTTCTCTAGAAGCTGTTGCTTACTGACATATTACGCAGCACAATGGTATATATTTTCAACCAAATACACCAAAGATATTATTAGAGGATATAAATTTTTAAAATCAAATTTGCAATTCTAATTCAACCAAGAATTCCAATCTACATCAAAACGAAATAAATCAAATTAAAGTCTTTGTAAGAGTATGTTTTTAACATGGAACAGGAAGCAATCAAATAAATTTGTATAATACGCGCATAACAAGTGAATAGAATTAAATTTATTGCGACCCTGATTATACATTTAGTATGCATAATGTGTATATTCCATATTTCCGTCCCTGCATTCTTTTACGATATCGGTTATGGGTTTATAATAACATGCATATGAAATCATAACAATTCAATTTGTTTTGATTTTTGAACGAAAATTCAAAACATGACATGGCTGAGGGCAGTATTGAAAGTTTAACACTTCATATTAAAAGAGGAAAATATTTATTTTTATTCACTCAGCAAAAATTAGAAAAAGGCTCTAGAATTCAACATAAGAAATATTAAAAAAAAAAATACAAAATTAAACTTATTTAGCATATTGAAAGAGAAAAGTTCATAAGACAGGAAGAAGTTGCGTTAAACTTGCAACAAAAAAAAACATTTCATCCTAATCTTATCTCACCTGGCAGCCACCAAACAAATATAAACAGCAATGCACAGTGGCACGCTTAAGTTTTTCAATAATTGATAAATATTTCTGAAAGTTAAAAACAACATAATGAGAGTTACCAGCGGAATCAAATATGCAGTAAACAAATATGAAGAATAGTTTCCCATAGCCCCAGTGACCAAAATGCAAATGAGGCGAGAGATCTTATTGTGTGGAGCCCTAGCTGTGCCCTGTTGGACCGCCATGCTATGTAGGATGGTATGAATAAAAATTGGTATTATTATATCAGTGACATTCCAATATATAATTTTTTGTTTTTAATAGATAGTTCGGTTTTCTATAAAGGGTCTATCAACTATAATCCCAAAGTACTTGACTTCATTAAAAAGTTTAGCTATTGAGCCATTCATGATGTTCATGATGGGCTAAGTGATGGTAACACATCTGCGTCTTGTAAATGGTACTTAGATTGTCTTCTCAGGCCTTGCTAATTGTACCGTTGGGCAATAAGTTACAGCGCCTAATGCATCCTTTCCGAAATTGTATACTTTTTTAATCTTACCAAGTATACGATCGGATTATTTGTAGAGACCGAAGTTATAAACACGGTATAGCAGCTGATAAATGAACAAGGACGATAGCAAATGACATAAAATACCTCCTTGTGGACAGCTTCAAATTGATCTCATGATCCCCAATAAGCCACACATATTAAAGTTATAAGCCTTGGATGTCAGCATTTTTTATTACCTTTCAAATTACCATTAAAATCCTGAAAAACTACACATTCCTGCTATCTGATATGGGTTTGGACCTTTTTCTACAACAGGAGTCAAAAGGTGAATAGCCTTTACCGGTTTGTTGGCAAATTGAAATAGTGAAGTTGGTGGCTTAGGTTTCCTTAATATAAATGTCTAAGAGAAACCAGTTGTTATAAAGCCCATCTCAAATTAACGACAAGATTTTGCTATAAAACATGCCAGTAAGCATGACTTGGATAAAATGTAAAAAATGTGATTTTTACCTTGTTGTTGAAAGCATGTATTTATACATTCAGTCCTTTAGAACTCTAAGGCCTAAATTTCTATAATAGTGATTGTAAATGTTCCTTTCCAAAGATGTTGTCTGCCATCCTTCGGTTCGTGTTAGTTCCAGTAGGCAGTCGCAGAGAAACAGAAGTTGGATATATTGCAGAAGATCCCATCCATCCATTTGAGGGTACACCGACTATTAAGTTCTTTGTTCCATTTGATGAGTTTAGTCCTTTGAGTAATACAGTCATCTGCTACTCTAGTTTGAATGGAGACCAGGAAAACAGCTGAGAAGAAAGTAAACTATTTACTTGGTAACCACTTAAATTGCATGATATCATGCAAACCTGGCTACGTGTGGCATAAAAATAAAGTTTTTGACAGTGAAGAATAAAAAGTTTCAAAGATAAGATGCGCCTAGTATTTGAATAACCTTTACAATCATTGCAAAATTTCTGGCGGTGAGAATGTAATAATGGTGACAGCGCAGTAAATCTTTGTTCAAACAATTCCTGTTAGTCCAGTCAGACCACAGAGAAACCTCAAATCCCAAGAACATTCGAGGGCAATGTACAACGCAACAATAGCATCATAGTTCTGAATGATGTACATACATAAGTACTGTAGGATGAGTACAAAATAAACCATTTGACGAAGATCAAAATTAGGAAGGATGGTATTTCTAAGCTGTAACAGGAAGTAGCTTAGACGATAGACTCCATTGTTATCAATACTGCATTGAGAGTAAATGAAAATTAAATGTCATGAATGTGAAACTTCGTAACGAAAGAGGCCAAAGAATATGTTTTTAGAATTTCTTATTATATTTTTTATTATTCTGTTTAAATGGTATTTAAAAATATGATTTATTTTCGACATTATTAATTAAGATGGCTAAAGGTTAATAGAACAGGTCTGATTTTCAATAAAAGTTTTTTTTTTTTTTTTTTTATTATTCTTTAATTAAAAATTTAACACTTAACCTAAAGTTATCACACAATTTACAGAGTTTTAGTCATTATACTAACTTTTCATCTATAAAATAATATTTAGTTTATAAGAGGATGTTTATTATAAAAAAAAAAATATTTTACTTCAGAGGAAAGTATTATTATAAAAACCTCTGATTTGATATTTTAGACAGAATGAAAAATGTACATATGTAACAATTATATACACACATGCATACCCATATAATTTTAAGTCATATATACACGTTTAAGTATATACGCAATACATATACGTATGTATGGTGGCACAATCAAATAAATAAATTGGTCTTCTTTAATAAAGGCCGGAAATTATTGGGTTACTAGACATACTACAAGAAACCTTGAAGCGTTCTGTTAAAAAATTTATTTTTTCGATGATTAGTTTTATATTATTTTGTTCGTGAAGGTCTTTGGTGGAGAAATGCCATGGTAAATTAAGCATCATCTTCAATAGCTTATTTTGACAGATTTGAATTTTTTTAATGTGGGATTTTGCGCAAACTCCCCAAACTGGACAAGCATACAAAATTATAGATTGAAAAACTACTTTTGCCAAGATTATTTTGTTATCACGACTTAAAAATGATTTACGCCCGATTAGAGGATATAACATTGCTTTAGCTAAGTTGAATTTTTCAATCTGTTTTTTGATATGTAGTTCAAATATTAGTTTTTTGTCCAGTAAAACACCTAAATACTTAACATTATCACTCCATTGTACATTAGTGCCACTGACTTTGAGTTGACTTGATGGATGAAAACACAAGTTTCTTCTACGAGTAAAAAATATTGCATTTGTCTTGCTTTCATTGATTTTGATTTTCCATCTGTGGAAATAAGCCACAAGTTGATCCAAAGCTGGTTGTAAGTCTGCAACAATATTTTGACCATACTGGCTTGATGCATATAAACAAGTGTCGTCAGCATATGCTGCACATTCTACTCCCCTAGGTTGCGGCATATCAGTTTTTTTTTAAATATCATTGAAAACAAACAAAAATTAATCAAAAACTGTTGATGACGTCTAAAAGGTTGTTCCTTCTCGTGGCGATCAACTAAATAAAGACAATAGTAACAGCTAAACACTTAAATTTTATTATGGTTTTTCGAAAGTATTTATGGGTGCTGACGTTTACCATAATTTAGGTAAAAAATCGAAATCGACTCAATTTTTTAATATGAGATTAACAAAAAAATTACGTTTCTGCTAGAAGAGCAGCCAAAGTAACAGGGATAACGAAATTGTTGTTAAGGCTAAACAGCGATCAATAAGGGCAATTACCGACTACATATTTTTTTCTATGACAGAATTTTGGAATTTGTTTATTTATTTTATTTACTTTAAAACCTCTTACCCAATGTGCATGCAAACAAAGGCAAAAGTAACAACAAAGTAATACAAATACACGTACCATTATAAGTTAAAATTCAAATAAGCAGAAGGAAGTTTTTGAAATGGAATCAAAATAAGAATAAAGGACAACAAAGTACAATGAAAGTTTTTAACATTTACATTGTTAACAAAGATTAGAAGCAAGAACAACAACAAGAGGACAACATTGAATCAAACACTTTGAATCAAACAATTCTTTTTTAGGAAAATGTAAATGACGCTGGCAATGATGATGAACATGGAAAACTTTTAACAAAAAAAAATTATAATAATAATAATAATAATAATAATAATAAGAAAGGAAACAAAACTTTCAATGATGATATTGTGTTAAAGTATTTTGTTGTACAAACAATTTTCTTTGCATCAAAGCTGTACGTGCCTTAAACAAAACAATAAGCAAATAAAATAAGGAAGGTCCCTGTTTAAGGATGGGGTTTGTGGTGAATAATAAAATAAACAAAGTTAAAACAGCTCAATAGAGAATGACAGCTGAATAGGCATAGAATATGTCATTAATGATTAAACATATTTCATTGTTGTAGAAAAGAAAGAATCATTAAGACATTAAAAAGGGGAATCAATTCAATTTTAAGGAGGGCTGAGACTTTAAACAGGATATGAAAAGGTGCTGTTTGAAGAGAAATGAGAAAGAATTAAGTAAAACGATGAAAACCTAGCCTATTAATTAACAATAACATTTTTAACAATTTTCTTGTTGTAAATACTTAATATTGAAATTCATTATTTAGGATATTCTCCCCAACTAATCGTTAGAAACAATTAGAGCTTTTGCAAAAGGCATAGAAAAAATCAAAAGTTTGTTGTGGCTTTAGCTCCTCATATGCCGACATTTCATTGGTTGCTAAAACCAAATCGTCAGTGAAGTTTAAGCAGTTTGAAAACATTCAACCTCGGATGTTTATGTATTTGTTGTAATTCATATGTAGTATTGAAATTCTCATATTGTATTTGGTTTATGTGGCAGTTTATATGAAACTGCTTAAAATTCACTGACGATGTGGTTTTAGCAACCAATGAAATGTCGGCATATGAAGAGCTAAAGCCACAACAAACATTTTTTCCTATGCATTTTCTTGTTGTATTATTTTGCTAGATATAATTTTAAAATAAGTTCATTAGTAGGAGCCTTGTGCACTTCGTTTTTTTTTTTTTTTTGATTTCAGGAAGCGAAGAAAAGTTATCACATTCGTAACGATAAATACAAACTGTATCCAAAAGTTTAATTAGAATATTGCTAAAGTTTCTACAAGTCGCACGGAAAATTTTTATAAACAAGGCTATTGCGGCTAATGCGGGAATGCACTCAATTCGCCGAACTTCTCAAAGTTAAGGCGTGGGGCTTTTGTTCAAAGAAAAATCAGTCTGTATGAATTCATGCCCAAAAATTAAATTAATTTTTTTAATTAATTAACAAACACAAACTGCGAAGCTACTTGGCTTATCTGCAGAGACACCCGGAGTCTGCGGCAGGAGTCGAACCTGCGACCTTCTGACTACCAGTCTATTACACTAGCTACGAAAAAAAACGAAATAACTAATACAATAATAATAATCATAGGTTTTGGAATGGAGTTATTGCATTATGAATAAACTTTCAACTTTTCTGGAATTTATTTAATTTCCTTTACTCTTTGATGTTATTAAATTTTATAAAACTATTTAAAATGATTTGGACTTAGTTCGTTTTATTTGGAACTTACTTTACTTTCTTTAATATGCTAATATTTTATAATGAGACAAATATGTGTATGTCCGGGTCCAGCTTTGAAGGCATTGACAGCCTTGCTCGGGTCGCAAGGACCTGGTTCCAAAACTTTCTCCTCTGTAGTATCAGGACTTGGTTTCATAAACTATTTCTGCATTTATTTGTTAAACGATTGAAGGATAAAGTTGCTTCCATGTAGATTTTAAGATAAACGTATTTTTTTTATTAAATTTTAAGCATTAATAAATTTTAAAAAAATTTTTCAACGACTTCCTGGTAAATTGAAAAAACGCAATGTTAGATTTTTGGAAGCACTGATAATATCGTTCTTTCAGAATGACTTCTTCCATTAGAAATGTGTGTCAAGCATTTTTTGTTTTTTTCAACAAATTTGATCATTGAAATAAAAATTAATTTACCACATCGTATTCTGTATTAACTTAAGGAATGTGCTTATTTTAGCGTAGCGGATTGTATTTAACAGGCAACGCAATACGGAACTTTAAGTTTTATTTGTACATATTATTTTAATAAAACAACTTTATAATTTATTTTATCCAATCCTAATTGTCACAACTCTGTCGTAATGTTGAAGAGGGTTTTGATGGAAATAGTCCTTCATACGAACATGATACCAAATGTTTTGTTTTTAATATTTTCTAAACTTTATATAAATCTCACATCGCTGTATTAATAAATTAACAGCATTAGAATATTAAAAATTAATTATGAAAAGTGTTTAATATCAGCCATTACTTGATTTAGTCTAAAAATGAAATTTTCAACAAATTGCAGTTTTAAAGCAAACTTTAAATAAAAGAAGCGATTACATATTATAGTGATTGAAATTGCCGGACTATGAATTTCTACAATCTCAGTAATATTGCGGAAATTTTATGCTTTCGGATGCTTAAACAGAACTTTAGGCCTGATGGTATTTCCCACTGTTCCAGACTGATTACAATTACCGCTGCAACTCGTATATATGTTTTTTATTCCTTAAAATTTGTAAGTTGTTCAAAAATTTCTCTCTCAGAAACGAATTAAAAGGTGAACAAAACTATTTCCGAAAGAATAAGAAATATTTTAGAAATTAAAAAACATGTAAAAAAATCATGTTTAATTAAAGTGTATGTTTCAGTTTTTGACCGTTTTATTTCAATTAATAAATTTAATTTATCTTTTCTAGTTTTAATAATCACTATTTCGGTACTAAGTGAATGCCATCTTTATTTATTTTATAATATAAAATGTTTCCATGAGTACCGAAATATCGATTATTAAAACTAAAAAAAGAAGAGACCTTCAGCTTGAAGGAAATGAAATAAGTTTATTAATTAAATTAAAGTGGCAATTTTCCCTTTAAATTCACCCTATCATTTCCGACAAATTTGTGAGCCAAGAAAAGAAAAGCAAGTGAAAATCTTATAAATGTCATTTTCGTTGCTGTTAACCGCATTAAAATGTCTTTAAAATTAACAACCACACATAAACACACTTACAGTCTAACTAAAACCACTTATACTATTATTAGAGGCACTAAATCTACGATAAAACACACAAGTCTCATACAACATGCAGGAGTGAAGGATAATAAATAGTCTAGTAACATACGAGTATTCGTACTTTAAAGCTGTTAAGCAGAAGTTCCCACCAGTTTTACATTCGCGAACCTTTTGCTAGAATCTTACGTATTTGAAAGGTGGTATTGGTTTAAGAGATTGACAGGATCTCAATGAATTTGAAACATTGATGGAAGTCACAGACATCGTACATTTTAAATGTGATTGGTTTTATCCCATCTTGTAGAGAAAACTGAGGAACCTGAAGAGTTCTGAGGCTTAACAAAGAGACGAGATGAACAGTCAACAGTTATGGTAAAGGGTGGTGCAACTGTAATGCACGATGTTAATTGTGAGTCCCAACTTAACGTCGTGTTTTGCGCCAATTTAATTTTACATTTCTTTCATTCAGTATTTGACAAATTCAACCATGGAGGGGTACACAATTGAGAAGTACCTTTTACGAAAATGGGCGTTGAAATGAAAAAGCATTTCGTGCACTGCGTGTTTTTTTTTTTTTTTTTTTGGTGAGCATAATCGACCAAATGTGTACACAATCGCGAAAATTGTGGGCAAATTTCAGCAAATCGGGTCTGTAGGAAATGTGACAACACCTGTGCACGCTCGCTCAGTTCTTCCCCCAGAAAACATTGCTGTTGCTTGCGATAGTGTGGCAGAAGGGCCGTCAACCTCGATTCGTCGTCGTATTCAACAATTGAACATCCCAGGAACATTACTGATGCTTTAAGTAGGGATTGTGCTTTAAAAGTCATTTCGTTTGTATATTAATTTTACTCGTATGATGTCAATATTTTAAATGTTGTTGTCGTTGAGATACCAAGGGCACTGGCCTATAGATATTGTATAAATTGGAATGCTTGATGTTGGTATTTAGAAATTATTTGAGCGTGTGAACATTGTTTTTAGGTATGAGTGTTTCTCATGACAGGGAACTGGGAGCAATTACTATCGATCAAACGCGCCATATATTGAATAATTATTGAGTCATCATCGTATGAATGGATAGATGCTAATCTGCATCGACTCTACTGGACGTCAGTCCAGTAAATGTAGTAGAGTTTATGTTAAAAATTATCAGTATATGACTGGATTTTTAATGTTTCTCGCGTTAGCAAATAGAAGTAATATTTGGTAGTCTATTACAATTTAGTAAATCCATATATTGGGCATCTTGCAGGTATAGGGCAAATTTTGCGAATTTAGTAAGAAAATCTCAGAGGGCCATAGTCTCCCATTTGGGAACCATTTTTATACGAACAGACTATAGTAAAATTTTAGTTCTTTAATATCTGCTTAATTTAATTTTTCTACTCTATATTAATTTTCGTCTAATATGATTCTTTATTTGAGGATATTCCTGGCTATTCATAATTTATTTCGTCCTTTCTCCATGCCAATCTACCAGCAAAAGTTACCATCATGGATGTAAAATGATGGTTACGCTATTAAATTTCATTTAAATTAACTTTGTCATAGACAGTTGTCTTCCTTCGTTCCTTCACTTGAGTGTATTTGTATATGTCCTGCTGTCTAGCTGAAAGGATGTACGTCTTTCGTTGTATTTTAACGTGACAATAAATATTTGGCCAAGTGATTTTGTTCATTATCATTATTATTTTTTTCGCACTAGTTTTTTTACATTTTGGCTGCTGACCATGCCCATTTAACTTTCAACCGAAGTAAATAAATCTCATGGATAATAGAAAGAAATGAGAAAATACATTAAAAAACAAATTTAATGGAGATTATCTTAAAGACACCTACACACACTTTTAGGTTTCTTGGGGCAATAATTTTTATTTAGGTATTTAAATGAAAAAATTTATCCTCTAATGAAAGAAATATGCAAAGGAAAAGAGACGAAAAAGGACGCGGCCAATGTAATAGAGTTGAAGACAATTTGGAATGTAGTCGAACGAGTAAAAAATAAAAAAATATGATGGTTACAGATCACATACAAAATGCGGGCATAAGGACAGCTTATCGCTGTACTTTTTCTATTTATTAATTGGGAGAAAGTATTTCTAATACATGATCGAATATGCGATGGTTGTTGTGTTGATTCTGTAACAGACTTCTGACAGAATCTATATTTTATTACTCAGTAATACGAACACTTCTTCTGGCCCTACGCTCTTGTAAATTTTGGTTTGTGGCACTATTTCTACAGATTTTCTTAAATTTCTAAAAATATTTGGAAAGGAACTCTTCGAGCCAAATCTTCATTGAAATGATTCATGGAAACATTGCGGATATGAAAAAAAAATTGCAGGTGTATAATGCGGATATTGTTTGGACCATATTATTTTGGAGAAGCTGATACTATTATTAGTCTTGATATTGATAAGGAAAAAAACGCTGCAATGCCACTGGAAATCAATAAAACCTAAATTTTTTTTTTATAAAAATTTATCCTTAGAATACGAAATTAGAAGGAATGCCCATGTGAAGGAAACATTTTGTCTCTTCTTATTTTATCTATTATTATTTCGATACATTTTTAAATTAACATTTTAAAAAGAATTAAAACTTTTCCGCTGTTTAATAAGAAAACCTTGTGCTTAAATATTATTGATATTAATATAGTTTTTAGTTCACAAATTAAAGAGATCTAATGAAAGCTGAAACGGTTTTTCATTAAATTTGAAACTTGTGTAACTCACGGTATTGTGAATTCCAAAGTGGCGACGAGGATCAAAGCAAATATTTAAAATAAACAAAATTGAGAAACATGGGCGATACGCAAGCAGCAGAAATGCTAAACAATTCAATTTGTGTACATTAATAGAGAAGTTTATGAACGACCAAAAACATGGATGGACTTCGTTGTGAAAAATCATGTAACTGATGGCTGTACTAGTAGCTACACAACTACGCCACAATTTCATCAATTTAATAAAAAGAACTCAACATTGGGATGTATATTTGGAGCAATTGATTCAATAGTTTGTATCTTATGCTGTTACGTTTTTGTTCTTATTATAATATAATCAGCGAAATATTGGAATTACTAAAAAATCTTTCTGACAGCGACGAAGAATTTTGAACAAAAGAACCACATTGTTACTGCTCGCGTTGAGTTACACAATTGCGTTATGAAGTCAAATTAATTTTACACAGAATGGATTGGTAATTTGAGTGGATAATGTGATTTTTGTTATATAAACTGCAGAAGGCGTGCATAGTCATGCAGAGGATATGATTACCGACCAAGTAGTTTTGTAAACACTTCGTGACAGGGGCGCTTCAAAAATTACAACCGACACTCGATAATATTTTACTTAACGCGGAATCATTCGAATCAATTGTAGCTGCAATAAAAGAAAAATCAACTAATAAAAAATACTTAATATTGAAATTTATTATTCGGGATATTCTCCCCAAGTAATTATTAAAACAATTGGAGTTTTTGCAAAATGCACAGTATGTTGGTTTAGCGACCAATGAAATGTCGGCATATGAAGAGGTAAAGCCACAGTAGTGCAGTGTATAATAGTTTCAATTCCCGGAAACAGAGAGCAAAAGAAAGAACTAAAAAAAATTTCAAAATCTTAATAACATCTATGCTTAAAAACAAGAACAAAGAATTTAAATGATGTTTCTATTGTTTCTCTTCTCACAATAGAATGATTGCAAAAATATAATTTGAATTGACTGCCATTTTTGCAGATGGTGTCAAAAATAACGTTGCATTGACATTTGTGATGCAGACGTATTGACAATTAATTATCAATAATTCATGGAGCAATAAACACCTCAAGTATGTGGAATTAATGTTGCTGCTCAATTAACTAATTTTTAGTCTATTGTTTTTACATTATGAAATAATGACAATACATTTGTGTTACCCTGTACATATTTTAAAATGTTTGTGACATTAATATTTAATGCTCTAATTGTTTCTAACGATTAGTTGGGGAGAATATGCCAAATAATGAATTTTCAATATTAAGTATTAATATTTAATTTTTCAGATATTAAAAAATTGCTTAAACAAATTTTATTTCAAATTGACATTGTCGTATCAGTGTCAATAATTACAAAGAAGACAAAAGAAATTTTAAGTTGCCCACAAATAAATAAAAACAGATCGGCAAGTGGAAATTCTAATTTTTGATGAAATAGACATGTTTTTATATCTGAAAACACAGTTAAAATGCTTATTTAGTTGTTGCAGATGAAAGAAAATAAAAATAATGGTTATATTCGGTGGCGATCTTTTTCAGACTTATGGGTTTCAACAAATGTCCAGGAAATAAGGGAGCAATTTAAAAAAAAAATTTATATGCTTGTCAATCAAGACTTGGCTTTAAAACAATAACGCTGCCTAAAAATTTTGCTAAATTCTACCGATAGTATTTGCTTTAATGTTGAAATTTTAGCCAAAAACAGATCGTTTTAGAAAAATCAGATGTATAGAAGTAAATTAAATACATCGATTGGCATCACAAATTGTTTTAGAAAATAAGCCTGAACGTCGGCTTACGAAAATTTATTCTGCAGTGTTCGTTAGGGAAAGTGATATCCAAAAATTGATTTGAAAGATGTGTACCTTCAGTTGGAATTAAATGAAGACGCTAAGAAAATGATTGCCACTGGTAGGCCTATTCGTCTCTTCCAGTAACAATGCTTTCCATATGGTATTGTGAGCTCCACTGATATTTTTCCAAACTTATTAGAACAACAGCGTTACGATGGTGGTGTCAATTCCTTAGATATTATCATTATAACAACTTCTTTAGAAGAATACATGGTCAGCACTTAAAAAGTTTTGGATGATTTTACGCAACAACAGGAATCAGATTTATAATGGAAAATACCTGTTTACGCAGGAATACTTATGTCGTCCAATAGCCGCTAATGGGAGGGGTGTCATAAAGCCATAGGACATAAAGCCATAATGGCGTTATGTCTCAATTCAAACGGACATAAAGCCATAATTTTGAAATGGCCTTAAGTCTCATATCAATTTTAGTGAAATGGGACATAAAGCCATTAGGTTTTATGTCCCATTTGATGTTTTGCGTTACAAATGGCCGGACTGAAGGGTTTCACTGTGGAAAAGAGTCCTAATTAAATATCATCCATTAGATGACTCCAAATAATAGCTCTTTAATTAATTAAAATAAAACCACTTCTATACCTTAGCTGAAGGTTGAAGGAGGAAAATATTTTGTTAGCGAAGCCGGTGTTCGAAATACCATAGAGTAGAAAATCTTTCAGCCCGGCCGCAGGCCGGCTATACAGAAAAAGTTTGTAAGCGAAACCGATGCTCAATATATGGCTTTATGTCTCATTTTCGGAAAAATATTTATGGCGGTAAGTCCCATTGTATTGAGACTTAATGCCATATGTCCTTATGTCTCAATGAAATGGGACTTGACGCCATATGGCTTTATGTCCTTATGACACCTCACCGCGCTAGTAGTATACCGGCCTTCAGCTAGTAGAATAAATACTTCAGCCAAAAAATATTAAAGAAGTTGAAGCATTTATAGCAAAAATTGATTATTGTTACTTCATAAATGTACCAATAAATTTGGGTTCTGAGCAAAAACGTACATTTGAACAACTGAAAAATCATATCCTGATACAACTGAGCTTGAATATTATCAGAAACATTTGCCATTGACAGTGGCACTCGACGCTTCTTTACTCGACATCGGTGCAGTGCAACCACATCTTCAAAGGAATATCACAGAAAAGCCCATAGCTTTCACCTCTAAAACATTAAATCAGAACCAGTGTGAATACAGCCAAATTAAGAAAAAGTTTAGAAATCATATTTCGAGAGCAAACGTTTTCTCTTATCCCCAATGAAATATTGACATATACATGCATAGATTGCTGAACTCACAACAACTAATATATATATTTACCAACAGGCTTTCTTTTACTATCCATAATAAAATGGCCATCGCCTTTTAGAATAACAAGACGTAATCTTATTATGACTATTTTAACATCAGTTAAATACTCATGCAGAGAGATGGAGACACTGGTTTATACTTTTCGGGTATTATCAAAGTTTTAAGTAATAGAATATAAAATAGAAAACGTAGGAAATGAGAAACCACCTGTGAAATTAAGCCTCACATCTCATCACAGAGTGGGATAAGAAAATAAATGTTACCAATATATTTTTGTATAGATGGTATAAGAATATTTAAATTTTAAATTTTTTAAGAGAAAATTTTTATCAATATATATATGCACATATATGTATATTTTCACACTTTAGTTCTTCAAAAACATCGCTGTTAAATTGAAGACAATAAAAAATAAGTAAAAATTTCCTTAGAGAAATATTTTTAACACAAAAAATCTTGCAACACAATCTCTTGAAACCATGTTTGTAGCCACAGGAATAAAATCTCACAATTGGACTTTGGTTATCATTAAGATAATTTGCGGAAAGCTAAAATTATAATGAAAGACTAACCTTCTTATGTTCCGCTGTATAGATCTCGTCACCACCGACATGTCACAAGCACCCTTATCACCCAACTTGCGATTTTCCAAGCGGCTGCTGCACGACCGTCCATCTAAAGTTGTGTACAAGGGACGGCGCTGTATATGGGCAGTGTAAACATTACGGGGTGTGGGTATTTTACTTTTCATAGTGCGCGGACTAGGCTCAAAGCCAGAATCTTGATCTCGTGTATTCTGCATTACATCGCCATCGTCTCCCTCTGTACGTTTCCAATGGCCGCTACCACGTGATTTTGCACCGCTTTTTATGCGCTTCTTCAAACGTCTTTTACGACTAGTGCTGTAATCATAAGGACTTGCCTTAGCATCCTCGTCTCCAAAACGTCTACCCTGGTCAGCATCTACATGCGTCTCGCCTATATTCCTTCTAAGTGAATCATCCAATTTAGTGGGGTCCATTACAAAAAATTCTTTAGTTAGTGGTTCCGTTAGGATCTTAAAAACCGTTGTATCGCTCATTTCATTGTCCTCGTGAGGCGAAGCAGACTCTTCTACCTCTAAAACAGAATCATCACTTTTTAGTACTTGAAAACTTGATTTGCGATCTGGCTCTTCAGATTCTACTTCCAGTTCATCTTCTGCCGAGTCAGAAGGCAGGAGTGTGAAGGAACGTCTGGATTCTTGGTTTCGTTCGGCTTTTGCCGTGGTTTCCGTTGGTGCCCTATTCTCTGAAGAATTTTCTGCAGCTTGAAGTTTTTTATATTCAGTTTGTTGCTCATCTTGTTGCTCTTGTGTTTTATCATCTTCTTTTTTGTTGTATTCAGAGGTAGTTGTTGGTTGTGAGGTTGGAGAAGGAATCGTTTTGGAAGATGTTTCATAAGTTTCGTGTTCATTTGTTTCTTCAACTTTAGGAGTCTCTGCTAAAGTTCTTTTATCGGTTTCAGTTTCGGAAGTTTTTGGAAGTATATCTGTTTTTTTGGAATTTTCTGGCTTAGTTTCTTCTTTTTGTTTATCAGCTTCCTCAGCGGTTTCCTTAATATCTTCAACTCTTCGTTTTACCTCTATCACTGTTTCCAGGCTGTCCTTCATATCAAGGTTATCTTCCTCCTCTTGTTTACCATCATTAGTTTCCTGTAAATTTTCAGATGAAAAATCTACCTTCGGCTGCTGGCCCTCCGTATCAGCGGAAGTTTGTTCTTTTGAAATTTCTGCCTTGAAATCATCTTCTTTACTCCAGTTGTCGTCTTGTGCATCTACATCCTGCATTTTATTTTCATTACCTTCCTTGGCATCCATATCATCAGCTGCATGATGCACTTGTACTTCAGCCTGTATACTTTCCATTATTGATTGCGCCTGTTCCTCGTCATCTGTTAATTCAATGGCAGCAGATGCTCTGCGTGTCTCCAAGCTAATACTTTCTTTACTAACCTCTGGGGTCGCTGGAGGCGTTTTTATAAAAGTGGCTTCTTTAGCAGTTTGAGGAGTAGAGGGCTTTGGGTCTCTAGCCAAGGAAGGCTCATCATTTTTTTTATCTGAATTTGGCCTTGATTTATTGGTATCAACTGTTTCAGGTACATCGAATATATTTTTCTCTGAGTCCTCTACTTTCTTCTCTTCATTTTCATTTGTAATGGATTTTGCAATGTTTTCATTTTTTTCTTCTTCCCTAGCTTTAGCTGTCTCATCGGGATCTTGCAGATTTCGTGGTTTTTTTGAAGGAGTAGATTTCCGCTTTTGTAGAACTCTTTGCTTTCTACGCTTATGATAACAGCAGTTCTCGCATGAATCTTCCTCATCTTCTTCAACCTCCCATTCACTAGAACTTGAGTATCTTTCCCTCGATTTGCGCCGCCTTATTTCAATGTTGCTTTTTGAACGACAGATATTGTTACATTCATCGTTGAATTCCAAAGGATCGCCACAGCTACTAGTGCGTCTTCTCAAATGACGTTTGTTTCGTTGATGCCGACGACAGATGTGGGCATAGCGCTGTTCCCTTCGGTAAGTCTGCTCATTACAACTGCAATTGGTTTCTTCGCCGGCTTCTGAGTCGGAACGCTTGAGATACACCACGTACTTTTTGGAATTACTTAAGTCATAAACTTCTTCTTTCTCCGCATACTTCAAGGGTTTGATGACTTCAATGGAAGTGTTATTAAAGGGATTAGACCGTCTAGCTGCCAAGCGCAATTTGCCCGCTGGTAAGCCTCCATGAGACTGTATAAATTTTGCTGTCGAACGATGCCCCTTCTGCAGGGCACAATCTAAAGGGGTAATAACAACTCCTTTTGAGTTTCGATATACCGCATTGACATCCGCACCATAGTCCAAAAGCATTTTACACATATCTGTGTAGTCATGATGGGCAGCTATGTGCAGCATAGATCGACCGTCGTTGCTAGTGGTATTTACTTGTTTAGGCCTCTGCTGTAGTAGCCATTCCACCAGCTCACGACGTCCAGAAGCTGCAGCTTCATGCAGAGGAAGGTCTCCTTTGGCATTTCGCAGCCATAGATTAGCACTGCGCTCTTTTAATAATTTAACCGTCTCAAACTGCCCCTTTGCACAGCCGCAATGTGCTGGAGTGCGGCCTTTACGATCCTGGCGATTGGGATCGGCCTCAAAGTCCAGTAAACGTGAAGTGGCGTCTGCATGACCCAATGTCACAGCATAATGAAGAGCAGTACAGCCATTAGAATCTATTAAATCAGTGGGTGCACCACACAAGCTTATCAAAGTATCTATGCACTCGGTATGACCACGTGAAGCAGCACAATGTAAAGCTGTTAGACCATCCCTGTTAAAGTAAAATATTTTTATTATGGTTTTGCAATGGCTCATTGAAAGAAACAAAAATCAATAATAAAAAACCCACTTGTCTGCGCTTTCAACTCTAGCACCTGCTTTTACCAAAGCTATAATAGCTTTGGCTGAACCGGCTGAAGCTGCCCAGAGTAGAGGCTGGCGACCATCTTTATCCTGCACGTCAACACTACACTGCGGATGAGCCAACAATATACCCAAGATTTCCAAAGCCAACTTGGTAGAATTTGCCGGACTCAGTTTGCCCTCATAACTGGCGCCACACATTTGGGCAGCATAATGCAAAGGTGAGCCACCATTAATGTCGGGCGTGGCAACATTGGCTCCGGCCGCTAATACCGACCTTAGCGCACCCACCTCACCACAAACTGACCATGAAAATTCAAATATCTTTGTAAATTAGTCAAATATTATTATACCAGCTCATACTCACCGGTGGCCCAGTGCACAACCGAATGACCTTCTTTATCCACCGCATTCACATCGGCTTTGTTCGCTAAAAGCAAATTGACCATCGCCAAATTACCCTGAATAACAGCCAAGTGTAGCGGTGTGAAGCCATCCTCGTCAGCAGACTCCAGTAATTCTGGAGCTGCGACGACAATGCTGGCAGCAGCCACGAGGTCTCCCGAATGTATCGCACAATAATGTAAAGCGTTCTTGTAATGACTGTCACGTAGTCGTACGCGTTCCGGCTGCAAGAATATCAAAAAATTCCAACAACAAGTACAATTAGTATTTGGATTGAACATGCAATTGTGTATTAAAAAAATATACGTTTGTGTGAAATTCTCTGTGTGTGTTTGTGTGTCTATATGTGTTTGTGTGCGTACTTATGTGTTTGAACATGTATGAGTAGTAATTTCAATATTTTTGTACTTTTTTTCTTTAATTATACTAGTAATAATTAGCAATTATAACAAAAATTTTTAAACGAATTTAATTAAATAGAAAATTATTATTTATTAAAAACACTAAATGCATATTATTAATTACAATTTACAGCAGGATTTTTTTTTATTGCTAGATATCATTTTTTACTCCGCTTAGATCGTGACCATCGATCAGTAGAAAAAGTAAAAAGTGAATTAACTTTCTCTAGGTATCCTTTCGCAAACAATTTTATAGAGTTCTCCAAATTTCATATTGCTTTCATATAATATTTTTAAAATTTTATTACATTTTATAATTTAACCATTTATTTCTTACTTGCCACAAAACATAAAATGCCACATCCTTTGTTTCATAACAACAAATCATATAAAACAGAGATTTGAAGCTGAAAACCCCATGAACTAAAGAACTTAACTAGTTTGCAAGTGAAAAGCGCACTAAACTAACTGATCATTAAAAAACAATTCAGCGCAAGTCTATTGTTAGTATTTTCGTTTAATTTTTAATATTTATATACTTAATGACATTAATGTTAAATTTTATGAAGTTTAACATCCTTTCGATATGACTAGAAAGAAATATTAAAAGATATGAGACAATTGTTTTTCATCCGACGTCAAATTTGATTTGCAGAAATACGCAACAATCAAGGGTCAGCAATGAATTCACTACAATAATTGAACTTGAGGTAATTAATAAATTTGTTGAAAGCCAAATGATTTAATTAAAAGTTTAAGGATTAGATTTTATGTATTTAATATAAAATATTAAATGCACTTATTTTACTGCTAATCCCAGAAAGATTTATTTCAGTAACAGTTTTTTAAACCAGAAACTAAAGATATTGGAGATTCACCTATTTGTAGGATATTCAGTGCTGACCTTTGTCACCCTTAACATGATGATGGCGTAACAAAAGAAGGAATTTTCAAACACTGGTGCTAAAAGCGTTCTAATAAAATTAACTGAAAAAATTTTAAAAGGACTCTAAGGCCATAATGGAAACAGAAAAAGCAATTGGATATTATCTTCAATGAAAAAATATAATCATTTACATCCTAAACATTTGAACAAAACTATTTTTTTAAAAAGTTATTTAAACTTTTAAATTAAATAAAAACTGTATCATTGAATTGTTTTTTTTTAATTAATAATAATTTAATTATGAATTTTTCTTCTGTCTGATTAAGTTTAATTAAGTTATTTTTACTAATAAAATATTTAAAAATAATATACAACAACTGTATTTTTATTGAAATTAAATAAGAGATAATTTAAATTAATTGAATTTTATTAATTAATCGAACAATCGCCCAGTGGTATAAATATCCAATTATTTGAATACCCCAATATGTAGCGAGTTTAATATCGACCATTACGGAGTTCTTCATTTGGAAGCACTATAGATCTAATTATTATTCAGTCAAAAAATTATCTTAATATTTATACACCAACAAAATTAATTACCTAAAATTAATCAAAATTTACTTAATTTGAGCTTAAAACGGTTTTAGAGACTAGCAAAAATGATTTAGAACTTCATTTCCTTAATCGGTTTAATATAATATTTATTAATAGATCTTTGGCCTTAGCGTGCCTAAGCCAGTCAAGTTGTGTCGAGTAGTGTAAATAAATATATTACAAACACACCCTCAATTAATGTATTTAAATGCATATCAATAAATATTTGTATTCAATGCAAATCTATAGGTATTAAATATGTACATATACACATATTTATGTGAGCTCTTAAACACATTTTTAATTTAATTTTTATTTATTATTAACTATATTTAATTCCTTTGCCGTTTTTTTTTTAGAAATCATACTTTTTCTAGCAATACAAATTAATTATAACACGGGATCTAATTATAGTTAATATTAAATATCTGCTTGATTATATTTAAATATGCTAAAAAATCCTTTGTGAGCAGTACTAGCAGATGCCATCAGTATGAGAAATACTAGTAATAAAAATATTTACAGTATTACAAAATTTAAGAAATAAATTATAGATTTAATTTAGTTTGATCTCGTTGATAACAAACAAATTGTCTATTTAAAAGGCCTCTTCTTAAGAACAATTCTTGTGCATATAAAATTCCCAGAAGTACCTCAAGAGTTATAATTTGTGAAGGTGTCCTTTTCCAACAAATACAGCAAATTAACATTCAGTTTACTCGCCTTTACAGTTCTCATATATCAAATGTATGGAATTATATATGATTATTACTAGCAAAAATAAAACTTGCTAAACAAATAGAAATCTATCAAAGCGAAAAAGGATCTAATCCGAGTCCGCTAACCCAGAGCATCTTCGTTTTTAGCAGCCGCTTTGAATAGAAAAGAAGATGCACTGCTGCAATCATAAAACAAATTGAAACCATTAAGAAAATATTTTTGGTTGCTAAATTTTATTTTTTGTTTTTTTGTTTGGTAAATCAAATTGTATTGAAAGTGCAAAATATAAAGTTTAATAACAACCCTATAATATTAGTTGTGGATTATGTAAAAATTCATTATATTGATGTAATATTTTGAAAATTTGTTATTAAACATTTATTTTAAAAGATACAAACAGCTCATTTACTTTCTAGGTTGGGTGATTTGCATGTACTTAGGGAAATCTCTAACAAGAGTACTGTGAATACGACGACCCTCTTTTATTTCTTTCATTCGAACTTTTCTTCTGAATTTGAATTTAAGTGGCGGTGTAAACAACATACATATTTCCAGCATGTGTTTGTCCTTAGAATATAAAATTGCCGTGTATCTTGATTGTAGCCTGCATCAAAAAGAAATGGAAATGTATCATCAGAGAAACCAAAACAAAAAGTATTAGCAGGCGTCAATTAAGAAATAGGACCTAAACATTATTTTTGAATATATTTAAAATATAAATAATAAAAATATTAATAATAAATTATCGAAACTATGATCAATTAAAATTTATATTCACCCAAAAACTTAAAAACGAGCTGACCAATATGCTTCATGGAATGTGAAGTCTTAAAAGGAACTCGTTGGGGATAGCAGAGGGGGATGCGGTATTCCCATCGTCATAAATTAAAATTAATAACTATACGTATATATTTTTTAATTATTTATATTAATAATTTCCTACTACGACCTTTCCCTTCAAAAATATAAAGCGATGGGTAAGTGCTTTTAAGACAAGCAGCGCAGTCTTACACACAAAGTTTGTTTGAATCTAAAAGTTTAACACATAAAAAAGTTGATATTTAAAGTCAAAAAATTATTTTCTTAATTGTTATGCTTTAAGAAAGAAATCAGTTTCTTAAAATACTTTAGCTTTCATTATTATATCAATGGAAATTAATAATTCATTGGCATAAGAAATAGATGCAAACGTATGGAATAGTTACTATGTACGACGAATTTCGGTCTACATATTTACTGTGTGCATAAAAAAACAACGGATTTCTATTTTAGGTTTAAGATTTCTCTTTATTTATGAACATTTTTCTTGTTTGTAATCCTTTTATTTAAATTTAAATAGGCTACTTAGTTCAATCGTATTTTATAAGCCAAATTACATGTGATAGTTATCAAAGAACAAATTACACCAAAGACACACGTGTAAATCATTCTGACAAACACTAGCAGAACGGAACAATATGCTGTTTTCGAAAGCCGCTACACTTTCATCATCAGCGTTCTTGTGTTTGGTCCACTTTTGTGGTGTCAGTTGATGTATATTTCAGCTATTTATACAAACTTTTTCACTGTAAATAGAATACGTGAATTTTTTTGATTCATTCGTATTACAATTTGTGAAAACTTTTTTTGTAATGGAAAGCCCAAATTCCACCTCACTAACTTACAACAGTGTGGCCATTGTTATCTATTCTTTACCAACTATACACATGTTTTTTAATTTGCTTAGTTTGTTTTTAACTTATGACAAACTTTTTTGGTTTGTTACTATAAGTATGTATATTTATTAATTTTTGCTACAAGCCATTAGCTTTGTTAATTTATATTTTAGGTTTAAGATTTCTCTTTATTTATGAACATTTTTCTTGTTTGTAATCCTTTTATTTAAATTTAAATAGGCTACTTAGCTCAATCGTATTTTATAAGCCAAATTACATGTGATAGTTATCAAAGAACAAATTACACCAAAGACACACGTGTAAATCATTCTGACAAACACTAGCAGAACGGAACAATATGCTGTTTTCGAAAGCCGCTACACTTTCATCATCAGCGTTCTTGTGTTTGGTCCACTTTTGTGGTGTCAGTTGATGTATATTTCAGCTATTTATACAAACTTTTTCACTGTAAATAGAATACGTGAATTTTTTTGATTCATTCGTAAGTTAGTGAGGTGGAATTTGGGCTTTCCATTACAAAAAAAGTTTTCACAAATTGTAATACGAATGAATCAAAAAAATTCACGTATTCTATTTACAGTGAAAAAGTTTGTATAAATAGCTGAAATATACATCAACTGACACCACAAAAGTGGACCAAACACAAGAACGCTGATGATGAAAGTGTAGCGGCTTTCGAAAACAGCATATTGTTCCGTTCTGCTAGTGTTTGTCAGAATGATTTACACGTGTGTCTTTGGTGTAATTTGTTCTTTGATAACTATCACATGTAATTTGGCTTATAAAATACGATTGAGCTAAGTAGCCTATTTAAATTTAAATAAAAGGATTACAAACAACGGATTTCGTTTACAACATGCACTGTTTACAGCAAATTATCGCGTACAAAAAATTCATTCGTCCTAATAGTTTGTTTGAATATTTCATAGATCTTATTACGGTTATAACGGACTATAGTTTTAGCGACATTTTGATCATAAAGAACTGCTTTTTGCGAACGTTTTCAATTAATTTTCTAAGACGTTAATATAATAAAATACCAGTATTTAGAAAAAAAATAAAATCTTAAGAAGCAAATTTTATCTAATTCAATGTTGTAGTAAAAAATATAAATATTTACTCCGATTATAATGAATTTTGTTAATAACGAACGAAATTGGCCACACCCACATCACCGTTTATCCCAGTTGTGTTTTTATCAACAAAATACATCGGTTGCGTATGATTAGTATGGAAAATTATAAATCAAAATATTACTCATACGTCGAATAGTACGAGTTTTGTTGCATACTTTTTGAAATTCCATTAAATATCAAATAAATAAAATTAACTTAAAGCTGATCCGCCCGTTTTATTCGGACAATATTATTATTTGTGCAAAATTTAGTCAGTTTTTTTTAATTTTTCTTCTTAAAATTTCTATAAATTATCTTTGGAAAAATTTATGTTTTTTTGAATTTGCTTATATGTCCATGTGGAAAAAATTAAAATAAAATTTTTTGTTTGTTTATTTGACGATTTTTTATTGTTTCAAACGCCGTTAACAAGCGGAGACGGAAGTAAACTTAGCTTATAAAAGCCAGTAAAATACAATCTCAAATTGATGATATTATTCGACGTGTTAATTAATAAATTAATTAAATTATTCTTTTAATGAGTTTGAGGTTTTCAGAAAGAAGACACCCACAGGGTGTTGATATATTGAAAAATCATAAAAAATAAATATATTGTTTTTTATAAAAAAAGAACACCACAAACTCATTAAAAAAATAATTCAATTAAGTTATACAATCTAAAATTCACAACAAAATAGAAAAATTTAACTGCCATTTTAAAATATATGGGAATGTTGGAATACGCATGAACTTTTTACACGCACACACACACGTACACACACACGCACACACACACACACACACACACACACACACACACACACACACACACACACACACATATATATATATATATATATATATATATATATATATATATATATATATATATATATATATATATATATATATATATATATATATATATATATATATAAAAAGCTTGAAATAACTAAATATATTTAAAGATATTTTCAATATACCCTCAGTTTTTTTTATTGGGTCATGTTTTAATTTATGGATTTTGATCTTGCCTTTTCAAGTAGTCTAGTAGAAGCTTATACGATGTGATATGATGAAAAGCTAAGCAAACTTCGTGAAGAGTATAAAACGAAAATTTTAATAATTTTAAAGAAAAAACTTGACACTTTTTCTTATTTGCATTTAAGCAAAAAGGCGACAGTCTTGAAGTTTAAAATAAATTTTAATAGCGCTTATTTAATAAAAGATGCTCACATTGTATGTAAGAAAAATTCTATCACAAATTATTAATTATTTACAATTATTAAATAAAACAAAACTTCAAAATTGAAACAAAAATAAAACAAAAATAAAAATATTTATTCATATAATGAAATTAAATTATTCCATCAATTGTATTTAAAATAACTTTAAAAATTAAATTTATTAATTAAAGACAAGTAATTCAACTTATAGAAAAAACATATTTTAGTGGCTAAATTATAAACAAAGTTATAATTAAAGAAAATCTTTTTAATACCTTGATTTTGCTTCAAATCCCAAAAATGTCGCTAACCAATACCATCTATTAGAACTTTTTTGATTACTTTTAAATAGATTATAAAAGAAATCTTTTCTTGCAGGTAACCTAAATAGAATGTCACTAAGGAAGTTGGTGATATTCTTCACACTCATTTTCAGTTTATATTCTTAAAAACTCTAACAGAATGGGTTCTATGGAATAAAAAAGTATTCAAAAATCCGCATTATGGTAAAACTATTCGTTCGATGTAAAATTGTTTACATGCATGCAAGCGAGATGCAAGAGTTCTTTGGTAAGTGTTGTCATACTGAAGGCATTCAGACAGGATCAGAAAAAAAAATTTTAAGATCTTTTGTATTAAATAGAAAATGTTTTGAGTCTTAATGTAATTGGGAGCTTTTTTTCTCCATTACAGCGCTTGGGAGCATTTGAGTTCTACAAAGCATCTCCATCTCCATTGATTGGTGTGCCATCTGTAGTTGCCTAGCAACAACGCCCTCTGTGCATTTTGCAGTGAGAAACCTTGCTAATCTTTGATTCCAAACTTTTTTCCTAAGGGCTGGTGGCTGCGCGTCCTTTGTCATGATTTCATCCTCTTTTCCAGAGAGGGAAGATGTCACGGGGCTTCTAAGATGGTCTTTTTTTGGAGGGGGTGATGCAACTTTATTACTTAATAGAGTTGCAACGTAATATGATAGAAATTAAAAATGACATTACAATTCATTTATATCATTTCAAATTACAAGTATCTCTCAGGGTACTAATAATTTTGTTAAAGCAAATGTAACACAACAAATAGTAAAACTCATTACAACCGACTGCTCTTAATATGTCATTTATTTATTTTTAAATGATTTAACAACAGAATTGATAATATAAAATTTTTAACCATTCCCATATGCTTCTTAAACATTTTAATTACATTTTTTGTTTTTTTTTCATACTATTAATGATATTCGGTGGAATTTATTCATTTTGCAGCTGCAAAAATCATTAAATACAATTAATTTGCAAATTTTATTAAAACAAATTAAAATAGTAATTAAAAATCAGTCAATCAATAATTATCAAAAAATAAAACAATTATAAAAATGTTTAACAAAAGTATTCTTTTGTTCGTCCTATTATTATAAAAGATAAAGAGAATGCTAAAGTGAACAGTTGTTATGCCAGGCAAATAACATTAATTACTGGAAATTTTTTAATAATGATAATTATTTATTATTAAAATTATTTAATATTGGTAAACGTGCACTCAAATTTATTCGCCTTTGGTGCCAAGGCGATTCTGTATGGGATTCAGTTAAAATTTTCTCGCCGCTATTAAATAAATGTATTATAATATATAATACTTCACAATATTAAGTTCGATTGACTTAATTTGAATGTCCCTTTAAGCTTCTTAGTCTAGATCATTCAAAAAATATTCGTGACATATCTTTAGTTGAGAAAAATTTAATAATGAGGACATGCTCCAAAAAAAATCCATCATTTTATTCCAAATCTAATAAAAGAACATACCAAATGCCTGTTGCAAATAATTAGATGGGGATGGTTGCACGTAAATTAATGGCACCTGTTCAAATCATTCTGGTAAAAATTATATGAAAATTCTATTAAATTCAATAATATGTGTCTAATTGTGTATTAGAAAATATTTAATCACACACTTTTAATGGGTAATTTCTTAACCATTTCGATTTTGAAAATTAAAAATAGCAAAGAAAATTTGCAAAAATTAATTAAGTATTTATTTGTGGCGATAAGTTAATGCCTGCCAGGATTAGTTTACGTAACTGTTGCTTGCGCTTATGCGGTAGTTAATCCATCCGTGAACTCCAATTTTGCCATATTTTTTCCACCATTTCAGCTAAAATACTACCTCCCAGGCCTGGCCGATAAGAGAGTTTTTAAAAATTATACTAAGAAAAGTAGTTTAGTAGAGTGAAATGGCATGATCTTGAAGGCCGATAGACTGATGCAAAATGTGAGATTAATTTCCCACCAAATTCCACTCTCAATATATTCACGGTATCGCATGCCACGTGACATGTGGTACCGTCACATGTCAGCAATTTTTCAGGCATTAGTCATTGTACGAGAAATTGTTCCATTCAATTGTACCGTTGTAATTTTCATTGCATGGCATCGATCCAATGATGCCGACAGTTCACCTACCTCACCCAACAGTGCGTCTTTGAGGATGCATAAGCAACTCTTGCGCTACCGCTGGCTGCTTTTCATAGCGAATTCGGCAAATCTGTTTGTTATTGTACCCATTGTGCCAAAAAATTAACTGCGACGCTGAAGACGATTTTGAAATATTTTTTTTTTTTTTTAAATTGAACTTGATCAAATTTTCTTTTTAAAAATATTTCTATATTTTTTTAAATTTTTATAATAATTTGATTAAAATATTATTTAAGCTCGAGGCCTTATTTAATAGTTATTTTTTTATTATCGATATTTCAATACCCATTGAGTATCATCTTCAGGAAAATAAAAACAAAAAACTGAATTTTCCTGAAGATGATACTCAATAAGTATCGAAATATCAATAATTTCAACAAAAAAATTGTTTAACCACTAAATAAGACCTCGAGCTTAAATAATATTTTAATCACAATTTCTTCATAAGGCCGATTAACACAAGCCCAATTGTTGACAACGGCGACGAACTGACATATCGCGATCTTTATTCACACTGGCCGATATAGCAGCAATATTCCCCTCGGTACGCACTCTCTGCTTACGGGTTGGTGGACTAATGTCCACTAAAGTGAAAATGGTGAGAAATTTTATCACAACAGCTTTAACGAAACACATTTCTCACACAATACGATTTTTTATAATAAAAATAAAAAAGCGTTGTTCGCTGGTAAGTGTATTTATGGTAAAATGGCACAACTTACTGAGTATTTTTGGCCTTGCATTTTGGCATTCTTCCAACCGAACTTGCAACCAACAAAATTCGGTAGGTAACGAAATCGGCTCTTAAAACGAATCTATTTTCTCTTTGTATACATTTTCTATACAGAGATGTTGCATTTCGTCACAGTGTTGTTAAAAATTCTCTCATTATCCTTCTCACTAGTCTACTGGAGCAACAACACAAATTTATCTACTTGATTTTGTAATCACTACACTACACTTACACTTACAGATTTTTAGTCAACAAATTTTAGCAGTCAATGGTGTTTTGCCAGAGATCCAACTATCTGAATGCCTCATTTTCTTTTTTTTAATAAATATTGTTGTATAAAAAAATTTATGTGGCAGAATAATACAAACTCCTGGTTTTTATTCAAGATAAATGTTGATTGTATTAATTTTTGTTATTAAACTTTACAGAAATGTAATCACTTGGCAACCAAGTTGCCATAGTTACCCTAGTGGTGAGTACCAAGTAATTTTTTGCAGGCAGGCTGCCAGATTTAATTTACCTCGTATATCAGTACCTCAAACATTGTGTATCTGTTAAAAATTCCAACGCTCCTATAAATATCATCACATTTTACCACCAGGCAATTTTAATTGCGCAAGTTTAGCTGGTAGAGAGATAGAGAAATCACATATCACATCTTGTTCACTAGGCAATTTTACTTGCGCAAGTCTTAATTCAGCTGGAAAAAGTATGGAGAAAGACGTTTATGTTTACTCTATCTTTCTTCCAGCTAAATTTAGACAAGCGCAATAAAATTTGCCTAGTGGAAAAAGATGTGAATGAACTGAAGCCAAACAGAGCGGTGTAAGCGTTTTGCAATTCGAAAACAAAATTTTGTCAATGCGTTAGATGGTGGAGTTGGATGTTACAATCTCAAGTCTATCTAGTGATTTTTTTTCTCTATGTTTTATTTCCATTTGGAGAGTCTTATTTAACGACATAAGCAACTACTGCTGTTCATAATACAGCGCTGAAAACTTTTATGTGTGATGAGCATTTTTTAATTCAGATGGAATTCAGAAAGAATTAGAAATTGTATCCACTGGACCCCAAATATTTAAAGGATCACAATTTTCAGAACTACTTTCAAAGTGCTTTTCTTAACTTCACTTGCAACAAAATACCAAAGTAATCAAATCTTTAAACAAAGTTTTATCGAACTTCTAAGAGCAGTATCGGAAATGAACTTGTGTATATAATTGAACATGTGTATATAATTTGGATAATAATACAATAATTTAGTAGAAGCGGGGAGAAGGAGACCACTCCTACAAAGTTATTTTTATGATCTTCTATCTTGAAGTTATAACAGTGGGAGTCTTTGAAAGACAAACGGAAAAGGAGGGTGGAAGTAGTACCTCCCATACAAAGTAATTTTGAGATGCCTCCTATCGGAAAAGCTATAAAGCTAAGGGTCCTTTGATTTGATATGAGTTAATTTTTCAACAAGGTTCATAGTCAGACAAAAAACTAGGATAATTAAAGCCTCATATTTTTGTATGAGTTATAATGATGGGAATTACAGGCATATTAACTCTAACTAAGCATACATCCAATAGAAATTTTTTATTAATTATAAAATAAAATGGGTAGTGTGATCAGCTCCAAGCTTGATGCAACATTCTGTGGAAGCTAAAGACCACTTTTTCATTGATATCTGATAGACATCCAGGCTTGGGATTGTATTTTAAAGAACTATTTATTACTCGAATGAAATTTTGAAAACTAGTTTTGAAAACAGAGCTCTTTTTTTCATGTAAAATTAAATGGCAACCAGTTTAAATTATGTCATTACTTTTGTGCCATCCTGTATATATTTGTATCATACAGAAACTAATATAGTGTTTTTGAGTACAAATTTCCATCAGGATTTGATTCGAATAGAAGTATTCATTAGACAATTAATGTTTTGTATCTAAAGATAAGACTTTAAGATTTTTTTAATACGACATTTAGCTACGACATTTAACTATTAGTTGTCAGTTCGGTTGTCAAACAGAACAATGTTGCCAACATAAACACCACAACGTTTAAAAAACATGCCTTTTTCACTCCATACATTTGCCTCTATTTATCTATTAAAAGCTTTTATTTCACACTCATTAATTTTTAAACACTTACAGCTAAAACAGTTGTAGAATATACGAGTGCTGTCCATTAAAATAATAAATATTAGCATTATTGCAAATAGTTTTTCTTCCAGCAATAAATATATTTCACTCAAACACTTTGATCCTGACAGCATTTATTTGGAAGCGAACATTTTCGTTGCAGTGTTTATGTTAAACTAATATTTGAGCACAAAAAGCAATAGAGGAACATGCAAACAACAAAAATGATGAAATGTCTGCAAAGTGAAAGAAAAAAATTATGTGTATAAAAATAAGCCAAAAACAGTTGCAAAACTAAAATGAAATTTTCAATATATTTTTAATAAAAAATGGCGTGTCAGGTATTGATAAATAAAGTAGGGAATCGATTTGAAATTTATCAGACAAACAACAAGGAGAACTTGGTAATAAAGCTTCAGGCTAAGAACGTGCATACACGTTTTGTTTTAAACATGCGAAAAATAAAACGGATGTTCCTGTAATCATGTATTTTTATTTCACATTATGCTGTGAATGGCCTTTTTGGCCTTTAAAAATGAAAGTAGAAATTATTTAAAGCTAACAAATGTTTATTAAGAAATTGAAAATACCACTTTAACTTTTCTATGATTTACATAATTTCATTGGAAGCATAAAGATAACAATTACAATTTCCTTCGATTAGTTAAATATGCAAAAAATATTATTTTTAAGTAAAATAAACTATTTTGAAAGATCATGAAATTCTCTCAGCATCTAAATATTTCTATGAAATCAAAACAATAAAAGTGTTATGAATAAAGAAAAGTTCAAAGGACTTTTTTAGTTGATTGTAGAGAGTATTTGAATATCGAGTTTTTCATATTTTTATTGATTGTATATACGGCACTTAAAGAAAATTTTTATATATATATATAATTTTTTTCCACAGCATTTCTTATCAATTTTAATGTGCATTTTAATTCAATCGTAAAATTAATCACTATTTTCCATTGGCGGACAGAGATAATAAACTTCTTCTATTACACAATTTTCCTAGCTTTAATTTTAAAGGCAGCATGCATCTCTATGTTTTATATTAATAAAGATATTTGAGTAAAAAAAATTTCAATACATAAACTTCGACTAGGTTTAAAATAGGTACGTGTTTGTTTTAATGCTTTAATTTCATAATCGTAGTTGTTTTTAAATGCAATTTTGCCAAACAATGGTTTTCCCAACTTGTGATCCGGAAGTAGTTTTATTCTATTTTATATTCTATACAATTAGACGACCTCTAGTTGCCAATTATTGTATTTATTTGGTCGAAAAAGAAAAACAAAATTTTTATTTTAAATACTTAATATTGAAATATATTATTTGGGATATTCCCCCAAAAGTCGCCTTGAAGAAGATTGAAAAAAAATTAATTCTCATATTTTATTGGGAAGATTTTATATAAATATACAAAGTTAAATGCTTTCAAACCGCTTGAAGTTCTCTGATGTTTTGGTAAGTATCAATTAAATATCGATATAACATTACATAAAAGCACAACAAACACTAAACATTTTTTAGAAACGTAATTGTTTAAAGGATTATTTGGAGGGGATATCCCAAAAAATAAATTTCGATATTAATTTAGTTATAACAAAGTTTCAAATATATTTCAAATACAAAAATTTTATAAATTAAAGCCTGCATTCATACTTATAACAAAAACACATGCGTGTTAAAAAAAAATGATATTAACATAGATATATAAAATCATTTGTTCGTGATACGTTATCCGTGCCCATTTTTCTCTTTTTTTAACCGACTTCAAAACGGATGATGTGAACCGATTCTGATTTTTTTTATTTGAAAGTTTTTTCTCCCAAGTTTAACCTATAAATTTTTCTGAGATCTATCACATAATTCCTCCATTTGCAGTCCGATTTTCAAAAGTATTGGATTTGCTGGTAGTTTGGTCCATCATTCTTTTTCAAAAAATATGATGAGCAAGTTGCCTGTCCGAATTATGAATTATCGCATAAAATTGATAAATATGTGCCGACAACCGACTTTATTGTCTTTCAAAATCCAAATCATTTGTGGTCATTTCAACCTTAAAAAGCTTGCATTTCCGCTGACTTCTGCCCGATTACGCAGAGATTCGCTTTTGTTGAGTTTTTCAAATTTATTTGTTGCAGCTTTAGCTGTTCATATGCCGACAGACAATTCACTGGTCGCTAAGCCCAATTGTCAGTGAACTTAAAGCAGTTTGGAAACATTCAACTTCATACGTTTTATGCCATAATATTCAAGAATTGTCTATTGTAAGTGAATACTACAAAACAGCAAAGATTATTTTATTAAAATTATTACATTTTTCTTGCAACATGTTGTATGCATTCGACACCCTTTGGGTGCCAATGATTGTATTTGTTACGCAAAACTAACAGCAAAATCCTCCTTTCAAATAATCGATTTTAGTTTATTCTTAAGCTTAAGATCTCTATTATAACGACTGTTTTATTTCATTTTAAAATTTATATAAAATAAATAAATATCCTGAAGCTGGTACTCAAAAAGTACCAAAATATAGATAAATAAAAGAAAATAAAAAGGAGCTTAAGCTTAAAAAATAAATTAAAATTTATTGAATCGAATAAGTTGAATACTTGCTTCAAATAAATAATTTATTAGGATTATATCTAAAATACTCGTATATTAAAACATTTGAAACTTTTTTTGTTACGGCTTTAGCTGCTTATATGCCAATATTTCCTTGGTTAATAACAAAAATTGTTAGTGAAAAGTTTAAGCCTGATAAATTCTAATATGAAAATTATTATTATTTTTTTTTTTTAAATATAATGTTAGAAAATATTTGCTAAAAAAGTATAAATATTAATATGTCTTTCTTCTGCGACTTACATGCAACGAAAATATTCGACAAATTTTAATGTTAATACAAATAGAAACTGACATTCGTAGACTAGTAGGTAGTGTACTAGACTCGTAGTGCGAAGGTCCCAGGTTCGAATCCTGCCGCAGAACTCTGGCAGTTTGTGTCTGATAATTAAAGGGAGCGCACAACAAGCCTTCACTGGCTTAAGTGTATGTCGTATGACATGGGCTATCACACCCCTCCAATCAACCTAACCTAACCTAACCTAATACAAATCGAATGTCCTATAATAGAAGAATATTCAAAATTACGAAAATATTCAAAAAATGTTTATTTTAATACAAAACAGAGAATATTCCAGAATAGAAAGACGAAGATGATGGATGCATATTCATTACTAATCACTAATACATAGACAGAACCCTATAGACATCAATACCATGATAGTCAGTGTTTCTTATTACAACTTCAAATCGCGGAAATTTGATATTCAAAAACCTTGTTTAAATGGCAAACTTCTAATTCTTAAAGGTAATTTTTTTTCTAAAAGACCTATTGGCGAAATGTTTTTCAATTGCAATCAAAGATTGTATTAAAATTCCTCTTACAAAAACTTTGTATCTTATTTAAGAGCAGAAAGCTTCTTAACCAATTAAAGATAAATTAAATGTGGCCAGAGTTTTAATTAAAGTACTCTTTTACACTTACACTTCAGCCTTAATTAAAACAATTATAATTTTCATCAATTCTACTTTCCCTATACTTTAAATATTTTAATTTTTCTCACATTAAAAATACCTTTCCATACAACCAAAAATTCTAGTAAAAACAAAAACGTTTATATGTGTAAATACGTACTTTAGTACTTCCAATATTTATGGTTAATATATGTTTGAGAGTGTATGTATGCATACATGTTTGGGTGATTATACATATAAATGTATAAGGAAGATTTCTGCTTCTAGGTGCGAGAGTAAATGTGCATAAATTAGTTGTCAAATATGTCAAGATAATATTACAAGGACAATTAAGTTCAATTAATACTTTCTTCCCCTTTCACGCACACGCACACCACATCACCCACATCCACATATGGTCACAAACAAATACCAAATACAAGTACTTAATCGAAAATAGAAACGGTCTTTACAATTTTATTATTAGAAATCTCATTTTGCAATCCCTTCCCTGCAGCCACAACTCCCTCCCTTGAATGAGTAGTAGTGATTGTAATGATGTCGTCAATATTGTTTCTACTGGCATTTGTTGTCCTTTTTCACTTTTGCTACTTGGAAAAATTGTATACGAACTTTAAATAGCTGCTGGTATTGCAGCAAAAAAGAAAAATTGAGTGAAAACAAAAAAATAAATTTATTATGCAAAAGTATTTGCTGTGTCTTCCAATGTTGTTGCCGTCAATGTTGCTGCCAGTTAACATTTGTATTTGTTGTATTTCCTTCCATTTTATTTTTCCGCTTCCTGTCTGTCTTCACCATTTTTATTTGTTTTTTATTTTTTTGTTTAAGTAGTTTCATGTTTGATTTTTACTTAAACAAGTTGCTGTAGGTCTTCTTTACAAATAAAAGTATTTTCTTTGTTTTTATTGCTCTGCATTATGAAAATAACTTCCGCTGCAGGACAATGAAAAATATTAATAAAAAGTAATAACAATAATAATAATAATAATTAGAGAGGGCAACAAAGAAACTGTAATATGGCATTTGTTGGCAACAATTTTTTATTTCGGGTAGCGTCATACATAATGTCGACGGTTCCAAGTGTGACATGGAGAAGTGTGTCAATAAGCCTAGACAGACATTTGATCGTTCATGCCTGGTGTAGGAATCTGAAATTTTTTAACTCCAACATGGAATCGACACTTTTCAAAGGATGTGTAACGTCTAGTGGTGCACCGTGTTACATCTTGGCTTTGCAAGTCTTCTTTAAACAGTGTCGCAGACATATAATGAAAAGAATCTGGCTGGAAAATACGTTTTACAACAGGCCATGAGAGGTCCTGATGAAAATTATACTCAATTGGTCATGTTCACCGAACACCAATATTGCTCAAACTGTCCGCAATATGTAGCCGTAAAAAAGGATGCTCTATACACAGATAGAGAAGAAAAGTAGACATTAAAGGCGTGATCAAGTGAAAAAGCTGAGAAATCATTGGTAAAAAACATATGTACCTGAATACAATGATTATTTAAGAGCCGTAAGATCTCTATAGCTATGATGGGAGTGCTATAGATGCGAAAGTCTACAAGTTTTTTAGCCAATCGCTCAAAAATGTCAAACTACATTTCAATCCAATTTCGAACCCAGATAGTCTTTTAGTGTACAGAAAATATTTGAACTCCATAAAAGACATGATCCCACCCTTTTTGTGACAACAGCGTAATTCTATGGAATTTGATGACTTCTTATTGTTATTTTTGGGACCTCAATCAAGAAAACTTTCTTACTTGCCGGTATAATTAAAATAGCTTAGAATTCAACACAAGTTTAAATTATGTAAAAAAAATATCATGAAGGACTTGAGAGATATTTATAACACATAAGGTATTAAATCATTATCTGGACGTAAAATATAAAACCTAATTCATAAAACTCTGGAAACTATATTTATTTTACTTAAATGAAGGCCGCCCAGAAATCAGAAAGACAGTTGAGCTCAACTCTCTCCAAACTCAAAGCATATATGTACTTCCGGGTGTCTAAAATTTTAAATCAGTACATAGTAATATAACTAATGCGTTAATCTATAAAATTGGACCTCCTGTAGGTCCAATGATTTATTTTAAATTTACGGACACTTTAATTTGAAAATAATAAAAACATCGAATAGTTTAACATTTTCGATATTATTGTAGTTATTTCTCCATCACACAAGGATACCTGAAAAAACTTAAAATGGATAAGTCGACGAAATAAAAAGACATATAAAGAGACTGACCTTCGTAGACTAGTAGGTAGTGTGCTAGACTCGTAGTGCGAAGGTCCCAGGTTCGAGTCCTGCCGCATAACTCTGGCTGTTTGTGTCTGATAATTAAGTGTAAGTCGTATGACATGGGCTACCACACCCCTCCAATCAACCTAACCTAACCTATAAAGAGACTCGGTGATGAACGGTGACGACAGCACAACTTGCAGCGTAGAATTTCTTAGCACCTTAAAAGATGGTGTGCCAATCCTTCTTGGTAGCTAATATTGATGCACTGATATTATGCAATGACAAAAGGTTTGAATTTCAAGTCTTGTAAATGACACCAAATATTCACTGACCTGGTTGATAAAGCTGACCTGCTAATGGAACTATTTTCCAGTTATTCCCACTTGTTGCAATGAAAAAACCACTGCCAAAAATTATAGAATTATGAAGAGGTTTTAATATATTTTGGCATACATAAGTCTCCGTGATAGGATGGATCTCCAGCTTTAGTGCTATTCGATATTAACACGTCCACTTCTCAAACTTTTTAATAAACTATACTGTGCTGGTGAGTTTCCAACATGCTGCAAAAAATAAGAGGCTAGCAACCCTGAAAACTTTCACCCAATTTCAATTTACTGTAGCTTTTCCAAGGTGAAGGAAAGCATGGCAAATGTGGGATTTAAGGTCCAACGGTTTGCTTAGCGAGCGGTTCTCAGCTAACCTGCTTTCAGTCTTCACTCTATTCAGCATTCACGTGAAAGTGAGGTGATGGCTCTCGATATCTTCAAGGCAATTTATAGAGTCTGGCATAGTCCACTCATCTCAATGCTTATTGTTATTGGATTGGGTAATGACTTCTCAATACTTATATTGAACTTTCACAGGGACCGCACTGTATCAGTTGTTTCCCCCCGCGGGCACGGATTATACATCTTGTCTTGGTGGCTTGGTGTTGTGCTTCTTGCGGTATAGGGTTATCAGGTTTTCGGACCTAGGCCTTTTTGCCGATAACCCCTAAAAACTTGTATGTTGCTACCCAATCCCTGAATTAACAGGGCAACGGGCGCGCATGCAAGTAAATTAAAGGTAAAAGTGGGTTCGCCCGCTCGTCCGATAAGTGGGTAATATGGTCTTTCCAGACCTTGACGTTTGGCCAATTACCCCTAGAACTTAATATGTTACTACAATCCCTGAAATAACAGGGCAACGGGCGTGCATATAAGTAATAAAGGAAGTAGCTCTGCCTATGCTTGTCTGGGTAGAGGTGCTACCGATACCTCAGGTTTGCATGAGACCTAAAATCGGAGGTGTTTTTAACACAAGGCCGACCAGAGTCCCATCTGGTGCCACGGGAACCAGTAGACCCTAGGACTTGTCCTAGACTGGTTATTGATGAGGCCCCTTCGGGGATCACGTGGTGGCTGTGGTTAAAACCCAAAGATACGCGGGAAGAGTTATGGGTCGGATGAGTGTGTCTGCAATATGGTGCTGGTGACCGATTGTAGATGCTCCCTTCAGGCCGTATATCTCTATGTGCTGTTGCTATTCGACGGAGCTGCCCTTGTGGTTGCGGTTGGTGAGTGCCCATTAAGATAGGGAGCATCTTACTGCTGAGCCATTGGGGTGGTAGGAGGTTAGATAGCTCCAGCACTTTAGCAAGGTGTCTGTACATGGTTCTGCAGCCTGTACAGAATTTGCTACCATGTCGTCCTTATTAGGGGCACATGTAGTTCCTCTCCCTGTATGTGCCTCTGGAAGGAAAGACAGGGACGGTGGTGAACGGCTTTATTCACCCAGTGCGAAGAGCACCGTCAGGTTAAGTTTATGACAGGTACTGACGTAAAATCTTTGACATATTTGTATCAATTGTTATAAGTGGGGCCTCATCAGACGAGTTATTTCAGTCCTTCTAATCTCTTTACTATTTATTCTATATAAATTCGTCCGAAAATGAAATACAACTCTCACGAACGGGCTAGTGCTGCAAAGTCTATGTAGAAGTTACTGAACTACGTAGAGGAGAAGCCGAAGAAATTCAGTGGTTACAGTAATGTATTCAAACATTGCGGCATCGGCCCTATGTAGGGTGTATTTGTCTATTTTTCCTATTTTATGGTAAAGTGTGCTCAAAGATTTTTACCGAAAACTCGTTCTTTTTAACGAACAACTTGATATTTATAAAGGACATATACATACATCACATTTCAAATTATAGGGACAGCTGGTCCTTAAGAAAACACTTTCTTTGTGGCATAAACTCCCTGCAAAAAATTTTTTATCACTATTACCGTAGAAAGTTCAAATAGAATGTCTGCAGACTTTACTCCTTCTATCCCTTCAGAATAACGCATATTATGAATTGGGGTCACGGCGGGAGTGGTCGTCCATGAAAAAATTGAGAATAATAGTTGAAAATGGCTGGGTGCACATTGCTTCCCACAGCGTTGTATGGGTTGTTCAAGAATATCAGGTTCTCTTATTTTACACGTCCTTGCGGTTAACAATAAATCATTTTCAACATGTTCCTAAGAAGTGTAATAAAAAATATATCCAGCACATTTTGTCTAATTATTTAGTAAATTACTCAGGAAATTTCAATTTCTCTCCGGATGCGGAAGAAGTCGTGGATAAATATGAAATAGGCCGAGTCAACAAATTTTTATTTGTGCATTCGGCTCTTTTTTGTAACATCACTACTTCCATGGCATTTAGTGCCGTTTTATGTTCAAATGCTTTTCTTTCCTTTTTCGTAAATTTATGTTTTGTTCACCTGTTTTATTATATAACTTTCTAACATATTTTATTTTTATATTCGTATTTTATATCTGACATATAAATATGTATGTCCATTGTTTTAGTTATGGCGCTTTTATTTATTTCTTTTTAAATAAATAGTTTCTAAACTGTCTGCTTATTTTCCTGGTCTTGTTGTATTGTCTTTATTGTCTCATAATTAAAACGGATGTAGTTCAACCGAGCGTTAATAATGGGTTTTTATTTAAATGTATAAAATATGTTTTTGTAGCAAGTTAATATTTTCATAAATGTCATTACATGAATGACAAATTGACAGGCATTTTAGCTTTGACTTTATTTCGTTAAGTTTTCGCATATGATTTGGTGACAAATTAGTTGAACTCATTTTATTGTTTAACTGCTTCACCGAAAGCATTCATAGATAATCTTATAGCCAATCCTCTTGTCTCTTACTACACATTGGGTCATACCCCTATTACGTCTTTACTTTTACAGGTGTCATAAACATGGACCCAAGTGAGTTGCGCTCATTTTTTACTCTATAAAAAACTTCTTTAGCGACCCTTCTGCGACTTTTTTACTGTAAAAAAAATATCCAATTAATGGCAGCCAAAATAATATTGAGTTTCTTCAGTTAATTGCAGATTCCCTGCTTTTTCGAGCTTTTAATAATCAAAATTCTAGAAACTTGTGCCACTAATATTAAAGCGAGTCAAAATCACTCTATAAAAACAGTCGTGAATAGACCTTTTAATTATCTTGAGTAAATTTAGACAGAAATTAAAATGTTAAAATCAGAATTCAAGAACTTAACAATAACATCTTTAATATCTTCTTCTATAAATATAAAATAGGATGTGTGTATGTATGTATGTATGTATGTATGTATGTATGTATGTATGTATGTATGCATGTATGTAACGTAATGGCTCCAAAACGGCTGGGCCGATTTTGACGAAATTTTCAGGGAACCTTCAGAATACTCGGGCGGGTAACACTGTGAAGTCTGATTTTTGATTTTCGGTCTGTGGGCGGAAGGGCGTGGCAAAATCCAATTTTCATATTGCACCACCAATGACATATACATATATTTATTTTTTGTGCTTTTTTTTATTTTATTTTACTTTTTTTTGGAAAGCCGTTGTCATGTTCTTCTAAACGAGATATCAAACTGTTAAATCGGTTACGTAGTTCCGAAGATATTTTGAGCTGACGGCGTCAGCTATATTATGTACATAAAAATTACGTGTTCGTGATCGCTAAACTCAAAAACTACAGGACCGATTTTGACCAAATTTTATATGCATGCTCTATGGGCCGTGAGGAGTGTTTCTGTGTAGTTTGAAGTTCGTCCAACAGATGGCGCAATATTTAGTTTTTTGTGTGTGTTTTTGCACCGTAACTCAAGAACTACTGCACCGATTTTGACCAAACTTTATATACATGTTCTATGGGACGTGAGGAGTGTTTCTATGTAGTTTGAAGTTCGTGCGACAGATGGCCCTATATATTGTTTTTTGTGTTTTGCCCAATAGAGATTAGCGCGATAAGCCTATGCTACGTTTTGCTGAAGGCGTTGGGTCCTTAATCAGCGTGTAGTGGGGTTAATTAGCCCGATACCGGTATTTGAACAATAATTCCTATGTCGATTTAGTGCAAATTTAAAGGCAAAACAACGTTTGCCCGGGTCATCTAGTTTCTCATAAATGAGATCTTAAACTTTTTTATGTCTATCATTATCATAAATAAGCACTTTAAGAATGTCTTCTAAGGATTAAAAATGAAGGACACACATGAAGAGTAAGACTCAAACTTTTTTATTATACATAAATAAGAAGCGATAAATCAATTAGCATAATTTCGAAAACGCTTTTTTAACGACTCCAAAAAATAATGATGTTATATATTCATCAAAGTGTTTTTCTTTGTATATACAGCGATTTTTCAGTCACTTGATAACTCTTTTATATGCAAAAGTATATTGCGAAACATCACCCGTTTCAATCAATATGCAATAGTACCAAAGCAAATGGTACCTTGCGTGCAAATTAATATCTAATTATTGTATTTATAATTATATATGTATGACACTGATATTTCAACAAAAAGTAGTATACCCGGATGCTGTAGTGGCACCAAAACGAGCGCATATTCCACCATCTAGTACCCAAAATTAAGTGTGCTGGGATTTGTACTTGAGTTTAAAAAGAAATCTGTTGTTTATTTGGCGGAAACAACTTTGTTTTCTCAATCTTTGAAGAGCAAGAACTAAATTTTTCATATATAAATGAACAAAACAAAAATGTTTTTTAGTCTATAAAATGTATTTGAGAACATTTAGCATAATTTAAGTCGTACATACTAATACACGTGATTTAGGGTTGACAAGGGAACTGTCACCAAATTCTGTCACTTGACTCAATTATAGCGGACAGATGGAGTTATAATTGTTTTCCCTCACGTCTTCAAAGAGAATCAATTGAAATATTTTACCCAAGCCGATATAAAAAATTCAAGGATGTTATTATACGGTTCCGAAATGTTAATTAGAGAATATATGAATTTATGCCAATGGATCCGTGCGAGTCGCTTATCACTACAGCACAGCATCTAGAGAAAAGATGCTTAAAAGTTTTCTTTTTCCCTTTTTCTTAATTTATTCAACATCACAATGTCACAGTTATTTCTAACTCTACCGAAGAAGCTCCCAAATAAAGGGTAGTGGAATCTGAGCCAGATGGATACCGAATATATACATGAAGCTTTCGTAGATCATCTGTTTTATTGTACACGTATGTGTGTCTTACAATTTTTCAAAGTAACTTCCACTAGTCCAGCAAAATATCCATTTCAGTTTCTTGTCTAATTTTGCTAGAATATTGTAGCAGAATATGGCTGCATGATGCAGCACCCATATAAATTTTAGTCTGTAATGTCTCGCCTGATTGTCCTGCATCAGTTACTATAGTAAAAGGTGATTTTTTGTAACTTTCTTTTTGGCAATACTATTTTTGGCAGATCAGCTGTTTTCATGTAACATGTCACTGTTAAACATAATCAGAATGGTCTATAATTTAACTATGGAGCAAACAACGCTTGCAAATTATTGAATTTTCTAATCAAAATTCAAGCTCATTTCTGGTAAAATGCATACGGGAACAAGCAAATTTGCCGTATTTAGTATGAAGAGCAGCCAGAAGCATTGCATCTCGAAAAATGCACAGTTTGGTGTGGATTATGGGACAACATGGTGGCATCACTGGACCGTACTTTTTAAAAAGACGACGAAGGCAGGAATGTTACTGCGAATGGAGAACACTACCGTACGATGATTAAAAACTTTTTTCTACCCAAAATAGAGCAGATAAAATTTAGCAGACATGTGGTTTCAATAAGACGGTGCCATATGCCACACAGCACGAGTTATGGAAACCCCCATAATACCACTTTCAACAACAACAACAACGCCACCAACAAAACCACCTAGATTGGCTCATACATGAAGGCCAGCAGTACAGAAGTTCAACGCTCTAGAAATAAGAAACTGTTTAATTGCATTTTTTTTTCTTTTCTTTTAACCTGAATAATATTTTACAATATAAACTTCCACATAAGAAACATAAAAAATGGAACAATTTAATTTAATAATTTGTTTTGTATTTTGTTCTTATTAATTTTAGCTTTTTATGCAATTCTTCTTTGCAATCAGTTTATTAAACCTTAATATACATTTCTCTTTTTGCAACCAATATTTTAAAGCTTAATATGCATTTTCTTTTTATAAGTAATTTCGTATTTTTTTGTTCCAATATTCTAAAGCTTAATCTGCAATTCTTTTAATATAAATAATTGTAATTTTAAATTAAGATTTGAATCAATAAAGTGAGTTGAACCTTGAAAGGTTTGTTTAATTTTTTTTGGTGTAAATAAAAACCCCTCACATAACTGGCGCAGTCACCTAGTTCCAATACGACGGATAAATCGTAAAGGAATCCACTATCTGCAACAATTCTAAAGTTCCAGCACGACGGATAAATCGTAAAGGAATCCACTATCTGCAACAATTCTAAAGTTCCAGCACGACGGATAAATCGTAAAGGAATCTACTATTGGCAACATTTTCCAAGTTCCAGCACGACGGATTATCAGTGAAAAGGAAAGGACAATGCTGATTATTTTTGCGTAAGTCAAATATTTAATTAACATAATAAAAATAATAAAATAGTATATGGTAAAGAAAAGCATTCAATAAAATAAAGAAAGGTTTTATTAAGTGAAAAGGAATCTTTTATAATTGAACAAATTTAAAGTGATATTTGTGTATTGAAAAAATTTATCGCTTCCAGTGAATAAAATTTTTAGAAAGCGTTAAATCGTGAATATTCTTATTAAGAATTAAAAGAAAAAAATTTTTACTCGGAAAATAAAATCCTTTGCAATAATTATATGCCAAGATTCCGACCCTATCGAATTCTTCCAAGAGTACTTGTTCCAATTCCAGAAATGAGTGTTAATGAGAATAGTGATAATAACATTAATCCAAACCCACCACCAAATGTTAAAGATATCTTGGATTCCTTAAGAATCCCAGATGCAGTCAAGGACCTCCCAAAATTTGATGGGAATCCAAAATTACTCTACGACTTTATTAACAATGTGGAAGAAATACTGTCGGTTTTGACACCTATTGATGGTACTCCTTTTGGTAGAATGATTCTACGAGCCATAAGGAATAAAGTTGAAGGAGAGGCCAACGAGATACTAAATATGTATAGTACAGATCTTCAATGGGAAACCATTAAAAATAACCTTATTCTTCATTACTCTGACAAGCGTAATGAAACTTCCCTAATTCGTGATCTTCATTTACTTAAACAAAACAATAAAACACTAGAAGAATTCTACAGCTCAGTAGTAGAAATTCAAGCTACTATTAACAATCACCTAATGATTCATGAAATCGACCCTAATATTATAATGGCAAAACGTGATCTGTTTGCTAAAATGTGCCTCAATACATTTTTATCGGGTTTAAGAGAGCCACTTGGATCTTCCATTAGAGCAATGAAACCAGAAACACTACCAATAGCCTTTTCATATTGTGTAACAGAGCAAAATATGTTCTACATTAAACAAGAACACAGAAATCTTACTAGGAAACCAGAAACTCAAAGGCATTTTACACATTCATACCCCAATTACCAAAAACCGTTCATTCCAAGGACACAAATAGGAAACAATTTTAGACCACAAAACAATTTCAGACCACAAAATTTCAATTCTCCCTCTTATTTTTATAGCCCACAATTAACTAACAATCACTCACACACCAGACCTCAGGCACCGCACAATTTTTACCCACAAATACCAAGACAAACTAACAATCACACAATTCAAAATAACCAGACTCCACTTAATAATAGCCATGCACGAACAAACACCACACCAGAACCAATGGACACTAGCTCAGGGTATACACACCATAGAAACACAAGCCAACAGACACGAAGATTCCCAAGGGAATTACATCAAATTGATTACACCACAGGAAACACTTTTTCCGAAGACGATAATATTCCAAATTATTTACCAAATATGGATAACTTTAACGAAATAGTAGATACTGAAAATTTTCACCTCAATGCCTCCAAGAACCAAAGGGATACCTAGATATAAATAAACACGGTAATTACCTTCCTTATATAAATATTTCATCTCCTTTTGGTCGCCCACTTAAATTTTTAATAGATACAGGCGCATCCGCTTCATTTATTAATCCAGAATATACTAAAAAATTAAAAATAGAAAAATGTACACCAATAACAATAACAACAGTTCTTAACAAACATGAATTGAATTCAAAAGTGAACATGCCTGCTTTCGTAGAATTTCAAGATAAAACAAAATTTGAATTTTTTATATTTAAATTTCATACTTACTTTGATGGTCTAATTGGATTAGACATCCTTACTAAATTAAGCGCAAAAATTGATCTAGAAAATAAACAAATAATAACAAAAAACACGACCATTCCATTATTTTTCAAACCAAACTTAACTTCAGGAAAATTCTTAATTGCTCCAAAAACAAAAGCTATTATTAAAATACCCGTAGACATTGAAAACGGAGATTTCTTTATTCCTACTATAGTCATACAACCCGAAGTTACGATCTCAACTGGCGTATATAATGCGAAAAACTGGTACAGCTTTGTTGAGGTAAACAATAAATCCAATACCAACAAAGTCATTCTAGTTGAGAGTCCCATTAAGGTAGAGCCCCTCACCAATTCACACTGCATAGAATTTAACAACATCAACTTAGAATGTTCTTCTGAAAACGGCTTAAATCTTATCGATAATCTGAGAATTGATCATTTAAACTCTGAAGAAAAACAGGCAATAACCAAATTATGCAAGGAATTCGAAGACATTTTCTTTCAAGAAAACCAACCTCTTACCTTTACCAACAAAATCAAGCATAATTTAGTTACAAAAGATGACATACCTATCTACACAAAATCCTATAGATACCCACACATCCATAAAGAGGAAATAAGAAGACAAATCTCGGAAATGTTGAACCAGGGTATAATCAGAGCAAGCTATTCACCCTGGAGTGCTCCAGTATGGATAGTACCTAAAAAATTAGATGCTAGTGGAAAACGCAAATGGCGTCTAGTAATAGACTATAGGAAATTAAATGAGAAAACAATATCAGATAGGTACCCAATCCCAAATATCAATGAAATTTTAGACAAACTAGGGAAATGTATGTATTTCACTACATTAGACCTGGCAAGTGGTTTTCATCAAATAGAGATGAACCCTAAAGATATACCCAAAACTGCCTTCACGGTAGAAGGTGGCCACTATGAGTTCGTCCGAATGCCGTTTGGGCTTAAGAACGCTCCTTCCACATTCCAACGAGTGATGGATTATATCCTTAAAGATTTAATAGGAACCGTATGTCTAGTATATTTAGATGATATCATCATTTACTCAACTTCCCTTCAAGAACATGTTGAAAATTTGAAAAAAGTTTTTTCCGCTCTAAGAGAAGCCAATCTCAAAGTGCAACTGCAGAAATCTGAATTCCTACATAAGGAATGCGCATTTTTAGGCCATATTGTATCAACCGAAGGTGTAAAACCAAATCCTGACAAAATAAAAGCTATAAAAAATTTTCCAATTCCAACCACCCAAAAAGAAATAAAATCTTTCTTAGGTCTTTTAGGATATTATCGTAAATTTATCAAAGATTTTGCCAAAATAACTAAACCATTTACAGCCTGCTTGAAAAAAGACCAACCTATTATAATAAATGAAAAATACAAACAAACATTTGAAATTTGCAAGAGTCTCTTAACCAACGACCCAATTCTACAATACCCAGATTTTTCAAAACCATTCAATCTCACGACAGATGCCAGTAATTTTGCAATTGGCGCCATTTTATCGCAAGGTCCAATTGGAAGCGACAAACCAATTTGCTATGCAAGTCGCACACTCACATCATCAGAAATAAATTATTCAACAATAGAGAAAGAACTTCTAGCCATAGTTTGGGCTACTAAATATTTTCGACCGTACCTTTTCGGTCACCAGTTCAAAATCATAACGGATCATAAACCACTAACATGGATTATGAGCCTTAAAGAGCCAAACTCAAAACTTGTCCGCTGGCGCTTAAAATTAGAGGAATATGATTACGAGATAATTCACAAAAAAGGAAAACTAAACACTAATGCAGATGCACTTAGCCGTATAAAAACCAATACTCCAGTTGATCAAAATATAAATATATTCGATACAGAATCTATTCAGGGTACTTCAGGAAGTACTATTCACTCAGCAGAGGAAAATATTGATGATGGCATTCCTATTTCAGAAAAACCCATAAATGATTTTAATTTACAAACTCTATTTAAGAAAGGAAACTCCAATTGTCACATGAAACTCGAAGTTATCTTTAAGAATAAGCAAAGAAAAACCTTTACATACTCCCACTATACAGAAGAAATTATCACAGAAATTCTAAAAAATCATCTTGCTCCTAATAAAACTACCGCTATATTCACTGATGACGAAATATTTCGTTTGATTCAAAAAGTATACTCAGAACGTTTTTCACAAAGTAAAATTTTCCGTTTGGTAAGATGCACTGAAATAGTAAAAGATATTAAAGAAAACGATATTCAAGATAAATTAATTCAAGATTATCATGAAAATAACAATCACAGAGGCATTATAGAAACATTGGATCACCTAAAACGTGAATATTATTTTCCCTACATGAAATCCAAAATATCTCAAACAATAAATAACTGTGATGCATGCCAAAGACTAAAGTATGATAGGAACCCTCCTAAAATCATATTTGAAAAACCGCCAACGCCTACTAAACCATTGGACATACTTCATATAGACATTTATACAATTAATGCTAAAATTATTCTAACAATCATAGACAAATTCTCTAAATTCGCTGCGGCATACACTCTAACAGCTAGAAATAGTATTTGTGTAATTAAATCCTTAAAACATTTTCTGAGTATGCATGGTATTCCTAACCAAATTGTTTGTGACCAAGGGACTGAATTCAATTCGAACATATTTAAAGACTTTTGTAAACAATATCAGATTAATTTGCACTTCACTTCCTTTCAACAGTCAAGTAGTAATGCCCCTGTTGAAAGACTCCATTCAACTTTAACTGAAATATATAGATTAATAACCGAAAAAATAAAAAATAAAAAATTAGAAATGGATCACGACGACATTTTAACCGAAACCCTCATTACATACAATAACGCCATTCACTCTGCCACAAAACTCACACCCTTTGAACTTTTTTACGGCAGAACAAACAAATTCGACCGTGAGATCTCATTCAATAATGAACACGAATACCTTTCAAAAATTAACCAATTTCAAACACAATTATATGAATATATTAAAAATAAACTACAATCCGATACAGAAAAACGCATAGAAAAACTAAACGAAAATAGGCAAGACCCAATAAATTATGACGAAAATGATTATATATATATAGAAAAGAATGTAGAAGAAATAAATTAACACCTAAATTTACTAAACACAAAATCAAAAAAAAAAATAACAAAGTCACACTAATAACTACAGAAAACAAGAAATTGCACAAATCAAAAGTAAAGAAAAGACGATTTTGAAACTTAAACTAACATACAATATTTTTTCAGATTTATAACCATAATACACGCACAAACGCTAAACTTACAAAATCTATCCGATACACAAGGTTTATTACAAATTAAATTAGGAACGGCTAAGACAATAACGGATTACACCAATCTCATACACATTATTAAACTTGATTCATATAAAAACAACATCATGAAAATAGAAGAAACATTAAAACATTTCACGTCATCATATTATAACAAAAGATCCTTAAAAGTGACAAAGTTTAAAATAACAGATCTTAAAAATAAATTAAATTTAATAACACCCAGATATCGTAGCAAGAGAGGATTATTTAATAGCATAGGATCAGCAGTAAAATTCATCACAGGTAACATGGATAGCAATGATGCTGCACGTCTTAATGAAGCAATATTTAACTTAACAACTAAAGTACAAGTCGAAACAAATAAACAAGATGTACTTAATACTAAAATTGTAGAAAGATTAGAAAACATTACAAACCATATAAACACTGAACAAGATATTATTGTCAAATCGTTACAAAACTCTCAAAATAGCATTTCCTCCAACTTCAAACTTATAAGCGATATTCAATTCCTTAACCAAATAAACTATCATATCGATTTACTAGCAGATCATATCACAAGCATTTCTGAAGCAATGACTTTATCCACACTCGGGATCATACCAAAAATGATCCTTAATGCAGAAGAACTAAAAGAAATCGAAAGTAATTTAGGATATCAATCTATTAAAGTGGAAACTATAGAACATTTGTATGAACTATTAGAACTACAAGCGTACTACAACAATACAAATATTATTTTCAATATTCTCATTCCTCATATCTCTCCGGAGCAATACACAATTTCTCATACAATTCCCATACCAATTAATAAAACCAAAGAAATTATTATAAAACCATACACAATTTATAACAATAAAAAAGTTCAATATTTTGACAATTTATGCAAAAAAATTGAAAACACGTTCTACTGCAAGGAGAGCTCACAACAGGAAGCTGTAGAAAAATCTTCCTGCTTCGGCAAAATTATACACAACCAAGAAGCTACCTGTAATCTAAACGATGTTGGCCAAATCACCAAAATATCTCAACCAGAAAATGGACTGGTGTTAGCAACAAATTTACCACTAACCAAAATAAAGACGTCATGCAACTTGAAAGAACTTAGTATTAAGGGAAATATTCTAATACATTTTAATAACTGTGATGTCACTATTAACGAAATAGTATACAAAGGAAATCCAAACATTTATTGGGATGACTTTATTATTAACACAACAGCGGAAATAAATATAAAACCCTTTTCAACAATTGAAAGTTTGAGTGTACCTAAGCTCAAAGAATACCACTTTAAAAACAAACTAGCAATCGAGATCTTATCAACCAAAACAGAACTACACAGACACATAAATTATGGGTTAGTAGCAGCAATAACTCTCGTTATAATAGTCATCTTCGCAACAAAACGGAAAGTAAAATATGATGTGAAAGAACTACCCACAACAAACTTAGTCGCTCCTGACCGTCAAAATTTTTGGTCATCGCTCCACTCTAAGGGGGGAGGAGTTATGGAAACCCCCATAATACCACTTTCAACAACAACAACAACGCCACCAACAAAACCACCTAGATTGGCTCATACATGAAGGCCAGCAGTACAGAAGTTCAACGCTCTAGAAATAAGAAACTGTTTAATTGCATTTTTTTTTTTCTTTTCTTTTAACCTGAATAATATTTTACAATATAAACTTCCACATAAGAAACATAAAAAATGGAACAATTTAATTTAATAATTTGTTTTGTATTTTGTTCTTATTAATTTTAGCTTTTTATGCAATTCTTCTTTGCAATCAGTTTATTAAACCTTAATATACATTTCTCTTTTTGCAACCAATATTTTAAAGCTTAATATGCATTTTCTTTTTATAAGTAATTTCGTATTTTTTTGTTCCAATATTCTAAAGCTTAATCTGCAATTCTTTTAATATAAATAATTGTAATTTTAAATTAAGATTTGAATCAATAAAGTGAGTTGAACCTTGAAAGGTTTGTTTAATTTTTTTTGGTGTAAATAAAAACCCCTCACATAACTCACGCGAGACAACGGTCCACTTGAGAGACGGGTTCAGTGAGCAGTTTATATCACGTTTGGAGCCTGTTAATTGGCTGCCTAGATCGTGTGATTTAACGCCTTTAGACAACTTTTTGTGGGCCTATGTTAAGGTTCATGATTATAGGCACAAACTTGCAACGTTTGACGTACTGCAAGCCAATATTGAAGAATTGATTCTTGAGATACCGGCCGATATGTTGGAGAGAATATGCTAAAATTGGAGCCAGCGTATGAATCATTTGAGGTGAATGCGCGGGCAAATTTTTCACGAAATCATCCTTAAGCATTGAATTATATAGATTGTTCTATCGACTCAATTACAAATTTCATACATTTCTTTAAATTTTATGTTTTTTTAATCAATTTGGGAAGCATTTAATAATTCACCCTTTATTAGTGTCTTGGTTAGATAGATTAACTACTTTTGAATATTATTTAATGTGTTTTTAATACTGGCACTTTGTAATAATTTGCGTCACTTTCTTTTTAAAAGTCCTTTCATGGAGTTTTGTATAAGATTTTTGCAGTTATGAAACGATGGGGAACATCGGCTAAAACAAATTTTTTTTAATCTTAATCTATTGAAAATATTTACATTTAAGTTTATTAAAGCTTTTACATTTTCAAGTTACTTTTGTTTTGAAAACATTTAAGAACTTAAACCGTTTTATCCCACCATCTGTGTTAAATATCTGTTGAACAAACTACTAAAAGGAAAAATTTACATTTCGAAACAAATTAAAATCTGGTTTTCATCACCTTCATTTTCAGTGACAAAGACATGCTGTCCTTCGCCTTTGTGCGAAATGTACTTAAAGATTAATGGTTGTCATTAAGATTTATTCTGCTGCGGAAACTACTGGATTTAATGAGTTGTCGAAAGCAGGAGCTGAGAGCCAAGCAGCAGTATAAGAAAAATAAACAGCTTAAGTTTGTTTAATCTTAACTTTTTATACTTAATCCTTTTTTGTTTTTTCATTTTCTAAAGATAACGACATTTCCTTTTACCCACCATTATCACGTACAACTTGTCTTTTCTTTATGGAAATAACATTTACTTTAAGGTTTTAGCCGCCACTGCTGTCTTAATGTGTTGCAAGAGACGAATAGATGGAATTGCTGGTTGCGAATGGCTGCCGTTTAGATGGAAACAAGCGTACGTTTTAAGATTAACGCAACTTTAAGCGTAACGAACATTAGAAAAGGAAATGAAACCATCAAAGAAAAAAAGAACAACAAATAACCAAACAAGTGAATGAATTTAAAACAAAGTGGTGGTCGTCCGGTGGTTGTGTGATGTAGTGTCAATAGTAAAATTTTTCTATTTAAGGACAAAGGACGAGAGCATTGTTTTGCTTTAGTTTTCTTGAAAACAAAAATTATGTCCAACATTGTCTGTTCTGTATGCTGTTGCTATCTTAACAACAAACAAAATTATTGTTGTAGTAGCTGTTGCTGTTTCTGCTGGTAACGTCATGTTTAGTATTGTTCGTACCGATATTTGTATGTGTTTATTTTTCACATTTTTTTTTAATTTCCCATTACTTATTTGATTTTGCATCTTTTATGGTTGTTTTCTGCCAACCAAGAGCTTTATGCCCTTTAGACCGCAGTTCCTAACCAGCTCACGCACTCTGATGACGTTGTCTATTCAATTCAAATGATGGTCTCAATAATACAAATAAAGTGGAAGCCCTTAGATTCATATTCTATTTCTTGGGTTAAATTATTTAAGGAAAAATTTTTGTTTTCACTTCTAGTTCGAGTGCGGATGGTGGGGCTCAGTTGTGCTGCCAGTTGTATAGACTACGTATAGCAAGCGAGTCCCAATTTCGCTCTTTGCTGCTAAAAATAATACTCGTATTAAGCACAGCAGTTGGTGATGGAAATTGATGACTTTCAGTGTTGTTCTGCTTACTGGGTAACCAACCAACGAACAATATCATTTGTAATGTACGATTATGAGAGTTTTCACTGTAAATAAAGCTGGCTATTTTGGTTCATGGTGAAGGTATTAATCGCGAACATTGCTTAATGCCACAATGAAACTACGAACATTATAAACATTTGCAGAGACAAAGGCTCACACAAATTTAATATGAAGTATATACTCGTATTTATTACTTGGAATTGGAGTCAATGGGTTTAAACTATGAGTTTCCAAGCAATGACTTATAAGAAGTAATGTCATCTCGAAATATTGCATGAAACTTGGTGCTCCCATTACATACAGAATTTAACAATGATAGTAAAATATTGTTAGTCCTATACCAGGAAATATTTTTCTTTTGTCTTCTTTTATTAAATTTTATTTTGTTTTCTGATTGTCAACAGGACATAATAGTCGATGTGCAAAAAGTAATGCGAACAACAATTCAATGCATAACATCAGGACATCAAAGTTAATAAGGACTTCACAAGAAAATAACCACATCAAAGTTAGCGAGTGGCAGTTATCAATATTACGCCTGTACTCATCGCCGCCAAAATAAGGATTGCGACAAGTCACATAAGTTAAAGCGGCGATCTGTGGTGATGGAAATTGTGTGAAAGCATTTTACAAAAATATATATGCGTATATAATTTCATTTCTTTAATGTTTTCCACACTAAATACGAAGGAGTCACAACTCAAAATATGCAAAATGTTCAGGATTAGCGAACAACCCTTGATGCTGAACAGTCGGTTTATCAGAATTTTTTAAGCTAAAGAAGAATCTAATGCAAAACGAAATATTTGTAAACATTAACGATTTGTTATCTAAAGTGATTATGAATAATTTTGAATTGTGGATTTGTTGTATTTAGTTTAAGATCTGTTATAGTTCTTCTACTGACTATTTTATTACTTCAGCTGATGAATCACTGACTTATTTCTAAATTGTCGGATGGTACAATAGAAGGGCAAATGTTGCTAAGAATCGCTATGTTACAACATTAAAAATCTTTTTTTCTCATGTTCTTCAAGTGTCATACAAGGACATGAATGAGAATGTATACGAGTATATGAATTAATGACTGTTTCCACTATTATGTTGCAAGTGTTCTATTGAAAAAAAAACTTTTCAGATAATATAATGTGCACATTTTTTAAGTCGGGGAAAGTGCTCATTATGATAATTCGAGGAAAAGCTTTACAAAGGACACTCTAAGTTATAACTTCACTCATTAATTTAAAAAAAAAAAATACATTGCACTGCCTTATAAAGAAGCTGCCAATGTGTTGCATCAAGGTTTCTATCAAATCTCTTTCAAATAATAAGATTATAAACTATAAAACTGATATAGATATTATTGCTCAATGCTATAGGCATTTGATTCGTATGTTAAACTGACCAATAGAAGTGAAAATAGTTTTTGGTGTTTTTGTTTTTTGTAATATGATTATTAAAATTTTTCATTTTTGCAAAACTGAAAACACTTTTTAATTTTTTTCGATTATTTGATTTGTTTAATTTATTTTAAATTTGTTTACGTATGTATGTATGTAAAAACAATTTTAAAATTTTTTCATTTGTTATTGTCAAATTTAAAAAAAGACTTTTTAACAAAATGCCCAAAGAGGCGTCGAAATATTGAAATAAAATAAATTTGTTTTTTATAAAAAGACCTAAAGCCCGTTAAAAAATTAAAAGACCTCAAATTAATATTGAATTTAATTGAATGAAGCTTAAAAAAGCTTGCAATATTTTTGTTATTTTTTTTTTTAAATCTTACAACATATACATATTGGGTTAAATGTTGTCCTCATTCGAAAATTTTGCGAAATACACAGGGCAAGCGGCCTCTACAGCAACAACAAAATCATCGTTTTAATCAAACAGTTTGATGTTTCACCACAAAACGTGAACAGTTTTCATGTTGGAAGCAAAATCAGGAGAAAAAAAGACCAATGTGGAACATGTCATGCAAAATAACATCATTGTATCAGCAAGGAAAGCGAATAAAAAAACTTTTCACATTTTCTCTGTTAAATAATACTGCAAATAATGAAACTCATGCCACATTTGCTTAACACGTTCACGCTCAAACACATGCAACTGCACGCGCCGCAAATGTACAAGCATGTGCACTAACACAATTGCATGTCGCGTTATATCGTAAAAGGACAACATGTTTAAAGGACTGAACCCAAAGATTTTTCAAGTACCTCCACATTGCAAATGACATGCATAGTTTTATGAAGAAGAGGGTATTTGTTTTATTCATGATGGCCGGTCGCTTTGCATACTTATATAAACGTAAATAAACAATAAGTCTCAAAAATCGCCCGATGCATTGTAGATCAAATAAATAGTGTGAGGGTTATAAAGGGCTCGAAGGACACTATGAAAGTAGGTTTTTAACATTTATATTTAATAACAAGGCTGACAGCCACAACATGTTCATCTTAAAAGTGGCCTTTACAAAAGTAAATACAAGGAGTCGAATAAGCAGTTTCATAACTTTATGCAGTTGGTTCACAGAAATATAATTAGGAAAATTTTCTGCTGCTTTCAAAGTCAGTTTGATATATTTTTTATTCATTTCCTAAATAATTATGAAAGATTCTTATTCCACGATGCAAGGTTCAGGTAAAAATTGCTCACACACCTTATGAAAATTCCTTGACAACAAAATGGTTCATAAAATTTTAAATATTCATAAGCGGTTTAAAATTAACTTCAGAGACGACAAACAGTGGTCAGTTCCAATTAAGCGAATTAGCAAAATTAGAGGATCTGTCGTAGATAGACAAAACTTTTTAGAATGGTGCTCGTACAATTTTAAGTTTTCAACAAAACCATGCAAGGACATGCCTAAAAATATTTAATTTCAGCTGATTTTATGAAGTTAGTGCAGTGAAGAATTTTACCTACATCTAAGACAATAAATACACTCACTTTTTGATTAGTTTTCTTTCAAACGCTGCAAGCACATCGCTAACTTCCATATATACTTGATTCAAAACAGTAGTTTCAACTGTAATTATAATTCAAATGCAGCAAAAAATTCTATCTGTATCAAATTTTACGCAATTAAGCTTTTGGGTAAATTTTATTGCACACTATGCAAGGATATCCCTATCTCTCATGCATATGGAAGTTCAAAAACCTAATTTCGGCTTCAAACAGCATTAGATTGCAAGAATGACTCAAAGATATGCATTCATTATTAGTTCACCAACTCGGTTAATATCCTTAAAATCATAAAAATGAGATTCCTTTCTTCCACATATTCTTAATTCAAAAAATATTTAAATACAGCTTTAGTTATTGTGCAAGTGTAGTGCAAAGTTGTCAACATTTCCAAATTTGTCACCATTCTAAAATTATGGTAAAAATGCAGATTTCTGCTTATTATACCCAATTCTCACACATTTTAAATTAAAAAGTTTCATTTCAGTTACCAATAGCATCGGAACATAGTGGAAATATACATTGTGCAATTCAACTCTTTGAAAATTATATTCTAATCCTTAATTCCAAAAATTAAATTTCAGCTGTAAATACGATACAAGTGCACTGAAAACTTTGGTGATAATTTCTGAAGCGGAGTATTCAGCTTCTTTTTAGAATTTTATTTAAAAAGCTGTAGGGACATGGTTTTTTCCCTTCTGTCTTTTATTTTAGGAATTTAGCGTTCCAGCTTGAGTTGTACGTGGTTTTAGGAACAAAAATTATCCATAATTAGTAAAATAATATTGATATTACCACCTCCTTTCCACATGTTATAGAAAAGTATTGCAAGAAATTTTTATTTCATTGACAATAAACAGGGCCGTTGCCTAGGATCTGCTAATTTTAACTTCCATAAGGTAATCGAAATTTCTTGGAAGCCATGAAGCGAAATTGATTAATTAGATCCTACACATTCTTACGAAATTCCGGCTTCTAAAAACTAACAAGACATTTTTATGTCCAAACGGTTTGTCAGTGGTATCTCCTTAAGAGAGTTCAGGAATTGGAGGAAGCGTTTGCCTCGTAAAAAGAAAAGTGTTTCCTTGCAGAGCCAAAAGTGTTTGTTCTTTTATCGCGTCGAAGCTACTCTATAAAGAAAGTCTAGGCCTTCTAGTATGCAACCGCCAGTACAACACACTATAATTAGACCAGCTAATAGTTTAAGTGGCCCTAGAGCTTACAGAGTTGCGCTTGGCTCCTAGTTTAAACGTTATTCTCTTGCCTTCGTTTCAAGAATACATTTGCAGGTTACATGGCATGGCTGATAATTAAAAAAAAGGTAATATTTTACATTAATCAAAACAACTTCTTATCGTACAGAATAAATTATGGTATCATTATATTGAAGAGCTTTAAAAATCTTCTGTGGTCCTTCAATTAAATAATATCCTAATTAATTACTGGCGGGAAAATTACTTTTATGGGCTCTATAATAGCATGTGTTCTAACAAAATCAGTTGAGTGTGTTCCCTGAGCGCAATATTTTTCATGAACAATAAGCTTTTCATTAAGACCACATTTCTTCGTGGTCGATAATGCCATTGAATCATTCTTCATTTTTTTCGCCATATGATCCATCTGTGGAATAAACTCTCCGTTAAAATCATTACTGTAACTTTCAGCGTAAAAAAAATCTAGCTGAGGGTGTAAAAACACGACTTGCTTAATCCTTTATACAGATTCTATACAATGTATTGCATAAATTAGTACTGGTCCTATTAAAAAAATGTAACATTAGTAAGCTTTTTAAAATACATTTTATACCATTTGAATAAGGATAATCTTATTCTATCGGGAGTTATACACAAGTAGCACTAAGGAACATATATAAAGAACAACAAGTACACAACTTCTTTATATTTTATCTATCTATCATTAGTTTTCTATAGAGATAAGAGAACATCCAAGACATTTTATTTAAAATGTTACTTCTTTGGCAAAGAGACAGTGTAGAAAGGACAGGTGGTGAAGGTAAGGGAAATCGTTGCTTAAACAACTCTGCAATCGCGGTTTTATTAATATCCATAATAATGTTTAAGAGGCCCTGGTGTTGAGCACGTGCATTATCTTTCTTAAACTGTATGCGCAGACATTTTATTAATGGTTTTACTCCACCAACGAACGAGGGTGTTATGATGTACATTTAAATAGAAGAGTATTAATTGCTGCCGGTACTGTTCAGTGACCAGTGCTTTGCCTTCGCCACTTAAACAGTGCAACAACAACTAGCACAATGCCACACCACAGTACATCAGGAAAATATATGATGTTGAATGCAAATCGAATTCACCTTCTCAGTCAAAGTTGCTTTGTAGTCAACGTGCCATTTACTTCAGCCAACAGCATCCTCTCGGATAACGTAAGAATGCGAAAAATTACTGCAAATATTTGCTGTTGAAATGCTCAATCGCAAACTTTTTGGCTGTAGAGCGTCACCAAATGCAGCAAACTATCACAATGATTGGCAGTCATAATATCAATATAATACGGCTATTTAATACATAACTTGTACATCACAGTATACAGAACAAATGATTATCAGAGAAGCATTTTGAAAAATTAAATTTTTTTCTATCAAAATTTTTTACTGCCACAGTTAAAATTTTTTTTGATTCTTTAGAATACAAGAAAATTTGTTTTTTTTTATTTAAATTGTTAAAATATAAAAACTTTTTTGAAGATCCGCATCCACGCAAAATATTTACTGATTCAGTATATTTGATTACTGAAAATGAAATTTTCAACCCATTTCTTGCACAAACGTTGCGCATGCGCTTCTAATTTTCATCTGTGATACGAGTCGCCAAACTTGCACTAGCAGACCACTTTCTTTCCAATATTTGAATAAATTTTTTATCAATTAACAAAAATATTGAGATTTGTTAAAAATTATAAATATTAAGGGTGATCCAACCACAATTATATTAATATTTTTTATTATGATCTATAACAATTATGAGTGAAACTAAATATCGACGAAATGCTCGCCACCTCTATGCGATGGTCCAACCGTTTTAAATCACATGATAGTGGCAGCCAATTAACATCACGACGATGTGAGGTTATACGCCCATTGAATTTCTCGCGCAAAAGAGCCATTGTTTCGTTGGCTGTGTGGCAAGTAGAACCACATATCTTCAAGGTACATATTCTCTATTTCTTTCCAAAAGAAATCCGATATAATCCCGCGAAAGCGGACGAACACCATTCACGGTAACTGCATGGCAGACGACCCGACGGCCGCTATCAAATAAACCTCACCAAACAGTCACTCTTTGTGGATGCATGGGCTATTCAACAATAACTCGTGGATTCCAATTTACCCAAATGCGACAATTCTGCTTGTTAACAAATCTTCTGAAGTGAAAGTGTGCCTCTTCGCTGAAAATGATTTTCTTTGTAAAGTCACCAACCATTCGGCGTATTGACGACGCTTGAAATGGTCATTAGGCTTCTGCTGTTGAGTTAATTGAACCGTGTAAGTGTATCAATTCAAATCCTTATTGGAAATTCGCATCAGTGATGTTCCTGAGATGTTCAATTGTTGGGCATGACGATGAGACGAGATTGACGGCTCTTCTGCCACACTATCGCGATCAATAGCAAAGTTTTCCGGAGAAGAAACTAGGCGAGCAAACACTGAATCAAAGAAATGTCAAATTAAGTTGGGAAAAAAGTGACATTAAGTTGTGACTCCCAACTTAAACATGGGAATGCACCACTGCTATTAGGAATTTGATGTGATTCAATAATTTTCAAAAATATTTTGATATCATTCAATATTCTGATATCAGAAAATTAAACGAGCTAATCTAATCCTACTACAATAAAAACACAATTTGCATGTAAAAAGGTGGAAATTTTCATTAATTAAGCTCGTTTTATATTATTTGTCTTCACTCTCCATGGTATTACATGAGACCAATACGTCGATGTAAGGCCCATGGTATTCTGACTGTCATTCCTACTTAATCCAAGCCTGCCTTCTACTCTGAAACATAAACCTCAAGGCAATAAATACTTGCAGTATTGAAAAAAAAACGTTAGTCTTATCAATAGATTTAAAATTATACTCCTGTACTAATGAAATCGTTGTAGACAATATCATCTATTTTCCATTAATCTTTCATCTGTCGCAAGCATTCAGGATCATTAAACTTAAATGCATTTAAACAGTTTTATAATATTCTTTAAATGCAAAACCAAAAATTATCTGCTTTTAATTTAGAAAACAAACTTTTTGCTTTGCATTCCTTTTGCACATCCTGTTTGAAACTATTAGAGAATTATTTGTATGATTTTTATTTGTTTTTCTCATTTCCTGCAATCGCACTCTTACTAATTGAATTTATTCTAATTAAGTTAAAAGTTATTTCTCTTCAATATCTTTTTTTTTTGTTGTGTTCAACAACTTTTCGTTTCTGTTTCAATTGTTTCACATTATTTTATTTTTCATAACGAGCAACTTTTCTCAAACGTTCGAAAAGAAGCCTGTGGAGTTGTGGTGCACGATAAACCAGAACAGCAATTAATTTGTTGAGTTGTGCAGCCGATAAAAATAATATTCGGTTCTTATGCATCGTTGAATTTTTCTTTGCACAACTAATGATTCTTAAAGGGGTATTGTCGAGGTTGGAAGTGTCCTTAAATTTGCTTAATATTAAATGTTGTTTTTCCCATTTGATTATTACATTTTGTGGTTGACAGATACAGCATAATTTATAAGGTTCGTTATATTGCAAGTTGTGAATTAAACTATAATGATTGTTATCTGCTTCGAATCTCAAATGAGGGTTGAAGGGAAAATAATAAAAAATGGAAAAATCTTAACAAGAAATGTTTTTTTTTACACCAATTATTTTAACACTGCACGAGGAAAAGGAAAAATAAAAATTTCTACAACTTTCTTCCTGTTTCTTTTTGGAGAACAATTTTTGAAAAAAAATATTTCAGCTTGATTTCATCAATTTATTTCAAATGGAACTAAAAAAAATATATATTTTTTTTCATTTTTCTACTAATAATAATAGAATCATGGACAAAAAAAATTTAAAATCACTGTTTTCTATCCCCAAGGAAACTAAATAAAGGCCATATATGTCCTTAGCAGGCTATTGACAAATTTACTAATGCCAATATGGATCAAAAATGTATTTCAAATTATTAGATAATGATCGTTCTCGAATGTCGTGACTTATTATATGATTTTCTTTTTTTGCAGGATATGGTTCCGTCCTTTTATAAATTGTAGTAGCTGCCAAGGCAAACGTACAGCAAAAGTAATGGAACGGACATACAGCGCAATTTAAGCCTCACAGCTACGTAGCCGCCATATGCCCACTCGAAACTTCTGATATATTTTCGTGCATCAATTTCGTTGACTGCATTTGGTTAGTGGCACATTCGAGAAGACTATTCGCACTGTCGTGGACGAATTTGAATCCACTGGTTCAGTAAACAATGGAAAAATGTCCGTATGAAGACGAAACGCAACATCCCTCCACAGAAATGTACAGAAGAGTCCGAGGCAGTCGATTTTGTATCGCTCCCAAGAACTCGCCCATTTACAACAACAACTTGGTAAATTTTACGTCGTGACTTAAGCCTGAACGATTAAAAAATAGAATTGATACCGGAGTTGAAGGTAAACAAACGACAATGGAGCCGTTGGAACCTGAACACATTCATCTTCAGCTCTCAGGCCGATTTCAGTATGAACTGGTACGTCAACAAACAAAATTTGTTAGATTTCGGTTGATACCATTCCGCATAAGATCCAATATACACCTATTTTAAGTAATAAATTAGTGACATCATTTGGATTAGATATATTGAAGATGTAGATCGGATGGTTAATAAATGCCCTTAAAGGCAATCGGTAAAAAAAGGTTATAAATCAAGACTCCTGATTAGCAAACAATTGTTATATTTTTTTTGTGGATAATTTCTAAAATCAAGGATTTAGTGTGAGACGAATCCCTTCTTGAGTCAAGCGTCCTGTATTTTGTTGTATATAATAGATGTCTTTGGCACTTTTGTTATAAATATGGGTTGATTAATCTTTTTTACAAATATATAATATTTTCTTTAAAAATTTTAATTTATATAAGACCGTACATACATACATATATGTATATACATATGTACATACTTATATATATGTTTATATGTATGCCTATTCCTTTAGTTGCTATAAGAAGCACAGGGCTACTACAAGTAACTTCTAGGTATATGCTAGTAAATGTTTCCTCTCGTTCGATCTTCTTTCCAAATTAGAAGACTCAATTCAAGACTGTGTGCAACATGTGAGAGGAGGTGGCCCTCTTCTACTACTGCCTTTAGGGTTCTAATTGATTGATTTGCACGTATCGTCAATCAATGACTGACTCAGAATACGGTCAATCCATCAAAATTTCTCTTTTAGTATTTCTTGGCTAATCGGTGTTTGCTTAGGACCTTCCCTAAGGTGGGAAATTGATATAACAGTGGGCCAAAATACTCTTGCAATTCTTCTACGATGTTTATTGATAAATATCTCAATATTATTTACGCTTTTAGTGGTGCCATGGGCTAGTGTTGAGGTGCTTGCCTACAAAACCAAGTACCTCAGGTTCTTTCCCTTGCAGAGGACAAACATTTTTCACCATTGTTTATTTCAAGTTTTACAATTAAATGGCTTCAACCCGTTTAAAAAAATTTCATCCAAGAACCCCCTGGATAACATTATGACAAAGGTCAGGCAGCCACCACCGCCTGGAAGAAAAAAGTAGGAATCATAAAGATATACCATTACATAGAGGAGGGCGTTGTTTCTAGGCAACGAAAGACGAAAGTCCTATTATCCTACACCTGGTACAGTAGACCAATCATCTTCTTAGCTGCAACAACAAGCGATTAATGAAACTGATACAAGGCAAAAAATAATAAAGCGGAAACAACTGCAACAACCAATGTAAGACGAAGATGCTTTGTTAAAGCCAAATGCTCCCAAGAAGGATAACAGAGAAAATAATTATGCTTTTAAGGAGAATATTCCAAGTTTCGAGTTCATATAGGCAGAGCTGATCTATCTCTTCCAGCTCCGAATTCTGGATATGGAAATTGAGACTATTATATGACTAAAATGCATTTTAAAATAATGTATATTGTAGAGTAGAAGCAATCAGCCTTATTGTGTTTAAACTTCAATCCGAATTTTGTTTCCTTTTCGTCAAAATTTGCACTTGACATTGCATTGAATTGTTGTTGTGTTTGTATTTATATCATGTAGTACAATGTTCAAACTTTCTCTAACGTGTTACAAAGTCTTCGCCTTTTATGCATAATGAAAATAAATAAGTAAAAGGGAAAGGACACGTTATTGTATCTTTGAACAAGATATCCTTTTTGTTATTCTTTTTTTATGTATATTAAAATATATACTTTTAATTACAAAAGTTTTAAACCAGCTGCTAAATTTCTTAGAAGTCTTAATTAATTTATTATCTTGCATCTTTAAGAACAAGAATATATAAATGACAACAAAAAAAAGACAACAAATTAATGAAAGGATGGCAGAAATTTTAAATAATAAATAAACAAAAACCCTATTACGAAAGTAAATTTTCATTTTACTCTAAAAGTAATTATAAATGAATATTAATTAAATAATAATACCATAGTGCGGCCATTTATTTATTGGCCTTAATTTAATAAAAAATATTTTATTTATTCATTTATAGAGACAAAAAATATAAGAAAAAAGAAAAAAAATTCATTTTATAATAACCCCTCTAGGCATTTAGAAGACTGTTGGACGTTTCGCTTGTTTTTTTTATAGAAAGTTTTGTTATGGAATAAGTTTGTGGAACATAAATTGAAGCTGGCTAAACTGTTGTATCAAACCGGATGTTCTTAGTTTAATTGCTGACAATATGAGTTGCTATTGTGATCGATTTATTTAATTGCAAATAAATAACTAAAAGTAAGAAATCAAATATTAAGAAATTAACAAAGTTGCTATAATTATTTGTATAATATTAAGGAATTTTTCATTGAATTGGTTTTTGCTTTCAACGACTTCATCGATTCACATTGGTACTGCTTCTGGATGGAATACTTCTTCTCGAGAGAAGATGTTTCCCTAGAATTTCAACAAGAGAAAGTGTTTGAAAAGTATTTATAAATTGAGAAAAAATGTCCTAAGGCGCACTAGCTACTTCATGATGAGAGTAGGTGGTTCCATAGGTAAAGCTAAGGAAACTGTACTGAAGCTGCATTTCTGCTATAAAAAAATAATAATAAACAAAGCGGAATAGTTGAGTTGTAAAACAAAAATTAATCTCTTTCTCACTGTCTCTTAATTTCACCGCCTGTTCTCTCTACCCTTTCCCTTTCACAAAGAACACCTTAAGTAAGTAGAAGACATTAAATGCATGAGTGTAACTACTCTTAAAAAATAATTAAAAAATAAAAATAAAAACTAAATAAAAAAAATTTTAAAAATTTAGGACTGAACTAAGGGATTTACCTACGACTGCAAAAAAAGGAGTTTGCTTCTAATGACTAAATAAACTATATTTATATATATTTATTTCATAATTATCCAATTTTAGAGTGACAAAAGTGCATGTCGCAGGTCCCTCGTTATGTAATGTGGGTATACGCGTAATTGGTGTATTGAGCCACATACATACAATAGGCGTGCCAGCCGAGAATATTACATTAGAAATGGCAAAGAATTTTTAGAAAACACACGTTGCAAATGTGCCGAACCAAAAAACAAATTTGATATAATGATGTGTCTCTTAATGACAGAACGCAACGTACCATTTCCTATGCCCGATCAGCTTAACAGTGTTATCAAAAATGGAATTCCTAACGCTCTGGGTTCTCATGTGGATTATTAATGTCACAAATTCAACAATTTTGTTTGTTGACATGCCGATTCATTCAGAAATTTAGGGTCAGTTTTCAACCACTTCAGGGCCCATTCAGCAGGCACACGTCGTTGTCTATGGCTGCTTATCTTCAGCTCTCGTATTAGTTGAAATTTGTAGGGGTATAGAACCAAATCACGACGCATAATTTAAAAAATGACGAGTTATTCTGAGCGACACAAAATCGTCTGACTTGGTTTATATTGCCTACTGTAATGGACAGCAGCGATGTTTTCGCAGATCTTGCGTTTCATTATCATACGGGTGTTGTTTTTTGATCCATTGGGCGCAAATTAATTGGGCGTAGCGTGCAACGCTGCCCAAATAAAATGAATGAATTTTGATTAAACAATTTTATTAATTTTACATGTTGTTGAGCAATATATCAATCAATGGTGATTTTGCAAAACAGACTAAAACAGTCGACTTAACATATGTAGCTGCAATTATATGACCGTTCACAACAGTCAAAGTTCGGAAGCCGCCATTGGGAAAACTTTTACATCAGTGTAGAGCTGAAAGAGCTGTGCTCGTACCAAACTTTAGTTGAGATAATAAAATTGTTCTTAGTCCAAGACTTTTTAGACAATTATTTTTATGCCTTCAATATTTTAATGTATGGTTTTATACCATAGTATTATTAATGATTATCTCAAAATACTATAAGAAATACACTTTTTGTTGCAATAAACTACACCTTTCTCTGTTAGAAACTTAGAATAGTTTTTCTTTATATTTGAAAGTGTCATGGGACTTTTGTATAAAAAAAGGATTAAAAGTAAAATTGGAAAATAAAACAGACTGATTTAAATTAAAAAGCCAAATAACCATATTGTTGCATGTGCCTTTGAATTAAAGCCATCTTCTTTATAGTCAATTTGCCTTGAAACAAATTATTAGAAAATGATTTGACGTACGTAAATATGAGTACGTGTATGTATTTGATATGTGTATGTAAGCTAGATAAACAACGCAGATAGATGTACAACAACTTATTTATTGATTTATTGATTTATATATATGATTGTAATAAATATAATATATTTGTGACAATTATGGTGAGCAGTAAAAGGTACCTTCCTGCTACTGTATGTTTATTTATTAAGTTGATTTATTCACTTTTCATATATAAAAATTATCCTTTCTTCTTTCAATATTTTTTTCTCTTCACTTTTTAAAACAATTTTCTATAATAAAGATGCAAGTTTAAAAAAAAATAATCAAGAATTGTTTTAAAATGTAAAACTTAACATCCTTTAAGCACAGGTAGATAGAGAGACGTATAGTTTTCAGTTATTATTATATCAGCCACCTTTTTCCTTCGCGTGTGTATATATGTATGTATGTATGCATGTGTGTATAAACTTGTTATTTCTTCTACCAAAAAATTAACTTAGACATTGACAGCAACAGAGAATAGAAGCAACTTTGTATATTTTCTATATCATTATATCAATGTGAAAGACCGAGTAAATAACGACAGTGGGAATAAATAAATACATAACTGAAAATAAGTATCATATGCCTTAATGTTTGTGTGACTGTGTGCATCTGAGGAAATAGTGCACTGACATTGTTAGCATCTGCATACATGCGAGTGTTTATGTGTATGTATGTGGGTACCTTATGCAAGCATTCACTCGTTTTGTTTGCATCCTTAAGTAGTCTTATACCTTTTATTAAACATCCATCATCAGACCTCTTTGTAGTTGTGTAGTTTACAGCAAATAAGTATATGCTCATACTTACATCTGTCTATTCAAAACAGTTCCCAAACTCATTTCTCAAAACCAAATACAAGACTTTCATTGCCTGTGCATAGCGTATGCAAGTCTGTTAACAAATATAATATAATTTAGTACTTATGGTTGTTTGCTCTTATTAATGCTGTTACTATTTCTAAGAGGTATTATTTAACTTGTGAATTTGAAAGGAACCAATTTACATATTATTAGAATGATGTAAGGAGCTTACAATTTACATTTTATATAAAATTATTGTAAAAAATGTTATTTGAAAATTACATAATAAAATAACAATTAGACTTAAAATTTAAACAGAGGAAGACTACAAAGCAGCTGCTTTGTCAGCGAATAAAACTAGATAAAAATAGAAAGTTAATGAAAATTAATGAAGATTAATACGTTTCTTAACTAATTGAACTAATTTGAAAAATCGCAAATAATGGGCTTTAGTTATTTATATGTCGACATTTCGATGGTCGCTAAACCAAATCGTCAGTGAACTTTAAGCAGTTTGAACACGTTTGGCAAAAACTCTAATTGTTTTAAAAATGTTTTAGGAAGAATATTCCGTAATAATAAATTTCAATATTAAGTATTTCAAATAAAGATTTTATTTTAAATTTTTGCCGGACTGCATACAATTATTAACGACCAACATGTGTTTAATCGTATACATGTTGCATGAAAAATAAAATTGACTCACGTTGAGTATTATAGTTTGTTGTGTTGTTTGTATAAATGTATTCTAAGCCTACTATGATTATGTATTTCGTTATGATTCATATACAATATTGAATCCTCATCTTGTATTTGATTCGACCAATGAAATGAACAGCTAAAGCCACAACAAGTAAAAGATTTTAGGAAACGAATGTTTATTATTTTCTAGAGAGATTTCATATTAAAATTTATTATTCGAAATATTTGCCTCAACCAATCAGTGAAACAGTTGGAGTTTGAAAAGTTGTGTACTGTAGGTTTAATATTAATATATCGACACCCCCTGGAAACTGACAAAATTGTCATGGATTTGAGCCACATACACACCTGAAGCAAACAATATTAAAAAAAAAAAACTATTTTTTTGTCATTATAACCAAATGGCAGCCAGTTCAAAATGCGATATTACATTTACGACATCTATTACAAAGTCATGTGTTATTTTTTCTTTTTTTTTATAAATATAACACTACATTTACACATGAAGGTATTTTCTTGAGAGTTGCTCAAACATTGTATCATTGTTGAAAAATAAAACGTCCAAATTAATTCGGAGTTGTCAGGAGCATTATTCAGGTTGATCATTAGGGTATGCATTGTAATTAATATTTATTTTTATACATTTTCATGAGATTTGTGTACTAAAACAATACAAACTTGAAAATAATATGTGTACAAAAGAGTTCGTCAAGTACGAGTTTATAAAATTTAATTCATAATTATTATACCTGCGATTCCTGAAATTTCGTATAAAAGTTTACAGTGGGCAGCACTCTTTGACTGTTTGTCATTTCGCTTTTAGAAAGTGTGATAAAATCTCGATATTTTTAAAATATATTTGGAAGAGAACAACAATGTAAATGTGTTAGTAAAAAATTGCAAGTCTATTAAGTTTTTTCAACTCTCTGTTTAATCTCTGAATACTAATTAAGAATTCTATTGTATATGAAAATTGCAAAATGTATAATCATAAGAAAGATTGGAATGTCTTAATACAGACTGCAGAATAAACAATTTCTTATCGATATGAATCTTTTTTTATTTTTCTTCCAATCTGCATGCAATAAGAGTCCCTTTAGGTTCCAATGATTGTACAAGGTGGCTTAAAAGTAATGTCATAATTTTAGTTGGCTGGCATTTCAGCAGATGGCGTCAAATATTACTGCCTTGATATTTATGTCTTGAATATTTTTTTTTTTTATTTATTTATTGTATCAATGCCACAATTATAATATATTACTATAATATCATTGGTTTTGAGAATTTACATATAGAATTGCACCAAATAAATAACATAATTAATTTTTATTATACACTAATTTTTATATGCAGTTTTGAGTTAAAAAAAGAAAAGATAGTGATAAAACATCCTCTTAAGACGTCTTGAATATATAGAGATTTAGTTTTCAATAAACAATGGGGCGATAAACATTTCAAGAATGTCGAATGTCATTGTTAAGGCTTATGTGACAAATTTTCAATTTGTTGTTTTATTATATAGTCAAGTATGACATTAATTCGCGTCGCCCTGCATTTTTTACGCAAAGCGAATAACTTGATTCTTTTTTAGCACTATTATTGAAATTTATTGAGAATATTCTCCCAACAAATCTTTTAAACTCATTACAGTTGAATTCTGTAAAATCGAATATAAATGTAAATTTTAAGACACGCGAACAATATAAAAAATTATATACTTTTGTACTCGATGCCACTATTAAGCAATTTTTTCCACACAAAGCACCAAGAAAACTATCACGTTTAAGTTCATAATTTAATATTCATGTGTATTTGCGAGTGAATGTACTTACAAGTTGAGTGGTGTTTGTTTGCTTCTGTTGAATAATTCAATAATTTCATCTCTGTACGTGTAAGTACTTACGCACAGTCGGCCGTTTTTAAAATAAAATATGAAAAATATTAAATCAATTATACTCCACGTGAGTATATTTTATTTTTCTTTCAACGCCCACTCAATTAAACGCCCGTTGGTCGTTAATGGTTGTATTCAGTCAGGCCAACGGGCGTTTAATTGTATGGGTGTTGAAAGAAAACTAAAATAGACTCACGTTGAAAATAATTGTTTGTTGTATTGTTTGTATAAAAGCATTCATATACAATATTGAATTCTCTTATTGTATTTGATTCGTATGGCATAAATATCCGAGGTTGAATGTTTTCAAACTCCTTAAACTTCACTGTCGAGTTTTTGTAATGTAATTGTAATGTAATGGGGGTTTGGCCCAGGATGGCCCTTTGCACTGCGACCATTTTTGATCTATTGTGCTTCTCCTGTCCCTAGCAGTTTAATACGTTCGCAAATAAGATCAGCTCCTTCAGTGGGAGCATTAGCAGATCCACTTCACTCAGCGTATATGCATGTAGAGTCCTGTGTCTCCTGCATCACAATGCCCCACAATTTGCTATCAAGTGTTCCATCGACTCCTCATCTTCACCGCAAAATCTGCAGATGTCCATGTCAGATAAGCCCATTCTGTATAGGTGGGCTTTGCAGGTGTAATGGCCTGTGAGCTCCCCTACCAGCGTCCGTAGGCTTTTCCTGTCCAGTCTTAGAGTCACTGTCGAGTTGGTTAAGCGACCAATCTAATGTCAGCATATAAAGATTTAAAGCCACAACAAACAATGCGGAGAACATCCCGAATAATTGATTTCAATGAAAATAAAATTAACATTCAAAATCCAGCAGGCAGGAAGGAGCCTATTGGCTGATTCAATTCTCCATGTTATTCAAAGTCATTATAGTCTGTCTTATGGAATATATATTCCAGTATAAAAATTAATCTTATAGTTGCACAGATTTCTACTAAGATGAATACATTGCCTTTGAAGAAAGTGTATGCAGAAATATAAATTTTAAACAAATCATGTGATCCTGAAGCAGTGAAATTCAGGTATTTTTCAATGTTCAATGATTTTAATGTAGGCTTGTCCTTACAAGATATTCTCCCAAGTGGGTCCTGTACATTGGATTTTAAGTCATACTGGAGATGTAATGAAAATATGATTTCAAATGTTATTCGTTCACACAGTATAAAATATACTTTATGAAATCACAGTTTCCTGTAGATGATTTTTAAATAGTATCGAAATATCGATATATACAAATAAAACCTTTTTAACCATTTAATAACACATTAATCTGAAGTAATATATTAATTAAAATTATTGAAAATGGCAAGAAAAATATAGAGATATAAAATGTCTTATATATACAAAATATTTATTTCAAAATATTTCAAATGCAATACATTATTAGGACGACTATTTTATATAGTATTTTTCATTTGCAAGCTTTGACAGGTTATTGAAATTTCAAATGTCAAAAGATCTTGGTATACAATGGCTTATTCTATATTTGGAATGCTCTAAAGAAAAAAATTACTTTTCAAAAAGTTTAACCTCTAGTCATTATTATTTTTGTATCAGAATATTTGAATTTTTTATCATTGTGTTTGCCCCACTGTGGTATATCTGTTTTACTGACGAAATACAACTTTTCGTCCTTTCACATCCTCAATGCGTACATACATATGCACGCACATTTGCGTATGCAGTAAATGGTGTACTTTAACTATAATTCAAAATTCGTTTCGTATATGAAACATTTCAAAATTGATGTTAATAAAAATGTTTGAATATATTAATTTGCAATTTGTTATTTATAAAAAATTTATGAAGCTTTACTTTGGTAATTCTTGCATGCACGAGCCAACAGTAACAACTTAGTTTTTCCTTTTTATAATAAAATGAAAACCCTTTTTAAATATGAAGCTTTTACCTTTGAAATAAAAATGTTTATCTTGTGTATGAATTAGATTATTTCTGCTTAAGATGCACGCTTTTAGTCACAGTTCCTTTAATTTTATGAAGCAGAAATATGAACGTATTCAAGTCAAATAAACTAATCAAAATTTATGGCAATGGTAGAAAGTAGTAGAGTAAAAATTTTGGCATTTATTTTCGTACAAAGAGCAGTACAGAATAAGTTTCGCGTAGCTCTAGTCATTAGTTTCAGTATATTTTCATTTAGTATAGAAAACTTGGTGAATATAATGTGAAAAACTACACTGGAAAAAAACATAAGCAACTTCATTAATTACAAACTTTATTTTTCAAATAACTTTTTAGGAAGTTATTCCTTAGCCCAGAAGAGATTTTAACTGAATTTCAAGTTCACCATGTTAAATCTTTCACAACTTCTAATTGAAATATATGTTTTTATTTTTGGAATATACAGTATAAACTAACAAGTCATGACCACTTCTCCTGGCAAAAGCCAAAGATATTAATAAAATAATACCCTCTACAACAAAAGTTTTGCAAAAAAGCTCTAGAAAATTTATTTAAAGAAAGCTTCTAATTTCTAAGATATTTAAGAATATATTAATTAAAAAAGAAACATTGGGCTACTGTTCATGACTACTACCAGCTTTCAAGATTACATGGTAACGGCTGCCCGAAATCTTTATCACCGTTTGTACATTCAATATCTCCTGGTAAAGATCGTGTATGTAATCGGTACAACATATACATAAATGTGGTAGACAATTATTCTAAAAGTTCCCCACAGCACGAAATGACTACGCAGTTGCATTAATGGGCATTATTGTCATTCTATGGAAGTTTGAAAACACACATCAGTTGCTTACGTGGCAACAGAGGCAACCGTATCGGCAGAGTACCATCATTCCTTCAGACATCTGCGTCTGTTGGTGCGTTGGAAGCAGAACCTGTACGACGTCTTAGCCATTTCAGCGACCAATGGAAACGTGTCGTAGTTTTTTCTAATATTTTAGGAAGTAAAACTATTTGTTCTTAAATAATATAAATCTTACATGTGTTTATTATGTATTAATCTTCTTAGGATCTGTAAGAATCACAAATCCAAATAAATAAAACAAAAAAAATATCAAAAACAGGGAACACTATTAGTCCTGGTAAATGCAAAGCATTAGTATCCGAATTCTTGTTTTTCGAATCCTCCTAAAGTTGTACAATATTGGCAGTGCTGAAAAAAATTCAAATTGATAGGCTTATTTTACCCGATCACTGTTAAAAGATCATAAGGTTATAAAAGCTGTTACATGAAAATTTATTACTGCACTACCAGCTAGCAGTAGGCTAGACAGACAATTATCTATACCAATAGATTTACGAAATTGTCTATATACATACAGATAAGCATAGAACATTAGTACATATCCATTAAATGGAGTTCCAAAAATACTTTGGAAACAAAAGTGTTATTACTTATAAATCAAGCTATATGCAGTAATCCATGTATAGAATGCACAAATCTCACTTGCCAAGAAAAGTAGCAAGCAATCGGAGTAGCCAACACTTTAGTTTATAGCAAATACCCTTCATTTGAGGAAACCTCTATGAGGAAATACCCTGTAATAACAATATTAAAAATATTTATCTTCTTATTGATGTTTCCGTTTTACAACAACAAACTTAACTAAAAATATTCTTGCTTATATAGATGAATGGCTCGACTGTGGAGGACCTATAAAAAATATTATAACGTTAAGAAGAAACCCAGTCGTGCTAAATTAAATTTTTTTGTTAGTTACAGTAACAGTTGTGCTTAAAATTATAAGCACTACTATAAACTATATATAAATATGTCAAGGAATCCTTAGATCAAGTTCGAAAACTTTCAGTTATTTTATCATTATATTGATTTTGTGCCACTGGTATTATATGTCTGTGACTAATTTAATAAAGGCTTCTTGAGCATGTGACGAATGGAGAGATCTGGGTTTATAACCGATTTCGCACATAAAAAACGAAATAATAAAATAAGGACAAATAAAAAAGAATATGTAATTTCAATATTAAAAATTTCTGAACAAATCTCTTCCAGGAAAGAAATAGCAGCAACGATTGATTCATGAACAAATTCAGGTTTAACTTTAATGAAAAACTAAATACAAGAGTTGTGGGCTGAAATGATCTTGTTAACTTGTAAACCAAACGTTACAATGCAAGATTACTTTACTATTTCAATTCTGGAATATAATCAATTTAGCAATGTTTAGTACTTAAATTGTTTATCCTTTGTCAATTTGTTTATGTTGAAATTTCGTAATTTTTAATTACTTTTTATGTATCAGTCTTGAAACTTAATTAAAGGCTGCCAAGATGGACTAAGAGTTGCTCGTACTTAGTTTTCAATAATGATTTTACAAAGTGCAAGAAGAAAAACAAATATAAAGCAACATTTTTCTTTCTGCGTACGGAAAATGCTGGAAAATTTTCTTTAAATACCGAATTATCTTCAAAAATATTTTTCCAAAATGTTTGCTTTAAGTTTTTGAAAACACCAAAGTGCAAAAGCCAACGTGAATAGTAAAAAACAAGGAAAAAATTATTTGCGCTTATTATGATTGTCGACGTCACACCAAGTCGACATCAATATATTGGCAATTGTGGGATCGTTATCGAGAACTATTAAATATTATTGATAGGATATTACTACTACTATGGCTTATAAAATTACAATTGGTCATCAATATTAGTCAATTATTGCCTACAACGAGTTCAGAACTGCTGTATTTTTTTTACTGTCGGCTTGATGCAATGTCGACGCGACAAACATAATAAGAGGGAATATGTGCATAATTTTCAACAAATTTAGCAATTTGTGTTCAACTACTACTTTTTTTCTTTTGAAAGACACATTTTTATCTGAAAAAATAATACATTTCCTCTCTGCATATTTCATTTACCTTTTTTGTTTTATTCCTAAAGTTTCTATTAACTAATTCGATTTATTATAATATTAAAATATATTGAATTTCGTGCTTTATTGTTAAAACATTATATTCAATATATGAGGAGTAATAATTTTTAAATTGTATAAAATCAGACTGCTAAAACTTAAATATCATATCTAAATACTGTTCTAATTACAATAATTTTATTGCCTTAATTGGAAAGATCACTCAAGAATTTGCAAGTAAATTCATTTCTAACTCATTCGCACTGAGTTCTAATATTTTTAAACCAACCCCAAAAAATGTGCTACGTAATTGGTAACTTCTTACGTATGCGTGACATTTTGTCATATTATGCTCAATATTAATCATACGCAACCAGTGTATTTTTAAAGCAAATATTCGCCTATTTCATAAGAATAGAAATGGTATTCGCTAACATTTTGATAAGTATTTTCTAACCTCACACAAATATTGGTGTAATATTTTCGTTACAAAACATTAAGAAAATAAGACAAAATACACTAATTTGTAAAACTAATTTTATGAAAGAAAATTACAATGTTTTTAATTTATAGTAATAGTTTTTTGGTAGGAAACTAAAAACGTCTACAAATCGTTATGAGTTCCAGCGTAGTCAGCGGACATCCAAAGTTTGAATATGATTTGAATATACGCAATGTTGCACGACGATAAAGACTAAATGACCACAAGCGATATCCACTATATTTAATAATAGTAAATATGAAAAACTGGGAATTTTTTCCAATTTATTGTCATTTTGTAGGTTTAAGTAATTTTCCGATAACAATAACCTTACAATAGAAATTTTTACTTTGTATCGTATATTTAAAGTAATCAAACGAGATCCAGTTTGATATTATTTACTAAAAAAAATAATATCAAAGATATTGCTCTAGTCATTTGAAAAATGAAGAAGATGATTATATAGTTTCAAGTTTACTGGAAAAACCGGACGGCTTGCTGACAAAATCATTTTATTATAAAAAACCAGTGGTTTAAAATATCTTCATGTATTTACTATTCTACAATTCATTATTGAAAGATCCAATTCATATACAAAAATTTCATTGACTGTATATTTCAGGAATAATTCTATTTTATGAAAATACTGAAAATAAGATTTGTGGTGTAGATTTTCGGAAAAGAAATTTCGGACTTATTTTGTTCAATTTAATAATTATTCATACAGAAATAATATGTCCAAGTCTTACTTTGATTCGGAAAGCATTTCTTTATCGCTAATCTCTGAGCGGTAAAAAGGACTTTTTCCTCTATGATTTTTCCAAAATTGACATCTCTTTCTGAAGTATATGCTTTTTGCCAGTATTTGGAAATAAACAAGGACTATCCTATTTATGCAGCACAACCCTTTGCACGACCAAGGGTCATCAACTGAGTAGTGACCCATTAAAGAAATCCAGTTTACCTTTCTAAAATGCTTCTGTGTTTTACATTTATTTTATATTGTTACGTTTTTACTTTATTTAAAAACGTTTTCGTGGGTTCTTTTATTGCAATGAAATTAAACGCTCAATACTTCAATTTTCAGTACTTAACTACTTTATTTAATTTAACACCACCGTACTATGCTCAAAAGCAATAGTAACCACTTAATACACTTTACACTATCACGGTAAAGTCTAACAACTCACTCACTAATTACAGACTCAACACTGTCTGTCTGCTGACTGAACTTTAACTGACTCTTAGACTAACTCAGACTGACTGATCACTGACCACTGACTCAACTCTGATTGTTTACTCACTGAATACTGTCTCAATACTGACCGCTGACGTTGATGTGCGCAGCTTATATACCCTTAATGATCATTTCTAGAACGATCATGATGTTTGTTGTCGAAGCTGAATCACATCATCGTACACTTAAATTAACATGAACTCAAGACATACGTACATACATACATACACACACGCTCCAATCAGACGTACAAATGCCGACGGCCACCAGAAACAATAATCATGAGCTTATTCCCGGTTTCAATTACTTAGAAACCGTGCGTATTTAACATGTGTGTTTTTGTGTTTGTGTACATTCTTATTCCATTATCTATGTATGTATGCATGTATAGTTGTCATGTGCTCATTTACAATGAATAATAAAAACAATAAGAATAACAAAAATTCATTATGTTCTAGAGTAATTACGATGAAACATAAAAACAATAAGAATAACAAAAATTCAGTAGGTTCTAGAATTATTATAATGGGACTGTTCACAACCAAATTCGTAACAATATTTTTTTAATTTTATTTCGTTACTACGATTTTCATTATGAGAAAAGTCCCAAATTTTGGAATACATTTAATTTCTTTCTTGTTTGTTTGAATAACTTAATTTTCTTTTTCAATTTTAATTTTTGTTGAAGCTAAATTGGTCCTCTTACGGTGGAAGTTACTTAAATTTTATTTTTGCGCACTGTTTTACACAGCTATTTTATTCTAATGGGTTCAAACGTTCAAAAAGTTATTAGGTATTTGCATATTTTTCCATCCATTCACAAATGTTTGTACCAAATATTTATGCAAACATAAGCGCTTAGAAAGCCAGAATTAAATTCTAATTTCTGAAAATGTTGTAATCTGATAATAATTAATTTTTTAAAACAAAATTGTGATCAATTAAGTGCCACTTTTTTTGCGGTAAGTTAAAAAAAATGCATTGAAGGATTTAGTTTGAACTAAAACTCGCTACGAACTGAATGCTAGACACAATTTACTTCCTTCTGATAATATTTGTGTAACAAAAAATAAATAAGTAAAAAATTGAAACAATAAAAAAGTCCCATAGCACGACTACGAATGCAAATAATTCAAACTTTTACATCTTCATCATGTTTTGAGACAATAATAATAATGAAAATAAACACAATAATGAAGATAGTATTTAACAATGCTAATATCAGTGTTAGTGCCAATGCTAATGCCAAAATGTTTAAGTTTATTTTAGTTTATTTTCCGTTTGGTCTTCTGCTCTTTTCTCTGTTAAGCTAAAATAAACTTCTTGTTTATGTTTGTTTTCCAAAGACTCTACTTGTCCATTAAGTAGAACGAGCGAAGAACATTTACCCATGAATGAACTTGTAGCACTTGAATATTTTACCAAGTTTTATGAGGTAAGACAACTAAAGTAGGGGAAAAGTTGTTGCAAAAGCTAATGAGAGGCAATATGTCAAATAATAAATAACTATACGAATTTATGCAAGTGCTTTTGGGTATGAAGTCTCTTTTTGGGTTATTATACACATAGACACACACACACGCAAACATACATACATACATATTATTATACTTGAACGTTTCCTGGTTGCAAGCAACGAAAATTCTCCAAATTCAAATTCATCTACGGATATCCTCTGAGGACAAAGAACAAAAGCTTACAAAACAACTATTTAACATCTAAATCATTTTCATCCATAGTAGCACCAAGTCAATAAGAATCTTGTTCATCATCATCATCAAGAATGGTTTTCGAAATTGCAATTGTATTCAGTTCAAGTCACAGTGGCAGCAGTGTCATGACAGCTAATGGATTTTATTGTTATTGTTATTATTATTACTTGCATGCAAGGGACTTTCAAATAACACTAAAGAAAATTTTATGTGATTTTTAGGAATTTCTATATTTGGGATTGTGGCAAATGCATATTAACCAATCGGAATTTTATTATAGAAATTCGATTGTTATATTGCATTAGATATAATTTTCAAACACTATTATTGATTATTTGCTGTAAGGACGTTTTTAATCTATGAATTTTTTGTAAAACCATCTATTTTGCACAATATATGCGTCAAGGGAATAGTGTTTTATTTAATTTTTTAGAATCATTATGCTTGAATAATTATTATTTTGTAATATTACCCATTGATGAGTTAAATGGGCACCAGCCACTTAAATAAACTATCTGATTTATTCTGAGCTAATGTCTGCGAGAGATAATTTCTTTTACAAGAAGTAGCAGGTCTTTTCGATTCTGACTACCTTCATATCAATTTATAGACCGTCCTTAATGGTCCCTAGTGCTTCCTAAGCGTTTGTACCCTATCTTCTACTAACATATTTTTCATTCGTTGTCATAGTCCACATTTTGCCCTATAACCTTAAATTTACTTGTATACCTCCCCCTTTTTTTATCTTTTAGAAATAGTGATTGTGGACACTGGAGTATTGGGACCCTTATCACTTACACTTAAATTGATTTGATAGATCACTCAAGTGTAACAATTTATTGTTTCGTAAATATATCAAGTCTAAATCCTGCTCTTGCAAAGTTGTCAATCGTCTCAATGCCCTTAATGCTTTCAGGTCCCAAAACTCACACTAGTATGAACTGGCAGAGATAGAAACCACGCACAACAGTGAAAACAATTAATGAGTTGGACTCATTTGAGTTATAACTGTTTAATTCGATTTGCGTCAAACCTGGTCTAATGAACATGTTTGGTAAAATCCTACTAGAAATGTTGAATTTCTATTAAATACATATTTCAAACGTATATGTATATATACATTAATGGTATATGTAATATGAAACAACTCCTTTTTTTCTAAGAAAACCTGAAAAAGATATCATTTGGGAGAATGTGTTCTCCATTCTCAAGGAATGATTTTTAGAAAAGAAAACAAAAAAGTAAGCAACATAAGTATGTGTGTGTATAGAGCATATTTTTTTTCTTATTTGTATATACACCAGTACTTTTCTCTCTTTCTCTCCGTTTCTCTCCGTTCTCTCCATTTCTCTCCTGATTATCCGAATTATCCTGTTAATGCCGATATAGTTACATCAGACAAACTGGAAGGAGGATCAAAACACGATTTTGGGAATGCATAACGGACTACAAAAAGAAACTAAGGGAACCAGGATCGACACCGGAATTGAATTTTGCGAGCCAGATTATTGACATCGTACATTAGGAAGAAGGTTGAACTGCTGCATTTACAAAATAAAGAACGTACTAGGGACCGCGGGAATATACGAGCGGCGAACATTTGACGAAAGGATACAAAAATGGACAGTTGAACACCGCAACAGCCATGATATTCAAAACATTGAAACATTTTTACTTAAAACAAAACAATAGTCCAAGGAAAGGCAGCAATACAACAACACATGATGGAGACAAGAGAGGAAAACAGAGGAAAAAATACAAAATACCGAAAAACATCAAGCAACTATAAGCTCGCCTAATAAATTAAGAACAAGGAGCATAAGGATGAACAGAGGAAAGAGCGGTATGGAGAGAGAGACACATATAGGAAGAGAGACAGAATGACACGAAGTAGATCGGGAAGTATACCACGACACACGAGCGGACACATAGAACTGAAGGAAATAAATAAGGAAAAGAAACAACAGTAAAAGAATATACTAAGAAAAAGAATGCTGAAGGATGCACATAGTGAAAACCATAATGTTTACAAACAAAAACATGGAATTATGAATTATTCCAAAACGAAAAAAAAACACAACCCTTTGAAGAAAACGCAATTAGTTGAAAGGTAATATCCAAATGAAAGGTAATCATAAACACATTCTTATAAACACGAGCATTTCCTTCTCTTTCTCTCTCTATCTATCTATTAAAAGCTGTTTAATTTGTTAGACTTTCTACAAACTTTTTTTGCCGTGTAATAACTGATTTTATGGCATAATATTTGGTTTCATCCACACTCACTCTCACCCCCGAAAAGAATTCCCAAGTCAACATTTGGAGGACTATTTTGTCAAAAGTCATCCAACCAAGTCATACAGACAAATTTACTTGTAACTTTAGAAAAATATCTCGGGTCTATAATGGGGAATGCTTGATTTAAAGTCCTATTGGCACAATTGTAACTTCGCATTTTTTATATGAAAAAACAACAAAATAATATAAAATCTGTTAGTGGTGGATATATTTTTATAAAAATCTATATACAGCATATATTACATACAGGTATGAGCAAAGTAATTGAAAAATATGTTTGTCGCAGACGCGATTAGCACAGTACATTGTGTTCGTTTTTTTTTTTGTTTTTCTTTTTTGTTTGTTTTTTTAATGACATAGATATCACCTTCAAATAATATCACCCCTGCTACAATGATCCTCGGAATTCGTTTCTACAACACTCCGAATGAAATATTGTTCCATAACTAATATCTTAGTGCTACATTCTTCGATTGCTTTCAGGTATAACTGTTTCAAAGCACCTTTAATGAAAAATTTTGACGGATCTATTATATTAAATGCTAAATAGTGTTTCCTTTATATTACGTATTATACTAGGATAGCGACTTCAACAGTGTTATGGCAGAGTGTAAGGGATCATCAACATGTTTGCCGCATTCACTGAAAATATTGCCCAAAAGTTTGACTCCATATTTGGTTTTTTCTGTAATGCTTAGTCGCCTGACCATGTTCTCTTAACCTCTCCTGTCATTAGAACAGTCGACAGCAATATGACTGAATTACATATTAGTTATTATTTAAAAATATGGAAAGATTGTCGCATGATTGTTATAAACAAAATCGGATGAATTTTTAGACCTTTCCTTTCAGGTTGCATATTGCAAGAGAGAGCTTATAAATTTTTCTCACTGCATCGACAAGTCTCATATTCCAAGAGTTTGATCTCATGCTCAATTTATTACTATCCATTTATCGCTAATCAAAATAAATATTCTGCATTCATTGAAATTAAATGTTCTTTGGGACCTTCCATTTTGAATAGGAATAAGGTGTATTTTATCACTTCGAATACTGTGAAGTAATAAACAAAACTTCATATTTGATGCAATTTAAGAGTCTGCTTCATCATCATTATATAAATGTCAAATGCATTCTAATACAATTGTAGCCATATCGTCCTTCAAAGTTGAAAAATTACTTTGCTCGAAAAGTGTAAAATAAATAATTCCATGCTTAAGCTATGTACAGACGGTTGTAAGATCTGACAATGTTGTTTGATTTACCAACGTGCTGGCAATGCTCTGACAATTCAATATGGCTACAAAAAGGTACATTGTTAGTTCAGACGATTGTAAGAAAAGCTTACAATTTCATTGTCAGACAACTGTCTGGCAATAAATTTACCTACCAATAAAAATTGTCAGTTCACACGGTTGTTAGATTATTGTACAATAAATTTGTTTTTCGGCATTGCCAGAAAATTCAAAACATTAAATTTACGTTTATGCGCGCGCAGTGTTGTCAGTAGAAATATTTGTCTGACAATGATTCCATTGTCAGGTGCATTACTTTAAGCACACCTACCAATAAAAAATGAACTTACAACGTCTGACAATTACCTGGCAATAACAAAGAAGAGTGTTCTCACGATTGGCAGATATCTAACAATATTATTGGCTTACAATAGGCTGACAATGCTTTTTCTACCAACGTTGTAAGACGAAAATTGGCAGTTCACACAGTTGCAAGACATTGTAAGGCATATTTTACTGACAATATTGTCAGATCTTACAACCGTCTGTACATAGCTTTATGCAGAATGTCTTGACAGGCAAAGAGGTGAAAAGAGTTGTAAAGCTGAAAAGCGTTATAATTCTCATCATATTCGGATTTAAAAAATTTACAAAAACATTATTCCCATGACGCATACTCAGAAAACGTACTAAAATATATTAACACGTACTATTGCTTCGCTAAAGGCAGGCTTAAAAGTGGTCATGGTCTACTGCTTCAGTACACGCCTCCCACGTATTTGTTTTTTTTTTTCTTGATTACCCACTTTTGGTAATAAATCAGACTTCAAAATGTCTAAAACAAATCAAAATTGACCAGAAATGAGAATAATATATAAAACTCTCTAAAAGGAGTCGCACGCACGTTAACATTTTTAATAATAAAAATATTTTTTCAGTAGTTGAGCGCATTTCTGTTAGTTCTAATCATATACTTGAGTTCAAAGGTCCCGAATATGACTAAAACTTCCATAGAATGTTAACTGGGATATTTCTTTAAACTTGTATGCACATACGCATATACAAACATATATATATTTGAATATTTAAGTAGAAACGAAATACCCGAAATTTGCTCTGGCTTCACAACAAATTTTACAACAAATATGTAATAGTGGTTTAAAAATGCATATGAAGCTTTAGTAATGGCAGTGATGGTGGCATTCGTACATTTAAATGAGTGTGAGCTGCTAAAGTGAAACAAGTCAGCCACAAACGGAAGTCATTTCAAAATGCCAACAATGACAGTGGCAACAGCAATGACTTTGAAATGAACAGAACATATTCAGTACAAACTACATTTATACTCGCATGTGCATTACAAAAGGATTTTTATTGTTATTATTATTATTATTTTTGAATAAATGTAACAAGGGTACTATTGTCTATCTTCTGTACAACATGTTTGTATATAATTATCATGTTAATAACCACAGTAAACATTGGAGTGGCTAATTAAAATACATGCAACAGAATGCACTAACATTCATATATAAATATATATATATATATATATATATATATATATATATATATATATATATATATATATATATATATATATATATATGTGTGTGTGTGTGTGTGTGTGTGTGTGTCTGTGTGTGAGTGTATTTGCATTTAATCACAATATGTTTGCAAATGTTTGAACGATAAAGTGAAACTTAAGAACGGAAACAGGCTTTTAGTGTAACATTCGATGTAAATTTTGTTTCACAACTATGAAAGTGTATATGTGCTAAAATGGAATAATCAAAAATTGTCCTTTGGTCAGTTGTGTTAGTATGAAAATTTTGCTATATGTTGTGCGTATAAATAGTTGTGGCGGTAGTAATAGCACTTGCTTTAATAAAGTAATTAATTATAATATTTGTCATACATGCACATCAAGCGTAACCGCTGCCTTTGACTAAAATTTATCAGTCTTCTATCTGTACGAGTATATGCGATTAGAGTCCAGTAAACACATATTCAAAGGCTTAAAATTAGACAACTTTATTATCTAATACCACAAGCATAATTCTCAAACCTTTATAAAAGACAGACAGAGATTTGAGTTTAATAATCGAATTCAAAGTTGATAATGATTGGAAGAGAAACGTTGCACAGATTGCTATCAAGTGTTATTCTCGAATGTTATACATTCTCAAAGCGATAAATAAAACTGTCATCATTTCAACAATATGGCGATCAATGCTAATTGATACTATTGCAGAAAAATTATATATTTTTGCGAGTAAAAAATAAATTCAGTATCTATTATAATTTATTACTAATAAAAAAATTATTAAAAAATATATATATAGAAACATTTTATAAAATGCATTGTATGTTGTGACTTTAGCTCTTCATATGCCGACATTTCATTGGTCGCTAAACCAAATCGTCAGTGAAGTTTAAGCAGTTTGAAAGCATTCAACCTCGGAAGTTTGTGCCACACAAATCAAATACAATATGAGAATTCAATATTGTATATGAATCATAACAAAATACATAATCATACTAGACTTAGAATGCTTTTGTACAAACAACACAACAAACAATTATACCCATGAAATGTTGGCATATGAAGAGCTAAAGCCACAACAAACAATGCATTTTGCAAAAACTCTAATTGTTTCCAACGATTAGTTGGGGAGAATATCCTGAATAATAAATTTCAATATCAAGTATACAAAAATTTTATGTAAAAATTTTATTTTGCAAAGCATTAAAAAATTACCTTTAAGAGTAATTGAAGAATAAATGATTTTTGTTTTTCAACTTGGGAATAATTTTCCATTTTTGTTAAAAATACTTTGTTTTTCAATTTACTTGCAAATCATTTTCAAATGATTGTCGCTTAAGAATTCTATTTGAAATCATTCTCAATTTGTAATCAATACGATGTGTTTGTTGGGAAACTGTTACTAACACAAATACAAATATGTATGCTTGTATGCGTATGTCCTTATAAGTGAATTATATGGATCGTTAAATTTAAGTTTATAATTTCTTCTGCACTTAAGAAGCTGCATCAGATGGTATGCAACTAACCTCTCCTTCTGTAAATCAAATGGATTTTAAAATCAAATTATTTTGTTAAATTATAATTATATATTTTAAGCATCGAATACGATAAAAATTAAAAAAAAGCAACAATAAGTAGTAAAATATATGAAAGTGTTGCCAGGAGATAATTTCGCCTCTTAGATTTTGACAAAAAAATTTAAAAAAATTAAAAACTTTACAGTGTTTAATATACAAGGATAAATAGACAAGATTTTAAATATTTATTCTTTTTTTTTCCTTTTAGTTATTTATCAGATCATTAACGCCGTACCTAGTTCACCCGATCTTTACTCGAAGTTCAGAATTTTTTTTAGTCTTATGGAAGGCCAGTGCACTTAAAATGATGCAATTTCATGTTGACTTCTTTTCTCAGCAAATCCTTTCATATGTTTTCCATATCATTGGAGTGCATATAAAATAATGATCCAACGTTTTGGGACAGCCGCCATTTTTAAATAAGAATGATCCACATTTATTTTGATTTCTGATTTTAGAAAGCCCTTTCGTTCGATACCAACGAACACAGAGACACTGCAACACGTGAAATGGATAAAAGCCTGGAAAATAGATTTTTTTCAGAATTGATACAAGCTGGATAAATTTCTCGTTTCCAAAAGCCCTTAGTTCATGTGGTTCATATACTACGATCGTGGCCCGGACATAGTCCTTTGTTCGAACAACAATGTTCGCCATGTTAAGAAAACTCACAACTACATACAATCATATAAAAAATTTATGATATGCCTGAACATGAACATCAACACGTATTCGCCACATGAACATATTAAAAACGTCCGTCTGCCAACCTTATTTTAATGTCATGTCTAAGCTGATGGCTCGTGATATCAAAACATAATAATGTATATGATATAGATGTTGACAAGGATTTTAAATCAAATTCAGTAGATTTTGGGCGAAAGTTAATGTACTATTAAAAATGAATTAATCATAGAGAAGGTTCTAAGGTCAATAAGGAAAAATTTAACCTTTAACTTCCACCTATGCAACAGAATATAAAAGTTCTGTTTTCAGCAATGAATCCAAATATTAGTTTAATATACTGTGCCCCGATCTCAAAAGAAAACTTAAGCGAACGAAAAGCAATCACTCAGTTTCGTGCGACAAAGCATTTCGCTATCTTTGAACCTATAGTCCGCGCAGTCTTACATTATAATGTAACACTTTTGAAGATTAACAAATATGTTGCCATATCGTGAATTCGACAAATGAGTCACCCATTAAAAAGGAAAATCACTCAAATGACTATATCACACCATGAAAAATGTAACTCTTTGATGTTTTTATTTGCAATTAGTGGCAGCAAAATATTAACAGGAAACTGAAATAGTGCGCACATGGTCTGTATATGTATCGTGGGTGTGTATGTGACGTTTTTGATATGTAGTTTTGTTTACGTCATTATGACATATTTTTCCCCATCTAATAAAATAATCGTAAGCATATAAACCTTGAAACAAAAAAAAAGCTACAATTGTATATCATTGGAAAAATGATGTTAAGTTTAATTGCTTTTTAGACGTATCAATCTACTTCTTGTTGTACCAGATCGACCGCAACATCTGAAAATTCAGTGTTTTCTTCCACATGTCGGTTTTCATAAGTCATTAATAAATAAGTCATTAATAAATACATTAACACTGATTTTTGATGCCAGAAGGATTGATTATTTTCTTGTTATTCAATTAACCTCATACATACGGAACTCTGTTTTTTTTTGGAATTATTTCCATAAATCTTTAGTATTAGTGTGACGAATGCTTTTCTAAATGAGACTGATTTTGACATTTGCATTCCGTGTATGACAGAGTTATTTCTTTGTGTGACAAAAGTTTGTAAAAAATGCCTACATCTTGTCCGCCTTCATTTTTGTTTGGCTTTTCGTGAGAGTTCTTAGTCACCTGCTTGTCTCTTAGAACGCTCGCGAACGAAATTGTTCGAGATCGCGGTAGAGGCCGTAAGTAAGTCCAGAGTACTAAACTAATTCCAAAAAGAAAATTAAACTGTTTCAAAAAACTTAAACTAAACTCCATTTTTTTATTTTTTTTTTTTTATCAAAAATTATAACTTCCCAGAAAATGTGTTTTTTTAACTCGCATAGTCGTAAGCATATAAGACAGCAATTGAACTGAATTTTTTACACTATTAGTATGACCTCGTTCAGAGGTTGTTACAATATACCACCAAAAGTAGTTTTCATATCTTGCCTCATGGCCCCAATCTACGACAGGTTTAGCCCATTGATATATAAATATGAATTGCAAATGATCGAAAAAAGAGAAAATAGTGATGAGAGTTTAACAGAGAAGATAATTTAGAAATATAAGAAATAGGTTAAGAGTAAGAAAGGAGCCTCATTCGGCTGATGCGGCCCTATCCACAAACTCCACGAATGGTGCAACAAGTTTTTAAAAAATGCACTATACTACTACATTCGATGAAATACTTTGAAGATGTCTAAAGTCGCGACCTCTTTTTAACCAAAATTGTGGACAAAGTGCCATAGTTTCTTCAAGACGAGTGCTTGCAGATCACACGTAGAGTGTCTTGTGTGGTGGTTACTAAAAATCTATTGGGACTTAAATAGTTCACAAGTTGATAGTTTATCAACTTGTTATTCACTTGTTGACCATCACCTTGAGGAGAAAGAACAAAGTGACATCGGTCGTTAATATTCAGAGCTATTCGCTTTCTTTTTTGGGAATCGGCGTGACATTAGCTACTTTCTATTTCTCTATATATTTAAATGTGAAATCTAGGTATTTCGTAGGAGTGATAATCTATTGATGTGGAGGCCCCAAGATGCTTCCAATTTTCACTTGGATTTATTTTCACTTAAAATTTTATTGTAATAAATCATTCTATAAAATATATCTTACAACTATATGAATGAATATTCATGTTCATACATTTATTATATTTATTTAATGCATGGAGCAGGAAAAAATTCTACTCGAAATCTTTCAATAAAAATAATGTGGATTTCTTTACTACAGCGATTGCAGATCTTTATTACTATGATCGTCAAATTTAAAAAAGTAAATCAATTCAATTTGGATATTATTTAAGCACAAGGTCTTCTTATTTAACAGTTAAAAAGTTTTAATTTTGTTTATAATTATATATCGATATCATTTTCAGTATCATCTTTGGGTATCATTTTCAGGATATAGTTTTCAATTAATTCGCTATAACCAAGCTTCATTATAACCGAAATAATTTTTGCATGCAATAGTTGAGGTCATATATAATCAGTGTAAGTTGAAACAAAAATCCATTTTATATAAAGTTTTATCGCGTAAAAGATTTTGCTTTTTGTTGAAATTTCAATCACCAATTTTATATTGTTGCTGTGTCTTTTTGCCATTTCATTAAAAATTCTTAAACCTTTTTGTAAATGAAAAATAATTTGCTTTAAAAAATTATCTCTTCTTATGCATACGTATATACGTATATATTTAAAGAAAAACAATTAAAAGTGAAAGGACACATTTCTGTATACTTTTACAAGATATCCTTTTTTTTGTTTTTCATTTCACATGCTTATAAAATCAATGCTCTTGACTATTACGGTCTTAACCCAGCTGCCAAAGTCCTTTGAAATCTTAATTAATTTACAATTTTACATCTTTAAAACAAAACCATAAATTGTAACAAGCAAACAAAAACAAAAACAACAGTAATAACAAATTAATGAACAGTTGGTAAAACTTTTAAATGTTAAATAAACAAAAACACATCAGCAAAAGTAAATTCTCATTTTACTCTAATAGTAATTATAAATAAATATTAATTAAAATCTAGTGCTGACATTTGTTTACTGGCCTTAATTGAATATAAAAAAATTATTTATTCAATTGTAGAGACAAACATAAGAAAAAGGAAACAAATTGTCATTTTATAATAAACCTTCTAGACATTTGCAAAACTGCTGGATAAGGACGTTTCGCGTTAGTGTCTTGGAAGGGAAATTTTGATTTTGATTAATTTTTTGTGGTACACTAAAATCAAAATGGCTGATCTGCTGTATCAAGCCGGATGTCCCAGTTTAATAGTTGACAAAGTGATTTGTCTTTTGAAAGATATAAGTAACAAATAAATAAACAAAAAATCAAAGACGTTATTGTAATTGCAATATGGATTTTTGTGAACTTTTAACTGAAAAAATTTTTCCTTGTAACGAAATTCATGACAACATAAACATAATTTCGGAGTGGAGTAGTTCTTCTCAAGAGAAAATGAATATGAATGTGTCTAATAGGCAGATATTATTCGAAACTATTTTAATCATGTCATGATTTTTCCAATGAAAAATGTTTGCAGGGTGCAAATTTATATTTATAAATTGATATCAAATGTGCTAAACTGTGAACATTCATCAGGGTGCACCATTTAGTCGACTTTGCAATAATTCATTTATGCACTCAATATCTAAGTATATGAAAAAGTTAAAAATATGATGTTGGGATATCCTTCACAGTTTCGAAGAGATAGGAATTATATTTTTTCGTCAAATATCTGCCACTAGTATTAAGAATGTGTTAGTTTTATGGCTGGTACAGTTGTCCTTGCAACAATGCTCTGTAAATTTAATATAAATTAAATTTAAATTTAAATATAAAATACTAATATTGGTAGTTTGTAGGGTAAATCCTTTAATTTCAATGATTAACTATATTGTGGCAAGGCGCTATGAGCCGTTAGTATATTCCTGAAGTCTCAGGAGCATAATCACTCACTCATTTCATATTATTACTCAGATCGCCACTTTATATGGTCAGTAAGTATGGGCCGCACAGGGGAACTATACCGCCGCATGTGCCCATGTCCAAACTTCATATTTGTACTAGTTGGAAACGACCACCGGTAGCTACGAACTTCTTTTGGGTGCTGAAAAGCAGTGCTGCCCCGCGGCTATTGCATTGTGTTTCGTCTGTGGGGTTGGGCTAATAGGATTTCCGAACCTTATCCTTTTGTTGAAATGTATACGTTACTATTCACTTTCTGATATAACAGGGTAAAGGGTATGCATATAAGAAATAAAATAAAAGTTAAAGCAGGTTTCATTTGTTCATTCTGGAATTAGGCTGCATGGCATCTCTCAAAACACGGCTGACTAGAGTTGTATCTGATGCCACAGGCACTAGTAGTGCCTAAAAGTGGATGATAGTGAGACCGCTTTGCAAATGAACTGATGGCTGTAACTAAAAACGAAATCCCGGCAAGAAGTTTGTTGTTTAAGTGCGGAAGATTTTGGGTCGGTGCTAGTAGCTGGCTTCCGAATTCTTCTGCTACCAACAGCTAAACATCAGGTTCAATTGCCAAGCAACAAGGGGTGGATGTTAGATAGTTCCAGCTCCTTAATTAATATGCATGTCTTGTGACTATCAGTTTCAAACATTGCCACCTGAATGGGGAGTGAACTACACATGCGAGGGCGGTTGTCAAGGGATTTTGTTTAGTAAATTTTAAGAGCACCGTAGGTTTGGACCAAAAGGTTGTTAACCACATTAATCAGAGACAGATCTGCAACTTTACATCTTGTGTATTTATCATCTTCAATAATTCAAGTCTATCAAACCTTTTGTTTATTATTTTTTTCCACTATTCAAGAAGTGAAATCTATATTCTGACCATATTTTTTATAAAATTTTCTAATATAAAATTTCATTACTTTACTGCTTGTTTATTTATTATTGTTTGAACTCCTTGCGTTCCTTGAAATTTCAAATTATAGTTTTAAAAATAAATCACAGCTAATTACCAGATCAGAATAGAAAGTTGTGTTAAAAAAATTTAAAAAGGATATTCAATGAGAGAAATTTAATATTTCTTAAATTCAGTTTCCAAATACAAAATAAAATGGATGACTATTTCGCAGGGATTTTAATTAATTGATCAAGTAAATTATTTATTAAAAAAGTCCTAAAACTATACCATTTGCTGACACATTTTTTAAAAAAATTTTAATTAATTAAAGAAATATTGAAATAAATTTTCTTTCTTTAATGATTCAACGGAGCAAAGTGTTGTATTTTTTATAGGAAAAGGCTCAATACACTTTAGTTGCTTTTTTAAATATAAATAATGTTATTTTTACAACTCGGTTTGAATTTATTACATTATTTTTTCCCAAATTAATATTTTACTTACTCAGAATGTTATACAATGTTTTCTTAAAAATACATTAAAATCAACTTTATTAGATGATTGTTCCACTGAATACCCTAGAATTCTTACTGCCTCAGATGTGGCATTCAAATTCGTACATGTACAGTGACAGTTAAGGGATATTGTCCGTATCGATAATTATGGTTATTTCTTATCTTAAAGATATGTTAAGCACTAAGGGGGTGTACGTGCATGTGTGCAATGTTATATCCTTATAAGCAATTCATACTATTGCTTTGTAATGAGGAAGTAGAAATCATGGACTAGAACTAGATATGAAAATAATTAAATTGAAAATAATGAAAACGTATTGAATAGCATTGATTCAATTAAATTTTAGAATCTAATAACATTTTATGGTTGAGTAGCACACACCCACACACATGGACGCATGTATTTCTAGACTTTCACAGGCACAAATAGACACAGTCATAAATAATACACTTTGAGAAATGTGTTCACAAATTCAAATGAATCGAATAATACATTCTATATCACCTTTTTCTAGTCATTAAATTCACGCTAATTTTTTCTATTGGATTTCTTAAGGTTATGGCACCAAACTTGTGGGCATAAATGTATAAGAGCACTGAACCTGATGCTTAAAACATCTCGGCTCTAAATGAGATAATATCCAACGAAATGAAATAATTCCCCATTAAGTGGAATAAGTGCGAAAAAAAATTAAGTTATTCTCAAGGCTAAAAACTAAATACAATTTAATTTTTTATAATTAAAACCCTTTCGGGCAAAAAAAAAATGCAAAGAGCTCAAGATATATAAATTTAGTCCAAAATATAGAAAAACTTGGGAACCGGACCGGGTTTAGATATTTCCAAAAGTGGACAATTTTTTCAGCCTTGCCGAAGGACGACAATTCGGAAAACTTTAAGCGTTCTGAAGCGTTGGCTTTAGACACACCACAGCCGAGAAGATCATTGCATCCGCCCAACAGCGCAACACTAACATGATTTAAAGAGTGAAGTTTGTTTGGGACATACCAAAATGAACTAAAGGAAGTAAAATAAGTTTCAAATATGATGAAACATGTCCACAATTTTTCTTTCGATAAAATAACACATCAAATGAATTTAACTTTAAGAAATACTCAATCGTATACAAATACTTTACGATGCAACTTACCAAAGTAAAGTGGCATCTATTTGTGAACGCATTTTTAAGGATGAAACTAATAAAATTTGAACTTAAAAATTATGTTTATTATTATTTTATTTGAATTTATTATATTTATTATATTCATTACAATTTTATTTAAATCCTATGAATATCCCTTGAATATCAATGCACTATGTTCTCTTTTTTGGATCTTATTCTCTGGATTTGAATTCATCTGCCAAATGATATGAAAAAACGATTTGTTGGATGCACTTCAAATGCTGTTCGCCTCTTATTGTGTATGAAAACCATACTTATTACATTAAATTTTCATTAGCATAATTGAATATTTTTAATTATTATTTTTTCGGACTAAATTCGGACTAGAACCGGAAAATATTATTTCATTATGACATATTCAACACATCGGCCTTGTCGGCATATCAAATATCAACGGTACTAATTTAATATATATAGAGAGTAGTTGTCAAAGTAAATACGTTTATAAGAGACTAAGGAAAAACAGCTTCTGAGGAAGTCATGAAAATTATCAGATTTAAATGCAAAAAATGTGATTTTAGCATCTATTTAAAATATTTTAGCACAGGATTTTCAATATACAACACTTTTAATATATAACAAAATTGTAAATTTTTTAATTTTTTTCTTTTTTAATAAAATATTTTTATTTTAAATAACGATAGTTTTCCGTTGTACTATTAGAAGTTGAAGTTTGGAACGATTCAGAACTTGCTAATTGCCACAAATTTTCTTTTTTCTTTTGTGAAAATCGTACATAATTTCAAATAAAAAATGTAAATTTAAGTGAAATTTCTAAACATAACTTTTGAAGTAGTCGAGAAAAATACTAACAAATAATTTGGAAGTAATGGAAACTTCACTCCTCAAGAAGAGCTACCATTTTATCCCTAGGGATTTGTTAACTTTTCACAAAAATTACTGATGTCTTACCTTGTAGGGCTGTAAAGCCGAAACCATTAATAGTATCGTACCAGTTTATTCAAAAAAATATGAAGAGATCAAAACTACCCATTTTATACTGGCAAATAAATAAAGTCTCCTGCAATAAATTTCAGGACGAAATGCTTTGTATAAATACAATATTAGGCAGATCGACAATAATAATAAAAAAAATACTAAAGATTCAAATAAAATATTTTGAATATTGGCTGTCCAAATTTTTTTTCAGTGCATTTGATTGACAATCGAGTGTTGGGAAATAGAATAATTTATTCATAAAATTTTATCAATATAAACATGTGAATATACACATATGTATATATACATATGTAGATAATATTTAGTTTTTACATGCCAGGATATTTGCTTGTTGGAATGTAAATAGATATTAAGTTATATATGATCTGGTATACATATACATAAACAAATGTTTGTATGTTCATGCACCGTGGCTTTCTTTCAAATTTACATCTTACTTCAAATATTATTGCAAGTAAAATTGAATTGTGCAAACACATGTTTGTGCAAAAGTATTCATAATTTTGCATAAAGCATCGTTTCAATTTAAACAATTATTCTATGGATGTCTTATAACAAAATAATAAGTTAACAAACCTTAAAGAAAACCACTTCAAACTTTGTATTTACAAACAATAAAGCATTTACTCAAGTCTGATATGCGCATAACACACACACAGATGCCTATGCCTACACGCAAACACCCGCAAATATATCACATTGGTATCAAAGTATATATATTGCTAAGAAACTTATATTAATTACAGTTTAATTATAATATCAACTAGATTCCATTGTTATCATGGCTTAAGGACTCACGAAGGCCTGGAAATGAACAGAGACAGAGAGACAAAACCAGCATAAGATTGCATAAGAACATTATTAGAATATACAAATTATTATCATAAGTTCCAATTAGTTATAAGATCTTTTGAGAACAAAGCAACATATGGAAATATACGAATCCTTAAAATCTTAAGTAGGCAATAATTAACAAAGGAAGCTATCAAATGTTATAATAAGCTGTCAGGACATTAATAGTATTAAATGCCATTTTAAAAATTATAAGAATAAGATTTTATGTAAATAAATTGAAAGCAGAAAATATTTCCAAAATCATGCAACAAATGGTAAATTTTCCATGATACACTCGGTTTAAACAGTTTTTAAAACAACAATTCAGGTGAACGTAATGAAATGCTAAATGATGGTATTAATGAATAGAGAAATCCATGTGAAATAATTTACAAGACATTTTATGCTCTTGCAAATCTACTTTCAGCAAGTAGTGTAATGATTATCGAAGATCATAGTTTTATAAAAGTAGTTCCACATGTAGCTGAGCATGAGAAATTCATAATACAAAATTTTTTATTCCTGATTCGTATCATATCTCAATTAAATCCAAAATAAAAAAAATACTATTGCTCAATTGTTAGCATTTTATAGGAGCTAAAATGCAGAAACTACAACCAAATCAACATTTACCATTTAGAATCCTTTGGCAGTAGGCCAATGCTGTCAGAGATTGGAGCTTAGTCGCGATCTTATAACAGTCTCTCAGTAGGGTCATGCGAACTGGATCGAATTTAAGACTAAGTTATGTATGCTCATATATAAATGTATGGCCGCACATGCTGTTCCATCCAAGTAACCTGCTCTTGATATCCTTGGCATAAAAATCCAGTGTGATATTTGATGGGTTGGGTACATTTTGCATGTCACTTAAAAAAGCCTTCAAGTACTTCTGATCTCCTTAATATTTATATCCTCTACATTGATCCCCAGATGGAATAAAGATCTCTGTATGGGCCGGTGTTTCAAAATCAATTTTAAAATTGCTTGACTGCTTAGAGGAGAGGTCGGAGAAGCTCATCGGGGATAGTAGTGTAGACAGCTCTGTTGATATACGTAAGCAAAGATGCAATATGGGGCATATTTCACTGTGTGATCGTTACTACAATGGAATGTGTCCTAATGAAATCTTCATTTTGCATTAAAAACGCATTAATTTATGGTTGGTATATCAGCAAATCGCACTACGCATTATAGACAAATTTCGTTCTTTAGTCGAACAGATCGTATGTAGATGTATATCCTGTCACTACCAGCCTAGAGAAGGTTAAGTAAAGTGACCACATGTACTACTCCCTCCTCTTCTCCTAAGTAATATCCAATATATTATTTAAACAACCAACGCAGTTGTAAACAATATGCGGTAAGGTGTTTTGTGTTAAACTTCAAAACTTCTAAGACAAAAAAAAATCAATAGAAAACATGAATAGAAATATAACACACGAATAGAAAATGCCATATTTTTCCAAAGTTTTTATAGCCAAAAAACATTTAAAGTCTTATGTTCTTAACATGTACAATTATTATTAACCACTTTGTAGTAATTAATAAATTATAAAATATCATTTAAAATATTGTAAGCAAAATGTATTGACATTACAACTTAAACAATGAGTTTAAGAAATATTTTTTATGAATTTAAATTTGTATTTGCATATTTCAATAAACTTTTTGTATCCAATTTAACAAATTAAAACGCAAAAGATCTACAAATTGCTAAAACGTGATGGAAATTAATCAAATCATTTGGTCAAATAAATAAGTACGATACGCACAACGCCATAATTTATGGGCCATAGACTTATTATGGTAATTCAATTACATACAATATCAATTTGAGATGAGAAAATTCTGCGAAACAAAACGGCAGCAGCAACAATTTATTGTGTTTTGCAAAATAAACATGATTTGAGAATTTATTATCTTTCATTAATTTAGTGCATACGAGTACACAGATAAAATCAGCTGAAGTGATACGTTTTGTGGGAGATATATGTACCATCGAATGCGGTGATGGGGAAAAAATGGAAGTGGAAGGATTATCAAGAAGTGAAAATTATTTTAAGTTAAACGAATTGGAACGAAGATATATTGTTAGAAAAATATGTTGTTAGAAAAAAATGTTATTTAATATAATTTTATATTAAAAAAATTTAGGAAATTCCAAACAGCAAACAACAAATTTATACGCAAAGGCCAATTCTTTATATTGTTGTGCTCGTATGCAAGAACCGGAAATTCAATTATAGATTTCCGTTTTAATTACATTGTCTGTAGAATACGGGATTTTTTTAGGCTTTATTGTATGTGGGCAAATGCTCATTTTGAATTATCAACATCTAATTAATTAAGAAATAGAATTGGTGCTCCTTTAAAATAAAATTATAAAAATAAAAAGAAACGTGCTGCATTTTCCATACAAGGTTGTTATAAGGAAATAAATACAAAAGCAAAACAAACTTGCATATCGAAGCGTTAAAGCATCTTTGTATGTATTTTCCTGTATAGCAAAAATAAATACTTTTTCACCCGATATAATTCTTATTAATACACAGACTGCACGCCTTCGTATATCGTTCCTTCGAAGGACTATAGCCATATATATGCTTGGCGATCAAAGTTTTCAAAGTGTCGGCTTCCGCAACGAAATTTTTTATATTACTTGATTTTTTTTTTACACATATAAAAAGCATATTGATACAATTTTGTGTTTTGAAATCTGATTATAATCATAATTATGTTATTGAAGCAGTGGCATGATTTTCAAAAAATAAAAAAATTCGCACCCCGAATTTTCACCTTAAATACCAGTTCAAGTGAAAAAGTGAACGTAGTTCAGTGTACACAAAACTTGACACTTTCATTGCCAGTCCACATTGCAAATATAATTTTTATGATTTCCAGTATCAGGCTGCCAGGAACGCGCTTTGTTGAGCGTCCACATACACAAAATTTAAGTAAAAAATTTTAAAAAAATTTGACTCAAAAATTTCTTTAATTTTACCAAATTTTCTTAAAACTACAAAAAATTTTATTTACATGAAGTAAATAACTCTAAGAATTTATTTTCTTAGATTTAATAAAAACTTGTGAAACTGGAGCCATCTATGTACGTGAAAAAAATAGGAATTTATATTTTAGAAAAAAATTCTTAAGGGAATAATTTACTTGCAAATTGATCACTAGATTTTACATATTGAAATGTCGTAAAAGGTGTTCTAAAATTTTAGTTCATTTGTTCCCGTAATAAAGAAAAACTTTTGCAGGAATAAGAAAAATATTCTTAGAACTATTAACTATTTCATGATAGACTAGATTTTAATAAAAAGTACAAAACAGTAAATCCTAACTCTTTTCAAAGAACATTTTAACCTAAACCTGACAGATGAACACCCGTTTGCTTCAAATTAGTAAATTTTATTGCTTATGTTTAACGTCCCGATAGACAAATGGGTAGAATGTTGAACTATTATACAGAAGATTGCTGCTTCAGACCTTCAAGGGTGAAGTTAAAAGAATTTTTTTTAAATTCCTTATCGTATTAAGGCTTTCAAAAATTAATAAAAACTGTATTCCCGAATCATTAAATTCTTCCTCGCTTGAAAAAATATATTATTTTCTATTTTTTTAAATATTTTTTTATTATATTGCTCATCAATGAAACTTTTCGTAAATGCAACGTAACATGTTTTATTGATTTAATGAAAGACTTTATTAACTAACTTTTAATTAAAAATTTTATTGATAAAATGTACGAATTTGATAGTCTGAATGAAGGGTTTTATTTCAGTGCACTTTTCTATGCTATATATTCCAGCTTAATTATTCCCTTATACTTCAGGCCAATGGCTTTCAGAAGTTAATAAAAAATATAAATAATTATATAATAAATAAAAGTTCAAGTAGTTTGACGACATTTTCTCTAATAAGCAATTTGCTATTAATATTACAGCAGAACTTTTCTGTTTAGTAGAACACAAGCACATCTTGACATTCAAAAAGTAGTTCCTTTTATGGTCTGTATAGCACTTTAAGTCCTTTTTATTTCCTTTCTCGCAGCATAATTTTGATTTACTTTTTGCTGCTTTCAAAGTGATTTTACTTGTTTTCAAACTTCACTGATTTGTTTGACTTTTTTCCATCCCTCTTCTAATAAGTTTGCAATCAATGATGCAAGAATGAAACATATAATTAATTACACAGTGACCTAGAAGACAATTTATAATGAAAAAACATCAAAAAGAATTCATTCATAAAAAACCACTCCATTTTTATCAAGAAGTATTCTTATAATAATTTCAATAAATTTTAAATTAATATTAATTAGATGGTTCTTTGTATTTCGCACAGTTGAAGGTCACTGTTACACTACATAGAAAATAATAACTAAGAAATTCAAGGCAAAACTCTATGTGACATGAGCATTTTTACTTTCAATTCTCTTCGAGTGTTTTTCTTAAACAAATAAAAGCAAAATAAATATCTCTTGTGCTCAATGGAAAATATTTAATTTAAAACTTGCATTCATACATTTATAGTATTTTATTAATTAAAAATCGAAAATGAAAACGAAATAGTTTTCTAACTGCTGCCAAATACCATCTTCACATTGCTGTGCACTGCCCTGCCGTTTTCTACTTTTTTTCCAATCTTGTTTCTATTACATGATGCTCATTTTCAACAATTAACGAACAATTCGTTGCATATTTTCAATTAAAAAAGATTGCACACAAAAAAAGAACATTTTCAAATACAAAAACTAGCTAAGAATTTCAATAGCAATGCCAATGTTGAGCAAGGACATTAAAGTGCAGCATCGGCGTTGCCGGTTTATCCTTTTTCTTAGTCTGTACTTTTTATTTTGGGAATTTAGGTTTAAATTTTACACCTTTTTCCGCATTTTTTTCGTTTAATAGTATCCTTTATTTCGATTTTAATATTCTTGTAGAATAATAAAGAATGTCCTTCGATATGGAAAATTAAAAATAATAATAAAGATTTCGTTTGTTAGAGGAAATTGTTAGTGTTTAACAATTGATAAAATTTTTATGTTGAACGTATCGCAATTGCCCAAATTTCCCTAAAAACCTTTAGTGTTAAGATGGGAATTGCGTGGACTCTTGGAAAGACTCTGTTTCGCCGTTGCTTACCATTTGTATTTTACCAAAGAATATACATAATGTTATGGTTAAGAGTTCACAAAGTCTCAAAGGAATACTCAGTAAAAAATCTTAAGAAACTGATGTTTTCTTAATGCCAATGCAAATACGTACCTCTAACTTTTTTTCTCTTAGAAAACTTCCGCATTAATTTTTAAATTCCATGTTGAATTTTTTTTTGCTTTTAAAAATATAAGTCACATTAAACTACTGACGATTCGTAATATTCATTTTACGCATTAGTTTTGATATTATTAAAAAAATGCACAAAATTATTTAATTCAAGTAATTTTTCTAATTATTTGGACTAGTTTGTAGTATTTTTTTTTTTTTCGATAAAAAATAGAATGAAAAGTTAGAGATCCTTTATAAGACAATTAAGTAGGATTTTTTTTTTTTTTGATATGATAGTGTTTCATTGCGTTATATCTCAAAAACGGTTGACCGTGGAAATATTGTAATTTATGTACAATATTATCCAAGAATCGTTTTTCGGACATTAAAGGAGATTTCCAATACCAAACATATATTTATGACCTTTGACCCCCTAAATATCACAATACGTGTGTGCCAAGTTTAATCTCCTTTATCACATTCCGAGGATATATCCTTTTCTTTTTGACCAGGCTAATATAGGTTTCAAATTAATGTGTGCAGAAAACCTTTGGGGGAATACTTCCCCCTAAATAATTATTTAAAAAATTGATTTTTGTTATTTTAGTTTCAGGCAGACACAACAAACAGTTTTATAATCTTTACTTCCAAAAGTTTTAATAATAATCACGCTGGTATCGTCCTTAGTTTCCTCTACCTGATAAAACTTCCTTAAGTATTTCAGTACAAGCTTTTTTAGCTTTCCTTCCCTCCGTTAATGGCAACTCAGGTCAATATGCAAATTTTGTACATTTCTCTCATTTAAAATCTCTACACGATACTAAAAGAATATAAAAAAGAAAAAAAACAAGAAAAAAATAAATCGAATGCAAAACAGAAACACCGTACATTTAAGGAAGTAAAACATAAAGTTTCCTACTATTGAAAAAAAATGGTTGAAGAGGTTCTTTTTAAAGGACGTCAAGAGACAAGGAACACGAAGCAATTCCATATGTAAACTGACTAAGTGGCTTACGATTTCTCCTATAGATTTATTTTTATTTCGTTTTCTTTTAACGAATTTTGTGTAAAAATATTTCTAATGGTGTGGAGTTTTACTGACCAAAATTTATCAGCAGGTTTCACCAAATGCAGGAGTCTTAAAGCAAATTTATGTAAAATTTATATTTAAGTTTGAATGTAAGAAAATACTAATGCATTTCGAAATTTAGGGCAGACAAGGATTGAAATACGAGTTTTTGAAATTGAAAAAAAAACAAAATTAAAAATCGAGCTGATAGAAAGTAAAGGAATGGGAGTGGTCTTCACATTAGTAACATACATATTAATTGCTTAAAATGTAAGAGAAAAATGTTTAAATTATAAGCTGACATCTATAGAGAATCGCGTAAAATACTACCTTAAAAGCTTTCATGAATAATTTTGTTGCAAAGAAGGTAAATTTTCGCAGTTTCAATTATGGTCGTAGCAGTTCGCTAACAAAGTAAATTGTATTCCAGTAAGTACTTCCGAATTTTAACAGTTCAAAGCGGCCATACTGTTAAAACTACAACTGTCAAATTGACTGTCATACATTTAATCAATTGTATCAAGCTACCATTGATGGATTCAGCACATGCATATGATAAGAAGTGTTATCAAAGTGGGTGTTGTGAGGGGGAAACTTTCTGGTCACCGTAATCGTCATCCCTACCGGGATAAATGAGTACATCAGCAAGCAAATTTTATAAAATTGGGGACGATGCAATAAGTTTCAATAGCGCCCAATGCATCCCGAAAAGTCACTGTTTGGTGTGGACATTGGGCTGGCGGGTCATCGGTCAATATTTCTTTGAGAACGCCAATGACCAGGCCATAACCGTCAACTGCTAAATTGGATGATATGGACCCTAGCAATTACCTATTGCAAGACGGATGAGAATGGGCCGCCGAGATCGTGCGATTATATCCCGTTCTTATGAGCTTTCCTTAAATCGCGGCTGTATGCGAATAAGCCATTGGTTACAGCTGCTCTAGAAGTCAACAAAGTCTATGTCTTCGGTCAAATTCAAAGTGATTTACGCATTAGAGTCTTAAAATATTAGATATTATGGATGGGGCACGATGTTATACTTTATATATATCGACGCCGGTAGGCCGTTTAAATGAATTAAGGCCTTAATCATACCGTGCGCACACTCTGTTTATTCAAATTTAAATATAGGAAGCATTTAATTAAACACCATTTATCTACATATCGGAGTAATTATTATTAAGATCGAAAAAAAACTTTTACTGTCTTAATAGTATTTGTTGCTTTATATAAATAAATATATGTATATAATAATATCAGTCCAAACATGACTTCCGTTTTAAAATTGGAATCACAGAATTATATGAAGTATTTATAAACATCTAATTTTTTTTTAATGAAATCAAGCTGGGAATTGGCTTCCTTTTCAATTCTTTAACACATCATGAATTATTTATATTAATTAGTTTTTAAATAAAATAAAAAAGTTTGAATAATGAAATACAAAAAAATCGATGGCTTCTTTTAATCATTTGTAACACAGACGTATTTTAAACAATCAATGAATTTCACTGACAATTCTAAGGGATTTTTTATAGCCCCAATAAAATTAAATTTCTCTAAAACTGAACGCTAAAAAATTTTTAACAAAACAGAATGCAATAAATAAAGAAACCATATGAATAAACGTACATATTTATTTATTAAACAGTATTTTTTGAACTTATTTATACCAAAAGCTTTAAATCGTATATTGATTGTATGTATATACGAGCATGTTCAGTATTATATCAAATTCTCTTTCTATTCCTCTATCCATCTCTCCCTCTCTCAGTGCGGCAGTTTTTGCATGCCTTCATGCAGAATATAGTGAAGATAATCGAATTTAAATTTATGCAAAATCGAATGAAGTATTTTTCCATTAATTCTAAATACTGACAACAATGTCATTGATTGCATTATGAAAATACACACACACACATACAAAAACACCAACGCAATTACCCAGCAAACATGCAGATTGCATTTCAAATTGAAAATGATTGAAATCAAAAGATTTCTCAAACGATAAGCCCTTGAAAATGATTTCGAAATAATTTAAACATCAAAGCTCTCGAATCAAAAGAGGAAATTTACAACAAATTGAGAATTTCATTTACTCCCAACTTAATCTCAAACGTTATTCTAAAATATATTTCAAATGAAGATAACAAATTAATGTGTTACATAAATTATATATAATATTGTTTTTATTATTATTTTTTGCTTATTATTTTTCACATCTTAACTAGCTAATTTTTACTCAAAAGTAATTTTTTTTATAAACGATCATAATTATAAATATTTGGGTCTATCTATACTCGCTTAGACACAGCAACCTCTATTCAGGGACGTTTAACCTCGAGGAATAAATAGTCCAATGAAAAAATTAAATTTTCTTTACTTCAAGATTTACTCTTCACATGTGACATTTTAATAGAATTCCACCCAAGGGCACCAAGTTCCAGAAAACAAATATAAATATTGTATAAAAATTTCATTACAAGAAAAATGTTTTTTCAAATGTGCTGCATTCTTTGAACGAAAGTTCAACTTGCTCCGCATCTGCTATGATATAGTGGGTCCTCGATAAGGCATTCATATATAGTAATTTGTTTATAGTAGTAAACGGGAGTGTATTGCATTACAATGCGAAACCAAATAGCAAATCTAAACCATTTCAACTGCGCATGTGAATGCGGTAGTAAATGGGAATTTTTACAATATATTTGAATCATAGGCACACAATATTTTATTTTACGAACGTTAGGATTTAATATATTTTGTATGCACATACACATCCATATATTAATAAATGTTGGAAACACGGTGTTTTAACAAGGGATGTTCTTCCTATATGCATCCCGGGGGAAAAATGATATGGTCCATCTCTCATTTTTTCCCACCAGAGGGCACGGCTTTTACATTCCATCTTGGTGGCCTGGCCTTTTTGCAGATAAAAATTTGTATGTTGCTACCCAATCCCTGAAATAAAAGAGTTACGCGCACGTATGCAAGTAAATTAAAGGTAAAAGTGGGTTCGACCTCTCATCCGGATGGGTAATATGGTTTTTCCGGACCTTGACCTTTGGCCAGTTACTCATAAAATTGAACTTGCTTAATCCATGCAACTTCATTCATAAAAACATGAGCTTTGGATGCCTCCTCAAGGCTTTTTTACACTATTTATATTAAAATTTGATAAAAAGGTGCCAGTTCTAAATGCAGTAAAGTATTCGCTTCCAAATTCGGATAAATTTCAGCAAACAGCAACTGTGAACAATCACTACGCCCCATGGTACTAACAATAAGCTCTCATCGCCATGTGCTAAAATATTTATAATTTATTTTTTCTAGTGCTTCTAAGCTTTTTGATTTGAGAAAATAATAAATTTAAAAAAACCATTATCACCATGAATTTAAATGCTAAACCCAAAACTCTACTTAATTTTGTGAATAGTTTGGGAATTTTGCTAAATATTAATTTTTATTTGAAACGTTTGCTGGGTACTCATTGCGTAGTGGTGAAGAAAATATTAGCAACTATAATCATTTATTTATATAGATGATGTTTGTTACAAAATTCAAAGATCTTATACAACATTTCTTAAAGCTTAAGATTTGTATTGGAATCCTCTCATTGTAATGATGCAACTATAGGGACATGATTTAATTTCCCTAGACTTTTTATAGAGAAATTAAAATATATATTGCTAAATATTCGATTTTGGTTACCACAGTTTTGAGCAACACTGTAGATTTGGAACACACACAATATTGAAAAAAGATTTTTCTCATTCTATTTGGATGTGAAATTGTAAAATATTTGCTTACACTTTGAGTTTTTGGCAGAAGGGGAGACTGGATTAGAAAACGAATATAGTTAAAAGTATAATCTTCTTTAACAAGTACAATAACAAATGCCCAATATTGGAAAAGAGCGAAATAAAATATTTGATTTGGGACATTTACATTTTCAGAAAAGTTTTCAGAGAGATTAAAGCCGCTTTTCATTTTAATTTCTTTTTTAGAATTTAAACAATTCAATAATTTTGAATGTTAACAAAAAGCCATTCCACACATTTCATATTTCATATACAATAATGTGACTCAATATATCGTACCTTAACCGTGAAAAAAGCTTCGGTGACAAACTCAAAGGCTTAAAGAAGAAGTATTTTTACTACTGATTTTGCTCTAAATTTTGTGATGCCAAATCTAACGACTATAAATCTGTAATATTGAATTTTCGTAATTGTGCAATGAAAAAGTGAAAATCGAAGACTATATTATTTCAGCTTTTTCCGCGTAAGGGCTCGATATGTTAACAAATACACGAAAGAAAATAAAAACCATAAAACCAATAAAACTACCATTTAATTAAAATAGTCGCCCTGACTTTATTGGCTGAGAAACCCACCTTGGCCTACTTTGCCGTCGATTTACCCCGAGAAACCCACTATTTTAACTGCTGTTCGATCTCTGGTTTATTTTATTGGGTCCGCCAAGCGCTCCTGCGAAGTTGTCACACGTTTGCTTTTGTGGTCGATTGATAGCAAACGCGGCACCCTTCTTGCGGAAAGCTTTCTCATACCCCAGTTTTCGTGATATGCCTATGGCTTCCACAATGTCCCGCGTTTGCAATCTCCGATCGGCCAACACCATATCGTGATTATTTTCAATTGTTTCGTGTATAGACACCTGAGCGTCCAGGTCTTGTACGGCCACTATCAATGGCTGTCAAACACAAACTAAATGATGCAGTTTTATTCAAATTATGACAGAAGTTAATCGAAAGGCATCTGCCGTTGATGCAGGAAATGTTGCTCTTCCAAGTAAGAAGCGGGAAATTATTGACCTACCCTCGTATGTTTAGTCTTACACTGTGGAAAATTTTGAAATTGTAATATATTAAATGGGCAAAATAAAATGAAATATAGAAATCTTAAAAATATTTATTCGATTATAAAATACTAATTAAAAAAAAAACTAATTTTTATTTTGCAAAACTTTCTATTTCTACACTGCGTGAATTTTTGTAAGAATATTTGTAAGGTACCGTGACACAAGGGAATATTAATGAATTAAATACTAAATTATAACGAAATAAAAGCCTTCTGATATTTCATAAACCAAAGCTAACCACTTCCCTCCCTCCCACGATATGAAAAGATTTCTTATAAAAGATTTCATGAAAAAATTAACACATGATAATATTTTTTGCTTATAAATAACACATGAATATAAATGGACTACAAAAATGCACCTTATAAAAATCAAAAAGTTTTTTTTTTTTTGCTTCACTACTTCTACAACAGATTTCATTTCAAAGTAAAAGTATGACTCGTAAATGTTTCCATTTGCTGGTGAAGACAAGAGGCTAAAAAAATTCGGTTTACAAAATTTAAAAGGATTTGTGAAACTTCTTTAATAGCACTTGTTTAAACTGGCAAATAAGAAATGATTCATGCAAAGGATTTTATTTCGACATACAAGTATCGCTTGGAAATATTTATTTGCTAGAGAAGCCAAGTGGCTTACAAAATCCATGTTATGAAATTCGAAATCATTTACTTCATATCATCAAAAGAAAGTTGTTTCATGCAACAGATTTTATTTCAAAACGAAATTATCGCATAAAAATGTTTTTATTTCCTAGTGAGAGAAAGTGGCTTAAAAATATGGTATAAAAAATTTAAAAATATTTTCTATAAACTTTTTAAAGCATCTGGATCTGGGAACATATTTCAGTTCAAAACGAGTTACTCTAAGCAAAGATTATAATCTTAATGTTTTTTTATTTTTTTTTTTAACATTTGTATTGTCCAATAAAGAGAGAATCTAACGAAGGTAAAACAAAATTTTAAGATTAATAACATCGGCTCCATGGTACATGAAAAATTCAGTTTTACATCGTGATCTAAATATGCCACTTGTGACCGCTGAAATTGCAAAATATGCAGGCAAATATTTAACAAAACTAGAGTCCCATCCTAATCCCCTTGCTCGTAATATTTTGAACTTTATCGAACACAGCCGCCTAAAAAAGAGGGATACTACGGCTTTAATACGCAACACTTCAGATGAATCTTCTTAAAAATATTTTTCTGCTTAATACGACTCTTATGTATTATTAATTACTATCACTAAGTTTATGTCCGACACTGGTTGGGCCTAATAATTATATATATATTTAAGATTTGAATACATATTTTTAGTTCAGTTTTGAAGATACAATCAATAAATATTAATGGGGGAAAATATTTATATTGTTATTTCTTTATTAATTCAATTGCTCTGCTTTGCAGCCTATTAACATGACGTCTCCAATGACGAATTTGAGCGAAGCGAATTGAATTTTAAAATTCCTTCCAACTAAGCTTAAATATGTAGTTTTTTTACCCAGAGCTTAATTTTTTTTTTTTTAAATATATGTATTTCGTTTTTATTATATTAGTTATTTATTTAATTAAGCTGATTTTTTCTAACTTGTTTTTAAGACAATAAAAACGCAAAGTTTTCTAATTCATACTTTCCGACGTTTCGTGAATGTTGTGTTCACTTTATCCAGGGCTTCGTTGTCTATTTAATATAAAAATTAAAAACAATAAAATTTTATAAATTTATTAAGTAGTGGTGGAAAATAAAGAATGGTCCAAACATAATTCCCGATGTCAACTGTAAGTCACACCTTAACGTCAAGTTTTTTGCACACCTTAATTCAACATAAATTTCTTTCAGTGTTTGACAAACTCAACCGTGGAGAGGCACACAATTGTTGAAGCCTTTCACTAAAATTGCCATTCAAATCACAATGCATTTTAAGCACTTCCTGACCAGCGATAAGGCACACTTTCATCTCAGCATATTCGTTAACAAGCATAATTGCCGCATTTGGGCAAATGATTTGGACGATATGTGGTTCCAACAAGATGATGCCATTTGCCACACAGCCCGCTCCTTTGCGGGAGAAATAAACATCGTTTATAACAACTACTTACAATTAAGGATTATTATGTTACATTTAACTTTTATTTTTGTTTTCTTTATAAAACTAATAATTGATTTTTTTAAATAAAATATACCATTGCACAAAAACTTTGGATTTTTATTGTCAAAATGACGCACTGTTTTCCCAAACTTCTCTTAGTAGTGTTTCCTTTTTTCATCATTTGGTATTGAAGACATCCTTTGCCATGCCACCACATGCACTTCAATGAATTCTATTCATTTTTCCTTCATTTGTATGTTAATTGTTGTATGTATGCAACATTTTCACAAATATACATAAAATAACATCAATAACGTTTTATAAAATAAAAAAATTTAAAGAAAACCAAAACACAACAATATCTGTACATTCGTGGATGCAACTGTGAACAAATTTACAGTGAGTGTAAAAAGTTATCATACAAGTCTCTTATATTAAAAGGCAAAACAAAATTAAATGAACTATTTCTACTGAAAGCTTGTTGACTGACATTTTCATTTCTATTTTTTTTTTGCTTTTTCAAATAGAAAAAAGAGCGTTAATTATTTTTTGATTAGACCAATTAATTGATTTCTGTTATAAGTTGCCAACTTGTCTCTTTAAGCCATTCATGGCACGAGGCACCTTATTTGTTAAAACTAATTATTTAATATTAATATCAATAAAAAAAAAAGTTGAAAAGGAAGTGTTTTATTTGTTCAAAAACAAAAACACTATAAGGCTGCAACACAGCGAAATTTTTTATAATAATTTTTTTAAAACCTAATGGTTAATATTAAAATTTATTGTGATTGTAACCATCAAATATTTGAACATTGCAAATTTATTTGCTATGGTCTTAGCTGTTCATAGGCCGATAGTTTATTGGTTACCAAACAAAATCATCAGTCAACTTTCAGCAGTTTGAAAGCAATCAACATCATATGTTTATACTAAAAACAATCATATACAATATGAGAATTCTCTATCATATACGAATATTAAAAACTATATAATCATGAAAAGATAACCGTTTAATAGTCTTCCAGGGTGGATCTTGTTGCAATAGATGGAAACATCAACTCTAATAAACTAAACAGTCTTGTAAGTCCTTCTTAGTTTGGTTACCATTAATAAGATCCTGCCTGCAGTGCGTGCATTCATCTCCTACCACATCTTGGTAAGGCTACAGATAATTCTTACCATTTTTCAGATGCAACCATTTAAAAAAAAAAATTAAGAAAAATCATTAAATTCTTGTAAAAATATTTAGATTTTCCACAATAGTAGACAATTAATAAGGTTCAGTTATAGGCAGCGAGAAACCAACTCTCACATCTTTCTTTTATAGCGACGTCAACTTTTTTGTGTCTCTTGTCAGTTTTTGCAAAATGGTTTTTTTTTGCAACATGTTGTTTATTTCTTTGCCATGCAATTAGAATATCTGTAATTGGCTACATCCTGAAGAAGACATTCCATGTTTTCAACAGAATTGATGGCGAGATTTTCAGGATGCAAAAAGAAATCATTTCTTTTTTGTTGGTTTATTGTAGCAAAAATCCCATGACGTTAAGGGTTTCATAGCACACAGCCATGTATCAATAAAATTAAATGCATCTATGAGAGGGACTTCTAGTATTCATATTTCCTTGTTCAAAATTTTTAAGAATCCCACGATCTCGAATCAAACTGAAGAAATTTTTTTTCATAATTTTACGTCTCATCTTTATAAAAGCGAATTGCGGTCAAGCAATCTTAACACATTTTCATTCATAGAATGCATATCCGTTTTTTAATTTCAAAAAAGCATTTCTCTTTTACTCGGTATGATTTCAAATGCATGCAACATTCAAATCTATCGTCCGTTCATGCATCGTCCGTCTTTCCTAATCTTAATTATATTCTAATATTACAAATGAACAAATAATTCACTTTGTTATTGTACATTTAAACAGAGATTCAGCCACACATGGCGAAACTTAAGTATATGGACTATTTCTAAATGTATTTCATTTCTTTTTAATCAAAATTTATTCTAGTTGCTGCAGCCATTTAATGAAAGCTGCTTGTGTTTGTTGCACCCACTGAGTGTCAGTTTGTGTGCGGAGGCTTGTACGAATTTGCTTGTATTTATCTCTATGTTGTTCTCTTGTATTCATCTCTTACTGTCACTTGACATTTGATAAAAAAATTTTTGTTTGCTTTGTTTTCATATGGTTGTATTTATGAATTTTTTTATATTTTTTAATTCTACTAAGTCCGATGCCTCAACACAAAAGGGGTATGCAACAACTGCCCCCTTCATTCCATCTCAATGAACAGCATGTTTTAAACGAAATTGATTTCCCTTTCATTTGCTCTCTTTTTTAAATAGAAAAGCAGGTTTTATGAAAACATGATATTTTTAATTTATTTTCTATCAAATAATCCTTGAATTGAATTTCGGATTCAGTTCAAGGTTCAACGGGTTGCAAGTTTTAAATATCAGAACGATATCAAATATGTTTTCTACGTTTATAAAATAGACAGTATTTGTGCAGGTATGTGTAATGATAGTCTTATATAAAAATAAATATCGAATAATGTTTGGAATATTTGAATCAAAATGTATATGAAATTGATTTAAAAAATTCTACTTTACCTAAAATATGAGAAAATATTAATTTAAAAAGAAAGATTTGATAAGTTAATGCTATAAACACAATTCGAACGAACGACAAAATTTGGGTTACGAGTTTGCGTCCTTGGAAATAAAATACACAAGTGCATTCATGCGCAAAGAACTGTGCAATAGACTTATTTTTATTTATTACTCTAACAAAAGACGAATAAATTGAAGCAAGGTGACAGTTTTTCTTTTATATACATAAATGTTTTTAAAAAAAGTCACTTTTTAATTAAAAAATTCTTTTTTTATCGAAAGTATTTAAAGTGATAAAAATCCATTTTCAATAACATATGGTCATGCAATCATATGCCAAATATATTTATTTTTATTTGTTTATTATCTTTAGGAGATAATTACAAATTACAACCTAATGTATAAGGGGCGTGGCTACTTGACTTTAGGCTCGATAATTCCACAATACTATGAATATTTAACAAATAATAATTTAATGGGTTTGCTTATATTTAAAGTTATAATAATAATTCAAGCAAATATATTTAAAAATTATTCTTTATTGAAAATATAATAGTATATACTTTGTTATTTAAGCACACATACAGAAGTGACAGAGATGCAAGGATTCTTGGTGAAAAAATAATGGAAACTCCTCTTAAGAAATTATATCTTTGCTTTTCAGACTATCCGCTACATCATCAGATTTACATGAAAATATTATTTTTTCTTAAATTTTTATTAAAACTATTTGCTATATTGACCAAAGAGAAACTAGAAGAAAAATAAGAAGAAAAAACATCTATTCTTGTTGAATATAACTCATAATTCGTTCAAAGGATTTAAAACAAATGTAGTTTTGTAATGAAAAACCCCTTTAGAAATTTCAGTGTTTTCATGACATCCTTAGGAAATGTTTTTACTGAGTCTCTTCCAAACGCATTTATTGTCACAGCTAATCTCTTTATATTTTAAATGCTGACGTAGCTGAGGTGATTAAAAAATATTTCCGAATTCGAGTCGGACTCCGGTTGGCGAAAACAATCAGTAAAAAATTAAATTGTGTAAATAAAAATTGCATAAACCCTACAATGCACGATATACTATGAGAAGTGTAATATTTGAAATATTTCCAAGAAATGGTTTTTTTTCATACCATCTCCCGAAAAAGAGAACATCTTACAATGACAAGACTATGCTAAAATCATAAAAAAATCAAAACATTCGCATCTTCCGGTTCTCAAAGTTGCGCACCATACTGAATTCATTGCAAGTCCTTTTTTTACTGTATATTCTTCAGTATAAATCTCTATAAACCTCAATATTTAATCAAAAATCCCAGGAGTGGACTTCATGACAACCATAAATGACAATAAACATGCTGCTTAACCTTCCTTCAGTATAAATATATGTAGTCTTCCGTTAAGTAAATGGCAACTTAACCAATAGCATTATCGTTTTTTAAGAATGGTTCTTGACCTTTTGCCTATAAGTGTATTTTGCTAATCCAGTAATACTTCAAATCTTATATAATAAAGCTTTTATCCAACCATTTCTTCCTGCAACGATGGCGTACAAAAAATAAAGCTTCTAATAAAAATAGCAACGCATTCCATGATTCTTATTTTTCAAATTATTTCTATTATTGTGTAAATAAAACAATTTCAAATGACATTAAGAAAATTTTTCTGGTTCATATCATAAATCAGTTTCGTCAAGTTTTAATCGACAAATTCTTCGTACTGTACAAAATTCATTATACGTCCCTGTTGAGTTTATAGTCTAATTTATGCAAAAAAGAAGGGTTTCCCAATAAGACCAGATCTTTATTTTAAGTCCGTGCTGAACATGTCATTTTCGTAAGTCCTGTTAAATCAATAAGGTAAATACCACATGCAGACGATAAGATTTGCTCAACAAAATGGGTGACTCTTAGAGAAAAACTCTTCAAAGCCTCTTACACATGCCACGTTCTATCGAGCGTCTTGGAAATATCTAGATCTAACACTTCAGTTCGTCGAAGTGGTAAATGGAGTGATACTATTTATTTAAGAGGTGTGCTAGCAATAGGGTTGCCAGATTCAATATGAGCACTAACTTGACATTTAGTGCAAATGAGCTTGATTTTAAGAAGAGAACTGGACAAATTGAAATATTTGCTTAAAAACTAAAAATACGGGATAATATCAATTTTTTTAATTTATTAAAAATTCTTTATTTATTAAAAACGGAAATAAAGGATGTTTACTTACAAAAAAAAAAAAAAAAAAAAAAAAAAAACAAGAATAACATAAAAAGTTCAACAATTCAGCCATTTCTTTACAGGAAAATTACATAAAATTCATTCAGTTCGTTACTTATAAATGTACGTTTGTATATTTTTAACATACATAGGTGTATGCACAGTAAGCGCCAAAAGAAATGTCTTTTATGTTTTAAACAATAAAAAAGCAACAAAAATAGAAAGTTATTTCTTAATATTGTTTAAAAGCGATAACAAAATTTATTTAGAAAATGTTTTTTATTTTTTTATTTTAATAATCTTTATTTACAATCTATCCTATTATTGAGGATAATAAGCAAATTAGATATAATAATATTTCAAGTTATTGTTGCTCTCCAGTGAAAACAACAACATTCATTCAATACATTTCCTTTTTCTCAATTATTTTAAAATTTAGATATTATACTAAAATAATCTTACATATCAATAAATATTTTAATAGTATATGTTAAATAAATGGTAAGTCAAGTATATGGTATCTCTTCAGTCTTCTCACTTCTTCAGTATCATCAAGTAGGGATATCGCTAGTGGGTTGCAGTGGTTACTTAATCTATTGAGATAGTTTCCGCTATAATTCTTTATTTCGTCTTTGACTTTTGGTACGTTCAGGTCATAGTGTATAGTTTGATTTGAAACAAACTTTGGAGCATTAACAATAAGTCTTAATGTTTTATTTTGATAGCGCTGAAGAATTTCAACATTAGAGTTACTGGCAGTTCCCCACAATTGAATGCCGTAAGTCCACACTGGTTTAAGTATAGTTTTATATATTATCAATTTTGTTTCAATGCTTACTTGAGACCTGGGGTGTAGAAGCCAATAAAGACGTTTGGTTTTGATTTTAAGATGCTCGTTTTTTGCCTTTACATGAGTCTTCCATGTGAGCCTTTTGTCAATATGAAGGCCAAGATATTTAACGCTGTCTTTTTTTGGAATTTCAATACCATTAATAAATAATTCTGGACAATCTCCCCTTCGTAAGGTAAACACAACATGTGCAGATTTTTCTGTATTAATTTTAATATTCCATTTAGATAGCCAAACCTCTAACTGGTTGAGTTCGTTTTGAATAAGACTTGAAGCAATTGTTGGACAGGAACTGGAAGCTAAAATTGCAGTATCATCTGCGTAAGTTGCAACTAAAACGTTATCTGTTAAAGGCATGTCAGAAGTAAATATCGTGTAGAGAGTTGGTCCTAGAACACTGCCTTGTGGAACACCTGCTTCAATATCATAGATTTCGGAAAAATCGTCGTTTACTTTAACATAAAAGTTTCGTTCGCTTAAATACGACTTCAGCAATAAATAATAAGGTGTTGGTAATAATTTCTTAAGTTTGAAGAGTAAACCAATATGCCAGACTTTGTCAAATGCTTTCTGGATATCCAAGAAGATGCCAGAACAAAACTTTTTACTTTCCAAAGTATTTCTAATGAAAGCCACGATACGATGACACTGTTCAGGAGTGCCATGTTTATGCCTGAAGCCAAACTGGTGTTCAGGAATAATATCGAATTTATTTAGGATAGGTAACAATCTACTCATAAATATTCTTTCAAATATTTTGGAAAATGTTACCAACAAACTAATGGGTCTATAAGATGTGACAGTATTTTCCGGTTTATTAGGTTTGTTTACCATTATTATTTGACCACATTTCCATTGAGATGGAAAGTGACTAAGTCGCAGCATAGAGTTAAAAATCAACGTTAAAAATATAATTGCTTTTTTAGGAAGATATTTAGCGATCTTTCCATTGATGCCATCATATCCTGGCGTTTTGTTATTATTTAACTTGTTAATTTCTACCTGTACTTCATATGGCGATACATGTTTAATGGGCAAATCCATTGGGCAAGCGCTATCTAAAAAGTTAATTATTTCATTAAAGTTGTTATTATTGCAGAGGTGATGTGGCTGAAAAGTGTTTCGAAGATGTAAGGCAAAAGCTTTAGCTTTGCTTTTATCTGTTTTGCACCAATCTCCATTTTCATCCTTTATCGGAGTATTTCTTTTTACGGGACGTTTTAAATACTTTGTAGCTTTCCATAAATTAAATTCATCAGCTTTTGAAGCACCCAGATTTCTTAGAAAATAGTTGAGTTGTTCTGTCTTTTGTTCATGAAGGCGTTTTTTTAAATCCTTTGATGCCTTATTGAACCGTCGCTTGTCTATGAGATTTCTACTGGATTGCCAAATTCTTCTTAATGTTCTTTTATTTCTTATAAGATTTCTTATTTCATTGCTTATAACCATTCTGTCTTGATAATTAAAACTTTCATCTCTAGGTGTAGATAAGTAACCTGCCTCATGTATCAAGTTGTTAAAATTTTCAACAGCATCATCCAATTCTTGTGGAGATTTAATTGGTATATTAAGGTTTAAATTTCTTTCAATCCAAACTTTAAATGAGTTAAAATCAGTCCTTCGGTTTATAATTTGATACTTTTTCAAGTTATTGTGCAAAAAATTATTAAAGTTTAATAAAATTGGCGAGTGGTCAGAGCTAAGTTCATCACAAAGTTCATTAGATATGTTTAGGAACTCTCTCGAAATACCAGAATACACAAAAAAATCCAAAAGGTCAGGATTTCTTCTTGGATCTGTGGGCCAATATGTTGGTCTTCCAGTTGATAAAACTGAATAGTTTTTGTTGATAATGCAGTTGCGTAGCTCTATGCCTTTTGGATTTTGGATTCTTGACCCCCACCATTGGTGTTTAGCATTAAAATCGCCACCCACTATAAATCTTGGTCCCAAGAGATTAAAGAAATCTTGAAAATCTTGGCATTTTACATTAAAACGAGGTGGAAAATAAATAGAACATATTGATATGGGAGTCAGATTACAAAATATCTTAATACAGACAGCTTGAAGAAAGGGTTGACTTATTATTTTGGAGACTTCATACTTTATTGAAGATTTAATAAGAATTGCAGATCCAGCATGGGCATTATCATTTGGTTGATTAGCATTTATTATATCATAATTTCTTATCTTAAAAAAAGTTCTGCTGGTAAAATGTGTCTCTGATACAAGTAATATATCTATATAATTAGACTTAAGAAAAAGTTCAACTTCATTGGTGTGGTTGGAAAGCCCATTTGCATTCCATGCTGCAATACGAAGATTTAATTGCATAATTTTGAAATAAGAATTGTGATCATATTAAAAAGTTTATTAGTTAGCTCAATTTGATTTTGAAGTAAGATTTCAATTTTTTCAAAAGGACTGTTGTTTGAATTTTGCTGCGAATTTTTCAGAACATTTGCATATGAGCTTTCATTTTGTTGATTATTGTTGTTGTTGTTGTTGTTGTTGTTGTTGTTGTCAATTATTGGAGTAAATGTATTATGGTCCGGCACATAATTTATATTGCGAGGTCTATCAACATAATTGTTGTTCTGTAGTTTTTTCTTTAATGCTTGGCGGTAAACGGCACAGCCTTTATAACTAGCTGGATGACTATTCAAGCAGTTTACGCATCTGGGTGGAGTATCATTTGGCTTCGTGCATTCAATAGTGAGATGACCGAGTCCACATTTTACACAGTTCACTTGCTTCATGCAATAGGTTTTAGTATGACCAAACTCTTGGCAACGGTGACACTGAACAAGGTCATTATATTTTTTAGGTGGAACTATCGAGACTATTGCGTTATTTATATGTCTAATGTCATATATATTTTTGTTGTTAGAATTTGGTTCCAGATCAATATAAAACATAGACAGAGGAGTTTTAGTAATCCTACTTCGAATATTCGTGACATTTCTAACTTTGTGTCCTTGATTTTCAATAGCAAGTTTGACGTCTTCAATAGGTGTTGTGTGGTGTAAATTTTTCAGTACAACTCTATATGACCTCTCCTGTCTGATTTGATAGGAATGAAAGTTGAGTTTTTTATCTCTCAAATACTTAACCAATATTCTATATGAATTGATGTTGTTAACCATCATTCTTATTTGACCATCTTTAAGTGTTTTATATTTAAATTCACTGGCTCCAATTACCCCAGAAATTTCTTTAGTCATGGAATTAATATTTCCCACATTAGGTATAATTATTGGTGGAGGTTTTGGTAAATTTACTTCCTTATCTTCATTATCATTTTCACGTTCTTTCATAACATCATTATCTTCATCATCAATTTCATCACTGCTTAAAACTGAAAACCGATTTTGACTTACATGCTTATCTGTTGTTGCATTGACTTTAAACATTGTTGTTTGTTTGGATGTACTAGGTTGCTCATTGCAGAATTTCGTCATATTGTTATTTTTTATTAATTGGTTCACGCTATTGTTATTTATGCTTGAAAATATATTATTGTTTGGACGTTTTGCTTCGAAAATTTTTGGGGATTCTGTTAGATGTCGTTTTTGTAATTTCGGCGATGGAACTACCTGCCAGCTCAAATCATTTTCTTCATTATCACTTTCATCATCCATTATGATGATTAGTGCAAATAAACAATATAAATTGTTTTCTAAGAAAGAATGTTTGTTTCAAAACTATTTTACGCACTTTTAATTAACAGTTATAATATATTTAAAATTGTCTTTTCAGTTAATGAAAAAAGTCAATTGAATTTCCAAAATTTCCAAAATGGTTCTTTTTTTCAATAAATAAAAAATTTAAAACCAATCAAAAGTTTCCAATGAAGAAAAAAAATATTTTTTTTCTTTTAAATGACACTTCACTCCACAACAGTTTGATGAAAAATATTTAGAAAATATAAAACTAAAAAACCTTTTATATTCTTTCCGTTCGAGTTCAATTCAATGAAAACTAAATTTGGAAAAAAATGGACTTAGTTCGTACTAAATACAGTGATGAGTCAAATTATGTTTGTTGATACAGGGATAAAATTATATGTTGCCAACAATTAAACTTTACTGCCAAAAAACGAAATTTTTTAGATGTAACCAACTGCAAATTTTAATTTTGAAAATGTTCAATTTCAGCTTGACAAATATTGCTTGAGCTTGAAACTTGACATGCACTAAAATATCTTGACAATCAAGCTCATTCCCGGCCATCTGGCAAGCCTAGCTAGCAAGTTGCTCGTATAGCATCTTTTTAGTGAAACCATACTCTTGGTCGCTAAACAAGGTATTGGACACTTTATACTCCAAGATGGAAGTTATCCACACTTTCCATCACCTCTGAAAGTGCAGAACAAATTAGAAATGGGCGATAATTTTCAGGGCTGTTACTACTTACCTTTAAGAAAATCATTATTACAATATCAAAAATCCAGGACATTGGAAATTCAAAGTTAGTGAAGAAATTACATTTGACTCTAGGAGTTTCTACCGGATTTTATTGAAGTAAATTTGTAACTTACTTCTTCATATTTTCATAATACACTTAATTTTTTCAGTTAAGTGAACGAAAAATATTTTCTTGAACATCCATAACTAAAAAAAATATATATATTTATTTGATGCAACGGTGCCGTTTAAGACCTTCCACGTCATATGCAAAATCCCCTGCAAGCACTTCATACTTTAATATTTCTTAATATGAAAACAATTTTCTTAAACTACACAAATATAGACGTAAACACCATCAGAGACTTTGGCAACAACATTATAAGAAATATTAAAGAATGTTGCTAAAAAAAAGCAGCCTAAAAAATAACGTGCATTAACTACTGGAGCAGAGAATATGGGGCAAAGAAGGATCCAAAAACTTTATTTTACAAGTGCAGTTTCCTTTATTCTCTGGAGTGGCACGACAAGAAATGCAGTCTCGAAATGAAAAGAAAGCAAAAATTTCAAGTTAAATTTCTATAAAAATCTCAAGTGCTAAAATGCATACATTTGAACAACAAGTTGTTGGCAAAGGAAAAAACACTTGCAGCTCTTGATGTTTTTACTGAGAATAAAAGCAAAAGGCAGTTGAAGAAGAAGGACTATTATTTTGATTCAATTATTTGTTGGAAAACAAAGCCAACTTTAACAATAATATTTGTGCACGTGTGCCCATAGATTCTAACAAACCTGCCTTAGAATCAAATATGAGTACAGTGTACAACAAAACTTACTAAATATAAAGTGACCGATAAAATTTGAAGTCTATAGTAAGAAAAGTTAATATTTATTATTTATATGTATAAAGTTTCTCAATTTGCCAAGTTCTTGTGTTACTCAATTGCAACATTTGCAAATCTTCAATTTACTGAACTAAAGTTCCTTTCCAGTTTTTAAGTTAAATTAATATAATTCTGTGAAGAATCGACCTTATTGAGGCTGGCAATTTTCGTCCACAACCTCCACAATTTATACCAGATTAAAAACCGAATTTAACTTTATTTTTGCACTATTACAAAATGTCCAAGTCGAAGACGAAACACGCCAAACACAATAAGAACAATTTTTTGTTTTCTTGCAGAGTGACAATAGAAATTAAAATTTCATTCATTTAACAATCATTTGTGTAAACTTTGTTTTGCATTGACTTTTTGACGCTTAAAGAAGATTTAAGCGTAAAACTGCGCATAATACGAGTTTCTTCTCTTACTGTTTATAATGCTAGCAACCAGTGATGTCCACTTAGAGCTTTTATTATTGTAAGCGTTTTTTGAACCTTGAAGTGAAAGATTTTGTTTTTTTTTTTTTTTTTTTTTTTTTTTAAATTTATTTTAATTTTTCTTTATGTTGCTTTGAAAAACTATGCGGGATATTGAAATTTTCTAAGTTAATTTTGTTATGTGGTTTCATTTGTTGAGTGTTTTCTCCTAGTAATAACCTTTTTACATAAATTTCTTATAATTAATAATGCAAATTATCGAGGTTGTATCTAAAAAGTATTTGAACTTTTAATTTTTTTGAGGTTTTAGCTGTTCATATGCCGACATTTCATTGAAAAGTTCAAGTATTATTTACGGCTACAATCCCGATAAATCTCAATATTAAATATGAAATAAGGATTTGGGTTTTTCATTTTGCCGAATAAATACAATCGTTAACACCAAAAAAGCGTTTAATTGAATACATGTTGCAAGAATAAGAGAATAGATTCACATCAAGTATAAATTATTTGTTGTGCTGTTTGTAGTCATACTATGAATTCTCGTATTGTATTAGACTGTTTCGGCATAAATATACGAAGTTAAATTTTGTAAACTGCTTAAATTCCACCAATGATTTGATTTAAAAACCAATGAAATATCGGTATGTGAACAGCTAAAGCCAAAACAAATAAATTTTAATAATATTTTTATACGAAAATTTTAAAGTAGGCATAAGCCCAAACCTACTTTAGGTTAATATTTTTAAGTTTATAAACTTAAATATCTTTAGTTTGGAACTTATTGAATCAAACACAATATACCAGATATTTGTTCTGGATTGTTCTTTAAGATTCGTGGTGCACTAAGAGGTTATAAGTTCCTACAAGGGATGGGAAATATCGCTAAACTAGACTCTTTAATAAAAATACACAATAAGGCTCATAAGAAATATTAAAAAATAGTTAAATTTTTTTATGCATAAATAATTTTTTCAAAAATTAAAATTTGTTTCAAACTTACAAATAAGTTGTCTTCACTGTGAACTGATTCGGCGGAGCAAGAGAAATATTTGTGGAGTTTATGAAAGAAAGTATGTGTGAGTGTGGTTGAGAATTCAAAAAGCGTGTAAAAATAATAGAATGTACCATATATGCCAATATAACACATCCTTCCCAGTTTCCTTCCTGTAAATGGTTCAAAAATAAATAATTCACACCTGCAGCTTTTGAAGTGGTTGTAAAGGATGTTGTGGTTGTTATAGACACTTACACAATCACTTGAACACAAACAACTACAAACGCGTACACACTCGTATACAAAATGTTTGAACACATTTTAGCAGTTGTTCTTATGATCATAAGGAGCAAAAAGGAAATAACATAGGCACACACACACACATACCTATAGCCAAACAGAAGAAAATACTGAATGAATTTAAAGGTTTTGTTTTTATTTATTTATGTTCTTTCAACTGCCAATATTTGTACGCGTATGTGTTTGTGCCACATTTTTTCTCATGTTCCGTCATACGAAAGGTCGATAAAACAAGGTGCTTAATCCTTAAATAACATAATTCCTGGTGTCTTTACTGGTATGCAAGTGAACGTGTTTGTTGTGTTGTAGTTCTACTTGTTGGCTGATGGAGTTTTTAGTTTTTCTTGCTTTGGTTTCTTGTTTTTCCTTCTTTTCTTTGTACTGTGTACCACAAGTTAATCTTTGTTTTTCTATGACACTGGTAAGATTAAAAACAAGAGGAAATAAAAACTTTTCTTCTCGATCGTAAATACCTGTGAATTACTCTTTAAAATTTTAGTTAAAGTTTATGGTGGCAATTTGTACACATAAAATGAACCCACAATTAAGAGAATAAATTATATGGGGTTTATTTTAAATTTCAAAAAAGACTTTACAATAAATTTGTTGTAATAACTTTGAAATCCTTCTGATTTTTTACGGAAAAAAATATTTGGCTTTAGTAACGTTTGTATTTTTTAACGTTGATGGTTTCCGAATATTATCTAATACAACAAAAAATATTTTTTTGTAATATTTTTTTTTAATTTTCTTTAAATTTTTCTTTTAATTTTCATCGAAAAATTTTCTATAAAAAATTTTTGTCATCGAAAAATTTTCTATAAAAAATTTTTGTCATCGAAAAATTTTCTATAAAAAATTTTTGTCATCGAATATTTTTCTATAAAATGTTAAATTCGACTACGAAAATTTTTGTTATAAAAAATGTAAAAAAATATTTGTTGCCAGATTCCTTGCAAATAATTTTTTTTATCGATATATACATTATTTGCTCTGCTCTATTCCTCTAAATAAATTAAATTTGTGGCAAACAAACTTCTCAAGAAAAATTTCTGTCTAAATCTGCACTTTATCCATAATCTTTGCTTTATTTCTGAAAAAATCTTTTTCACTTTTTTTAATATGTTATTTATATTTTTGTTTCCTTAAGAGACGAGTATTGTCGATAAGTGCTTTATTTGAAACATATTACGTAATTGATCCAGATGTTTCATATTTGAATATTTGTGTCTTGGTTTTTTTAGTAGTTGCATGATTTTCGTTTTGATTTCAATCAAATTTATTATCATATAACATTTAGCTTCTGTTGTGCGCTCAATACGAAATTGTATAAAAATATTCATAGATAAATAAAACGCGTTTTGCTTTTTAATCCATTTTCATTTCTCCCCCAATGAAGAACACTACTACTAGATTTTATAGATTTATACTGAGGTTTCGTTGGAAAATATTTAGTCGTAAATGTATATATTGTATAGTGGAAACAATAATAAAAAAACAAATGTATTATTGTTTTCAATAACGAAATTTTCGTTCGAATTTAAAAACAATGGCAGTTAAATAAGCCAGTGAAAACGAAATGCACATGGTAAAATAATACCCAGCAAATACGCAGCTTCAACTTAAAATTTTTAGGCCATAAAAACGCAAGAGAAAGAATAAATTAAATATCGCAGGCTTGATGCAAAGGAATTCAAAGAAAATACAGATGCACAATTCCTTAAGAAACATGAAAACAATTTCCCATGGAACCAATATATTTAATAATTTTCATTTGTTTTAAACAACACGTCTTGGCTTGAAATCTTGAACATATTTAGCTGGATTAGTTTACATACATACACATTTTTATTAATTAAATTTTTAGGAGTTTTAACTGATTTATTTTGGGTAATTTTCGAGTCCTGAATAGGGAAATTCAGTTCAATAATTTTTTAAGGTAGAAGTACGAGTTACGAGAAATCAATTATAACACCAGCAGAACGGAACAGTATTGTTTTCGATAGTTGTTAAAGCATCATCAAAATCAATATTCCTGTGTCTGTTTTTAAAAATGTCACTCAGTGCTAGTGTTACGGAACAACAACTATTCAACATATTTCTGTATGAAAAAGGAATACAAAAATCATTTATTTCTTGTGTTTTTTACAATAATACAAAAGGACATTCTTATGTATTTTTTATTATAATTTCTTACTGCTTAATACTTAATTTGCTAGCTCGAGGAGTTCTAAGCCTTATTCCTATTTATGTTATAAAAATGCGCCAAAAAAGCGGCAAAAAGTAGTCACATAAAGCTGGCTTCTCCTTACTTCTTTCTCAATAAATAGACTTTAATCAATTTTTTTAACTAAATTGGTAAATGCAGGATTCAATTTTCAGCCAGATTACTAAACTTTAAGTTTAACCAACACAGTTCGAAAAATTATGTAAAATTAATATTAATTGATTTACTTCGAACGAGCTTTTGATTTCTAATTCTACATAAAATGTTGAATGTCCGAAAGAATTTTTAATTAAGAAAGACTTTAACTTAAGGCAATAATTCAAAGTCAAAAAATTCACTTTTCATTACAACCCCCACAGTGGAAAGTAACAAGGCCGCCACAACCCCTTTTCAGTTTATTATATAATTTTCATTACGTTTTGTTATCGTATATTATTTCAATTTATTATGGGCCATTTCATTTTTGTAAATTCAAATTTCACACGTTCAAACACAAAAATATAATACGAAATTTAAGATTATAGTTGAGAAATCCTCTGGTTACAGCTGAAAATCTGGTAGTGGGAAGTAAACTACACCAAGTCACATTTTGTAAATTTTACAGATGGTAAAAAACATGTCGATTATCAAAAATGTTTCACTTTAGGTATTAAACATTTAAGAATATGTTATATAAGTCTGATATTAATTTCTTATATCTATGATATCGTGATTTGCCGGCAATTGCTTAATTCATTATAAAATATTTTGACGCTAAAATAATTTCTTTAAATATTTCAGTTAATGCATATAATGATTGTGTGTCTAAATTTAAGGCAATTTTTTTTTATTTCCCATATTTCGCTGACTTTCTGAGAGACTTATTAGGAGACCAAAAAAAAAAAAAACAATATAAATTGACTTGTTGGCAAGAAATCTGCTGGAGGAAATATAAAAAATAAATTAATGTTTTTATAAGCAAAAAAAATATAATTACCCTTATTATGATTGTCGACATCGACTTCACACCAAGTCGACATCAATATCTTGGCAATTGTAGGACCGTTATCGAGAACTATTAAATATTATTGATAGGATCTTACTACTACTACGGCTTATAAAATTACAATTGCCCATCAATATTAGTTAATTATTGCCTACAACGAGTTCAGAACTGCTGTCTTGATGTGACGTAGACGCGACAATCATAATAAGATGTAATGTAATTTAGATACAAAACGAAATTAGGGGCCTTTTTTAATAAAATGAAAAGCTTCTCTTTTCAATTTATATGACAAATATGTCTTTTTGCACACAAATTTCAAATAATCAGAAATATTTTTTTATGCAAAACTCCCCACATAATAATTAAACAGGACTCCTAATTAATTATTTTGTTGTGTGTCTCTTCTTACAGCGTTTGCTTCAATATGAAACGAATTTCTGCTATTCGATGTGAGATTTGGTTTCTAAGTAGACCATGCAGATAGTCGAAACCGATCTATTTACAAACCAAATTTGACATGGGATGACGGAGTATCATTCAAAATTCCAAAGCATTATGCTATTGTTGTAATGATATTTTTGATTTGTTGTTCAGAGATTTTGTTTCCAAATATTCTATAAAATAAAAACTTTTGCTTCGTTTGTTCTGGCTTTAGCTTTTCATATGCCTATTGGTCGAACTTTAAAGTTCACTGACGATTTAGTTTAGCGATCAGTGAAATTTCGGGATATGAATGGCTAAAGCCACAACGAGAAAAACATTTTTTTTTTTTTTTAAATCCAATTGTTGTAACAATTAGTTGGGTAGAATATCTAAAAAAAAAATAAATTTTCAATATTAAGTATTTAAAAACATTTACGGTAAATTAAGTTCATGTTCCCTATTTTTTGTTCCATTTATTAAAACTGAAGTCTTTTTTTGTTTTAAAATTTAGTAGAAAACACAAAGATCTGTTATTTCCATTGGGTTTATCAACTTCTTACCCCATGAAGTTGATGTTGTTTAGCTAATTTACAAACTCCTTAAGGCCACTTAATGAAACTTATTTAAAAGTAAAGCTTATAATCTTCTACTTTTTGCTTAATACTTTTGCGTAATTTGAAAGTTCTATTTTTCAACTTTTCTATTCATTTGAAAGTTGCATTGTCAAATCTTTAAACAGCATCATAATTAGAGGATCACATTTACTGCCCCAAAATATACGAGGAAGGAACTGGAAACATTTTTCTAGAATTACAATCATTAATTTTCCGTTTTATTTCTGCAATAATTTGCAATCAAGATACGGATTTCAGCAATTTGCCAGAAATGTAAATTTTTATGATAATTTTCAAACGTAATTTGTTTGTTTATCCTGAAAATCTTTCCAAAACTTGAAATACTCGTAACAACACAATACCAAAAATAACATAAAGACTCATTCTTACTTTGAACAAATTATTTTGAAAAATTTTCTTGGAATGTAAATGCGCTTGATTTGATTTAAATCTTGGCAGTTCATTTTACTGACGCTAAGAAAGGAGAGCAACTTTTCCGACATTGAAGTTAAACTATTTGCAGTTTTTGTATATATATATTTATTATATCTTTAATTAGACTTCTTCTCCATTATGGATAAAACAAAGTTTTATTTTAGAACATTTTTATTTTCTTTCACTTCAATCTGGGTGTGAGAAACTCAGTTTTTTTATAAAAATATAAAATAAATTTCGGAGTCGTGGTGAGTCCTCGACTTCAGTATAAATTTTATATATAATTTACATGCTGGGTTGAAGTTAAAATTTAAATATTAATCGAAAAGCATATTCGTCTTATCACTTAAATGTTCACTTCCCGCATTGATGCATAGACGCGCTCGTTTTACGAAATTTTTCATTGCGAATTGCAAGACATCTGGCCCCAAACTGGCGATGTATTCTTCAATTTTAGATTTCAAGACTTGCAAGGTTGGAGCGCTAGATTAAAAAAAACCCCCAAAGAAGGAAGTCTGCTGCTGTTAGATGTGGCGATATGGATGGCCATTTAAAATCTCCGAAGCAGGGGATCACTCGACATGGAAATTTTTCTCCATCGTTGTGCGGTTTATGTGAGCGGTGTACGCCGTCATGTTGAAACCAACAATGACTGAGACATAATACGGCAACTTATAGCATTTCCCTATGACGTTCACCATCTACATCATAAAAATAAAAGTACAGTGACATTTGGCGCACCCCGTATAAATAAATTGATATAAGATATACCCCATAGTGCAAAATAAAACAAAAAAAAATTTAAATATTTGTTACCTTTAAATTAAATTAAATTGTTTCCTCCTAAAAATATGTTTATATAATGAGTATTTATAACAATCACAAGAAGTACTTTAACGTGCTTTTATAAGAAACATAATAAAAGAAAATTTTCCAAATTTATCACACATCTTTCCCAAAAAACTGTGGAAAAACTTAAATATTAACAAATCTGATTTTTCAAGTTGTTGATAATCAGATTCGTTGTGATTTAAAAATGGAATCAAAAGCTTTGAACAACAATTTGAAAATATTTATTTAAAGAAATTTCACTTGAAGCAATAAAAAAAGTAGATAATGGAAGGTATTGACTTCTATTTTGTATCACACAATGGGACTGGTAATACACAAATATATATTTTTGGAAAACTTAGATATATAACTAAAGAAGGACATAGAAGAACTTTTAGCCGTGAGGTGAAAATGAAACTCACATGAAGCGATTTTTATAATTTTGTAAAATTTTGTAAAATATTATATTGAAATTTTTCTCAAGATGATCACAAGCGAAAATAATATTAACATTATAATAATATATCAATATTAATCATACAATGTATTAAAGTTTTTTGTTTGAATCAAAACTAAACAATTTTTAATGTTCTTAATTGTTTTAATTATTTTTACTTAATTTTTTTCTAAACTTCAAGGACATTTATAATATAAGACTCTCATTAGGCAAGCAAAGGATTAAACAGCTTTAGGCTTTAAGGAAAGCATTGCCTGGTTTATTAATTGTTGTCCTTACGGATTGCATGTCAGAGGGTTTTGTGATTGCTGTGGCAGCTGCTAGGACGACGATAGCGACAAACTGGTCCAGCACTTTCTCTGTGACTTCTCAGCTTCGAAGACTCACAAACTTAAATATTTCATTGTCGCTTTCTTTAAGACCTTAAATTGGAATGTGCATCCAGTGGAAAATTTTCGGCGCTCCGAAAAGCTGTTCAAGATCCTTTAGAGCTTTTTTTCCCATAATTTGTACCATTAAGGCGGGTATTACGTTTCTTAATATGTACATGAGCAGGCTGTTCAATTGACTCAATTTTTGTTGAATACATGTCTAAGCTGTTTGGAAATCTTAAGAAACCAACACTTCGATTTAAATTAAAAAAGTTTCACTGAAGCCAGTTTTCCTTTTTTCAGCTGATTTACTTTTAATTTATATCTCTTTTTACATAGTACAGATTATATAGTGAAAAGTTTTTCAGTCCGAATTTTAACTTTCCCAAAGTCCTTTTTTCACTGGGACATTATTGTTAAATTTAAGATTCATGCTGGTGTTCAGATTTTAAAATTATTCTATATTTTAAAAAATTATTCGAGATATAGTTTTTTTGTTTGTAATTTGTATGGTCGGAATATTAGTCGTATGGATCTTGTTTTCTTTTTGGGAAGTTTCACTTTTTTCTTTCTAATTATTACATGGCCCACTGTGCACAAGAAAGTTTTCTGCGGCGGCTAAATAAGTGATGAACCAAAAATGTGTCTTTTTTTTGTCTTTAAAAATTAAAAAGTCTTTTTGTGCGATTTGTTCTTTTATGTTATTGGAGAAAAGGCATGTTCCTTCAAAACCATGACAACAAGAAAATAAAAACACAATTTTTCATCAGCACTTTAATTGATACAGAAACATTGCTCATTGCTAACAATTACACGAGCTTGAATATTACAAAGTCCTTATACATAATTTAGTCTCAATGATGATGACAGGACCCCAAACAAAAAAGTCTGTAGAAATATTTTTGTAAGAGGATTTTCGTCTATCTTTAAGTTTTCATATGCCATGTACATGAAAAGCTTTCGTTGCTGGTTCAGTTGGTTGATTTAGAGGTTTTTGAACGGGGTTTTAATTCATTTATCTATTTAAATATGCAGAAATATTTAAGTGGAAAAACGCCTACAGCCGGTTATACATTTTTTGGGAGGCAATATTAATGTTAACAGCTTTGGAAATAACAAAGGAATTTGTTGGAAAAACCAATTTCCAACTGAAATGGAAAATCGTTTTAATAAAAAACATTAGTAAAATTAATGCTTGTCTAGTATTTTGTAGCTCCTTTTGTTTTCACTTGTCCGCCTGTGTGCATTACAACTCATTTAAGCCAGACAGTCATTTGTTGACTTGTTTTCATGAATTAAATGCTTAAACAAAATGCAAGGAGAAAACTTCTGGAGAAGAAATAAATAAATTGTTTATTTAACAAATAGAAAAATATCCCTAAAAGTAAATATTTTACGGATTGTAGCTTAATGTTGTATGGAAATCTGAAAGCGATTATCAGCACTGCTGGATATTTAATTGGTGGCTTGAAAGAATTGAAATGGACAGATCCAACCTTGTCAATACTAAAAGTTATTTGGAATGATTAATCGAGCGGGAGCATAAGTTCTTTCAAACCGCGTTTGCAAGCTGCTTAAAAATCAAAAAAAAAATCGTAAATTTTTCTAAGCTCAAGATGTAATAATTTTAGAAAATTATTTTCTTTATAAATATGTATGTATTTGGAAAGAATATCCCCAATTAATTTCATTAATTAAATATTATCGGCAGCATTTCGAATTATTTTTATGAATTTTGTATTTAAGGATTATAGTATATTTTCCTTTACTTTATAAGTGGGGATATATGTACGATCTTTCTTAAATCATCGATGTCTAAATGTTAGAAAATAGGATATCGATACATTGATATTTTAACGATAATTGCACTATCTTAGCGTTATACGACTTGGAATATAAAAAGAAATGTTTTAATAAATAGAAATAAAATTAATTGACATGTTCCATGATATGAGATTTACTTATTTGAATAATAAAATTTTGAAATGGATCTTAAGGAAGAAAGCTTTCGTAAACCGATTATATGAAGCATTTGAATAACTTGAGCTTAAATAATCTGGTTCTCAGTCTACCACTGAATGACTGCATCTCCGGCTTGCGGCACAGGTAGCAATGGTGGACTTCACAATACAGTAACAATCGCACAATATCACAATTGTAATACTAATCAAACTTTATTACTTTGTTCACTAGAATACTCGTATCACAGAGAAAAAAATAATTTTTGTATTTCTGTTAATTTTTGTCGTTTGTGTACATACTTAAGGCCTCATTAGTCTTTACTTTCTGTTGCCGTTCTGTTCCGTGCCGATCTGTTGTTTAATTTTTGTAGTTAGTTTTTCCGTATAAACGTATCAGCTGTTTTAGGTAAACAAAACAACAAAAAATACCGCAAAAGTAAATAAATATAAAAATACATTAAATAAAAAAGTGTTTAATAATTTTAAGAAATGAATAATATCAGTTATGCTTCAGATTCTGAATTTGATTCGGATGTTGATGATGCACTTATAGTGGCAAGTTTTTTAAATTTGTGTAATATATATAAAAAAGTTAAAAAGTTAAAGCTGCGTCGTAAAAGAAGATGGTACGCTCGACCAATCAACTGGGATTGGTGATCATCAGGGTACTATCGAAAAGTTTTTAAAAGAATAAAGGACCTGGATGACGAACATTTCTTTCTGCACACAAGAATGATAAAAGATGTTTACGAGCTTTTGTTGGCATTAGTTAAGAGCTCGCTAAGAAAGCCTGGGCAGCGAATATTACCTGAGGAAAGACTCTCAATCACACTTCCAGCAAATTTTATAGACCGTGAAGCAAATGGCACTGTACATGAAGGAGAATGGCGTGCGGAAATTGGTGGAAATGGTAGTCGTCCACTAAGATCAATTACAACACAGCTACGTAGGTCTTCAGATACTGCTGTCCATTTGAGAGATCAACTGGCAAATTATTTTTGCAATGAAGGCGCTATCAACAATCAAAATATAGATCTGTAGATCAATATTAATTAAATCAAATATTAATTAAAACAATTTATTTTATATGTTTTTAAACCAAATGAAATAAATATGAATATTTATTTACTTTAAACAAATTTATTCCAATAAATTCTTATTACTAATTGTAAAATTGTTTTTAAAGAACTGAATTCACATCACGTATTAATTAATAAATTGTTTTTATAAAACCTAAAAAAAATCTTTTAACTAAAAAAATTGCATTTCATACTTTGTACTTCACGTTTTCACTTAGAACTCTAAGTAAAATTCAGTTTTCAGCAGAATAGTCCGGAACGGAACAGAACGGCAAAGTAAAAACTAATCATATACACACATTCTCCATTTAACAGAAAACAATCAGCTGATTCGGAACAGAACAGAAAGTAAAGACTAATGAGGCCTTTATACATAAACAATGTGAACAACATACTTATATTTTTATATGTAAGTACATGCTAATGGATCTCTATGATTATGTAGTTCTATAATTTCTTATCGTATAATTCCTTATCACAATTAATAAGAAACATTACATTTCGTGATGCCTTCCCCCTTCAATGAAAAAATTTTTCACTTTGGGAAAATAAATTAAGGAAGTTGTAAGAAAGTCTGATGTAACTATTCATCGTATTTGCAAATTTAAAAGACTAGTAAAAACACTGCTACCCTGTTTGCCAATCCAATCTCTTGGCTAAGAAATACTCTAAGAATATTAGGGAAATTCATGGACTAGAATTAAGTAAAATTTACTAAATCTGAGCATATGCTCGTAATTGTAAAAACTCGAGAAAAAAATTTAAAAATTATATATAAAAATAGTTAATAATATTAAATTTTTTTTTAAAAACGCACCAAAGATATTATTGAAATTATATATATATATATTTTTTTTTTTTTTTGATATGAGGCACTTTTTATTGAAATTAGATAAAATATTTTTATTGCCAGCGGGGTTTACGAAGACAAATTTTCATTAAACTTGTATAAATTTAAATTTTTTATTTCTTAAGAGTATGGAATGGAGTATCATTGCGATATTTTCAAACTTCAGGAAAGATATTTCATGTCATCCCAAATATCAACAGTCTTTTTTTTTTTTTTTTTTTTGTGTAAGAGGCTGCTACAAGTAAATCTGCACTCAGTGGAAAAAGTGGAGATCATTCTTATGGAACGACTTTTTATTGCTTCCAAAGATTCATTAGGCCAATTTTAATTTCTTAAGTGGTCACGAGTACACAGTTCGTAGAAAAGGTCTTAAATTACTTTTTCAAATCTTTAAAACTCTAATTTCGTTTGGACAGTACAGTAAAGAAAACAAGACATTAGTTTTTCTGCACGTAATTATTTTCACACTCGTTTTAATTATTGGTAAGTGGAATTTCCTGTTGGACAATTATTGGTTAAAAATGGGACACAATTCGTTCCGATGCCAAAACGACTACTAAGCAACTTAGATTACTTAGATTTTAAAAGAACATTATAGCCAAAATATCTCAAGCTTAATCTTGATCGCATCCAATATGAGCACAAAAGATATAAAGGAGATGTAGAAGCCGATACAACAAACTAGCTTTCCGGCTCCTTGTATTTAGTGCAAAACCTGTGTTTTCAAAGAAACAGGTAAAAAAATTCTATAATTTGTTTAAAAATATCACAAAATTGTGTTTAGAAGCCTTTCCAAAAGTCTCATTTGCCTGTAATTAATGACTGGTGTTTATCCATATAATTGTAGAACAAAGTGAGTTATGCCCTTTTGTATATTAGAAGACGATGTATGTTAATGATTTTTTTAGCTCAACAGGGCAAACAGTTTTGCTTAAGTTACTTTTAAGTTTCAGGGCTGTCCATCAAGCAAATAAACTTTTCAAAAACAGAACACCAACAGCACAAACTTCTTTTATTTACTCAACACATTTCATTTCACTAATTTATTTCTTCTTTTATTATTTTTCTATTATACAAAATAAAAGAAACTTTCTCGGCTTTAAACTAAAATGTTGCGTAAGGCAATCAATGTGAAAAATAACAAAAAATTGAAAATGGCTTAGGGCAAAGAAAAACACCATATTTGGCGCAAACAAGTCTATTCAACTCCTACCCTACCAGTCCTTTTATTTATACTAATTTAAGCTGGAAAAACAGAGGAAACAACAAAAAGTATTAGAAAGTAATTCATGTCTTGTGGAGGCAGTTAAGAGTGAAGAAAATTATATATTTTTAATATAAATTTGAAAAGTTTTACTTAAGAAGTAAAAGGCAAAAATTTTAAGTCCTTTTTTGCTCTTAAAAGTACTGGCATTTAAATTAAGGCAAAAAATGTAAAGCAATTAAAGCTACAAATATATGTATATATATATATATATATATATATATATATATATATATATATATATATATATATATATATATATATATTTATATAAACTCATTTACCTTAGCGTGGTTTAACGTGAGTCCTTTGACTTGCAATCTCTTGTCTAATGATGGGAAAGGGATGTTAAAATACCGACAAAACAATAAAATTCCAAGCACATATTTGAATTGTGATTGTGTTTTTATGTCCAGAAAGCAACTTGCCGATATTTCCAAACTGATAGCAGCTTTAAAATTTCGGTAATGGTGACATTAAAGTAAATTAACGAGGAACATTTCATTTTGTCAGCATAAATTTCAAATAAAATAGAAAGAATTTCACAAGAATATAATTTCAAGTTTTATTTTCAAACAATTTATACATTAATTGCATTGAATTTAGTATAAGTATTCATAACATCAAATCGTAATTTCATGAAAAAACTGCAAATAGAGGCAGGCGAAAGCTGTTAACAAATGTCGGCTTCATTTTTATCAATACACTAAAAATATTATGTTGGTAAAATAAAACTGAATGAAACTGAAAATAACTGAAAATTTTTAGGTATAAGAATATTTAATTTAATTTCAAAAGTAAAAAAAGTAAACCTTCTATAGAATTTTCCTCTAATATGCTTTTGAATGATTTTCAAACATGATTTGGCTGAAGATTACTGACGATTTGGTTAGCGCCAATAAAATGCTGGCACATGCTCAGCAAAGCCAATAACAAACAATAAACTAATTCAGTCAACTTTTTAAGCTCTGATGTATTAACTGGTACATTCTTTGGCTCATAAACTACACATTTTTTTAAACCAGCGATTATTTTTCTTTATTTTTTATTTTAGGAAGGACAATAATAATTTTTGCAATTTATTTATTTCAATTTATTCCTCAACTTTGGTTTAATACAATTTTATTAAAATTTTAATCTGAAGGTATGTAAAGGAAGACCATATATTGCAAAAAAAACGAATCGACAATAAACTTACTTTAAAGCCGTACTCGACAGCCGGTGAAAATAATGCCAAGAGACTCGAGCAAATGATTTTCGAAATTGTAGAAAAATAGTAAATTTACTTAACGTTTTGAACATTTAGAAATGCACCAAGTAATTCTAATTTTAAAAAAACTAACAATAGAGTTTTTCTGGAAGTTCCAATACACAGAAGTGAAGTTACACATTCTTTGCCATGAATACTTGTATTAAAAATCTAAATTACAGGGTTTATGTGCTGGAGATAATTGAACCTGGGGTATTTACAAGCTGTCATAAGAAAAAATATTGTCTATAAATGTCCTTGAAATGTCGCTAAATATGTATTTGTGCCCATAAATGTTCATAAGTCCATGCATAAGTATGTATATAAATAGATGTGTTTTCACCATAAAAAGATCCTGTCAATTGTCTAACCTTTCAACGACTTAAACATTTCAAGTGAAAATAAATTTAAATGATGATTGTTCAAGTGTATAATACACTTGTAATGTTATACGATGTACTAATCGATTTAATTAATATTCTAGTTTTTTGACTGTTTTATATTAGTTTATAAACTTAATTTATTTTTCAAACTTAGGCTTAATAAACAAATATCCTAAAGATGGTACATGATGAGTACCGAAATATCGTTTAAAATATAAAAAATTAAAAGAGATCTTAAGCTTGGAGAACAAATTAAGATTACCAATTTAAATTTACACATACTTTGTAGAATATTTGAAGTATTTTATTAAAAAAAATTAATTTTTATTTTAACTTTTTACAACTTTTCATATACCGTTTCATATTTTTTGAAGTCTTACAAATTAAAAAAAAAATCCTGCAATTCAAAAGCTAACTGAAATTGACTGAATGTATTCATTTAATGGAACACCATTGATATGTGGACAGTTGTTTCATTAACAACATTAATAAAAAGTTCAAAAATAATTTTATTCCAAAAATAGCAAAATTTTCTTTAGTTCTCAACTTAATGAATAATTCATTATATAAACTACAGTCAGAATATATAGATCCTTTCTGACTGCATATATATTCATACTTTTTAATTTTAATCGTATATTCATTAATTTTTTTATGTAAATACTCATCGGCGTATACGTTATAAACAATCATTTCAAACTCCGTATTGCGTATACGCAGTGGCTGATTGTTTATTTTTGAAGAACTACAAAAAATTGTAGTGACTTTTTTATGAGCGGAAAATACACCCGATAAAACATTTAAGAGCCCAAAATATACATGAAACACAAATTTCTGTATTATTTATTATTTAGTTTTGTAGAAAAAGTTTTACCACAACTAATTCATGGCTCTTAAGAAATTTAAAATATAATTGTATTTAATGAAAAATACAATCTTTGTCTCAGCTATAGCCAGCTTTTGAGCAGAAACCTTAACGGATCATCTACTTTTAGAACAAATTTTTATATAAATTAATTCAATTATTAGTGTTTTCCTTAAATTTTCACAATTTTCATTCTCACAATCATCTTAAAACAATGGGTAATATTTACAGTGACAGCTACCGCTGCCGTAAGGCTTTGATGTCGCTGTTCTCTAATCTTTTGATAAACAATAGGGTCAAATTTTAATAATATCATAAATGGAATATGATATATTTTCGATAAAGAAAAAATTAGAGACCTTTATCGGTTGAAAATTTTTAATATTCATCGGCTTTGGTCGGCGGTAAAGGTTACACTGTCGTATTTAATTTTTTTTTTAATTCATCCTCGGATGATTATTTTTGTTTGCTTCTTAGTTTATTTTTTTTTAGTCAGTAAACACAATGAAAATTCCAATAATATTTTTCGTCCTTTCCGACCTTTTTAATGTGTTGAATATAAACTATTTTATTGAACACATATTAATCATGAATTTCTTAAGAAATAAGCGGTTCACACCACTTCAAGGAACCCATCTAGCTTGATCTCCTTCCTTTAATTTACTCATTTAACCTGTTCTGGAGTCGGTGTGTTTAATAATTGTTTAGCAGCCCAATAATATGGATATCAAATTGAAAGTTTTTCTGGGAAAAAAAGTTCAAAATGATATGGAATCGTCTGACAATTCAAGAGGGCAGTAACCCAAATCTAATGATCATTATTTTCTATATATTCCAATGATATGGAAAGAATTCCCGAGGAGAATAATGAAAACAAAATAATAAGCAAGATATGGAAGCTGCACGCCCTCGTTAAAAGCAAAAAATGCATGACAGGTTCAGGCAATCGCATACTATTACATTGAAATAACACTAGAAATACATGGGAAAAATCAGTTACGATTTTTTAATAAAATTAAACCAGACAATATTTATAAATTAAAACGCATTTGAAATAAAGAAGCATACGCAAGCCAGATCAAAACTTTTTCAGGCATTCGGGAGCTTCGCTGCAACAGACACACATTTTATAATAGCTTATCTCAGAGCAATATGTATTTAACATAAGCAATATGTATTTAATTTAACGGTTTAACTTACATGAGTACAAAAGTCGAATTACTTCGAAAATATTAAATATATTCATGATTTGGAATATAAAAAATTGTGATAGTATAAACCTTTACATAATTTTTTAGCTCTGCAGATTTTATCAGCAATAGGAAATCAAAAATTCATATATTTTGTTGCAATATCCCAGACTTACTAAGTCAATAAGGCTCACAAGAGTGATTTCCGCTATTAATCATATTTGAATAGAAAATTCACTATACTCGGGCGTATCCTTTATATTCTCAATTATTTAATTTTATTTAATGCAACTTTTCCATAAACTTTTTTGCTTCTTAGAAACTTTATTTCAAAAGAGAAACTTTACAGTTGCTGCAATTTGCAGCTTGCAATAGAGATTTAAAATGCTTTGATGGCACGAAAAAGATATACAGGGGGGACCAAAAGCAACGAATGATTTTAGACCATGGTATAATTAAAAAGTATAAAATCTTCCCTGCTACATGTACAACAGTACAAAAACAAAACTCTTCTACCAATCAAATTCCGCTGACTAAAAAGCAATACAAAATCTGATATTTTTAAAGTTTGTTCCACGGTCAATGGCGGCAGGACCAATGATGATTGTGACCACAATTTTCTAAGAATTGAGCTCACACTAAAAAAAGTTATTTTAGACATAAAATGACATTCGATAACATAAAAAAATAACAAACCCCAAGTAAAGCTCTCTCAACCAGGTATAATAATATTTATGGGTAAAAATAAAGAATATAATTAATAAATGTTTTTCATATAAAATTATTCTCGAAGCTAAAAATTTTATTACATTTTGAAGTCTCTTCGTGAGGAATGAATTTTTTTCGTTTTGGATCTTTTCCTCTATTTAAAATTTCTTTTTTTGATATCATTTATTTTTTCTTTTTTAATTTTTCTGATTTACACTTCCAATTATTTTAACTTTTTTTCTGCTTGCCGGATGATTGGATTGTATGGATTTTAATCAATTAATTTTTCAATAAATTTTGCTTTATGTGATTAGTTTTCAACTGCAGAAGTTTCAGATTATAAATTATATTACGTACATCAATACGGTTTTGAGAAAAAATAACCAAAATAAAAAATAAAGAATTGAAACATTTACACATGAAGAAAATTTTTACCAATTTTGGTTAAATTTAAACAAAACTTCAACGCTGTTTCTGGTATAATAAACCATAATTGTATTGTTTCATTGAAATTTTGACATTTTAAGAAATTGCACACTCACATGCCACACGCCACACAGTTACTGCTGGGCCTACGATTTTATTTTGTTTATTAGACCATGTGTTTAGGTGGTCAATAACTCCATTATTTTAATTAAATTTTCTTTTATTTTTTAGATTGTTGACAAGAATACTTGGGAAAGACAAAAAGGAAAAGAGAAAAAGCGAAGGCACAATATTGAATAACAAATTTAAAAACAAGACAAAGGGTGGAGCTCTTTCGAAAAAATTTTCGATGAACAGATTTTTGTAAAAGGCAGCGATGGAAGTAAGCGCTGCCGTTTTTACCTTCGATGGTATTTGAAATAATGTGTGTAAGTGAAGTCACAGGGTCTACCACAAAAAATATATATATATATTCGAGGAGAAATTCATAGAAATAAAATTATGTAAATCTGTAATTATGGGTGATACAAATATTGAGGAATCAACAGCTCTAAATGTTCCTGCACATTTTCCGTATCGCTAAATATGCATTCAAGTGCGTCTGTTTTTTAAGAGGATGTAAGAGATAATTAACTTTTTGTGGTGTCCTTACCATTTATACCAACTAAATCCGATCGAAAATGCAGCACAACTCTCATGCATGTGCTGGTTTTTCAAAGTATATTTTAAAGCTACTGGACTGAGTAGAGGAAAAGGCGAAAAGACTCATTGGTGACAATAGTTTAGCCAACTCTATGGAGCAGCGTCGTAACGCGGGATGCATTACGCTGTTTTATCGTTACTACAATGAAATGTGCTCTAAAAAAATAAGGGAATGTATTCCTGACACCCGCTCTTATTTGCAAACAACACGTTCTTCACTAAAAGCACATCCATTTCTGGTCAATATAACAGCGAATTGCACTACGCATTACAGAAAAAATTCGTTATATGGTCTAACTGCTCGTGTGCAAAACGAGCTTCCTACACATGTTATTCCTGTCATCCCCAGCCCCCTACATCCTCTCTCTCTCTCTATCTTTCATATCCTATTTTTCTAGTTCAAGCACAATGCATCACATATATAGGGGTCATACCCAGAGTGCTGGTCCAATAGAAAAAAATTTTAACGATAGCTCTGAAATCTTAAAAAAGTCATAGAAATTGTCTTAGAGCACGACTGTGCGGAGCTAAGAGAGGGCTGCACTTACGCAACGTTATTTTTCACGTTTCAATTATATAAAAAAATTTAAATTTCAATAAAGAAATTATAGACTATTTGAACCTCTTAGTTTCTTTTGCGCTACACTGTATTTATTTATTTATAAACTTTTCTTAACTTTTCAAAGCCTCTGCGATAAAAAATAAAATAAAAAAGACACATAAATAATACTTTGAACAAAGTTTTAAAGGAAAGCAATAAAGTGTAAATAGTATTAATTTCTGAGCTCATATCACACCTGACATGTTGTCAAAGTTGATAATAAGTCTAACAAAAAAAATTTACAATAATAAAAAACAAGAGATGAACGACTGAAAGGAACAAGAAATAAATATGACGAACAACATCCACTGAGCCGAGCATAGTAGTACATGTGCATAAGTAAGTGGGTTAGTTGAGAATTATATACAATTTGAAAATCGTACATGATGTTCAACATGAGATTATTGGTTGATGTGTTGTTCAGCACTACGAATACACAAATATGGAAGAACTAAAAATTAAAAATTTTTGCTAATCCATTAAGTTTAAAGACTCATGTTCCTAATATCTTACAATTATGAAGTAACAGCTTCAAAGGAACAAGAACAAATTTAACTTCGATTCCAACCTGAACAGCAGGACATAACAACATCCTCAAGAGTATTCATGCAGCCTTCATATCTCTTATCAGCAAATACTTGCCATCGACAAAGCTTTGGTCCTTTGGGTGCAGACGTCCGTTATTAAAAAAATTATTTACTTTTAATTGCATAGAAGCATTGAATAAATAAGCATTCAATAAAGTTTAATATTTGAATTTTTGCATATTTATTGAATTAATATTTATTTGAGTTTGTTACTCTTGACTAACACTTTTATGTTTGAAATAAAATCAATTCTAATTACTTTTACGGGTTTATTTCGTCGATATCCTTGGAATATTTTTTGCTTAAAGATATAAAAATGTACAATTATTAACAAATTGAAAATAATGGAAGGGAAAACTTCACAATTTAATTTTTCAATTGCTTTATCCACAGCTTGGAACAAATTCATCGTGGTTTTATAAACTTAAGGGTATAGTTCCTACATTTATATATATTTAGGACTACATTATATAATACCAAATTAATTTTTATATTCAATAAGTGTTCGAATGAAAATTTGTTTTAAGTTTACGATATCAGAATTAAAAGAAAAATATCAAATAATTATATTTATGTCCATGATAATTTTATTTTAAATAAATCACCCATTTTCAATATGTGGCATTTATTCCATTGCCAGTGTATTATTTTAGAAAATACTTCTTGAAAAACAAGTGACTTATCGATTCGTCTACTTGTATATAGTTCAAACGAATTCTTTTTATACTCATCCCGCCAGTTTTTAGTTTTACTTTTCAACTAAAACTTGTGCAGCATAAAGGCTGAAATTAATTGTATGTGTGTGTTTGTTGCACGTAAATAAGATTGCAATCATTAATTGCCTTTGCTGTCTGTCTGTGCTTAGCGGAACCAGATTAGAATTTGTGAATCGCAAGCACATAGATGGCTGATATTTTTCTAGGGCACGATTTCCGTATAAATCGAATTTAAAAATATACTTGCAACGAAAAAGGCCCCGATACATAACATTTTTACATAGCAAGCCTTTTAATGGTTATTATTATTAATTAATTATTTCCAAATAATAAAATATTATATTCTAATATAAGAAGTTAATGAAATTAATTTATTTTTACAATTTATATTTGGCGTTAGCCAGATTGAAAATTTTATAGTGTTAAAAAATCAAACTTGCAGGACATTATAATCCTGCATTTACAAATGCAATTATTTACGTAAAACATACATATTATATACGAAAATGTGGAAGAAGTAGTGAAAGGCTTTGCAAGTTGTTTGCAGCGAAAATAGTTTTGATTTTGCAAATAAAAAAAATGAAAAGAGGAAATTAAAAACGAAAAATCGAAAGAGATCAATTTCAAATTATTAGTTATAAAGTAAATATAGCTAAGGGTTGCCAAGAACATGAAACAGATAGATTTTTAGGGAAACAGTCGGCATTTAAATTTAGTACGGCTTCTGTAGTGTGATTAATGATCTAATATGATACCGATTGTCTTCTTCAAGTGTATTTAATATGTAAAAAAAACTAGAGCTCAATACTTATTATTTCAACACAATCTAGAAAGTTTATTTAAAGCTTTTAACTGAGCAACACTGCTTATTAATTTATCATTTAAAATGCTGCAGATTTTGAAAAATCACTGTCTTACAAAATCTATTGTAAGTTGAGCTGCAAGGAAGCAGTGAAGGTGAGTGCATTGAGTTTTCCGCAACAACAGCTGCATGTGAAAATTCTGGGTAAGAACTTCCTGCTCATATCATACTCTATTTAAGAAAAGTTTTCCCAATAATTAGAAGAAATAACACATTTTTATGTTTGGTATAATTATCTTTAATTTACATACTAGAGTTTCAAAATTTTCATATATGCAGACTGAAATATCAATATTTTTGATATTTCTCATTTTTGAAACTCTTTTCCATGGTCATAAATGAACATGGTCTCACTATGACCACAATTGAATGTATGTGCCTGTTAGTTATTCTTAGGATACAACAAGCAATAATGAGACACAATATAAAAGCCTTTACTAGGCACATGAGAAGTGTCGATTTGCACTGCACAGTGGTAGATTTTTGGAAAAATTTTATATACAACTGCACTTTTTATACGTGCAGTACGATCGTTATAAAAAATGCACGCAGCCCTAGGAGAGGTTGGTTGCTTTCCAAAGTAGTTTACCGCACGCAAACTTGTCAAGTGGAGTCTAGATGACCTGTTTCGACATGGCTGTAAAACACATCAGCTGTATTTTGCATAGAACATGTTCTGGCCCTATGATTTGTAATGGTAGATCCTTATTACTTAAGGGAGCTATTGTTTAGCTTAATTTTGCAGCAGGAAGCCTTAATAAAAAATTCATATCTATACTAGGCTCTTGCGTTTGATTTGACCAAAAATATTTTTCGTAAGAATATATTTTTAGCTAAAGTCTAGGAAACAATCAATTCCATATAGACGACTTCTCTTACAATGTAGATGATATTTGACTGCAAAACTTTTACTCCTAATTTTTCTTACGCGCCTTAGTCCACCCCTTTTGCTAATAGTTAATTAAAATCCTAATCGATTTCCATTTTAAAAAACTTTGTTGGAATCTGAAGGGATTTAAACCCTATCCCTTGAAGAAAACTGATATTAATTTAGTTGAAAATATACAAAATTGAACTAAAAATATTCTCAACAGTAGTGAAATGCGTATATTAAGTCAAAGCCTCACCGAGACCAAATTTTTCTTTTACCTATTCCATCAAATATTTATCCAGTATGACCAACCATACAACAACAAACAGCAGCGAAGCATATGAATATTGAAAACGGCAAACACTGCAGTGACAAGAAATAGTCAAATGAAGTAATAAAATTGAAATAGCACAAGGAACAGAAAAGCCAATAAGAGACAAACAAATACCAAGAAATAGATTAAAGGTACAAAATTCACATGCATTTGTCCTGCTACACATGCACACAAAAAGGATGAATATGGAAGCGATCGGTTTAGCAAAGAAAATAAATGAACTGTTTTTCCTGTTTTAAATTTTCTTGTTGTGTTTCCGTTTTTTTCTCCAGATTCTATGCCAATCATATGTTTCAGGATTAACAATGTTTACTAATGTGTTATTGCAAACACATACCGAGGAAAATATGCAAATATTTCAGAAAGGCTTCAGAGAAAACAAGCAATTGAGATGAATTGAGACATGAAGTAGAAATCGATATAAAGAAAATATTTCGTAAAGGGCGTTTTAAACAACCAAACCTTTTGCAGATTGGCTGTGGATACACCAGGACATGAGTTTAATTACAAGCCAAGCTTTTATTTTTATAAATATAGTAGAAGAATTTTATATTTTACTAAACTCTTAGGGAAAAGATTCTAACGATTCTCCTGTTAATTTTATTTTACATGACGTGGTAATTTAAAAAAAAATTAACCCACTTTGAGAATTGAGTCTGAGAAGTGTATGGATTTTTGTTTCTTAAAAAAATATAAGAATGGCTGGCTTTTCAAATAGAGACAAATGGAATTTTGTGGTCTTAAATAAAAGCTTGTAACTTATTACGTGAGTGCCCATAATTGTTTTATTTTTACTTTGAATGCCAAGCGGATATTGGAAATTTTCAGGAAAATAACGCCATGAAATATTTTTATATCCATTCGGTAAGTAACGCATTTAATAACATTATGGTTATTATAACCATTTGCGAATCAATTTTTGAAGTCTGTTATTTTTTTGTATTTTTTTTTATTTTTTTTCTCTTGTTCTACAACTTTAGGAGAATATTTTTCATTATAAGCGTTCTCTTCAATGTAATGAACTGCCAATACATTGATTTTTGTCCATTTGTCTATACAGGCAAATGTGGGTACAACGAATCCTTTTTTTATTTCCGTTTAAGAATCATCAATTTAAGTAGGTGATATAAAAAAGATTTTTCACCCGGTAGAACTGAACTAAGAATCGAATTTTCTACATTTCCTATCTTATGTAGCGAATGTACCGTGTAACAATTTCGAGAAAAAAAGAAAGAAAAGAAATCTGCAATTTCTAAACAAGGATTCAGATTTTAATAAAGTTTCTTGCAGCTACAGAGGCAGTGTACTTTGAAATTTGATTCTAGACTACATTTTTTTTAGAGGGCTTGACTGCAGTAGACCCCAAAGTAGGACACAGCGCAGGCATAAAATTGAGTTAAATGATTCTTATTTGACCAAGTTTAAATTCTTTTGGTTGGGAACAAAAAATCGCGCTATATTTGTGAATTTCCTTTTAAATCGAGAAAATATTCAACTTAATAGATTTTGATTTAAAAATAGATTCAGCGACTTTCGGAATGTTGGTCTAGCGCACTATATATCAGCTTATCGCCTTAATTTTCATTATTTTTTTCAAATACTTTAGATTCTGCTTTGTGTCCAACAAAATAAATAAAAATATTAACCGAAAGAGATTTTCTTTCTGTTACTAACAGAGAAGTTGGACAGGGGTAATTAAAAATTAATAATTTAAATTTTTAAATTCAATTATCTTTTAAACAAAAAGAGAAAAGCCATATACGTAGCTGAAAAGGGGCCGAAGAATTTCGTCGAAATAAAACAAAACATAAAAATATTTAATAAACAAAAAGACTCCTTGAAATTTTAATGACATATGAAACACCCAAAACTCTGTATAAAGAGATTCCATTGATACCTTTTCGATTAAATCTCAAACATATAAAAGATTTCGTAAGATCGCATACGAGTATTGTAGACAATTTCAATGGAATGATAAAATGTCACCTTCAAAAAAACTTGTGTTGACCACTGTATCACACATGCAATAAATATATATGCAGATAAGCGGCTCTAATAATAATAGTTGCTCTTTGTGGGATAACAGCAGTAAACATTTAAAGCAAAAATGGCTATAAATTGTAGGTTCATGAATATGTTTTTGTATTCCTTTATGTTTAGGTGTGCGTGTGTGTGTGTGTGTGCATGTTTGTTTTTTTAACGCTTTTCCCTCTTGAGTACGTGAGTTTTGATGTCCTTTCTAAAATAAAATAAAAGAACTTTTTCCCTTAACCGCAGCATGATATTGCGAACAACGATTTTTATAAAAGTGAACATAATAAAAGCACGTACAACTGGTCTAAAGTAAAGGCGTTAGATAACAATACCAGAAATTTTAAAATTATCACGATGCAAAACAAACGTGAGATAAAAAAAATTGTGGCTTCATGTGATTAATTTGGTTGAAAAACTTATTAAACACAAGAAAATATTTTCTTAACAAACAAATTCAAAAAAAGGATTTAAAAATTTTTTAAATTAATTGCAACTAAGAAATGAATAAAAGAATAGAATAAAACTTTTTTCGTTAAATTGAGGTTATATTTCGTTCATAGAAAAGTATGATTAATATCTTACCTACAAGGATCAAGAGCGAAATCCCTTAAATTAAGTCGCATTGCATTAAAACCGAAACAAACTTACCTGAAAGGATAAAAAAGGAAACAAATCAGTTAATAATTAAAGAATAAAACAATTTAATTAAGTTTGTAATGCGGTGTACTACGAAACAATTGCAATAAGATTATATTCTAGTAAAAAAGGAGCTTTCAAAGTGGCAGTCTCAATACGGAATTAATGCAAATTTGTATTGTTAATAATTTTAACATACATTTCTCATTACAAGATAATCTCGCTTATAAATTTCATTCATTGATTTCCAACAGATCTTTCATATATTGAAATAAAGCAATTTTTTCATATAAAATCTGTAATGTGCTTTTTGCCATTTTGACAATTAATTTATTCAGTAATTTTTATGTTTTATATTTTATGTCGGAATTGGTTATTTATCACCGGGAGCAGGAAAGGATACAAACTTTTCAAAAGTCACACCTGTCTTATGCGAAAGAAGTCTTATTAATAATTATATGTAGAAAAATAATATTTAATATATTCGTAGATTTAATCAATGAAAATTTATAATTGGTAGCGCAGCTGATAACTTTTTTCTAAATTTCTTCGCTGCTCATTGTACTCGTGAGTTGACCTCTTATGAATTCGCCTTAAATTCAATATGAGGAGGTATATTTTTTTTTTTTTTATAAAAAAAAATTTTTTCATAAGATGGTAAAGGGTTTCACAGATTTGTGTTTTTAATCGAAATTTTGTGTAATTGACTTTCTAGAAAAGTTAGAAAATTAATACTAATGGCCTTTAGCAAGCAGTTATTTCCTTTTTTTTTATTGGGATGCTTCAAAATGTTTTATCAAATTTGCCACAAGAAACTTTTTTTGTAACCCTTCATTAGTTGAAGTGAAAGAAAAGATATAAAAATAAAGCAAAAATCATGTAGAAATTAATAAGCGGCAAATTTTCGCTCACCTGTTTGCACTAGCTTCTCTCTATGGGCCACTACTAGCATAACATAACAAGCGAAAATGCATAACATATGTGCTTATATTGTAAAATCTTATATCAGATTAAAAGCATTTATACTTGTCTGTTTAGATTTCAATGTAGTATTTCGCAAAAAGACTTTTTGTATAACAACTTCTAAAAATATTTTTAAGTACCCTTTTTCCCTAATAAGAAACATGTTTGATTATTTTATTTTTTTGTCATAAACTGGACACTCTCATATCACAACCACAACAATTTTAAAGTTATCATTACATACTCATATTTAAATATAATTACGACAACTACAAACATAAATTTGTAATACATCATTATGACGCAGATAAAAATTTCAATAGTTTTGTGAGTCACATTAAGAATTGAGTTGAGTTTCCAAACATTCAAGTACCATATGAATCATCACTCAAAAAAGAACAAAAACTAAATTAAAAAACAATTTTATACTAAATAATTTAAAATTTTCCTTAATTTCAGCCGGATTTCCATAAAACTAACTGCCATACCTAAATTGGCGCATCAAGCGTTGTCTGGCTGTCAAAAGTTCTCATGTCCATACATTTTGTATGGAGCATACCGAAATAACGCGGCGTCAGCGCTTTGCTATTGGAAAATCCGATTTTGACAACGCGTTAAGAAGTGAAGTTGACTGCAGAAGTACTATTGTTTTTTTTTTTTTTTTTTTATATATGTCAATAATGCTCAGTGCTGCCACAACCAAAAAATTTTTACAACCAAAATTCGCTTTAAAAGTTACCAAATGAGAAAAAAATCTTCTAACTCTTCTAAATAACTAATTTTTTTCAAATTTTAATTATTTTATTTTAATTTTAATTTAAATAACAAGATTTTAATAACAAAATCACAAACAACAATGTCGCCCGGCAACCTGTTAAAATAATCTGGGTTGTTTTATTTGTTTGTTAGATAACCCTGTTTTAATCGTTTTGACATAACGTTGACGCTTTTATTTAGGTATGGCATTTCAGCGTTAAAGCTCGGCGTAAAAAAACGTTGCGCTTGACGCTTTTATTTAGGTATGGCAGTATGGCATTTCAGCGTTAAAGCCCGGCGTAAAAAAACGTTGCGCTTGACGCTTTTATTTAGTTATGGCAGTAAGAAAAATATACGTAAACGTAACGAAAATTTTATTGACTCTAAGAATATATTTTCTAAAGTTTGGTAAATATTTATTATACTTAAGGAATTTATGTTAGAAAAATAAAACAAAAAATGTTTTGATAAAAGAAATAATTTTTTGGAAAAGATTTGCTGACAAATAGTTTATTAAATTTTTAATTTTTTAAAGTTACAAATTGATGACGTTTTTCCCTACTTTATTAAAACTTTCCTTCTTCCTTGATATAAAAAAAACCTGACACGAATTTTTAGCTTATGACTTACTGGAATTGAAGGTGCTAAAAGCTTCGAATAGAACACTAAACAGTAAAGCTGTATTCATTTCAAAAAATATATGAGATTAAAATTTCATCTCTAATAATGGATTTTACGTGAAGCGAAAAATAAAAAAAAATTCTCGAAACTGCCTAATATTTGGAACTACTAGACGTGAATATGTGGTAGAATATTTTTTATGATGTTTATTTATAACGTGTTGTCTCGTACTAAAAAAAATAAATAAAAAAATATTAAAATGAGTGCTTATTATAGGAAATTTGTTCATCTTTAAAAAATTTAATATGGGAAAAAAATTCATTTGCTAAGCCGGAAATGAAAATTTCTACTTTTGGCACTATTTTTGTTATTATTTTTAAGACGAAATCAACCAAAACTTTATCGTTATGAAGTGGGTTATATATATTAAGGTAAAAAATTTAAAAAATTATAAATATACATTTCGCACTGCAAAAGCGAAGATGAGCATTAAAAAATTCTAATTCAGACTCAATTTTTTTTAAATCTGAAACTTTTATAAAAAATTGGAAAATTGGAAAATCGAGTTTTTGTATGAAATTTTGTTTGAAATTATTCCTTAATGGCTTTTCAAATTAAAAAATAGAAAGTTTGTCTGAAGTCCGCTAGTTATTTATAAAAAAGAGACTTTCATCGCCACAAAGCACTTTTACACATCGTAATAAATTCCGCACTAAAAACACAATGAACAAAAATGAGACAAAATTTACTCAGTTTGAGTTCAAAAGGTCAATCGTATGATGATAGGCCGTTGTTTTAATAAAAATTGGTGAAAAAATTTCAATTTCCGGGAATATGAATTAAAAAAAAACATTATTTCCTGGAACATTTAAATTAATGTTAATAAAGTTTTTAATGTTTTTTATTTATTTTTAAAAATTTCTTCAAATAGCGATTAAATTTTTTCTAGTACATGATTTCCTTAATATCCTTGCATTTCTTTGATAAAATTACGAATAATTAAGTACAGAAGTTAAAGTTGTGTTTTTTGTTTTTGAAATTGTTTTTGTTTGATTTTTTGTTTTGTGTAAGAAATGTTCTTATAGTAGTATATATATGATTGATGGTGTTGTGTATCAAGTATATAATTTAATTATATTAATATTAATTTAATTATATTAAGGTCCCAGGTTCGAATCCTGCCGCAGAACTCTGGCAGTTGTGTTTGATAATTAAAGGGAGCGCACAACAAGCCTTCACTGGCTTAAGTGTATGTCGTATGACATGGGCTATCACACCCCTCCAATCAACCTAACCTAACCTAACCTAAGTACAGAAGTAATTTTTTATCAGTCTCTAAAGACTTACATCAGATTTATTTTCCAAATTACAACTTTTTTCCTGATTCTTGACTAATAATATGGGAAATTATTCCAAATCCAGTAGAACATATTAATTTTTATTAGATTTTAGTAAAAAAGGAATTTATTTTCACAATTATTTTTTTTTTTTTTTTTTTTTTTCAGTAAAAAAATCGTCCATCCCGGGAATAATGTTTATTTTTAAACATTTTAAACACAAAATATGGTACAATTAAAGATAATAAAAACTAATTAATTAAATATACGCCTGATGAGCTCAACCCAGCAGTCTTTTGTTAATAAATTCTGGAATATGTTTTTAACAAATTTTATTTGTGATTTCAACAACCATGAACTTTCTAATTTCATGGTTGTCGGTGTCATGCCATGAACCATGTTTTTTCATTGTACATGTTAAAGTAGAAGCCAAATATGCTAAACCTTTAGCACAACTACATATTATTTATTTCTAATAAAATTAAATTAGACAGACATGCTTAATGTCTGGTATACAAATGAGTGATTTTGCTAAGAAACAATCTGACACAAGAACAGAAAAATATGTTCTCCAGTATCACAACAGTCAACCAACCGTCTGCATGAGCGAAAATAAAATGTTTTACAAAAATATCAATCTTTTTTAGCTCAAAGAATGAATATAAATATTTGTCAGAGTGGAATTTATGGGCAATATGAGCATCTGGCGTAAATATTTAAACACTCACATACTTACGTGTACATATTTACTTTACACAAATGGAAACAAATGGAAGACAAGGATTCTACTTACCTTCGAACGTATGTGTTCTAAGACCACTGCAATGTCACCGTGCTGACATGCATACATTAAACTCGTACAGCCGTGAGCAAGACGATTTTCCACACTCATCATCTTGTTTAAACCAAATGTTAAGGAATCAGTCTTTGTTGTAGACGTTCTTGTTGTTTTTGCCATTGGTGATGTGCCTGACATGGCGTTTGTAGCAAAAGACAACGACGATGTTGTTAATGTTGATGCTTCACTTGTTTTATATGTACCTTTAGTCGCTGCTGATGTCATGACACACTTCCTTGAAGCCGTACGAGGGCATGTGGGGGATTTTGTATCGAGACAGGCTGGCGGTGGCTTAAGTGATTCAACACTTTTTCCTAATGTCAGGTTTTTGGATGGAATTTCTCCAAGTAACTTGTTGTGACCATCTTCAAATGTAAGAGTCGCTAAAGTTTTTACTTCACTTTTGTTGACAATGTCAATAGAGGCTGGTTTGCTGGGAAACTCTGTATGTTTATGTTTCCGGTTCTTTCGGTGCATTGAGCTTTCATGTAATATTGACTTTTTTTCATGGTTGGCATCAAAGGTTAATGTCACTGGGGATTTCTTTGTCTCAGGACACACTAAAGGACTATGAAATTGTAATTGTTTTTTCTTTATTCTCGTATTCTTCACATTCATCTCATGTTGCAAGCCACACGTCTCTGTCATTGCTGCTGATACAGTAGTGAACTTATGTAAGCGGGGAGGTTTTGGTGGTCCCTGATTTGAACTGGCCATTTTCTTTTTACTTTTTTAGTCACTTCGTAGTAGTATTTACAATTTTCACACAACGAATTTGTTAACAATAATTTATTGATTTCTAGTATAGGCCACATTTCATACGAACTTTAAGTAACTCATTATAATTAAGTTTAATTCAAGTGTACGTATGTTGTTGTTTTAGTTTAATTATCTCTTTGTTTACTTATTAATTTTTAATTAAATATTTATTAATTTAGGGAAATAAACTCTTACTGTTTAAAATATTTTTTCATTTGGGCCATTCCACAGGAAGTGGAAAGGAAGGAAAGTTTAGGGGAATTTGTAAAATATAATATATAAATATTTTTGACTGAGATATGAAATATTTTGATATTAAATCTTCAAACATAAAGAAATAAAGCCATGATTGAGATGAATATAATCTAGAAATAACACATCGTTCTTACCATGTCCAACTATGAATGTATTAAATACGACCTGAAATCCACCAGCCAACAGTTGACCAATAACTCATAGTCGTGCAGTATGTTAGAACTAGAAAAATAGATCATGGGGAGCATAATAGAAGGATTAGTGTTCGTGTTCGTTTAATTTGAACCTTTTTCACGCTAAAACCAGTAGGAAAATCCTCCATAGGGAGTCTATTCCACATACGAACTGTTCGGTCAAAGTACGTATTTTATCTGTAATGAGTACTAGGTTTCGAGACTCCATTGTACTAATAAAAAATCAGTGAAGAACAACCCACGCTGCATAGATGTTAAAATGAGTCAATAGAGTCGACTACACTAATATCACCGTTCAACTTCTTCGTCATCTCCTGTACGTTGTTTAGTAACTTCAGACATTAAAGCGCCGGACTATACATGACAGTAGTATTTCATATTCCGACAAATTTAGGTGATATAAATATTAAGGATGTCAGAAGGAGTGAAGCATCTCTTACACTGCCTTAAATAACCGAGGCAATTGAATGTTTCTTTAGCGTCATTAAAAATGTGATTGTTCTATAGGTCAACATACACACGAAGAACATTAGATGTTTAGGATTCGTCAAGACCTACGTCTGAAATATTAATGTATGAAACAGCATTATTGGTGGCAACTTTAGGCACTATTATGAGTATTACAAGCATTGAAATTGACCCTGTTCGCATGACTCCATTTAGAGAATGTTACAAAATTGCAAATAAGCGTATTCATCATATTCTGCCTCATGCAGCCAATATGCGAAAAATCTTGGCCTTCTACCAAATGAATATGAGTGCTGTCTTTCCCAAAAGTACTCGTATAAAGGACTGGAAGTCCACCAAAGAAACTCAATAAGAAAAATAAGAAATAAGGTAGCAGTAAGAATGAAGCTTCGCCATACCCCATTATTAAACTTGAAGTCGAATAATGAAATTCCATCTATAATAACTTGTATAGTGCGATCCCTGATTAACTTCATCAATATATTTATAAAGTGCTCCGTCAAACGCCTCGCAAATATCTAATGCCACAACATTACTTTCACCAAAATGGCGAAAGGAAAGACAGACACCGATTCTCTTAGAGGAGTGCTAGTTCGTCACACAAAGGGGATCCTACGGAAACCATACTTAGAGGACTCTATATGCCTCAAGAGACGGAAGTTAACCACTCCCTTTTTGAAATTGGAATTACATATCCAATCGTTCAGCACATCGAAACTCACATGCATGATATATAGATTTAAGAGGCTGGGGGCACTAGCGTTAAAAATCATAGCTTCAAAACTATTGACGCAGTTAAATTCGGTACAGGAATATTTTATTTCATTTTGTTGAATTAAGTTTGCATACTGAAAACTCACTAGCATGGTACAAGGTACTAGTTGGTTAATGGACGAACCAGCGTCAAATATCACTGCTTTAAGACTAGTGCTGTAATTCCATCTGGTCAAGCAGACTTATTTATGTTGAGTTCAGCAAAAACCCAGTCATCGTTTTGTAAATATTATTTGCATAGCCGACCCTCCGGTTTCACTTACAAGCACTCACTCCATAACCGGACGAAGGCCGAGCGTTCCCCTTTCTGTTATTTTGAATACCTGCTTCTTTTATAAGGACTCATTTTCTTATCTATGGTGTTTTGAGTAGCGTCTTTGCTTAATAAAAGTTTTCCGTGCGGACTATATCACATGATATTAAGACACTTTTGAAAGTGTTTTTATGCTCATGAACGTTATGACAATTGTTAGTGTGTCATAATGTCTATAGAAATTATAAAACTGGACATTATGACATGCCACAATATTTATTCATAGTCTAGGAGTGATGTAGCGAAGCATAAGGACGCACAAAACATTGCAATGTTAGCGGTGCCTCCCCTTATTATAAAAATGATTAAATAATAAATAGCGTTCTGTACAGGATAATAATTTAATTTATGTATACATTTGATATCAAAGTACGTCTATCCCATTATTACCAGTTTGAATACGAAAGAAAAGAAATACTCATGCATTTGTCCACAATATTGAAAAGATACTGCTTACAATTCATCTACGGTGGACAATTTTAATGACATTGAAGACTTTTCTAAGAAAAAGTAATGGCAGACAAATGCCTATACCCACGTTTCGCATACATTCAGATGAGCATATGTACATATGGATAGACATATACCCACTTGACCTGAGATTTGCAAAGGCGACACTAAGTAACATTATTAACATTATTATTAAAAGGACTCATAATGTCAAAAATGTCTTTTGTTTTTTGGAAGAACACTCACGGTACACTAATTAATCTTAGGCCACATGAGATTCAAACTTCGTGATTAATTTTCCATTTTTCCATATTTTGTCCTTTTTGTCTGACAAATTAAAATGTTACATTTTCTTGCAATATTAATATCAACCAAAAGGGAAAATTATTTAAAACTTTATAAAAATAGTTTCTTTTTTTTCAACAAAAAAAAAATCCTTATAAAAATTTATTCTTCTATATCCTAAAAATTTTGTAATCAATAAGTTCTTAAAAAATTATATGTTGCAGTCTTAATTAAATTCAAAATTTTAAGATTTTAACTGCTTTCTTTCAAAATTAATTATTGTCATTTATGTGATATAAAATAAATTTCTTTCGAAATTTTTATGTAGAAAATTAATTTATAAAAAAACAGCCATAAATTTTGAACCACTAGCGATACAATCGTCAAATATGTGTATGTATTAAAGAGTTTATTAAATATTTATTAATATTTCTATATTTTTTACTACATATTAAAATAAAAACTTTAAAGGAAATGTAAGGAAAACTGTTTTCATATCATCGATTTATTTTCATTTAGTCCACTAGGGCAGCGTTCGCAAAACTCACACAAGTACGACTACTTGCAACATTAAAATATTTTCAGTCACACTTTAATGATGTTAAAATACATTTGAAAGAAGAGAAACGCAGATGCCGGTACAATTTAATCATTTTATTTATAAATTTTCAATAGGACGATTTGAATGGGAAATTTTTCCATTGATTAAGATCTAATAAAGAATGGATAATAAAAATAACGAAAATAAAGTACAGGCTACTGGCGATTGTCATTGAAAAAATGATAATAATATATTATTAAATATTAAAGCCCAATTCATTACAAGTTTAAAAAGCCTTAAGGAAAAAGAAGAGGAAAATAAAAGTGTACTGGTTTTAATATCAATATCAGACAGATAGAGGATAAGGAAATTAAAGTGTATAAAAAAATGCCACCATTATGCTTTAATATGGTGGTAACAAGTACTTATTTCTTTTGTGAATTCTGTTTAATGGCAAAACTTATATATATTTTTTTATTCAGTAGCATGTAAAATTTTATCATTTAAATTTGGTGAACAATTTTCCAGGAAAACCAAATTTTTAACGTGAACAACTAAAGTGTTTATGTAGAGTAATTTTCGATTATGATTACGAGTTCACAGTTCGATTTTCATCACGCCTTCAGGCTTTTTAGATTATTGAAATGATGTTTGTTCGAGCATTCTTAGATATTTTACTTAAATGTTTTAACAAAAAATTTAACCATAAAAATTGTTTTGAACTAGATTTTTTTGTTTGAGTAATTTTTTCTTATTATGACTTAAGTTATTTGATATTTATAATAATCTTAAAATCAAATATGGCAAGTCTAAATAATCTGTTTTTCATATTTTGTCCATTTACATGGACTTTATATTTTTCAAGAATGCACAGCTTGTAATATTATTTCAATATTAATATATTATGTAGAAATGATATGTAGAATTAAGAAACACCAAGTTTATGTGAACAAATGGTTTTAAACATTTTCCCCGAAGATTTTGGTCTCCTTTTTTTATTTAAATATTTTTTTAATACATATTTTTAAAAGGGGAGCTTTTTTTGGTTCAGAAGTAAGAGAACATTTTTTAACATTTTATGGGGTCTTTTTTATTTAGTGCCAGTATTGATAAAATAAAGGCATTTTTTGTATGACCATTCTTAACATGTGTAGAGTCCTTTGAAAAGGACAAAAGATGAGGCAATGAAAAACAAAGTAGGCAGTTCGGCTATATATCCTGATTAATGGAATATATAGTAGATTTTATATGCCATATATTTCTCTAGTATTGTATTTTTAATTGCTATAAATGCTGTACATACACGTCTATTTATTGAATACCATGCGCCAAGTGGGTATGGCCAAACAGTTGGTGTCGTTGTGTTTTAATAATTAATTTTCATACGTGAGTCGTGTTGTTATTCACGCCTTGTGCGCCATGAATGAATTAAAAACAGTTTAAAAGGCTTAAAAATTATAACTGTCACAAAAAGGTTACAAAATATTGGGTGTTGATGGTGCCACCTTAAGGCATTAAAGGCCTTAAAGTGTATGGGTTAGTGGTATGGGTTATAATAGTTTTTGCTGTTGCACAATCCCTTTAAATATCTCATCTCTTTCAATTCACACTATGCTTTGTTTTTTTTTTTGCATCTTCCTTGTTCATTTAACACGTAATCGCGTGTAATAATACTTAATGATGATTGAGCAAGAAATTAATTTCTTCGGTCTGTCGTCTTCTGTTGAAAACTTAAATTTACTGCGAAGGGGATTAGCATGAGGAAACCCGCTTTTTATGCTTGTTGCGTTTCTTTTTGTCTGGGTTTTGTTGCTTCTCTAGAAGGGTTCAAGGAATACAAAAGGGTTTACTCAAGTGAAAAAGTTTAGCAAAATGACTAGAAAGGAAAATGATTTGTTGTGATTTCAAAGTCTAATAAGTACAATATGTGCACGCTTTACAATAAGATGAATTAGAAAAAAGTATTTAGAAATCCTAGCGGAAGATTGAGGCCATATTCTAGATTTGAATAAATAGAAGAAAAATAAAATAAAATTTAAGGCAGGTACATTCAACTCTATCGCACCTTAAAAGTTTAAGGGACAAACTCAAAATTTTACAGGAGTCACCTCTTCCACTTCGTTGTAAAATGAATTTTGCTCTAAATTTATTATGCCACGTCTAATGGTTATAAAACTATAAGACTGAATTTTAGTGGTTGTAAATTATCGAATGTTATTAAAAAACTGAAAATCAATAATTATAATACATTTTCCGAGGTAAGGGCACAATATGATGTGAATATTTTTTACTTTATTTTTACTTATAGGCAAATGCTCATTAAGTTTTCTTTAAAAAAAAATAAGGAAATATTTCTAAGTCGACAAGCAAAACCCAACCTTTAACACAAATTTGCGCAGCTGTTT